>CAOKZL010000205.1:0-1295506 GCA_948472985.1 Iguana delicatissima
AGCTGTTTATGAGCCAATAGTGTGGCTGTATCACATAGGTCCACCACTGATATAGACATTACATAGCCTCCAACTGAGTTCACATTTGTAAAACATATGTTTGTAGAAATGGAGCTTATAGCTGTGTACATGTAGGTCTGCACACAACCAGGCTGAACTCATATAGGCCTTCTCTTTGCAGATGTCTATGTGTGAACATCATAGCAAGACTATGTAAGGCATGTATCATCAGGGTGGTGCTACATGATACATTTCTTCTGGCTTGCTTATTTATTCAAATAAGAAAGCTCTATAATGCTCAAGTAGGGCTCATATTACCCTACCATTTATACCATACATCACCTGTATTATACAAATACTGCAAACTGTAGATGAAGGTACTGAAGATGACCAAGGCCATTTCTGCCCTACACTGTTATAGCACTATTATTCCACTTTCAACATCCTGTGGAATTCTGGGGTTTGTAGTTTACTTTGTAGTCCAAGAGCTCTTTGGCTGAAGATTCTAAAAGCCCCTCCCTAAATTGCAAACCCAAGGATTCCATAGGATGTTGGAAGTGGAACAATAGCACTATAACAGTGTAGTGTAGAAATGACCAAAGTTTTGTAAAGTGGAAAGAATGGGGAATAACAAACATACGTCTCAAGAACAAGCAGTGGGTTCATTTTGAATGCAGGATTTGAACAACGGCCCTTCTGTAACCTCATATGCTCTTGAAAACATTGTAAATTCCTTCTAGAAATCCCAGTGGCATGGAAATATCTAATACGACCAGTTGCAGAACCACCTTCTCACCATCATTGCCACAATATCACCTACAAAATGCATTCTATTCTCTTGATAGGACACATTTTTTTTCCTTCATCATCATTCTAGCTGTTATCTATGATATTTCATTAAGCTCTTGCAAGGTACAGAAGGTCAGATGATATGTATGTCCAGCCAGATGTGGGGAACAAGATACCGTCTGAGACAGGCCAATGGATTGCATAACTTCTCAGTTGGGTTTCCTGGTCAAGACTATCCCAGGTCCTGAGATTTCAAAATCTGATCATTAAGCATCATGCACTGCTGTGCAGAATATGCCGTTAAAGTAAAAAAAATGTCAGGTCTAAGAAATGAAGAATGCAACACACACACACACTTCAGGACAGTGCTGTCTCCATTATGTTCCTCTCCCTCACACAGAGGACCAGAGGAAAGGGTCTGAGTGTTGACATCTGTGAATCTATTTTATTTCAAAGTAAAGACAATCTAACTGTGTTCAGAAGCAAGGGGCTTATCTTTTTTGAACTTTGACAGTTGTTTGGCAAATACAGGATACCTTTCATAATGATGAAAATGTCAGCATTATTAGGAGGCCCTGGACTCACTGAAATTCTCATTACCTTTAATGGAAGTCCAGCTTCAATGAAGCATTTTTTTCTCAGCTTAGGATATCTGTGACAGCTGTGTACTGCTTTTCTCTTGGGAATCTGGTAGCTTGATGCAGTCACAGGGCACATGGCAGTGCCTTGTCTTAGTACAGAGATGGTTTCCATGCCAAAAGAAGACCTTAACTGCATATGCTGTATAATTGTTTAACATTATAATCCATACCTCACCTCTACAGATTCTGATTTCTTCTACTCTTCAGTCCTATGCTTGTTCCATCCAAGAATAAAGGTCTTGATAGCCTTTGGAAACATAATTTTCTGAAGGAATACTGGCAAGTATTTCTCCCCTTTGAGGATACATGTAAGTGACTTCCAGGATGGACATAACAAGGAAGCAACGGGCTGCCTTGTCTACGTGATATCCCAAAAGATACTCCAGGTTTGGAAGTTAACAGTTTAGCTGAGCTGTCCTGGTTAGACTGTCTTGGATAGTGCACACTCCTTTTTAGTTAAGCTGTAATCTTTGCAGTCTGGTAGCTTCTACCACCTTTTTAGTACTGACTTTGCTTCAGCTTGCTACAACTTGGCTGTCAATTTCCAGTGAAGTCAGGTGTCCTTGGGTAGAATATGCCAGAATATAGACAGTAGAGTTGTATTAATCAAAGGCAGGTTCTGGTAGGTAGAACCTCTAGAAGCTAGAACATACTAAAGTCTTGGTCTGTGATAAAGCTAGAATGAGAGCTGAGGGAAAAAGTTTGATTTTTTTTTCTAAAACTAAGAATTTTCTAAAAATTGGATTTTTTTTCACATTTGGAATGGAATGAATTTGTGAGTAAAGCAACAGGAACAAAACAATTATGCGGAAAGCAAAAACTGGAAGATTAATCCATCCTGTCAGAGGAGTTTGAGGGCTTAAGCCTGATTTGAAGTACTGTGTATTCAGCCATGTTAGTGATGAATTAGGGTCTTCTCCACACAGGGTAGTTTGGCTCCAATGTTGTTTGGACAATGTTACGAAGGTAGAGTTTTCTGCTCAGTTCCTTTTTAGCTGAATTTACCCAGATCCAAAAAATTACATATCCAGGATGGAAAGAACCCGAGGTTTCAAGATTCAGGTGCAAGAGAAAGCAACATTGAGAGATTAAATGTGAAGTCTCCTGAAGTTTTGTGAGTTTTGTAGCTGCTCACTAATTGTATAAATTTAAAGGGTCCTCCACAAGTACTGTTGCAGAGAACTAATTTAAACATACTTTTAAAAATGTCCTCTTATGCATCTAAAGATCTCAGGGTGATGTATGCACTCAGTCTACCATCGTTATTCACAACCCTGTGAGATAGATTAGGCTAGCCTATTTCAAGATCAGCTAGGGAGATCAGTTCAGGCTTCCCAGAACCTGGGATCTGGATTTCTCCAGTAACAGTCAAACACTCTAGCCATACATCACACTGATTGTCTACTTGGTAGAATAGTACCACATCAAAGAAGAGCACAATCAAAGGTATTTTGGACCCTTGAGTGGGCTCGTTATTAACTAATGCTTTAAAGCAGTGGTTCTCAACCTGTGGGTCCCCAGATGTTTGTGGACTTCAGCTCCCAGAAGCCCCAGCCACTATGGTCAATGCTCAGGGCTTCTGGGAGCTGAAGTCCAAAAACATCTGGGGACCCACAGGTTGAGAACCACTGCTTTAAAGCCTTAACTCACCACCCATTTACTGTTGATTAACCATACTGAGGCTCGGCTGAAGCAATTGATTAGAAAGCTGCAGCTGAAGCATCTCACACTCCTCTTAAGCTCTTTTTGTAGAAGTAAATCCCAATAGTTTCAGCAAAATCAGATATTCCTAAGGCTTGAGCTTGGGAGACTGCATCTAATTTTAACAAGTAACTTCCTATCCATGTAGGGGAGTATAAATTGAAATCCACTAGCGTAATATTGAAAAATCTAGAAGGGGATGGACTGAACAAAGAGGTAATGCAACCATGCAAAGCTATTCCAGAGTATTGGGATTTCATATGTAGATGTGGTTTTATAGCTCAGTTACTGCTTCAAACATCACAGATCTCTGCAAGAATGCCTTATGAAAGGATAAAGAATTCCTGTAGTGGTATCAAAGCCCCAAACTCAATTGAGATCAGCAATCAATAAAAAGGTTACAGACAAGGTATAAGCTTTAGAAATAAGTGGAATTCTTGATACTGCTTCTAAAATTAAACATAGATTATTCTGTTCATGCACAAAGTCATTTAGGTGACAAGTGGAAACTATCAACAGTGAAACGGAAAATATTCTGTGTTCATAAATAATCAAAATACCTGAAGGCAAAAGTAGTCCATTTCCAGTAGATGACATCTAATGAAAACAGGAGGAATTAAAGCCAAAAAAGATGACAGAATACTCTGAAAAATATGACCAAGATGCATTTGATTTTCCCGTAGTCAATCAATTTTATTTCTATATATTTTGTTGCAGTTTGAATGTAAGGGATGAGTGAAACCTTTCTCATTGTTCTTGTGTAAGTAATGCTGCGGATAATCCGCCACTTTAACTGTTAGAGTAAAGGCCAGTTGGGGAACATGTTTGCCAAAGTAGGCCAACTGAATTTGTGTAGGCTCTGCAGAATACATAGGCTCAGAACTTGATTTTCTATTCCTGAAAACATTGAGGAGCAGAAATTTGCAATAACGTGTGGCACAGCCCCTTCAAACCCACCCAGATTACCATCTCCTTAAAACAAAAGGACTCTGTCCACTTCCAGTTTTGATTTTTCATTCTTTTGTACATTTTTGGGACTGGGATTGTTCGCAGTGCACCCTGAGAGTACACATAGCCCTGCAACACCGTCTGATCTTAAGCAAGCCCTATTTTAAGGACTTCCAGTTTTCACTCAAGCTCCAAAACATCAGGAAATTACAACTGTGAGGGCCATGCCCATGATACACGCCTTATTTTGGCAATATGGATGTGGAGTAGTATGCTGTTATGTGGTTGCATCCACCTTCACCACTGCCTTGGAGGTGGATGGCTGCCCGTGGCAGAGTGGCAAACCTGCCTCTCAGACTTGTTTCTTCACTTGACTAGATAGATGAACTGAAACAATTCTGTAACTGAAATTAAGATAACTTACAAAATTACAAAGAAGCTGAAAGTTTCTTTGTTAAAGGTACTTTGTCAGAAGGTTATGTCTAAAACTCACTAATGAGGCAAACTTGACATCTAAAAATGAGGAATGCAGTAGAAATGAAAAAGGAAGAAACATTATGATTAATAAGAAATCACACACTTTTTGGAGGAATAAGAAATTGTTTTATGCCAATTAAGTGTTAACTGATTAAGTGAAAAAAGTCAACTAGCAGGTGAAACTGTAAAAAGGAATTCACATGTTATCTGGAAAAGTACCAAATATCCTTTGTTGTTAATAAATTCTCCTACTGTTGAATCTTATCTTTTTGTCTTTACATAATAGCTATAATCCAAGACTTCAAGCATTGATTCTTTTTCTGTTTCACTCTCAAACTCTCTGAAACTATAGTCCTATTTTTGTGCCTGTCTTATTCCCTCTTTTGTTTTCTGCAACATACAAAGAAATAACACAACAGGGAAACTGAGCATATCTGCATTACATTTTTATAGTAGCTTTATTACCACTATAACTGCTTTAGCACCATCCTATGGAATTGTGGGATTTGTAGTTTGATGAGGTACATAGAACTCTCTGTTCTGAGAACCAGAAAACTGATCACCCTGCCCTTAGATCAGACTTTTATTGTGCAATTATACACCCTCATTCATGGAAGTTCATGAGAGTTTCAAAGTGTTTTTCCACTGTTTATTCTTTTTTCTTACTCACCTTACCTTTAACTTTATGAGCTAAAACAAAATACAGTTAAAACAATGGATAATACAAATGTTAAAAAAAATCCTATCAGATTAAAAATATTGATTTAAAACAGTTTTCAAAGGCTGTTAATTTTTTTTTTTAAAAAAACAACATACAGCACACTCCCATTAAATGATCTTCTGCATCAGCATTTGCAGTAATTTGTTGTTCTGTTATCTTCAGGTTATTTCTGACAGTGACTCTAAAGTGACTTTCACAGAGTTTTCTTGGCAAGATTTGTTAAGAAGAAATTTGCCATTGCCTTCCTCTGAGTCTGAGAGTGCATAGCTTGCCCGAGGTCACTCAGTGTGTTTCTATGGTTTCAATGGGGATTCAAACCCAGGTCTCCATGATTCCTAGTCCAACACTCAAACCACAGCTGGATCTTTTATATAAGGTGATAGGGTAATAGTAGGGATGGAAATATACAACAATTTTGTTTTTGCAAGTGAAGGTGAATAATTTCTACTTTTTTCCCCCTCTTGCTGAAAAAAATGAATATTTCTGCACAATTCTTGCTTAGTATTTGTACATCCCAAAGTGCTTTGGGAAATTATTCTGTACAGTAATACATGTAACTTTTTTTTTTTACACAACCCTCTCCCCGTATTGTTTCCATATAGCCACATGAGTTTTTCTTTGGTATGCAATTTCTGGGGACAGGTTTACACAAACTCATCTAGCTACTATACACGCAGGATCACTGGGTTTTCTACACAAAGACATCAATTTTGTATAAAAATACTCATGACAGCATGGAAACAGTGTTTTTTTGTACAAAAATCATGTTTTCTGAGCAAACACCATGATTTTCACACAATGAGCCCACATGTATTTCTGTATAGGATGAATTCCCCAAACACTTTGGAATATGTGAATGCCAAGCAAAAACTGAACAACATTTTTGTCACTGTGTTATACCCCCCACTCCAAACTCCCATTTTGTAGCCAGGAAGCAAATAACAGTGAATATTCTTTCCAGTTCTATGGTGTCTTAGTGGTTAGGCAGTCTATACATACCCTGATGAACTTCACTCTTTTGATATTTCGCTTGCATAGCAGTGCATTTGTTCCAGATCTTTTTCAAAATTATCTTCTGTAAAATTTTCCCTTGTCTGTGTTCAACCCTTCATATTTCTTCTAAAATGAACATAGAGCAAAAATGAAGATGTTTTTAAAACACTTGGCCACTACAGGGAACAAAACCATGAACCTTATGGTTATTGATTCCCAGCTAAGTTGCTAACCTAGCCTTTCTCCCAGCCTCTGAAAAGAGCATGACTATGGCCCTTTTCGCACCTTACCTGGTGTCGCTGGTGTCGTGCGGGGATCACACAAAAAGCCTCTTGTGATTGCACTTCCTGCGCTTTCCCCCACATCAGCTATGTGCTGGATGGAAGGAAACTTGATACCTCCGCTCCTTCCTTCCACAGCGCAGCTGAGTACTTTTACAGGCTGTGCTGGGGGAGAAAGTGTGGCTATCGTACTTCCTGAGGTTCCGCATGCCAGGTAAGTGCGGGAGGGACACAGGAGGAATGTGCAATCATGCATCATTTTTGGGGAAAACCCGGAAATGATATAATATGCGATTGCTGCAGGATTGCTATGGGAGCGATATGCGATCGAGAGAACATAATGCGAAACCATCCTAGTGATTCTGCGTTGCTCCTGTGGCTATTTCGTGTTTGAAGTCATATGTGAAAAGGGCCTATGCGCTTGGCTGAAAAATAAATGTAATCACTTACATTGCAATGTCTTGTTTCAGTGCCAGTTTGTTACCCCTAATAGAAAGTCAAAGCATGATTGTTTTTCTTCCATCAATTTTCAATCCAAATTTCTTTTACATTCAGATTTGTGAAATTAGAATTACCTGATCTGATTTCTTGTCAGGAAAGCAATGTGCATCAGGAGTGACCCCCCCTTTGTCATGTCCAGTTTTTTAACAACAAGCTGTTCACTTACAGTTTTTCCACATTTCTCATTTGCTTCAGTTTATTTTCACAGCTTGACATTATTGATACTATTATGCATAATGACAAAGACTGCACATAGGATTTTTTTCATGTAATCACACTTAACATTTCCCAGAATTCCTTTGCTACTTGTCCTGTAGCACATTTAAAGCACAATTCTTGCAGGCAAAGATAGCCAAAGGCCAGCCAAGCTAATATGAGGCCAGCTGAAATTATATTGAATTACAATACTATCAGCCTAGGGATTGCTAGGGATTGCTCAGTGATTGCCCCTGACCTGGCTTAACTTTGTTGGTGGCACTGTCGCTGTGTCCTTTGGCTGAAGGAGGTTTGGGTTAGACCTAAATCAGTGATACCACTACCATGCCTCTCCTTTAGTTCTTCTACCTGCAGACTTTAGAAATAGAAATCAAGATAGCTCAATATAGCTTAAGAAAATAGAAATAAGTAAAATGAGTTTAAAAACAAAACAAAACCCCCCCACATTTTAACTAGTTATTTGTAATTTCCCAGGGCAGAATTTAACACTAGAATTGACAAAAGAAGAGTGGAATTTAATGGAAGCAAAAGAAGAGTGAGACTATCTTCTCTCTGCAACTTCCTGAGAACTCCAAAACCCTGTTATGGAGACATGAAAAGCCTTCTGGAGCCAGCTTTCAGGCAGTGCTGAGGGCCGAATGGGATGGTGTGAGGAGGATATGAAAGAAATCCTGACATGTTGAATTTAGTCCATGTCTACTTTTACAGTTACGGAGATGAGGACTTACTAAACAGTGGAGTGCAACTTTGTAGTTCAAAAGTTGGCTTTTGCATTACCTCATGCTCTCATTTGGATGTTCAGGTAAAAATAAGGTAGGTGGAAGGACAATGTGTGTTTTTCTTTTAAGAATTTGCCTATAACTTATAATATTCTTTTTCTTAAGTAACTTAAGATTCCTCCTTCCCCTTTTTTTTTTTCTCTTGAGAAATAGGTGAGTAAAGAGTTGTGACAACTAAGCACATAATAGTGCCTAAGAAGTATAATTATGACTAATTATTCTCAGAGTAACTTTCTAAATTTGGTCTTAGTCTACCACTTAGGTGGCATGGCTAGGTTTTCTTCCTTGTAGCATCATAGCAGCTGTCTCAACATCAATATTAGTATGCCTAGCACAGTTTTGGAATTACCTTTGTAAGCTGTTGTCCCAATTTGCCCAGTGACATATGTTACGAAAACATACTTATGATTTAAGCAGTGCACACAGTTCTGCAGGCGAGTGACTTCAGTTTACCCCATCAGAAAACTTGGTTCAATCTGTGTTTCTTAAGGCTGTAATTTCCTTCTGAGAAAAGGTGAGTCACTCAGATTGTAAAATTAATCTGTTCTCCATTTTACAATTGAGGATTAACCACCTGCAGAATACTGGTGAGAGCTGTTGTTCTCTTCTTTACCACCTTGGTCAATTTCAGACTTCAGGAAGCTTAGTAACGTGAGTTACCGGGAGAAAAAACCCTCTGGAATGTTAACCTCTAAAAATATGCATAAAAGCATAGTCACAAAAGGTAAATAACACAACCATAATCATTAAATAATTAAGATATGATGGAATGACATGGCAGAGAAGTGATTGTCTTTTTAGATTTTAATCTCAGTGCCATATTTCATTCTTTTCTTAAACAATAAAATAACACAAAGTTTTCTTCTTTTTTTTTAAAGGCTTCCAGTGTAGATAAGAATATGCTGGTGATGAAAGATAATGTTAGGCAATATCTGGCAGACTTACTACATCAATAATCAGGACACAAAATTAAACCAATTGAAAATTCCCTACATGTGTTCTCTGATAGAAAGGCATAAAAGATATTTGAGAACCAAGGTTCTTTCAAAACACCAGAGATATCTTAAAATAAATCTCTTCTAGTTTTAAAATCTTGCTTCCTTGACCCTAAATCATTCTCAAGCTAACCAGTGCCTTCAGTAGCTCTTGTGGGGAGGAATGATCTAAAACTATTTTCTTGTTGAATCTTCTTGTTCTTATAAAAATACACTTTGGGAGTGGCTAAAGCATAGTTTGCACTTGCTCACAAGGTAACTCTAGGATAACTTTAGCAAAGACGGGAACCTTCAGTCCTTGAGCTGGTTTTGGCCCATGGCAGGTGTCCATCTGGCCTGCCATCTTCCTTGAGTCCCTTGTCTTCAACCAGTGAATGGAGATAAGATAATATGTCCTGTCTTCCATGCTACTGGGATGATTTTTTAAAAAAGAAAGAGGTGATAAAGGGAGAAGGAGAGGAGAGAGAGATGTAGCATGAGATAAGGGGGAGGTACAATGAAGGAAATGAGAGAGGACAGGGGAAAGAAATACTAAAAGAAAAGAAGAAGAGAAAAGAGGAAAGGGAATTTTTGTTTTTAACAAGAGAATCTATTTTCTCCTTTTTAGAATAAGATCATAAAAGAAAAGTCATGATTTACATATCAGTCCATATCCTTTGCTACCCATTGGGTATCTCTAGCAAAAAACTTTGAAATTGCTGCTATTAAGCAGGCACTCCCTAGTTGACATGAGATGGAATCCTTTTGGAGGCTTATGTCTTCGTAATTGGTCTTACATCTGAGGGAATTAGACAGTTTCATAGGATCTGGATCCAATAAAAACCTGATGTTACATAGGGCAGCCAGCAAAAGGATCAATACACAATGGGACCAATTGTCAGGAGGCTCAGCTCTTGCCATGGAATTAAAGGGAAAACCCTTTTGCTTAGCTAGCTTGTAGAAATAGATTGCACAGTGGCAGCAATGTAACTAATGCTAATGGCCACTTGTATCTATGTATTGCATATCAATCAGCTTGCAATAAATGTATTGAAACCCAATTGCTGTATGTGTCCGGGTGCAGGATCAAAGGCTTCCAGGTGTCTGGAGAAGTACCCAAGGGCATTCAGCCAGGGGAGGGGGAACATCAAGGGAATGGACTGTATGCTTCCAGGGAGGAGCTGAGAGAATGACCAGGAGGGCCAGATAAAAACAAGAGAATTATTTAGACTGTCAAGATGTAAATGTCCTAAAGCATTTGGGAAACTTGGGAGTCTGAGGGGTGAAGTGACATTTATGACTCTCACGTATCAATGCTATTTATGCTCAGATTTGTATACTCAATAATATAACCTGCTTGCTAACCAATGTACTTCAGTCTTAGCACCTCATACCAAAGTGATATGTTGTTATGCTACCTCAAGAAACATACTGCTGCTGCACTCTGCATGTTTCCAGGAAAGCAGGTTAACTAGCATATGAGACCGATGTACAATGTACTTACAAAAATGTTCTATAATTGGTCCAATTGTGCATCTGGACACTGACTAAGGAGTGTTGATGTGCATCAACACACCTCTGTCAGTGTCCCATTATGTATGTGCACAGCTCACTTACAGGTTTTCTTAGCATCTTTGCTACATGGCTAAGTATATATAAAAATGTATACTGTGATGGAGGATTCTGGCCGTGATGTTGTTATGGAGAAAGATTAATTTAAAAAAAGAACTCTTGACAATGAGAGTATCACGTGGACCTAAGAATGTCCTAAAATGTATTAAAAAATTTTTTTAAAGTGTGTCTTGAGTGTCAGGAAATCCTGATGAGGAAAACTCTGCACTGATGAGAATCTTTGAAGTTTGGGTCTTACTCTGTACAAAATTCACATGCTTGTTTTTTTTCTCTGTATGTACAGAAAACAGCCATTTTTCATGCACAAAATATAATGAAATTTTCTGTGCAGAAAATTCTGGTTTCTACCTCAGAATACCATGTGTGATATGTGTACAGAACAGTTCTTGAGCACCATACAGTCTCTTAAATCTGCTCAGTTTTTGAAGATTTTCTCATACCAGAAAGAAAATTGTTAAGATTAGTCATTGCTTCTCTCAAGAACAAAATTAGTGAAGAATTACATACCTTCTCAGGAAATAGATTTCGGAGGCACAAAAACGCAGCATATGGTAAACTGTTTACATTGTTAAGTAAGCAATGGTATGTAACAAAAACAATGTTATTTCAGCAAATGCCATTTGCAAATTTCTTACAGAATGACTCCTCAGCTAGAACATTTTCTATACAAGAAATAGCATTTTTGCACAGAATTATTATTAAAGATTTAGATTTATTCTGGGCCCAATTCCGTGTTGTATTTTAGCACAGAAAACAGCATTTACTGTTCAGAGGATATATTTTCTGTGCTGAAAATGCTGTTTTCTGCAGAAAGATGCCACATGGGAAATTTGCACAGCTTTGAGTCCAAAACTATGAATAGTCTTTAATTTTAAAAATATTAGACTTTGTAGAAATGGACAAACTCTTAATGAAATTGAATGGAAGAACAATTGAGCAGTTTCAGAAAGACTAGGAGCCTTTTTTAGAATTTCTGAAAAAGGAAGAAGGGATTAGATTGTCTGGATGACTTGCATCTTAAAATTGTACAAAAAGTCATATATACATAATATAAGGGCAATTTAAAAAAGGAATGGGAAATATGTGTGTTTTTAAGCACTTATGTCTTTAAAAAGTGAAAAGAGAGAAAGAGACAGATAGCAAAATAATAGGCTGGCCAACACAATTATATAAGTATATAAGTATTTTTTACTGTTACATTTGGTTATAGAAAACTGTATGGAAACGGAAAACAAATTCTGTAATGTATAACTGGGTTAAAAGTGGTGGGGAAGTTAGTGAAAAAATACATAGAGTTTGAATAAGAGTTCTACAGAGTCTCAGAATGGAAGAAAGGAAGACTTTATTTATATACATGTTTATTATATAACTATTTTCTTATGATAAGTAACAGAATTTAGGAAGTTTATGAAATGTAAATTTAATAGTAACAAGATCAGATGGGATGTATAGAACGTTGAATATGATATTGTATATATTATATATGTGTGTATACAAATTTTTGTGAGAAAAGGGGAATATTTGTATAATTAATAAAAATATACGGAAAAAAAGTGCACAGTTTTCAAAACTTTCTTGCTAAAAAAACTTTTTGCTTCCTTTGAGAACAAAAATAGTGAAGAAGTACTTCCTTAAAGTCCCCAGCCACTGTCCTTTGCTGCGTGCCTGTACAACATGAAATCTTGACACTCTCACTGACTTTAAAGGGGAAAGGCTGAGGTCTTTGCTGACCTCCAGGTCAGTCTGATTGACTTCTTGCCACTTCCTGTGGTGCTAATACTGCCTTCCAGCTGCCAGTGAGAAAGTAAGTGTTTGGAGGCATACCTAATTTTATTTTGATTCAGTCTTGACATGAATAAAACATTCACATGGAATATAAGTTATGAACGGTGCACTTGTTCCTAAATCATAATCTATCCTTTGAAGTATTACCAGGTTGGGAAATATTACCACGTAGGGACAGGTGAGGGTTTGCTTATTTGTTTGATTATATTTTGCTTTTGATAATCATAATCACTTAGCATAATTAGCAAATTTCTTCCTACAGGATAGAAAGAGATTTTAAAACTCTGAATATAGGGGCATGAGTGAAGCTTAATCTAGCCAGGCCTAGGACTTTGAGTGTTCATCTCATCTGAATTTGAATCCCTGCATATTCAGTGATGTTGGTGTTGAGTTATGGTTGATATTTGTTTTTTCTTCTGGGAGGCTTTCCAAGACTGACATTTAAGACATAGTCCTGTACTAAATGAGAACAGTTTTACCTATTGAACTGGCTGGTACAAATGAGGGATTTTTTTTCTCCATTTCAGTTCAAGTATTTTGGAAGAATTTAGCAAAATCCACACACTCAATACTCAGGATGTAGAGAATGTGTGGTTTATAAATTTGAATATACAAAAGAATATAAAAGTAATAATAACTAACTAATTATATAAATTAAATATTTAATTATATAAATAAAAAAATTCAAAATGGGCAGATTTCCCTATCCCTATTGCCAGGCCCTTATTTGCTAATATTTTGAAGTGTAAGGGTCATGGCAGAAATCATGTTTTGTGTATAGAAGTTTCACGTTTATTCCACACCATATCAAGCTAAAAGAATCTCAAACAGCAGCTTGGGAAATGTCTCTGCTGGATTCTGGATGGCCAATCAGATTATGTTGTAACAGACCAGAGAGGTTTGCAAATTTTCTGATCCAGGATGAGATAACTCAATGAAAATCCTCCATGTTATACATGTGACATTGTGCTCTGCATGATCTGGTGTGATCTCTAGTATGGTCTTGTAGAGTAGAGGATGGCTCATAATAAGTTTCTACAATTTTTTTTGAAAAACTTAAGATTGACTTTTTAAGATTATAATGTGAATTCTCCCCTCTTGTGTATACATTTCTTACAGCCTTTCTCAAAAGTTAGTTTCTTGACATCAGTGTCAGCAGCTCAATATTATGAATAACAGAGCTAATTGTATTCTGAATGTGTACTCATTAGATTTGTACTGAAAAAATAAGTGGAAAACAAAACAGGACTTATATGTTTCTGGAACACCAGAGGCAAGAAACTAAATGCTACTGAGATTGAGAGGAGATATGGGAAAGTGTGGTTCAAACATTTGTATTTGCGTTTTCTTTGTGTTTTTTTTTTATTGGTGTTTCATTTTTCAGTTACAAGCATTAACTCAATACATGATTCAGCCAGAAGGCAAAGATAATAACACGAGCAATAAAATACTCCCTCAGGGAGAAGTGGAAGGGAAGTAAAATACTAACTTGCCATCTGAAACCAAAAAAGAAGCAAGTAAAAATTAAAAACATTAGTAGTTTCTCTGGTAAGTTTAAGCATTTGTATTCAGAAACAGATTTTCTTTTGTTTTCATTTTCTTTTTAGAAATTTGCCTTAACTTTTTTCTTCACTCTCTCTGGAAGCTTCCTTGATAATAGATGTGGCATTGGTTGCTACTAGTGGTGTAGTGAACATGGGTCTGGGGAAAATGCATAACCCCAATTTTTCACAGATGAAAACTAGGACACTTCTGGCCGCACAACATTAGAGTGTGGCCAAGATGGCAAAAGTTGTTAATAAGGAAGAACACAAAGGTTAGGAGAAGCTGCATTAGTTTACTTTTGCCTGAGTCTACCACTGCCTACTATCTTATCCCATTTTGAGTTAACTGAGTGCAAACTACCGAACTCAGTCTGCAGCATTTGAAATCAGCTGAAAACAAAGGCAGAAAAAGAGTGAAAGGAGGAGAGAGAATCTGGGACATTTTAAAAGCAGCTGAAAAAGTGGTATGGCAGAGAATTAATTGGGACTGTCCCTGATAAACCAGGACAGTTGGAGGGTATTGAAATGTAATTCTGAGACATTTTTGACAGAAGACTTGTGCCATGGAACTGACAAGCTTTGTTGCTTTGTCAAGGGAAAGACTGAACAATACAATGACTTTCAGAATTTACTATTGATTGTGAAACTTTACCATACAGTGAGTCAATAAATTAGTAAAATAGTTAAGCAGAAGCTGGATACTTTTTCCCTTTTCATTGATGGGACTCCTTCTTCAGCAATTTAAAAATCTAATTCTTTTCAAGATTGGTTGCATTTCCATTTTAAAGGTCAGGTTTGTCTCTCAGAAGTCTCACCTGTTGTGTTGTATACACTGAAGCTAAACACTCAAGAGTTAAACACTACTGGTTCAATGCATTAGGCCTGTCAATCTCAATATATTGGTTATTACTGTAGGTGGGGTGTGGTCCTGTGTGTTTGTGTGTGTGTGTGTGTGTGTATGTATGTATGTATGTGCGTGCACAGTACAAACATTGACTGTTCTGATGATATCCTGCAGAATGTACTACGATACTATAGCTTTGCTATGGAAGTACACTGGCTTGTCCATTTCTTGCCCCTGGCCCAGCAAATGGGGTAAAAACCTTGGTATCTATTGAGCTTTGCCAGACTAGGCCTGTATCCCTAGTTACCATTGGCTGCTGACACAGGCCTACCTTTATGAAGAAGAGTAGAGCAGAATGAGAAATGTCATATAGTGCGCTCTCTGCTGGCAAGACCTCTGCTGGCATGACTGTGAGGTTACATGAAACCCATAAGTCCAATTACTGTCAATGGATGCATTGGGGGTGCATCTCTTGCAGTGTGGGTGCACACATGTTGCATTTTCATTTTTTGTTTTAATTGAGGGTTCCTGGAACAGAACCCCTGCATATATAGTGGGTGCATTGTATTAAAAAATCAGTGGAGGAATATTTCAATTTCAACCTCCCAGAACACTTTGCCATTATGAAAGAAAGAAGTGGAGATTAAAGGACAAGTCTGGTAAGCTATAATTCATCAGGAAATTCCTCTTGTGGCAGAAGGTTGAATCAGGATGATTCAAAATCATACAAAGATCCTGTGAAAACTGCACAAATGTGGCTGAGAATAGCATGCTTTGCATAGAATGCCATATTTTGTAAAGCTTTACATAGAACACATGGTTTCTACGCACAGCACTCTGAGCTTAATCTGTAGCATATCCAGATAAGGCTGTTAGGTGATGAATGATGTAAACGTCCTCTGCCTGAATTCTTGGAGAGCTGCTTCAGGTCACAGTGGATAATACAGGGTTAGGATCTATGTTAGTTTGTTTCAGAATAAAAATATATAATAAAGTCCTATAACACATTTGAGACTAACTGATAAAAAAAGTAGCATAAGGTTTCATGGAACATTTCCTCCCTATGCTCTTATAATACTAGTCTTCCACTTTCAACATCCTGTGGAATTCTGGGGTTTATAGTTTACTGAGGTCAAAGAGCTCTCTGGCTGAGAATTCTAAATGCCCCTTCCTAAACTGCAAACCCCAAGATTCCATAGGATGTTGAAAGGGGAATAATAACACTATAACAGTATAGTGTGGAAAGGCCCATGGATTCCAGTCCACTTCGTCAGATATAGAATGGGACAGTCCTAGATAGATCAACGGTCTAACAATATACTTCTGCTTCATGTTCAAAGAATTATTTTAGTAATGTCAGTTGCATCTAAAAAATATGCTTTCCAAAGTATCATCTGCTTTGCAGTTTATAATTCTTTGTTTTACGTGCTTGATTTCAGAATCAGACACAACCGCCTGGTTTCATGTGAAAATTCACTGCCTTGTATCAAGCACCAACAAATCAAGCGGTAGATATTTCCAGTATCACAAATGAAAGGGCATAAAATGAGGATGGTGAAGAGGGAGTGACTTAAAAAAGAAAGGCTATCCAAAGCAATTTTACAAGTGGATTCACTGTTGGTACATTTCCTTTAAATAGGATATTGTGATAGATTCCAGATAACGCTGAATTTCTTTTAAATTAAGTATTTGGATGAATTAGTTTCTCATGGCTAAAGATAAACTCCCACTGACAGCTGGGGTCTAGAAATCAGAAAACAGATGACAGCAGTGAATGAACTAGTGTGAAAAACTGCATTTGAGCCGGAAAAGTAGCTGTTTGTCTCACACTCAGCTGGTTCAACAAGTAGGAATGTTTGCTACACTGAGGCTGCCTATTTAATAGATTCAAATTTAATAGCATGAGCCAGACTCCCAGTGGCTTTTATGATGAGAAATCAGTTTACTTCTTAAGGGATAGGATAGTTATTTTGCCTGGCAGAGTCTTTGTTCTTTTAACAGCACAAGAGTGGAATCAATACTAAACGACACTGAAAACTGGCAGGTTTCAAAGTCTGGAGGCAGTTGGTTATATATACCTTCTGAAAGCTTTCTTGACTAGAGTTGCTCAAGCTTTAATCTGTTTATTTATGATGTCATATGTAAATTTGTAAGGTAAATTTGAAGATCAGGAAGTTACTTTTGAAAGTTATTTGTTCTCATTACTCATCATACTATTTGTTCCTCTGGACCCAGATCACTGGTATCCCACTGACAGACAAAACCAGACCTAGAGTGTGGGCTCTTGAATAAGTGAGGTTAGATATCAATTAGGTTAGACATATGACTGTGATGGGGGCCCGAACAAGGTGGTTCCAGCATGACTGTCCCGCAGCACAGCGAACTGAGAGGACTCCAGCATTACTCCTAAGACAAACTCAGCTACTTAGAAAGGGAGATTGCTGAGCCATGGATTGATACTACAAGAAATGAATCCCTGTTCTGTTCTGGGTACCCACCATCAGAAACGCACACTGGAACACTTCAGACTGTGGAAAAGGGCCCTTGGTGAGGTGAATGAATTCATGATTAATCACTACAATTCTGACACCATCCCCTCCTGGTCTTGCCTGCTGTTGCACAGGTAGGCAGAGGATGATTCTCCACCATGACCCTAACTTCCAAGCAGGATGCTAATGCCAGGCCTGAGCAATTTGAGCCTAATGCTGTTAAACATTTGGTAATTCAGCTTCAGAATCAAGGTAATAAATGATCCTGCTTTACTCTAGAAACCAGAGTCAGCCCTCTCATTAGGCAGAGTGAAACACTGGGCAGAAGATGCTGGAGGATAGCAGCAGCAATCACCTGGCTCTTTCTTCTGAGCCTCCAGGCTAGTCTCTTCCATTGGAGGTGAGCCACATGGCATATCTTCAGCCAGCTGGTGAGGGATACTATCTCATTACCAGTCCTGAGGTGAAATTCAATTATGGCAGTTCTGCATTGCGGGGTGGGGTGGGGAGCTGGATTCTGTCCATCATCATGAGAAGCAAAATTTATCTGGTCTTCCCTGCTAAAACTCAACACTCAGGCCATTTCCGCACTAGCCTGTTATAGTGTGATGATTCCACTTTCAACATTCTCTGGAATCCTGGGGTTTGCAGTTTCGGGACAGGCCAGCCAGCCCCTCCCGGAACTGCAAACCCCAGGATTGCAGAGGATGTTGAAAGTGGAATCATAGTGCTATAACAGGTTAGTGAAGAAATGGCCTCATACGTATATGCTCTCACTAATATCTAGAAGCCTTTCAGATCTTTCCAATCATGGTTGTGTTGTTTCTATTATAGATTGTTGTGAAGCAGCTTTTAAGTGCCTTCATTTTGTTAGTGGAATAATCTAAATTATAATCCCAACCTGGACTGGTGTAAAATATCTTAGATATTTCAGAAAGTGCTCTAGAAAAGTGTTGGCCTAGCCAGGAAATTCTAAATCTAATCCATATATACACAGAGAGAAGCATTTGGGTGAGAATGGATCCAACTAGTCATGTTGCCTTAAAAATCCAGTTTATGCTATATCTAGAAAGTAATGTTATGCATTTGAGGGACAAAATGGGTCATCAAAAGGTACTTCACATGGCAATATGTTTCCTAGTCCTTTGTAAAATTGTTCCACTTATATAGATTTACTTAGTCTACAGCTAGCAATTCAAACACAAAAAATATGGAGTCTATTTGCAGCCTATAGGGAGCAAGGTTAAACAAATGAAAATCAATGTTAATTTAAAACAAGTAGAAGCAGCTAGAATTCAGCAACGTATTTCACAAACAGAAATCCTAGATGAACAATAAATGTGTCCTCCTTTATTGCACTATTTAGTAGAATTTCAGTGTGCCATGACTCTATATATTTAATTGGTGCATAATATGCTATCTTTTACCTTCCTCCTAATAAATCTCAAGAGAATTGTTGTAGGTATTTTATTATTGCTGCTTTGCATTTTATATGTATGTGTGTGTGAGAGAGAGTGCATGCAAGCATATGTGTAATTCTGCAATGCAGGGTCTTCTGAGCTTGTGATTGGCAACTACATTTTGAATACTTTTTTAAAAAACGTAATTCAAATAGAAAGACTGCAGGCCAAAGAATGCATTTGATATTCCAAAGAACTTTTGGAGTTCTGGGATTCGTAGTCAAAAAATAATTTTGCAAAACTTTATGACAAACTTGAAGGCAAGCTATCATTTCTCCAGACTTGTCTACTTTGTCAAAATTCTGAAGAATTTCAACAGCATCCACTTGGTGCAAGACTATCATCATTTTTGCACTACATTGTTATAGTGATATTATTCCACTTTCAACATCCCATAGAATCCTGGGGTTTGTAGTTTAGGAAGGGGCATTTAGAATTCTCAGCCAGAGAGCTGTTTGGCCTCAGTAAACTACAAATCCCAGAATTCTACAGGATGTTGAAAGTTGAAAGTGAAATAATAGCACTGTAACAGTGTAATGTGGAAATGGCCTATCAGTTGCTTTGCATTTCCATTTGATACAACCCAGCCTTAATGAACTTCTCCTTAGTGCACTTTGCCAGTTCACTTGGCTTCTGTGCTGTTGGTGGAAGACATGAAGCCCTTACTCCTCTGGTGGTATGACAATTAAGTGGACTAGCAAAGTTTTTCCATATTGGCCACGCCTCATCTTTGGCCAGCAGAGAAACCAAGGGAAATAGTGAAAGGGGAACATAACACCCTGTCCCTTATACTGGTCTACCACTCACTTGCCTGAGGAAGATTGTACCCATTCACTTGCATGGAATTCCTGATCACCCAGTCATGACTAGTCAAGGGTAACCTTAGAAATTACAAGGTTTCAGGTACACAAAAAGATCTGTTATATTTTCCTGTTGTCTTAATAACTATTAATAGCTCTGCAGTCTAATTTACCCAGAGCTTGAAAGTAATGTATTACATTTGGGGGACAACAAGTGTGTGCAATGTAGCTACATTGCATAAGTAATTTAGGAAGTTAAGAGTAAAATTACTTGATTGGTGTAACTGGTAAGAATTCCTAGTTACTCTCAAAAATTATTTTCAAAGCACGTTATTATCACTCCCAAGTTTCTTTCTCTCAAAAAAAAAGAAAAAAAAAAAAAGCAAAGGAAATTAATAGAAGAGCAGTTAGAGCCACTACAAGTGATACAACAAGTTTTCTCTTTTCACAAGACTGAATATTTTAACAATGTTGTCTCCAGTGAGATTTTTGAGTATTTTTTGAAGAAATGCTTCTGTCTGTACTCCCTGGGTAAGTGCTGTTCAGAACTATCTGCAGATCCACTTCTGGTTTTGAAAAAGAGTGGGTGTTTCGAATATTAGACTGGAAAAGCAATGCAGAAGAAGCACTGAATCCTTTTTATGACCAGAAAAAGAGCCAGTCCAGGGAGTCTGAGGGGCTGAGGGCCACAAACAACAATCTGTTGGGGTACATGCAACCCCATGTGCCTTTATGCTGACCTCAGCCTTAAAGTAACCTCAGTTCAGGACATCTTAGCACAGTGATGTAAGTAGTATCAGCATTTTCACTGACATTGTATTTTGATAATATTGAGCTTTTTTTTTACCTCTGAAAGAAAGCGAGTGCATGATGAAGCACTGTATCATTGTCCTTACCTTCTTCTTCTAGACGAGACATGTTTATGGTTATGATATTAGGATCAAATGAGACTTGTTAATTAAGTCATCAAAGCATCTTGTGGAGGTGGAACTCAACCAGGGGTAGACAAGATGTAGTCTTAAAGAATTTGGGGAGGCAGGGGACTACAACTCCCCGAGCCCAATGGTGAGAAATAGTGAAGTTGAAATCCAAAGTATCTGGAGGCTGACATATTTGTCTTGTCCTAGGCTCATACTCTTTCCACAGCTTACTTGATCCCAGTGGTGTCCTGTGAGGATCTCGGTAGAGCCTCTCCCAGGAGGATAATGTGACAGGAGCACTCTCCTCTGCACCAGCTGCCTCTGTGAATGAAGGAAGTGTAATGGCACCTCCTCTTCCTTCTGCAGTGCAGCCAGGCATTGTCCCAGGCTCTGCTGGGATAAGAAGTGCTGCCACTACACTTCCAGGAACTCCACACCTAAGGTAAGTGTGGGAGAGTGGTGGGCGGGCTGCACGATCGCTTGTCATTGGTAGGGAAAACCCATCAATAATTTACTGTGTTGTCACACAGTCTGGGGATGGGAGAATGACAAGACCTGGATGATGTTGTACATAAGCATCATCTGGGTCCTGTCTTTCTCCTGTCCCCAGTATAGAACAATGACGTCCTGCTAAAATAGCCTCAGGCATTAGCTTTAGCCCCAAATCCCTCAATACAGAGAAATTGAGGAAAGTTCCAATGTTCCAATGGAAAAAGTTCCAGTGTTTCCCTCAGGAGGGTTTTGGTTTGTGTTTCTTAAATGATGGCCACTAATTGTACATGGCACCTGAGATCAGGAACTGAAAGCAGTTTCAAAAGAAGATTCACATGGCTGGGGTGGTTATGCATGTAGGCTATTCAAAGACAAAACACAGAACCATCTCAAAATAGGCAACTCCTTGACTATTCAAGCTGATCTGGAATTGAAGAAAACTTTGAAAGTCAAACAGCATGTGTGCAATACATCACAGAAGGTACTCTGTGCTGAATTAGTTATTTAATTGTTTTAAATATTTACGAATCATCTTGCTACCAGATTGATACTCAAAGTGATTAAGGAATTCTTATTTATTAGAGATTTGATACTAATTTGTTTTTGCATGCATGTTCTTTTTTTTCCCTTCTGCTTTACCTTGTGAAGAGTATACTCTAGTATGCATTTAATCTTCAAGGAAAAAAAAAAGGAAATACACACCTAGAGTGTGTAAGTGCTTCAATGCTCTAACAAGCGTGAGCGCATGTTCTGCCACTTTATTGCAAACACATCTATTTGGTACTTGTCTCATTTCCTTTGTTCCTCATGAAGGCTGATAGATCTTGTGGAGTGTTAACATCTATAATGAGTTTGTCTAATATGATAATAATAGCTTCAGAGGAGCCAGTGGTGAGATCATTAGCAGCTCATTGTTTGCAGGGAATGTTAATGTGACTGTTGCCTGTCTCTTGTTGGGGTAAATATGACAATCAGCAGTTTTTTATGTCCTCAGTTTCAGCAGCTGTAAGGTTTCTCCTTGACTGCATTATCCAATCCTGTACGGCATAACACTTGGATGGATTTCTCACATTTACACTCCAGCATCATGCATACATTTCTGTCTTTGTGAAGGTCCCCACACTAATACATGATTTTTGGCATTTTGTTTAGTCTATATAAAAGCAAAAGCTTACCAAACCCTCAAATAGGGGGCATCTCTCATGATAGAGGACACAAGCCAGCCCCATAAGGGAGAGGCTTTCAAAGTCCTCAAAAAGGGACAATCCTTATAAAAATGGAGACCTGGCAACCATTGCTGGACATGTACTTTTATAAGGAAGCTGTGCCCTTGAAATGGCCTCTTCATTCTTGTCCATGGAAAAGAATGTGGGACTAGCTTGGGGTGGAGGGGGAAAATGCCACATGTGGCCTCAGGGCTGTTTTTGTACATCTAGCCCACAACTGGCTGTTTTGTCACGGGGGGAGTACAAAAAAGGATGACTTGCCTGTCCTGGAAACTTTCAGAGAAGCAATTCACAACCCCTTCCATCAGAATTGTTTAATATTAAAAATACCATTCTGATCACTTCTGGGTTTTTGACTTGTGGAGGCAATGTTTTTAGTAGTCTTTGAAGACCATGGAGGGTCTCTGAGGCAGAAAACTAGTTTCTGGACCACTGAAGTTGCCCATCTCTAGACTAGTAAAAAGCAAAAGATTTATACAATTTGAAGAGAAACCAGAGTATTGCCCATCCCTAGACTAGCTAGTCACTAGTCCCAGGAACTGGTGCATACTGTTTGGTATATTGGGCACATTTTTTCCCTATTCTGCATGGTTTGGTTATCAGATATGGGTTGTATTTGACTAATTGATTTGCCAAATAGACACACTTGATTAAGAGAGGTAAACACCCAGGGAAGTATATAGGTGAGCAACCTAACTTGAGAATCACTAGCACACCTATCTCTTATTGCTTGGGAGACAACTTTGGCAGTCTTTGGGGCATCTAGTCCATTGAACCCTGGTCAGCAGTAGTGATCTGGAAAAGTCAGCCCAACTTTATAATGGGCAGGTGACTGAAAGCCTCCATAGGCTCCTAACTGATTTGGACCTTTTAGCCAAAGTGGGATTGCCCAGCTCCATTAAATACAAATCATCTAGGGCTAAGGAGTATCTGCACATAGTTGCTGCCAGTCCTTTAATTAGTAAAGCTTATGACTCTTTTACCCTAAGTTTGCCTTCATTCCTGTTGATGGCACTGATTTCCTCCAAGTAAGCATTCCATAAAATGTTTCTCAGAAGGGAGACTTCATGTGTGCGTATGCCTTCAAGTCATCTATTAACTTATGGTGGCCCTATGAATTTCATAGGGTTTTCTTTGACCGTTTCCACATTACACTGTTATAGTGCTATTATTCCACTTTTAACATCCTATGGAATCCTGGGGCTTGCAGTTTAGGGAGAGGCATTTAGAATTCTCAGCCAGGGAGCTCTTTGGCCTCAGTAAACTACAAACCCCAGAATTCCACAGGATGTTGAAAGTGGAATAATAGCACTATAACAATGTAGGGCGGAAATGGCCTTAGTCAAGGAATACTCAGAGGTGATTTTGCCAGTTTCTTCCTCTGAAATATAGTACATAGCACTTAGTATAGAAGGAAGACTCATACCAGTATATTTTTTCCCAAGGTGCATCACTGTAATTATTAAAATTAAATTTCATTTCTCCTTCTGTTGCCACTGTTGTCACATCCTTCTATAAATCGTTACAATCTTCTAGGCTTCACTATTTCCAATAACTTCTTAATACCTGCAAAAAGTGCTACTATGCTTTTCTCAGAAGTTTGGGAAAACAAAATTCATATTTTGAGTACAAAAAGACAGAATACAAAACTATCAAAAGTTTTATGGAACACTATTTAAGGTCAGAGCTTGCAATGACGGATTCAGGAATTAGTTAGTTTTAACAACTGGAAAATGGAATATCAATACATTGTCATAATGTTCATACATTAAATGGCCTATTGTGTTGATTTAACACGTACTAGTTCTCAGCTTAAAATGTTAGTTTTCAAAATAAATTATGGGGTATGTAGAGGCTGCTGTAAAAGTTGTCATCATTTACTCTCAGGGAAACATTGTGTTACTGACTAATTCAAAAGTGGTTTTGTTTTAAATTCTTCCAGTTTCTTAAATCTTTTCTAATTTCTTTTATACTTTTTCATAATTATTTTTCAATAACTCTGTGTTCTTCTTTGTTCGATATATTCCAAAATATTTCATTTTTGAACTTACATTATAACTTAAGAGTTGGCTTAACTCTCTTTCTTCTTCTGTTAACATATTTTTTGTGAAGACATCTGTCCTTTCTTCATTTAGTTTAATTAACCTGGCATATATGGATAAACTGAAAATCTTAATAAGAGAAGAGAGTATCAAAACATTTATAAATGTGTGGGATGTAGTAATTACTTATCTAAAAAACACTTGGGGAGAACTAGCAATTGGAAGTTCTGAAGTTTGAATGATGAAAAAAAATAAAAGTAAAAATAGATACAAATTATAATGTTTTTAACACTAAAGAAATAGAATCATATTCGTATATATAGTATCCTTTCATTTATACTACACAAATATGATAGTGTAAGTCTGACAGTTAAAGTCTGAGATTTTTCATAGGGAAGTCAATGTATGTGATTAACCTGAGAGATAAGAATGATTGTGATCATAATATTGTTGATTTCATTTTGTTTTTTATGTTTATTTTAATAAAAATAATATAAAAGAGAGAGAAAAAAGGTGTTTTTCTTTTAAAGTTTTAAAGCATTTCACCTATGTGGCACTTCTTCAGATGGACACCAAAGCCCATAATGCAATTGTTGCCTGGGGATTATGGGAGTCCAATGGATCTGAAACTTCAGGATGGGAAAGGATATCCTAAAGCAAGGAATCTCATTTTACAAAATGTTCAATTAAGTTTTGTGACTCTTTCCTTTCCATCCTGAACCAACATGAACGTGGTTCATACAACTTTTAAATGCCTTGTTTCTTAAGGTTCACGAGTAGGAATGTTGAAGGATAACAAGGAAAAAAATGTGTGTCTTTCATTTGGTTACAAAGGTAATCCAGTGCGTGATCTTTAAATGGAGAATTCTTAGTCAGTAGTGTTTTGAGGTCCTCTGAACATATGCAGAACATTTTCTTGTGTAACTGAATCACTGCATCATCTTTGTCTCCTCGCTCACAGTCAAAAGGCATAGTTTGCAAAGATGAGTTGCTGAACACAGATTTGGCATGCTGGTACCAAGAAATCCAAGTTCAGTCTCTGGCATCTCTAGTGTAAAAGATGCAGTATCTAACAAGCCCATTCTTCTATGCACAAATCTTACATTAATACTTCTTTCATATCTTTTAACTTTGCACTATAGGACTAATGAAATAAAGTGGTGTTTGCACTAATTTGCAGCAAAAGTTAAGGTAGGAGTCAAAATAGCCTAGGGAATGATGAATGCTAATCATTAAAGCCTCACAAAATATCTTCTTTGGGATCCTGGACTTGCTGCTTCTCTGTGGCCAAGCCCTAAAATCTCTTCTCCATTACCGAAGAAGAATGGGCTTAATATGGGCTACCGCTCTATTCTACTTTGGTTAGACCTCATTTGGAATACTGTGTCCAGTTCTGGGACCTCATTTCAAGAAGGATATTGAAAAGCTGGAGCGTGTCCAGAGGAGGGCAACCAAAACGGTGAAGGGTCTGGTAGCCATGCCCTATAAGGAGTAGCTTAGGGAGCTGAGTATGTTTAGTCTGGAGAAGAGAAGGTTAAGAGGGGACATGATAACCATGTTTAAATATTTGAAGGGATGTCATGTCAAGGAGGGAGCAGGCTTGTTTTCTGCTGCTCCAGAGACCAGGACAAGGAGCAATGGATTCAAGTTGCAGGAAAGGCAATTCTAGCTGAACCTCAGGAAGAACTTCCTGATGCTCAGAGCTGTCCAGCAGTGGAATATGCTGCTTCAGAGTGTGGTAGAGTCTCCTTCTTTTGAGGTTTTTAAGCAGAGGTTGGATGGCCATCTGTTGGGAGTGCTTTCATGTGTGTTCCTGCATGGCGGGTGGTTGGACTGGATGGTCCCTGTGATCTCTTCCAACTCTTTGATTCTATGATTCTTGATTCTAATATGTCCAACTAAGACCTTCAAAATGTATGACCTGTTTATGTGGTGGTATGCATTTCTTTACTCATGTTTCCTTTTGAAGGTAGTGATAAGTAATTTCAGTAATTTTCTTCTTGCTGTGAGAAAGTCTTCTAAAACATGCTGTTCACAATTTGCAACTTATTCTCTACAAAATTCGTACATGGTTGCTTTGCAGACAAAACAGTATTTTCTGCGCAGAAAAAAATGTTTTCTGCATGGAAAATATTGTTTCAATGCAGAAATATTAATCCTTGCACATAGAATGCTGTTACCTATGCAAAGCAACCATGTGTGAATTTTATGCCAAATAAATCCCCAATTTTAGCATTCTTTTTGTGTAGGAATTAATACTTTTGCGTTTAAATATTATTTTCCCCACACAAAATGCTGCTTCATTCACAAAAAATGCTATTTTTGTGCAGAATAAGTCTTTAACAGAGAAGATTCTCATCAGTCCAGGATTAATCTCATTAGGGTTCCTCAACAATCAAAAGACATATTTCTTGACAACTTTCTTAATACTTTCCAATATTCTTTCTATCTCTAGGTAGTGGGTGTATGGAAAATAGAGTGGATGTTGGAGAGAGATGGGGAGAGAAAGAGAGGAAGGGAGTATCCAGCTGATAAGGAAATGAAGAGGTGAGAGAAACTTTTCACTTGATTATCCAAGTGCCCAGCAAGGAAGATACTGAAGGAGTACAAAAAGGATCATTGCAGCTCACGCCAAACAATAATACATAAAATAAAACAAAACAAAAAATCCATAAAAATTAGAGGGGGAGAAAGGAAGAGTTTCTCCCATTCGTCAGGCTGAAAGACTCCAGTAACTCCCATACAGGTCAGGGAGAACAGCCACTGAGCTTTAAAATGCCTGATACTCCAAAAGGGCTATGGCTGCCTGAGATCATCTGCTGAGCAAACAAATCACTCTTCCTCCATTCCCTCATTATTTATTTTCCTTTCCATTTTCTTACTTCTAAAACCCAAGTGGCAGCAGGCAGTTCAGAAAACCAAGCCAACAGAGTACCATGCAAGAGATTTTCTCTAATACTTATCCTTTTTTCTCTCTGGCCTCTTGAGTCTGAGTTAACTTCACTTTTTCTTCTTCTCTTACAGCAGGTGTGGGAATCTCTTGGCCCTCCAATTATTTTGGGCTAGACATCTATTTTCTTACTTCTTACCTCCATATCTTGGCTCATTCATTAATCAGAGTGGATACTGCAGCCACGAAGTGAGAAGAAGACTAGGACTTGGAAGGGCAGCTATGAAGGAACTAGACAAGATCCTGATGTGTCAAGATATATCATTGAATTCTAAAGTTAGTATTGTCCATGCTATTGTATTTCCAGTTTCTGTGTATAGCTGTGAAAACTGGTCAGTGAAGGAAGTTGATGGAAGCAAAATGAACTCATCTGAAATGTGGTGCTGGAGAAGAGCTCTATAGATACTGTGGACTGCTAGAAAGACAAATGAATGGGTCCTAGAGCAAATCAAACCTGAACTTTTCCTAGTAGCCAAGACAACTAACCGAGACTGTCATACTCTGGACATATCATAAGAAGATATGATTCACTAGAAAATACATTAATGCTTGGCATGGTAGAAGGCAGCAAGGAAAAAGAAAGACCACATTACAGATGGATGGATGCAATCAAGAGAGCCACAGGCCTGAGTCTGCAAGACTGGAGCAGGGTGGTTGATGATACGGTGACCTGGATAAGGTCAACATGAGTTAAAGTCAACTTGAAGACCTCTCACTGCCCTGTAACACTGACCGTACTGGTAGGGATTTCTGGGATCTGAAGTTGAATACATCGGGAAGGTCAAAGTTTCTCCATTCCATCATACATTATCCTTTGACTATTTTTCCTTTTTCCTTATTGGCCACCATGGGATTGTGATGGCTGAAATGAACAATGACACTATTTTGTGGTGAAGTGCAAGTTTCCCATCACCACGCCCAATAGTCTTGATCTAGACAGAGTCCAGTTGTGCTTAATTTGGAGAGAAAAAAAAAGACTACATGTGAAAATACAGTTAAAGGCAGTGGTGTTAAATATATTATGTATTTAACAACAGAGTGTATAGTTTACCTTCTAAATAGGAACTCTAGTATAATGAAATTGCATCTCTGGGTAGCTATGCCTTTCCCCACTACATCAGTTTTAATGTTAAAGCACTAAGCCATGGAGGAGGTTGGCATCTAGAGAAGCCCTTAAAGGATCCATGTCAATTTAGATCATTTGTGTTTTAACTGAATAGCTCGTTGCTTGGGAGCAATTATTGCACATTCAGGGAAATAGAAAACCAATTTGTGGAGAATGTCCTCAGTGAACAGCAATGGAAAAAAAAGGACACAACGCCCTTGGGAACTTTCTTATTAAATCCCCATTGAAAGGATGGGAGCTGAAGAAGAGTTCTCAGTAATTAACCCTCATGTATTATAATAAAGCATTTTTGTCTCCCAGATGCATTTTATATGGTATTCAAATGGAATATACACTGCTGTATCACACCTTCCAACTGCCCCAGTTTTTCAGGAACAGTTCCAATTAATTGTCCCTCATCCTTCTTCTTCAGCTGCTTTTCAAATGCTCCATTTTCTCTTTCGTCCTCCCACTTTTCTCCATTATCCTCAGCTTACTTTAATAGCTTTAAATCAAAATCAAATTCAAACTGCAAAAATAGTTTGCAGTCAAATGATTCATTGTGGGAAGAGGAGAGCAGGGACAGAATCTTGCCCTTGCTTGTAGACTCAGGCAAAAGCAAAGTGCTATAGCATCTCCTAGGTTATCTGTTCTTCCTCATTAATATCTTTTGCCATCTTGACCATACTAGGCCACATGTGTCCCAGATTTCTGTGAAATGTTGGAGGGTATGCAATTTAGATCACATTACAGCATTGTTACTTGCATAGTTTTAAAACAACGTCACCAAATTTCAAAATTTCAATAGGTCTTTTCTATAAACAGGAAATCACCCCAAGGGAACAAAAAAATCCAACAAATTGATTAAATTTTGGTATTGGTATACATAGAAATACTCTTGTGAACATGAGATGTTTTATACCCCCAAACATATTGAAATACTCAGTTGGATGAGAAAGGTACCTTCACACAATCCAAGTTTTTTTTTTAATTCTTAGTGCATGAAGCTTATCAATTGCCTACTCAGAACATATTACTTAGGAAAATATCTGTAGTTTCCAGAGGTTGGAGGCCCATCTCTCCAAGATATTTTAGCAGGGGATTCCTGAAGTGCCAAGGGCATGAACAAGATGGTCCTTGGGGTTTCTTCCCAATCAGCCAGCCTGAGTAGCTATCAATCTAAACATTGTTTTTTGGTGTTACTCCCCCTGAAAAAAACAAAACAAAACCACAACCCTGAGTGTTAATAGGAAATAGTACTTCTTGTTTTTCAGGGTTTTAAACTAGGTCCAGATGCTCAGGGTAACATCTTCTGAGTCTTTGGTAGGAAATAAAGAGGCATTTGGCAGTGATCATAAATCTACAGTCTGAGCAGCTGCTCAACAATACTGGTGTGCTGAAATTACAGTATTTTCCCCATCAATTACAAAGCAGGCCATATTTCACAAACCTATTGTAGCTGTGCCCTCGTCTGCGTGCTGGACCCATTTCCAGTTTACATCTGAGACCAGAGTCACAACTCTCCCACAGTATCAAATACAGCTGTTACATATGACATCTGCTGTAATTCTGAGTGTGCATAACATGACTGCGGGATGTTGGTTCAGGGGCTCTGTCAAGATCTGTTGGGAATTCAGATCAGAAATTTGCAAGTTAGCACACTGGAACTCCCAAGGCTAGCAACTCAAGGCTGCAGAATTATTATTATGTTGCATGCTATTTCAGCCTTCCTCCTTCAGGGACCTGTAGGCAGTGTAGCCTAATATTATTCACATGAGCATAGAAAGCCTCCTTATACTTGTTCATACTGTGTTTATCCATCAGGCATGCTTTAAGATGAGAATTTCCTGCATTGGTGGGTCGTTATAAACACATACTACCTGACTCTTCTAACTGGAGATGTTAGGGATTGAGCCAGGTAATGTATGCATGCAAAGTATATTTCTGCCACTTCCCTTATAGCCAGTTTTAGACATTCTTCCAAAGCCAGTGATGAAGCTCTTCTTGAGTTTGTGTGTATGAGTAGAGTGAAAAATGATATGGGAATGAAATCTTGATCACAGAAAAATGTTTATGAGGAAAAAAGCTAAGCCAAACCCTTCTTCCAATTCATGGGTACCAAATCATCAGGCCAAGGCATTTTTCGCCCTACACTGTTAAAGTGCTATTATTCCACTTTCAACATCCTATAGAATCCTGAGCTTTGCAGTTTAGGGAGGGGCATTTAGAATTCTCAACCAGAGAGCTCCTTGGCTTCAATAAACTACAAACCCCAGAATTCCACAGGATGGCATTTTAACAGTGTAGGGTGGAATGGCCCCAAAATATAGAATCGTAGAGGTGAAAGGGACAGCAAAGGCAATCTCCAAAGTCCAGTTTCCTGCCATGCAGGAATACACAGCTAAAGCACTCCTAAGAGGCAGCCATCCAACCTTTCTTAACAAAACCTCCAATGAAGGAGAATCCTTCAAGGAAGTCCATTCTACTGTCATAACTTTTGTAACGTGGTTGTGGGATGTTTCTTGGATATATTTGAAATCACCTGCTATATTACCTCCTCTTACATTCTGTTTTGTGTCTTTCTTTTCCCATGTCGCTCCTTTTATTTACATAGTATTTGATTAATTTATTTTCTCATTCTTTCTTTATGTGTGGCTGAAATATATATATATGGAAGACACAAGGCTAGTTGGTGATACAGACAAGATTAAAACGGAAAACAGGACTATTTCAAGGGCAGAGAAGGAGTAATTTACTTTTAGGGAGGTGTGGGGATTGGTGTTATTTCTCAGTATTTTTTGAAAAAGTAAACTTACTGTTAAACTTTATGTTTCAGAAAAACATAAAAAAGAAATATTAACCAAAACCTGAAAATGGGGGATATGAAAACACGCACACTCTAATCCTCTTGCAGCCTGATTACTTGCTTCCCTGGAATGTATACTTTCACTCTCCTTTTGGAAGTAAATAGCAACTTTCTCAGTCTAACAATGTGTAATGGGATGTGTTGTATGAGTGTTGAGTTAATTAACTATGCACTAACCCTTAAGAGCAACCCAACCTAGCCATCGGATTTTTTCACTGCTGTCTTGGACTAGGATTTTTAAACCCCTGTATATTTTTAAACCCCTCTAAAGAGGCTGCATATGTAGCCACATTTAATGAACCTATTCCATTGCTCAAAACTGTGTGGAGTCTGAATGAGTTATTGAAGTTCACCAGGCAACATAGAAGCACATGGGGAAAAGGTTACCAAATCTCTGATAATTGGTTGCCTTAGATAAGCTCCCTTTCCCTTTCAGATTTAAATAGAAAGGTGGCTTTTCCTCAACTTCCGTCACAGTAGGATAATAATACTATTTGTATATAAACAATGTAGCAAACCGGAATGATTCATAGGGTCATAAAAGTTGCTGTTCGGTTGTAGGAACAGTTTATAAAATAAATGAACTCTTTGAAGCTCTTTGGGTATATGCAAAAATTAGATGCCAATTTTAACAAATTAATTGGGGAATGTTCAAGTAGGGTGGAGGAAAAACACATAGCATTAGCTCTTAATTAATTTAGCAGACAAATGGGGTGGGAGTGGTGGTGGAGAGATGTTTTCATGTGTAGCATATTGTTATTTTCATCATTCTACTCTTCTGCCTGAGAATTTGCAAGTGATTTTTTAATCAGCACAAGTTTTAAGAGCAATTTGGAGATGAATGAAAAATCTCTTCCCTGCTTATACCATCTGACAATCTGCATGAGTGAACAGACTCTGTGTTTAAGTCTCTTGTCTTTTTATAAAGCTTTAGTGAAGTTTGCAGATTTGCTTTAACTCTGAAATATTTTCATATCACTTCATCTTCTATTGATGAGGGAGGTATTCAGTTTGATTTGAACACTGATGTTCCTTGTTTTCAATGATAGAGATATTTTGCTTCTAAGCACATCTGCTGGTATCCACAAAGAGCTCTGCCTTTGTTTCATATAACATGGCTCAAAGTGACTACAATGTTGTAATCTTGCAATAGGAATCCTAATTATTCTTTTCCATTTGGGGGATATGTTAGCTAGAATGATAGTAAATTTCATGCTTTGTTAAACATCTGATCTTTAGTTTTATTTATTATTTTTTTTGTTTTGTTTTGCCTCTGCATTACTGGAAACTTCTGGTCCTCACAAAATTGTGGTTTGATAAGCATGGGTGCCTGGAGCACCCCCAGTGTTTTTAGACTGCAGCCATCATAATCTGTTCCTATAGTCCTTGCTGATTAAGGCTGATGGGATTTCCTGTGCATCAGTATATGATGGACCATGTATGGCACATCCCATAAATGCTGTGAACATGCTGCTGTTTGTTTAGCAGAGCAAGAGTTAGAATTATGCCAGCCAAAACCTACCTGTTTGTATATGCTACCTACATTGCTGCATAGAAAGGGATCCAGAATAAAAATTTGATTGGCTTCCATATTATAAACATGCAAGTGTTAAAAAGCCACTCCAGGTTAGTTTATGGTTCAAAATGCTACCTTTTCTATGAGTATGCTTATTTCTTAATGAAAATTATACCCCTCTTTTCAATCAGAAGAAAAAAAATAGTTAGCATGGATCAAGATTTAACTTAAAAAAATTCATTGAGGGAAAGTTTTTGGGTCATTCTCTTAGCCTGTGCCCCTTCTCCATTTTAAAGTAGTTAGAGATGTAACACTAAACAATATCACTTCAATTCAGCCTGGAAATAAATTGATAACTCATAAAGTCAAAATAATATCATTATAACATAATTTGATTAAAGCTGAACAAAAATCTTTCTGCATTTGTAGTGGACAGCCAACAAAAGTGAGGAAAAATTCCACTACTTTTGAGATTATTTGGAGAATTTCAGAAAACTTTTCAGGGAGGAGAGCAGTAGAGGCTGGTAGTTTCCATGTTGGTAGTATTATGAATGTACTCTGGAGCTGTCCAAGGTACTGAACCATATCTTCCAAATGAGTTGAAAATTGGACAGCTTCTTTAAAGTTCTATCTTGGCTTACTAAAACTTCAGCAAGATATTGACAGGTTTCCTCCCTGCTTTTAAAGTCTATAAACTAGTGCATATAGGCCACCTGGAGCAGGTCTGATAGGAGCAGGCATGACAGAGCTAGGCTGAGACAGTTGGTTGCTTGAGGCAGAGAAGAAAATCCCACGTGAGCCCGCACTCAGATGTAGACTATCCAAAGCCAGGTATGTGTTTTTTTGGGGGGGCATGAGACAGAACATCTAGAAATACCTTTGCTTGGTGAAATAAATACAATAATAACTAAGGAAATAATTAACCATTTGCTATCGTTTCATGATGCCTAGTATCTGCTTTATGAAGTCTGGCAGCTCTTCTTGAGGTACAATATCTCCTGATCATTCCAACCTTCCAGCAGGAAGTATATTATGGATAGGAAATTCAAATGTTTCTAAAACCTTCTGGGGGATTCAAACAAACTTTTGAATGAAGCTTAAAAGGGAGGCTTTGGACTCCAAATTTAAGTAAGATAAGCCAAATCTTCTGTCTATGGTGGATTTAATGGAGTTCCCTCCAATTCCAACTCTAGTCTTTGAGGGTTTCGGTCTAGCTGACTGGCTCCATTCAAAACTCTGTCAGCTGTTTTTGAATGAACAAATGTTACTTCTTCTCACCAAAAATAGGTAGATAGAAAGGAGAGTATGACTTATGTACAATGATTTGCTGAAATGCAAGAATGGTAGATAAGAAAGATGGTTAGACCTCCCATCTCCACCTCCATGGATTGGTTTAAGATTGGGCCCAAGTCCTTCTGCACTTCAAAAACATGGAGCTGTTAAATTGTACAATGAGCAGTCTAATCTTACTAACATTTTTATAATACTTTTAAAATAGTTAACTCTGAATGAAGAAAAAATATTGCCAACTTTTATAACTTGTATACTTTTTATAACTTATAACTTCAAAAAAGCATGACTAATAAGAGAAAGGTGGAATTCAAACAATGAAATAAACTTGAGACATCAATGGTTCCCATTGGACATCTCATTATGTGGGTTTCCTTCAAGTACCTTGAAGGAAACAAATATGATTCACTGCAGCTCTGACTGCTTTACTGTCAACACAGAATGGTTATTGGCAGAAAAACAAAAGTTGACTAGGAAAGCATTAATAAACCTGACACCAGTAAACAATCTCTGAAAATGCTAATGAAGATATTATATCCTTGACTGAGATGCAGACAGATTGAGCTTTTCAGGCTTCTCTTATACATTCATTTGTGCATGCATTTCTGCAAGCACTAATGTTTTCCTTATTAGTTCTATTAGATGAATAATGCAAAGAATCTTGCAGATGCAACACCATCTGCATGTTTAGTTTAATTGGTTCGGTGATCAGGTTAGGTTAAAATATACCTGGCTCTATTTTGTTTATGTTGATATATTTTGGCAATCCAACCTATTTTAATTTAGCACTATTTTTTAAAGAAAATGCATTTGTGTAAAGTGAGGAAGAATGGGATAGAAAGGAATTCGTGGAAACAGAGAGCTGGTTTTAGAATGAAGAAAAGAATAGAACATGTAAATAAAGCCATTTAAAAATAGTTTGATCAACTGTAAGTATAATATATATGACAGAATACAAAATAGGGATAATAATTGCAGTATACTTCTGCTCCAATAAAAATCATTTTTAACTCCCAAAACTCTAATTCATACTTTCAGACCCTTACATGTTACAGTCATGTGACTTAACCAGTCTGCTCAGAGTCAATACATAATGTGATAAGAATAGATAGGATAAAAAGGAAGAGACAGTGGGAAGGTTTGAGCCATTTGGGGTTATTTCACATCACTTCTTCATGAGTTATTAATTTGTTTGTTTATTTATTTTAAGATTGAATTGCTTTGTTCACATACATGAAATGTTGGAGTTAGAGGAACCTTGGTGTGGTTGATATATTCTGAGTAAAAACAATTCACAAAGCTGATCCAGGCTCTGGAACTTGCTTTCTATGGAATGTAGGTCATAATAGCACTGTTATAGTGCTATTATTCCACTTACCATCCTGCGGAATCCTGGGGTTTTTTTAGTTTAGAGAGAGGCATTTAGCATTCTTAGACAGAGAGCTCTTTGGCCTCGGTAAACTACAAACCCCAGAATTCCACAGGGCGTTGAAAGTGGAATAATAGCACTATAACAGTGCACTGTGGAAATGGCCTTAGACAGGCACCCTCTTATCCTTTTATAGGCCAGTGAAGCCCTTGTTCTGGCAAGCCTTTCAGGAATGATTGACTGGGAGAAAGGACCTTTCATGCACTGTGCTGTTTATATTTGTTGTTCTTTTTAATGGTTTGTTTTCGTTGGAGATGGAACAAATCCAGAATTTTCCGGATCCAAATCCCTTGAAGGTTCTGGGAATCCGTGAATCTCACAAATCTTGAATCTTTTGAATCCTTTTTTTAAAAAAGGGTTTAAAAAGCAAGGGAAAGAAAGATAATCTTGGGTAAGACAGACTCTATCAGTCTTAGCAAAAGCCTAGACAAAGGCAAACCTCCCCTCTGAAGAAATCTGGCCAGGACAGTTGTCATAGTTTTGCCTCAGGATCTCCCCAGGTTGAAAATGACATGAAGTCCTTTCTACACAAAGGATCTTAGGATGGGTTGTGTCTTTGGCCATTTCTGCACTACACTCTTATTGCGCAATTATTCCACTTTCAACATCCTATGGAATCCTGGGGTTTGCAGTTTAGGGAGGGACTGACTGTAATAATCACGCTATAAGAGTGTAGTGCAGAAATGGCTTTTCTTTTGAATGGAAGGTGCATTTCTGTTTTTCAGAAGGTAGTTCAGTATCCAAGCTAGTATAATCACTTCCCACACACATACCTCATCTATTTTTAAAAAGATAAAACTAAAAGAAATACATCCAGCCGTTGATAAAATAACTGTGCTGGAAATAATTGTTTCTGAAAAGATGGATTGTTTAGTTCAGATACATTTATTTTCCCATTATGCCTGCATTTGTTTATTTATTTATTTTTCCAGTAGGAAACAGGAGAGTGTGGGTTATTAATAGAGTGGAAAAGTAATGTTTGAAAAACTTTAATGCCATTCATCAAAAAGTGCTCTTGTAAGGGAGCTGTTCCTCCACAGGCCTGCCTCTGAGAGCTTTGACTCACCTAATGACTGCACAGTGTGAATTGAAAGCCCAGAGTTCCTATTTTATCCACAAACTTATTAGGCAACTCTCAGCAAGCCACCATTCTGTTAGCTTCTTATCAACAGTAGCAAATAATTAAACCACCTCTCTTTGCAGGGCTGTTGTTACAATTGAGATAATGGGTTTGCCTAATTACCCAAGTGGGGCAAAAGAATGTACAGCCACCTTGAAAGAAGATATCACAATATGGGCAGCAGGATTAGTCCTACCATTAGGCAACTGCCTCAATCACCAGATACAGGTGTTGTGAAGGGGCAACAAACTGTTATTCACTTTGTGATTATTCAATTTTTACTGCCAAGGATGGTGAGAGTGATTGTGGGATTTTCTGACTTTTGTACTGAAAATGCCTTAACTGAAGGATTGCCAGGTCAGAGGTAACTCATTCACTGAGATTTCAGGGCTAAAACATGAGAACAAGGGGCAGGACTTTGTGATGTCACAGCAGTGGTGTGATGTCATAGAATGTTTGTGAGTGTGATGTCATGGGATGGTTTCTTCTGATGTCACAGAGGCAAAGCAGGCAAGGGTTAGGAGGGGGTGCCAGAAGTGGTTCTGGAACAAGTTGGCTCCAAACTATTAGATTAGAGTCTGGCTAACTAAGAAATAGGATTACTCAGAACAGAGGAGGGGAGGGGAAGGCAGCCAAGTAGGCACAAAATGGATCTAGGAACTTTAGTTGCCACCATCTCTATTAGGCCTTTGCTCCTCACTGGCTTTAATTATAGTAGTCATAACAGATGGGGAGGTTTTTCAAAGTCACAATGCAGTTCGGCCTGGTGGAACCTCACTGGCAGCCATGAGGTTCCTCCCAGCCATTATGCTGCTGCTCCTAGAATTCATGCAACAAGAGAGATGCTGGCATTCTGCTCCCAGCTTTGCTCCAGTTGGCACAAGGGGCTGAAGTCCATGTATTCTAGGGATGTGTATCTTTATACATTTCACTCATGGAGGTAAAAAATAATGCTAAAATTTTCCCCTCCCTGAAAGCAAGGCCTCAAAAACGCAGTTTTTTTACAAAAATATTCATAGATTCTGAGATATCTTTGCCAAAAAATGGATAATTTTTTTTCACAGAAAAGGGCATTTTTCACTTGGAAATGTTCTTCTCTGAACAGAAAATCATTTTTTGTGAAAAAAACAAAAGAAAAGAAACCTTTCTCTGTGTGTTCATGTGTGTATAAGCAATGAGTAAGTCCTAAACTATAAAGATTCCTGCCCCTCTGGTATTGTTCTCACTGGGAGGTTTTGATCCTTGGGGAACCCATTTTTCATCTGTCATTTGAATATTTTTAAAAAATGTGTTCCCATCCTTAATGCACTTACAGATGGTCCTCTGTTGCCTATCCTTGCTTCTAGCTTTTTGATGCACTAACATTTTCTAGGCACAACACATATGCAGACACCTTTGTTCTGAGACAGTGAATCCTAGTGCCACTTAGGAACCGGTGGATATGGTTTCTTGGCCTTTCACTTCTCACATCTCACATACATAAACAAACTTTCTTCTCCACCACCAGATTTTTTCTCCCTGTTTGGAAACCCAGAGAAGTTTATCAATTCCCTAAGATTTATAGTAGTACTCCTATAGTTGGATGTCTATACCCTAAATTTATCTCTCCTTAGTATTCGCTGCCACCGCAGATACCACAGATTTGAGCATGACTTTAAGATAGTCAATGAAGAAGCACTTGAGTGTGAAACAAAACAATGGCTAGCATAAGGTTGCTTAGCTATGCTTAGCTATGATATTGTAAGTTAGAATTTACTGTTGTTGACCTGTATCTAGCGATATATATGTCTGTCTGTCTGTCTATCTAGATATAAAACTACTTTACTCATCTTTGAGAATGGACAAAATTTTAATGAGAAAGGACAAATGTTAATCTCCATAATCTATTTTTATTCTGAAGAACACTGAAAAACCTAGCATCAAAACACGAAATACCAAAAAAAGTTGAGTTCTATGTTGTTCTTTGCTTTCAAGTCATTTCCAATTTATGGCAACCCTAAGGTGAACCTATCCCAAAGCTTTCTGGGTCTGAGTGTGTGTGATGCACTGAATTCTCTCCCCTATGAGTGGGGAAATGAACACACTTTTTGTATAGTTTTTACAGGTATGTCATTAAATATTTCAGGAAATTACTCTACACAGATACGCATGTAGGGAGTTTTGCTCTAAAATGATGGGTGTAAACAAAACCCTACATTTTTGTGTCAAAAATACTGTTTCCAGAAACATATATTTTTGCACAAAAATTGTGTGCGGGGGACTTTTCACACAAAAATTGTGTGTTTTAGAAATGTTTGTGTGTGGGGATTGCACAAGATTATTCTATATGTAAAAACATTTGTTTCCAAAAACACAAAGGTGTTTGTGCAAAATTGTGTGGCTTTTGCACAATATGTATTTCTGGCTACAGTAAGGGATTGCACAGGAACATGTTTTTTACATAACCATTCCACAATTTTCGTATTCTAAAATGCTGTTTCCAGAAGCATGCTTTCTTTCATTCAAAAATACCAGTCTTGGACCAAAACAAAAGAAACAAAAAAACCAAAACAAAAATCACATGCTTCTGGAAATGGTAATTGAGATGCTACATCATCAGAGGTAGCTATGATGACAGAGCTCTGTTGTCATAGTTACACCTAACAATGCTACCAAACCAACCCTACCTTTTCTACCAGGCAGTGCCCCAACTGAATGGTTTCCAAGGCACGGGAGGTCAAGGTACTGGGAAATCACATCTGCAGAACTTTCCTGGTTATGGGGTACATTGAGAATAGGCACCTAGAGAGATCCCCCTGGGATCTTGCCATAATTACTGTCTCAAGACACCCCACAACTGGAAGAGTGCTGTTGATTTCATTTCCCAGTGCCCTGATCTACAATACCACAGTTGTGGCACTACCAGTATGAAAAGCCATTATTTTGGGATCATATTCAGTTGTCATGATCATGAATGTGAATATCCAGCAGGTATGAGATCCTAAATCCATTTTTTGATCTTGTAGCTACTAAACAAGATCTCAACCACTGTTTGCTGCACAAAAAACCTTGTGTTGTTTTGCATAACTATTTTGGCACAGATTAATATCTTGAAACACTTTAGGATGCAGAAACAATGGGTGCAAATAGTGCAGACATAATTATTTTCTCCCACAGTGGGGAGAAAACTGTGGAAATTATTTGTCCTTGGATTCATGAATAAAATAGTGAAATTTTTACATCTGGAACTACTCCATATCTCACAACAACCACTACTCCACTGCCAAACACCAACTCCCAAATGCCAGTTTCAATATCTTCTCACTCGCTCAACCATTTAGTCACCATTTACACCATTTACACTCCATCATCCTGGACCTGGGCCATCCTTCACCCTCTAGCTGTACATGTCATGGAAGTCTCAATCTCTGTTATCTCTCAAGTACTGTAGGCCTCATTCTCACATCCTTGGCTGTGAACATGTGACAACTGGACATACTGAATATAACTTTAGAAGAGGAATTGTCTTCACTATGAGGAAGAAGATGCTATTATAAGACTGAAGTGGGAATCATTACTATTCATGGTCACAATTCCTTGTTATCATTCTAGACAAGCATGTAGTTTAGTATCTTTTCTTACATCTACAGGTACTGATGTACATTGTCTCCTGTATCAAAACCTCTGATCTTAAAGTACGGTCTAGGAATTCATTCCCATTTGGATAGGAATGGCTTTCCAGAACTGCATGTGCGATTCCTCTCAGCTTCAGAATCCTTTTCCCATTTCTTCATGGAAGAGGTAAAGAAAAACCCACATCACTGAATGTAAGGTATATTGTAATAAATGTGCAAAGAACAATGGATTTTATTGCATTGCCAATCCAGCCATGTTATAGCGGCAGTGTTTAATCAATTATTGACGTTCTGACCCATTATTTTTAATCTCACTGTACATGGCAAAAAACTGGAATGGTTGCAGAGTTTGAGCTTATTACTGAAGTCATATAATCTCTAGGAAGTCAATCTTGTCAGAGTGTTAACATGGTGAGGTAGGCACCCTCAGTTTCACATTGAATCATTAAATATACATAAGGCATTTGATTCTCTGCATGGGAGATAATGGAGGGAGTTCTAATTAGTTCACAGTTCTGTTGCCTGCTCTATATTTTCAGATTTTTCTCAGACCAGCTCACAATGGTAGTCATGGTAGCAGACATTTTAAGGCTTGGGGCATTTTTTTCCCACTTGGTTAGGTGATACTGCCTTTACGGAAGTATTGTACTTTGATAAAACAAAGAAGAACTACACATCTAATTAAGTCTCTATCTTACTACTGTGCAATGACTAGTACATTTTTTAAAAAGTGGCTAAATATTTGCTCAGTCTTATGTCTACATTGCAAAGTCCATATGGAAGATCCTTAATGTTGTACATTTTTTGTCAGAAACAGCAATGGAAAGAATACTCAAAAATATTTGAAAAGCATCATTTTTTTCCAGTTTTTTCCCCAAGTATCAGGAAACCTTGATGAGGAGAAACCTGGACTGATGGGAATTTTTACAGTTCCATAATTATGCTGCACAAAGTTTGTGCATAGTATTTTTGGACAGAAAATAGTCTTTTTTATGCAGATAGCATTCTATCTTTGCTGTTTCATTCAGATGCCAAGTCATCTTTACAGTTATCAAATGACTGACATGACTGTGTAAACCAGCTCTTGATCACTGACAGTCCAAAGCGTGAACAAACTCATTCGAAGAGCACTATATCAGAGCAGGTATGGGTTGGGATGAAGACTGAATTGTGTTAGACCTCTGAAAAGCCATTCATGCATTCAAGTTATCAGTTGATGTTAACACCACCAAATTATGCACATGTATAAATCAACCAGCCCTCAACTTCAGTAATTGAACTTAAGGATAAAGTGCATCCCAGAATACTCATAATAATTCCTACTAGCAACCTATTATTTACGTACTTACTTAATCATCATGGGATCCAAGGTAGTTTGCAACAAATTAAAACAATGTATAGCTAAAATTTTGTTATGCAAAAGTTTTTTTTTAAAACAAAACATCTATTCAAGGCACAAATTTAAAACAGTTTGAAATGCATTTAAAGCACAGTTGCAAGATCCAGTGTGATGTAATGGCTTGAGTGTTGGACTTAGACTGTCCTTTGTCTCAATTTCCACATGGCCAATTCATGGAAAACCCTTGGATGACCTTGGGCATATAACACTCTCTTAGTCTATGAAGAAAGCAATGGCAAATTTCCTCTGAAGGAATCATGCCAAGAAAACCTCATAGTAGCATTGCTTTAGGGTTGCCATAATTCAGAAACAACTTGGAAAAACACAACCACAACAACAGGAGTGACAACAAGGTGAAAGCACAGTGCACTCCATTGCAAGACTCTTCTGTCCCATGATTTCAGAGCCAAAGTCCAATGGAAAAAAGAACAGAGAGGGAGGAGACCAGAGCTCTCATTGGAGGGAATTTCACAGTTTGGGAGCAGCCACCAAGAAGACTTTCTCCCATGTCCTCCCTAAAAATGCCTGGGATGGTGATGCAAATGAGAGAAACCCTTCGGAATTGCTTAAAACTTGAATGGAGACATATAGGAAGATATGGTCTTTCTGATAGCTTGGACAAAGCCACATCCAGAAAAAAGTAAAATGAAAAATAGCCAATGCTTTTTTACTAAACATACAGTCATTGTTTTGACTAACTACATTAACAACATGGCTTCATGTCTCCTCTGATAATTTCATGATTATCTTTCAAGAGAAATCCAGTTTAAGAATTTCTGTTTCATATTTTTTCTTATAAATCTTCTGTTACTTTTAATTTCCTATGAATTTATAGATAGTACTAGAGAGTTCTCTCCATTTTCAGTTTCTGTGGAAATCCCAGAACTATATAAACTTTGCTCTTAATAGGGTATGACTCTTACCTTGCCTAAGGGTAATCTGTCGTTTTCATTGGCATGATTTTGTGGAGTCCATTTTCCAGCACTGTTGCAACATCCATGTCCTTAGTCTGAAAAGCTATTGTAGCTAAACAGAGGCTCTCCTAATTTGAAAGACAATGAATGCCACCCATGAATAATAGTGTCTCATTAATTGAAGTCACAAGGCAATGCCACATGGGCAGCTTATTTTTCAACTAATTCATGTTCTTTAAGAGAAATCCTAGGAAGACTGAAGGCAACCAATTTTGGAGAAAATAAACTGCTGACTTCTAATTGCAATCATTGAATCAACACAGGAAATCTAGTTATACTTACCTATGCTTTTTTTTAGGAGTTTCTCCTCAATATGTTGTATTACAGCAACACCAGTTAAAGATGCCAGTTAACAATCCAATTCTACAGAATTTACCAAGCTGTGGCAGTTGAACATACCACGTCTATCCAAGGGGGCAAATTACGAGATAACTGCCCATGAGGGTTAGCCTAAACCCTGAGGCAGTATGGGATATGGTGCCTCCATTCTTCTGAGTCAATGTGCTTAAGTCCTTAAAACCTGTGGGGAACTTTTTTATATTGCACAGTCATAGCACTTGATTCCACTTTGACTCCACTATAAGCACCAAGGGTGCCTCTTATGAAATCCTGGAATTTGTAATTTGTTGGGACAGTAGAACTCTTTGGCTGAAAATTCTAAATACCCCTCCTTAAATTGCAAATCCCAGGATTCCATAGGATGTTGCCATGACAGCTGAAGTACAATTATAGTGCTACAATTCTGTAGTGTGAAAGAGTCTTAGGTTATTTTGGCAGATGAAGAAGAAAACCATAGTTTCACCTTTTGTGATTCTTGGCCAAAAAGGAGAAAAGAAAAAAAAAGGTTTACCATATGCTGCCTTTTTGTGCCACCAAATACTGTTTGCTTAGTAGGGATATAATTCTTTGCTAAACATCTTCTTGAGGGAAATGATGACTAACCTGAGAAATTTTCTTCCCAATTGTGCAGTTTTCAAAGACTGTGTACAGGTCAAGATTTATTCTGTGTGAAACACACACATGATATTATGACATTTTTGACATTACAGAAAATTTGACATTGCAGAAAAATTTCCTCCTCTGCAGGAGAAACAGATATTTTTTTTCTGCACAGAAAAAAAAAGGCCAGCCTTTTCTGAAAATGCTGCTTTCTGCACTGAAAACGTTGTCACTGAGGACTTATTCCATGCAAAAGTTGTATGTGCAATTAACTTATACTGCACACACAGAGAGTACAAATTTTGTGCAAAATCCTAAACTGTGATGAATATTGTCATCCCAGGCTTTTCCATGTCAAGGTTTTCTGATATATTTTTCAACCATGATCAGCCTGCCTCAGAGGTGGGAAACATTCTTCAGCACACTCTGAACATATGAACAAAATGTTGTTATTGGACCAGAATATTTTAGCTTAAAACTGTTGCTGACAATAACTAAGCCTTAGAAGAGGCATTTCAGCCTTTCAGAATGGGGAAAAGCCTTACAGAAGATCACCAAATGGGCAAATGGGTGTGGCCTTCTGGGATATTTTAGAGGATTGGACTGGGACCCTGGAGTTAAACCCCAGGAGCTTATCCTTCCTTATCCCTGCTCTGCCTCTTGATGGGATTTGCCATATCTCCCATAATTTGATGTCATATATCAAGGTGGCTATAACTCCTCTTACAAGGTCTGGATACAAAATGTTTAGGGGCATTTTGTGCCTGAATGGCAGCTTTCCCGTATTCCAGTAGGGTTACCAAGTCAGGACTATCCCAAGCCCCGATATTTCAGGGTCAAAACCCTGAAATGGCATCACAGAACTTGTCCTCTTGTGATTCTGTTAGGCATGATACCTTAAGCATCAACTATAGTTGTGCAGAGGATGCCATTCAAATAAAAACACCACGTTTAACCAACAAATAACACACATACACACAAACACACACACTTTCAAGATTGATTTTCTCAGCCTCAAATTCCTCTCTTTTGCCTTGAAGACCAAAAAAAGGAGTACAGGCTCTGACGTCTGGGAATATTATCCCCCTGTGACTACCACAACAACATTTATTTTCTCCTGTGAGCCTCTGTTCTTATTCTCCTCTGTCCCTGTGCTATAAGGACAGCAGAAGGAGGAGTAGATAAATGGATTGTGAGAGAACAGAAGTTGCATACAGACAGTGGGCTTCTCTTTCATCAAGGGTGTCCCACTTACAATCCTTCTACAATCTTTAAACCACTGGCATCCCCAGTGGTGTGCGAGTGTGCATGCATGTGTACATGTTCATGCATGATATAACAGTAAGAATTAAGGATTTTATTTGGTGTGGAAGTTATCTTAATTAGTTTTTCAAATATTCATGGACTCTGTGGAAACCTATTCAGGGATAGCCATGTTGGCCATACAGCAAGATCCCAGATTCACAAAACTGGCTAACAAAAATGAACAAAACACTTCATGCAAGCTTTCGAAGTTCCACCAGCTTCTTCCTCAGGCAAAAGATCATACAGGACAAGAAAAGTGATGATGTTGAAGTCATAGGCTTACCTATTGTATTGGATGTTGTTTATGTTGTTGTTCAGTTGGTCTGGCGGGATCTCAACGCAGGCAGAGGATACTTCTCTTTTTTTGGCCATGTGAGGGCTGAGACAAAGGACAGTAAAATTTAAACTCCACTACCAGCAGTAAAGTAACCCCTCTTGGGATCTAGGGTGTCTCTGTCTTTTGTGAAGTCATATGCCCCTTTCTCTGGAAGAGAACATTGAATTTCTCAAGGAGTCTTTGTACCGCTACATCTGGAAAACCTTTTAAACATTTTTTTCCTGATAAGGAAGTCAATGGAGCCTCAAAAGTTTGCATAAAATGTTTTGTACATTTTGATTGGCTAGTAAAGGTGACATATGGATCCCAATGGTTTACTCTTCTGGTTGTTAGCACTGGCCTTTAGGATCATCTCTCCTGCACTACTGGATTGTATGATTCAAAAAATCACAAGTAGTTCAGCTTATGGCATGCTAGAGTTCAAACATGCACCAAAAATTGAGGGGCTGTGCACTTCTCTTACTCTTTAGAAACAGTCAAGTTCCAGAGCTGGAGAAGAGAGCAGCATCTTGAAGAACAAGATCTCCAAGTGCGAGCAGAAATAACAATAAGAATAGAAGATAAAACTGCACATGATTGCCAATGGTAGCTGGTGGAAGTGATGTCAGTAGGTAGTGAGTCCACTCCAGAATTCAATCTGAACAGAGCTATCCAAGGTTCTGAGCAATATCCCCTCTATGGGCTAGGCACCTTGAACAGTTCAGACTAAACTGAAAAACAGACTCACTGCCCTACTGACACTAGACCCAGCAGCCACCACTGATGGCTACTACTTGCCACATGCATCTTCAGAACCTTTTGCCTCATTTTCTGAACAGACTGGCATGCAGCAAAATTTACCCCAAGGTGAAAGGGAAGGCTTGCTAAAGAAATTAAATGATCATAGGCAAATAACCTGGAGGCATGTGAGAAACCAACCTCATTAAAACTAGACCAGCCTGAATGCTGTCATCTTCTGAAATAGAGACTGCCTTGGAAACCCATCACATTTATGTAGCCTTGAATTCCAACATGGAAAGAAGAGTGGATATGAAGGCCATAGATAAAAATAAACAGGCTCTTAAGGTGCCGTTGCTTTTGCTTGCCTTCCAACGACAAACCCTGCTGCATTAAAAAGATTACTGGTAATGAGGAACCCTCCAGCTCTGTAACAAGTTGTCTGGTAGAATGCAGTTGACTCTTCATCAGATGTGCAATGGCTCTTGTAGAGGATCATCAGACTGGGTCTTTGGAGCAGAGCCCTTCAGGGCATAAACAAAGAAGCTGATCCTAATTGGCCAGGTGGGAGAGCGGCTATACGCATTAGTCAGACTTCATCCTCGGTTGAATTAGCTACACAAGCAAGAAAACATCAAAGCTTGCATTTTCTATTTTTTTTTTAAAGAATGTAGTCTCAAATAATAAGGGATGACCTGAAAGTGGGTGGACAGAGTTTCTAAGCTCTAAGATTTATGATGGTTGGGGGAAGGCTCTAGAGGCCACTGTAAATATGTTCATCTCTGTTTTGTCTGTTCTTCTCCTGGGCTGAAACAGAATACAAAAGATTAATTAGTCCTAGGAGATGGATTTTGCCATGCTCATTAAGAACACACTGCACAGTTGTGCCCACAATTTGGGCTCTGTTCTGCCAAAGCTAAACATGTCAAACACCTGCTGATTTCAATGGGAGAGTGAAAATGTTTGGAAAGATATGATGGGGAGGGTGAGAGAAAAAAAAGATCAGGGTGGGAAAGCCATTGGAAACAAAACAAACAAAACCAAGAGAGAAACAAAATTCTGAAAGTGCCTAAATGCATTAATTAAAATGCTCAACAGATTCTGGAAAAGCCTAATTCCTTCATCAGTGGCAAACTGGTAAAAAGTTGGTACACCCTAAAAATGATTGTGAAGTCTTATTAGAGAAATATCATCTCTTTTGGTAAGATGCATCTGGCAGCTCCCTCTACAATGCACTTCAGGAGACGATAAATGTAGAAGGGTGAGGGACATTTTTTATCCCCGTTCTCCTGGCAGGCTGTGCTGGTAGGTCCAACATTACTGGAAATTATGTTGCTTGACTTCTGTACACATTTTTTGTCATTTTTTTAAAAAAAAGATTTACGTGTTGTGGGGGCAGAAACTACTGCATTTTGCAGCAGTTTTGAATAGTAAAGGCCACAGGGGTGTGTGCGCCCCAAATTTAACATTTTAGAGGGCTTGGAGGGCTTCAGAATCCACAAACTGGAACTCTGAGGAGTGTATGCAATCTGTTCACGTTCCAGGTACATAATAATGCACAAGATGTTATTGTTAAGCCCAACGCTACATGCTGAGCCCAACTCATTGTGTTGTTGCTCCCTATGTTGTTCATGAGGGGCACTCTTGATTCAGCTAGCTCCATTCACATTTTTCCAGATCAATTCTTCTATAAATAAAATGCCCAAACACAATAACTTTGTTCTGTTAAGTGTTGGCATACCTTCAGTGAAGGCGTTTCAGGAGAGGAAATAACAGAGCTGAGCTATTTACAGTTGTCCATCCTAGCTTCTGGTGCTACCCTCTTTAGAGCTCAACAGGAGAGATAGTCTGAATTCTCATCAGCACCTAGGCTTCATGGCTACATGGGTGCTCAGTGCACATAAGCAGAGGACAAGGGTATCCCGGTAGCACGTTCTCTGCAGGTTCAATCCAGCTGTGGATATAAATGTGACAATAATGTCTTTATCTATACTTTGATGGTCCATTCAGCAAATGTCTGCAAAGGACCTAAGCTTTACCTTTCTGTTTCTTAGGTATTGCAATAGAGGCAGATTGGCATGAAGGCATCCAGTCATGGGTAACAGACCCTGTAAAGGAAAAGGACTGCATGGGGATAGAATGTATTGAAAGGCAGAGGCTTGCCTCAGAGACATTCAGGCAGGGTGTGAAGGAGAAAGGATGTGAGAGGTGGGAAAACTTGTCACACCATATCTTAATCCTGCATTTTCCATAGGAATCTCACTATAACCATTCCCATGATGGTATTTGGTCATTGACACACTCTATTGCACCCTTTCGACATCTGCAGATGAGTAGCATAATTCACATGGTTCTTCCCTCTGCATTACAGCGCCATTGCCAAGTCCTTTTCCCCACACCATACCTTATGATTGATCTGGCGGTTATTGAGCAGAGATCTCCTTGGGAGTAGCTGAAGGACAACCTGGGAATAACCACACCATGCCCCCTCTTGAATCAGCTACAGAAGGAAGCACTATGAGGAAAGCACATTCCCACAGTTAACTGGATTGTTTCAGGAAACGGGATCATTAACAGATTATTTACAGCATTAAAAAAAGGGTACTGTCGGGGGCTCCGGCCCTGCTGGCCCCTCCGGAGCCACGGAGGCTGCCGCAGAAGTGGCTCCCGAGGCGGAGGACGCCCCGGTCTCCTCACGAGGCGCGGTGGAGGCCTCTGGCGCCGGGAACGGCCGCCCGGACTCCGACAAGGCCCCCGCTGCCGTGGAGGAGGCCTCCGGCACCGGGAACAGCCGCCTGGGTGCCGATGAGGTCCCCGCCGCCGCGGAGGAGGCCGCGGGGCTTCCCGTCATGGAGGACAGCGTCTGGATGCCGCCGAAGGTCCCGCCGCTGAGGAAGAGGCCGCCGTTGCCAGGGGAGGCCATTTGGGCATTCTCCCGGGAAGGGCGGGGTCCAGGCACCACCCTGAGGCACCGCCCGCCCAGGGTCCCGATCCTGAGGAGGCCATCGGCCTCCCCCCCATGCTGCTACAGCGACGGCAAGCCAAGGAGGCCGCCCGACGCTTCTGCTGGCTGCTGGAGCATCGGCGGCAGGCTGAGAGCTCTCAGCTGGCCGATCGCTCTCAGCTGTGAGGCAGGCTGAGGGCTCTCAGGTGCGCAAGAGCTCTGAGATTGGCCGGTGCTGGTCCAGGGGCCTACTTAAGTCTGGAAGGAAGCCAAGTTCGGCACGAGGCAACAACCGTCAGGAATCCCCGTGTCATCTGTCCGTGCTGTGACCCGTGCCTGCCGTGCTCCTGTCCAGAAGCCCTGCCAGCCAGCTGACTGTTCGTTATCCGGGTGAGGAAACCCTCTCTTTTGTTCCTTCGTTTGCCTGCTGTAAGGATTGCCTTTGTTTATTGTTGGACTGCTGACTGAAGCTCCTGGGCGAGCCCCGGCTTGAGACCACCCTAGCCTGCCCGGCCCCGCCCCGACGCCGACAGGTACATTTCAAATAAATTGCATTACAATAGCTGCTGGTGAGCAACGATTTTGTGCAATAGGACTGATCCTGAATCAGGTATATGGCATTGCTCTGGTGGTATGATAAGGCCCAGGGTCTCAAACAGATAAGTAGTTGTCTCTTCTTGTACCCTGTCTCTATCAGCTCAAAGGTTTAAAAACCTATGATTTTTTGGGGGGGAGGGACTTAAAAAATATATATTTAGAATTTATTATTTTTTTCTACTGTGTTCATTAAACATATTAGTTTAAACCTATCCTTGGTTTCTATTAAAGACTCAGTTGGACTCAGGCTATACATACCAAAACTAAAGGATCCACACAGCAACACAACCACAGTTCCATTTTTAAGAGGCCACCCTGAACCCAGTAACCCACTCTAGCAAGGGAACAGTTGGGGGGAAAAGGGCAGGGTGAGTCACAAGATTCCTAGGGCTTGGGGTTTTAGGACCAGCCTGGGATCTGTCACAGGCACGGTTTTCATTAATGGTATAGCGATAGCAACAGCATCTGAGCCTACACATGTCTCTGCATTTCCCTATATGGGATTCTATACTGAGGGAAGCTGGGGCTGTCAGGTAGCTTACAGATGCCTAAATCTTAACATATGAGAAGTTCATTCCTAATAACCTGTGATTACACAAGCAAACTAACTCAAGGTTGTGACCTTTTTCCCTGCAGTGATTAATTTGCTTCCAACTTCTCTATACATCTTGGAGTACAGGAAAATTTCTTCACCTGAGGTTCACCCTCACTTTCCCTCTCCTCTGCATGATCATTTTCTCTGACAGCACCGATATGTTTGGAAAAGCAGAGATATAGAGATAGGCAGCAAGTAAAGCACATAATTGATTCTTTTGCAGAGAAACAAAGAAGTCTGGATTCTGTACATATTTTCCAGATTACTCTGCTGAGAGACTATAATATAGTATGCAACTTACAAATTCTATCAGCTCAGGCATTCACCTGGAAAAAATTATTACCTTTTTTTTGTTATCTTTGCATAGAGATTCTTAACCACTAGAACAGCTGTCAGCTGTATCAGATTTTTTTCCTCCCAGGAAAGAAATTAGTTAACAAGGAAAGCAGGTATGGAATGCTGTCTGCTTTTCTTACTCTGAACATCCATGGCCAAACATTTTTTTTAAATTTTTTAAAATTTTTTTAACGGGAGGAATTGTGGCTATATATTGTATATGTATAAAGATACATTAATAGAGAAATAGATAGGCATTTCTAATATTGCTCATTGTAGAAAATTACCTCACCAATAATCTGGATCTTAATTAATAATCAAACAACTGTGTTGTGGAGATGTGAAATATTTCAATCTCAGGCCATTTCTGCACTCCACTTGTTACACTGCTGTTATTCCACTTTCAAGATCCTATGGAATCCTGAGCTTTACAGTTTAGGGAGGGGCATTTACAATTCTCAGACAATTGTCTGAGCAATTTGGCCTCAGTAAACTATAAACTCCAGAATTCCACAGGATGTTGAAAGTAATATAATAGCACTATAACAGTGTAGGGCAGAAATGGGCTTAGTTTCATTGAGTATTTCCAACTCCTCCCTGAATTTTTTCCCCCATCTTTGGTATTTTGTAAGGCCATATTTTTTTCCAGTACTGAAATTTACAGAACCTCTCATGCTCTCTTCTTACAATAAATAAATAAATAAATAAATAAATAAATAAATAAATAAATAAATAAAAATAAATTATGCATTTATTTGTGCAGTATCTTGATTTTATATCACCTCCCTATTGACGAATGTGTGTTTCTGCCTATTTTCTCAATAATGCACAATTTAAGCACTCACATTCTAAAATATGAGCATTTTTGTGTGCACTTTAATTCTTGGAAATGCCCTGTAAGCCTCATAAAGATGACATGTGCTCTTTTGCTATGTATATGTGCTTATAAATAGTTGCACAATTTGAAAAGTACCGGTTACAAATAACTAGTTACTTGCAGTTAGTCCCTTTTCCTAACAAAGGAGGCAGTTGTGCAGGTACATTAATAGATTTCTTGAGCTATTTTATGTTCCAATGGTTTTTTGTTTACAGGAAGAAAATTTTTAACATTGTACTAGAAGGATTTTGTCAAAGGTTTGCCTCTGTGCAACCTCTGCAAATGAAAAATGTATTTGGGATTGCATTTGCTCTCACTTAAATAAGAAAAGATTAGGTGATTCTGAAAAAAAAAAGGACTATCCCTTTAGCATAGTGGGAGGGGTGGGAGGGAAACGGTGGGGGAAGAGGAGTAAGAGAGAAAGAATTTACAGGACTGGATAGGACATAAGACTACACAATATCATTTGTGGTGATATATAATAAAGAGTACAAAATGATAGTTAAGGGAACTATATAAGAGTTGAAATGTAATAGAGAGATATATGTTATGACGTTTTGAGATATATGTCTATTGATGCTATATAATTGTTTTCTATATGGATTTTCTCTCTTCTGTACCTTTGTAATATTTTTAAGTAATAAGTTTATAAAAAATATTTTTAAAAAAACTTAAACGCACCAAGAAGTAATTGGAGGAAGTGATTTTTTTAAAAAAAGATACGGAAGATAGCTAGTATTCAGTATTGCAGTTACAGATTTATAACCTAGAGTTATGAATCCATAACTGATCTCTGTTCAGTAGGTCACATGTCCTTGCTTGCTGGGAGATGAGGTGGAAACATAATCCTCCTTGCACCTTGATTGGAAACTGAATGGGCTTTCTTCACCCAGTCCTGTGGTTGGCTCTTAAGGTGGGCTGGAGGTGTTGGACTGGGAGATGTTACTTTGCTACTCAGATATAACTAAGTAGACAATCTAATATACTGGTGGATGTTCATTGTAAATAGCTCTAAACCTATGAATATAGACAAATTGTCTCATGTATTTGATACATTTTATACATTTGTGACAGTAAAAATCCATAGCTAGTAACACTCAGGACAACTTGCTTTGGTGGCATTTCTGTTGTTCCATCAGCGATGGTCCAGAAAACTTCTGTATGCATAAGATCCTAGGACGCAGCAATTACTTGCATCTCTAGTTGCAGCATCTCACAGTCAAACTAGATTATAATCTTAGGCCATTTCCTCACTAGCCATTTCCACACAAGCCACACTAGCTGGCTGGCCCCTCCCTAAACTGCAAACCCCAGGATTCCATAGGATGTTGAAAGTGGAATAATAGCACTATAACAGGCTAGTGCAGAAATGGCTTTAGTCTATAGTTGAAAGTAGTGCTCCCTCTAAGTGGTGAAAAGCATCTAGGGTAGGTTTATCTTTGACTCTTCATTTTGAATTTAAAGTGTTTTCTTTTCTTTTTTTCTTAATTGTTCCTTACAAGGTAAACATGTCCTTATTCTGTAAATCTGATTACCGGGAGATACATCTCTGAGGAAATTTTGTAATTGGAGGAGAAACGTGTCCATCACAGTGAATATACATTCCCTTTAGTGTTTACTATGACCCTCTTCAGATTACAGGGTCAAGATACCTCTCCCAGAGGGCTTGAAGAAAAATCACTACGTAAAGTTGTTCTTACTGGCCAGTAGTCTAACGCAGTAAAAGGCTACTTATACATAACCAGAACAAAAACCTACAGTGTGTGTATGTATGTGTGTATATATGTGTGTGTGTGTGTGGATTCCAATACATTGCCTCACTCCAACTCTGGCTCATTTTACTACCTGGAGGAACTCTTAAAAGAAGAGGAAGAAGAAGAAGAAGAAGAAGCAGGAGGGGGAGGGGGGGAAGGCAGCCTCTTTTGGGCTCAAAATGACACTGGCAGGACTATGAAATCCCACTCACATTGTCATTTTTAGCCGAAAGATTTTCCAGTGTCCCATTATGGCCTAAGTGGCCCTTGAGTCACATGGATGCTGGCAATTGTCCCCTTCTGCTTTTGTCTATATGTTTAGGATTGCAGAGTGGTTTAGAAGGAAAAAAACAACAACTTTGAAATATATCCCATTGCATTCAGAGAGGTTCACCCCAGGCAAGTGTTGAAAAAAACTGCAGTGTGGAAAAGTCGCTCTGGGCATTGAGTAAAAAGGGATGAGGGTGAGGAGCACAGGATGTTCAAGTTCCTTACTTGAAGCAGAAAGAGGGAGTCAATGCAGAGGAAGGGAGAATGCTGGTAAATGGACTGTGGGAGAGAGTTCTTGATCTCTCAAGATAGCCCATTGCCCTCAGACGCAGTGGAAATGCCTCTCTCTTCAGCAGTGTTGAAATTAGATTCAGCTGCCTGCCTGCACGCCTGTGTAGGGTAGGTCCCTAGCTGGAGAAAACAAAATATTTTAGACAGACTCTCCCTTCTTCTCCCTTGCACTTAGTTTTAATACTGCAGATAGAATGTTGCCTCTTTCCTGACATGATGTGATGGGGTATATATGACATACATTTGATGTGTGGGCCATAGAGTTGGTCACACTGTTATGCAGGCTAGCCCTACTCTCACACAGGCCTACTTAAAGCTTTAAAACTTTGCTTCTTTTGGACTAAAATTCCCAGAACTGCTCAGCTCAAACCCCAGTCCAGAGCTTGGGAAAAAAAAATTACCACTTTCCAGAATCCCACATATAGCATAGCTTTCATCCATGATGGCAGCAGAATTTAGGTAGCTGTAGTCCATAAGTTTTCCATCCTCTGCCTTCACCATCCTCACTCAATGAGAATCCATCTTATTAAAAGTTCTTAGAGGATGAGGAGTCTCTCCATGTGTAAGAAGTTCTTTGCAAGTACATTTGTGGACACCATGACAGCTTCCCAGTGAATGTCAAATGGATGATAGGAGGACAATGACAGTGGTGATAGCTAGTCTATCGACTCAGCTAGTCTGTGTAGACTGTGTAGACCTGGCCCCTCAACATGTTTGTTCAATGTGTGATGTACTTTCCTAATGTACGATGTACTTTCCTAGTTTATGGAACTATTAAATCTCCTCATACCCTCGTATGCTTCCCTAATATTGATGTATGGGAGATGTGTTTTGGTCCTGAGGATAATCAGGGACATTCTGCCTGTTGTCCATTAACTTTGAATATTCTTTTGTGGCTAGAACTGTAGAACATCCAGCATTTTCCATAATGAAAATGATTGTAGATTTGGAAGAGTACAATTGAATCACTCATACCATGTAATACCAAGAGGTATTACATTCTTGTAAAATATATACTTGTAATACTTATAAAGTGAAATTACCTGGAGAGAATTAATCTCTTGAACTGCAGACCTTCTGTGATACCTTTTCACAATTTAACATTTTATTACTGCTGTAATCCTAGTATGCTGCTAATGTATCTGTTCTTTCCTTTATCTTCCCACAACACTAATAAAGATATTACATTTTCTAATGTCTCATAAGAAAAAAAAGTCTTCTAACCCATCTGACATTCTAAGCTGATTTTTATACTTCCAGGGAACTTGAAACTCAATACTTTGGAAGGTCATGTACATGCTGAAAAGATACAGGAACACACGGGGCTTAAATATGAGCTCATAAAGGGAGATAATACTGACCTTGGTATACAATTTCATGCTTTGCAAGATCTTAGATATTCATTTATGGCCACAATCCATAATCCATTTGTATAAAATCAGAGTCCTAATCTAGAAGATGTGGATTGTACTATAAAAGCTATATAATATTCAGCCACTGTCAGGCTGCAGTCTTATATCCACTCATCTAGAAGACAGAATGTGAAAGTTGGTCAAGTCTTGTTGAGTTCTTTCCAAACCCTATCTTTGTTTTCTTTCCACTTTTCTTTTGTACTGAGTTTCATAACTTTGCATTTTCTTCTTGTACTAAAATTTGCAAACATTTTTACACATTATTTCCCACAGTTCGGTGTGCATTTATTTTCATTTATTTATTCATTTACATAACTTTTCTCTATCACATAAGGACTGCTTGTGTTTATTGTTTTCAGTATTGTTTATTTATTGTAGTCATTGTCGTATTAACATATGAATATTATTTTGTGCATCTTGCATTCTTGGAAACACTCTGTAAGCTCCAAAAATATGTCAGTGTTTGAGGTGAGGTGCATGTTTGGCTTAGCTTTGAAAGCTGCATGGAAAAAAGAAATTCTTATTGAGATTATTGAGCTCCGGAACAACAAAACACCCTTCCTTGCCTCTCAATAAGATCCACTGAAATCAGCGGGGCTCACTTATTCTAAGTAGACACATATAGGATTGTACTGTGAATGTCGGGTAGCTCTCCATATTATAGTGATGGGATATGTAATAGGATCTAAGTTAGCAGCTTGCTTGTAACAAAGGTATGAGAACCAGAAACCATTAGATAAACAAAAAGCTAGGAATGCACTGACAAGCACTGCCAGGCTAGCCATGGCTTCAAGGTCTCTTGTGGGCGGGAAAGACTCTTCTTAGTATTTTATGCTTTGAACTATGCTAATTGCCTTTAGTCCACTCACTGAAGTCCAGTATGATGTATCTCACTCCAAATAAATAGTGTTTATGTACTATTTGTGCGTGTGGATTCAGTTCCTGGCAGGGAGTTCTCATTCCAGCAATTTCCCTGTACACATTATGAACATGGCACTAGACGGGTCCAAGACTGAAGCTATGAGGACTGCTTTAAATTATCCAATTATAACAAACAGCTGAGGTGTTGCAGCTGCCACATAGTAAACTTCCTTTTGCCAGGGAGAGTGGAAAACATTCCTATGAATACTTTGATACATCCCAGAATATGAAAGAAAGAGGTCTTAGCTCACAATCTCATGGTTAACAGATGAAGTACATGAATGGAAATGTCCTCTGTGTACTTACTTAGAAGTAAGTCCCATGAAGTCAATGGCTTTCATTTAGCATATTCAAAATTCTCTATCTGAAGACATCATACAGGCACCACACCAAGTTGTTGCTGTTTTATTTCCTTGTCACCCCTTCCCTTCATTATGTAACAGTTTGCCTAATTAAGAGGTCTGAAGATCTCAAAAGGTTGCACACATGTTTGTACCTGTTTAGTAGGCTTAATGAAGGTATTACCTTAATAAGAGCTTTGGGATATTTAGGACTATAGCCCAACATAACTACGTAGGATTAATTTTTGTTGGATTGCAAGTGGGTTACCGTGTCCAGATCAGAGCTAGCAGATAACATGGATGAGCCCTTATGAAAACAACAGCAAGCTTTGTATGGACAACCTGCAGATTTCCTCATCTTTGATGAGAAAAGATATCTTAATACATCAGGGCACCTCACTGAGACAAAATGGTTAGATACCTGAAGATTTGTTCACATCTTAGGCCATTTGAGGGAGGGATTGCATAAAAAGCATTTTTTTTTTGCAAAAAGCATTATTTTTGAAAGACTGATTTTGTGTGTGCGTGCGTGCGTGCGTGCAAACAATTCTTTCTGCACAGAACATTGGGATTTGTACAGTTTTTTCCATCAAAACATTAAAAAAGGAAGCACTGAAAAATGAGAAAAAACATACCCATAGAGAGAGAAAATGAAATTCTGCTGTACAGAAAATCTTCCACAAAGATCTACAACCAAAAAAAATTAGTTCATTGCTTATTGGTCTGCTGATATCTTTCCCCCATTTCCCTAAAGTTGTCTTTCCCATAAAGTAAAGTTCAGGTACACTTCAGCACACTTCAGAATTTCTTTTTGGCGGAGTTTTTGAGTCTAACTAATCATTAAATACATCAACTGTAAGACCTCAGTAGTTAATAGGTAGCCAAGTATAGTTGCTTTAGCACCAGATTGTCACACACAGCATTCTAGCTATTGTGTTCTGCACTAGCTCCAGTTTCAGGACCAGCCACAAGAGATCTCCACAGAAAGCACATTATACAAACCCAAATGTCACAGTGACCAGGCTATCCCTGATCAGAAAAGGTCAGAGCTAGTGTACCAGCTATCATACTGGGTTTACTTCCAGCCCCCCAAGACTGACTTCTACCCTTAAAAAGGAGCAGGAAACCCAGCGTTCATTAATTCTCATGCTGCCACCACCCACTGAATTCAGAATTAACTGAACAGTACAGTGGGACCCTGCTCAGTGGATTGATAATCTCTATGCTTAAGGACCTTTCGCTTCCCTCACCTCCCCCTTCTGAGTGAGAGAAATCCTATCTAAGCATGTGCCAAAGAATGGCATGGGAATGGAGAGGAAACAGATGTTCTACAGAAAAGCATTTATTTTAAGGCATGCAAGTAAACAAGACAATAATACACATGAGAGGCTCTCCCCTCTCAGGTACGCTTAAGTTACAAGTAGTTATAAAAACAGAGACATTCTTAAGATCAGCCAACCTCCAAAATAATAAAAGCCCTAATGCGACTAACTATCTAATATTCTAGCTACTCACATTCAGGTTCATAGGCTTCGATGGTCTAAGAGAAGAGTGAGGCCAGAAGGTGAGGCCTAGGGCCTGCAGCCTACTACTGGCACAGATTTCATCTCCAGGATGCTTCTTTGTTGTCTCTCTGCCACATGGTCTCTAAAGGATTTTTATAACTTCTCCATCAAAGCATCTTGAAGATGCTCACCTTGTTCCCTTTGATTGGGCAATTCTCTCCCCATGACCTGTGAGGCTGACCCACAATAAAAAGCGTAACCTAACCCCAACACCCCATTAACCCTTAGTTTACCTGAAGAAGGAAGTATCCCCCTTCAGCTAAGTCTAGATAATGGGAAGCCCCATTACCACACCAGACAAAGCAATTAATGGGCACTTCATGCCCTTAAGGACACTAAAGTCTCTAATGAATGAAACCAAGAGCAGCCTCCCTAGCTGAGGGAAAGTAATGCTCAGAAGGAACAAGAACTGTTTTCCCCTTCACTTCAATGTACCTGTTCTTTCTGAAGGAATGCAATTCTACCTTAGGATGAACAGATCCACAATTTCAGTAGCCAGGAAACAACCACCTCTATAGTCTTCAACTTGTTGGGATACAGTCTCTTCAACCAGAGTTTGGAATATTACTTTTAAAAAGAAATGGATTATTTTATTTGTTACTCTGATCATCCAACAGGTTGTTGATGCTACTGTGATAGCAAGCCAGAATGTAACTTGCTGGTTACTCATTACTAAGTCATTCTGATTGTCGTTACTTTTGTACCATGGAAAAATATACTCCATTCCCTTCTTTTACCCTGCCCAGTGGCAGAGCTCAGAGTGCGTGGAGCGGGGGGCAGGAGGAAGGCAGGGCTACAGCATGTGGGGCATGGCTGCAGTGCATGGGGGCATGGCCAGGGCATGCGGGGGCATGACCAGGATATGCGGGGGTGTGGCTACAGTCGAGGATGCCCCCAAAACATTGCTACCTGGAGCAAACTGCATCCTCCGCACCCCCATCCCTATGTGACTGACCCTGCCCTTCTCTATCTCCCACAAATCTTGTGGTTGAGCAGAGAAGCCCCTCCTGGTCTTCCAGAGTCTCTCTCACAGTTCACATTTGATGATCCAGCCCAGTCAGTACAGATGAATCCTTTGTGCCACCTTTTTCAGAAGCCACATTATGACAAGTCTTTCTCTCTCTCTCTCTCTTCATATCAGTAGCCCATGCTCTTTTTCTTCCTGTGGCCAGGCCACCACCTCTCCTCCCCAGCCCACTAGAGTGTCTGTTTTCTTTTTAGGATTGTGTAGAACAGCGAAAGGCAGAAAAAGTGGGCAAATTTTTAACATTCCATTTTTCAAAAAAATAAAACTAACTTTAGTCTTTAATGCCTAAGTTCTCAATGTGTCGGTCCCATCTTTTCTGCCTAGTTTTGTGGCACTAGCTCTTCCAGTCTCTAATGCATCCTTGTTGATCCTTCCTCCCCCTCACATACCCCCTCCTCCAGTCTCTGTTGTACCCTGTTTATCCTTCCTCCCTGCTCTCTTCTCCGAATACTCAAGTGACTCAGGAAAAGTAACCAATAATGAGTAGCAGGCAAGCACTCCTTTCTTGTTCCACAGAAAACATTATGCTGTTACAGAGGGGAAGCGTAACTTTCAGCATGTGAGTACCAAACTCCCTAACTCTGCAGACCATCATTGCACCATTTGTCATTTGTGGATTGATATCACCTCACTTCAGACTTGTTAATGATCACCCTCAGTGACTTCATATTGATTTTAAATGATGCTGAGGACAAAGTGGTACCTTGCTGAACCCCACAACATAGCTGCCAGCATACTGATTCACTCCCCCATACAGTATTCTGCAACCATCCAAGCAGGTAGGAACAGAACCACTTTTAAGCAGTGATACTTATACTGAACTTGACAGGGATAACCATGGCCAGTTGAATCAGAGATCACTGAGGCCATTTCCGCACTAGCCTGTTATAGCGCGATGATTCCACTTTCAACGTCCTCTGGAATCCTGGAAGTCCCTCCCGAAACTGCAAACCCCAGGATTTCAGAGGATGTTGAAAGTGGAATCATCGTGCTATAACAGGCTAGTGCGGAAATGGCTTGAAACATTAGTAGAATCAACAGAGTTGTGCTCCTTCTGTTTTAACTCCTGCAACAAGGCTTATTTTGTTCAGATTGACAGATATAATACTAATAATAAAGAGACTTACTGTCAGGAACTGAATTCACATACACAAATATAACAGTGCATAAACACTATTTATTAGGAGCATGATACATAGTACAGGACTTCAGTGAGTGAACTGGAGGCAATTAGCAAAATTCAAAATGTAAAAGGCAAAGAGTTTCTCATCCCGCCCGCAAGAGATCTTGAAGTTCTGGTTTAGCCTGGCAGCACTTATCACTACATTCTTAGCTTTGTTTATCTAACAGTGTCTGGCTCTCATACTTTGTTACAAGCAAGCTGCTACTTAACTCCTACTACATGTCCCATAACTAAAATATAGGGGGTTACCTGACATTTATGGAAAGACTAGGAAATTTTATTTGGCACAAGCTTTTGTGAACTTGAGTCTAGTTCATCAGAAGCATGGAGCCTGACTGATATTTACATACAAACTAGAGTGGATGGGTGAGTGGAAACATGGGGAATTAGAAATGGTATCAGCACAGTGAGGGTCTTAACAGTAGTCATTAAGCAGTCGTTATGAGCTAACAAGGGTATCCTTACCTAGATAAACATATTTGTACATATAGGTTGATAAAAAGTCTTTGCGCAGGCTGTGTATATAAGATGGAGTTGAAACTTGATATACTCTAGTGTAGAAGTGGGGGCTGGGGATCACTGGAGATGTAGTTGGACTATAAACCCCATTAGCCCCAGCCAGCATACCTGAAGTGAGGAATACCAGGCACTGCAGTTCAAGAAGATCTGGAGAGCCACATGATTCTCACACCTGCTCTAGTGGTGGAGGATTGAAATCAGAAGGAGGAGAAAGAAATGAAAAATAAATACAGACAGAACAAGTTGCCTGATCAGTAGTCTTATAACAACTGCAAAGCCACTTCAATCATTTTTCTGGATGTAGGAGTGACAGCACAGTCCCATACATGTCTGCTTATAAGTCAAGTCCCAGGATGGAGTGAATAATTCTATCCAAAGAGGCTTGTTCTCAGGTAAGTGTATATGGGACTGAAGCTTAAGTTCTCATCATTGTTGTTGTTGTTTTTGTTGTGTGCCTTCTAGTCATTTCCATCTTATGGTGACCCGAAGGTGAACCTATCACAAGGCTTTCTGGGGTTGAGAGGGTATGAAGGACACTCAGTGGCTTTCCATGGCCATGCAGAAAATCAAACCCTGGACTCCAGGGTCATAGTCCAACTGTCAGACTACTACGCCATGCTGGCTCTCTATGTTTTCATCCAGCACTATTTAAATTAACAAGTGTTGACATCAAAGAGAGTAAACTCATACCCTTAGTGCTATTTTTTTTTTTGCAAGTTTGAGCATTATGCTAATCTTTCTCACTGATAGGAAGGCTTTTTTAGTAAATGCCTACCCTTCCACCACATCCCTTCTAGTTATATCACCCTGGAGGTCTTTATATAATGTATATGCAACCTTTGATGTTTATAGTCTTTAAGAAAGTTGTGATGATCATATCCCCGTAAGTTATTGTTTAGCTAAGTTATGCATACTTAGCTCTTTAAACATTTCTTCTATGGAGAAGGGAAGGGAATGACTATTAGCATGATGAGATTAAGCTGCTCTAGCCCTTTATTCATTTTTACTGCTTATTCTGAACTCTTCCTATATATTAAAAATCTACTTTTGCCTGGATGTGGAGGACACATAGAACTGAAAGCAGGTTAAGGCATGAGTGTACATCATAAGATTTATCTTTATTTGATTATCAAAACTTGCTGATAGGAAGAAGAGGTTCTTTTCATACAGGCCATGAGGCCCATGGAAGCCAATTCACCATGGCACTATCCTGTACAGCTATGGGACATCTGTGATACGTACAGCTACACTGGCAAGTCGCACTTACGGCTCTTACCCAGCTTCCTGCTGAATTGCTGATCAGATGGGAGAGATCCATATAAAAGTCAGTCTGAACTTCACAGACCACAGAAAACTGATTGTAATACAACTGAATGCATGATGGGGTAATGAATATCAATTTAAAGTATCATTGGGTGGAATTAATTTACAACTTCTGTTGCTAGATCTGCAACAAATGATTCGTATATTCAGATAATTTCTTGATACTGCAGCCGTCAAGAAATCAACCTGCAGATAAGAATTAGGCCTGTTTGGGATTATTTTTGGGAATATTCTTGGTGGAATATGTAGTGTATTCTATGTGAAGAAATCAAAATGGGAGCTGAAATAAATGGTTGAAGAATAACAAGGAAGAGTGCTTGTGAAAATACAAGCATAGTTTGAGAATTCATAGAGCTTTAGCCTCAGCTGCAGATGAAAGGCTCTCCGTCCATCCCAACTGATATTGCTGTGGATTCAGGCCATTTCCGCACTACACTGCTATAGTGCTATTATTCCACTTTTAACATCCTGTGGAATTCTGGGATTTGTAATTTACTGAGGCCAAAGAGCTCTCTGGGTGAGAATTCTAAATGCCCTTCCCTAAACTACAAATTCCAGGATTCCATATGATGTTGAAAGTGGAATAATAGCACTATAACAATGTAGTGCAGAAATAGAGGGAGACAAGAGGAGGTAGTATCTGCTGGACTTTATCCATTTTGATGCTGCAATTCCTTTTTCCTTTTGTGTCATGTCGTAATTATAGTGTAAGTCTGAGGGCAAGGACCTGTCTTGTTCTTTTACTTGTAAAACAGCATATATAGTGATGGCACCATATAAAGAAACAAACAAACAAGCTGCTGTTGTTGTTGTTGCTGTCAAGAAAAATAATGCAAACAGTAGACAGAAAAATGATGATGATGATACCTTGTTGAATGTTTATACAATATAAATATATAGCAGAGTTAAAGCATCTTAATTTTCATTTAAAAATATTAGAACTTTCACTAAGAACAGATAAGATGCAGGGACTGCTGTTAACTCTCTCTAATTACGCTTAAATTTTTAAATTCAATCTTGATGTTTCAGTTCAAAGATTATAACATAAAATATATCTTTTCATCTTCATTTCATCAGTGACTTATGAGTACAAAGGTATTAGCAAACATTAAAGGTTTGTTTCAACATTCTTTTTAAATATTGTATGAAGGATTAAAAGATTATTCAATAGCAAGGAAGTTATTGGATATATCAGCTACTGTGTAATTACAATGGAATCATGATTAATGTACAAAGAAAACAACTGTGTGTGTGTATGTGTGTGTGTGGAAGCTGTTCTTTGTAATTTGAACAAAAAACTTAAGCAAAAGGACAGGATAGTTATAATTTTTTCAAGCACTTAAGAATGAGAAGAGTGGGTTTCTATGATGACTGTAACCACCGTGTACCTACTGTTGATAACACATTTTTGTATGATCATCGTTACAGAAAACAACAGGATTTAAATTCCGAGATCTCAGGGCCTATCCTCTTCATAGTGACTCAGCGTGTGCAGTGTAATTTCAGGGTGAAAGTGCTACTCTAAACTGAAATGAATTAACTGGGTCCTGCTGGTTCTTACTGTCGCAGATTGCTGTGGAGTGACTGCAGCAAACTCACTAGGGTCCACCTGGAGAACTTCACCCCTTGCTCTTCTCCCTCTCAGAGTTTCTCAAACTGCAGTCAAGGCTCAGCAGAAAGGAGCAGTCAGCATGGGGACATAATGAACTGCCTCATTATTTGCTGTGATAGGAACTGCTGAATACAAGACTGCTGCTTTGTGGCTTTTCCTTATTGTTAATTTCCCCAGTTGAATTTCTATCTTCCTCACAGTATTTTTTTTTTTTTGAAGTTGAAGTGAAAATTCCTTCCTTGGTTTGGGGTGTATATGAGTTATACCACTATTATCAAAAAACAAATGTCTTGCTTTTTCAGCTCTGGTTGAGCAGTTGGTTCCTTTCTCTTTTAATTATTTCAGTTCTCACTCACTTTCTCTCTCTTTCTTGTCCTTTTTCTGCTTCCCCACACAGCTCCTGGTTAAAATCATTTGTCCTTCATTCTCTAGTCCCTCTCTTTCTCATCTTCTTTCTCCCCTAACTTCTGACTGAATACCTTTTCATTTACTTCTCATCTCTCTCTCTCATCCCCCATTCAAAATTTCCTCCCTTCCTCCCTTCCTCGCTCCCTCCCTTCCTTTATTTCCACTCCCTTCATCTACTAGCTGTACCAGATGTCTCCTTCCTTCCCTGATCTCCATCTTTTTTCTTATCCTCTTTTCCTTTTATCCTCTCTCTGGTTCTCTTGGCTACATTTGTCTTTTGATGCTCAACCATGGAATAAAGAGATGAGACACAAAGTTGGGTTACTTAAGGACCACTTTATTTTGACCTGTATTATTTAAATTGCATTAACCTGAAAGATACAAAACAGGAGGAGCAACATGATACGGGACCAGCTGATGCCAGGGTCACAATGTGACAACCTGCTCAGCCTACTCATGGGCGATAACACCTGAGCCCCAGGGGCAACCCAAATTGCTTTGGCTGCTCCCCAGTCTAGCATCTTGGAAAGTAACCCAGGGACTCCCACCCAAGCTGCATGGCTCTAAAAGTGAGAGACTTATTCCCAGGTTAACCTCGAGGGTAGCCTCCTTCACCGAACCCTCTGGGATGCAGGGCCCTAAAGAGGTGCTTCTAGAGCCTTACCCTACACCAAATGGGTGCCAATAGGTGATCACCAACGTTTTATTAATGATACGTATAGGGGGCGAACTACTTCACTGTCTCCTTTGTCCCTATCGTATATCTTGATTTGGTGCTTAGCACCAATCAAAAATAACACTCTGGTCTCACTCCATGGAGACCATTGAAAGCTTACCTTCCTCCACAGTGACGTTCATCATGAGAGTCCAGATAAGTATTCTCTCTTCCTCTCTCAGGCTCTTTCTTCTCTTACCCAACTTCTTCTAGCTACACTCATTTTCCTTCTTCCCTTCCCTTTTCATGAAGATTTTGAAACCCAGCTGGGGTATGTTTGATTCTCACGATTTTCAAGCTGTATATCTGATTAAACTGAATAAGGATAGCTTCTGAATAGATATGGTATGGTATGGAATAGGTTTGTATGGGATTGCCTGTTGCTGTATTATTATTATTATTAATCACTCTCCTCCACCTTGTCTCTACCTCCTCTTCTTCCCCTCAATATTTGGTGCTTCCCTGTAGTATAATGATGATGATGATGACAACAACAACCATGAGGATGATTGTTATTTTCAGAAATGAGACAGGAATCTACAACCCAACTACATAAAAAAGACTGCTCTGAATGACTGTGAATAATGTTTAATGTATTTGTGCTTAATGTATTCTGTGTAATAATATCACCAGGGACTGCCCTTTGTGACAACACTCCATGTTCCATCACTGGGACCCAACTTTGTTTCATCACCAGGGATTATCTCTAGATTTAGGCTGTGGAATCTCAGGACCTGGGGTGCCCCCAAATTTCTAACCCTATGATGGATATTGTGCGGTTTTTTTTAACCACCTTTTCACTGTCTACTGTTATTCTGTGATGATGCAGTTCTGCTTCTCAGTCCTGCCACCTTCTGAAAGTTTGAAGTCTGTAGTCATGAATTTTACCTAAGTGGACAATCTACAGTTCCAATTATGAACTGAAAATTATTTTTCCAGCCCCTCTCAACTCAAATAGGACTAGTTTTTGGTTAAATAGTTCTGATCCTGGAATCTGTTTGCCAGGGGATATGAAGATATGGAGATAGGGCCATGTATAAATAATACTTTGTAGTATGCAGGACCTGTTTCCTTTCTAGGAGGGCATGGATTCATTTGAGATACAGGTAGAACTAGAGAATGACCACTAGTGACATTTCCTAATGACTGGAAAGAAAGAAAGAATGAAGAAAATGACTTGGTAACTTTGATTTTGATCATTAGAAAGAATAGGTTATTAAAAGAAGAGAATTTATTGTAGCTTTGGAGAGAAATGTGTGAATAACTATATGCATACATAGCAGTGAAAGGAAAATTGAAAGTCACTTTTTTCTCTTTTTCTTCTGTGCTTTTTAATCTTTATTACATTGCATTTCCATTTTCTACTTTTTCTTTTTGTCTGTAATCTCTGTAACTCTTACTGTATTTTTTTTTTAAATCTTCTTAATAAAATATTTTTTAAAAGAGATGCGGGTAGAACTAATTGGAAAGCCATGTTTAGACAATTAATCTAAAATGAGCTGGGGAAAAAGTCCACTCTTTGCAATACCCTTATTCAATAAAAGTTGCTCTTCCCATCATGGACAGTACCATGTTATTCCCTGTCTATCACATAGGTGTTAGAGAAGAGGAATCTATCAGGAAAAAAATAAAGTAGCAACCACAATTCAATACCCAAAATTTATTTGAATGCACAGTATTTCAGATGAATTACATCTCAAAGCACTGTGGCTGGTTGCTACTGTAAGTCTATGGCCTTTTCCTCATTTTATATTTAAAACGGGGCAGCATGTCCTCCAGCGAGGACATTTACACTTGGGAGCGAACTGGGTCCGGACTACTTAATGTTTGTCTGGACTTCAGCCCTCTCCGGAATGCCCAGAGCTGGTGGCTCCCCATGCTATTGAAAGACCGATTAAAAGAGGACTTTCAATAGCCTGGCGCACCCCAGTCCGTCGCTGCCCTAAGTGTAGATTTGCAAGTTCGTGCCAGCACAAGGCTGCAGATCTTCTGAGGGCGGGCTTCCTGTTGGTGAGCTTCTCCGGTTGGTGGAGAGCCTCTGCCAACCGAAAGCCTCCATTTTTGTCTCCGGAGAGTATGTAGCACGGCTGTGCGCTGCTCTGGATCATCGTGGCTCATCGGGGGGGGAGCATGCTAGTCCGGTGAGTAACAGACTGCCCCCTTTACCCTGCAAAGTGCAGAAAAGCCCTATGTTTCCTCCACATTCCACATTATTTTTAATCTCAAGTTCTTTCCATTCCAAATATGAAGAAAATTTGGAAATTTTGTTCATTTTGATTTTTTTAAAAAAAGTTCTAATGAAATTTTTACTTGTTAGAATTCTTTAGAAAGCTATTGAGAAATTTCTGGTAACTTCTATCCAAATGTAGTTGCACATCTTCACACTGTCTATGAACAAATACTCCTCTCTATAAAATACTTTCTGCCCAGAAAGCTGTTGTAGAGAAGAGTTCTAGATTATCTCCTTTCTTGCCAGACCAGATTTATATGCATAGGATTTTCGTTGTCATTTTAAAGTATTTAACCAGAGAGTTCTTCCACTTAGTCTCTGAAATGGCCCAATTTAGATAGTCAGTGTTGTATGACAACCAGTGTGGTGCTGGTGTTTAGTGTTGAACCTAATGTTGGAGACTCATGTTCATTTCCCTAACCTGTCATGAAATGCACGGAGTGACTTTGGGTTAGTTGCTCTCAGAGCCACTGTGAGGATAAAGTAGGAAGAAGGAGAATTGTTTACTCTTTCTTGAGTTCATTGGAAGAAAGCTGATATGCAAATGGAACTAATAAATGATAACACATAAATAAATCTAGGAGCAGTTTCACTACCCAGGTTGTTACATGCATAAATTGTGCATGAGTTACAAGATATTTGTCAGAATCTTATTGGTGTAAAGTGGTGTAAACGGGATTGGATGTTCTTGTCTGATCAGGATTATTCTCTTCACTTCAGGATTGCAGAAGGGGAGTTACATACATGATATCACTGTCTATGCAGACGTGCAAGGGGGTGTGGATGCTTGTGAACATTCAGTTGTGTGTTCTGTTGTCCATTTAGATATCCATTCAGCTGGAAAATAATGGGACCAGACATGAGGTTTGAGAGAACAGGTGTTGTGTCCCAGACAGACCAGGCAGCCAACTAGCAGACCAGCAGAGTAGAGGTTTACTCATGGCAGAGAGAGAGAAGAAGTCATTCAAACAAAGTTCAGATCAGGAATTCAAAGTCCCAAAGCATACAGTTTCACAAGGGCAAAACTGAATTGGCATAAGGCAAGCTGAAGTCCAAGAGAGTCAGGATTCAGGGAACCATGACATAGGGCTTCAACTACCAGGAAGGTCAGTTGTCAACCTGAGGAGATAGGCCAGCTGTTTGCCTTTTATAGGCTAATGATGCTGACACCGGTGTTCCCTCATTAAAGCTCATTTGTTACATAAACAAGCTGAACACCTGAGACCTTCTTTTTTGAGTCTTCTTTCCAACAAAGTAGGAGCCTGTGTTGCTTCATCTTCTGATCTTTGCTCCTCCTGCTCAGGCCTCTGCTGCTAATTGTTGTTTTCCTCTGGGCAAACTTCTGGGTAAATTTCTGCCTCAGATTCAGAACCCTCCTCTTCACTGTTAGGGTCTTCAACGCAAGGCATGACAACAGGGCCACTTTGTTTAATTATTCAACTTGTGATCTGCAAAGTGAGTGGGCAATCTAGCAGGGCCTACACTGAAAGAGAGGTCAACTCAGACCTTCTCTTCAGACACCACTAGTTTTCCCAGGAAAAATGCATCTATAGTGAGTTGCTTCCCAGCTTGCCCTAATGAATGGAAATACCTACTGGGGAAATATCCTCAGGCTTTGCTATTTAAAATGACGGTGTTTCTCAGTCAAACCCTAAGGGGTATCCATATTCTTTACCCTCCAGGTCTCACAGCCAAAAGGGGCAATTTTGATGATGTCCCTTCAGCAGAATGGTGCTCACTAGATTCTCCTCTTTCTCCCCCTACAGCATGCCAAGATCCCCCAAAAGGGGAGAAATCCTGCACAACCTATGCTAGTCCTATGACTATTATTGTAGCACAGAAGATATGTAAAGAGGGCAAAGCAGCCTTCATTGTTCGCATTACCTACAGGGTAAGGTTTGCGAAAAATTGTCCCATGCAATTGTGTCCATTTTTTTCAATGAACAAGATATCTGAAGAGTCTGATCTTTGAATTCTAACGAATGTGACCTGATTTGCACATCTTAGATTAATGTGCAATTTGGAACTTTTTTGTTTCTATACACCAGCTTTCATATTTCCTAAAATTCTAACATGAATATTTTAGCTTTAAGGGCTAAAAAAGTTGTTGTTTAAAGAACTTGTTTGCATAAGGAAAAATAAGTTTGAAAGAGTTCATTTTTCAGATAAAACACACTGTAAACATATTGTTTAAATATGTATTTAACTGTGAATGTTTGCAAAGGTTTAAAATAAATAAATTGCAGTTTAATGACAATGCATCAGAAGTAACACAGAGTACAGGCAATTTGATTTCAGCCACTCCTAGGCATTGATGGGGATTCCATCAAAGATATACCCTGAAAATGTTTCACTCATTAAATCTGATGCACGTATATCTTTACTGAAGAAGGAACTGTTCTCTAAAAGGAAAAGTCAAAAGGAAAACCAGAGCATAATGGTTCTTTAGGACCTTCCATTATCCAACTAACAATGGGTTCTTACCTATCATAAAATCTGTCCCTGTTGTTGTCTTACAATTAAACATCTGCTTACAATTATTTTTTAACTAGGTATTGCCATGGGAACTACTGATTCTGTCTTCAAGGTTTGTTTCCCTGGGCCTATTACCACATTTGCATCAAGTGTCTTCCACATGAGCATCTGAAGAACTGTGTTCCTTTAACAATAATAGATGCTAAATTTTTTTCTAGTCCTTTTATGTAACAGTGACATGCTGCTGGCCTCATGATAAATAAAAACTGAAAATAGCAACAAAATGATGTCAAACTGCAAATTAAATCAGAACTGGGTAATTAATTCAGTTAAAACAACTTATGTGAGCAAAAAGTGAGAAGACCTTATATAAAAACAGTTAAGATAAACTATAAAAGAAAAAAAAAGCAGTCAGGTCAGATGGTTTGTATCAAACCTCTTCTCATCAACATGGCAATTTTATCACAGATACTTTCTGGTTCAAGGAATTCCAATAAGGTTGTGTAAAACTCAGCTGAATTTGAATTTGAAAGCTTTGTCAAATTTGAAAGCTCAGTATGGAAGGATCAAAACAAGTCTTGGAGTTAACAAGGTGGGGATACAAATGTTGGCGTTCCCTGCTCTGAGTAGGAGTGACAGGATGTCCCATGTGATGAGAAAGGTAGGTAAAAGGCACTGTGGGATGAAGTTCCTCTTCTCTGCTTCAACTCTGGCAAGTAACAGATGGAAGATGGCAAAAACATGGCTTCGCAGTATTAAACAGGCCATCATATAAATGTAAAGGGGTCACCCCTAGATCATATTGTTCAGCCCTTCCCCTCTGACAGGAAGCACCCACAAGTGTCTAGGGAAGGTCTGTAACCTACCTTTCTTTTCACGTGGGATAACAAAGAAAAGGAAACAGAGACGATTGTATTGGTTAAGCCCTGACAAAGATCAGAAAGGGAAAGAAATATATTTTGCTTATTTCCTTCCTTACTTTCTACAAGGTGAAAAGGTAACTCCACTTCTTCTTATTTTTCTTAATAATAGCATAGCAATTTTGAGGGTGGCTGGCTGATCGGGACTGAACTTCCTCTAATGAAGTTATTTCTTGTTCTTGCTTTAATATACCAGTGGCAGGGCAAGAGAAAATTCCACAGTAACTTAGCAGCCATTCTTGTGTCCTTAAGTTTCTTATAAGCTAGTTCCACAGTGATCCACAGGTTTTCTTCTTGGAGAATTGAACTAGGAAACTTTCAGCTTTTTATTAGTTGGATGAAAGCCAGAGTTGAGCCAAAGTTTCCCTAAAGACATTTTTTCTGGGGAAAAATATCAGATTTTTCTTTTTCTCTTCCCATGTTGCCTTCTCCTCAGGTAAAGAAAAATGTGTGCATAGATGCCTTCAAGTTGCCTGTTGACTTATGGCAACTCCATGAATTTCCCAGAGTTTTGTTAGGCAATGAATACTCAGAGGTGGTTTTGCCAGTTCATTCCTCTGAAATATAGGCCTTTTCCGCACGGGCTTAAAGAAACGGTGTAGAGCGTCCTCCAGGGAGGACGTCTGCACCTGGGAGCAGACTGGGTCGGACCTACTTAGTGTAGTTCTGCACCTCAGCCCACTCTGGAATGACCTGAAGTGGTCGTCCAGCGTGTTTTTGAAAGACCGCTTGAAACAGGTCTTTCAAAAGCTTGGAGCGCGCCACTCCATGCCCACGCTCCGGTGCAGATTTGCAGGCTCTCACCAGTGCGAGCCTGCGATTTGCTGGGGGCAGGCTTTAGGCTGGTGAGCTTCAGCGGTTGGTGGAGAGCCTCGACCAACCAGAAGCTGCCATTTTCGTCCCCGGAGCAGTGTGGAGCAGCAGCCATGCACTGCTCCGGACCAGCCTGGACCCAAGCGTGGAGCCAAGAAGTCTGGTAAGTACTGGTATGGGGCAATTCCCTTGTCCCATGTGGAAATGGCCATAGTCTACAGCTCCTGATATTCCCTGGCAGTCTCCCATTCAAGTAATAACCCAAGCTGACCCTGTTTAGCTTTCAAGATCAGATGGGATCTGATGCCTTTATGGCTACTTTTCAGAATTTCTTCTACATATTCTACACTAGTGTGTGTGTGTGTGCACAACTGTGTGTGTATGGCAACTCCGCTACTCCCACTCCCATGATTCCACAATGTTCTGGAGGAACAATTAAGTCTGGGAACCTATCAAATGAAAGAAGAAAGAGAAAAAGACAACTTTCAGGCTATTTGTTTTCTATTCAGATTGTTTATTAATTCAGCAGGAATACAATATGGACTTCTGCAACACAATCTTGCTTGTGGAAAAAAATGAGCAATTAAGGACTTGGACTCAGCTTTTATGAACTATTTATTAAAACAAATGGACTAGCAATTTTAACTTACTGTATAAGTAGTACACCTGAATCTGAAAATGCTGCTTGAGAAAAGCCCCTGTATTTCTCTATTGGCCCCAATATCCTAAAGGCATCAGATCCTGTCTGATCTTGGAAGCTAGGCAGGGCCAGCTCTGGCTAGTACTTGGATGGAAGACCTCTAACAAATACCAGGTGCTGTAGGCTATGTTTCAGAGGAAGAAACTGTCAAAACTACCTCTGAGAATTCCTTGTCTAAGAAAACCTGACAAAATGCATGGGGTGACTTGAAGGGAGACACACACACTTTATCCCTAACTCTCCAGACTGCAGTTGAAATATGTAATTCCTTTAATGAACTGAAAAATAGTTCTAAGAAATATATATGTATAGTAGAGTACAGGGACACTTTGGCAGATACAAAGCAGTGGCTATACTGCCAGCATAGCAGCAGTACCAATGACAGGAGAACAAATAAATGAAATCCCCCAAGAAAACAGAAGAAAGGAGTGCTAATTTCACTGAACTGGCTCCTCCACTCCATGTTTTGATGGATTTTTTTTTCTCTCTTTGGAGAAATTTTGTGGAATATTAATTCCTTCCTAACTTTTCTGTAATTCTCCAAAGTTAGGGTGGAGAATTTCAAGAGGCCATTTGTATACAGCTCTGAAGTAACCCTATTATGAACTGCAGTCTACTGGAATCCAACAATAAAGGAATGGGGAAAGGGACTGTGAACATACCCTCCTGGTCAAATGGTTGCATTAGATAATACCTAAGGAAAGTAGACAAAAATGTCATGAATTTCTTGAGAACTTTTTTTTTAAAAAAATCCCCTTTTGACAGCAAACGTGCTTGTCCCCAGATATTTAACTGATGATTGTCAAACAAATTATGAATATGTCTGATATAAATATTTCCATAGAATCATACACCTGGAAGAGGTCTTATGGGTAATCTGGTCCAGGCCCCTGCTCACTGTAAAATCTCCAGCTAAAGCAGTGGTTCTCAACCTGTGGGTCCCCAGATGTTTGTGGACTTCAGCTCCCAGAAGGCCCAGCCACTATGGTCAATGCTCAGGGCTTCTGGGAGCTGAAGTCCAAAAACATCTGGGGACCCACAGGTTGAGAACCGCTGAGCTAAAGCATGTCCAGCAGGTTCAGCCACTTTTTGAAGATATCCAGAGAAGAAGACCCTACCACCTCACTAGGCAATTGCTTCTGTTGGTCTTACTGTTAAGAAGTTCCTTCTAGTGTTCAATTGAAATCTGTTCTCCAGTAACTTCAGCTAATTAGACCTGGCCTTACCCTCTGGGGCAGCAGAGAACAGGTTTGCCCCCTCACCTTTCTTATAGCCCTTGAGGTATTTAAAGAGAGCAATCGTGTCATCCTTCAGTCATCTCTTCACGAAGCTGAACTTGCCCAGTCCTCCAACCTTTCCTCACATGTTTTGTTCTTCATAACTCTTAGATCCCTAAAGAGCTGCATCCCATTAATAATTTTAGTTGTACTTTTCTGAACCTACTGTATTATACTTTATGTGTACCAAAATGCATAAAATTGGGGACAGTTGTGCAGAAAAGCACACATTGTTCCCCTGGGAAGTAAGGGAGACCATGCTTGGAAGTGGAACAGAATAAACTTTTTCATTAAAATGTGTCACAAAAAAGGTGGAAATGGAATTTTTAAAATGTTCCAGACCTAATGATCACATCATAGATTTGCAAATATGGTAGGTTCAGAAAAGTACAACTAAAATTATTAATGGGATGCAGCTCTTCAGGGTGCCTTTTTTCCCTACATCAAAACCACCATGCTTCTCAGTAATAACTGCTGGAGTCTGTGTGTGTGTGTGTGTGTTGCTGCCTCCATGTCCTGCTTAGGCATATGGTTGGGAAGTGTAGAAACAAAATGCTAGGCTAGATATGTCTTTGGTCTGATTCAGCAAAGCTCCTATATTCTAATACCCAACTGGAGGCAGACTTCTATGAAGGAACCATCTTGCATGTTGGAAGTAGACCTTAGTACAGTGGTTCTCAACCTGTGGGTCCCCAGATGTTTGTGGACTTCAGCTCCCAGAAGCCCCAGCCACTATGGTCAATGCTCAGGGCTTCTGGGAACTGAAGTCCAAAAACATCTGGGGACCCACAGGTTGAGAACCACTGCCTTAGTACATGCAACAGGGAAAACTTTAACAAGAAGGAGAAATGATCTGGGATTTAATTCTTTGAGGTTTTTACCTCTGCCAAAGGTAAAACCTGTAGTCGTTGGACTACAGTTTTACCTATACAGCACATAGAACTTTTTCCAGATATCACAATGCAGATACTTCTTGAGATAATCAATGTATTCTGCTTAAGAAAGGATTAGTTAGCTTTTCATGGGACAGTGACAGCTGGATCTCAAGTGAAGTTTCCTTTCTGTTGCTAATGGAATTGAAATTTTATTACCTGTCTTTTATTGCCCTTTGTCTTTAGTCTTCATATGGCCAAGAAGGAGTGGCTTCTGCTTGCACTGAAATCCCTCAATGCCATCTCAACTGACAATACAGTAACATCTGAGACAGAATGTAGACCTAAGACTCTAGCATCTTCATTTCCCCCTTCCTGTATCATTTTTAACATCTTTGCCTGATGAAGATGCCATCGAAGCTTTGAAAGCTTGCCTGATGCATTTTCTGCATTTTGGTTGGTCAATAAGGGTATTGCTCTTTTGTGGATTCTGGATTTTGTTGTATCTCACAGAAGTAGTGTCATTGGTCAGGCTAAAGGAAGAAGGACAATGCCCAGTCACTCCATGGGTAAAGTTCCATGTGATTTCATCTGAAGAGTGACTTTATGAATCCATCTCATTTCACCTTCAGTAGGCAGTGGAAATCCACTCATAAATGGCCATGTATGGTTCACATCCTTCAGCAAAACATAGTTGTTCCTGGGCTGTTCTCATATATAGACTTTAATGCCTGGTCTATATATAGCAAAATGAGGCACGAGAATCCTGAGGTGATAGAGAACTGTATTATTTTATTTTAGGTTGAAGGTGGAAGAATACCATCTTAAAATTACTCTTAATGTGTATGTATATTTGTGTGCATGCCTGCATATTACCTTGGATATTACATACATCATAATAAAGCTTCTACCCTGTTGTGTTCTTCTTTTTTTACATGGTGGGAGGCTTGGTGATATTGTTTTCCAAATACTTACTGGTATATTACTATTTTCTTTCTATAAATGAAAATGGGTGAACCTTTTGTACCCCATCAAAGGACTCTCCTCTTTTTTCTAATGCAGCAGCAGAACAGGCTGTATGGTACCCAAGGGGAAACTTTTACAGACTGAGCGCTGCATTCAGTGCTGGATGAAAAATCAGGATCTGCAGGCTGGGGGTCAGTCAAGACCCCAAAGTCTGGGGCCAGAGGAATAGGAATTGGGTGGCCATGAACTAAGGATGCATACACACATTTTGGTTAGACTTCATCTGGAATACTGTGTCCAGTTCTGGGCACCCCAATTCAAGAAGGATATGGATAAGCTGGAGCAGGTCCAGAGGAGGGCAACCAAAATGGTGAGGGGCCTGGAAGCCATGCCCTATGAGGACAGACTTAGAGAGCTGGGTATGTTTAGTCTGCAGAAGAGAAGGTTGAGAGGGGACATGATAGCCATGTTTAAATATTTGAAGGGATGTCATGTCGAGGAGGGAGTGGGCTTGTTTTCTCCTGCTCTTGAGACCAGGACAAGGAGCAATGGATGCAAGCTGCAGGAGGGGAGATTCCGCCTGAACCTCAGGAGGAATTTCCTGACGGTCAGGGCTGTCCGACAGTGGAATGTGCTGCCACAGAGTGTGGTGGAGTCTCCTTCGTTGGAGGTTTTTAAGCGGAGGCTGGATGGCCACTTGTCGGGAGTGCTTTGAGGGTTTTCCTGCATGGCAGGGGGTTGGACCGGATGCCCCTTGTGGTCTCTTCCAACTCTACATTTCTAGGATTCTGTGATTCCATGATTTCACACACAAGTTGATTTCTTTTATGTGCTCACACATACACATATTCACAAACATATATCGCTTCAAAACAGCCATGTAGCCTCCTTTTACGGTGAAATAGAGCGGTGGGAGAAGGTTGAAGCATTTCTCCTCATCTTCCCAGCAGTCCTGATGAAGATAATTTTTTCACTTCTGGTAACTGTAATGCCAGAATAGCCCCCCACTGCCTAGCGGATGGTATGCATACCTTAGACTGTCCTCTGTATCTCCAGTTAGCTTCACTTCAATTCAAACAGCATCTCTTCCAAGTTGCTATAGAGTAAGGGTGACAATTGTGTGGCCCTCAGAACTGCAGCTCCCAGTAATGCTGTCCAGCATAGACAATGGTCTATGGTCAATCAAAGAAGCCATGGCACTATGATTGCAAGACCTGACTAGGGCTGTTGGTAACACAGTGACTTGGAAGACTCGTCTCTCCATTCATAGGGTCACTGTAAGTTGAGGTTGACTTAATGGCAATTAACAATAACATAGGTGATGGTGAGGTAAGCTGGAATGGGAAATCATTCCCAAACCTGCTAGAGAGGGAAGAACTGCCTTCTTTGCTGTGAACAATGATTACATTTTTGACCATACCACTCCCAGAATTTTAAGATTTGTTTTTAATGCCATTATTTCAGTTGTACTGAAGGACCGTGCCGTGATCCTATCCACCCTTCTTGACTATTAGAACATATGCTGTGCCACTTGCCAAGTTTCTGTTGCTGGTATTAACTGTGGGATGGGTGGGTGGGGGGTATGTAGAAAATGAAGCTTCAAAAATTAATAATAAAATGCAAATTGATATTTGAAATTATTACTTCCATGATTATTAATGGCACTAGGTAGGAGTGCAAGAATAATTATATGAAGTCGAGCTGTTTTAAAACAATGGATGAAGCTATAAATGAAGTTGATTTGGTTCCATTTTTTTAACAAAAAGAAAATTGTTAAATGCATCCTAAACAATACACGAATGGTTTTGCTACAGAGCACACCATTTCTGAAGCAGTGAGGATCTCAGATCATTAAGGAAATATGCACATTAATTATTTCTTCTAATAGCACAAAGAAATACTTTGCTGTTTAATTTTTACTGCTGTATTGAAATCTTTCTTAGAAGTTTTTTGCCCCCATGAAAGTGGTTTCCATACTTCTCCCTCATTTTCAGCGAGTTTTTGAATTTTCCTCAAGTTTCTTTTGATGGTATTTCAGAACTCACTTTATTATTTCAGGATGGCTGAGGGCACTATATGTTCTTTCTTTCTATTGCACATCTCTCAATTGCTCTGCATCCTCTCTCACTGACTGTGATTCCTAATCTGAAAAGGTCCCATGGGAAGCATTACTCATGATAGCTATCTTCAGCTGTACTTGAAGTGTGGGAAGCTAAGAAGGCTTCAGACCAGCAGCAGAGAGGTTATAATATGGTGAAATACAGGACACACACACACAGAGGACACACGGGGGCACTTTAGTGGTCAACTTAGAATTTCAGCAAGCATATGAACATCAAAAATTCATCTGCTGAATTTCATCCAGTTTTAATGTTTCTCTGAAACAATTTTTAATGGAATGTTGAATCCAATTGCTTGATATGAAGGGGACTTACACTAGGTTTGTGGAACCAGTCTCATGGGTCTACAGAACTTAGTGGTTTTCTCTCGTGGACCTATGGGAAAATTGTGCCTTGCAGTGGGGCAGTAGGATTGTTCTGGGCTCTATACTGAGTGTTTTCCACTATTAAGTTGAATATGCTAAGAACAAAAGACATGCTGCAGTGTGCCCAACTCCCATGAGGTCTCAACCAGGTGGGTCTAACACTTAGTTGGATCACCTTTTCTGACTTCTTCTCCTGGCTTCCCATGCCTCTGTCCCTATTTACTATTTCCTGTGGTTTGGTCAGGCATCTTGGAGATGTCTTGCTGCACAGATCTCCATTATGAGTTCCATTTAAAGCACATTTCACAATCTAATGGACTCTGGAATTGTCCTGCTCTCCCTCCCCAACTCATCAGTTTTGTCTTTGGATATGTTAGCTTTTGAAACATGATGGACACATGCTGTCCTCCATAGTACCATCCAGATCAGGTCTAAAACTCATTCACAAATTGAAGTAAACGTCAGGACAGACTGCACTTTCTGTGACTTTCCATGTGACCATAATCAAGCAGGAACTAAAACTCTGTGTTCTCCTTTTTAAGACAGAAGTACAAACATATCCACTCTTACTGTGTTTTCTCCCTCTCTTCTCCTCTTGCTCAGAATCTATCCATTCTTAACCTTGCATGGATTCAAGGTAGCTTTAAAAACTGAGGTTCCTTGTGCTTAGACTAGTATTGCTAGGTTTTCAAAATAGCAATAAAGGACACTGAAAAGAATGATCTGCAGGCTTGACAATCAGGAAACAGATGTTAACAAGTTCACACTGTCCCTAAATATCAAATGAAAGTATTGATTTCAGTTAACTTAGCCATGTATCTCTCTGTAAAATTAACATGCTATTACATTCATAATTTACATGATGCATACACTTCTGTCTTTATGATGGGTCCACACCCTAAAATACAGGATTTTTTGTCATGTTGTTCAGTTTGTACACTCGGAAAAGTTTTCCAACCCACAAACAGGGCACATTCCTTATAATGAGGGACACCAAGCAACCCTAACTTTGATCTCCAAAGGCTGCTCCATTATTAGGCAGTTTAAGGAATTTTGCAGCACCTTTGACATTAATTGAGAGAAAGAAGATGATAACTTAAGCTTTTGTAGAATAAGGACATTTCCGCACTACATTGTTATAGTGCTATTATTCTAGTTTCAGCATCCTATGGAATCCTGAGATTTTCAGTTTAGGGAGGGGCATTTAAAATTCTCAGTCAGAGAGACCTTTGGCCTCAATAAACTACAAACTCCAGAATTCCACAAGATGTTGAAAGTGGAATAACAGCACTGTAACAGTGTAGGGTGGAAATGACCTTAGTCTACTTCATCAGATGCATGCAGTGAAATGCCTAGTTGCAGACTTTTACAGCTTTGAATGAGTGGTTTTATGTGTGAATAGCAATAGAAATGCAAAATGCATGAGTATGGTGATGATGTGACAAGTTTAGTTTTAACTATGGTTATTGGGGGACAAAGGCAGGATGAAAGATACTTCCTACAGCCAGATTGAGTAGATTACCATATGAATGGTAAATGAAGTTATTGGAATCCAGTATGATGCTGGCTGGGAGCCAGGAAGGAGGTGTGACAAAGTGGGCATGAGGCTGGGATGTTAACCAGTGTTATAATGTGCAGTGTGCCTGGAAACGGTTATTTCTGTTCCATCCGCTATTGATGGAGTGGAGTTTACAGATATATTCCAATTCTGCTCTTTCCAATCTTCTTTTGTAGCATTTTTTTTTTTTAAATCTGAGGGCTGCTGTTCTGGGGTCTGTGATGGAATGTCCAGGAAGACTAAAGTGTTCTGCAACTAATTTTTGTGTATTGGTACTCTTTATGTCTGTTTATCCTCTGGCATAGAGATTGGGCTCTTTGCCCAATTTAGAGTACTGAAAGGCATTGTTGATAGAAGATGGCTTATACAGAGAATGAGCAAGTGAAAGTACCTCCAATGTTGTGGGTGATGTGATTAGGTCCTGTGATGACATTTCCTGATCAGATTGTGGACAGAGTTAACATCTGGGTTTGTGGCAAGATCTTGTACCCATCTCCCCATCCATATTGTGTATTATCCTGTAGGTAAATAACTGTTTGAGATGGGGATGCTGTCTGTAGGCAAATAAAGACCTGATACCAAGAGGTCTTGAAAAGACAGGATTATTATCCAAAACAGGCTGTAATTCATTGATGATACATCTGAGCGGTCACCATTGATGTATGTGAGCACTAGTGAGGTTCTGCCCTTTCCTGTCTTTAGTCTGTTTGTAATTTATTAGTCTCAGGTACAAATCTTGCCTTGTTGATTTACTTTTTTACTTAATATGCCAGGTACTGTAGCTCAAGGAATATTTGTTATAATTCCAACAGTTTGGCATCCCTCTCGTGTGTGTCTGAGCAGATGTGATTGCATCATGAGTGCTTCAGTGTTTGAGATGATGGGCTGTCCAGGGTTGCCCTGTTTATGTATTTTGGAAAATTGGTAGAATGTACCTTGTCAAAGGTCCTGGAGTGTGTCAATTTGGATCTGGTTCTACGCCTTCATGGGAAATTTCCTGAGTAGTCCGTGCGGACAGTTGTCCTCAGCCTCCTATATAGAGTCCATGATTGCTTTGTTTCTCCTTTGTCAGCCTGTTTGTTAAAAATATTATGATTGTCCCTGAGACTGTGTATAGCATCTTGTTCCTTATGGTTGTTATAGTATGGTAAATTATATTCTTAGCAACTGGGCATGGCAGGTGAAGCATTCTAGGTAGAAATCAAGTTCCTATGCACCAACTATCAAGAGGAGTCCATGGCTTCCTGGCACATTACCCTTATAACACTGATTAGAACCCCAGCCTCATGAGAGTTCTCTTGTCCAGTTATCACATCTATTTTCTGGTTCCCAGACAGCATCATACTAGATTCCAATAATTCCCTTTACCATTCATTTGGTAATCTACTCAGTCTGGCTGTAGGCAGTATCTTTCCTCCTGCTTTTGTCCCCCAATAACTATTATTAAAACTAAATTTGTCACGCCATTACCAAACTCACGCATTTTTATTGCTAGTCACACATTCAACCTGCTCATTCATAGCTATAAAGGTCTGTTCCTGGGCAATTCAGCTCCATGATTTTGATGAAATAGACTTGGGTCATTTCTACATGATGCTGCTGTCCTGTGATGGGGACGTGTTGCTGCCGGTCCGTGAGTCACTTTCTCTATGACATTGTCATGGTCCTGCTGCCAATGTGTCCTCACCCATTGCAATTGCAGGATATTGCATTACCAGAAAAAATCCAGTAATGGTCCCTGATGGACATGCAGAAAGGGAGGAAGTGTGATTTAGGCACTTCTTTCCCCAGTGCAGCATGGGAAATGGCTGGTTGCACTGTGGAAAGAAGGCATGTATGGCTCACGCAACTCTCTCATAGGCAGCCAGCTGGGTGCGGACAGGAGTGTTTGGGTTGTGCTCCCACCTTGGGAGTGGCACTGCTGGGATTGCAATGGGATGATGACAGAGAATGGTAAGGTGGAGAAATGGCATTAGTCTATAAAAGCTTATGCTACCACCTTTTCCCTTTCAGTTTCAAAGGTGCTACAAGATCCTTTTGCATACTGATCCAGACTAACTCAGCTATATTTTTGGATTCAGGCAATTTAAATTATGCAATTTAATCTGGGCTGTCCAGGGTGCTTAGCCTATCTTGGAGATATGCTTCAGCAGATTGGATAGCTCCTTTAAATAAATAAATCTCTTTTAAATAAACAAAACCTTTAAATAGATAAAACTAAGAACATAAAACTCAATAATAAAACTCAGAATGAATTCACCACTTCATTGACATGGAAGCTACTGGCTAACACAGCCTCCCTGCTTCTATTTTGGTGAAAGGTAACACACACATCTATCTTTTCTCCTTCTGTCACTGTTTATTAGTAACGGTGGGGTGGTTGGGGGTAGCATATTAATAAATCATTCTCCTGTTCTGCAAATAAAAACATTGTTTGTTCTAATACTAAGGAGTAAAGTATTTCTTCCTGCTTGTTGTCAAATGAAATGTAGATACTGCTGACAGAAATCTCACCTCTGACCAGTTCTTGTTTCTAGGAGTAATGCTCATGGCATGCTCAGCATGTGGGAACAGTCTAGTCCTGTATGTTCATAATTCTAAGAGCTTCCTTTAGGTTGGATGAGATGACTGTCAAAATGCAGGGTATAAGGAGCTACTAGGCAGAGTTCTTTGTTGTTCACTTCCATACATCACGTATCAGCCAGCAGGGGAAAGTTTCAGGATTTTCAGCAGAGAGCTGCTTTTTTACATGCTGAGTGTAATATGTAGCTCAGCTTGAACAAGAATTCTGGAACTCCATGGATCTGAACTTACAATCACTGAGATGTACAAACACGAATGTGTTGCTATCCCTACATAAGTATATATAGATATAGTATAATTCCCAGGTCAGATTAAAAAGTGAAAGGGGAAATTGGGGTGAGAGATGAGGGAGTAAATGTGTGTACTTTTTTCCTCTGTCAGCACAACAGTGAACAATACTGAAAACTTTATTCTTGACTACTGAAAGAAATAATGTGAGATATTCCTTACCAGTTCAGAAATCTTGCAGAAAGAACTCTGCTGCAATAAAGATAAATCTAATAAGACCCTAATTAAATTGCATAATTTAATGAGGATGAGAATAAGGGATTTTTAAAAGTCACTTCCATATATATCAGGAAGAATTCCAGTCAAAATGAAGAAGCAGAGAAACGGCAAGTCAGCATAATATAAACCATAAGCTGATGATAATGATAATGTTTAAATGTGGGGGGATACAAAAATATTAGCTTGCTATATATGGAATTAAGTGAAATATGCAGCAACAGGAAGCATATGTCTTTGCATTTCCACCCCATTAACGACAGATACAGTTGCTTAAAATAAGAACAGAAAAAGAGTTACTATTGACATTTCCCTTAATTAGCTACTATTAGTGCCTCTGTGGCAAGAAAAGTGACACATCTATTTAAATATAAGCAAATAAACACCATAAATTCAATATGTGGCCTCCCAAATACTCTACTGCAACTCATATTATCCCTAATCACTGACTTTTCTAGTTAGGATGAATAGCAACCCAAGGGCAAGATGTTGGTATGTATCTGTTAGAGTGGAAATTCATTTAAAATTTTTAAATATCTAACAATATAGTCCTGTATAATACACAGAGGGACAATTTAATAGGACTGGGAGTGAATGGCAATCTTTCCAGAATCCGCCAGGGTCTTCTAAACATGGAGGTTGCCAAAATTCATTGGGGTAGTGGTAAAAGTGAAATAAAAGCCACACACTTCTCTTTTAAAAAATGTGGAGAATGCAAACCCTGTTTCAAAGTGAAATCCCATTTCTGAGAAGGTGCCTGTATACCACTTTCAGGATATTAATGACACTTGATACAAAATTGGAAGTGGCCAATAGTTTTGTTTAACCCCTTTGGAGGATTGGCTCAAAGCAAGGTGAAGAGGGGTCAGACCTCTTGTTTTAATTCAGAATAGTCATTTCTGAAGAGTGTATTTTTCCTGAAAAATATTCAACAGGGAATTTCAGGGATGGTCCAGGAAGGGGTAGGGGAATCCCATGTGGCCCACAGCCCACAAAATTCATACTTCCGCCTTGCCTCTCCACTACTCCACCGTATTCATTTAGAAACTCATGAACACACCCACAATCGCAAAGAAAACAGCCACATGCTTATAAGTTGAGCCAAAGAACCTGTGGGGTACTAGTCTAATTTGTGTACAATTAAATTCTGTGAAAGCTGCTTTGAGTGCCAGTTTGAGAGAAAGGGGGTAAAAATAAAGTTCTTCTTGTTGTTGTTTTTGTTGATAATGAACATAATGACAACGACAGTATTGGACTTGGCACCGAATCAGAACAAAGCCACATGTTCAAAAGTCAATCTTGGCAGAAAAATTTTGAGACTCAATCATCAGAATGAAGAGTAGAATACTACAAGCTTAAAAAATCCCTTTTGTAAAAGGGAGAAGGCAAGACTATACTCGCTCCTTGATATGCTAGCTTTCTATATACGGGTAGTATCCAAAGTGGGGAAACATTGAAATCATATATTTCCCCTGTCGCACCACATGTATTCTTCAGGAATATAGTCTTAGGAGGGCTGTACTAACCTGGTGCCTTCCAGATGTGTTGGACTATAGTTCTTCATAGCTACTGCTGACTGACGGCAAAAGGAATTGGATTCCAGCACATCTGATGGGCATCTGCTCAGTAAAGACTTCTACAGTAAACAGTCTTTCTAAATGCACTGTTCAGTGGGTATGTAAAACTTCACCAACATCAGCCATTTCCACACTGCACTGTTATAGTGCTATTATTCCACTTTCAAGATCCTGTGGAATTTTGAGGTTTATAGTTTATTGAGGTGAGAGAGCTCTCTGGCTGAGAATTCTAAAGGCCCCTCCCTAAACTGCAAACCCCAGGATTCCATAGGATGTTGAAAGTGGAAGAACAGCACTCGTAACATTGTAGTGCAGAAATTGCAATCCTTTTTTGCAAGGACAAGTGATTTTTATAGTTTTCTCCCTGCAAAATTTACATGCAATATTTTCCCAGAATTTCCACTCTGTACGGTATTCAAAGGAACTGTTATGCAGAGAAATTTTATGGGGTGGTCCAAAAAAACCCCCATGTTTTATGCACAGACTATATTTTACTGCACAAGAAGCAGTATATTGTGTGCTAAAAACACTGTATACTACACAGAAAATGTGTTGCCTGCATGGAAAATACAATTTTTTCTCAAAAAAACAAAACAAAATAAAACACACACACACAAAATTAAAACCCAAAAACAAAAACCTGTGTATGTCTGTCCTTTATTCCCCAGAGTGTTTCACAAAGAATGAATCTCATGGAAAACTGTGAAGAAATCTTGCTGCTGCATTATACTTCTTGACAGGATGCCCTCGTGTCAGAAGACCCTTTTATCACAAGGGAAATAAACAAAGATGAGTATTCCATCCACCCCTATTATTCAGTTCTGAGTCTACAAAGCAGTGAACACCAAATGAGATGATCATTGCATGGTGGCTTTTATTTTCTCCAGTCTATGATAACTTTCTATGTGTGGTAAAAGGCTACTTATAGGCCAGCATGGTGTGTAAGCACACTGTGTGAGTAGCTCTGTGCCAGCCTGCTCCCTAAGCCTGTGGAGTCATGGCTCTGACTATTAAATGGCTTTGGAATAGGAGGCAAAGAAAGAGAGAAGGAGGGACGCAACTGGGAAGGTGTGGCTGCCTCTCATCCTCCTGAAGTTTGCACAGTTTTTGTCTCTGCAATTTATATCTGTGAGAGAGAATCAGTTGCTATCTCTCTGCATCTGCCTCTTTACCTCTCTCTCTTATCCCTTTTTCTCTTGCTCAAATACACACAAACTGCAGAGGAACCAAAGTACTCCTCACTGCTTAGTCTCTTCCTTCTCTTTCCCTTCCTGCTTTCTCCTTTAGCAGTGGGCCCACAGGGTTTGGCTGCTGCGAAGGGCTTTGCAGTTTTGCATGGGATGCAACACATTAGAGAATAGCCTCTGGTGCCACATTTAGAGCACACCTATGTCATGAATGGGATGCCACCCATAGTTGTGGCTGCTAGTGGCTCCCATGTCACCGAGGTTGTGAATCCTCATCCGGTATTAGTACATGCAAAGTGCTGAAACTAATTTTTAAGGGAGGGTTCAGCACCTTGGATAACTCATTTAAAGTTCAACCCACCACAGATTAGCCACTCCGTTGATATGGAAATCACCATCATAGCTGCTCATAATAGTTTACCTCCATGTGGATTTGTTGACAATTTTACCTGATCTATAGCTGTTTGTGGCAGAAAACTCAGGCAACCTGCTAAGCACTACAAGAGTGATGGTAGTGGCAGAAAATAGTTTAGAAATCCAAATTTTATGGATTCTACAGAAATTTAATTCCTAAGAGAAAATTTATTTCAGTATCTGCCTTCAAATATGTATTTAAACACAAATGTTCATGCACATATCTAAAGGGGAAAAAAATCCAGACTGATATGGAAATAAGATGTAATGAATATGTCATTGAAAGTATACAAAACAGACAAGGACCAGAACTAGAAAGCTATTTGTAGCAGATGTTTACCTCAATTTCAGATTCTCTCTTCAGTTGTGATACTTCCTAAGGAAGGATAAGAGCTTGGGAAATGTACTCTTTGAACAATAGCCTCCACAGTCTCCAGCCATTGGCTATAATAGAACTCACAGTTCAAGCAAAGCTCCTATACAAAGTCTGCAAATGATAGCTTTCAGCATCAATTTCTGTGAATGCAGCTGAAGTCATGATGTGTAAATATCATCCCAGACCTGATATCAGAGAAATAATATTTATATCACCTCTGTTTAGCTAATTGCTGGTTACCAAGAGCCTTTTCATTTTGCACAGTTATACCACTGTGATGCCACTTTAACTGGCATGGTTGCATCCTTTAGGCTGTTTCCCTGATTTCTGGGGGTCCCATGAGGGACACCTAAGTGCACTCCAAATATTACAGATTTGGGAATTAGTAAAGAGCACAAGCTAGCACTACGAGAGGCAGGGCAACATAGCGAGATCTTTTACCCGACGTCTACGGGGTCAGACCGAGTCAAAGAGCAAACAGATGTAAATAATAATAATTGTTTTATTGATGTACAGTCAAACATGTGTATGCAACACACATGGAGAACTATTGAAATAAAGGTAGGAGTTGGATAGATGGATTTTAAGAGGAGGTTTTGTATGGGAAATACTACACCTGTCCTGAAGCCCGGGTAGTCTGAAGAAGTTGTTCGTGGAAGTGAGGATTCTCAGCACGAGGAGCTGAGGGGAAGGCTCGCCGGACGAAGCGACAGCAAGGCGGGATGGAAGCCAAGAGCGATCTGAGGAAGCGCTCAAAGTCTTATAGGGGAAAATGTGGCCGCAGGTTAGTCTGTTTTCAGGGATAACAATGAATTTCAGGCTGGAGACAAAGCCTCCGAAAGGTCAGTATTTTACATAATTGAGTTAAGACAGAATTGTCAATAGAGTAGCCAGTATGCAAACGCGGAGTGATTGACAGTTGAGTATTTGGCTCTTCAAGCTGCCCTGCTTGGGGCAGGGAGTCCTTTGTAAGTAGCATGCATACATAATGTGGTACTTGCCTTGAGGTTTCCTAAAGTGGCAGTCTGGCTATTTCTGGCCTGCCTGGATTTGTTTGGAATGTTTCGGCTATTGTCGTCCGTGCCTGTATGTGTGCTTGTCCGGAGGCCTCGCAAGCACATGTAGAGGAATGGGTAAAGAAGGCCAAATTATTGATATCAAATGATATCTAATATACCACAAGTCCAGGCTAGAAACTGTGGTAACAGAGTCCTCTAAAAAAAAAGTTCAGGAAGGCAATAGATATCTTTGGTTAAGAATTCTAAGTAGCCCTCCATAAATTGCAGTTCCCAGAATTCCAGAGGGTGGAGCCATGGCCATTAAAGCCGAATCATAGTAGTATAATTGTGTAGTATGAAAGGACCCCGAGTCTATAGAAATCAAATTATAATCAGTCCCAAACAAAGTGAAATGATATGGTATAGAGGAAAAACTGCAAAAAAGCTGCTACTAAATTCATGTTCCCAAGACATTAAGATCAGCTCTGTTGGCACTAATTGATATCTCATTTCAAAGTTTTATACGTTCTAAGTTTTCTAAGAGTTATTTGTTAAATGTTTCACAGGCTTCTGAAAACTAATTTTGTCCTAATTAAAAGTTGATAAAGATATTACATTTTTTGAAAAGTGTTTACTTTTAAAGTAACAAAATGTAAAGATACCTCCTTTTTTGAAAACCTATTGCTGGTGTTTCTTGTGGAGATCACTTATTTGGGTATGCCTCTGAATTAGGATTTCTCCATTCACAGTGGGTTAAAATCTAGATTCAGTCATACTTTAAGCAGATCCACTTGGGAACTCGTTAATGGCTAACTCTAATCCCATTCATTTCTGTGAGCCTACTTTTTAAACAAGAGCCAACGTGGTATGGTGGTTTGAGCATTTTACTATGACATTGGAGACCAGGGTTCAGATCCTCACTCATCCAAGGAAACTCACTGGGTGACCTTGGGCAAGTCACAATCTCTCAGCCTTACTATGGCAGAGGAACACTATGGCAATCCCCCTCTGAACAAATCTGGCCAAGAAAATGTCATAATAGGTTTGCTTTAGGGTTGCCATAAGTTGGAAATGACTTTAAGGCACACAGCAACAACTCTTTAAGCACATCTAAGTTGAATTTCGGACCAATAAATTCAAAGATCATTTATTATTTGTTTATTTTATTCCTGCTCTTTCTCAAGGATCCTACAGTCTCATGGAAGTTTCCTTCTCTATGTTCAACTCACAAGGACTTTGTGAAGTAGGTTTGGCTAACCCATGATAATGAGCAGTCCAAGACACTGTCCATTAACTTACATTGCTTAGTGAGGAGCTGGACATGGTATTCCATCCTTCTAATCTAACCTTCTAATCATTAGAATACTTAAACTGTCAGCTCTCTCTATCCTCCTTCTGCCAGATAAAGTCTAGAGGATTGTGTAGAAGCACGACTGTAACTGAAGGGAGGTACATAAAATGAGGACATTGGTCTCATAAATAAGAATTCTGTCCCTCCTTCAGTCCCCAAATTTTTAGCATTACAGTAATTCAGCTGAGTATCAGTTGAGCATTTAACAATACAGTTTAAGCATGGAAAGAAAAGGTACAGACAAGGTTACCAAAGGAATGAGAATATGCAAATATAAGACTTCTAGTTAAATATGATTATCAGTGTCTCATTCTCTGCAGTACTAGAAATTTGAGGACTGAAGGAACATTTTACTTGGTGGAGCAGAACTTTTGTTCGGTAATGGAGCAAAATGAGCCAATGTGTTATCTTGATTTGAAAGCTGGAGTAGGGTTCTGAGAGACCATTGTTTGAATCCCTGCTCAGCCATGGGAACCCTCTGGGTGATGATGGGCAAGTCAATTTGTTCAGCCTCAGACAAAAGCAATGGCAAACACCCTCTGAATAAGTCTTGCAAAGGAAACATGGTAATAGGTTCTCCTTTGGGTTGGCATAAGTCATACACCAGTTGAAGGGACACAACAACAAAATGTACCCCCTTATTGCCCAACTACACCCTAAAGAAGCAGCCTTCTCTGTAGGTGGTACATTCAGTTCAGAGATCTCTCCCATTTTAATGTGTTTATTCTCACTGTGCAGGCTGACCATTTCTCTTGATGCACATTAGAGTGTCTCCACAGCATCCGGTTTGGGTGTCACATTGTTAACTCCTTTTAAAACTTTTTGCATGTGTCAGGTCCTTTCAAGTTCAATATGAACTACAAGCAAACCTGGCCTGTAGTCTCTAAAGCAACCAGCCAGAAAATCACTTTGAGTGCTCCCAGCAATGTTGAATTACTGTTTAAAGAGAGTAAATGTGATCCAAGCCAGGATCTCAGATCAGCTCTCCCTCCCTGTTTCCTCCATGCATGACATCATCATTCTGGGATCGCCTTAATCATCACTATTTCAATAACGCTCCCGCCTTCGAGCCTCCCCTTTCATTTGAGCCTTGGGTTTATTTAGAAATTGTTCTATTTAAATAGCAGTTCAGGGTTATTGGCAAGGCTGCACCCTGAGGAGGAAAGTCGCTTTGGCTCAAACATCAGCTCTACTGATGAATGAAATGGGTTTGTTGAAGCAGTGAAATAAATGAGGCTGAAATAAAAGTGCATTGAATTTTGTGCACACCTAGAAATGTGCTAATATTAGCAATGGGAAAGGAGGGACTTGTGTGGATTTATAAAGGTCTCCAATAGCAAGGGCTTATAATGTTCCGTTGTGCAGCAGCAGCTGGGGATATCATGGCATCTCGGTGAAAATACAAAGCAAGAAAAATGACAGGTATTATTTATAACCTACTCAGCTTTCTTCCATGATGATCAAAAGACAACTGGGAGGGGTAAGCCGGTGGATGTTTACTCAGAAGGAAGCCCCACTAAGATCAATTGGACTTCCTGCAAGCAATTCTGTATAAGATCATAGTCATATGTGCAATCCTATATATGTCTGTTCAGAAGAAAGTCCCAAGGAGTTTAATGGTTCTTATTCACTCATCTGTACCATACTTATATGATCAGGAGAGCTACCTTTAGCATTAGGTAGACTCTGTTATACTCGCCCACTGTGCAACTGTTTAAAGATGAGGTACCTAGCAGAAAAAAGGGGTGAAAATTGGGGTGTAGTCAGACAATTTTCACTGAAGACACAGACAAAAATTGAGGAGGCAAAAGCATTTGGACATCAATCACTATCAAAGAAGTAAGTTTTCACAGGTAATGACCTTAAAAAATCCCCAATTAATGCACTTTAATTAGAAAGTATGTTGTGAGGCTCCCAGAAAGTACCAATGAGATTAAAATACAGTATTTTACACATGGAAAATATTGGTGTAAATTAAGCAACGGTAGTTAAGAAGGAAGTGCATATTGTGCAAGATATCTTACTCTAATGAGTAAGTCAGTAAAGTCTAATGAGCTGTGAACTTGTGGAGAAACTGCCCACTTCATAATCCCTCAAATATGTTACTTTCAAAAGCCAAAATTACTAACTTTGCTTTTCTCTGATGAAGCACTAAACACCTGTATGATGTCAGCCCATCTATCAAAGCTGAAAATGAATTTACACACAGAGCTGTAGAGGCACCCAAAGCAAGTCCTGCAGCATAGAAATTGTATGGAAAGGCTTCCTTGAATGTATACTATGTTTTAGCAAGATTGTGAAGGATTAGGACTAGAGTACAGGATTCTACCTTTTTTTTGGATACCAAAACTTTATTTCTAAATGGTGAACTACAATGCTAGAAATTGGAGGACTGAAAGAAAACTTCTTTGGGAACAGAATTTTTATTTTGGGTGAGCAATGCTCTCATTTGCTGTTCCCCTCATCACTACAGTTCTTATAAGAACCCTGATGCATCATCAAAAAATGGCTGAATACGCACAGATTCAAAGCCACAGAATTTTAAGAGAACACTCAAAGCCCTCTATTCGGATGAATCAGAGTTTCCCACATTGAAAGTTATTTTTTAATTTCTTTTTAAATTGCAAGTTCTTTCATCTCATTCGAATGAAGTCATACAGTATGTTATTATGGAAAAAAATTGATCCAAACAATTTCCCCCTGGATTGCTAGCTCTAAACCAGCTGTATATCTAGTCTTGACCCATAAGAGCAAGAATCTAATGGATAAGTTCAGTGGGTCCAAGGAACAGTTCCATCCTGTGACCCAATATAGGCCACACACTCCAAAATGGAAATAAGATTTCTTACTTTTGTTCAAAACAAGGCAAGGGTTTTTGCGACCCTTATTTTAATAGAGAACCACTTACTGAATACTTTGAGGTAAAACTTTGTTTAAATAAAATGGTGATAGCTGTCTCCTGGCAGTTGTAAAAACTGCAGAAGGGGCTAGCCTGTGGACCCTAAAATGCTCACCATGGCACATCCCTTTGTGGATTTGGGATCAGAAGGTTTCAAAAGTGAGCTCAGACTATGACTCACATTGAATCCTTTGGCAAAATACAGCTTCTAAGTGCCATTCCCTCTGCTGTACAATAGAAACAACAGTGACCTCTCTGACAGGGATGTTGTGCAATAACACATTTTATGCATTAAGAAGTCCTAAATACCTTAAAGGCGTCAGATCCCATCAGATCTTGGAAGCTTAGCAGCATCAGCTTTGGTTAGTACTTGGATGGGAAATTGCTAATGAATAGCAGGTGCTTTAGGCTGTGTTCCAGATGTGGAAAACTGGCAGAACCACCTCTGAGTATTCATTGTCTAAGAAAGCCCTGTGAAATTCGTGGGGTTGCCATAAGTCAGCAGGTGACCTGAAAGCTCATGTGCGCTCACAGAAAGAGAGAGAGAGGGAGAGAGAGAGAAATACTAAGTGATCATCATCATTCTTTGTCATGCCTTGGCAATTAGAACCTCCACATCCTTTTTGTGAAGCCTATACTGATATCTCAACATGCCTTGCCAGATGGTGATGTGTCACTGGGTATGTGAAATTAAAGATTCTCAGAGAATTCTATCCTATTGATCTCAAGGACTTGCTGATCAAAGCAAAACCAGATGAAAGAGTAGCAAAATGCTAAAGCAGGAATTGCATGACTTGTTCCCAGGACTATAGTCACAGGGGTCCTCTGGGGCTGCCTAGAAGTAGTCCCTTAAGGGTGTATTCAGAGAGGTACAATGTTGAACTTTTGTGATTTTAAAACGATGGAAAATTGTGCCAAAAACATCCCCATAAGGGATGGTGGCAGGAAGGGCTCACAATGTCAGCTGTGTTACTGAACCTGTTAAGCCGAGGTGGAGAATATGTTATCCTGAAGGTATCTTTGGGCTATAGCTGTGATCAGCCTTGGACAGCATAAAACATTGAGACGAAAGATGTGTACTATAATCCAATACCATTCCGAGAGCTATAAATGCCCCATTCCTGTATCAACCCTTTCCTGTTCATTCTCACTTGGCTTGTTCCATAGCCTTCCTCCATTTCACCCATTCTACCTTCTTGTTTTCTTTCTTTCCTGATTCATATTAATGGTGATGAATGGGAACAGTCACTTCAGAAAAACTGCTAGATTTAACACTGTATTTCTTTTGCCAAATCTCTTTGCAAAGAGTAAGAAGGAATTTAATGGCTGTGTGTGTTATATTAAAAAAGACAAAATAAAATATATTTTAAAAAAGATGATATGAAGACTGCAAAAACAGAAACCCCTTGACAGATACTGCTTTGCCTCCTGTAGAAGAAGGATGGCAAATATAGTCCTCATTTGGAGAGAGTTTTCAGTTTGCTATTTGTTAGGGATACAAATCCTTCTCATATTCCCATGCAAGAATGAAGAATTTCAAATGTTTTCTCCCTGCTGGGTAAGATTGGGAAAATTCAGTGGTGTGGCTACAGAGGTAGCAAAACGGGTATACTACCTTCCCAGAAGAATTCTGCCCCGAAAATGATATTTTCTTTTAGTTCTCAAATCTCTAGCACTGCAGACAGTGAGACAAAGAAAATGGATCATGCCTAGAACTCTTGTATTTGCTGTATTCATTTTCCCTTAATAATTTTTTCTACACCTTTCCTTTGGGTGCCTAAATTATATTTCTAAATGGTAAACTGAAATGTTAAGTTGCTGCAATGCTAGAAATTTGGAGAATAAACAAAATTTTAATGGGCGAGAACTGCAAATGTGTTTGGAGGGCAATGCCCTCATTGTGCCCCCACCAGTTATATCCCTGAGAAAGTTTCCACACAATTCTGTACATACATTTTTTGGTGATATCTCACATTTCAGTTATTTTTGGGGGGGGCAATAATTTCATTTTTGCCCAGAAAAACATGACTTTCACAGGAAACTATAGATACAGTGTAACCCCTGCTAGCAGACCCAGTCCTGGGGAGTATAATATTTGATATCAAAAAGTTATTAAGCTAGAGGTTCACTGGACAGGAACATAGACATCTGGGTCTATAAACTGAAGCATTTCCAGCAAGGTCAGGCTAACATGCCTCCAGTCACGTATCCAAGAAGAAAACCTCAGAAGGCACATATGCACACATCAAATGGGCCAGCCACAACTTTGACACCTTGAGAGACTGAGTGTCTCCAGGACAAGGTTAGCAATTGCAGTCACGGGAACTACAAAGATGAGGTCCATATGCATAAGGTGGCTATTGTCCTTTTCCATGAGATGGTCTGCCTCCACCAGGAAAATTGCACTTTAATTGAGTCCCCTTTTGGGGCTCTTTTTGGAGAACTCCCACCTTTCACTAGCATTCTGTCATGCTGTTAGTTTGAGGTTCCTCTCAGCTTTTTCTTTTTTCACTGAACTATCTTCACTTGTTTCTTCCCAAGCTGCAGTCTCTAAGATTATGATTGCTTTCTTTCTCTCTGCTTTTCCTGCTCTTAAGTCTTCCAGACTCTGTAGCCCTTGTGCGCTTGTATGAGTGACTGCTTTGTGTGTGTGTGTGTGTGTGTACATTCTGCCAATTAACTAAAATACTTTTAATTGAACTCTTGACTTGTCTCTCATGCAGTCCGACTCTGTAGACATAGGATTAAAGTTCTCGCAGTGTTGCCCCTGCCCTCCACTTTGCTAAGCAGTGCTGTCCTAATTTTCTCAACCTTTTGTCTTTTGGAGCTAATCCAGGCATCCCCCAAGGACCACTAGAAGTCAGGGTAACAATAGCATAGTTCTCTGCACCTAAAATATTTTTCTTACTGAATTTGGCCAGTGCAAATGAGGCAGAATTGCATTTTGCTTCATTTTTGAGGAATTTATCAAACTATCAATATCACATGAGCCTAAATTCTATTTTTAATCCTGCCTAAAGTAGACCCAGTGAACCAGTGGGACTTACCTACATATTTATTCACCCTTGAACAATTGATACAGTGGGGCTACTTTAGTTGGGATTAACGAGCAGGTCACTGACCATAATGAGATAGAAAGAATTTGAAGTGCCACGCTTTCCCATCCCAAAATGCATCTTAAAATTAGAGACTGTAAGCTGTGCATGGTTAGAGCTATGGTAACTTTCATGCTACTAATTTGAATACTGATTATTAGAGTAATGTTATTAATTGTCCCTATTAATGAGCCTCTTCCATCAGTTCTTTGGCATGACTCTCAGCAGTTTGGAAGTTCACCTCACACACCACATAAACCATTTTCCTTCCAAAGAGAGAAGAATGACAGTGTATCATTTCATTCCATAAAGAATGCATGGCATCAGTGGTTATAAGTGTGAATCAAGCCCCACACACTCATTTTGGATTAGGAAAGAAAATGAGGCTCAGTTGAATGCTATATATGTAATGTGGGATGTACTTTAGCCCTGATAGTCCACTCAGATAGAGAAGTTATGTCTATACAATCTAGAGTTATCTGGCTAAATGATGCTTGCACCTTACAAGCTTAAAATCATCCACCTATTATTGATGGCAGAAAGGTAACTAAGAAGTCTCTAAACAGTTTGAGGAATGACAATAAGACATGAGTGGAAAGGTGACATTTTCAATTATTTTTCAAAATTGGCACCTGAAAAGAGTTCACTCTCTGTAATGGGAGGAAAATAGAGAGAAGACAGGGCAAGAGATGAATAGATACAGAGAGCTTAACTCAACTGTAGTTTATTCTATTTTTATATGTTAGTCTTCTGGTGGAACCGGTTTACACATTTTGTTAGAAATGTCTTCCTTTCAAATTCTTTATTTTAAAATTAGCAACTGTACAGTTTATAAGGAAGCCATTGCAACAGACATAAATTGATAATATAGCACATAACCCATTCTAAAATGCAGGTTTTAACAATTCAGTTGTTATAAGTCTGTCCCTGTTGTGATTTGACAACCTTATATCCCTATACAATTGCTAACTTTTTTAAAAAAATGAAATGAAGACATTCTTTAAACTGTTTACATACTTCTTGGTTATGTTACTGCCATCAGTAATAGGTGGATGATTTCATGTTTGTAAGATGCAAGAGGCAATGCTAACAGTAGCAGTACGGCAAGTAGGGTCTCTCTTCTCAGACAGACTTTTGCTGAGGAGCCAGATAAATGTGCTAAACACCTACTGGGAAGCAGCAGTACTGGAGAGTGACTGGAGAATGAGGATCTCTTAGAGACAACAGCAGTGGCACCATAGCTAATACTTGTTAGTACTGCTCAGAAGGAGGCATGGTAAACCCTTTTTGAATGTCTTTTGCCACAAGAATCCTATGATGACACAACCCAAAAGGAAATAGTTAGTGCCAGAAAGTGAAACTCCCAGGTTGGATGGCATTAAACAAGCTACAGGGACACAGCAGAGGACAACTATAAGTTGTGCTAGAGGTAATGACACAACTGGACTCACGCTGAAAGATCATTCAGCTGTTGTTGTGCACAGAGGTGATAGGAAAGTCCAAAACTACAGAATGCATATCATAGGAACATGGAGTGAATGAATCAGGAGAAGTTCTAGCTAGAGAGGCAGAAGAAGAAGAAACTGAAAGATTCTGTGCTGGAATCAGGAGTAAACTGATCACACATTGAAACAGAATGCTTGGGAAAAAATAAATCACCACAAACAGATGGTATACCAATAGAGCTGTTTCAAGCTACAGTGACAGAATCTACTCTTGTTCTAACTAAAATCTGTCCAAAAATAGGGAAAAGAAAAGAATGACCCACAGATTGGAAATGCTTAATATATATTCCAATCCCCAAGAAAGGGGATAGTAGGGATTTCAGTAGCTACAGGACTGTTACATTAATCCCCCATGCAAGCAAAATGATATTCAAAATTCTACAACAAAGATTGTATTGTATATGGAGAGAGAATGCCAGATCTCCAAGTTGGATTTAGGAAACAAGGAGGCACTAGGGATCATATTGCCATCATATGTTGGAAAATACACTTGCATAGAATGACCAAGACTTGGAATGATTACTGAAGGAATTCAAGGAAGAAAGTACAATGGTAGGTTTGTTTATTAATTAATTAATTAATTAATTAAATTTAATTAATTTAAAGTATTTCTTCTTTGCCTCCCAATTTCAGTTTTATAACAACACTGTTTAGGCTGCCCACTGCTGCTGTTATAGAAGCTTAAAAGAGATGGGGCCAGCCTAACTTCCTTGGATAAGGAGTTCCATACTCAAGGCACTGCTGTAAAGAAAAACCTGTTATGTGTACCCATCAGCCTAACTTCATGAAGCATTGGGACATACAACAGGGCCTTCTCTGAGGATCTCAAATCTCTGGCACACTCATATGGGATGACTAGTTTTTCAGATATCTTGTCCTCAAGTCATTTAGGGCTTAGCACCTTGAACTGAGCTCAGAACCAAATTGGAAGCCAGTGTGGTTCTTGCAAGACCAGTTTTATACAGTCTCTGAAATGTACACCTGACATCAGTCTGGCTGCTGCATTTTGCACTAGCTGCAGATTCCAAACACTTTTCAAGGGAAATTCCACATAGATCACATTACTGTAGTGTAATTGGGGGGGGGGTATCTAAAGCATAAGCCACTGTGGCCAGATCTGCCTTCCTCAGGAAAAGATGCAGCTGGCACACCAGACAAATTTGAGCAAAGGGTCTCCTGGCCAGTGCAGCAACCTGAATTTCCAGAAGCAGTGCTGGGCTGCTGATCACCTCCAATTTACAAATCTGATCCTTCAGAGAGAGGGTAACCTTATCCAGAACAGGCTGCAATCCCAGTCCCAGGCTGGTTTTCTTACTGCTCAACAGCACCTTCATCTTGTCCGGATTAAGCCTCAGTCTGTTATTCTGCATTCAGTCCTTTATTAAATCCAAACAACAATTCATTGCTATGATAGCCTCCTTGGCATTAGTTGTAATGGAGAGATAGAGCTGGCTATCATCAGCTTGCCAATGACATCCAACTCCAAAGCTCTGGATGACCTCTCCTAGCAGCTGCATGGAGATGTTGAAAAGCATAGGGGACAGTATTGACCCCGTGGAACTTTACAGGCTAACAGCCAAAAAGCTGAACAACAGTCCCCTAGCACCAAACTCTGGAAAAAGGCAACCAAGAACATTGAGAAAATAGAAATAATAACCACAGACGATTTCATAACCTTAAAGTAGACAATGTAGACATTGAAATAGTTCAAGATTTTCCATACCTTGACTCAATCCTTAATCAGAATAGAGACTGTAGTCAAGAAACCAGAAGAAGACTAGGATTTGGAAGGGAGGCTATAAGAAACTAGACAAGATCCTGAAGTGTAATGATACATCATTGAATACCCCAGTTAGGATGGCTCATACCATCTTATTTCCAATTCTTGTATATAGTTGTGAAAGCTGAACAGTGAAGAAAGCTGATAGGAAGAAAATCTGGTCACTTGAAATGTGGTGCTGGAGACAAATTTGGTGCTAAAAAGACAAATAAATAGGTCCTAGAACAAATCAAGCTTGAACTCTCCCCTGAAGCTAAGATGACTAAACTGAGACTGTGGTACTTCGAACATATCATGAGAAGACATGACTCACTAGAAAAGACAATAATGCTTGGTAAGGTAGGAAAAGAGGAAGACCACATTGCAGATGGATGGACTCAATCAAGGAAGCCACAGCCCTGAGTTTGCAAGCCCTGACCAGGGTGGTGGATGATAGGGTGACTTGGAGGTCCCTGATTCATAGGGTCAACATAAGTTAAAATCAACTCGATGGCAGTTAACAACCACAAAGACCTCCAAAATGTACTGAAACATTTGGAAGGTCAAAAGTTCACTCCATCATACATTATCTTTTGGCATTTTTTCTTTTTCTTTTTTCATATTGGCCCCCATAGTGTTGTGATAGGTGAAATGAACAAACAATGAGGTTTTTTGGTGAGAAAGTCTAAGGCCCTTTCCTCACTGGGCTCTTAAAACAGTGCAGAGTGACCTCCAACAGAGGTCTTCTGCACCTTAGAGTGGACTGAGGTGGACTACTTTTTGCAGTTCCGCACCTCAGTCTGCTCCGGAGCGACCGGAATTGGTCTTGCAGAGTGTTTTTTTAAAAACCTCTTTTTAGAGCAGTGGTTCTCAACCTGTGGGTCCCCAGATGTTTCTAGACTTCAGCTCCCAGAAGCCCTGAGCACTGACCATAGTGGCTGGGGCTTCTGGGAGCTGAAGTCCACAAACATCTGGGGACCCACAGGTTGAGAACCACTGTTTTAGAGGTTTTTAAAAAGCATGGAGCGTATGACTCCGTGTTGCTCCATCACCACGCTCCAGTGTAGATTTGCAGGCGTGCACTAGTGCATGCCTGAAGATCTGCCAGGGGCGGGCTTTAGGCTGGCAAGCTTCTCCGGTTGGTGGAGAGCCTCCATCAACCAGAAGCTGCCATTTTGGACGCCGGAGCAGTGCAGAGCGATGAGCTCGCACTGCTCCTCGTCCCAACGAACTCAACCAGATGCTGAAGAAATCCAGTGAGCCCCGTTTTCGCACGGTTCCTTTCTCACATGCGGAAAGGGCCTAAGTTTCCCTGTCTTTGAGAATACAGTGAAGGACAGTGATGTTAAATGTGTTACTTGATGTCAGTTAACAATGAAGCACTTAGAATTCTTTCCTGAACTCTCTCCTGTACTATAGCACTGGTGCTACGTAGTTAACAAACTATAAATCCCAGAAATCTGTCACATGGAACCATGGCACTTAAATGTATCAAAGTACGATAGATGGGCAGTGTGGATATATCCTTAGTTCTTTATTTGATTGAACTGAAGCATATCCCTAACTCAGTCAGTATTGAGGTAGATAGCCAATGCTGTGACTTAGTATAAGGCAGGTTGAACCTCCTTTCTGATTACCATCTCACACACAATGTACACAATAACCCTTCACCATCACCATCACCATATTTCTCACTAAGGGTCTGACAGTTTGGATTCCAGGGGCTATGGAACTAGGAATGCAATGTTTCACTAATTTTTTTTCCTTGAAAGAAACAATGGCTCTTTTCGCACGAGCTTTCTCTTGCGTAAGAGCCCCGTGAGCCTCGCGGGGTGGGAGTATCACTTTGCATGAAGCACTCCGACTCGCGCGGCGCTCACGAGGCTCAAGCGGCGCTCACGCGTATTTTTTTATTTTCGGCTTGAAGCCAAAAATAAACTGCGCTCACGCAGTGCTCACAGCGGCATCCCGCACTTACCTGAAGTGTGGTGCACCGTCGCAGACGAGCCGGTCTCGCTTCCTCCCCCAGTGCTGCCTACAGCTCCCAGGGTGCGCTGCGGAAGCTGGGGGTGTGGCTGAAGAGCGCCGGTTGCGCAAGAAGAAGCCAGCTGCCATAAGGAGGAGCGGGAGGAGCGGTGGTGTTTTGGAAGAGGGTTCTCGAGCGAGCCGCCCTCCCCTGTTGCACAGTCATTGGCGCTGTGAAAAGGGCCAATGAGTGATTTGGCCAATTTTCTTGCCACTATGGGGGTAAAAAACCCCTCACAGTTTTCAAAGACTGTTCATAATTTGGGACTTATTCTGTGCAAAATTTGCACATGGTTGTTACTCAGAAAACAACATTTTATTCACATGAAATTATATTTCTACACAGAAAATACTGTTTATTGTGCAGAACATGTTGATTTCTGCCCCAAACAGCTATTCATGAACTTCGTGCATGACAAGTTGAAAGTTATGAAGATTCTCACCTGTCCAAGATTCTTTTCATCAGAATTTCTCAACAAATACAACTGGAATCCTGTATTGCAGTTGCATCTTGGTAAGTGGACTTACCTATGAAAAAATTAGAACTGGTCAGTTTCATGTCAATATCGGTAGAGGGCTGATGTTATCTAACTAGGTAGCAGATCTAGTAAGGTGTTAGATGCACATTATGCAGTGATGCACGTTGACTAACAGCGTTTCTTAGCCCCTCTGCTACTTAGCTAAATATACATAAAGTTGCATTACATAAGAGGTGGTATAGGATTCTACGATATATTTGTCGACCTCATTTTTTCCTAAGTATTTTCAAATATTTTTTTCCATCCCTGTTTGCAATAAAAGCTTTCTCTGTCTCCCCACCTCTCTCCTTCCCCGCTCCTCTCCCCACTTTTTTTTATCCAAGCAAGCTGGAGTAGGTTTGATTAGCCATTCTTCAACCCCGTTTGATTAGCCATTTTTCAAAAGGGTTTGGAGATATTGGCTGGCAAATGTAAGACCCTTTGAGATTCCAGAAAGAGGAACAGTGGGAGCCCTTAGGTTCAGTAGCGTCCTTCTGCTTCAGAAGTGATGACGGGATGACAAAATTTACTAGGGCTGGAAGATTTACTGACATATTATGTTTGATATATTATGCCAATAATAAATGTACTATGTAAAAAAGCCAGAGGCAGCAGCCTACGATTTCACAGTCAGATACTAAAGGCCTGGAAACATAAATATCAAGTTTATTTTGGACTCTTAAAATAACTATAGCTTGGAAAACTGAACTACTTTTTCCCCTTGCTGATATGCAAATAATTTTGTCTTTGATCATCCAGCCTTCCTGCATTTTCTACCATTACCCCCCACTGCTCCATTTCCACTTGTGGGTAATTACCAATTTTGATGCACCCCTAAGGCTAATATCTGTCATGCAAATGCCTTATTTACTTGAAATGACATTTGCTAATAATAATCAACATCTAGACAAATTGACGCCAAATAGTATTTGATTTAGTTTGAAGATGATGTGAATCTGAAGGGAAAGAAAACATTCACATACCCAATCTGAAACTCCAGATTCAATAGCCCACAATTTTATAGAACCCCTTTCTTTTATTTGTCAAAACTTGTGCTTGCTGTCACTGGTGTGTAAGAAGAACAATCCTACATCTCTCTTCAAGGCAGATTAAGTACCTTTTAAGTAGTGGTAAACTGGGATGCACTTTGTACTTTGTCTCATTTGGTCTGATTGTACAAAGGCAGCAGGATGTAGGATTACACTTGGGTTAGAATGAATCACAGTAGAACAGTGTCATTAACAGATCATAAAATCCGTACAGTTGGATTCTCTGATGTGGTCTGTAAACTCTAGAATGATTTATGGTAGGAGTGGAGAAAAAGCAAAAAAACTAGCTGTAGGTGCGTCCCAGAGTTGCTTTTTCAGTCCCACTCTCTTGTCATTGTTGTGTGTCTTCAAGTCATTTATGACTTACAGCAACCCAAAGGTGACCCTATTGCAAGGTTTTCTTGGCAAGATTTGTTCAGAAGGAGTTTGCCTTTGCCTTCCTCTGAAGCTGAGAGAGTATGTCTTGCCCAAGACCACCCAGTGGGTTTCCATGGCTGAGTGGGTATTCGAACTCTGATATCCAAAGTCATAGTCCAATGCTCAAATCACTATACCATGTTGGCTTTCCAAGAAGTTCCCCTCAACCTCCTCTTTTCCTCATTTTTTTTCAGTTTCCTTTAAAATAGTTTGGGCTATCAATTTCTTAGTACCTTCATGGTACACTACAGCAGATTGATAGCACTTTAACTGCCATAGTTGCATCCTGTATGTTCCCAGGATTTGTAGTGTGATGAAGTCCTCAGCAATCTTCCTTGAACAATACCCTGAAATACAGCACTAGTACTTTCTAAATGCTTCATCAAATGACAAATGCTAGAACTCTATAGGGCTTAGTGAGGAAAAAAAGATGGGCTGGACAATGAAACAACAACAAATCATCAACATGGCAGTCACCTTTTTGGATCAAGAATGAGGAATACAAATTGTACAGGTGAACAATAGGCACAAACACTTTCAATAATTTCTGTTTAATTAGTGAGCAGAAGCCCTTTTGTGGAGTTTGTGACATAACAATTCACATATTGGGAACTGTTTAAATCCACATTGTGAGCCCAGTGTTATCAAATGCTCTCAGCATCACTACTCAAAGGGAATCTTAAAAAAAAATTGTGAAGGAAACAGAACATAACAAAGCCAGCTAAACAAATTTTCACTCTGCTCTAATATAAAGGACGCCCAGTGGGAAAGAGCACGGTTAATAAATTTATTGCAACAGTTTCTTTTTGTCTTGGCATACCTTTTAATTGATTTTATCTTTCAAGTTGTTGCACTCGAGGGATGAAGACAAGCAATAAAGCTAGACACCAAAATTTATAAAACAATTCATACTGTGGGTAGAAGGGGCATGAGCAGACTTTCATGCTTAGTATTAATTTTGTGTGAGATCTTTTTATCCGCCTTTATTGTCAGCAAATCACTTTCATTTGTCAGTTCTATTAATTAATTTCAATGAAGAAAATTCTTAAAACTATATTATTCGGTCTGTGGAACTTGAGTGTGTGTACATTTTTTTTAAGCGTCTTCCTACCTGCTGTACTTCTTCCCACTTTCGCTTGCTGCCATAGTAGAAGTCATGGTGGGTCTATTGTATGTGATGGAAGCTGACTGAGCCACTTAAAGGTTTGCTGATACCTTTCATTGAAGTAGTGAAAGAAAAGGTAGATATAGACCGATGCAAACTGAGAAGATCAATATCTCAGCCTTCACAAACCAGAATAATTATTTACTTAAAAAAGAGAGAGAAAAAAACACAATCCAACAACAACAGTCAAACACCTGAGTATAGATCGTAAATGTGGCTGCAAAAATGCCCTTTATTTTTAGGGCATGGTGACTTCAGCATCCTTCTTGTAAGTCCTGATGGTAAGATCACTTAGGTCACTAAAGTCCCCACTGTGAAGTGCAGTGACATTCAGATGAAACAGACAGCAAAAGTCTCATAGCAAGTAAAAGGAACAAAGGAATGGGATTTCTACTTACAAATACATGAGGATGACAGTCTGCCCAAAGATTGCTTCCTCGTCTTCTATTCAATTTCTTAAATATACCTATGGTGGCATATCATGTTTTTTTCTGCCTCAGGCATAGGCTGCATTGTAAAAGACTGAGAAAGCACCTTAATTTGTTCTTATTGTTCTTTCAAGTCATAACAAGAGATAATTTTTTATTCTTTAAGGAAGTCTATGCTGAGTCCCTCGCGTATTGAATTTAGAACACACCCATGGTGTGTTCCAATGAATTCTGAGCTCTATTATACACAATGTGATATAGCTTTAAAATCCTGACTCTGTCAGTATCCTCACTGCTTCCTTTGTTCATATTTGCTGCAAGACATTTGCTATGTTGAATTCCAGAAACAGGAGGTAACACAGACTGGGTCATATGGCACAGTGCAAGATATGCCGAGCATTGTGGAAATAGGTTTTTAGCACTACCTACATGCAGAGCTTGGAATGTTGGATTTGAAAATTAATTCAATAAGTTAAAGCATGAAAAATCAGGAAGCTGATTCATTACCACCAACATTAATAACAGGAATAATCTATCTGGCTAAGTTGTCATTTATTAAATGTTGTACTAAAAAAGATTCCAAGGCAGGCCATATGAATTACTGATGGTATGGAAGTTGTCACCTTTGATCCTAGATGTACTATTTGTTATTGGCTTCATGTGCCCTTCCACCATCTTAAAGCAGCCTTCCCCCAACCTAGCATTTTCCCCAGAGAGGTCTACAATGCCCATGGAGCAATTGTTGCCTGCAGATGGTGGGATTTCAATAGGTCTGGAAATTCTCAAGTTGGGAGAGGAACTCTAGACTATGGAAGCTCATCTTGCAACCTGCTTAATTCAGTTTTTGTGCTGATTTGTAGCTCTCCTCTTCCTTCCACCTTCTCTCACCCTTCCTAGCATGTGCACTGTTCACTTGCACTTCAAGTACCTTGCTTACTAATGATTAAGAAGGAAGGATGTTAAAAGGTTAACAACGAAAGATGTCTTAAATTGACTTTGAGGTCATGCAGCCACTGCAAGTGCAGCAATAGATGACTAGCTGCAAAAACCAGTCAGTGAATCAAGCATAGGATAGGTTTAAGATACATAAGTTCAATCAGAAGTCAGTGCATGCTCTATGACCCAATCCCTATGAAGAATTTTGATCTACATCAATCAGTGCAACGGGACATATTGTGTTCATTTAACTCAGCGTTCTCATCTGAGATTTTTTTTTTAAATTAATGAAATAACGTAGGCATGGATTTCGCTAGCTGTTAACATTGGCTCCAAGCTCCTACCTTTCCAAAGCTCTCAATGTGGTGTGTGCAAGAAAAGGATGGATGGAAGCAGAATAGAAAAGGAGAGAGCATGGGGAAAAAAGCCAATAAATTGTCCACTTAATTATCCAAGTGCTCAGCTAAAGGTTTACAAAGGAGTTCGATATGATTTTCTTCTAAGCACACATGAGACGTCATGCAATGAACTAAATTAATCTTTTGGCTCCAAACTAATAGCTCAAACCTCACCAAATCCCTCAAAACAATTGACCCACTGAATTGGGTGAAAAGTAGAATAAAGGGGAAAGAGAGGGAGAAGCCAAAACAGGAGTAAATGAGGTGTGTGTGTGTGAGTTTGATGAAAATGTTTCGTACTTCATCCCAGAGCCTAGTACTTTGTGAGCAACAGTAAGGAAGCTAAAGTACCCCTCTAACTGGAGCATACTCTGAATAATATACTGCATGTAATGCAATAAAATACAGCAGAAATCACACTAAAATCAACATAGAAGAGTTGGAGAGAGTCACAACATAACTTTCCACTTTCCCTAGCCTGGCCAAATGTGGAAGCGCTAGCCTAAAGGGTCTGACATCTTGTAAGGACCATGGTTTTGCGAGGGCTCAGCAAACTTCTCATCCTGTTTTATCCCATGGGACACCTTTTTCTTTTCTATTGCTCCCCAGTTCCAGCTCTTCAACTGCTTTCCAACTATTCCTGTGCTGGGTTCTCCTGTCTCAAGCCATGTGCCGAATTTCCTTCAGTCTCAGTCCTTCTTAGCCTAGCTATCTTACTGAATTGACCAGAGGAAGAGAAAATCCAATTTTTTTTTTAAAAAATTTAAAAACCAATTAATAGGTTAAAGCTTAAAAATCTGTGTTCATCAGTCTAGTGAGCCAAGCAACACCGTAGGAAAAATCATAGAAAACAAAAACGAATCAAGAAATTCACAGTCTAGAAATTTCAAGCTCTACAAAAACAGGGCTGGTCTCAGAACTGCCTCAAGCAGCAGATATGTGGAGGATCAGGGAACAGCGGCAAAGCTAGTTAAGATAGACGTATGTGTGGCTGTGTCTCTTAAGATAGCCCGCGTCCTTCAGAGGCAGTGGAGGATGCCATCCTGTCCCCAGCTTGAAATAAGCCCATTTCTCCACTACACTTATAGTGCTATTATTCCACTTTCAACACCCCATGGAATTCTGAGGTTTGCAGTTTAGGGAGGGGCATTTAGAATTCTCAGCCAGTGAGCTCTTTGGGCCTCAATAAACTACAAACCCCAGAATTCCACAGGATGTTGAAAGTGGAATAAGAGCAATATAACAGTGTAGTGCAGAAAAGCCCTCAGTTAAAGACACCATCGTGCTACAACAGCAATTGGATTAAGAACAATTTGAAAGCATATCCTCACTGGCGCCTCTTCTTCAGCCAGACAGTTGTCAAAAGCCCACTGGAATGACAAGGTTTTTCCCTGACAGAAATAGGACAGCAGGGAAGGACTCAAGCTAGCTTTCATTCAAAGGTTGTGTTTCACAAGATGGAAACAGTCACTAAGAAAGCCCTTTAAATACATCTGGGAAAAGGCTGAGGCCTTCTGTCTAGCCTACAGGTGCATCAAAGATATGGCTGCATTAACTCACAGTAACCCCCCCTGCTCCCAATGTAAATAACCATTCCACTTCTCAGCAGGCTAGTGGGAATTCCAAATTGATCGATGGAGGATGGTACATGGTGTGCGCGTGTGAGGGAAGTAATGCCTGCATACTGTACTCTCCATCATAATTGTGCTAATCAGAGGTTACCAAACAATTGCTTGGCGATTTAGAAGAAGTGCAGCTTCCATGAGGAGGATAATTGTGCCTATATACCAGTCCTTCCCATGAATGTGTGTGAGGTTGTATGTCTGGACACTGGGCATAGGAAAGGGATTCCAGCTTCCATCCCTGTCTGGATGTACCCATTGCTAGGTAGCCCTTGAACCACTGCCCACTGCTGAATACAGTTGTTGTTGTTGCTGTGGTTGTGTGCCTTCAAGTCATTCCTGACTTATGGTAACCCTAAGGTGAACTTATCATAGGGTTTTCTGGGGGCTGAGAGTCTGTGATGCAGTTGAAAGGTTAGGTACTTAAAATGTCTAAGTTGGAAAGAAAGATAAAAAGACAGAGAGAGAGGAAATTCCTCAGACTCTGCATAGTACATGTCTGGGATTCAGCCTCTTCTTCTTCACCTTTTCTTAATCAGGTACAAAAAAGCTTTCTGAATATGAAAATAAAACTCCCCCCCGTGTGTGTGTGTGTGTGTGTGTGTATGGAGATATATAAAGCAAATATTTTGAGAGGAATGACTGTTGAATCACATTGTGGCTTAATGTGAAAAGATTTTATTGTCAAATTGAATTCTACTCCACCCTGTTTTTGTTTGGCTGCATAATTTGTGACAGTCATCCTTACTGCAACTTAGTTCTCTAAGTTACAGCAACTTGAGAACGCAAGAACATATGAGAAGCCCTGGCAGAATAGAACAAAGGCGTCCCTCGTATAGCTTTCTGGTCACACAGCAGCTGACAAGCTGCCCACAGGAAGCCCACAATTGGGACAGAAAGGTGGCAGCACCCTCTGTCTCCATTTCTAGCTGAATCTTTTCCTTTTTTTTTTTTTTTTTGAAATTCTAAAGCTAAGCTGCTTGAAAGGATATATGTGTGTTTGTATGTGCAAAGGGTACTTCAAAAATAGACCTGTTTGTCCAGGTCCAGACCTCTTCTTATGTAGGAGATGTGTGTCAGGATATTTATTCTTGTTGTGGTGCTCATTGGCCCCACTGAACTGAGGGAATGGTACCTGAATTTAGATTAAGTGACCAAAGATGTTCTTGTTTTTTTTTAAGTACTTCTAAATAAGCCTTGTGGCAAGCCTCCCAGGTGCATTTTCTTCTTTCTTTGGAGCATCCCAGCCATTTTTCTAAGACTGGGGTACTCGGTAGAGTGAAGGTATATCATGGCATAGAATGATTCCCAGCAGCATCCTTGAGAACAAAGAAAAGACAGCTACTCCCACTGGGACCTCATGGGAACAGCCATCGCTTTTGCACAAGAGAACCCTTGGGGACCATTGTATATCATGATATGCAACCCCTCTCCCATGGACATTCTAGCCCAGGCACTGTGGAAAGGAAGCTGGTGACAAGGGCATCTATAAAGTCTGTATTCATGGACTTCCTCCATTCCTCACCTCTATGTTCAACTGATGCCTAGTTTTGTTTTCTTTTTTAGTGGAATGTGTACAATCATACTAAGCTTCCTTAGTATATTGTTAAAGCACAGCACAAAAAAGGATATTGAAGCATCATCAATTATATGATCAGTTACATCACATCATCAGTGTGTGCATTGATACTTTACATGCTGTCAGTGCACATAAAAACTTTGTTAATACAGAGGTAGGGAAAAGAATAGGAGGGATTCATAGCAAGCAGTGGTTATATACAATAGTCAGAAAAAAGAATAGTAAAGCCTGGGAAGATGAGTAGTCTTAGTATTTGTTAATTATATGCTTTTCCTCTTGCTCCAAGCGATTAAGGTCATGTACGTGTTTTTTTTTGTCCTGCCTCATATTGTCTTGTTATATACATAAGGATATACATGTTCACTTATTTCTTTCTTATATGGAAAAACAAAGATTTAGAAGTTTTGTCTTGCTGGATGGAATTATTTTATTTGGTTGTAAACTTTTCCCCCACAATAACCAATTTTATTCCTTTTGGGAAAGATAAAATGTAGTGTAATAGTTTGAGCTTTGGAACAGGGTTCAATTCCCACCTCAACCATAGAAACCTACTGGGTGATCTTGGGTGCAGCACACACTCTTAACCCCAGAAAATCTGTGATAGGTTCATCTTTGGATTGCTGTTTTGAAGGCACACAACAAGAAAAAGCTCAACTTTTTTTTTTTTTTTTTTTGGTATTTTGGGTTTTGGTGCTGGGCTTTTCAGTCTTCTGCAGAATCAAAGTATTTTATGGAGATCAACATTTTGTCCATTCTCAAGGATGAGGAAATTTGCTAGGTTTTTTTTTTCTTCCCTACCTAGGTACAGGTCAATTAGAGAGAAAATTAGTAGCCCTAGAATTACTTTGCTAGCTTCATAGCTGAATAGAGATTTAAACTCAGCTCTTCTCACTCGTAATCTAGTATTTTGACAACTATCCCACACTTGCTTTACCTAAGTTTGTTTGTTTATTATATTTGTATGCCACCTTTCTCCTGGAATGGGACCCAAGGCAACTTCCAACAATAAATTAAAAATATAAAAACATTTTAAAAAATTAAAAAAAATAAAAGCATGTAAGAGAATCTCAAAGCTTTACGAATTATTATTAAAAAGGGACTTTGAATCTGAGTCAATAAAAGAGTCAATGATTAAGTGGGCCCAAAATATAGGTTGTCCAATCGAGTTAGAGGCGTGGGAAAAAGTATGGAAAACAGACATAACATTCACTCCAAATTTAAATCTAAGAGAAAATTATTATAAAATATTACATAGGTAGTATGTGACTCCAGAAAGACTTCAAAAAATGGAGATGCAAAATGCTGGAAATGTGAGGAAAAGGTGGGGACTTTTTTTCATATGTTGTGGACTTGTTCTAAGGCTAAGAAATTTTGGAAGGGAATTCATGATGAAATTCAAAAAATTTCCAAAGTTAATTTTGAAATGGTACCAGAATTTTATTTATTGAATATATTAGGCCAGAACCAGGAGATTAGAAAACAACAGAAGATATTATTGTATCTGATTACAGCAGCACAGCTGACATATGCACAACATTGGAAAGATAAAACAGATATTCAATTAGATGAATGGAAATTAAAAATGTTAGACATGGTAGAGACTGAAAAATTAGCTAACTCCCTTAAGAACAAAATGGTTCAAAATGTTGAAAGAGAATGGAAAAAAGTAATGCTCTGGCTAAATTTGTAAATGTCTGTGGACTGAGTATTTTGATATTTGATAAGATATGTATAAAGGAGAAGATAGATTCAACTGGAAACTTTTGATATACGGAAGTGGGGGGGGGATAGTAGAATTATAATAATGATATACATATTTGTGTCTATGTATTCTTTTATGTATTTTGAAAATAATAAAAAAAATTAAAAAAATTAAAAGCGTGTAAAATCATAAAAAACTAAACAATATTCATTTTAAGACAAGTTGATTAAATAAAGCTCCTTGCCTTACATAAAAGCCTAAGAAAAGTTTTTGCCTGCCAGCAAAGGGAGAGCAGGCCCACCTAGCCTCCTGTGGAGGAGCATTCCACAGGGTGGGAGCAGCCACTGACTGGTAAACATGTGCTAAGTCAAAAGGAACTGTCTATTTTTTGATATGGACAGTTTCAGAAGCACTCCTAGATTCATCCTCTGTTTTGCAATATTACTTTTGAACAGGCAGTACTCCACTTATACATGGAAATCTGTCAAGATAACATGAAATAAAAGCTAAGGTAGAATCTACTTGTTGCCTTCACCTGGGTTATCAGCTGTACTGGTAAATGTTATAGTCTTTTAGATTTTCCTCCTGTGAAAATCTCATGCATAATAAACTGAATCTAAATGCAAAACTGCCAGAACGGATCCTTCTTCTGAGTGCTGCTATGAAGTGAAGAGGGATGGAAGTACTAAAGCAGTCTTCTTTGCCTGTCTAACCAAATTTTGTGCTTAGTTACACTCCTGCAACTAAAATAAAAATTTAGCCTAGAGGATCAGAATCAGTTGGAATGCATCCCAATTATACTAAAAATGTTCCTTGTATTATTCCCCTCTGCATTTGCAGACTATCTTGTAAAAGTGACTTGAATGCCAATGGTCTACCAAATCTGCATATGTCTGGAGTCTGAACAAACCTTACATTAATTGATTGCCTTAGGTTCACATAAATTCTTCTCAGGCATAATCCAGAGGGCATCTCTACTTTGAAATGAGTTTAAACTGTCCAAGCAACTAATTTCTGATAAAGGTAAATGATGCCAGTTCTGGCACTCTGAAGGGGTTATATTTGCTATTTCTAACTTTTCTTCAAATTTGTCTGACTGGAATTAATGTATCAGTGGCAATCAGAGAAACATAAATGATAATCAATCAAAATAATAGTTCACAATTAAATGTGTATTTATTTATTTATTTATTTATTTGATTTCTATCCTGCTTTTGCCCCACAACTGGAATCTTAGGAAGCTCACAAAAAAACTAAAACAGATATACACATAAAAAAAAAAATAGATAAAAATAGTTTAGGTAAACACATTTTTAAAAACATTTAAATACAATTGAACAAATTATCATAATAAAACAGTACTGAATTTAAAACTGTTGGAGAATGGGGAAGATAGTAGTATACTTCATCAGCAGCATAATTAATATTTGCAAGCAGATGTTGAACCACAACCAGTCCCACATCAGTACCCACCTCCCCCAGTTTGGCAGAGAAGTAAAGCAGACTTAGGCCATTTCCGTGCTGGGTGAGGGAATTGCCCTGTGCAGCTACTTACTGGACTTCTTGGCTCCCTGGTCTGGTCCACGCTGCTCCGGAGCAGTGCATGCTTATCGCTCCACGCGGCCCTGGGACGAAAATGGCGGCTTCCGGTTGGTCAAGGGTCTCGACCAACTGCTGAAGCTCACTAGCTTAATGCCCGTCCCCGGCAGATCACAGGCTCGCACTGGTGTGACCCTGCAAATCTGCACTGGAGAGCGGGGACAGAATGGCACGCTCCATGCTTTTGAAAGACTTGTTTTAAACAGTCTTTCAAAAGCAAGCTTGACGACCACTTGGAGTCATTCCGGAGTGGGCTAAGGTGTGGATCTACATTAAGTAGGTCCGACCCAGTCCACTCCCAGGTGCAGACATCCTCCCTGGAGGACACTTTGCACCGTTTCTATTAGCCCGTGCGGAAATGGCCTTAGTCTGCATCATAAAAACATGTGAAGTAGGGTTACTTACAAATACTGAACTTTTCATAACATGTCATGGTGAGAGGCTCTGTGACATATGCTCTTGAAGCATGGAGGGAAGAACAGAAATTTCAAATTACAAAATGGAGGGCACACATACACACAAACCCTCAGACTGACTGCAGACTAATTGATGCAGGAAGAGAGAGTATGTGGCCGAGACCAACAAACAGAAAATGACAAGAATACATGTTCTGCCTAAACTCTTAGGAAGACATACACACTATCAGCTTCTGAGCATAGGCACGCTGAGGTTGCTGCCTTTAACAAAAACACTTCTGTTTTTTATAAAAAAAGCATAGTACAAATTCATTAAAACTCTTTCTTCAACAGTATACCAATTGCTAAAGCATGCTGGAATAAAAAGGTTCTAAAAGGAGGCAGTGTGTACATGGAATATTATCTTGGAAGGGAGTTTCACAGCCCAGAAGCAGCAGAACTTAGATTTAAAGTGCCAGTGCTCTAGCCATATAAGGCCAAGATCCTGTTTCAGTGTTGGCCGAGGGTAAATGTCCACCAGCCTACTTATGTTGCTGGTCGAGTAGGGGACAGCAGTGCTTCCTTTCCCAGTGAACAACAGCACTCAGATGTCTCCCCAGTGCACTTCTATCTCCAGTCACTGAGAGGCCATCACATTGACTGGAAGGTACGACTGTTTACCTAGGAAAGGGAATGCTGCCATCATCTTCCAACATAAGGTTGCTTTTTCTTTCCAGGTACAGGATTCCTCTTATCACAATGCTTTAAGAAGTTCTTCTGCTCACCTAACCAAGAGTTACACCTGTGTAAGGTGTCAGCAAGATCCTGGCTTAAAAGGATAATGGACTGTATTTAATGGAGAATGGATAGTATATAAAACAAGTGGCTTTGTTTCTTATTTTTCACCATGGTAACCAGAATTTATCTAGGCTGGTGCTTGCAAATGAATAGCAAGAAAAATTGAGAAGGAGTGCAGAAGCCTGGGTGAGAGTTTAAATAAAATACCAAACAGTATTTAGAAAGGAACACAGCTGGAAAAATCAATAGTGTGGTAGCAACACCTCCCCTGAACAAGAACCGAGGTCTTGATAAACTAATATTCATGTCCATGCACAAAATCCTAAAGAGCATATTAACCTTGGGAGATGAACATTTACAATAGAAAACTGTGGTGTGAAGCAGTGTGATGATTTTATGCATTACAAAGGATATTCTCTGGAAAGCATCTTTTATGATGTTCCGCTAAATTATTCACTGTGGGTAACCATTATTTTGGATTGCGTATATCAACCACTCAGCCATGAGATTGAAATCATGTTCACAATAATTAAAAATATGTACATAGACTTGTGGTTGAATATTCTATTCTGCCCAAGATTAAACTGTACATACTGAAAACGCAGTCATTTACCTGTTTTAGTGATTACTGGCAGATAAGCTATGCCTAAGAGACATCTAAGAAGTGTCCTACTACTCTGTATGCTTGTAACTTTCTTGCTTGCTTATGAAACTTATGGAAAAGTCATAGCTCAGCAATACCTGACTTGAATATATAGAATTCTAATTTCACTTCCAGGTTTCTCCAGATTAAAAGAGTCTTATGTAGAAAAAGGAGATGTCATGTAGGAGATTTTGCTAAAAGGGTAGCAGATGGGATACCAGCAGGGTATGAAGAACATTGTTATCATGTTTTGGGAGACCCAGGACTTTTGATTTATTTCTTGGTTTGACCTCTGGTTTCCTTCCTTAGTCCCTAAGGCTTTCCCCTGGGCTTAAAGCAGTGCAGAGTATGCCCAAAATATGGGCAAAAATGTTCCCCATTTAGAAGAAATCTGTCTTAAAACTGTTTTTTTTTCTTAATAGGCTGTAGAGTTGGGACCCACAGATGGGCCATTGGGCACACTTTCCCCACTTGGAGAGATTCTGTCCTGGTAAATGGACACAATGTTCTTCCTCTTCTTCTTCTTCCTTGTACTCTTCTTTTTTTCACTGATTTGTAAGTAAATTTGTATCTTCCTCATAAAATTTGCTGAAGCAAATCACAGACAATACTATTGCAAAAAATTCTGATGAGATATTTTGTAGTAATACATATTAAAAGGAACTATCTGCAATCATTCAAATACCATTTGGGCAATACTGTTTCTTCATTAGCATGGCTACCAGCTCAGTCTTAAACACACATCTCCTCAAAAATAATCCTTATTTATTTCTGTGCAATTTAATCTCTCGCAAGTGTGAGGAGCCAGTATGGTTTAGTGGTTTGGGTACAGGACTAGACACTTCAAGACCAGGGTTTGAAGCCCTCTTCAGCACAGAAACTCTCTGGGTGACCTTTGGCAAGTCACACTTAGCCTCAGAAGAAGGCAAGGCCAACCTCCCCGAACAAATTATGCCAAGAAAACCCCATCATAAGTTTGTTCTGGGGTTGTCATAAGTCAGAAGCAACTGGAAGACACACAACAACAAAAAAGTGTGCATAGTGTCCTTCTTCAACCTGGCACCCTTAAGGTGGCTGGTAGTGATGAGTACTGTAGTCTAACGCATCCAAGTGGTACATTATTAGATAAGGCTGAAATAGAGGACTCACCTCTATATATTTCAGTCATCTATTGACACTCTTTGCAGTGCAGACCTCTTGCTGAAGACTTTATACTTTTCTCTGTCTGTTCTTATTATCCTGAGATTCTTTGAGTTCCCTTCCACATATCCAGCTAGTGCTGGCATTCAGCATTGGCACTGTCAGTTTCAAATGTTGACAGAACTCGTAGCCACCTTTGTTCCTCAAAGTTAGATTAGAATGTTGAATGTGCCAGAAGCAAATTCATGTACACAAGGTCTTGCCCAGTGACCTAACTCCACCTGTTTGTTCCCTGAAGCCACCTTCAGATCTTCTCTGTAGACATGGAAGGGGCAGGACAGAATGAGGATGTAAATATTGCATCCAAAGAATGTTCCCCTCTCTCATCCCCCCAGCTTTCACACGAGCAAGTTCTGTGGCCTGCATAAGATTGTTCTGTCTATAAGTTCTACTATGGAATTAGTCTAAAAACAAATTTCTTTTACAAAGTAAAATATATAGTTTGTGACCAACAAAAACAAAAGCAACAATTAGATGGCGATGATGATGATGATGATCCCAATAACAACTACTATAGCTACTACTGATTTTAGGAATTAACCATTCAGAGTCCTGGGCGTAGTAGCAGCAGCTAGGTCTTCATGTTTTAATATGGAAAACATGGCAAATCAGGGTAGGATCCAAACTGAAATGTGACAAGACAATTTTATTCTAGTTTATTTTTATAATGGCTTTATCAAAAGAATGCTGGGAGTTGGAGTCCAACAACATCTCAAGGGCAGCTTGAATCCCACCCTGATTAAGGCCTGCTTTGAAAACTTGATGCTTAAAGATGTGGTTGAACATCTGCATATTCAATTATTTTACAGTTGAACTTCCCATCTCTTTTGAGAGGAGTCTCCAGATCTTTAACAGGTAGAGTTGGCCCTCCACATTTGTGGGTTTGACTTTCACAGATTTGATTATTTGCAAGTTTCTTCAACTCCTGTCCCCACAGGTCATACACTTCTTTTCTAGGAGAACTTTCCCTTTCTGTGCTTCTGATCAGTCCACCAGCTGCTGCCTAGAAAGCTAAGAACAGCTTGCAGCCTGATTTCACAACATCACAAATCCTTTCTCACTGTCTCCACATACCCAAAGAAGAAGATGGGCAAGAGAGAAGAAATATACAGCCATCCTGCTGACCCAATCCTTTTCCTTCTCCTTTTGCTGACCTGGATTAGATCCTGGATGTCCATTCTCCCCATCATGCCCTCCCATAGACACACACATTTTGATATTGGGAAATTTCTCACTTTTGCAAGGGTCCTGCACCCCTAACCCTAGTGAGTGTGGAGGGCCAACTGTATATGACAAGCAGGCACATCATGATCTTTGCATTGGTGGGGAAAACTCAGAATTCGGGAGAAATCTAAACTGTTAGATTTCTCAATACTTAGATGTCACCCAACCAGCAAGTAGGAAACTTTTAGTTTTTAAGATATGATCCTCCCTTTTGCCCTGACCAGTGGGTGAATGTACAACCCATAAATCAGCAACAGTTGGGTGCTGTATCTCATTACAGAACCAACCAAGAGGACTTTGCCATAGTGTGGATCCCTTGAAGACTGGCAAGTTCCAGACATGAATCACACACCAGCTAAGGAAATATTTCATCTGCTCTGTGCCAAATGCAGAACAAGCAGCCCAGCAGTACAAAACTATAAGGTTGTGAAAGTGTTGCCTGGGGTAGTTTCAGACAGTATGCCAGAACATTTTTTGGAAAACAACAACATAGAATTGGGTTTCTCAGTATCTATCATGGTTGATATGAAATGAAGTAGGCAGAGAATATAATTTGAAAACTTCAGCCTAACTCTCCAGTTTTACTTCCATCTGGATGTAATTATGCCCCAATTACTTTCTTGCCACAATGGATTTTATCTTCCCAACCTTAGTATCATTATAAAGCTAGAAGCCTGATGGAGTAGAACAGCAATGAGTCAAAGGTCACTGTGTGAGAAGCAGGATAGAAGTTTCACAAATGACAGTGTAAAATTCTCATCATTCGGTAAAGTTATTCACTGATTAATTATTGATCCCTTTTAAGTAACTGCTACAACTTCCAAGTCTGAGCAAAGTTCTTAATGTGGTATCATGAAGAGATATATTCCACTACCCACTTACATATTGCCACCAAACTGACAATCTGTGTATTGTCTCTTCTTCAAATCAGCATCTTGCACTGAACAACCATTTCTTAAAAAACAGTTCTATAAATGGCTTTTATATTTTAACAACAATCTCTTTGCAACTATTTGTGAGAGAGTATAAGGGCTGCCTCATTTATGTGTGAATGTAAATAGAAGTAAACGCCTTTCTTTTTTCATTACATGAAATTTGCACTTAACTATTTCTGAATGGCCTCTCACTGCTGTTTTCTATGATTACTAGTTCACTGTAGAGCTTCCTAAGTTATGTTGTGTTTTGTGCATGGGGAGTATTTTATTATAGCTGCAACGTTCACAGCAGTACAAGCATGGCTTCTGGCAATCCACAACCTACTCAGTGCACTGTTAGAAGGACTTTAAACTAAGTTCTACAAGAAGGGGGCGGGCGGGAGCGATTATGGGCAAACATTTTATCTACACAGTTGGAATGCATCACTTCTAACCTGAACGGAAAATAAATACTCCAAGTAGTTTTTTAAAATACCCATATAAAAAGAATCAGGCTGTTTTAAAGTCAGATTATATACCTAATAAATCTCTTTCTTAATAAATGAGAAAAGCAAAACAAATAGGTCAAAAATTGAGTTCAGGATAAAGTTTGATAACTTTTGGTAATTTAATAAACCTTTGTTCTATTGATTTTCAGGAGGCTCCCTACTGATGAGGTTCTGTCTAAAAAAAAAATCAATGTTTTGATATAGTGTTTTGTTATTAAGACTATAGAGATCTCTTAAACCATTGGTCGAGTTTCAGTGTTGGCTTCTTAGAATGGTTTAATAGTCATTTTGATGCCAAGTAAGAAATTCTGATAATAACAGCATTCACATCAATCACATACTTGATTCCCTCACTGTAATCTTGGAATTATATTTGCGTTGCTTGTAGCAGTGACCATGGTAAATTCTCTACCTTTTGGTGAAGTGAAACATTACTGGCTAAAATACCAGTACCTATTACAAAAAAAGCGCATACTTTGGCACCCAGTGGGATGGGAAATGTTGTTGGTCCACTTTAGAAAAACCCTACATCAAAAGCACATTAACTTCAGTATTCTCAAAGGAAATTTCAATTCCCTGTTCCTCTTCAGTTTCAGGTCACTGACCAACGCTGTAATAAATGGGTCACTGACACAGCAAGAGAGATTATCAAAGATCCATGAATCCAGTATGAAGAAGTTGCAGAGTGACCACTTTTTCCATCTCCTTGAACCAGATGAAAAGAGAGGTGGAAAGGTATTTGCTTGTGTTGTATTGGAGTAGTTTCCAGAGGTGTTACCACTTTTAGGGAAGGGGTGGAGGCTAGATCTGTTTAATGGCTGACTCCTTCAGCAGACAATTATGAAAAGAAATGCACTGAATCTCTAGGATGTTCCACTATGACTAAATTGCAAAAACAAAAGCAGCAAACAGCACTAAAGTTAAATACTTTAAAAGTTTGTTTCTTCAAAATACTCATTAAGGTTTTTTACTTTATAACTAAGAAAGTTTCAGGTGGAAAACCTGTATGGATTTATGACTTATTACTATCCTGATCAGAAAAGAAAAAGGAGAAGAGTTCCTGGGGTCACAGAGGTTGGCTGGTTACTTAAATTTATCATGAATGCCACACATCACCATCTATGGTTGAGCAAAAGGAAAGCTTGACGGAGAGAGAGAAATATGGCTAGCAGCATATAGAAAAACTATACTCTCTAAGCACTACCATTGCATTTTAAAGAGAATGCTTGGCTGGAGGAGTGCTTCCAGCAGGATGGGCATCAACTTCAAATGTAACGCAGACCACAGACTTAATGAGGCCTGGAACTTTCCACTGTTAACTTGGAAAACTGCCTTATATCAGGTCAGGATATATGTCAATCTTGCCCAAACTTGTTTCCTTTGATTGGTCCAGGATCTTCCATATTTCCTATTATCTTATCTGTGGAATTGGAAATGCCAAGTTTTAGACTGAAGCCAAGGCATTTTGCATGCAAGCCATGTACTCTGCCATCCAGTGAAGGTCCCACCTCCAAGGGATTTTCCAAAGGGATGCACTGGCAACTATAACCAAAAATACTCCAGATGAATCCTGGGCCCTTTTCGCAAGGCATTCGCCTTGCGAAAGGGCCTCTGGAGCATTGTGCCATGGCAAGGAGCTGTCCACATGATGTCCTCACAATTGTGTGACGCTGCCGGGGCTGGCAGGTGCCAATCACACACTTTCATTTTCGGCTTCTAGCAGGGCTCCACTCGCACTTACTGTGTGCGCAGAACCTCCGGAGCCATGGCGCTCGCACTTCCTGCCCCAGCACAGCCTGAGAAAATCCCAGGCTGCACTGTGGAAGGAAGAGGAGGAGCCCTCACGCTGCCTGCTCACCAGCAGACAGCGGCTGTGGAGGCGAAGCTGCGGGAAAGCGAGAGCCTCTCGCAAGAGACTGCTCGCGTGATTCCCGCACCCCAGTGCTGCGAAAAGGTAAGATGCAAAAAGGGCCCTGGATAATTTTGAGCCAGTAAAGCGGGAAGAGATCACTGTTTGGGTAGTCATCTATTTAATGAAACCTCCCTGTTCTGTATTGTTATTTGTGTCAATTATTTATTTACTTGATCTATATATCATTTTTTTTTTCTATATCATATAACCCAAACTCGCAAGGTGATCTCCTATGTGAACGCTGATCAGATCTGGACATGCTTTGCTTACTTTAGGATCTTTCTTTTGACAACAATCTGGGTCAGGTCGTGTTGGAGTTTGTGACCTTTGCATGCTTGCACTCATTGGTAGTTAAATAGATGTCATTCTCTAGGAGTTTAGGCACAGAATGTTTATGGTCACTTCCTGTTTATGTGCTTGTTCACATATACTCTCTTCTCACATCACATAGGCTTTCCTTTGGTTCTCATCTGCTTTCACTTCTCTCTTTTTCTCTCTATGCCTGCCCTCCATGAAGTATGTGTTATGAGACCTCTCTCTAGGTGAGATGCTCCAACTCTCCTGAAATTATATAGTAGTCTTTCTTTTCTTAACTTTCCCCAGGAAGATGAACCTGCGTTGATTATGCACAGGTATTTGTGAGTAAAACTACTTTTATGTACTAAATTTGGTTTCTTTCTCTGCTAGATTTTGTGTGTGGGGTGAATGGGCTGGTGCGCTGTTAAACTTCTGCCTAGTGCATCAGATGCTCTGTTTGAGAGATCCACTGCAATCTCTCATTTTTCCCAACAGTTTGATCCATATAGCTAAAACAGCTGACCTCTCTCCTTCCCTCAGTCAACCTGCAGCTTCTTTGGTGAAACCATTGGTAATAAAAGGAAATAAACAAGGGTGGAGGTGGTAATAATGATGTGTCAGTGCTACTCACTTGGTGTACAGAAACCTGACATCTTTTGGTGAGATAACCCCTTCACTAAAGAAAGTTCATATTTGTTTTTACATGACTCCAATTCAATTTACTTTGTCACAAGTTAAATGTTAGAATTTTGGTTCATAAGTACAGCTGGTGAGGACACAGGAAAGAGCTTTCTTGGTGGCTGCTCCCACACTGTGGAAATCCCTCCTATGAGATGCTAAACTACCTCCCTCTGTGATCTCTTTTGTTGCATTCAGACAAAGAACTTTGTTTAATTTAAAAGACCTTTGCCATTTAACTGAGGGTGTAGAAGGGGTGTGTTTCACCTTGACCTTAAGTTTTATATGTTACACTGTTTGAAATATTCTAACATGATGGTCTGTTTAATTATTTTTAAGAAAACTTTCTGTACTACATATTTATTTAACTGTACTTTGTTTTAAACCTTTACTGTAAGCCACCTTGTGTCCCTTTGGAGAGAAAGACAGGACAGAAATCAATCAATCAATCAATCAATTAAATATGCACTTCCTGGACTAAAAATGCAGATCAGAACACAGTTACCTTTCCGATTTTGCACTTTGTCCAGTTTTTTGATGTATTTCTCAGATCAAACAAAAATGAGTATATGAGTATATACATAAAGTAATGCATATATTAGTGAAGGCTCTGTACAAACAAATCTGTATGTTCACATGCGTGTGTATGTTTAATAACAGAATGACGGAGAACTGGACTTATCTCTTAATATGTGAGAAACTGACATGAACTTGATACAGACTGATGCATCCATTCCCTGCATCCCTGTAATTAGGCCAAAAACAGCATACATGGTTTCTATGTAGGCCTATCTTAGAGAATACAAGTAGGTGTATGCATGAAACAATATGATAATCACTTATCTTACATGTCACTCCAGGAAATGCTAGGATGTACACTATTCTCTTCTGAGTTAATCATCTGCAGGCAAATTCAAGGAACAGTCAGAAAATGAATTGTTCCTAGCTCTTTTGTACCATGCTGCAGAGTTCAGTCTATGATGTGATGCCCTCCTGGAACCGAAACTCGCAGAGTTCACACAGCTCTAGTTACGGCTTTAGGCAGAAATCATGCTAGGAGATCAAAGAGGGGGTAATGTGGTAATGTATCTTCAGTGGCTATAATTTTCAACTACAGATAATACTCTTTCTATCTTGAATCCCCCAAATCACACTGCACATTGTGAATCTACGGTTGCTCTTCTTCTTGTTTTTGCTAGCTTGTGTTACAAAACCGCAGATAATTTAATAATGTATTATTCAGAATCATTTGTCATTCTTTACATCTTGTTCACATTTTATCATTCTCAGAATAAGAGCAGAATAGAATTTAGTTCAGCATCCTCCTTTTCGCACATGGAACAAGTATTTTTTGGGGAGGAAATACTTTTGTTGGTTTTATAAATGGTTCATCTTATACTTGATACAGACAGCTCTGCTAAACTGTGGTATGTGATAGTAGCTATCCAACATGTGCAAGTAATTTCATTTGTCATGTTTTGCTCTGTTCTTTTCAGGACTAAGTTTGCAATCGTCTTTATTAATATGTTTTAAGGTCATTCTTTTAGCAGGTGGCTATGCCTCCCCCATTTTCTTTATAATACAAAAAAAATATCATGCCTTTTTTTCAAAGAAAATACTTTCCCCTTGATATTTTGTTAACAACATGTATGAAATCATTTAAAAATCTCTGCAGTCCAAGAACTGTATGTGTGCAGACTTCTGAAAATTGCTTGTATTAGGAAAAAGTTCTGTGCTCATACTGTGCAAGATGCCTTTCCTCTCTGTCCTTACATAGATGCCAAAGGGAAATATGTATATTCGTATTTCTTGGGTTCACAGCCACTACAGTGGTTTTATTTGTTGAGCAGTAAATTGCTTTTCTTCCTCTTTTTAAACTACAGATTTTGATAGTCACCAGTAGTAAGAAGAATAAGCTCTTTCAAGGTGTGAATGTTTTTTCTTTTCTCTCTAAAAAAAAATATTTGCAAGATTCAATTTTAGCAAAAACTGAATAACAAAAAAATAACAAGAAAGTCTACACAAATGTAACAAATAAGAAAAACTTATCTTTCTGAGATATCGTTCCAAGATGTCTCCTTCCAAGACAACATTATAGAAAATCTGTAGCCTCAGCACTAGAATGTCTAGTAATGTTTCTTGTAAAAATCCGAAGGGAATCCATAAGTTCCTGGAGATTCATTAGGCTTATGTTTGGATATTACCTTTTGTGCTTCTGTAGGCCTTTTGAGACTGATTGCTCAAGGGGAAGGGGCCATGCATAATCCACTGTATTGTCTATTTGTTATTTTCTTTTTAATAGTTATGTTTTAATTGGTTTTAATTTCATTGATTGTTTAATTACATTTTAAACTTTTTTATGATGATAATTTTTAGCTGTATTTGTTTTTAACCTTTCTAAATTACCTTGGTTCCCAAAGTGGGAAAAATGCAGGAATAATAATTATAATGGCAGGTATTCAGTATTGCAGTTACTGTTTTGCAACTTATAGTTAGAGATCTGTGGCTGGTCTGTATTCGATAAGACTATGGCCATTTCTGCACTAGCCTGTTATAGTGCTATTATTCAAGGCCCCTCCCTAAACTGCAAACTCCAGGATTCCATAGGATGTTGAAAGTGGAATAAAAGCACTATAACAGGCTAGTGCAGAAATGGCTTATGTAGTGTTACTGTAAACCTACATAAATTCCACCTCAGTTTTCCTTAAGGGCCAACAGCTGAATTGAGCAGAGGAGGTCTGTCCAGCTTCCACTCATGTTGCCACCCTGCTCATGCCAGCGAGCCTCATCCTCCTAGAGATCTGATTGGAAGCTGAGCAGACCTCCTTCACCCAATTTGGCTGCTGGATCTGAAGGTGGAAGGGGGAAGGAGGTTGGTCGGTCCAGGATACTTAGATATCCTGGATACTTAGATACTTAGTAGCTACGTAGCTAATCTAGGGTTTGGTTGAATAATAATAATAATAATAATAATAATAATAATAATAATACCACTTGGTATACCAGCACATATTATCTGATTGAAAACACTAATTTATTTAGGACTTATTTGCTTTAGATAAATATGATTATTGATCAATACTCTGAGCTGATAGTTTGTTACAGCTGTAAAGATCTGAGCGAAAAGGTCTACATTCATTAGTCAGGCCAATTCCACAGTACACCGTTGTAGTGCTATTGTTCCATTTTCAACATACTGTGGAATTCTGGGGTTTGTAGTTTACTGAGGCCAAAGAGCTCTCTGGCTGAGAAATATAAATGCCCCTCCCTAAACTGGAAACTCCAGGACCCCAGAGGATGTTGAAAGGGGAATAATAGCACTATAACAGTGCAGAGCGGAAATGGCCTTATTTGTCTTGTGTCTTGGATAACGATTCTTCTTGGTACATATTAAATTGATAATGACAATTATGGTCCTTTCCTCTTTAAATGGAATTTTGGTTGAGTCAGTGTGGAATCTGAGATATTCCACAAAGGCCACCAACTTAAGGGTCTAGGACTGCAAATATGAAAGACAGGCTTTCTGAGCAGCAGTACTTTGATTGTGAAAGTCCTTGTGTGTTCAGGGGCAAATCTAGCTCAGCTTGAAATAACACATCAACAGCAACTTTTATTGGTGGCAGCTACCAAATAGTTTCTATTCTATTTATTATCTATTTAATAGTTTCTATTCAGCAAGCAAGTCTAACAGTATGCCCAAGTACTGATGTATTGATGTATTGATGGGCCTCTCCATCTTTTCCTGCACAAGGATGTCTAACACCTCTGCCAATACCTGGAACACTCTGAGCAAGTTGGCAGAATCTTCCTTCTCAGTCCTACCCATCAGCAAATATCATTCAGGCAGTGAGAAGCAAGGAAGCAGCTCTTAACCAATCATTCCAGGAGTGTACTGAAGATCTCAAAGGCGGCACAACTGACTGAATATCCCATAGGCACAGCCTTTTCAGAATACCACTGACACTGAAATCCCAGAAGGCAGAAATCATCTGGGTGGATTGGAAGGAACCTAAATGATGGCTGAGTGTCCCCTTTGGCCATCAAAGCCCCTCGGCCATTTGCACACAGAAAGTGAACTGCATCAAATGATGCATAACATATGGAACAGTATTCTGGTGGTATCATTGCATTGAGTGATGCTCCTTTGGGGTATGAAAGATGATATGTAAATCTAAATTCCCCTGGGGATTTTCATGGGGATCACTCTCATTTCCAGCAAGCTCTCATGGGGTTCATCACTGTCTTTTTCCAGCTGTGCCACCTCACCAATTTGTGAATCCCAAGATGCTCTTCTCCTTTTACTCTTCTCTGTTCATTCTTCACAGGGTGCTCTTCACCACTGCCTCTCCAATGCTGCTTGCAATGCTGCTCCAAAATCATTCACCACAAGACTCCTGAGCATGCAAAGAAACAACCAATATATACTGCCTTACCCAAACTGAGTGAAGACTACATATAGCTCATTCAGGTCAGGTATACCCGTGAATGGATTCAAACCTAGGTTGGAACTATTTGGCTGGCATTTTCCTGCTCTCCAAGGGGCCACACAGAGCTGTGTGGCCCTCTGGGAAAGAGGAACTAGCTTGTCACCATTGCAGACAATCAGAAGTGCTCTGCCCACCCAGACTCACAAACTCATTATGCAGTAAGTCACCCAGTTCTCTCATTAAGCAATTCTTTAGGAAGTTTTGGCTTCACTGAATCATGGTGAAATGGCTCCCATATAACTCTGGGAATGTAAAATATAGAATCTGACAGTGTCAGTTAGCTGGAGAAGATGGAGTACAAGGTTGCCAACTTAGTATGCCTATTGTCCTGACTAAGAAAGCCAAAAACAGATGATCAGTTAGCTAGTCCAAGGGCAAATCTCTGTCACTCTAACAACTCCTTGGTTTCTTCTCACGTGTTTCTTTTGTTTCTTGCTCATCTTCTAATTTTTGTAGTATCATGCTTGAAAACTGGAGAATGCAAATGTTCATGCCACTTACGCACTTCTCTGGTAGCATTTTAGTGACCCTAATAAAGGTGTTATCCAACTCTGTTTTTTCTTTTTATTTATGGACTGGTGCTATTTGGTGGTTAAGAACATAGGAGCACTTCATTTGCACTTGGAGCAGTTCATTTGCAGTTCATTTACACATTCACTTTCCCTCCCCAACACTCCCAAATTTGCACTCCCAAATATAGTTAATCTATGTGCTAAAAGAAATGAGTTCACATGCATAGTGATGTCTCTGGATGGTGAGATTAAATTGCTTTGCAAAATAAAAATAAATGTGTAGCTTTCTTTTATGTTACAGTTGTCATTTTGCTATTTGTTTAAAGTTCTTACTTGCATTGGAAAAATAGTAATTCTCAAAGTCATCACCTCTCTGCCAATCAGTTAAAATTTGGTTGTTCTGATAAGTAAAACATAACCTATACTTTTCAGGATAGCATGTTCTCAAGTCTTTCATCATCAGCATTGGTGATATGCCAGTATTGTAATAACATTCATGATTTTACATAAACCTTAGGAAGAAATGGCATATGACAAGGATAGGATCAGTCTTTTGACACCTAATGAATTCTGGACATTCACTTATAGCCTGCACAAAGTATGCAAAATTAGGCTTTCTCAAAAAGGGATTTCTATAGACCGTTCACCTTTTCTTCCTTTTCCTTTAGCAGAATTACATTTCACTATTGATAATGCTAAGATTTTAGTTAACATTACAAGGTCTAATTAATCATGGCAGTACTTTCGCAAAACTCTTGTAAGGAGATTTCTGCAGTAAATCTATTTGTTTATGAATTTATTTTCCAGCATAGTATACTGCCCATAGTGTACTGCCCAGGGCTCTGCAGAAATATGCATGCTGATAATTTAATTGAAGTTGAAAATTAAGCTGTGCAAAGTAATTAACCCTCGCTGTTGCCCCTACAGCCCCAAGTATGTATGTATGTATGCCCAGTTCTGAATTCAGAACATCACTATAAAGTAGAGACAGGGGACGTGTGTCACTCCATATGTTATTAAGTTGCAGTTCTTGTCATGGACCGAGATTGTTGGTACGTTTGACCCAGAGAGAAATTCAGCCACCCTGGACTATAGGATCCCAACAGAAGACACATAGGAAACCAGATCTGGGTTTAACCACTATTCATGTAACATTTATTAAGACATGAAATACAAAAATCACATTTCCGTATCAAGAGCTTTCTTTCACTCACACATTCACATTTCACATTCATTCTACATACTCACAAGACGGTCCTTCGCTGAACATTGGCCAGACGTCCTTGAAGGTATGGATGCCCTCTGCTGCAGCCAAGGGTCATGAAAGTGAGTTGAAAATCTTCCCCTCTTTATAGTCATGTCTCTCACTTCTTGAGAAAAGGACATGTTTTGTCGGTTGCCAGGGTTCCAAGACTTCCATTGTATAAAGGCAATCAAGCAATTAAAAGAATAGTTCATATCATCTTGTACCTTACTAATAAAAGGTTGCTTGCAGAAGAATTGGTCATATATCATGTTGTCAGGAAATGTATCAAATGTCTCAGTGGTTCTCGGCCATGCAGGGTAGGGTAGGGTCAGAAATACATCACTGCTTGCCCGTCTGAGGGTGTGCCAGGCTTCCACGGCTCCATGTTTCTTCTGCCTTCATGTATAAGAACTTAACTGTTTTCTTAATAAAGGTATTGATCACTGTTGAATATCGTGAATTCGTGAAGGTGGATGAAACATAAAGACAATCAAAGAAGATATGCATTGTAGGCAACATCACATGGCAATTAAGGAAGCCACACTTCTGGATCTGTGCATCTCAAGAGTACATTCTGTTGGTGCCAAGTCCTTATTGTTTTGCAAACTTTCTTCTCAAGCCAAATCGGCATTCCGTGTGTTCTCAATTTCACAGTTCAAGGAATCCTCGCTTCACAATCCAAACCCCTCCTTACAACAATGCACTGCACGCAGCCATTTCAGTCTGGTTCAGGACTGTGCTTTTCCCCTCTGGAACTCATTCGTTCATCACATACTCACCATTAGTTGATGGGAGCTGCAGTTCAACAATACTTGGATGGCTACCCAGTTCACAAACATGTTATGAATGTTTGCACAAAGCTTATAAGTAACTAGTTATAAGCAAAAGTGAATTATTTGGCATGGGTTCTTTTTATAGTCTACTAGCATACTTACCTGGTGTTGCCCAGGATTTTATTTTCTCATAGGTAATACTTGTTAGAAATACCATAGGAATTACCTTACCTTACCTTAGGAATTAGATGCAGTTGAAATGCACAGATTTGAGCCCCTGTGTCTCTAATTCCCCAAACTGTCCTATCCAGTACCTATAACTTTTACCCATATTCCCCAATCCAATCTGTATTTAGAGTTGTTAACATACAGAGGTTCGGTTCCTGAGGGTATACACTGGCTTCCTTCTTCCTGTTAGGCCTTATCTCCATAGCAACAGGCCGGGTCCAAGAGCTGTCTGGCTGAGAATTCAAAAGGCCCCTCCCTGAACTGCCAACCCCAGGATTCCATAGAATCTTCACAGGCAACCAATCATATGAGTTCTTCCCGCCTGACACAGCCAATCATATGAGGTCTTCACCTGCCTGACACAAACTCACAAACTTTGACTTTTACATATAATTATTACAAGATAATTCATTTAATTTCAATGTAAAATTTTATAATTTTAAGTAACTAGTTACTCTAAGTAACATTCTAAGTGCAAATAGTTAACTAATTAAATATAATTAAATATTTCCCAATAATGAAGGGACATCCTCATTAATTACGCTTAACTGCACTTCACATTTAACTGTATCACTCTTTTTGTGGCATGTGTATCTTTTTAAATAGTTTTCTAGTTATGAGGTGTTGCCTCAGAGGAACATCAGAAAGTTTAAGTTCTGTCTTGTACAGCTCCCTGTTCTTTATTGTCATGTTGACATAACCATGAAGCAGAGAGGAGAAGAGGGTACTTTGCTTCACAGTTTGAAAAATAGCTAGAACTACTACTTTAGTTACTGCGAGGCACAAAAACAAGGAGCTGATTTTTGAAAAATAAAATTGCAGTTTTGTAGCCTTGGGTATGCAATGTAACTGATTACTTTAAAAGTAAATTTCTAAGGTCCATAATGAAGAGTCCATTTTGTGACAAAACACATTTTATAATCTGCATTTTTATTTTTATTTTTTTAAAATACATGAAAGTAGAAATGAAACAGGACAAGATAAACTTGTAGGTATGAATATCAAGAAATTTGCCCACATCTGTACTCTGGAGAGCCATCTAAATACTCTAAAGGCATGAGTTGCCACCTCATCTTGTAAGCTAAGCTGGGTTATTTCCAGTTAGTATTTCAATGGGAGGCTGGCAATACCAGATGCTGTAGGATCTATTTTAGAGGAGGGAACTGGCAAAACTTTTTCTGAGTATTCCTTTAATAAGAAAATTCTATGAAGTTCATGTGGTCAGCATAAATTGATAGGCCACGTGAAGGCCATGTGCATGCGTACACACACACTCACACTTGAGTTTCTGAACTATAGACGTACTGTAGACTGATAGAGCAACTGCAATAGGAAATGGTACTCAGATGTTCCAGTATGTATGCCTTTTGAAGAGATGGCAGAATTCAAGATTCAAACTTTATTAACCATCTGATGATAAAATCTGAAGCTGGTTGGCTTAGCAAGTAATGCATTGCTTACTTCTTGGAATGTGTCTTACAGCCAATGCTACTACTTTCCTTTTTGCTGCTTTTTGCTTGGCTTGGCTTGTTCTTACTGTGCTTTTTGTTCACTTTAAGTATGACTTTTCTTCACATGAGGATGTCTGTACACTGGGCTTCTTGGTAGCTTTCTGTACACCTGTATGTAGGTGTCTCCATTTTTTCCTAGTGGTGGAGCGGGGCGGGGGGAGCACTACCAGGGGAATACAGGTTCGCTACACTAACTTGACTTAGGGATGCTGCTAAAAGCATCTTCCCTAAAGAACAACCTCTTACCATAGATCTATCACTAAACCAATGCTAAATAGCAGAAAATGTATTTGTGAAAAGACTTGGAAGAAATGCTGTCAGCATACTATTAGCTTTCCTGCAAGTAGAACTTCTGTGCTATTTCTTTGGAGATTTGTAAATCCTCTCTCCTGCCTTTTTTTCAGCATGAATATTGGTTCTGATTTTTTTCCCCTTTCTTGGATTCATTCTCAGACCGAAGAGCCTTGAGGGCACATTTTCCTAGTCAAGGATTTTTTTTTTTAAGATGTCTAAAACCATCTAGCTAACTGAGGTAATAGGAAAGGAAAGTGGCTATAGGGTGGTTGGATTTTTCTTTAGCCAGAACATTAATGATTCTAGTTGAGGAAACAGGGCTCTTTCAAAACATTTTGCTTCCTGAAGCAAAGAACAAGATCACACTCCCACTTTTGATAAATAAAAGATGATCTCACTGACAATTTAATCCAGCATTGGCAATGGGACAGTGTCTTTCAATACAGCTAAGCACAGAATCTTGCTAATTTAGATATACATATATCTATCATTTCAACACTTCACAACTGTTCTCATCATTCACCACCCAAGGCAGCTACCTCATTCTGCCTAACGGTAGGGCCACCCATAATAATCAAGAAGCAGTTTGGGAGCTCTGTCATGCCCTAAACGTTTTCCTGCTGAGTCTCAGGCATATTCTTTGACCCCTAGAAACACATGGAGTCATTGAATCATCGACATGGAAGGGGTTTCATGGGACATCAGATCCAACCTTCTGCTCAGTGCTGGATCTCCAGCTAAAGCATCCCCAGAAGGTAGTTGACCATCATCTTTTCCAAGATATCTAGAGAGATACCATCTCTCTAGGCAAATGGTTCACTTGCTCGTACTATCTCATCTAGGATATCCTTTCACATTTCCTCCCTCAACTAGTTTTCTCTTCCCCGGTCTCTAACAGTCAGTATTCCATGGTCACTGAACATGCTGAGTCCCCCCTGGGTTGTTCTGAGAGTCCTACCTGGGGGATTTCTTTAAAATTTTTAATCTTGAAGATGTAATATTCCCCCAAATCTGTTGATATCTTCCTCTTCTGCATGGATATTGCCTTTTTATCCATTTGTCCTTTTTGTGCTTTGGGAAAAAGAATGAATTGGTGGTCCCAGGAGAAAAGAGTTTGGGACAGACTTCAATTTCGCAATATTATGATGTCAAAAGCAAGTGCACTTTTTAGCATAAAAGTTATCATCTTTGTGATAAACCACGGTTTACATCTTGACTGATGCTGTTAGGCAATGACAGATCAGGCTAAAAATGTGAATGTCGGGGACTCCTAAAAAAGTGAGATGAGTTCCTTACAAATGGTTTAATATTATGACCCTTTCTTCTCCAAATCAGGCACTAATCTGACCCAGAGAAGAACTTTCCATGTATTGTCCCTCAGAATATTTACCTGCTATTCTAGTGGCAATACAAAGAGAGATCCGAGTGTCTCTTTTGTTCTCCAAGGTGTTACCACCGTGAACTGGCCTGGCCTTTGGCAACCTTCAGATATCATTTTGATATCATAATTCGGCCCTCCTTTGCCACCAGCCAAGTGTTTGTGAGGCCCTTGAACAAGCACGACACTAGGCATGGTTACTAAATGCTGAATCATTTCTCTTTACACCTAAGCAAGCCAGAAACTGCCAGATCTGCTTTAGGAGACCTCCGGAAACAAATACCTTCATTACAAATGCGTGTTAAAACAAAGAGACCTCTGCCCTGAGCAGGCATCTTGACGAGCTGAGTGCTTAACTGCTGAGCTAGCTGCATTTACATAACGGCCATACTATTGTCAATTCGGACCCTAACTCAATCATGTAAATTCTGACCTTTCGGAGACATTGTCTCCAGCCCAAAACTCATTGTTTTCGCCCAAGACCAGACTAGCCCACAGTCATTCTTTCCCTGTTCTGAGAGTTCCTCGGATCTCTCACTGGACCGCCCATTCAGACTACCTTACCACCGCTTCATTCTGTGAGCTCCCCTCGGCCACCACACCGAGTTTCCTTCCCTTCAATTGGACCTCTTCAGGACTATGAGAAAGGTGGCGTATCACCCATTTCCCTCAAATTCTCTTTTCCATTTCTTAGTTAGCTGTGAGGTTGTGTTTTCTCATTAATCTGCCTGCTTGTTAATAAATGTTATTGTTGCTATTCCAACTGTTTGACTGCTCACTGACCCGACGCTGTATACATTGGGTAAAAGATTCCCACTAAGTTATCCTGATTCTCGTTAGCCTAAGAGAGTGCTCAAGTTAATTTCCACATCATGTTTGACTTGTTTGGTCATCTGGGCGCCCCTCACGGGACCCCCAGTTCTCAGGGTAACAAAGGTACCTTGAGTGGAAGACAACATGAAAGTTGCAAGTACCCCTTCAAATGTACATTTCCCAGGGTCTCCAGATTTAGCAGGAGAAAAAGATAGAGAAATAGAGGGAGGTAGACAGAGATCTTGTGGCTGGAAGAGAATCAGTGGTTACAAAGGGAAGATATACCTGGACTCTTGCTGCCATGCCGCTGAGGGGAAATGACAATTTTGCTGCCTTACCACAAAAGTGATCAGGCCTTCCTGCATCTGGCGGGGAGTGCTGGACGTGTCACATGATGGGGATTAGCAGGAGGCCATATAAGGCCAGCTCACCCTCCATGTGGCCTCTTTAGCTGCTGATTGTCTCTTGCCTGTGGCTTGGAGCAGGGGAGAAGATAAGTCTTTGCTGTACACCTTTGGCACCCTCTAAAGGTATAGGGTAAACCTCTGTAACCTTCTCTTTAGGGTCCTCGGACTTAGGAAGGAGGTTACCATTGAGGTTTACTCGGAACATAAGTTCTCGCATGCAGGTACTGGGACTTCAGTGGGAGCCCACTGGGTTCACCTTCCAAATATGGGTGGCTGGGGAGCAATCCAGAAGGTATGGATTGCCCTCAGTGCTCAGGTGTTTCACTCAAGGGAAGGCCAGGGAGGTCACCACAGGGATAACACCTGGCCTCAGCTGGTCCCGAATCAAGTTCTTCCTCCTATTATAATCACACATAAATAGGTCATAGAAAGTGGCCCCTAAAACCCAACATCTTGGATCTGGTTTTGTTATTTCAGGGTGAGGTAGCAAATGAAGACACTGATTGAAATTAGGAGAAAGAGAGATCAGCAGGAGAAAGAGAGACAACAACTACTACTACAAAAACCAGAAAAAGTGAGTCTGTGGACTTTTGAAAGCACCTATTTAGAACTGGGATGGGGGAGGAATATGGCATATCTGAGTAATCTCTATTTTATCAGTTGTCTGTTCCTCGCCAAATCAAACAAGGCCTTTTCAGGTTCAGCAGCTAATTCTGTGTTCCCACACATTTGCACCTCATGATTGGCACCATTTTTGTACATACAATTTTTGCGGAATTTTTCAGGGAAGTAGCAGTGTTCAGGGAAGTAACAGCATAAAAAGGAGGAAGGAAGGGGGAGAAAAAAGGGGAATGTGGTAGTACAGCACAGTCTCAGTTATCTGACCCAAATGGGCGGCCGCAGGGTCGGATAACCGAAAAGGTCGGATTACCCGTACGCCCGTGGCGACCGCCATTTGGGGGGCGTGTCGGGGTGGGCCTGGGGGCGTGTCTGGGCATGTCTGGGTGTGTTTGGGGGCGCAGAAATGCCCACAGCCACGCCCCCAGGCCATTGCGATGTTGGTTTATCCGGATGGTCGGATAACCGAGCGTGGGATAAATGGGACTCTACTGTACTTTTAAGACTAACAGATTTTTAAAAAAAATTTAGCAGAAGCTTTTTGTGGATATAAACCCACTTCTTCAGATGCCGTACAGAATTATATTAAAGCCTCAGGTTATAAAGCATATTTATACCATTGTGAGAGTGAAATAGAATTTAAGAAGATCCAGAAAACTGCAAATCATGTCCCTTGCCCTAAATTTTCAAAAGGCTGAGTGAGGCGACACAGTGGACAGTTGGTCTCGATATGTGGAAACAATAAATCTGCTAACAAAAGACAATGGCTTCATGACACACAATATATATTAATAAAAGAATCCTTACTAATGGATGTATAGCAAAAGGAATCTTTTGGAGAGAATTCTGAATCCCAAGAAAATGACTTTTAGTTAGCAGATGCTTTATAATCTGAGGCTTTAACAACATCTGTGCTGCATCTGAAGAAGTGGGCTTATATTAATGAAAGCTAGTGTTCAAATAAAAACCAAGTAGTCTTAAAGGTGCTGCCACATTGCATTTTTTCCCTCCTTCCCTTCCTCTTTTTTATGATTTTTGCAGAGGTGATCTTAATCACTTATACACTTATATTATCTGCAGAGGGACTCACTGTCTGTAATATTTTTCATTCACTGGTTGTAGTTGCCTTTGGTTGTTCTACTTTTCCTCCTACAAATTGTTGATCAGCACAAGTTATAGCTCAGCATTTTTTTGATTTGTGGAAAAATGTGCACCCTTCATTTGAACTCTTTATCATTTTCTTTTGCCATTTTATATTAGATCTTTTTCTTTTTTTTTAAATGAAGCTTTTAGTTGAAGCATTACAATATAGCAGATAGTGTCACTATTCAATGTTATTAATAATTGCCTTCAGATAGTTCTTGGCATTGTCATTAGCATACATGGAATCCAAATGGGTGAAGAAGTGACATTTTTGGACAGGTGAAATGACATCTCAGTTCCAAGAAACTGCTTTTATATGTAGCATGGTTTGCCTTAATATTTCTTGCTTGTTTCAGGAGATGAATGTGCTGCATTCTAAATATCCTCTGCTGAGCACAGCTTGGCACAAACTGGATTTGAGGGATGCCAATGACCATGACAAACAAAACTTGCAAATATATATGAACTCTCTCATCAGAAATATATTGGGGAAACAGAATAGCAAAACCATATCCTACTGTAACGGGAACCATGCAGCCAACCAAATACTTTTAAGCAGCAACTCTTTACCATTGCCTAAACTGGATAAGGCCACTGGAATTTGTAGTTTGTAGTCCAACAATATCTTAAAGGCTACATGATCCCCACTGCTCTGCTATAGATACTATGTCTAATTCTCACATAATCCTTTTATTTATTTATTTATATTAAAATAGCTTTATTTATTTCAAATAAAAACAAAATGACAAACACTATAGCCACAACTTTACATTAAAAACAACTAGACATTCAAAAAAAAAACACCTAACAAAAAAACAAAACAAAATAAAACAAAAACACGACATAGATGACATAAAAAGAAGAAACCGAAAACAAACAAACAAAAAACATGAAAAAAGAAAAGAATTTAACATATGTACATACCTTCTATCCCTTTACATACCTATTTTACCTTATTCCTGTTTCATCTTTACTTCTTCTTACTTCTTCTCTTCACTGCCTTACGCTATTCATATTTACACAATGACTTCTTCCTTTATCACCACGGGGTTATTACGAATAATTCTTACTCATCCTGCTCCATTAAATACTATCACTTACACTTTACAGCAATACATTATACTCTAATCTATTCAACTGCATTTTTTAACATTCACATCTATTGTACATCTTTCTCCTAATGGTAATCACTTCCCAATCCATTGTACTCTTTCATATTTATTTACTTCCAAACATAACAGTTATATTATATTTATTAAAAATATTACTATTACTCTTATTCATATAATTCAATCGTTGCGTAATCCCCCCAATATTTTTCCCATAAAGGGTTTAAGATCTCCCATTCACTTTTAAAGAAATTTTTATTTTTATTTTTTAATTTTAATGTCAATTTACCCATCTCTGCCAGCTCATATAATTTAGTTGCTCATTCTTCTACCGTTGGTATATGTTCTTCCTTCCACTTTCTAGCGAACACTATTCTTGCGGCATATATCATATAACCTAGAATTCTTTGATACTTTTTTCTTACAGTCTTTTCTATATTCTCAAACATATTTAGCAGGAATATTTCCGGTTGCATTGGAATCCTAATTTTCAGGTATTGTATTATTAAACCATGAATTAATGACCAATATTTCTTTGCTTTCTTGCACCCCCACCAACAGTGAAAGAAGGAACCTATCTCTGAACACTTCCAACAAATAGCCTTCGCTTTATTCTTTTGCATTTTTGCAATTTGGACTGGAGTCAGATACCATCTATAATATAATTTTAAAAAAATTTCTTTCAAATTATTACTTTTAGTGAATTCTTGATTTAATTTCCGTGCTTCTTCCCAATGTTGTAAGGGAATCGGTTTACCCAAATCTCGCGACTATCTTATCATATTATCTTTTATTATTTCATTCTCCATATTCCTATTTAAAAGTAATTTGTAAATTTTACTTAATGGACTTATCACCCCAGTTTTCATTAATTTATCTAATTCTATCTCTTCTAATGAAATTTCCCATATTTTACTATCTTCCTTATATTTCTCCGCCAATTGTGCATGAAGGAGCCAGTGTGAATTATATCCATCTTCTATTAATTCTTCCCTATTCTTAAGCTTTGCGGTATTCCCTTCTTTTTTTAATATATCCTTGTATGTTATCCATCCCTTCGTTTTGATTTTTTCTAATCGATAAAAAGCTTCATGTGGGGACACACAACAGGGTATTTTTAAATAAAATTTATTTCTCACTTCTAACCAAATTTTTAAAATTGCTTTCCTAATATAGTGGTCCATGAAGTCTTTATTTGCTTTATGTTTATCATACCAGAGATACGCGTGCCATCCATAATAGTTATTAAATCCCTCCAGATTTAATAATTTTGTATTCTTTAATTCTATCCAATCTCTAATCCAACACAGTACCGATGCATCATAATATAATTTTAAGTCTGGTAATTCCAGCCCTCCTGTCTCTTTTCTATCCTTTAAATACTTCATTTTAATCCTGGGTTTCCTCCCGTTTCAAATAAATTTGCTTAATTCCCTCTCCCAATTTTTAAAAGGTTTTTCATTATAAATTATAGGAAGATTTTGAAATAAAAAAATCATTTTTGGTAGTATATTCATTTTAATAGCTGCAATTTTACCAAGTATGGAAAGCTGCAACTTTCTCCATCTTTCCATTTCTCTAATTATCTCTTCCCAATTTTTTTTGTAATTATTATCAAATAGTTCTGAATTATTTTTGGCTATTATTATCCCTAAATACCTAACCTTTTTAGTTGCTTTGTAGCCCGACATTTCCATTAATTCCTTCTCTTGCTCTAATGATAAATTTTTCGTCAACATCAATGATTTTTCTTCATTAACCTTGAACCCTGCAAATTCACCAAATTGGTTCAATATATCCATTACTCTAATAATACTATTAATGGGTTCTTCTAAAATTATTACCAAATCATCTGCGTATGCTTGCAATTTAATTTCCTGATCTCTTATTCTAATTCCTCTTATTGTACTTTCTTTCCTTATATTGTTATTCAGGACTTCCAGACAAATTATAAATAATAAGGGCGACAGTGGGCACCCTTGTCGGGTACCTCTATGTATTGTAAATTGTTTTGTTGCTTCTCCATTTAAAATTAAACTTGCTTTTTGCTCCTTATAAATTGCTTTTACCCACTACTCTGCTATAGATACTATGTCTGATTCTCACATAACCCTTTTAAAGACAGTATATGTGGAACCAGTCCCTTTCTGTTGCTGTGAATGTTTGTCTTAAACACACGAAGAAGGTATTAAGTAGTCTTCTTCCAGGATGCAAATGGCATCAACTAAACATCAGAGCTAACCTTCCACCATCCAGATCTGATGAAGTATATGTGACCCATCACTGCAGCATCCTCTTCTCTTGAAATCTGGCAGAAGGCAGTTGAAAACCTTAGGCCCTTTCCGCAGCTTACCTCTGTCCAGTGTGGTCACACGGGGATCACGCGAGCAACCTCCTCCGTGAGGCACTCACGTCCCTTCTGCTCCATTTCCACAGCAGCTGCCTGCTGGCCAGCAGGCAGCATGAAAGCTCCGCCTCTTCCTTCCGCAGCACAGCTGGGTATTTTCCCAGCCTGCACTGGGGGAGGAAGCGCAAGGGCCGTGGCTCCAGAAGCTCTGCACAGATGGTAAGTGCGTGTGGGGCCCCGAAGCAATGTGCAGGCATGCACCATTTTTGCCCAAAAGCCAAAAATGACATAGTGCACAATCGGCACCTGCTAGCCTCAGCAGCATCACACGATTGCAAGGACGTCATGTGAAATGCTCCGCGCAATCGCGTGACACTCCGGAGGCCCTTTCGCATGACAAATGCCATGCAAAAAGGGCCTTAGTGTCCAAGACTGGCATTCCCAACATTTGCTTCACCACACAGGGAAAGCTATTAGGTAGCCTAGTAATATCCCTGGCCCGAGAACAATGTTTAGATACAAATGCTTGATGATGACCCCAGGAGGCCATTTTAGTGAGCATAAATGTGGGGAGGGGAATGCTTTCAAAATTCTTAAACATCTGGAGATGACTTTATGGCAGGACAGTGGGTGGTCACTCCTTGCCACAGCTCTGTAGTGAGAACAGTTTTTCATGGGACAAGTGCTGGGCAGAGGAATCTCTGGCTGTAGGAACTTACCCGGATCAAAAGTGGGGGGAATCACCCATAATGGTCCAGGATTCCCATTACTTGTATTTACTCATGAGTAAATGCATAGTGAATGCAGTTACATCCTTTGCCCTTGCTGTGAAATCCAGCTGCTTTGATCTGAGAAACTGATGGCCCCATGCTAGAACTTGCTTTCTTATTTTTAAAGAAAGAATTCTTAAACATTTGGAGTTACGAAAGTGAGGAATTTTTCCTATTACAAGAGGACAACAATGGAAGCCTCTTGAGTCACCTTTCTGCAACCAAGAGATCTACCCCCTTAGATCAGGAAAAATAAGAAGATTGAGGATTGAAACATTTAAAAGAGAATAATTAAGGGTTTCAGAGCACATATTTTTGTGGATAGACTGAATTTCATCTCATTTACATGACTGAATTGGACTTTAACTATGAGAAAGTACTATGTGAGAAAGTTCAGGCATTATCTCTTCAATACTCTCTTCAATGTCCTGGCATTATCTCTTCAATGCTCTTCAGCTGAACAAGAGAAAAATTGACTGTAGCTGCTGGATTGAATGAAAGATGAAATCTTCCCAGGAACTCTCTCAGAGCTTGTTGCAATGGATGCTAGTAGAACTACGTTTCTTGAGGGAAGAGAGACTTCCAAACTTGAAAAAGGACTTGATGGAGAACCTGAGGAATGAGATCAAGGCAGAATTGTAGGGAAACATAAGACAAGAGGGAATTGTGAGGTTAAAATGCAAAGAAAGGAGGCTGAAAATCATATTGAACTGAGGAAGATGAAAGACCAAGAAGTTCTGGTTTGTGAAATGGGAAATACAGTCCAAGCAGGAGAGAAGTGGGAAGCTAATCCGAAATTGAGTTGTAATAAATTTACACTGATATTAAATAAAATTGATTTAATGAAAGGATTAGATGACGACTGAAGGGGTGAAAGAAAGATGAAAAAGAAAAGGATAAATACTTTGAAACAGCAAGTGGGAAGAACCTGGAAATATTAATAAAGGTTAAGTGTCACAGGCCTGGACTCAGCTTCCCCAGATGAACAGTAGCCTCAGAGGAGGACAAGCAGATGCAAGTGTATCAGGAGCTAATCAGGCTGAGATAAGAGCCATCTGGATCCAGCCTTCTTAAGAAAGGCAGAGGGTGGTGGCTTGAGGCCAGAAATAACTGGTGTGTTTGCCAGCTCTTGCTTTGTGTACTCTAGAGGCCCTGATTATTGCCTGCCTGGATTTTCTGACCCTGGACTGCCTGACCGTTTTGCCCAACAGATTCCTGGACCTCTAGATTGATTTTTGACTACATTTATGCTCTACCCTGAACAGGCAAGCATTATTAACTGTGAATGGGCTCCTGCTAGCCCAGCACTCTGCTCTGGGCAATGAATAGCCAGGGCCTGCAACAGTAAGGAAAGGAATCTGAGTGGTTTGGAAGGAGATTTGGGGTTAAGATTGATGTAAAAGGAAAGTAAAATTTTAAATGAAATGAAAAAAAAGGGGGAGATTATTTGAAATTAAGTTGTGAAATTGTTACGGATATAAGACAATGAAAAGTAGATTTGGTAACAAGTTGTGCAAAGGATAATACAATATGAAATAGCATAGAAAATATTCGGATTTAATGATGTTACATAACATGTAAAAGACAGTTTTAAGTAACGAAGACTATTACCAAGTAATTAAGTCAGTAGATAGCTTCGAGTATTAAGATTAGGAAATGCAGTGTCATTCATCACACAAATGCAACATGTAGTAGGATGTAATATTGATATATCATGCTAGATATGTTATCCTTTGGTAGAAGAACATTCATTTTTCATTTTTTTGGTTCTTGTAAAGTATAAAGGAGGAGGGGAGGGAGAGACTTGCTGGATACAATCTTTAAGAGGCCTGAAACAATTTGAATATTATAGACCACTTAAAGAAAGAAGTAGTCTTTTCCTTTCTTTTTCTTCCTTTTTCTTCATGCTTTAATTTCTACTATGCTTTCTGTATGCTTTTTTCTTTTTTCCATGTATTTATAGAATTTTAGTGTTTTTGAAAATTTTCAATAAAGATATTACAAAATTCTTCATCATCTGTAGAGGTAGAGAGACTGCTTCCCAAGGGATATTTAGGCAGCTCATACTCCAATACCTAGATATCAGGCCACTAGGGAGCCCTGGTGGCACAGTGGTTAAATGCTAGTAATGCAGTCACAAGGTTATGAGTTTGATCCTGCCGGGCTTCAGGTTGACTCCACCTTCTGTCCTTCTGCAGGTCAGTAAAATGAGTTCCCAGCTTGTTAGGGGCAATTAGCTAACACATTGTAAACCCTTAGAGAGCACTTAGCTGATAAGCAGTATAAAAATATATATGCTACATATGCTATTGTCAGTCTTGGCAACCCTACAGCCAGAGTTCCTCCCCACAAAGTGGTCTTCTTCATAGCAATAATGGCACTAGCCGTTTTTGCACGGCATTTTCCATGCAAAAGGGCGCCTGGTACATCGCGCGATTGTGAGGAGCGATCTGCATGATCTGCATGGAGCGATGCTCCAGGGGCTGGCAGGTGCTGACCGCACACCTTTTCATTTTTGGCTAGAAGCCAAAAACGGTGTGCAATCACGCGTTGCTCCCAGGCCCCACGTGCACTTACCTGACGTACGGAAACTCCAGAGCTACGCTGGTCGCGCTTCCTGCCCCACTGCAGCCTGGGAAGGTCACAGGCTGCACTGCAGAAGGAAGAGGTGAGGCTCTCGTGCAAGCAAGCAGCTTGTGCAGAGCTGAAGGACCCCGGATGTGAGAGCCTCTCACCAGAGTCTGCTCGCACGATCCCCGCACCCCAGCGCCGGATGAAGGTAAGCTGCAGAAAGGGCCACTATCATCATACCCACCATCATTTCACAGATGAAAACCAGGACACATGTAGCCAAGCAACATCAGAGTGTGGTCTACATCACAAAAGTTATTTTTGAGGAAGAATGTACAAGCTAAATGAATCTGCAGCAGTCTGCTTTTGCATGAGTCTACTGCGAAGGACAAGATTCTACCTCCTCTTTTCCTCTCCTCTCTGCTGAGTTAACTAAGTGCAAATTACTTTTGCACTTTGAACTCAGTTTGCAGCAACTAAAGTAAGCTGAGAACAAAGGAGAAAGTGGGAGGAGAAGAGGGAAACTTGGATATTTTAAAAGCCCCTGAAAAGATTGTATGAAAGAAGGTTAATTAGAATTCTCCCCACCAAAAGAGGGCAGTTAGAGGCTTTGCATCATATAGTGCTAACGAGGTTGACCTCACTGGGAGCAAACAAAGCCAATGAAGAGTGAGTGGTACAATTGCTTCATAGACAGACATGTTATTTTGAATCAGTTTGATCTATTGGCATAAAGTCATCCTATTGACAAAACACAGTTGCAGGAAACAAGTTCATTTCAAAAAAATGGGAAAGCGGCAATTACTCCACTTTTAAAAAATGCAAACTTAAGGAAACATTTCAGATTCCTCGAAAGCTATATTAGTAATTAGTATTATTAGTCAAGAATCTCCAAAGTGAGGCACTCCTTTCAGGCCTAATTTTAAACATTTCAATTTAGAATGAATATTCACTTACTTTTTCTATCCTTTCTTTTCTTTTGGAAGGCTAGATTAACATGAATCATTGATGGGTCTGGTATAGTAAGAAAAAGAAAAGAAAATTTCTTCCAGAACTGAAATGATGAATACACTTTCAAACATGTGATTCCCTAAAGGCTGATATTGAAGGGTCAGTCTGTGATTTGAAAAAGAAGTAAGTGGTTATCGGGTTTGTTTTTTTTAAAATTTTTCCCTTCAACGTAAAAATAGGATTCATGTTATTGGCTCTCTGCTGCTGCTCAAACTATTGGGTTTAGATATTCCAGGCACTGAAAGAAAGTCTCTGGAGTCTTTCTCTGAGAAGATCAGCAGAGTGCTGACAAAGCAATTTTATTCTGAGATACATTACAAATGGTGTGACATGGGAAAGAATGTATCATTTATGGACTGACTGATGCAAAGAGACACTTTGAAATGTACCAGTCTCAATATATGAATGGAATCTCTGCAATTTCATTGTCCTTGGATACCAAGGGAATTTGAATGCTGCACATTTAAGAGTTCTAGGTGTTTTCAATGGTAGAAATTTAGAGGCTGAAGGTAAATTTCATGGGTGGGGCAGAATTCTTATTTGGGGGATGTTACTCTCCTTGTTGGGGCTACCTTAAGAGGATTCCCAAAAGCTGTCAAATTGTGGGGAAAATTAGCTTAGAGCACTGTTTAGCTACGAGAGGGAGGGCAACTTATTGGGACCTTTTAAGCTCTGTGTCTACGGAGTCAGATCAGTGAACAAAAACAATTCAGAATAAACCAAATAATGTTTTATTGAACAGTAAAAACAATTAAGACAACAGTCACACACTAACTAAATGAGAAACAGGAAATAGAAATGAAGTCAGGAATAAGCAATACGACCTGTTCAGAAGTCCTGAGGAGATGGAGAGAAAATGGAATTTCCTTGGAGCTCGCTGTGTAAACTGGTAACAGGACAGGATGACATTGAAAAGCGGCCCACTCAACTATCACAATCAGGGGTTTTTATGCTTGTGACTCATGTCATAAACTTTGAGAACAAAGTTAACTTTTTGAAATGCACCAAAAGGCTTAGAATTAGAACAAAACATATCAATCAAGCAGCCCAAATGTCAATCTGTTATTTATGGGTGCGAATCAGGTATCTTGTGAGATGAAAGGAATAGCATCCAGATCCCAGATAACAATCCAAGTCAAGGCTTTTTGAAATGCCCGCTTTAACAAGAGGAAGTTGTAATTCCTGTCATTAACAGCTGCTTCCTTCGCCTGTGTTTCCTGAGATCCTTGCTAACACATGAGCCAGAGTGCATTGAGAGGTCAAATTATTTGATATCACAAAGGGATATCTAGTGCTCCAAGTTAGGTGCCTAAATCACAGTTACAGGGAGAATGCCCTCCTATCCCCATAGCTACACCTCTTGGCCTGTAGGGAAGAGTAAAATGAGAATTTCATCAGTCCAGAGGTTTAATTTATTTTTTTTTATTTTTTTATTTTTTATAGGAGTGCAGACAGTGTTTATTCTCTTTAAAAAGGAGATGTTGCGGCTAATGTGTTGTGGAAGCAACCTTCTATTATCCAGAAGATTTCTTCTAATATGTGGGAACTTTTTGTTGTTAATTACGTGGTTTAGGAAATATGCACTTTTGTCCATGTTTAGAGGGAATGTCTATCTATTTTTATTTCATGTGTTCCATGATTATGTCCTGGCACTGAAAATAAATGACAGGACTAAATGTCCAGTCAGTTGAAGCACAAACTAAATTTTGACTGCAGAGATCAATTATGAGATTGATTTCATCAGGTAATTTTTTGTTGTTATTTGCCATCAAATTGGCTTCCACATGTGGTTAAAGCTATTAATGAGAGACACTCCCCCCAAGAGACCTTGTTATTAACAGCCCAGCTAAGATGTTGCAAATGGAGAGCCATGGCTTCCTTGACTGAGTCAATCCATCTCCTGTGTTCAACTTTATCTAACACTAGCGTATATACCCAGTGTTGCCCAGGATTTTATTTTCTCATAGGTAATATTTGTTAGAAAGATTTGAGATCCTGTGTCTCTAATTCCCCAAACTGTCTTGTCCAGTACGTCTAACTTTTCCCCATTTTCCTCAATCCAATCTGTATTCAGAGTTATTAATATACAGAGGTTGGGTTCCTGAGGGAATACACTGCCCTCCTCCTTTCTGCTAGGCCTTGTCTCCATAGCAACCGACCTATTCAAGACATGCACAATTGACTGAGGCCCAAGAGCTCTCTGGCTAAGAATTCTAAAGGCCCCTCCCTGAACTGCAAACTCCAGGGCTCCATAGAATCTTCTTAGGCAGCCAATCATATGAGCTCCTCTTGCCTGACACAGCCAATCATATGAGGTCTTCACACTTGACATAGACAAACAGACAAACTTTGTCTTTTATATATTAGATTATTGTTTTCCCTAGTGAGTCATGTCATTGCTTCGTAGTTTTTTTGGTGGTTCACGACACCTTTAGAGCACTCCTCTAGTACTACATTTAAGATCAGTTGATTTTTCCCCCCTATCAGCTTTCTTTACTTTTCAGTTTTCACAGCAAGCATAAAAACTGAAAATACTAAGGGCTACATAGGGATTATGACTACCACACAATTAGGAACGTATATGCATTTGTAACTCCCCAACAGGATTCTGGTCCTTATTTCAATCCAAATACCTGTTTGGGAATAGGTAACTAGCTTTTGGTAATATTTTATGGGTTTTACCATGGTTACCTAAAGATGAATGATATATCAAATTAAAGCATAGAACACAAGGGAAGTATCAGGGTAAATCCAATTGCTAGTGCCAACTAGAAAAGCCACTGAGTCAATGAGACTTGTATTGGTGTTGGTTTACCATTCAGCAATTAATTTATTTGGCACTACTAACTGGATTTAACCCTTTGTTTGTTTGTTTGTTTGTTTGGTGGGTGTTTGCTCGCAATAGATGAGACTACATGTATTGTGAGTGAGAAGGCACTGAACACAGACTAGATATGGTTGTTGTTATTGTGTGCCTTCAAGTCATTTCCAACTTATAGCAAACTTAAGGTGAACCTATTGCAGGGAGTGTGTGTGATGTGTCCTGGGCCACCTAGTGGGTTTCCATGGCCGAGTGGGGTCAAACCCTGGTCTTCAGGGTTGTAGTCTAATGCTCAGACCACTACACTGCGCTGGCTCCATTACCAAACTTGCATTTTTACTCATTGTTCTGGCTTTTGCCTGTTAAATATTCAGCATTTTTTAAAATATAAATGGTACAGTTAATCTGTGGCCTCGGCATGTGTTGCATTTTCTAAAACCAGAGCTTGAAAAATTAGTTTTTTTGGACTACTGTTTCCACAGTATTCTAGCCACTAAGGCCAGTAGTTGTGTTTTCTGTCAAATTATGCCAGTTGTAGCCTAAAAAAGTAATTTTCCCCAGTTTGTAGAGTTTTTTTTTATAACATTGTGATTTTATATATTGCAAGATGAAATGAGAAGTAGTAATGATTATATTTATACTAACAAGGCCAGATAAGACCCTCCCTCCCTGTCTCTCTCCTTTTTTCCTCTTTATTTTGTTTCTTAGCTATTATTTTGTCTGAGCATATTTTTATAACAAGCCTAAGATAATTTTGCTGTACTGGTTACCTGTACTAACTTTAGAGACAGAAAGAGTGAGGTAGGGGGAGAGAACAGAGAAAGGAGCTGTTAACTATGCCTTAAAGGTTTTGTGCATGTTCTCCCTCAGGACCAAAGCAGGCATAATTTTAAGGGCATAGCTGGCAGCTCCATATTTTCCTCCTTGCTTTACTCTATGGTGAGCAGTGCCCTCCTAATCCAGACTGGTATCTTAGTGGGAGTAGAAGGGCTTTAACCTCACAATGAGTTAGTTCCAGATTCAGCACACCATACCTGAAGTTTATATTGCAACATTCTAATCAATTCCTTTAGCATTTCAATGTTTTGTAGTACAAATTGCAGGCTTGGTGGGCCAGGATTGTCAGAATAACAGTGCTGGGGAATGTGAGAGACACTAGTATACCTCACAAGCAGAATATTTAGCCTTTGGAAGCATCAGGTGAGCAACAACCAGTCTCACATTACCCTACCATCACTCTTACAAAAAGAAAAAAAAAACACCCACGTTTAGTCTTCTTTTTGAAGACTAAGGTAAATTGAAGTAAATTTACTTAAAAATGCTAACCTCATCTCATTGGCCTTTCTGCACCTTACCTTCTTCCATCGGTGGGGTGCGGGGATTGTGCGAGCACTCTCTGGCAAGAGGCTCTTGCATCCAGAGTCCTTTGGCTCCGCATGAGCTGCCTGCTTGCGCAAGAACCCCGCCTCTTCCTTCTACAGCGCAGCCTGGGAGTTTCCCAGGCTGCGCTGGGGCAGGAAGCGTGACCGGAATGGCTCCAGAGGCTCCGTGCGGGTCACACTTCTTGCCCCAGTGCAGCTTAGCTCCAGAGGCTCCACATGTCAGGTAACTGTGCATGGGGCCCAAAAGCAATGTACAATTGTGCACCATTTTCGGCTTCTAGGCAAACATGAAAAGGTTTGTGATCGGCACCTGCTGGCCCCTGGAACACCGCACAATTGTGAGTGTGTCGTGCAGATCGCTCCTCACAATTGCGTGACGCTCCAGGTTCCCTGCCATGCGAAAAGGGCCAAAGACTTTGGTTAATTGCAGAAGCTTTAAGTTTGATAAGACAGTAAGAAAAAATTATAAATAAGAAAACTTAAATTGAATGTTGACCTTGGTTTTCCTGGAAACACTAAAATATACACAATAGGAAAAGAACTGCTAGGTTACCCATGCCCTTTGAAACTGAACTACATTTTTTGCAATTGTCTGTTTATTTGTAATATTTTAATGGATGTTTTTGGGGGAGAGGAGGGAAAGTTCATTAATTTTTTGTTAACTTAAAATAACTTTCAAATTTGGGTGTAAATATTGATATAAAGCCAAGAAAATTGCAACACATGTGTTTCTTTTCCTAGAAATTCCCACCCACCTTGATGCAGGCCAAATTTTACATTCAGACGTCTTAAAAGTTAAAACACAGTTTAACACTTCAGTAATGTTTTCAATCAGAGAAGAGTGCATTATTTCAAGATCTTTTTCTTATTAATAATGGGCTGTGTATGTGGCCCAGAAAGGTTTTAAAATTAGAAATAGATAGATTCCACTAATACTGGTCATAAAGAAAAATCTAATCTGTTTTTTGGCTATAAAGAAAAGTCTGTCAGGTTTTAATATGACAGACATCCATTCTGACTTCCCTGAATTAATGACTTCTAGGAATAAGGTGCTTTCATCATGCTTCCGTCAACACAGGGCTAAAAAATGTAGATCAGTCCCAATTTCTTCTAACCCTCGTGTGTCACACAGTGTTCATTCCTTCCAGAAGTGGCCTCAGATCCTTTCCTTCCCCAGGATCTTTTTAATTTGCAAGAAAACTAAAACAAGCTTTATATTAATACCCTAAGTTTGTCTTTTTCTTTTTAAAATATAAGACTTTCATCCACTGGGTTAGAATTAGGTTTGGTGAGGGTATACTGCCTTTTTCTTTTTCTTTTCATGCTGTTGCCATATCCACACAGTTCCCTGCCTGTTCTTGCACTTTTAAGAGTCTGCACAGGTGCCTTACCTCATTCTGCTTAAAAAATGGTAACCAATGGGAACCATTGTTTTCAGTGGAGAGAAGGCTGTAGCTGCAGTGTGGGCAAAATATGGGCATTGGCCTGTATAGGAGTGATTCCTTCCTTTAGTCTATGATCCTTTCCTTTATTCCTCAAATTTCTAGCCTTTGCAGAGAATGCAACATTAAAAATAATTCACACCTAGAATGCTCATTACCTGCCCCCTTTCTTTGGCTCTCTAATTCTATTTCTAACTTGTCAACGGACATTTCAAATTGCTGCAATGCAAAAAATATGGGGATTGAAGGACAATTTGATTGTGAGAAGCAAAAGTCTTCTTTGGGGGGCTTTTCCCATAGTTACAACCCCAGTGTTGCCTAAAGGAAGAAAGAAACTGAGAACATGCTGCCTATTTGAGGACAAGCAAGAAGTGCCACAGAAGTTGCAGGTGAGCCACCAAAATTAGAGGCTGCTCAGTAAATGATTATGAAGGGATGCAAATAGACTGTGTAGAAATGTTACATTAAAGCAAAATTGATGAGGAAGCACACTGCTCTGTATACGTGGAAGGAATCTGGGTGTTCTTTACTGCTCTTACACAGAATTGCATGATTTGTTCAAAAAGGCTATAGGCCAGGTTCTGATTTCTGCATATTTCTGTATGTGTGGGAGGGAGCGGAATGTCTTATAATAAGAAGATGACAGGCATAGCAGCATGAAAAGGATTACCACACTAACAAATTGGACAAGATACAATCACAGGAGAAGGTGTAAAATTTCTGGAAATTTGAAGCTATAGGGGATCCCCCCCCTTTTTTTTCTTTTTATGGGAAAAAGCCCCAGACTTTTTTTGGCAAAAAAAAAAAAAAGATTTGGCATAATCATTTATCAAGTTTTTTTACTTTCTAATTAATTATGAAAGAAAAAGAACAAAACGTAACACCACGTGATTACCATAAAAATGAAAAAGAAAACATTACAACAATATAGCTTACATTATTATTTCTTTCCAGATCCTTTATCATCATATACTTATTCCACATGTTATATATTTTTGTTACCTTCTTAACTCTATTCTTTTCAACTATATTTCACCTATTACTGTTACTGAATGTGATCCTATTTCTAAACATATTAATACTAACCCTAACCTTAAATTTAACCTTAAATGTAAGCCCTAACACTACGGGCCTTTCTGCATCTTATCTTTTTTCAGTGCTGGGGTGCGGGGATCACACGAGCAGCCTCCAGAGAGAGGCTTGCTCATCCCTGCTGCTTCAGCTCCACACGAGCTGGCAGCACGAGAGCCCCATCTTTTCCTTCTGCAGCTCAGCCCGGGAGTTTCCCAGGATGTGCTGGGGCAGGAAGAGTGACCACCATGGCTCCGGAGGCTCTGCATGCATGGCAAGTGCACGCGGGGCCCTGGAGCAAGGTGCAATCGTGCATCATTTTCGGCTGAAAGCCAAAAATGAAAAAGTGCGCAAGTGGTGCCTGCGCTACCCTGGAGCGTCACACGATTGTGAGTGCATCATGCAGATCACTCCTCACAATCATGCGACACTCCAGGTGCCGTTTCGCATGGCAAATGCCATGCGAAAAGGGCCTAAGTGTTAATCCATCCCCCCAGCCAATTATCTTTCAGCTTACTCTACTTTCCAAAATTGTAATTCTTCTCGTGGAGGTGTGACACTTCCCTCTTTTATGGAACTTTTCCCACAAATATCTTCCATATTTCTTCAAAATCATTCCCTTTCATTATTCCTTTTTTTACTTTAGTTTGACATGTTAACTTATCATTAATCACTATTTTCCACACTTCTTTATACCAATCCTTTATTTGAAAATCTTCTTGCATTTTCCATTTTCTTGATATAATTAACCTTGCTGCAGTTAATAAATTTGTAATTTATGAAGTTTAATAAACTATCGACATTAGCAAAATAGAAAAATTTATTTCCTTTCCACTATTTGGTTCTCCATATTGTCAAGCAAATATAACATACTCATTTCCTTAAATCAAGACCAGAAATTGTAATGATCTGATTCTGTACATAGTCTTACAAAATAAATAAATAAATAAATAAATAAATAAATAAATAAATAAATAGATAGATAGATAGATAGATAGATAAATAAAAATCACACTCTTACCTGGTTTTTAGAAATGATTTTGGGGTAGTAAATATATGAACACTTTGTCTGAAACATTTTATTCATCATCCTGAAAGAAAATGTTCTGTAATCAGTTTCTTCTGTTTTTCTGGAAAAAAAGTAAAATGGGAGGGGGTCAATTTTTTCCTTTTCCGCCTGGCTTTCACACCTCTAATCACAAGTGCCAACTAGTCAGCAGTGATGCACAATACCCATTGGATCTGGAAGGACACAGAGTGAGTATGCAGAAGCAGAGCAGAGGGATCAACAGAAATGGAATCAGATACATCTAGTTTGCTACCTAACCCTCTGCCTTGGAAGAAATTAGTACACTTAAGAATGAACTAGATTGAAGAGTAGTGTCCTACCTTAGTTCAAAAGAGTTGAGTACTGTCACACTCAATTCAATGCTGAGAAAAAAAAAAAGGCCCAGATTTTTCAGAACTGTGCTTTTCCGGGACTTTCAAGGGAGTGTTACAGCAAAATTCAGCTTCAAAAAGACTTGTGCTCTGTGTTTCTTTCAGTCCACTCCACACACACACATACCACTAAAACTGGAAGGAAGCAAGGCAATAAGGTAAAAGTATGGGAGGGAAGGAATCACACCTGCCAACAATTGGAATTTTTTAATGGAAGAACTGGGGCATTTCCACACTACACTGTTATAGTGCTGTTGTTCCATTTTCAACATCCTATGGAATCCTGGGGGTTTCAGTTTAGGGAGGGGCATTTAGAATTCTCAGCCAGAGAGCTCAGTAAACTATAAACCCCGGAATTCCACAGGACATTGAAAGTGGTATAATAGCACTTTAACTGTGTAGTGCAGAAATGGCTTCCATCCACCTTCATTTTGAGTATTGTGCCAATATTGATAATGATGGAGGAGGAGGAAGAGGTGGAGAGGGAGAGAGGAAGAAGAAGCAGAAGCAGAAGCAGAGGAAGCAGAAGCAGAAGCAGAAGAAGAAGAAGAAGGAGTTTTTCATTTCAGTCGTAACCAAACAAATGCCCTTCTCTTAGGATGATTTTGACCCTTGTCTGGGTGCTCCTTGCACAAAACATCCAACTACGTACCCTGACATACTGTGGTAATTACTCAGAAATCACTAATCCCTGGAGAGCCAGCATAGTGCAGTGGTTTGAATGTTAGACTATGACTCTGGACACCAGTGTTCAAATCCCTGCTCAGCCATGGAAACCCATCGGGTGTCCTAGGTAAGTCACACTCTCTCAGCCTCTATGGAAGGCGATAACGTACTCCTGCTGATCAGATCCTGCCAAGAAAACCCTGTGATAAGTTTGCCCTAGGGTCTTGATCAGTTGGAAGTGGTTTGAAGGCATACAACAATAATAAAGGTAATCCCTAGGGCCACCAAGTTTTGAATAAGAATCTCTAGTTTTATAATGTTAAAAGACAATGAAAAAGTTGAAACAATTAGAGCATTTTACAAGTTTCTTTTTATTTATATCTCACTTTCCTTGATAACTGTGACTCAAGGTACCTTACAGCAATTAAACTAAGAACAAATAAAAACACAACAGAACATTATGAAATATTTTTAAACATGTAATTAAATTATCTCTATAATTAAAACTATTTAAATATGTAAGTCTATAAATTGTATTAATTCTGTAAATTTGTTAATTGCATTCTGTAAAGATCACAGACAGCACATTATTAAAAGCTGCTACAATCAGTTTTCAAAAGCCTCTCAGCCCTGATCTACAGAGTGGTATAATCTTGCCAGGCAAAACAATCTTAACTGAGGGTGCAGAAGTGAAGTTGGGAAGCCTATCTCCCACATCTAAAGCTACATCTAAAACTCACACTAGGCAGGGCAGATTTTCTTGCCCCCCCTTTTTTTAATTAACTGATTTCTAATGAGGGAAATAATTGCACTATGTTCAGGCTGGAATCATTTAGAGTTCTGATCTTGGAGAAATTCAGGGGAGCAAAAGGCCTTTGGCTCAAGTGGATTTAAAACTGCCTCCATCCTGCCCTGCTCCTGGAATGACTACTGGTAGATTTATGCCTATAAAGTTTTGCATGGTTGCAAACTGGGCAGTAATATATTTAAGTCTTGTACTCCAAGGCCCTTTTCGCATGGAGTTTCTGAAGCGAAAGGGCCCCTTGAGCGTCAAATAAATGTGAGGAGTGGTCCATACGATGCACTCACATTTGCACAATGCTCAAGGGCCTGATGCGGACCGTGCATGGATTTTTCATTTTCGCCTCAAAGCCGAAAATACTGCGCGGTCACTCATCGCTCCGGGGCCCCACGCGCACTTACCTGGTATGCGGAGCCTCGGGAGCCGGGCCGATTGTGCATCCTCTCCTCAGTGCAGCCCGCAGGGTCCCAGGCTGCACTTCGAATGGAAGATGCAGGGCGTTTGTGCGACGAGGAAGGAGCTGTGGAGCCAAAGCAGGATGGATGTGGCAGCATTCCTCCCAAGACTTCTTGCACAAGCTGAGCAGCCCAGCACTGGGAAAAGGTAAGGTGCCAAAAGGGCACAAGTCAAATGTCAAGCCTCTACCTTCAAGCCTTAGGTTGAGTCTCAAGTCCTTGCAAGATACTTTCGAGTCAAATCTCAAGTCTGGGAGTCAGTTTTTGAAGTGGGAAATAGGATCCTTCTTCTTACCCATTACTGAAGCTTCAAAAGCTTGAGAAAAAGGATCTTTCCCAGTGCTCCGGAGTCAAGTCTTGCCTTCTGTTGTTAGCAAAAGTTTCAGAAGGTTCCTCTGATATACAACAGGGAAAGGCTGCAAAGTAGACCTCAACCCTGCCTCAAGTTTTTGCTTAACACGTTTGCTATTCCCCTCCAAGAAATGGCCCAAGCTTTGGCCTTAAGACAGATTGTCACATGACAGGCAAAAAGAGATGGAAGTATTGGTAAACAATGTAAAGTTTCCAGATGAATGTGTTATGTTACTGAATCAAGGGCAGCAAGTCAGTCACTAAAAATATACAAGTCATGAGTCAAGTCAGTGTGTCATTTATTGGCAAGTCTAGTCCAAGTCGAGGCACTGAAGTGACTTGAGTCTGACTTGAGTCTGAGTCCATTGGCTCAAGTTGCTGAATCACTGAATTTGGGCCTGTGACAGTGGAACTCCTCTACACTAGCAGAAGGCAGCTTTGCCTCATCTGAACCCCCTTTAGTGCTAGAGATTTTGAAAGCCTTCTATTTTGTCATATTTTGTTGGCTACCTTGGTTCCCATGCAAGGGCAAAGAAAGAAAGAAATTTTACAAGTGAAACTCTTTCAGTTATTTCTTGAAGCAAAGTATACTTTTCTTAAATACTGAGGAATAGATTGCATGTGTGTATGTGTGTGACACAATCAAATGTTAATCCTACTTAGAGTAGAACCAATGAAATTATTTGGATAATCAACTTTAATTCCATTAACTTCAGTGGTTTTATTCTACCCAGGATGATTGGATTTAGCTTAGGCCGTCCAAATATTGTTGGTCTGAAACTTCCAACAGCCCTTTCCAGAGGGCTGCTGGGAAGTATAGTTCAATAAAATTGGAGGGCTGCATTATTCCTATCCATAATTTATATTTTCAGGGATAGTTGTTACTGCAGCCTAGGCCTACCCAGAGGTAGCACCTGATATCGTTTTGATATCAAACCATTCAGCTTTCCCCTGCCACCCCGCTCCACATGTTTGCGAGGCCACCGAACAAGCACGCAAACAGGCACGGCCGATAATTGCTGGACATTCCTTTCTCTACTTAGGCAGGCCAGACATAGCCAGTTCGTTGCTTCAAGGACCTCTCTGGTAAACACCTCATTAAGTATGCATTATACTAATAAAGGCTTCCTGCCCCGAGCAGGCTACTGGACAAAGGTTGTGGTGTCCACTGGTAAGTGCCGCGTATTTGCATACTGGTTACACTATTGTTAATTTGGCTTTGACTCAAGCATGCAAAGTTGTGACCTTTCCGAGACATTGTCTCGCACGCAAAACACATTGTTGTCCCTGAGTGAGGCATGGCCTGCAGTCCCAATTCACCCTATAAAAACCCTCGATTCAGAGATATTCCTCGGATCGCTCAGCCCGCTCCAGAGTTCTACCCCACCTTGCTACCGCATCATTTGGCGAGCTCCCCTCAGCTAATCGAGCTGAGTTTCTCCTCCGCACTCCCGGATTCTTTGCCAGGTACAGGACAATGAGACAGGTGTCATATCACCCATTTTACCCAAAAATCTCTATCCTAAACTCAATCTCCAATCTCTTAGTTAGCTGTGTGACTGTGGTGTCTGTAATATTGGTTTGTCTGCAATAAAACATCAGTTTTATTACTGTACATCGGTGTGGTTGCTTGGCTGATCTGACCCCGTAGACATTGGATTGCAAGATCCTGCTAAGTTACCCTGCCTCTCGCTACCTTAAGTGAGTGCTCCAGATAATTTCCCCCAAATATTGCTTGTTGTTGCTTGGTTGCTTAGGGGTCCTTCTCGGGACCCCCAGAGAACAGGGTAACATAGTAGGGGAGAGGAAAATGGGAAATTAATATTTGTAGGGTTCTTCCTCGGAGGTCAGTCATCACTTATTTGGTTTTAAATGCAACAAAACCTGTTTTCTGTCCATTGGATAAAAACATGAGAGTAGGGTCCCCCCCCACTTTTGGGGGCTTTTTAACAAAATTTTCAGGAAGTTCTGCAAAGCATTCTGTTTACTACACACACAAAAATCTCTTAAAAAGGTCAGAATTTTGTGCAAACATTTTTTTTTCTTTTGCCCCTCAGAAATACTATTTATAAAAGAAAGAAAGAAAATATGGTTATATGAATGCTGCAAAAAAGAAAAAAAATCCTGGCAGTTATTAATTTTGCCATATTGCAGGCATGGGCAACTGCATAAGGGACAGGGGAAATTTTCTTCCAGAATGCTCTCCCGGCAAGCCTAAATACATTCATTTTCCTCTGCATCCTTCTCAAAATGGTGACAGAAAGTCATGTTGCATCACTTCCAGTTGTCATTTTGAGAGGCACTACAGAGGAAAACAAGTATTTGAGCACATGCCCTCCAATGGTCCAGTTTGGTAGGAAAAGCCTTGATTAATCCTGTGCTGTCCTGTTTTCTCAATGGCTTTTAAAAGTGTCCAAATTTCTTTCTACTTCTTCCACTTTCTCCCTTTGTCCTCAGCTGCAAACTGAGTTCAAAATGAAAAATTAGTTTGCACGAAATTAACTGAGAGCCAGCATGGTGTAGTGGTTTGAGCATTAGACTATAACGCTGGAGACCAGGTTTCAAATCCTGACTTGACCATGGAAATCCACTGGGTGACCTTGGGCAAATCATATTCAGGAGTAGCTGTGTTGGCCATACAGCAAAAGACATAAAAATCCAAAATACCCCAAAGGTTGATACTTTTATTGGCCAACCGAAATGCAGAAAATGCATCATGCAAGCTTTCGAAGCTTCACTGGCTTTTTCATCAGACAAAGATGTTAAAAAATCATGCAGGGGGAAAAAAGATGAAGATGTTAGAGACACATGCTCACATTCTGTTGCAGATGTTAATCTGTTGTCAGTTAAGATGGTACAGAGGGATTTTATACTTTCACAGCCTCAAAGGAAGGCAAAGGCCAACCCTCACTGAACAAATCTTGCCAAGAAAACTCTGTGATGGCATCACCATATGTTGAAAATCAACTTGAAGGCACACAACAACAGAAGTAACTGAGCAAGAGGAACAGACCAGAAGGGTTGTGTATTAACATAGAGTTCTTACCGTGGATATGAGAGAAGGTGTAATTTTGAACAGATCTGATAAAGGAATTTTATTTTTAGAATACCATATTGTCTAATATTATGGCTGGAATTCACTTTTTAAATATCTAAAGGGGCTTCACAGAGAGGAAGGTGCAGGTTTGTTCTCTGCTGCTCCAGAAGGTAGGACCAGGTCTAGTGCATTTAAGTTACAGGAAGGTAGCTTTTGATTGAACATTGGAAGGAGCTTCTTGACAGTTAAGAGAAGAACCAATCACCTATACCGATGGTGGGGTGTCTTTGTCTGGATGTCCTCAATATGATTCTGGACAGCTATTTGCTGGGGATACTCTTCCAACTCTTTGATGCTATTATTCTGCATTTTTCCACATGCTTGAGGGGTTACTGCATGACTTGAGGGCAAAAATTGCCTGAAAATCTCATTAGATGTTTCTAAATGGGAAATTGGGGTTTCAACAGCCACAGGAGTGGGGTTCAAAGGATGTATATGGCCTGTGGACCACACTTTGCCCATTGACAAACCATTTCTCATGAAGGAATAACAGAAGAAAGAAAGAAAAAAGCCAATATTCATTACATAACTCATGATTCCCTTCTGCATTTATTATAAATGTAGCATTTGCTCCTACTAGGCTATAAATTATAGCTCGGAATCTGAAGGGTTTCTTTTAGTGTACATATTGGCTACCAAGAACCTGTAAAGCTCTGTAGCTTAAAACTGCATGGATATTTACTGAGGCAGTAGTATTTTTCACTTCTTTCTCTTCCTGTTTCATGGTATTAGTCAATCTGAAATGGTATAAACTGTTAGCTCTCATGTATTTCATATTCACATATTTTAGTCTTGGGAATGAATTCAGTTTGGCACAGGATAGCTAAAATATGTTGAGGATAATGATAGCTGGGCATAACAAGAGTGAATGTTCATAAAAATATATAGATCCCATTGATGTAAGCAGGTGGCTTCATCAAAGCTTGGACAGATTTCTGAGCAGCTTCCAGAATTTTCAGATCTAAATTTAGAATTGACAGGATCCCAAGATCTATTTCAATTTCAGCAGCATGTCAAAAGATAACACTTAGGGCAAGAGACTGGTTTGTCTTCACAGAGGCTGAGTTTTCCACCCCCTTAACCTAGCCTTACAGTATTACTGTAGAGGGTAATATTAGCATTGACGGATTTCAGTGCTGGAAATTACAGGTTTACCACAAATTGATGAGGGAGCTGGAAAAATTTGCATACATGCTGGGCTTCCAAAAGGCGCACTCATGGAAAACCAAAAGAAAATTAAAAAGTCATATTGAATGGTTCTGCAACAAAGCATGACTTGGGAATAACTAGTGCAAAAGTATTACTTCTACTTTCCTCCAATAGATTCTTTGACAAAGAGGGTCTTCCTTGATGGTTAATCCCAGCCCTACTTCTTCTCTCTATTGCCGCAGGCCAGGTTCAACATCCTTCCCAGAACCCCCTTTGCAACATCTACTAAGGAGACAGGCAGCTTTCTTATCAATACTTTTCATTGAAGCACAATTCAAAAGCAAGTGGTATGAAAGAAGATTTTTTTCTCCCTACAAGAAGGAGAAATGTGAGAAGAGCCACTGGTAGCAAAGAATCATGTCACTTGAATGTCAGTGAATGGATACAGCAGCAGGCAGACAGCCTGAAATTTTGTTTTAATCATCAAGATGCCACAAGCATTCCAGAAAGAGCAAGATAACAGAGAAAAGATGAGGAATGGAGTGAGATTGTAGAGGTAGCATTTGAGACATATGAGAAATTTGCTCTGTCAAGTTTTTGTTTTGTTTTGTTTTTTACATCCTGATTCTGGCACAATTTATGTTTAGAAATCTATGTTTCTGTAATGGTATTCTGTGTTGCGTGAAAGAAAAAAAAACCACATTTGACAATATGTCTATAATGGGGAAAATGCACAAAAATACAGCATCTATTCCTAAAAAGTAAACACAAGTATCCTCCAATGAGTCCATGAATGTGTCCATTCAAAAACGTACACAAAAATATATGTGTAACGAGAAAACCAGATTCACCTGGAACTGGAATGAACTGGACCTGGAGACGGGAAAAGGTGAAGTCTGTGGAAATTGATTTGACAGATTTGCCCATCACTATGTAGCATATTGGCTGTCATAAAGTTCTAACATGAGATACAGTCGTTTCCTTGACTATGAGGACACAACTGAGAAGACAAATGCCCTCTTCCTCCTCCCATAATTCATCTCCTTCATGGATGATAACTTTATCATGTTCCTTCAGATGGTGTCTTAGGAAGTCTATGGTATAGACGTACCTCAGGTAAACAAGTAAATGTGTTTTTGGGCATTACAAAAAAAATTGGTACTGGAGGTAGAAATAACAGAAGAGAGATAGGGTCTTACACCACAAAAAGACTGGTTCAACATATTTCAGCAAACTTTTTATACGAAACTAACAATATGGACATGTGAAATGAAATAACCCGGTCAGGTTGGCCTTGCATAAGTATAATAAGAACTTCCTGAAGCTTCTAGAGACCACTGGAAGGCTATTCCAAAATCGACCTAGAAAAGACATTTTCTTTCAGTCTCCACTTTTCTTATGATTTTTTTGGCAGAACTTACAGGCTTCTATTTTATTTAATATTCTGTGGTAGCTGCTGTTAACTTTACCTGTTTAGTCAGGCATACAAAGCTACGGTAGGGTTGGCTAGAATAGAATCTCATTCTTCACCAGCTCAAGTTTTGCCTGTTGCATTTTTTAAACCACTGATACACTTCAGCAGCCTGACATCCAAACTCTGTACTTCCATTTCTCCTTCACCATCTTCCCAATGGCAATGCTGCTGAAAGAAACTTCTAGGCAGACCTAGGATGAGGAGGAAATGAAAAGATGAATGGATGTAAAAAGTCTTTGTAAAAAGGAGCTTCACTGTCAGAGGTTTTGCTAGCAGAGGCATGCCTGTATGTGCAATGTGTAAAAAATACTTTCTAGAGGATTGGGGTGATGTACCCAGGGCAGTCTTATGGGGCTGCAATGAAAAGGAGAAAATGGTGACATTGGAAATTTGGTACGAGTGGTACAAGATGTCACCATCAGATATAAATTGACTCTGGAAATCACTAATGTCTGGTACAACCTTGCATTGCCCCTGTGTTTCATATTATTGTAGTTCTGATGACCACTAAGACTGCCACTCTGCTGCACGCAGGTGTTTAAAAATGACACATTATCTCGGATAGGCATGTGGATCGATTCTGTGTGTGCGTTTGTGGCTTCAAGTCACGTGTCTACATACGGCAACCCCATAAATTTCATAGGGTTTTCCTAGTCAAGGAATACTCAGAGATGCTTTTGCCAGTTTCTTCCTCTGAAATATAGCCTACAGCATTTTGTATCGATTGATGGGCTCCCATCCAAGTATTAACCAAAGCTGGCCCTGCTTAGCTTCCAAGATCAGATGGGATCTGACGCTTTTAGGGTAATTTAGGCAGTATGGATTCCCTACTACGTATAGATTCACTATAGATAGTAAATTAAGATGGTATTCCCCACAAAACGTAGGTCACATTTTGAGGACCAAAGACATGGAACGGTAGCAAGAGCCATGGCCATGATTAACTACAATGAAAACTTCCTTTAAACCCACTGATGAAAACACTTTTCAAGATGTGTTCGATGGTGCAGTTTTGCTATCTCATGCATTGCTATGGCAACAGAAAAGTGGAAGGGAGAAAGGAAGGAAAAAAATGCCACTGGATATGTTGCAGCTGTAATTTTTCTCAGAAAGGACAGGCAGTGCTGCTGCAGAATATTCACAACAATTTTTGTCTGACAGAAACAACTCTCTTTGCCACATAAAGGTGCTTTAGAATACTGTAAAATTACCTAACCTTTTAGCCTGTCTGTCACAAGAGGAAGATAAAGACATAATTTCACCCTGCCATCCCTATGTCAAAGCGCTGGCTTTTTTTGTTCCTTTTCTTTGCTTTCTTGGCATCTCATCTACCCCAGTAATTACACCTGGTGCAAACCTGCTGCTAATCAGTGCTTACAAAAGACAGTAAAGAGGAGTATAAGGAAGCTTTCACCTTAGAAACAGAACGGAAGGCACAGGGAGGTATTTAAGTAGAAAAGAACACCTCCCAAACAGTTCTGATGTCTACGATAATACAAGGGTGGGAAGACTCCACAGTTGATGGATCTACTTTTTGTTGTTCTTGTTGTTGTTGTTGTTGTTAGAACTTCAAAGGTTTAGTGGAACATTTTTACTAGTACCTTTACTAGGGCCCTTTTCGCACGGCGTTTTGCAAGTGAGAGGGCCCCTTGAGCGTCGCGTAAATGTGATGAGCGGTCTGCATGACGCACTTGTTACCACCGTGTACTGGCCTGGCCTTTGGTGAACCAAAGATATCATTTTGATATCATAATTCGGCCCTACTCTGCCACCAGCCAAGTGTTTGTGAGGCCCGTTGAACAAGCGTGAAGCTAGGCATGGTTAATAGTTGTTGCTCCCACCAAATCAAGCCAGATATTGCCAGATCTCCTTTGGGGGACCTCCTGAAACAAACACCTTCATTGCATATGCCCGCTACCACAAAGGGACCCTCTGCCCTGAGAGGACACCCTGGCGAGCTAGGCACTTAACTGCCAAGCTAGCCGCATTTGCATACTGGTTATGCCATTGTCAATTCAGACTTTAACTTAATCATGCAAATTCTGACCTTTCGGAGGCTTTGTCTCCAACCCAAAACTTATTGTTTTCACCCGAGACCAGACTAGCCTGCGATTGTTCTTTCCCCTATAAAAATCCCCCGCTCTGAGAGCTCTTCGGAACTCTCACTGGATCGTCTGAACTTCACTTTGCCTTGCTGCCACTCGGTTCAGCAGATTCCCTTGGTCTCCATACCGGGTTTCTTCCTCTTCAATCAGGCTTCTTCAGGACTACAGGATAGGTGGCGTATCACCCATTCCCCCTGAAATTCTATTTTCCTTTCTAGTTAGGAGTGTGTTTGTGCTTTTCTTTAATAACTGTTTAATAAATCTTAATTATTGTTTGAACCATTTGCCTGCTCACTGACCTGACACTGTATACATAGGGTAAAAGATCCTGCTGCGTTGCCCTGCCTCTCGTCAGCCAAGAGAGTGCTCCAGCTAATTTCCCCATCTTGCTTAGGTTTTGTTTGGTAGTTTGAGCACCCCTCCCGGGACCCCCAATTCACAGGGTAACACCCTCACATTTACTCAAGGGCCGGACGCAGAGTGGGCATGCATTTTTTTATTTTTGGCTTAAAGCCAAAAATGGTGCACACTCACGCCCTGCTCCGGCACCCCACATGCACTTACCTGGCATGCAGTGCATTGGGAGCCGGGCCGGTCGTGTTTCCTGGGCAGTGCAGGCTGGGAAAGGTCCCAGGCTGCACTGCAAAAGGGAGAAGGGGGGCGCTTGTGCAAGAAGAAGGAGCTGTGGAGGTCAAGCAGCAGGGAAGCAGCAGGGAAGAAGGAGCGTTCCTTCTAAGGCTTCTCAAGCGAGGACCCCAACCCAGCAGCATTAACGGGTAGTGTGCGAAAAGGGCGTAGGACTTTTTTTATATATATACTAGCACCTTATTAGAATCTTATTAGAGCTACCAGATCCAAATGCAAAAGGAAGGATGACTCAAGCCATTTCCACACTACGTTGTTATAGTGCTATTGTTCCATTTCAACATCCTATGGAATCCTGGGGTTTGTAGTTTAGGGAGGGGCATTTAGAATTCTCAGCCAGAGAGCTCTTTGGCCTCAGTAAACTACAAACCCCAGAATTCCCAGGATGTTGAAAGTGGAATAATAGCACTATAAGAGTGTAGGGTGGAAACAGCTTCAGTGAGTTTCTGAAGGGCTAATTAGGGTTAAAGAACAAGCTACGTCTAAGGCCATGGCCTTTTGAGCTTCCCATGTCCTCAAATTAGATTTGGTGACTTGGATAGCTCCTGTAAAGTCTGGACTAAATTCTGGATCCAGTTCACCACCCCACTGACATGAGATCCATCAGCCACTACTGTTCTGAGGACACACTCAGAACATTTCTGCACTAGAGGCCATTAGTGTGTTATACTGTTGTAATGGTGGCATTGCCATTCACATAATGTCATTGAGTTAGGGATGCTCTTTTCCACACCCTCTGGTAGTATTGCCAGAGATGTTCCTTCCACATTACAGGGTCCTCGGCCACTCCCATGCTCCACCTTCACCCTGCCCTACCCCCCTCCCAACTGGGTGGCGTGTTTTTTTTTCCCCGAAGCTGCACTAATGCAGCAAAGTTGTAAAAGCATGACATACCAGTACACTGTTGCAGTTTTCCCCTATACTGTTTAAAAATGTATTTTAAAAAAAAGTTTTGACTCAAAGAAAATATTTAAAGTATACAGGGATAGGTGATAGAAAGTTACCACATCATGGGAGTTGTGGAGGGAGGAATGAGCTGGGCACGACCACAGGCCACCCACTGCTGGATCCACCATAATAGGAAGTGCTATCAAGCACTATAACAGTACCACACTATGACGGCTGACAGGATTGAAGTGCTAAAGAAGGCTCTTAACAGATTTTTTCTGGAAATAGAATACGGTGATTTGGCAAAACTTGGGGATGGGACAGCAGCTGAAAGCAACAACATCATGCAGAAGCATGACTCCTTGACCAGTATTAACCCACTGCTATAGTGTTATAGTGATATAGTGCAGAAATGGCCTCAGCCTAAGAGTTTGATTTCACTTAAATAATCAAGTTTGCAGTTCTTTCATATACAGAGAGCCCTTTTGCACTACACAGTTATAGCTGTATGATTCCACTTTAATTGTTATGGCAACATCCTACAGAATCCTGGAGTTTGTGGTTTGGCCAGGTACAAAAGCAAGAGAATGGTTGTGGAAAAGCAAACAAACATGAAATCACCACAAATACATACTGTGCCTAAACTACTATCAAGTAACAGGCATATTATCAATTATTGATTATAGATATGAGTATAGGTTCTAATTTTAACAGTTTCTCCATCCCCACAATCCCCTTGTCTTTCTGTTTTCCTCCGAAATTCTTTTCCCTGAGGGATTATTACTATGAGTGAAGCATTCTGGGTAGCATGACCATGGAAGCTGCCTCTACTATTGCCTTTCTTACCCTTTTGGTTTTCACAAGTGCAGCCTGAATGCCTATATAAAGCTTGTACTTCAATAGCGTCAGACATATCTGGCTGACAAAATGCAGCACAGAATGTGGTATTTTGGACCTAATTTTTTATAAAAATCAAAACCTGCAACTCTGAACACATAAATTCTCCAACAATATCTTAAATCACTGCCTCTATTTTTAGTCTACACGGTATCTGTTTCAGTATGGCTTGGTACCTGTTTCTTCACTGTACCTGTTTCAGTATGGTATGGTATCTGTTTCTGCAAGGTATCTGTTTCAGGTTCATCCTGACTCTAAGGAGCTGTTTCCTAAATACCTTTTTGGCCAGGGAGAAAAAATATCTTACGCATTAGCAGAATGATACTCAAGATACCAATATTTCTTAATCTTGGCTTTATTGATGGGATGATACATTCTATTATTTGTGATTACTTTTGAAAGTCAACACTGTAATCTTATTAGCTATTCACTGATGAGAGTGGATTCAGATTGCAAAAGTAGCACTTCGGGGAACAAAAGGCTGATGAAAAGTATTAAAGGTTACTGCAAAGAAAATTGACTGTCTTTTATAGTTAGGTTCAGTTCAGTTCATACTAGAAAGTGGATGGAAGACAAAAATTAAGCAAAACAGACACCTTTGAAATCAATGGATAATTTTACAAATTTTGAAGGAAGAAAAATGGCCAAAGTACTGTGATTTAATAGGCACAGAGTAATGTAAACAGAATTTGAACAATGTTGCTTTGTTCTAATTACAGGAGACTTGTGGCAATTGCTTATGTATTTTAAGTCTCTTTAATGCTACATAAGGTTCAAACCATTTCTAAATTATGATCATCATTACAGTTATCTTGCAGTGGTTTGCATTTTATTGTTTATTGTTCTTTTGCTGCAAAATTCTGCATGTGTTTACTTGGAAGGGAGTCCCACTGAAATATAGGATTGTAGCCTAGAAGTGCCAACATAGAATGTTTCCTAAAGCTCTTAGAATCCCTCATGTTGCCATGTGGGTTGATGGAAGTGCTAGAGATGCTTCGTGAAAGGATGCCCACCTACAGGAGATGTAATTTGTTCCTCCAAAGAATGGGATGCCCTTCCAAGGAGACAGGATTGGTACCAATCTTTTCTTTTTCCTACTGCCAAATTAAAATTTCGTTCTTTTCCCAGGTATTTTAAACATAAGATCTGAGTCCAATCTAGGTTTGGCAAGCCTCAGGGAACCAGCTGAAATCTCATGAAATTTTTGTCTTTCACCACAACTCCAGATGGTGAGACAAATCTCATGACAAGCTTAGAGCAAGAGATAGTCTGAATTTTTTTTTCCTGTGAGATAGCTTTAAAACTCAAGCACCCATCTCCACCCATTCTTAGCTGGTGCTGGGCTCACTGCCTTCGCTTTGTGTTTGTATATTTGTTGCACTTGCTCAAGGCTGGCACACCAAAAAGCCAGGACTGAAAGCGAAGGGTTGGGGTTGGGAGAAAACTAAAACATGTGTTCATTTGGGCCTACCATGACATTTGGAGAAAAGCAGAGGACTCCACTGCAATGACTTCTACAGTATTGGAATGCTTGTGACCAGGTGCAGGGACCTGCCACTTTTGTTGCAGTTCCCATTACCCCAATGGCATACTCATTCTTTCCTAGTTCTGTATCAGGATGTGAAACATTTTTTTCTCTTAAGAAAGAAAGCCATGTGGGGGTTTGTGGATTTTTTTAAAAATGGATAAACTCTGTGCACATTTTTCTAATGTAAACATTTTTGTATGCATTTTTCTACTGAGTAGAGCAGCCTTTCTTTTTACCCTGGAGGACTCCTTGAAATCATTTTCAACTCTAAGGGAACCCCTTCATACAAACTGTTATATCTACAGCTAAAAAATATTTGTTTATTTTCTATTTCAATCACAGTCTCTTGCAGAACCTCTGCATTCCAGGTAACCCTGCCTGAGAAACCCTGGACTAGAGAGTGTAGGTACCTTTTTTTTTAAAATCATTTTATTAAAGTTTCAAAATAAATAAAAACATACATTTCTTGTTGTTATTTCACTTGCAATATCATTTGATTCTTCCAAACTAATTCAGATTTCATCTTCAAAGATTTTTCATAGTTTTCTCACCTGTACTGCTTTACCATCTATTATGTCGGTACATTGCATTGCATTTTCCATATCAAGCTTCATGATATCAATACATCAGTATCAATACATCTCTTCACCGTTTACTTTTACATAATACCATGAATTAATGACTTCTTATAAAGACCTCCCCACCCGCCTCGACAATTTGCCATTCCTTCTGAATTTCATCATCTGATTTCCCTTTCAGTCTCTGTGATACTATATCAGCATTTTTATTTTCCATAAAAGTCCCCCACCATTGTTCAACTGTAGGTATTATCTGCATTTTCCATACCTTTGCATATTCAATATGTGCTGTTGTTATCATATACAATACTATTCTCCAATGTTTCTTTATAATCATATTTTCAACTAAATCCGTCATATTCAGTAAATACATTTCAGGAATCATAGGAATCTGCAACTTCAATATTTCACATATCTTTTTATGTATTTCAGATCAATATTTCTTTACCTTTGGACACGTCCACCACATGTGATTTATCGTGCCAACAACTTTTGAGCATTTCCAACAAAGCCCAGTACCTGTTTTGTACATCTTTTGTAATTTATCCGGTGTCAGATACCATCTATAAAATATCTTATAGTAGTTCTCTTTTAAATTCTGGGCAACAGTAAATTTATTTGTCTTTTTCCAACTCTGCTCCCAATTGTCTAATTGAATTGTATGACCTATATTCTGTGCCCAAGAAATCATGACTGCTTTAACTGTTTCCTCGTACATCTCCTGTTGCAACAACTCCTGAGTTATTTGGGCTAAAAAATGTGGAGACTTTTAATCACTCCAGTTTTTTCTTTTATTTCTATTCCATACATCTTCAAGTCTATCTGAAACCTCTCCGATAGTTGCCTATAGGGAAAACAATTTAGAACTATTCCCTCTTGTTCCAACTTGTCTCTTGATTTAAGCTGTAAGTCATTTGCCTCAGACCTCTCGATCAAATCATCATATCGGAGCCATTTATCAGTTGAAGCCCATCTTCCAAAGAAAGCTTCTTGTGGGGAGACCCAGGAGGGTAGTTGCCTCATATTTTTAGACTTAAATTCCTCCCAAATTTTCAAAAGCGATTTCCTAATATAATGATTTGTAAAGTCTTTATCTACTTTTGCTTTATCATAAAACATATAGGCATGCCACCCCATCCTCAGGTCTGCACCCTTCAATGTCAACATTTTAACATCTTGTAGGTCCATCCAGTCTTTAATCCATATAAGAGACGCAGCCTTATAATACAACTGAAAGTCCGGTAGTCCCAAGTAGCCTTGATTTTTCTGATCTTTAAAGTATTCCATTTAATCCTGGGTTTTTTACCTTGCCGTATAAACTTAGTTAGTTCTTTCTTCCACTGAATGAATGGTTTCTTATTTATTATTACTGGAAGGTTTTGGAACAAAAAATTCATCTTTGGTAAGACATTCATCTTTGTAACCACAATCCTCCCCAACAATGATAAATGTAGTCTAGTCCAATTTTCCATGTCCTTGGTTATTTCTTTCCATTTCTTTCCATAGTTATTGTCAAATAACTCATTATTTCTCTTAGCTATCCAAATGCCCAGATACTTCACTTTTTGTCCTCTTGCAAATCCCGTTTTTGTACGATTTCTATCTCTTCAGTCTCTGTAAGATTTTTAGTAATAAAAGTGGTTTTGTCCACATGTATCTTGAAACCTGAAAATTGTCCATATTATTGTTTTTATCAATTTGTTAATGCTACTACCTGGATCTTCCAAAAAAATCACCAAATCATCAGCGAAAGCTTTTAGTTTATATTGATATCTCTTTATTTGAACTCCTTTGATATCTTCATCATCCCTTATAGCATTGTTTAATATTTCCATTGTCATTATAAATAGCAAAGGTGAAAGTGGACAACCTTGTCTTGTCCCCCTCTTCAACTGTATTTATTGTGTTCTTTCGCTGTTTATCACCAATCTTGCTTGCTGATGTTTATAAATAGCTTCAATCCATGATTGAAATTTCTCTCCAATCCCCATTTACTTTCATGTCATTGTTAGAAATGGTCAACTTATCATATCAAAAGCTTTCTCTGCATCAAGAAATATCATGGCCATTTTACATTTGTTGTGCCTCTCATAATATTCAATCAAATTCAGAACTGTCCAAATGTTATTTCTTAACGTTCTTCTTGGTAAAAAGCCGTTCTGATCTTCATTGATAACCTCAGACAACACTTTTTAAAGTCTATCAGCTAGGATTGAAGCAAAGATCTTATAATCCACATTGAGAAGTGATATAGGCCTATAATTTTTCACATCGGTCAAATCTCGACCTTCTTTTGGTGTCAAAACTATATTCACTTCTTTCCAAATGTCTGGTATTCTTTCCTTTATTATTTCGTTTATTATACTTTGCAAAGGTATTGAAATCTTGTGTTCCAAAATCTTATAGTATCTTGCAGTGTATCCGTCAGGACCTGGGGCCTTATCATTCTTCAAATTACGGGTAGACTCAACCACTTCCATCATTGAAATGGGTTTATTCAGTATTAATCTTTGTTCTTCATTAAATCTCATTTTATTTGTTCTCTCCAAGTAGTCTTCCATTCCTTGTTAGAGTGTAGGTACCTTTTTGAAATGTATCTATATCAATTAGGTCTATTTAAAAAAAATGTGTGGCTTATGTGCACTTTTCTTCTTCTAGAACATGTTACAAGCCTTAAAATGTGGTTTTCACAGCAAGACATATTGCATTCTATTGCCAGGAAAGTGCAAAATGGATTTTCCCACACAAAAATGCAAATCCAATTATTTTCCCTCCATTCCATGATATTTGTACATATAGGTACTTGGGATGATCCAATGGGTAACAGGCTGGTAGGGCAGGCCCCTTTTCCCATAGATACTGAAGTACTTAGCCTTCAGGGCTAGCTCATGTCCTGAAATCCTGCTCCCTGGATCTGTGTCTTTCAGTAGCCTGCTCCACTTGGTATACTATGTAATTCCAAGATGGCAGTACAAGTATAGATTTGTTCCTATTTGTCTAAATGTGATTCATAATGTAACCTTAAGCCCTATTTTTTTAAATAAGCAAATACAACATATATGGAAATTTAAGTAACAGCAGCTAAATGTAAATGGTGATAGTTTGAAACAGAATGCTTCAGTCAGCCTTACATTAATGTTTACTGGTTATTGGTCCCAGGAGGGGGGCATTAAATTTACCCATCCTAATCTAAAAATCTAAGCCATTCCAACATTTGAAAATATGTGGTGTTTAGAAATTCTTCAAGGCACAAAATTAGTTTTCTCCTAATAAGACAAAGGAGCAGAAATGTCAATTGCTATAGCTTCAATTTTCACTATTATTTTCCAATTACTTGAGAGTGTCAATCCTTGGTTTTAAATGGTAAGTGCCTGAGTCTTTCTTAGCAAACATTTAGAAGAAAGCCTGGGGGCACTACATGCAAAGCTTCACTGGTTGTTCCTAAAATTTGGATGCCGTAAAACCTAACAGTGCTAAACAATTTATGAAGGACAAATTGCTGTGGTTATGGCTCTTTTTCATTATGTTTTCAGTTGCTGCTGTTGTATGTTTCAGGAAGTAAAATATTGATGACTCCTTAAAGAACTATTTCTTAACTATGGGGTTGTAGAGCACAGCTACAAATACTCTGGCAATGGAAACAGGCTTGCAGTTCAACCTGAACCTTCAGTTATCACTTTTAAACCAATTCCCTCTTTTAGCCCACCAAAGAGAAGAGAGACGTTTAGAAAGTTTAGCCACAGCCCATAAGGAAGCACTCCACAACTTGCTTCTCCTGGGGTCTCACTGCACACAACCTAATAATACTAGAAATAGGAAGAATCTTGGGGTATATTTCATCACTAATTTTGTTTTTGAAGGAAGTAATGCTAACCATTTTCTTCCCTCCATGAGAGCCTTTGGGCCTTTCTGCATCATGGCCCCAACCCACAATGGCCATGGGATTGTGACGGAATCATGACAATGGTTCTGCAAGATGTCTTGATCCTGTCATAATCCCATGGCCACCCATTGCAATCATGAATTAAAACATTGACAGGTTTCTCCTGTCAATGACACATGATTACACAGTCCTCCCGCTTCCCTCCCACACTCACTAGTTGTGCAGAATAGCAGGAAGTGCAATGGATGTGCTTCCTCCCCAGCACAGCCTAGGAAACTGCTGGGCTACGCTGTGGAAGGAAGGGGTGGAGCCATTGCACTTCCACCTGTCCAGCAGGCAGCACATGTGGAGGGGAGCGCTTCTGTTGCGCTTCCCTCCTGGGAGAGGCTTTCCCCATATCCTGACGTGATGGAGTCGACATAAGGTGAACTGCGGAAAGGGTCTTTGAAAACTTTGCAATTTTCACGAACTATTTGGAGGAAAGGACTTGTTATGTACAAAATTTTCACTGTTTTGCACAGAATGCAGCCTTTTCTATGCAGGAAACAGCATAATCCCTTCTGAGAATAATATTTTGGCACAGAAAAAGTTGCTTCCTGTGCAAAAAAAAAAAGTTTAGTACAGAATAAATACTGAACTGTGAAGACTCTTGACAGTCCAGGATTCTTCTTGTCAAGGTATTCTGACACCAAAGTAACCCATTTTGACTTTTTTTCTTTTTTTTAAAAAAATATCTAATATTTTTCCATCACCAGAGGAACACAGCATATGGGCCCCAAGGGAATGCGTTAGCATGAGATAGGGAAGATAGTTCTTTGAAGTGATTGATGTGGTCTAACTCTTGCTGAAATGAACAGTTGCCTAGCATCAAGACAACATTGTGAGGGAGATGGAAGCCATGCTGACTTTTGATGGATGTACTCTACACCAGGAGTGGGCAGCTGTGGAAGGCTAGGGATCTGAATTAGCACCCCCCAAGAGAACGCTGCACCCCACATAACACAATGCCCCACCCAAATCAATTAGTGCCCTCAAATGCTGCCAAACGCCTCAGGACAAATTCTTCTATCCATATAAGAAAGAAAGAGAATTCCAGGGAAGCAAATCTCCTCTTATTTTATTCTTACACGTAGGAAACATCTTACTACATGTAAGAATGTAGACTTTTCTTCATTCTTCAATTTTGGACAATTTTTAAAGTTTTCACTCTACTGGGCAAGACTATATGTGCTGAAAAATTTTCAATGAGTTTTCATACTTTTTTGCTGAAAAACATTGTTTACTGAAAAAGTTTTCTGCAAAAACACTTGGGTTTCATTAAAAAAAACAGGTGCTTGCACAGAAAATAGAGCTTTTTGTGCAAAAGCAATTGTTTTCTGAACAATCTATTTGCCTCAGTTCTGGCACATTCATTAACGTATGCTAATTCAAAAGCTAATTCAATAGATCTGATTCGGAGCAGTGGTGTACCTAGGCTCAGCAGCTCCTGGGGCAAGTGCAGAAGTTGCACCCCTAGACCTTGCTGCTGCCGCCGTCCCCCGCAAACAGGCCAGGAAGGTGAGTGGGTGCAGAAGGGTGTGGAAGGGTGCTGTGAGGTGGAGGATGGAAGCAGAAGGGTGCAGGGGCAACAAACGGGCATGGGGGATGGCAGTTTTTGTGCATCCCTGGGAATGGTGCCCAGGACATGTGCCCCAGTTGCCCCACCCTAGATCTACCTCAGATTCAGAGACTTTCAGGGGTCTAATGCAAGCTTAGCAAAAGTTTTTGGAAACAGCTCTCAAGTTATTTGAAAAGTTGTCCTCCAAAGGACAGATGACTTTAAAGAAGTCTTCAACACAGCATGGAACACTGCTTTCTGGATTAGAGTACATGTTGGGGCTAGATCTCCTTTTTTAAAAATCAACAATGCTACAAGGAATCGTAAATACCTTAATGGCACCATATCCTGTTCGATCTTAGAAGCTAAGCAGGGTCAGCCCTGGTTAGTACTTGGAGGAGAGACCACCAATGAATACCAGGTGCTGTAGGCTGTATTTCAGAGGAAGGAACTGGAAAAATCACCTCTGAATAATCCTTGCCTAAGAAAACCCAGTGAAATTCATGGGATTGCCATGAGTTGACAGGTGACTTGATGGCACATATACAGACACATGCTATAAGGCTGGACTGATCATTAGGCAGTGTGAGGCAACTGCCTCAGGTAGTTGATGCTGGAGCAGAGGTTTAGCTGCAGGGGGAAGGAATGAGGGTGTTGCCCCTCAAATAAGAATTGTGCCCTCCTCAGTGAAATTTTCCTTTAGTTCTCAAATTTCTACCAGTAATTTAAAACTTCATGGAGCTTAAACTGCCAAATATAAAGGTTCAACAAAGTCAGCAAGGGAATATGAACACAACAAATACAACAATTCTAAGTATGAATGATTTCCAGTGTCTCTCTTGAATGCTAGAAGTCTGGACCCTGAAGGAAAATTTCATTAGGAGGGCAGAATTCTTGTTTGAGAAGTAATACACTAATTCCTTCTCACACCCTTAGCTATTCCCTTGTAGCTGGAGGTAGTGGAAGAAGGTTTTTCACTATTCCTCATGAACTCTTGACCGTTTTTCTCATTGAAGGACGCAAATGTTCAGGGCTGATTAAATTTGCTTGCCACCTCATGTGCTCGTGAGGGACACTGTCTCATTACCAATATTCAAGTAAGATCCAAAGTCTGACCAACCAGTTTTTACAAAGGAACAGGGAACAAAATAGCTCCACTATGCTATAGCTTCATTTTATTTGTGAATCTGTCCGTCTTTTCTTAGTTGCTCATGCTGATTCACTCCCCTTGCCACAACCTATATATACTTTGTTTTATTAGCCTTTTGCTCTCTCTTCCCCTTTGCAGACATCAAATTCTTCATTGATAGGCTCTTGATCTATTTTCTCTTACAGCCTTTCTGCAATTTGTGATTTGAAAACAGGCACAAAAGATCTGAACTCTTAAGCGCTCAGAAATGGAACTTCCATCACAGTCAGACTGTTCTATATCTAATGCTTATGGGAATGGGGATTTTACCAAAGAGTTAATCTACAGTATACCAGCCAGTTGCCTTTGTGCAGCTTTCTGTTTAAAGGGCTGATGGGATATACTGACACATGCTTTTCAGATATTGAAAAGAAAAGGTTTCCCAATTGTATAAAGGATATGCTTTCTTCAGAGCAAGTTGTTTGCCATGTTTTAATCTCCAGCGCAATGTTCTTCAGAATATAGCCCACCTTCACCTCTTGCGACATTCTGATATTCTGAGTTTTCATAGTCCAGCACCTTATGTGATTAAGGATGTAAATAATCACTTATTCCATTCATGGTCATAAAAATATTTTTTAAAAAGTACCTATATTTTTCCTGCACAAGACTTTTTTTTTAATTAAAAAAAGGATTTCTTACATTTGGGGATTCTTATGCAAAAATAGTGAGAGGTTTTTGTGTGAGTGCGCAGAAAAATGTAGTATTTTTGTACACGATACAACATTTTTTGTACACAATACAACATTTTTGAACAAAAGCAATACAATTTGCTCTGAAATATTATATTATGTAAAAAATTTTTTAATGTAAAACACCTTTTTGCTGTTGCTGACAAAAGATGCTGATCATTTCACTCTCATGAAGGAGTGCAAAGCTTTACATTTTTTTTGTGTGGGAGCAGTTTGGGGTGTCTGATATATCAAAATTACGCTTCTAATTGAGAATAAAAATTGGTATACTTATACATCTATGAATCGGTGAATATTCTGTAGCATATGTGATTCAAATAGATTCACACTTTCTCTCCAGTTGTGCCAGCGAAGCTTGATTCTTTGAATTATTTTATAGCACTATGTTTTAGGTCAACAGAGAAGTAAAGTCAATGAAATTCAGTGTATGACTTGTAAATCCCATTGTGTTTTACCGGAGTTATTCCTTAGCTAAGATGTTGATTGCAGCATTACAGTGCAATCTGTGGAGGGCATTCAGATAAGTCCTCTTTAGTTAAATACAACTTTTCCCAGCAATTATTTTACAAGGCACTATGCTGTTAGCTAACATAGATAAACAAAAAACATTAGGTTTTTCCCATTTGTTTTATCGGAGTTTCTGACAAGGGTGGAATGTTTAGCATTACGTAAATTTTGGGGGAGGGCAATTCTGTGTTCAGTTAATAAAATTTTCCCAGCAATGTATATTTACAACGGCAGCCTCTCTCTTTAGCTAACTTTTAAACATAGAACATTAGGTCCCATTTGGAAATGGATGTTTCTGACAAGTGGAATGTTTAGCTTTGTCACTTGATGTATTCTGTGTTCAGTTTAGCATGTTTGTATAACACAGTGACTTTTAGAGATGAATAGGTTATGAGCTCCTACAAGAATGTCAAGATAATTTTTGCATATAGAGAGCCATTAGGGAAGCCCAGCTCTTTGATATCAAAGGGCTAACTTTGAATAAATGTGCAGCTGACCAGTTGTGAAATCTAAACCATTTTTACACTTTGGAGTCTTGTTAGAATTGAACATCTTCAAGAGCTTTGATGTTGTAGATAAAATAAACCCTCCAACTACTGAATCAATTTGAAATGAGTTTAATTTTAAGTAGTATTTTTAAATACATGACCAGCACAACTCTAGCCTACAGCATTGGAGCTAATGTCCTTTTCTCTACTTCACATGTAAAATGCTTCTTCAATGTTCAAAGTAATCTTTTTCCTCTTAAGTGAAAAATGCCCCCATAAATCCTGCCATATTGGTAGGGCAAATGCATAACAAATGTGTGATTATAGCAGGACTTTTGCTGGTGAATGGGAAGAAAGAAGAACACCATCTGAGCACTGAAGAATAACATATGGGGGGAAAGTGCTCAGAAGTAATGTATTAGAAATAATGAGTTCCTTGTAATGAGTTCTTTTTTCTGATGATGAAGGTCTATCAAAGTTATATTATGATAACATAGTAGTTGTGTTATATAATATAGCAAAATTATATAATGATCATATCATAATTATTCACCTATTTTGCAGTGCTAACCATAATGTCTGAATTAGTTTTATAACTACAGTGATGTGACCTTTATTAAATGTGGGAGGAGGAACATCACATGGTGAGGTACCATGTGCTATGGTATTCCTTCACAATCCATGGATAGCATAAGCAGAGCAATGGGCGGGGGGGGGTGATGGAAAGGGACAGCGAAGAAGAAAATCTCCTAGAAGCAGTAAAATTGTTTGTGCTGGCCTAACAATGAGAGCACTAGTGTGTCACCACTTCCTGTCCAACCTCAACCAACAAGACAGAGTTGAACTAGCAGGTAGTAGTCATGTTGGGGGTAAATAGTTTTCTGAGCATTTAGTGTTTTGTTTCTGAGTACCTAAGCAGTTCTAAACAAGCTGTTCTGTCTTCTTTCAAGAACTATGTCAAAACTCAATTAAGATAACTGAGAACATGGAGAATGATGCCTATGCTAAAATATTAGAATGGTCTGTTCTCTATCTTGCAATTTATGTTAAGCATAAATCTGGAAGCTCTATAAAAATCTTAATGTTTCAATAAATCTTTGTCCATCTGATCAGACTACTGTTGCAGCCAACCTGGCAGAAGGAGCTGAAATGATGTTTCCTCATGGCCAAGAGTAATTTTCTTTTTGTGTGTGTGTGTGTGCGTGTGTGCGAGAGAGAGAGAGAGAGAGAGAAGGAAGGGAGACTCCTTCCCAATCCTATTCAGGGCCTAATTTCAGCTCTGTGATTCCACATGGGAAATAAGGATAGATTGGTGTTTCAGTCACATTCAATAGTCATGCTCATTAACATTAGACTTCTGTACAAAATGTTTGCTGATGCTTGGTGAATCCCATGTCAGTGGAATAGTAAATCCATTCTTGGTTTTAGTCTGAGTTTTAAAGGAGCTATCCAAGGTACTCAACCAAAGTTGAGAATAGAGTTCAGCACGGTGAACAGCTCCATTAGCCTGGATGAAAATCTGGTGGAAGCTGACTGCCCCGCTTGCCCAGGATACTACTGACAGCAATTTCCACCCAGATTGTGCAAAAATGCATGCTTCCTGGACTGGACTAGAGCAAGTCAAGATAGCACAGAAAGCTCCCAAAAAGAAATAAATCTCCCCTGCATTTAGAGAACTAACTACTCATGGAGTAGGTTACTTAGAATCCTCCATCCTGAGATGTTAATTCTGTTTGTACATGTGTATGTGTGTGTGCTTTTTGAAAGGGCAGAATTCCAAAATATACTTTCCTTCTGCCTCAGTATTACAGTGTACAGAAGTTTCCATGCTTATTTCCATCAACCATATGTATCAGCCCTAAGAAAGGTCCCTAGGCTTGAAGGGACCCAAAGTAAGGGGTACAATATCTCCCCAGTTCCACTACACTGCATTGTGTTAATTGCTGCTGCCCCATTCTTCCTCCCTCACCTCCTCTCTTTTGCACCTGGTGCTGGGTGGTCTAGTAGCTGCCTTCTTGTAGCTCTCATAGCTGCCTGGTTGTTGCCATTCTCTCCCGCCCTCCCCTTTAAAAAAAATTTAAAATGACTTTCTGACTGGAACATAACAAGGTTAGAAGCATAAAATAATCTGACAAGAACCATAGATGATAACACTGATGAAAGCCAAAAAAGACCCATACGCTTCCTCTTAGCATGATCCCCCCCCGAATAGTTTTCCTGTACATTTTGGTATGCTATGTTTACTAGCTGTCAGATGGAAATTCTGTAGTTTCCTAAGATCTCTGTCTTGATAACAATGAATGCAGATATTTCAGATGCAAACCCTGCAGAGCTGCATGTAAATTACAGAAGCATACGGTTCCTACAGGTGGTGGCTTGTTCAGATGAATAATCTGTTCTCATTTATCCCATATCATTTGACAGCAAGGTCTAGGGAATGTCAATATGATTTGGCATTTTGGAATGGAAGTATTTCCAGAAATTAATGTGGTAGATTTTGATCTGTGCAGAACACAGAAATTGAACTCACTTATCAGTTGCAGGATGTGTCTACTCATTTGTCTTGTGCAAAATATAATACTAGTTCAGCTGTATTTGAGGTAAAACTATTAGAACAAGAATGAGAGGGAAAGAGAGAGAGATCACAATCATCCTGAAAAGTGAAGAGGTGAATCGCAGAAAGATTGGGTAAACTAGAGCCACAACTTTATTAGCACAGAGATCTGCCACAATGAAAGCTGCATGGCCTTCATACTCCTGGTGAGCAAAACCTGGCCCCAATCTAGACTAGATATGTAAATTCTAGCTTACTTCATTCTTTTTTAAAAAGTTACTTTTATTGACACAGACATATAAAAGAGATGAAAAAAACAAAAAAGACAATTTTTAAAATACATTAAAAACTACAAACTACACATCTTGAAAAAAAAACTTAAAAAGAAAAAAGAAAAAAGAGGAGGGAGAATAAATGGAAAAAGAAAACAGGAAGAGAGAAAAAGAAATAGAAAAGAAACAGAGAAGAAAGTTTTAAAAAAGGAAGGAAGGAAGGAAGGAAGGAAGGAAGGAAGGAAGGAAGGAGGGAAGGAAAGAGACAAAAGCATTACACTCACATACGTTTGACTTCCCACCTCACTGCATCCAGATTATATCTAGATTTTAATTATACTTCCTATTGATTCTTAGTTCTTAAAGCAGAATTATCATTCTTATACTTAACAATATTTTTAAAATAAAACACTACAAAGAGATCTACTGTTCTTGATTAGAACAGTTCCACCTACATCCCACTAACTTAGATTGTTAATCAAATCGCCTTATAGCTAATCTTTCACCCTCTGATCTAAAATATAGTATGACCCTCTCCCATTGTTCTTTACATTTAATAAGTGAATCATCTCCTATCAAAATTGTCAACTTATCCATTTCAGCCGTGTCTTGCAGTTTCAGTTCCCATTTCTCTTTCACTGGTATTGTGGGTTCCTTCTACTTCTGTGCATACAGAAGTGTCATATACTGAATGACTTTGCTACAGGCCCTTTCCACACTGGAGGGGGGGTGGACTCGCGGGAAAACGGGGCGGTGCACATGGGGACGGAGCTTACCGTGAAGCGGAAGGCTCCGTCCCCTTGGGGAGCAGCGCGAATTCGCCACTCTGCATGGTGGCGGTGCCCAGCGGCACCCAAAATGGCGGCTGGCGGCTTCCGGCGGCGCTCCGCCAATCGGGGCAGTGCGCCAGCCGGAGACCCACCCCCAGGCAGCTCTGCAGGGATGCACAACCGCGTCCCTGCAGTTCTGCACAGGGCGCCGCGACAGAGTAGCATGCACTAGGTTTTATAAAAACCACTTGAAAGGTGGTTTTTATAAAGCATGGAGCGCCACCCACATGGCCGCGCGAGGGCGGTGTGAGGCTTAGAACCTCACTTTTTTTGTCCTCCCTAGCGTGTCCCACAGTGAAGACAACCTCCGTGTCCAGTTGTTGCACCACGGGGTTTTACCCCCGTGTGGAAATGGCCACAGTCTGTAAATAATTGATCATCTCTTAAACCAAGCAAAAACAGTTCTGGAGTCAACTGAATTTTAATTTTCAATATCTTTTCCATCATATAATGTATAACTAGCCAATACCTTTTGGATTTATCACAAGTCTTTGTACAACCCATTCCGGCCCCCAGGGGATCCCTTTTCTTATTCCAAATGTCATTCTCTAGGTGGCAAGTCATGGAAATCCCTTTTCTATTTAAAGCAGTGATGGGGCAAGGGAGGTCTGTGAACTTCATGCAGGTCCTGGCACCCTCTTTTGCAGCCCTCAAAACCACAGTCCCCTGAAGCCCCTCAACCTCAGCAAAAATATTTACTTTTTTTCCTGAAAAACAGCCCTCAATCACCCAAGCTATCATAGAACATGACACTTTAGAGCATTTTGGTTGTTACAACCTCTTGCCCAAGTCCTAAAGTATTTCAACCAGTACCAAGAGACAGAAGTGATACAATTCACTTCCAGTCATGCCAGAAATGGCACTGAGCCCCACAGAGAGGTGCATGGGTGTGAAAATGACCCTTTCCTCTTTTTTAATGGGCCATCTCTAGCTTAAAAGTACTCTTCTCAGCACTTGCTGATAATTTAGTACATCAGTGACTACCTATACTGCCCACCCCTATTACTACAAACCACTTCCTATTTAACAGCACAGGGTCTGTACAAGATGTCCCACTGCCTAACATGGGAGGAAAGTCACCCACTGCTGTTGCTTCCCCTGTTCTTTTTTCCATCACTCTGCTGCTTCTCTCTGCTGTTGCTTCACCCACTAGCTCCTCCTCCTGCTTCTTTTTATTGTCCTCCTTTCACTGCTGCAACCCAACTAACTTGCTCTGAGGGGTCCTTCTTGTGAGCCATTGACACAGGCCATATCATATTTAGGATTACACCGCATAGCACTACAGTCCTTTCTTGTGATTGTCTCATTCGCATGTAATAATCTGATGAATAGACTCAAATGCATAAATATGCTCCAGAATGAACCCACTGCCTATTTGGACATTATGTTTTGAGACAGGACTACAGCCTGAGTCACTTGAATACTGAGAGCAGATCTATACTCCTGGCTGTCCCCAACATCAAGTAGCCTATCTGTGGCACACCTAGAGATGTCCACATTAGGATCCTCATGAGAAAATATTATTTGCAACATAAGCATGTAGGTTTACATGTGATGTGGTGTTCAAATCATGTAGAAGCTGGCATATTGACAACTGCTTGCACATAGGATTTTCCTCAGTGCATGTGCATTTTTAGATTGGCTCAAGCAATGTCTCTGACAGCAGGGACAGATCCAGAAGGACACTTTCCCTCCCCTTATTTATGGGATGTCACACAAGTTGTAGATGAAGTAGGTTTATGATGGATTGTATTCTCAGCAAGTTCTAGCTTCCTTTGAATAAATCTATTTAGTTTTGCACTACCTTTCTCACAATACATCTAACTGATTTTTAGTTGTACTAATCAAGGTCAATTGATTCTTGCAGCCCTCGTCCTCAGTCCATCCAGACAGCAGACACATCAAATCTGTGGCTGCAGAGGACCTATACTTTGGACTGAAGTGAATGATCTTGCCATTCCTCAAGCATGCTTTTTCTCCATGTCCTTTCAAATCTTTTGCAACCTGCCTGAAGCTGTTGGGTCAGAGCAATGCACGTGGAAGGAGAAACAGATTTAGTTCATTTCCCTCTTAACATCTGTAAAACACTGAAATCTGCAAAACCAGAAATCTGTAAAATAATTGAAATCCCAATCTACAGTGCTCTACAGGAGCTGTTTCATTACACAGATTACTTTCCTTAATCTCAGTCCATCAGGCACCCTATGTATGTCTTCAGCTTCCTATTGAATGTGTCACTTGCTATCCACAATTAGGCAATCCTATAATGAAAGATTTTTTCACTGTAATGGGCACCTGTCTGCAAAGCCAGCTAAGCTTGCCATATCTGCCTTTTGTCTGTAATACCTCCATCTGTGGATCTGAATGTAAGGCTTACCTTTCTGCTGCTGCTTTCCACTGAGTCTTTCTATGCAATAAGATAGCATTAGAATTCTCTGTGGATGATAGGTGAAGGGAAGTTCAGTACCGTGTAATTTAACAAGACCTTTCTGAGCTCTGTCTGTGAACTATAAGGTTAATAATCTTTTTCCTGTCGAGACCACCGTTCTTTTCTATTTGCAGAGAAACTGACAGTCATCTCTGTACAGAGTTTGTTATAACAATGCTGCCACTCTGTATATACTGGACTCCTTGTTTTCTAGCCAGTTACTTTGTCCACGTGCTTTGTTTTTTACATTAATAGCTGTTGGGAAAGCCTCTCATCTCCTGAATTCTGTCAGTTTTCCTATACACAGTGTTAAGGTCACACTTAATCAGCAGTTCCTTGTCTTTTGCTACAATGTGGTAAGAAAATCAGTTCCATTCAAAAAATGCTGCTTGAACAGACAGTTTTATACAAGGAGAGTTCACAAGTCTTGGTATAAATAGAGACTGAAACTGAGCATCTAATGGCAACTCCCATTTAGCAGCTATATTGTATGTTTTGTTTTTAAAAAAGACATTTCACAAATAGTCATCCACATTTGTTTTCCCCACTCAGACAAGAAACAAAAAAACAAAACAAAAAAAACGAAACGAAACAGAACGGTGATCTCCCCAACTTCTCTATTGAATCTTATGGCTGTGCTACTAATAGAATCTAAAGCTGATGAAGAATTTTATAGCACTTTAGAGGCTTATGCATTTGTTATAATTTTTTGTAGTCTAAAGTCCAGACTCATGAAACGTTATCCAAAGCTGATAAGCATATATGCTAACCAGAGTGAAGGAAAAACAAAAACAAAACGTAAGTAGTGAAATCAGTGGGAAAGGAAATGCATCAAATACAGACTATGAAAATTATATTAAAATTTAAACTGCAACTAAAGCACATGGATCATTCCCAAAGCAGATCTGAAGGAGCAAAGTGGCCTCTGCGGAGTTCCCGCCTCTCCAATGGACCTATTCAGACGTATCCAATAATGTTTGAAGCAGGAGCACTCCAAGCATGGCTGAGAAGTATAATTTAAATTTGCTGCAATGTGCTAGAGCATCCTCTACTCTGTGACATGGTAAGAAATCAAAAGGAAGCTTGAAGGCCCAGTGTGGAAGGTCTGGACGCATGTCAGTGTGAATGGATCCTTTTTGGAGTGCTGGGGGCCCATCTGCTGTATTAGGATTCCAGGTGCTGATGCAGCATCTGAAAGGTGGTGGAAACACAACAGCAGCAGGTTCATTATCATCTCTACAGTTAATTCACCACCTTTAGTTAAAACTTGTAGTTAATTATTCTCAGTTGTAACAGTTTTTTCTAGTTTGGGTAGCCAAGTGGCAGTCTACAGAATTCAGCTGAAGGGACTCTTTCCTCTTCCTTCCCTGGTCCTTCCACTTGCCATCTCCCATGCAACATGGCTGTTTGCCACAACATCTGGGACAGGATGGTAAGTGGAAGTGATTGTGGGTGCTACAGCAGCTGTCTGCATGCTTTATATTGGGCTTTGAGAGTACTGTTGGGTTTTCTTGGTTCCAAGCTGCAAAAAGAAAGTAAATTACTGAGCAGGACACATTTTTAGACTTTTAAAGACCTCTTCATTGCACTGGGGAAGACTAACCTGAGCATGTGATTAGGTGTCTTCCACTGAAGAGCCTAAATCAAGTTAAGAAAACACCAAAAATAAAATTCATAAGTCTCTTATGACTAGTGTCATTCAACAATCTCTGTTGCCTGTTGCTTCCTTAAACACATTGTTTAATTGCTTTGCCGGTTTTTTAACTTTGTAAACTACTTACAGTTTGATTGCAAATGATGAGCGAGTTACTTTGACTTAGTAATTTGAAACATACAGGACAAACAAAAAGCTGATGATTTCATCTTTGGACACCAGTTCTTACTTCAAAAGAAACAAACAAACATCAATATAAATCTTTTAGTTAAAACCAAAATACTGGTCCCAGCCAGGCTGTGGAACACCTAGCCATGGAAGGATAGGTAGACTGTTGGTTCTCACGTAAATGGGATAGTGAACCTGCTCTGGGTCTTAATGTGAACTTTAAAGCTATTCAATATGCTGACGTTATTTTGATGATAGGATGTGACAGCTTGAATAAGGGATTATTTCTTGCTAATTTCATTCTTGATGGAAGCAATGAGTAATTTTAGCATTTTTCTTCCTATTTTCTGTTCTGGACTAGCCCTTCACAAATTCAGACATGCCATTTTTAAGCAGGGGAAAAAAAAACATTTTCTACAAAGAAATTTTCTACAAAGAAATATTATTTTCTGTATGGAAAATTTCACACCGAAAATTCTGTTTTCTGAAAAAAGCCATCTGTGAATTTTGTGTCTAATAAGTTCCAACTAAGTCAACTCTAATCAGTCCAGGATTCAACTAATCAGACACATGCTTTTTGACCATTTTAAAACTATTTTTTGAATATTCTTTCTTTTTTTAACCTTGGATAGCTCATTGAAGGGTTGGATTAAAACTTGGAGCAGGTTCACCACCTCACTGACATGGAAGCCATTGGCATTTATGAAAAAGAAAGGCCTTTTATTCAGAGAAATGTTTGATATTTAATTCTGGGTTGCTGGAAAAGGGATTTTAAGTGGTTGATGATTTTTTCCTTAAAAATTGATGGAAATTGAAAATTGTGCAAGGACTAGTCATGTTTTTAATCTTGTGACTAAAACACAGGGATGTCTTTATATGAGAAAGCTTTTCTTTAACTGTTGAGGAATTCTGGGAATTGCAATCCCCAAAAGTAGCTTTTACAAGCTTTGGAATATCCAGCATTGAGATAATAAGGTTAACCTGGACCTGCAGGCTGAATTCATGATGACGATTTCATTATTTTCACATTACACTCTGCAGGAGTATTCTTAAGATAAAAAACCTTCTCTGAGCATTCTAAAAATAACTTAAATAAAAATGTGCAGATAAGTTTATCTTCTTTGTGCATTTTCCTTACCCTGTACACACAAAGAGCAGCTTTCTGAAGAGGAAAGCTTTCTGTATCTATGGAGGTCATCAACACACCTCTGAACACTAGAAAATCAGTGTTCAAATCATATGGAGAGCCCTCATAGTTGCAGAGAGCTCTCCTCTTCTGAAAGTCCCCTCCATGTATAGAGGAAAACAGAAACAGAGGAGGAACAGCAATACTGCCCCTCTTCACATATTTAAGTTTACTTCATCTTTCTAATGCCTGAATATCACAAAAATCTAGTTGTTCTTTCTGTAACCAACTCTATCTTAGCTGAGTGTTGAGACGCACTTGAATTGGAGTAAACACAAGCACTCCTTTTATATGTATGGAGGATCTAGTTTGGCTGAATTCTGTTCCACATAAATTCACTTGCATGATGGGAAGCAAAGTCTCTGTCAGGGGATGCCGTTAAGTGACACACTGCAATGCCTATGAGACTATAGGTCCAATAAGGTATTAAACTGAAAGTTCTTGGGACTCCTACCATAGGGGGAAAAATGTTAAGGAGAGTTAAGAACACAAAAAAGAGTGTTTCAATGGTCATGAATTTCTAGAGACTGGAACTTTGTCTCACAAAGGCCAAGGGATAGAAATTTTGGCTTATTTTGGCTGAAATGAAGAGGAGTTCATTTGGAAAGGCTCAAGTTCAGTTATTAAGTCTGTTGCTCTAAACAGCCATGATTTTTCTTTCCAGCTTTTTCTGAAACAGAGGCAACTGCTTTCATCTAAACTTTCCATCTACAATGCTTGTGACCTTCCATATATTCTTGGATTACACCTCCCATCAGCTCCTTGACAGCATGCCTAGTGACTGCAGATTATAGAGACTGTATTCCAGCCACCTCTCAAGTATGGATGGATGGACGAATGGTCGAATTGGTTAGTTTTGCTTTATTGCCCAGCTGATTTTTAAACAAAACATCTCATATCCTGGGATTTATGGAGAGATATGAAGAAATAAATGAAACCTCAAATGAACCTGTTTGGCAGGTCCTGTGACAATGGGTGAGAATATCGTTCCCAAATATAAGAATTTATCACAATAAGTGCAAGAATTTCTTGCATGTTTCTTAGCTATTCTCAACAAGAAGATCATGCTGTACTTGTCTGTTATGTAGTTGTTAAAAAGAAAAAACCTGACACAAAAAAGTGGCAATCCTAATGAAACCTGACAAACATGGTTAAACACACAAATTTGAATAGAAAAATCTTTCAGCTTCTTTTTTTCACACTTTCATTTTAAAAAAAAATCTCAAATTCTTTTTGTCCTATTTATAGGTCACTAGTTCCCTACCCCTGCCTTAAGAACTGCTAAAAAGGCCTCCTTCTGAGTTCCCCCACTTTTTTTTTTTTTTTTTGGCAAGGAGGGTTATAGGCAGGGCTGCATTAAAGTTTTCCATAGGCCGTAGGTGCTCTGGTATTCAACTCCTCACTTCACCTTGATGTATCATGAGAGATGTTTTCATAGGCCCTAAAATCCTGTTTTTGTGGGCTCTAAAAATTTTTGTAGGCCCTAGGCACTGTGCCTAAAGTGCCTAATGGATAAAGCAGCCCCTGGTTACAGGATCATGGGAGCAGTTCCTTCTCCATTATGTTTTCATTCTATCGCAATTAATTCCACCCTAATCTCTCCTACAAGGGCTTTCCTTTATCAGGTGTAGTTTATGAACCAGATGAGTGGAAGACTGATAGAAGGAAGTGTTGATTAGCCTTTTTATTCTGATTTGCTCATCTGTTTTTATATGGTTTCCTATGGAAAAGCCAAGGCTTAACAAGTCTCTGTATGTTTATGTCATGACTTCTGGAGAGCTGCTGAGGGGAACTTAAGTGTTCAGTTATGAATGAAAATATGTGACAGCAATCCAAACATGCATACAGTGAATGCATATTTATTAAAAGAATGATGAACAGAAGCAGGAAGCACAACATGCTTAATTTCCTACTGTTATTTCCTGTATGACTTGGAATTGATATCGTATTTTAGTATGAAAACTTGCATCTGCTTGGCACTGTACAGTGAATAACATGATCCTTTCCTCTGGCATGCAGAAGCTTAGAGCATTTTTAAAATGGCAAAAACATTAAAATGTTAAATAATCTTAAATAAATTTAAAGATATATTACTCTGTTACAAAGAGATGTACAAGTTAAGCATCCATCCCTTAAAAATTAAATGTTATGTGCCTTCAAGTAATTTCCCACTTATAGAGACCCTAAGAAAAACCTATCATGGGATTTTCTTGGCAGGATTTGCTTGGGGGTGAGTTGTTTTGCTTCCTTCTGAGGCTCTGAGAGTATGACCCTTTTCGCATGGCATTTTCCATGTGAAAGGGCCCCTCAAGCATCGTGCAAATGTGAGGAGCGGTCCACACAACATACTCACATTTGTGCAACACTCCAGCGCCTGGCAGGCACCACTCGCACACTTTTTCATTTTTGGCTTTAAGCCAAAAATGGTGTGTGGTCATACATTGCTCCCAGGCCCTGTGAGCACTTACCTTGCATGCGAAGCCTCGGAAGTCTGGCTGGTCATGCTTCCTGTCTCAGTGCAGCCTGGGAAGGTCCCAGGAGGCACTGAAAAGGAAGAGACGGGGCTCTTGCGTGAGCAGGAAGCTCATGTGGAGCTGAAGAAATCTGGACGTGAGGGCCTCTCACAAGAGGCTGCTCGTGTGAGCACCACACCCCAGTGCTGAGAAAATGTAGGCTGCAGAAAGGGCCTATGACTTGCTTAAAGTCACCCAGAAGGTTTCCATGGCTCAGCAGGGATTTAAACCCTGCTCTCCAAGGTTGTAGTCCAGTACTCAAACCATTATGCCACACTGGCTCTCTTTCTCAAATTGGAACTACAATTGGAAGAATAGTTTAAATTAAAACATTCATCATAAAACCTTTTCTTGCTTAGTTGATATGAATATGTTTTTCTGAAATCTTGGAAAAACAAAATAGATCAGAAACATAATTTCTAGAATTCAGTAATATTAAAATACTGTGGTCAAAACTGAGTAATATTAAAATACTCTGATTTCTTTGTTAGTCTTTTATGCCACCAAATGACTCCATATCACAGCACAAATAGTTACAACTATTAACAAAGCATGGATAACTTTTAATTGTAAACTGATGCTTTACATGTTTTCTCAGAAGTAATTCCCTCTCTGCTTTGGATTGCTTCCTTACCCTATTCATTTTATTAATATTCAGAGTAACCTTGAGAAAGACACTAGATCTGTGAAAGGGAAAATGTGACCTAACACCTAGTTCATGAAATATTTCCTCATTTAGTTCAATAATTGTTAATTGCTAGCACATCAGCTTCAATTTATGGTGACCCTGTGGCCATTTCCACACAAGGTCAATACACCATAGTCGCCAATTCTCACTGTCCTATTTGCATATTATACCGATTTAGCTTTGTAATTTTCCTTGTGGTTCTGCATGTTTTCGTCTCCCAGCACAGTTCAATGCAACAAGAAACCACTGTATTTTAAAACTGGAAAAACTCTGATGAAAATCTCCCAAACTATTTCTACATCATTTTTGCCAACGTGCAAAATTGTAGCATCAATTCATAGAGCAGAAGTGACTGTCATTTCCATCCCTATCTCTCTCCACTCATCAAAGGACAGGATGCTGTCATACGGACAGTGGAAAGAAAGTGCTAATGGACCGTTAAGAGGTCTTTTTTCCCCGTTGCATCAACAAACATACACATTGCACAAATGTAGCTACGGAAATCTATGGAAGACACGATCTTGCTTGATGAATGAAGGTAATTGATTAGAGGAAGATCCTCAAGCAACTTTGTTTCTTTTTTGTTTCTCTACCAGGCTGCCTCACTTGCTGAGGAATAGCCTTCACACTGTAGCCTTAACTTTCACTTTGCAAAGTAGTGAACTTATTTTGACAGTTTAATTTGACAGCTAATTGACAACTCAATTTGATAGCTTACTTTGAAAGACCAGTTTGGAGTTGTTTTGTATGGCCTTGCTCTTTGGATGTTGCCAATGGATCTCTTGGATACTGATATTGATTTACTTCCCTTTTTGGACTACCGATGCAGTTTAGCCTGGATTTTGGAGATGTTTGCTTTTTGAAACAGCCATTTACAGTGTATTTCTTTTTCTTTAAAAAACAGACCAATCAGTGATGGTAGAGTGGAGTGAGGGAGGGGAATGGGAGTGGCCAGGGTCTTGCTGTGTGGATGCAGCAATCTCTCTTCTCCTAGGTAGTACGGTGTATATGGGGTGTGTGCGGACAGCACAGTTTCTGATTCAGAGTGTAAAAACACTGCTCTTGACACATGGTGAACTGCTCCTCCCCTCTTGTGCAGAAATGGCCTATGAATAAGATTTCTCCAAGTCATTCTATCATCAATAGTCCTACTCAGGTCTTGCAGATTCAAGGACATATACCATTTCTGCACTATACTGTTATAGTGCTATTATTCCCCTTTCAACATCCTGTGGAATCCTGGGGTTTTCAGTTTAAGGAGGGGCACCTTTAGCCTCGGTAATCTACAAAACCCAGAATTCTACAGGATGTTGAAAGTGGAATAATAGCATTATAACAGTGTAGTGCAGAAAGGCTCATAACTTCCTTAATTGAGTCTATCCATCTGTAAAGCAGTTTTTCTTTGGTGCACTCTGTTATCCAACATATGTTTGTAATATGATTCCTAGTGCTTCCTCCTTTCTTGAACCCAGTTTAAACATCTGGCATTTATTCATATATGGTAAAAAATATTTGTTTCAGAATTTATGGTCATTGCTTTGCTTCATGGGAGATGAATGCAGTGAACCATGCTACTGCAATCCATGATGTCTCCTTTCATAGGGATTGCAATATATATTGAGTGTTTCCAATCTATGGGCCATTCTTTTATTTTCCATATTTGGTGACACATTTTAGGTAGCCGTAGAGTAGATTCTGTCTCTGTAGCTTGAAACAGTTGTATTGGTAGGTCATCTGTTCCTGGTTTCTTCCAAGTGCCCTAAGTGCAGCTTCCACTTCACTTTCTAAAATTGGAAGATCACCTTCAAATGATTCTCCCTTGAATGAATCAGAGATGATGATGATGATTTTACTATTTCTTCATTTTCAGTCTGCAGTTGATTAAATTCACAGATCCCAAACCTACAGATTCTGAGGGCCTTCTGTATTTCCTTTGGCAGCTTTCATTTTTCACTTTGGATTGTCTTGGGGTAGGGTTTTCATGGCACAGTATTAACAAGCTTTAGTTATAGTGCCACTGCTGTTGTCTCTGAGACATCATTGTTACCTCTCACTACTGCTGCCATCCAGTAGCTGTTTGGCACATTTAGTCCAGTTCTTCAGCAAAAGCAATATTGCTGCTATCAGCATAGCCTCTTACCTCACAGGAGCATTCACTCCCACCACCACTGAAAGACAGCACCATGATGAGCATTCATTTAAAAATGTCTAATTAATCCTAGCCACAAAAGTGACAGAGAAATGGGAGTGTTTAGAAAATCCTGGCCTCAGCAGATTTTCTTTCTGAGCTACCTCCTTTTTTGATTGGCTGGAAGTTCTGTTTTTCCATCATCCTACATATTAGAAGCAAACATATTTGACAGCTACCAACATTTATGTAACTAAAAAACAACACATTTCTAACACAAGAGGGAGACAATGGGTGTATCCACACTATGGAATTCTAGCAGTTTGATCTCACTTCAACAGCCATGGCTTTCTCCTGTGGAATTCTGGGATTTGTTGTTCATAACTCTCTTTTGAAGAACTCTAATCCTGCAGTTCTGAAGACTGGACTAGATAATTCTAAGTACCACACCAAACTATATATCCCAGGGTTTTGATGGATGGAAACATGAGTTCAGACTGCAAGAATTATACAGTAAAGATATACCAATTAGCAGGCTGGAAAGAACTGAAGGCTTGCAGAAATGAAAGAGAGGGAGAGGAGGAGGAGGAGGAGGAGGAGAAGAAGAAGAAATAATAATAGTAGTAGCAGTAGTTGGAAGAAGATGGGACCTGACATAGCAATGAGAAGTAGGCTTGCTTTGTGTACATAGGAAATTGAGAAACAGAAACAAGTGGGAAGAAATAGACTGGAATATCCTGGCAGAAGACCTGTCTATTTGCAGATCTGAACAAATGTACTCACCCTGACACATTTTCTTGCAGGTTTGGATCTGAACAAACAGGATAGTCTCTATGTAAGAGGATAGTCGGACACAAATATGTTACTAGAAATGACAAAATGCAAAAATCAGTAGCAAAACATTTTTATTTCCCTAGAGCTACATTCAGTGACTTTCAAGTTGCTATTTTGGAAGCAAAAAAAAAAGGTCATAAAAAGATTGGAAAGAGAAACAACTGAACAGAGATATATTTACAAATTCCAGCCCATTCACAGAAATACATAAAAGAAAATGGTTTCTTAGCACACTGAAACTTTTAATATATGTGTTCTCATCACGGTTATACATATAACAATAACATTCTCACTAGAAAATTTTCCTACCACAGGAGAACTGACTGTCAGGTAAGCACAAATTATTGTTTTTATATCTGAGGACTCAACAGATTTTTAACACACTCAAGCTGCCTAACAGACCTGTATCATCTTACATAGTCTGTCGAAGGATTTTATGTTATTTTCTTTCTTTTTCTTTTCTTTTTTTGGCCTGGTTCACAGTTTACATCTTTTCATACCTCATTGCACCCATAGCCACCTTAGAATGATATAATTGCCCTTAAATACTTTTGAGTTAATACAGTAGTCTGTCCATGCATTTGAAGAAGTGAAATGAAATCTGTGAAAGGTTGTGCTAAAATAAATCAGTCTCAAAAGTACTGCTGGATTGTTCCCCATTTTCCCCTCCTTTTTAAGATTTGTAGAAACTGTCCAGTTAAGCTCAGTGGCACAGAATTCTGGCTGACACTTAGCACCTATGAGGAGGAGATATTTAGAAAAACAAGGTAAGAAGAATGGAGTGGATTGCTTGAATGAGGAGTGCTGTATGGTTTTGTTTCAAGATCTCCTTCTACTTCTTCAGTGTTCACTTTGATATATCCTCATGTACAGCCATAGTGGGCTGCATCAATCCAGCTTGTGATAAGGAATCTCGATTTCTAAGGCCATTTCTTCACTGGATGCCATTAGTGCATTATACCATTACAATGGCAGCATGCAACATGTTGTGCAATGCTGTTGGGTTAGGGAAGCTCCTTTCATGGGTTCTCCTTCTGCACTACAGTCTCTTTGGCTACTCCTGTCCTCCACCTTCACCCCAACCTCCACCCCAATTGGTTGTTTTTTGTTTGTTTGTTTTTCTTTAGAAGCCATACTAGCACAACAATACTGCAATGCTATAACACTTAAAAATGTATTTTTTTTAAAAAAAGTTATAACTCCAAGGAGAATTTTAAAATAAACACAGAGAGGGGATATATCCCAAACTTGTGACACCATGGGAGTCACTGAGGGAGGGATGAGCTGGGCATGGCCACAGCCCACCCACTGCTGGATCTGCCAGAACAGGAAGTACTATCAAGCACTATAATGGTACTGCACTAAGAGGGCTAATGGGATGGAAGTGCTATAGAAGGCTCTTAATGGATTTTTTCTGGAAATAGAATAGTGTGCTTTGGAGATGCTTGAGGATGGGATAGCAGCTGGATAGTGACAACTTCATGTGGAAGCACAGCTTCTGGAATGGTAACAACCTGCTGCTATAGCATTATAGTGACATCGTGCCAAAGTGGCCTAAAAGATGGCTGTCAGTGGACTTTAGAGGTGGTCTTGAGAGATAAAGTGCACTTACTAAGGAGCAGAAGCCTAAAATGTTGGTAAGAAACTGGATTGCGGAATTTGCTGACAACCAGCAACTTCTGTATTACATTCCCTTTTTTGTTATCCTGGAAGGTTTGTTTTAGAAATGTTGTTAGACTCAGGTCAATTATGAACAATCTCAGCAACTATGTGTGGAATTGCATCACTTCTTGTACCAAAGACAAGTTTGACTATTAAATGCACAGTTATAAAATCAAATATCTCAAGGGTGCTCTGAGTATAAAATGTAATAACTTTATCCTGGTTTAAATAAACTGAGGGCAAAAGCCAAGAAACTGTTAACAGAGAACATAGACATTACTCAGTGGAACAGAATCAGTTAGGTATTATTAGACTCATAATTCAATGACCTCTTATTTCCCCATCCACTTTCCACTCCAAAACGACCAGTTTCTTCAGATGTGATGGAAACTCTTCAAACCAAAAAGTTTGTGGTATGGTATCTTTTGCACTCCTTTTTTCTCCCTGTTTTGCCTTACCCAGGTGGCCATATGTCCTAGTTTAGAGATTATACTTCTCAGTCTGAAAGGCTTTCAGAGGACAGTCTTACATTGGAAGGGCTGTCAAGTCCAAGTCCAGGGTACAGATAGAGGGAGAGTAGGGGCCTTGAACTTTGCTGTTCTACATCCCTTCAAAACTACACAGGTATACTGCTGTGATTCCACCTGGCAACATCCTATGGAATTCTATAATTTGCAGTTTAGGGAGGAGTATTCAGAATTCCCAGCCAAAAAGCTCTGCTGCCTCACCAGACTACAGATCCCAGTACTCCATAGTTTATAGCCATGGTAGTTAAAGTAGACTCATAGTGTCATAACTGTCTTGTGGGAAAGGGCCCCCTGGACAAAAAGGAAACAAAAAGAAACAAAACAAGCCAAAAAGAGTAGACACTTAGGTCACTTGCAATCCTCAGCACCAGTATGGTAAGATTATTATATTTTCATTTTCAATATAACAATTATTTCTAAATTTTCACATATCCATATATAAGTTAGCACATACTGATTTCATCAAACATTTTTCTGTTTTTGTCCTTTATGTTTCCTAATGCATCCCTTTTTTGGAGGTGGGGGGAGCAATGCCTTTCTGCTTCTTAAACATGAATATTATCCTAACAGCTCTGCATTCCAGTGGCAGTGGGTGCCTTGTGAGAGATAGAAAGCAGATGACCAGAGGCTGGACCAAGGAATTACAGGGGAAGGACCAAGGAGTTACTCAGTGGAGCAAATAAAACATTTGGGGAGCAGCAAAGCATTTTAAAAGAGATGACAGTCACATATATCTATGCCTCCATTTTCAGTGGTGAGTAGAAGAAAAAAATAACTCATCTCTTTTAAGTGGTGAGTAGGATGAGAGAGGGATGCAGCTGCTAGCTTTAATATATTCCTTGCTCCTAATGGTCCTGGGAGCAAAAGTGCTTGAGGGGGTTATTGGGAAAGTTTCCTTCTATTGCGCTTCTGCAAGACACCTAGAGGTCATGGTGAATGATGATCTCAGCATTCTGTATGTAGATATAGGGACATAGCAAGACATTCCTCTGATGCCCTTGCTCTCCACTGAATGGCCATGGAATGGAAGATGCAGCAGCTAAAAGGTCACCCCAGGAGGAGGTGACAGGGAGATGTCTTGGGGGCAATTTTATGAGAGATCTCCTCATGCAGGATCCCAGACTCCTTTTGAATCTAGACAGAATCTGTAGGCCTTCATGCAATGACAAAACATCTTTGATAAAAGTGTAATATGTGGAAACCTGGATGCAAAGGCTCTGGTATAGCCTCTGGATCATGGAGGTAGCCCCCAAAAAGTGACTCTTAAATTAAAAGAAGCTGCCAGCTATCATTGGCCCTTTCCATAGGATGTTGTTGTCCTGCTATGGGGAAGGGAGAAGGACAAGACCATGACAATCGTGGTTTACCCCATCAATGATGCTGCCATCCCTCACTTACCTGGTGTGCAGAGGGTCTGGAAGCACAATGGTTGTGCTGCTTGCCACAGTGCAGCCTGGGAAAGTACCTGACTGCACTGCAGCAGGAAGAGGCGCGGCCATTGTACTTCTTGGATCATGGAGGCAGCTGGTGTGGAGGGGAGTTTTTCCATCTCACTCCCCTCCCAGCAGAGCTGCTGCCATGATCCCCACAGGATACTGCCAGGATAAGGTAGGGTGTGGATAGGGCCTCTGTCTGCTAATGTATAGAGAAAAATGGGTTCTTGAGCCACTATTTGTATGAAGGAAACCTTGAAATTAGAAGTCTTCAGCAATACACAAAAGCACGCAAGTCTCTAAAATGTAAGACTGTAAGCAGTGCAAAATAACATTTTATTGAAGGGTGATTCTTAGGACTTCAAGAAACTCAGCAGGAGCTCTCAGTTCATCACCTTTCTTCCCCTATACTTTAAGGATAATTTAGAAAGCAATTTTCTTCACTACTCTGTGAAGAAATTATCTGCAAAAATTGAACTATTAGGTGCCATTAAACTCATTTGATAAAAATCAAGATGTAGATAAGAAAACCGTGCTTGTTCGTGGCATGTTCAGAAAATCCCAGTTAATGAAGACACAACCCTGCTCCTTCCTCCCTGGTGTTTTTCACAACTAGAAATATTAGAAATACAAATAACAGCCAGATAGTAGCAGAAGCTTAATTTGGAGGGTAACACTTCCCAATATCCGAAACAAGCTCCAACTTTTTATCTGACAAAATGTATATGAGTCATGATGGACAATGCTAATATTGTATGAATTTTGGACACTATTGGAACTGTAACTTATAAAAGGCTCTAACAATAAGCAATTTTCTTCTGAACATTCACAGCATTACTATTAAGGATGGCTTGATGCCTTTGTTAATCTAGGTAACCCAAAACACAGTGATATCTTGGTTTAGCTTTCTACAGGGTTAAACAGAACTGGCCAAATACAGTACAGTCATTGCTCCACATTTGCTAGGGTTAGGGGCACAGGACCTCCGTGAATGTGGAAAATGCGAATAACTCTAGGCTCTCCCAAACCATATTTAACACACAAAAAGCATGATCACCATATTCAGGTCACAGTGGATTCCTTTGATGAATCAAAGTTCCTTCACAAGACAGAAGTGGGTCACTGGTGGGGCTTACTACCACCTCTACTTTTGCCCCACACCGTTTTAAATAGAGATTTACAAGCCTCATTTGCAGTTTCTCAGTCTCTCAAGGCTTGCAGTCCTATTAAAAATGGCCTAGGGAGGAAGCTGAGGTGAGAGCAAATAATCCATGAATAATAAAATCCACAAAAGTTAAACCCAAAAATGTGGAGGACTGACTGTATATAGCATACAGATGAGACTCATTTCCCCTTTTTACCCTAAAGTTAAGCATATTTGGGCCTGATTCTAGCACTATTTACCCTTTTCATCGAGTCATAGAATCATAGAAATGTAGAGTTGGAAGAGACCACACGGGTCATCCAGTCCAACCCCCTGCCATGCAGGAACACCCTCAAAGCACTCCCAACAGATGGCCATCCAGCTTCTGCTTAAAAACCTCCAAAGAAGGAGATTCCACCACACTCCGAGGCAGTATATTCCACTGCCGGACAGCCCTGACCGTCAGGAAGTTCTTCCTGAGGTTCAGGTGGAATCTCCTTTCCTGCAGCTTGAATCCATTGCTTCTTGTCCTGGTCTCTGGAGCAGCGGTAAACAAGCCCTCTCCCTCCTCTGTATGGCATCCCTTCATATATTTAAACATGGATATCATGTCCCCTCTTAACCTTCTCTTCTGCAGACTAAACATCCCCAGCTTCCTAAGTCTATCCTCATAGGGCATGGCTTCCAGGCCTCTCACCATTTTGGTCGCCCTCCTCTGGACTTGCTGCAGCTTGACCAGGTCCTTCTTGAATTGGGGTGCCCAGAACTGGACACAGTATTCAAGATGAGGTCTAACCAAACAGAGTAGAGTAGTACCAGTACCTCCCTCGATCTAGACACCATACTCCTATTGATGCAGCTGAGAATTGCATTGGCTTTCTTGGCTGCCGCATCACACTGCTGACTCATGTGCAGCTTGTGATCTATTAAGACTCCTAGCTCCCTTTCACACGTACTGCTATCCAGCCACGTGTCCCCCATCCTATATTTCTGTATTCCATTTTTTCTACCTAAGTGTAGGATCTTACACTTCTCTCTGTTGAATTTCATTTTGTTAGCCGTGGCCCAGCAATCCAATCTATCCAGATCATTTTGAACTTTGATCCTGTCCTCTGGCATATTAGCAACCCCTCCCAATTTGCTGTCATCTGCAAATTTGATGAGCATGCCCTCTATTCCTTCATCCAAGTCATTGACAAAGATATTGAACAGCACTGGGCCCAGGACAGAACCCTGTGGCGTCCCGCTAGTCACTTCTCTCCAGGATGAAAAGCAGCCATTCGTGATCAGCCTTTGGATTCAGTCGGTTAACCAATTACAAATCCAACTAACAGTAGTGTTGGAAACTAGAGTTTCCCAGAGTGTTAGCCCTATTTGGGAAATTCTGTTGAAGCTAAAACTGTGAGGATTCAGCCTCAATTAGCAGAGTAGCAGAAGAAACATGTCCAGTTTTGTCTATAACCTGATCTCAGACTGACTGAAGAAATAAAACAAACGCAGGCAGCTTCAGATTACAAACTTAGAAGACTTTACTAATGATTTCTACATCTACATATGTACTGGAGATCCTACTGCCTAGCTAGCTGAGAATAGAGGTAGCTTCGGTCTAACTCACCATCTTTTCTGATGGAGATGCGAACCATGGTCAGAGAGGAGCAAGCAAAGTGTTCAAAGAGAGAGAGGAAGGAGGGGTCTCATTCTTTTATAGGACCAATGACCCTAGCAACTGTCCTGGGTCACATGATCTGATCACCTGAACACAGGAAGACGAAAGGTGGAGCTTTGGCATGCAAAAGAGCAAAGGTAGCCCTATGCTAACTATGTCCACTTGTTCTAACAACAAGATGGGGGGGAGAATGCTGGAATTTTTCCAACAAGTAGCCCTGTCCAGCCCGCATTTTACTAGCTTCTTTGCAAGGATGTCATGGAGAACTTTGTCAAAGACCTTACTGAAATCGAGATATGCCACATCCACAGTGTTCCCTTCATCTATCAAACTAGTACCGTATTTTCTGGCGTATAAGACGACTTTTTAACCCAAGAAAATCTTCTCAAAAGTTGGGGGTTGTCTTATACGCCGGGTGTCGTCTTTGCGGTCGCCGCATATGGTGGGGGCAGCTCAAAAATGGCCGCAGCCGCATCCCCGCCGTATGCGGCCACCGTATGAAAGCACCCAGGGTGGTGCTGTGCACTTACCTGAAGATGCCGGGGGGAGAGGCTTGTTGTGCTAGCCGCTCTTCCCCCTCGCGCTAGCGCTGGTCGCGCTGCCTCCCCGCTTCCGCCCCCACCTCCGCCTACAGCTCCCAGGCCAGGGAGCGCTGAGGCGGGGGGAGCGGTAGCGTTTTGGGAGTCTCGTTGCGCTCGCTGCTCTTCCCCCTCGCGCGAGCGCTGGTCGCGCTGCCTCCCCGCTTCCACCCCCACACCCGCCTACAGTTCCCAGGCCAGGGAGCGCTGGGGGGAGCAGCGGCGTTTTGGGCGAGGCTCGTTGCGCGAGCACCGGTCTCGCTGCCTCCCTGCTTCTGCCCCCACCTCCGCCTACAGCTCCCAGGCCAGGGAGCGCTGAGGCGGGGGGAGCGGCGGTGTTTTGGGAGTCTCGTTGCGCTCGCCGCTCTTCCCCGTCACGCGAGCGCCGATCGCGCTGCCTCCCCGCTTCCACCTCCACCTCCGCCTACAGCTCCCAGGCCAGGGAGCGCTGAGGCGAGGGGGAACGGCGGCGTTTTGGGCGAGGACGGAGGTGGGGAAGAGTCCGACCAAGTTGGTAGAAAGGGGGGAAAGGAGAGCTTCCCTCCAGGCCGGCGGGTCAGGTGGAGGGCAAGGGCCGGCGCCGGCCTCCCCCGCCCTCCTCCCCTCTGGGCACCCGCCCCCCAGGCCCCCCAGCCCCAAAGAGCCGGGCGCGGGGTGCTGCCCTCTTCCCTCTTCTCCTCTGCTTCCCTTGGTGGAAGCAGCTGCGGCGGCTCAGGCAAACATTTTGTTTCCTTCCCAGCCCCAGCGGAGGAGGCCAACAAGGGGAAAGCGGGCGAGAGCCGAGGAGGGCGTTGGAAGAGGGGTAGTCTTATACGGAGAGTATATCCCAAACTCTATATTTTAACTGGAAAAGTTGGGGGTCGTCTTATACGCCCAGTCATCTTATATGCCGGAAAATACAGTAACTCTATCATAAAAAGAGATAAGATTAGTCTAGCATGACTTATTTTTGAGAAATCCATGTTGACTTCTCGTGATTACCGCGTTGCTTTCTAAGTGATTAGAAACTGACTGCTTAATGATCTGCTCCAAGATCTTTCCAGGTACTGATGTCAGGCTGACTGGGCAATAATTATTTGAGTCCTCTTTTCCCCCTTCTTGAAGATGGTGACAACATTTGCCCTCTTCCAGTCTGCTGGAACTTCTCCTGTCCTCCAAGATTTCTCAAAGATTATAGCAAGCGGTTCCGAAATGACCTCTGCCAGTTCTTTTAATATCCTAGGATGCAATTCTTCTGGCCCTGAAGACTTGAATTCATCCAGTGTGGCCTGGTATTCCTATACCACCTTTCTACCTATTATATTCCTCATTTCCCCTGCTTCCTCACCTGCTCCCCAACAGCCAGATTGAGTGCTTGTATCCTTCTGGGAAAAAAGTGAGGCAAAGAAGATGTTAAGCCCTGGTGGGTGGATAAAAAGGTGAAGAAACAGTTATGGAGGGGAGCTTTAAGCCTTTTTCACCTATGCATATGGGCTACAATCTACCTTGGCCCTGTGCACCCTTACTTTGGCATCAAAGAAAAGTGGCACATTGTGTGCTTTCCATTTAACATAGGCCCTTTCCGCACCTTACCTTTTTCCAGCGCTGGGGTGCTGGGATCGCGTGAGTAACCTCTGCCAAAAGGCTCTCCCTTCCTTGCTTTTTCAGCTCTGCACGAGCTGCCTGATCAGTTGAGAGCCCCACCTCTTTCTTCCACAGTGCAGCTTGGGACCTTCCCAGGCTGCACTGGAGAAGGAAGCACGACCGGCCCAGCTCCAGAGACTCTGCATGCCATGTAAGTGTATGCAAGGCCCAGGAGCAATGCGCGATCATGCATCATTTTTGGCTTCAAGCCAAAAATGAAAAGGTGCACAATTGGCCCCTGCCAGCCCCTGGAGTGTCACACAATTGTGAGTGCATCATGCAGATTACTTCTTGCAATCGCGCAACGCTCCAGACCCTCTTTTGCATGGAAAATGCCATGTGAAAAGGGCCATAGCCTTTTCAGAAAGTGTGCATAGGGGGATACCAGTACAACCTGCTTGTCATCTGATGTAGAAGCATTAAAGAGGGAGCGGAGAAACTGTCTTAATCATGACCACCATCTGAATGTTATTAGATTATTTGATTGAAAGAGATTGTGTTAATCTTTATTATATTTAGCTCTACAGTAATTTCTGAAAATTGGCTGATATAGTCTTCATTAGCAGGTAGCATTTTTCTTTAAAAAGTTCCATTTCTTCAGAGAAGAGCTCATTACATTGCCTTGGCAAACTATTACCTATATGTCTGCCATTTATAAGATAATGTTAATAAACTACCTCACAGGACAGTATGGGTCACTAAGCTAATGCATATGTAAACATTCAAAAACTGCTGTGTATAATTGCTAATTATTTGTGGTGTTGTGTACTTTTTTCTGCAATCTGCAGCCAGTTTACTCCAAACTGGTCCTAGCAAAGCTATCAGGAGTACAGTATTCCAAAGTAAGAACTGCAGCACATTAAAAAATTGATTTTATTTACATATGAAAATAGGAATTAGATTCTTCAGTGGTAGGGTGGCTTGATATCAGCGGTTAAACTTAACTGGCTCATAAATCTTTAATATTTTGAAAACTTCTCAGAGTACTGCAGAAGTTATGGATGTGTTCTCTCATCCTACTTTCATGGTTCTCTTACAAACCACATCCAACTGGAATAATATTTGCAGTTTCGAGATGTCTTTTTGAATTGACACAAGAAAGATCTTTCTGTAGGTGTATGTACAAACTATCTTTAAGAAAAGATTATAACTGTGTTTCAAGATTTCCTTGAACTATATTTCAAGGTATTCACAGTTTAATTTTTTTTTTACTTTATTTGCTCTAGAAAGAAAAAAGAAGTCTTGTGGTACTATTGATTCTATTTACTGTATATCTTAAATTTTGTATATCTGTCTATCTTAAATTAAATACTGTAATCTTAAATTTTGCCTATAGATGCCTCTTGTTACAATGCACATTATGTTTTTGTTTTGTTTTTTTAATTTGTTTTATTACTAAAATGTTTACTTTTCCTCCCTGTACAGTTATATCCAAGGTATTTTACGTATGTTTCATATTTAATTTTTATCTGCTTTTGTGTTGTATCTTTATTATGTGTTTTTTACAATGACCTTTGATGACTAGAAATGAATGGCCATCTCTATATACCTAAGGTGGTTAAGAAGAAAACCAGTACTGGCAAAATGAATCTTATATTGCACTGGTCAACACTCTTGCTGACTCTTCCTTGACCCTTCCTATTAGTCTATCAATTAATCAAACATATCACCTAGAAATCTGAGAATATAAACCTTAAATATAGTGATTATATTATGGCTAGCATTATACCATTTGCTAGAGGACTAGTTCTGGTTACAGAAGTGAGTCAGATTCAAAGGAGCTCCAAGACCATGTACTGGACACTCCTTCACTGCACAGTACCCACCTCCATCTCTCATGCTGTTCCAAAGGATCCTTAACCTCCTCTCTAGCAGATTTCCTGGGGCATAAGAATGGGGGAGGAAGGACAGGTGAAATTCTTCTCTGCCTTCCACCTATGGAAAGATACAACATTGGGTGTTCTGCTCTTCAGCTCTTGATCCAACCCATATTTACTTGGAGCTTTCTGAGATACATTTGAGGCTTACTTCCAAGCAGTGGTTTCTTATGGATTTCATGTTGGTGGGGCAGTACTTCTGTGCTAAGGAAATATCCACAGTGCAGAAACCATTTTGTAGATAGAGTTCAGCACCTCAGATAGCCTCTGTAAAGTCTCAACTAAAGCCCAGTGAGTATACCACACTATTGACATGGGAACCATTAATCAGCCCTTGCTTCCAAAGAAATAGTAACTTGCATTGGATCACGTTTGCTTCTGTGCATATTGTCTGTTCTTTTCTCCATATCAGTTATCTCCCTATTTCAGATTTACTATATTTTAACAACATTTGAATTCTCCTTTAATCTCTTTTTCATTATTTTTCCTAATTTGGGGGACTGGGATATTAAAGAGGAAAATTTGGAACACAAACTAAGATATACAGGTGCAATAAAGGACATGACTCATATTCCTCTGTGAGGTATTGGAGACATGGACAAGTAAGCAGATGTCTTTCTGTGGAAATTAGTACTTAAACAAATGGTTAGCATTCAAACATTTAAAAAGGAGCAAGACGAAGGAAGAATGAACTTCTCCTCTTCAAGTAACTAAGACATGAAGAAGATTTGATTAAAGATAACATCTGAGATTCTAGATCAGCTACTTAGTGGTCCTGACTACCCCTAATCCTGGCTTCTTATAGAGCAGCTGCTGCAAGCAACAGGGGTCTGTTCTCCTGTCAATCAAGATGAAGTAGATTGATGTTTCCACTCCCCTCTCATCAGTGTGTTGCATCCTTATTGACAAGAGAAAGACCTCCATTGCTCACAGTGGCTGGTCAGGATTTTATGATTCTTACATATTTCATACATTACTGAATTTGTAGGGATTGTGAATAGAAATCAGTTATGAATATTAACTCTAGGTTATGCATTCATAACTGCAGTTGTGAATTCCATCCAGCATTTATAGTTTGGAAGCACTCTAAATCTGACACTTCATTATGTTCCCAAACTGTAAGAAATCTTTGCCCAACTGGTAGAAGTTATCTCTGTACTAAGAAAGTAGAGAAAATGGCCTGAGCTGTTTTGAAATGGGATTATGTTGTCTCCTGGCAAAGAGATGATGTGATGTGAGAGTGTCCCAGAGAATGCTGGGAGACTCTCTGCTTGTGTCAATCCAGCTGGAGCTCTTCTACGACGCCATTATTGATGATGGCTGCTTTCCATGTTAACCTCACAAGTATTCCTGAGCTAATTTATCGGCTGTTAGTTTAGATAGGTGTTACAAGAGTGTTTGAGAAATTGACTTGTGTCTGCATATGTTTGTGGATTTACAGACCAAGTGCAGAAAGGAAAACAATCTGAAGTCAGAAATCCATACATTTCTGGGCTTGTGATGCTTACCATTAAAGGAACAGTAATACCCAAACTTTTGCCATATTCACATATTAGAAAAAAAAAGGAAATGCACTTCTAAAATGAGCATAAACTTGCTTTAGCCAGGGAAGGCATGAATCTATTAATGTTTCTATTGCAAATGTGCATAAAAATCAATATATTTTTCCCATAAAATTAAACAAACAAACAAACAAACACCACATGGAACAGACCTAGAGGTAGGTAAAAGGAAGATGCTTGCAAAGCCAGACTTGACACACCAAACCAGCCTGCGAGCCTTTTAAAACTGTTTATAAAACGTGAACTTTTTTGTGGTGTATCTGTCTGATATCTGCCAGAGATGATCCCTTAAAAGGGTAATAGACACCTAAAAATGATGTACCCAAAGGATGGGAGAGGGGGAATCAGAGTTGTAAAAAGGAGAAGAGTTGCTAAGTCTTTGAAATTATTGAAAAACAAAGATGAATCAGAATAATGAAAACCTGATAAAGTTCTACAGCAGGGCTCCAATTCTTAGACTCAACTAATGCAGACCCATTAAATCAATCAGAACTTAGTAAGTCAACAGTTATGTAAGGTTCATTGATCCAATAGGTTTATTCTTGTTCAGACTAACAATTGGACTTAGGCTTTTAATGAAATGAATGAGTGAATGAAGAAAGAAAACAATGTCCTTCTCCCCTTTGCGCACCCTTAATTTTGAAGCTGAGATTTATTTGATATGGTAATCTGGAGTGAATAAATAACGATTCCCTTGGAACTTGTTTCATGATTACTATTCAGAGTACATATTTCCATTTCTGTGTTGCAATGTCATTCTTCTAGCTAGAAGACCTTTAAGAAAGTGAAAACTCTTCCAGAAAGGTGGGGGTGGGGAGAGGAGGAGGAGGAGGAGGAGGGAGGGAGGGAGGAAGGTTGGTTAGCAATTAAAGGGAATAGAAGAACTGAGCAGTCATAGTAATGAGAAATGAAATGTCTAAACCAAGCTATGTATGCAAATGAAATGGCATTTGTCTGTGCCAGCTAATGCTGTCTTTACTGATATACCTTTCTGAGGGGCCAGCTTTTTCCTTTTGGTTTGAATAGTAAGGTTCAAGGGAGATTCCAGCATGAAATGAGTGATATATAATTCAGTGGGAAATACAGTGCTGTTGAACTTTGTCTTAACAAGAAGCAAGAGTCATTTTCTTACTAAAGAAAGCAAAATTCTATTTGGGTGCTAAAGTTTATTTGGATTGCCATACAAATTTACTGCTAGTGGCTGATCTGAGTGTACATGCTACCATCTGGTAGCTAATTAAATTTCATACTAATCTCATTGTTCCATAAGACTATACATTTGTTTAGTTGCTTCCCCTACCACAAATACACATGATTAATATTGCGTAGAGAAAGAAGCAGAGCAGGTTCCAAGCTCTGGTTTGTCCTTATGTCCCCTGCCAGCCATGTGCTGTGCACACACTGGGGCCATGGTTACAGTAGAAGAGTTTTCTGAATTTCAGTAGATGGTCCCCATGAACTGGGCATCAGAAAATTGTAGCTTACAGGAACGCTGTATCTATGGATTTGGAAGGCTTCCCCATTACAGGTGTCATGTGCTGCCTACTCTTTTACTCTCAAGAAAACAGACAGGGTTTTCCAACAATGTTTAATGAAGTATCTGAGGCATAGCGTATAACGGTTGCTAACATTCTACAATACACACTTGGTTGTATTGTAGAACACACTTTTACACATACACAATTCCCATTGATGTATTCTCAGGATCTTCCCCTTTTCCAAACTCTTAGTAGTTCCCATGGGACCTTGCTCGTTCCCTTACTTTGATCTTGCAAATCCTCCAAACTTTCTTAGGTTTGCTTATCAGCACCCAAGTTGTTTCCTAGGGCATCTCTGGTGTTTTTTTCAGTCTCAGTCCTTTGTGTATACAACTAAACACTGACCAGATACATTGAGGTCAGCATCTCTCAACCTAACCTCTTTTATCCCTCTCCACTAGGATGAGATACAGTGGAATTTCCTTTGATATGTAATTCATTGTTACATGCAACATAGATTCTACTGTTACTCTAAAACGTGGGTGACTTGGGGGGTCTACCTGTGATGCCAGTACCTCCATGTGACAAAGTGGAATTAATTAGCTCAAAATTAGGAGGCCTGCAAGAGGAGGGTAACTTAATGAGATCTTTCCACCAGTGTTTACAGGGTCATGCAAGAAAGAACCAGCCTGAGATTCAAAAGTAAACTAAAATATGTTTTATTGAGGGATATTCACTCATGCATGCACACAAGATACAAACGATCACATATTCACGCAAGAGCTAAACAAAGATTAAAGGGAGGAGAAATTATGGATAGCAACACTGAGGTTTTTGAGTTATAATTACCAATTCAGAAGATTAGTGAAGAAGCAGTAGAGAAGGCTTAGACTTACATCCAAGGACAGTACACAACCAGGAATCAAAGTAGGAGAAAAACATTCAGCAACTGAGGAACTGCAAGCAAATTGCTCAAAACTAGGGATTTTTATACTCTATTTCCATCCCTGAAAGGGTGTGAGTTAATTGCTTTCTGGTAGAGTAAATAAAGGGGGGTCAGAGATGAACTGATATTTTCAATGTCTTCGTTGGGTGATGTGACTGGGAAAGGCTTCTGTGGGAAATGCACACAGTAGGGATGCTTGCCTTCCACAATTGACTTGACTATTGTTTTATATGGGCACTTGAGAGGATTAGCTTGGAGCCATTACGTCAGGTTTTCCAAGATAATTCACACTGAACCTGGCCATGCTGAGGGCACCTCTGACCTGCTTTCCATCCAGTGTTCCTTTTCCACATGGCCTTTCAGCCATAACTGTGTATAATTTCAATTTATACCAATTAGGCATATCTGCCAATTAATATATTTTTTCCAATTAAATAATATCAAAACGTTGGGTGGAGGGGTTATACATCCTGGTAACACTATTGCCATTACAAAATTTCCTAAAGCTCATATATTCTAAATCACTTGTCAATTGCTATCATTTTTAGGTAAACAAAACGCCACCTTCACTGAATGACTGAACATGCTCTTACAACAATCATTCAGGTTTTACCTGAAATTTAACATATAACATATGGTGGCCTGTAACAAAAGCCTTTTGTTATGCCAAGATAATGATTCACTACAATGTTTTATACCAGCATATTGTACTGGGGGCATAGCATAATCAGCAGGCATTCATCATCCTGGCTGAGTCACATTATTAATCATGGCATGGGGCACAGCTGACATGACAACAGGTATGTATACATGTGTGCATGAAAATTTCTATATCTTACCTTTTATTGCAGGATCTCAGGGTGGTGGGCAGTATAAACAATTTAAAACACTACTACATTGAGAACATAAATAATTTAAACAACATAAAAACATATTAAGACAACTTTAAAAGCTACACTTTCAATCCACACACATTTTAAAATGAATTAGTTCCCAAAGCCTTTGATAAAAGCCATGGCTTTGCTTGGCACAAGAAAGAAACAAATGTCAGTACCAGACAGAACTCCAAGAAGAGGGAGTTCCATAATCAGGACACCAGAACCATTTTGTATTATACACACTGATGGGACAGAGAGAAGGGCCTGTCCTGCAGATCTCAGGTATGCCTCCAACGTATGAGTGCAGGGCTATCAAGAGAACCAAAAGAATTCAGTCAGCTGTCTTTACACAAGATGTCCATCACATGAAGGAAGGGGCAACTGAATAAAGATTAGAGCAAATGTAATTCTTTTGTGTTATCCTTGCCTTTTAGATTTGCTGTGGGTAACAGGGTTGGGAAAGGTGTAGCCCTCCAGATCTTCTTAGTCTGTAGCTTTAACCAGAATAGCCAGTGGTTGGGAATATGGGCATTTCAGCCCAAGAACATGTGGAGAGACATGTGTTCTCCATGTCTGATGTGCAGTTAGTTTCTTTTTCTTTTTCTTTTTCTTTTCTTTTACATGTTCATATGTTCTAGACCTCATAAGCATCTGAAAAAGGGCCTTTGAGGCCACTAACAGTTATGCTATGCAAAAATTATCCTGAGAATTTTTGTTTCCATTTTACTGTATCATTACAAGGACTGACACATGACATCTGGGGGTCTTTCTATCCAACACTGTGGCCCCCTTGGTGATGATTATCCTGCCAGAAATGAAAGCATCCTCACACTGAAAACTCAATTTAAATGAATGGCATTAGAATGCTACTCATCCAAGATATGTCAAGGCTACCCAGGGGAGTGTTCCCTTGAGGTCTTGCTGAGGAGAAATGAAATGTGTCTGCTTGGTTGCAATTGTTGTCAGCTTCCTCTCTTCAGGATGCATGGATAGAGGAAAGCCAAAGGGGTTATTTTTTTCCATTAATATTTTCATTTGAAAGATACTGGAAAAATCTTTGCAAGACAGATAGAAATTGCAAATCTTCTATCATTTCTGCCGCACCATGTGGCAATAAAGCAACTGTGTGCGTCTTTCTTGCATAATAGAGAAGAATGTTATTTGCCAGGATTTTCTTTGCTGCTGACTCTCACTTGCCAGTCAGTGAAGTGACTCGTTCGTCATTATGCTGAATGTCATCGAGTTTATCCTATGTGGAGGACCTGGTATAATTTCTGGATTATATAAGCATTTGCCAAATAGAGAGGAATTTATTAACTGGAGCCAGCTATTGCTGAGTAGTGCAATATAGTATACTAACTACACTGTGTGCCAGCCACAGAAGGATGTTGTCTTTATCTGCAGCTCAGACAATGGGAAGGGGAAGGTTCATTATTAAGCTAATAATGATTATCTTTATACCCCAGTGTAGGGACCACACAGACAGGAACAACATGCATGTGAAAGAGGAGTTCAGTTAGCCCTCACTAGGGTTAGGGGTGTAGATCCTTGCAAACATGGGAAAATCACAAATATCAAAATGTGTGTGTGTCTGTGGGAAGGGGGGTGAGGTATGGTGGGGAGAATGGGCACCCACGGTGCAAACCAGGTGAGAGAAAGAAGAGGAAAAGGGGATGGATTGGCATGGTTGCCCTATATCCCCCTCCCTTGCCCATCTTCTTCCTTGGATATGTGTTGGGGGGCATTGGAAGAGAGTTTGTGTTTCTGAGAAATCAGGCTGTGAGCCAACCTTAGCTGGCCAGGCAGTGGCTGATAGAGGAGGAGGGCCAGAGGAGGGTTTTTAAGGGTTGCAAGTCCTGATCAGAGCCTCTGAGTGGGAAAGTTCCCCCAGAAAACAAGTGTCTGAGATGGTGGGGTAGGGGTTGGAGAAACTCAGAAGTAATCAGATCTGTGAATGTCAAACCTAAAAATGTGGAGGGCCAACTGTATTTATGCTATTCACAGGATGTCATGACACAGCCTACCTTGGGTGTGAAAAGGTTACATAACAGCATCCAGAAAAGCCAGAACATGCCACTTGGACAGCTGAGCATTTAAGGTAGAGATTAGGGTGAACTGGGAAAACAGTTTGTTCCCCTACATTCCCAAGCAATGGAGAAAGGAAGAGGTTTATTTTTGTTTTACTCTAGTGTTCTCCAATTCTGGGAGTTTCTAGTCTAGAAAGACCAAAAGACTGTGTAAAAGCTCCAGTCAGAGAGCCACCTCATGACTTTCTTCCACAATAAGGAACAGACCCTGAGGACCATCCCACCATGATATGAAAGGCTCATAATGGATGAAGATGAGGGAACAACCCTATTCTCTGTTGTACTTCATCACTTGCATCCACTGATAATCAATATAGTGAAGACCATCTTTTACAACAATGCTGAATAGTGTTAGCAATTTGCAGATCTACTGATGAGTCCTAGGTAAAAGGGCCCTAATATTAATACACTTAGTTGTTCTTCAAAAAGCTCCAGCTGATGTATGTTGAGCTATCCAAATTTTATCTGGCCAACAAACCTAGAAACAAAAAGGATGGAGCAAGCTTAAATGCATTCACAACTGAAAGATACCAAAATAAAGCCAGATAGCTGAGAAAGGCATTGCTTAAGCACTCAGTGCAGCTTTGTACTATGTGTTTTTCTAAAAATTCCAAGACACCACTTATTATTCTTTAGTGGAAGAGGTGAGAAGATTTTGGTGCAATAGGTGTAGCTTTTCTGTGACTCCTTCTGAATTTCCTACAAGTGTCCTTTAGAGAGATTTCTCAGGTGATATTTTCTCACAAATGCTTCTGAGAATTTTCTTTCTTTTTTTTTTTCTGAGCCACCTCCCCCACAACAGACAAAGGCCACTTGGTAATTTCTTTCCTGTAACCATCCTCTACGTTTTTTATGGTCTTCAAGCAATGTCTCAGGATAATCCATGGTCTGGGACATTGTAGAAATGCAATACATTGTACAGTGTAGAAAATACAATACATTGTAGAAAATGCAGTCTGGTGGTCAGACTGCGCGCACAGTGCAAAAAGAAAAAAGAAAGAAAAAAGAAAGGAGGGAAGCTGTTTCTGCTAATAGTGAGCCCCACTCCTGAGAATCTCTTGCACAATTTCTCCCCTCTGTGAGAAAATTTAGAGAAATATTACCTTGTCCATGAAAGTCTGAAGAATTTTGAGAGACCATTTGACAGAAGACAGAAGGCACTGATATGTACATAGGGACTGTCCCTCTCCTCTTTTTCTGGTCCCAAGTTGACATCTCTTCCTCTTCCTTCCACAGTTATCTTTTAAATCTGTTTGTGGAGGCATGGAAATGGTGTTCTTTCTGACTCTTCTCTGCCCATCCAGTTCTGTCTGTTTTGTGTTTGCTTCCACTCAGATTGTTAGTGGTCAGAATTTGGACATACAGATATCCCACAGTTAACAGATTAGCAGTGTTCCTTCCTGGGCATTTTTTGTTTAAAAGAAACTTTGGTACCAAGAGGCAGCAAAAACATGGAAAGAAGTAGCTACTCCCTTGGATGGCCAGTTGCAGAAGTGGTGATACTTCTTCACTAACTACCTTTATAATTACTTTAAGAGTGTTGTAGGGGCACAATCTGTAGGTTTAAGTGTGACTTGTGTTATGACTTGTACTGTTACTTCATGCTCCATGGACTTTAATATGACAATGAGGTTGATAGGAAGACTATGTATTTTCTAGCAGCTTGTGGTATTCAGATTATTTATTTAAAGTAATTAAAAAGGAATTATTTTTCCTTTGAGAAAATGAGGAAGTAACTTTTTTCATTTTGAAAATCTAATTATAACGGCAATTAATTATCTGAGGAACTTTGGGCACCATATGTCTGAATGCTGTAATGGTCTGAATGAGGACCAATGAACTGAAGTTGAATCCTGATAAAATGGAGGCTCTGTGCTTTGGAGGTATTTGGTCCAGGAACTGGGTAAACAGCTGTCCTGGATGAGTGTGCGCTTCCCCTGAATGAGCAAGCATAGTTTGGGAGGTCTCTTAAATCCAACCCTGACAATGGCAGCCCAAGCAGACTCTGTAGCTTGGAGTGCTTGGTGCCAGTTTTGACTAACGTGTAATGTACTTTCATTGGAAAGTTACCTGTGCATGAACTACTGTTGGGTAGTTTATCTCTGTCCAGGAAGAACCATAGCTGGTGTATATTTAAAGCGTTAAATGATTTGGGAACTTGATACTTCAGGGAACACCTCTCCTTATATGTAGCTGTCTAAGAACTGAGGTCTGCTGAGGAAGACCATCCACTGTGTCCCACCAGTGAGGTCAATGCACTGTATTGGGATACACTGGTGCCCCAGTTATGGAATTCCCTCCCCCAAGAGACCTGATTGGCACCACCACTCATTAAGTCTTCTCAAATACTGATGTACATAATTTTAACTTTTTTAAATCTTTTAAAAGTTTTGAACTCAGTAAGCTTAATATATTTTTAGCTTATTTAAATTATATTTGTTTTGAACAGTTGAACCTGTTGTTTTAATGTTATTTGTAAGCCACCCATCAAGATAGATAGATAGATAGATAGATAGATAGATAGATAGATAGATAGAGTAGGGTAAAAACATTTAAATAAATAAATACTTTAAAAGTAATTAATGTCTTTTAAAATTATGCAGTAATTTAAGGAACAAATTACTTTGAACAGTAAGTTACCAAGATCTGTTTAGAACTGGGGAATCAGTTGATTTACTACTGTGCAAAAGATTTAATAAGGTCCTAAGGCTATTCTCAATTTCCAGACATTAAAGATAAAAATAGCAGTGTGTTGCAAGAGCATTAGTTGAAATTATGCACCATATAATTATAGCAATGTTATCAACAGAAAACCACTTTTTTTCTCTTTTAATGCAAAGGGATTTAGACATGTGGCAAGTACATCTGTTTAATAATCTATAAGAGCAGGGAAACAAAATATACAAAAGGTGGGTTTTCTGACCCCAACATGAGAGACTGTCAAAATGATTGCTTGAGTACTTAGTCTGGAAGATCAAAAAGTATTGTGAATGGCTTTATTTGGAAAGAAACAGAGTTGCTGCACAATTATAAGGTAGGGACAATTTACTTATAAGTTTCCTTTTCTCACTGAAGTACAGTATTTACATTGCATGAAATCACACAAAGGCTAGAGAGAGAGTAATCAGAGAAGGGAAGTCAAAGGACTGTAAATGGAGAATGTTGCTGCTCATCATATTATTGGCTTTGTGCATTGGACATATCTTTAGCTTCACACAAATCCTTTTATTTGCAGTTCTGCAGTTACACTCATTTTATCAATCTCAAGGATAAGTTAGAAGTAGTCAATAGCAGAGGGACAGACAAGCAACATATGGAGCATGGTTCAATACTGCCAGGAGTGTAGTTTTTTGTTTCCCTTAGGACTTCTGTATCTCAAAGGATATTATTCTGGTTTTTAAACCCAGGCGTGAACTCCCACAAAAACTTTCCTGGAGGTTGTTGACTTCTGTGGGAGTTGCAACCCACCAAGAAATAAACTTCCGTAACATTTTTTGCTGACCTTATCTAATCTAATTTTTGGACTATAATTCCCAGCCTCCCCACCCAACATGCCAAGAATAACATTTTATCTGGGGATCCATGGATGGTCATTGTATATGGGACTCTGTAATTTCTTTCTTGAAGCTGAATCACGAATGGGTGTCAAAGTGAAACCGCACTGACCAACAGTGCAATTTCTAGGTATAAACTGAAAAAAAGAATCTGCTTTTCCGTAAGATGTTCAGCAACATTTAGAAGCACATGCACTTTCTTCGGCTTTTCTTTTATTAACCATCTCATTAATGGGTGTAAAGTATACACTTGTTTGGAGTGAAGTCTAAGCTTTCTGGATTCCAGATGTCTGCCTTTGATAACATAAGCAGTAAGCATATACCTACCTATATGTTTACACCTATATCTATTCTTATGTCTGATCTAATCTATATCTCTATCTGTAATTGACTATGCACTGTACATAGTTATATTTCTTTCGTTTTGCTTTGTTATTTCTGAATGAGATGGGATGATGCATGTAGCTAAATGAAGAAACTGCCTTATACCAAATCAGACCGTTCGTCTGAAAAACAATCTAACTAAGGTATGGGCAAAGTACAGCCCCATGAGTCAGACCAACCCCCAGACCCAATTTTTATTTTGTCACTGATGAAAGTAATTGTGCCTTCTGGTGTCCCTGGGAGTAAATTTTTACTAGTCTCTCTCTCTCTCCCTCTCCCTGTGTGTGTGCATGGACTGAGCCTTTTAGGTCCAGGGATTTTTTTTCCCTTAACACTTTAGTTATCCCAGATTCAGCTGAGGGATACATGTGCGGGTCCCAGTTCCCAAGAAACTGACCATTCCTGACTCTTAAGCCATTGCCCAAGTGGCACTGGCTTTCTATGTCATGCAACAGTCCACAAACTCCACTTTGAGGTAGACATTAATGTTTATTTGCAGCAAAGCAAGCAACACAGCATACTTCTTCTGCAGTTGCTGAGACTAAACCATATATAGAGTTCACTGGTTTTATACTTAACGCATATAATTTTTTTTATAAATTTAATTTTTTAAATAATTTTATTTAACATAAACAGACATAACAAACACAGAAACATAACATTAACATTAACATACACACAAAAACAATAATAATATACATATATCTAACACTACCTAACAAAATAACCCACTAACCCAAGACCAGACCCACAATCCACTAACCTAATAACCCCAAACCAACCATTCTTAAACTTAACCATAAAAGACACAATACAATATATATAATAATAGTAACATATATAAATTTTAGGTGCACAAAACTGTGATTTGAGAGAATCATAAATTTAACATCATTCCATATCTTAGACATTTGCGGGACTTGCAGTTGTTTAACCTTCTTTCATCCTTGGTACAGGAATGTATTTCCTGCTCCTTATCTTAGACCCTTGGAGTTTCCAAAACACCCCTTGCTACTTTCATTTTCACCCTCTATGATCTTCTTCTCCCTCACTGGATGCATTGTAACAGTGGGCAAAAAACAATTAACTATTTGATACATTGGAATGCACAAGCAAGCTTCAAACAGATTCATTGTTGCAATCAACAATTAACACTCAATACTTTGTAGTGCTCTAGCTAAACTCTAGCATTGCCCCTACTACCATATATAATTTCAATATATATCAAGCAGATCCCCTTATGACAGGGGCTAGACATCTTGACATTCTAGGGCAGTGGTTCTCAACCTGTGGGTCCCCAGATGTTTGTGGACTTCAGCTCCCAGAAGCCCTGAGCATTGACCATAGTGGCTGGGGCTTCTGGGAGCTGAAGTTCATGAACATCTGGGGACCCACAGGTTGAGAACCACTGTTCTAGGGCATTCCTGTTCCTTGCTATCTCATATCTTAAAGTACAAAAAAAACCCCTAATGGTTCTGCCAAGAACTGAAGTTGGAATCTTCTTCATGTAAATGATGTGCTTCACCAATCAGCTCTGATCCCTTTCTGAAGGAAGGGAAAGATGCAGTAATGGGGGAAAAGAAATGGTGCGGTAGTAGAAGGGGAAAGCAGTAGCAGCCAACAGGAATGGAAAAGGCAGACATCCTCACAATGAAGAGATGCTTTGGGCTTCCTCATTAATTGCATCAGTGTTTTCTACCCGAAAACTGGAAGAAAAGAGCATTTGACACCAGTAATTTACAAGACAGTTGCTGAATGAGTGAATTCATTGATTTCCATTGATTAGAATTCCTTTCATACTAAAATTGGTAGAGGATTCATCTACAGCCTCACAATGCTGCAATTTCTGTGAAGTCCATTTTTGGAGAGTAATCACACATTAAATATAAAAGGAACTCTGACTTCTACATTATAATTAATACATAAATCACCCTACCTTTTTGAGATCAGGAGCCAGCAGTAGTTAATAACTTATAACAAGGTATACGTTGAGAACATTTCAAAATTAAATTATATCTCTTTCGTTTTTAATATGTAATGTCATGTTATGCGGAGGGGAAAGCACATCACATTTTGTACAACATAAAGTGGTAGGTACATCAGGACATAGCCAGCTATAATGTCACATGAAACTAAGTAGTGTCACTAAATGTCACGGAAAGTGATTTAGAAATACATCACTCAGAAAGCCACAACTGCCAAGTTGCATCTTCAGAAAAGGCCGTGGGAAACTTTACTGCTAAAATATGCATTTGTGTTGTATCACAAAGCTTGCTATTATGTTCAATGAGACACACATGACACATTTTCCTGTACAATCCACCCACATCTCCAAAAGTAATAAGACACATATGGACACACCACATGCCCTGTGAGCATTTTGATAGCTGTGTGGAACTCCTACTTGAATGGACTTCCACATTTGCTCCAGTGGAAGCTGTGGCTATTATCATTCAAAACTTCTGCAGATTGAGGAGCTCCATTATGAGCATGTTGGAGGTGGTCAAAGTTGAACTGGATTGATCTTATCAGATTTGATCAAATTTGGATGTATTAGAATAGGGCCTACCTACTTTTGAAATACAGTCAGCCCTCCACATTTGTGGGTTTCACTTTTGTGGATTTGATTATTCACAGATTATTTGCTGACAGCTCTGCTGTTGCCCTATGCTATTTTTAACAGAGACTTCAAGCCTTGTGATATCGAGAAACTGCGAACGAGGCTTGTAAGTCCCTATTAAAAATGATGTGGGACAGCAGTGGAGGTGGCAAGAAGCCTCACCAGCCACACATTTCTGCCTTGTGAAGGAATCCTGATGCCTCAAAGGAATCAACGATAGGTTGAATATGGTGCTCATACTTTTTTTCTGTGTCAAATATGGTTTGGGAGGGCGTAGAGTTATTCATTTTCCCCTCACTTTCACAGAGGTCCTGTGCCCCTAACCCACACAAATGTGGAGGGATGACTATAATGTGCTACCTTCTTTCATATTTGAATACACACAGACACACATATCCATAAGATATACATTAAAATTAACTGGTCTGGAGTAATTGTTTACATTCTTGTTGCTGCTGTGTGCCTTTGAGTCATTTTCAACTTACGGCAAGCCTAAGTGACCCCAGAACAGGGTTTTCATGCAAGATTTTTCAGAGGAGATTTGACTTTCTCTGAGGTTGAAAGAGTGTGATTGACCCAAGATCACCCAATAGATTTCTATGGCTGAGTGGGGATTCAAATCCTGGTCTCTGGAGTAATAGTCCAACACTTAAACCACTACACCAAGCTGGCTCCCTGTTTATATCCTAATAAGTATATATGTGTGTTGATGGGATGATTGTTGTTGCTGCAGATAAATAATACCATAGTTGTTGTTGTTAATTAGTTGCTACTGCTACTACTACAGATGCTATGAAAATGATTCTCATTAATGTTCTCTACTGATTTTGGAATTCCTAATGAGGAGATATTTCTGAAGTAGAATCAAAACTTATGTTCAACCTTTCTTCAGATGTGTGCCCATGTGCATTTTACCTGTACTTTTAGCTTCTTGAGTTCTATCTTTTTTCTGCTTCTTCATTCCAGGGCACATGTGCACATTGACAAAAGATTACAAAGAAGAAAAGCAATAAGTGATCATCAATGTATATTTGCCAAGAGAGATTCTTTCTTTGCAGTATTCACTGCTGTAAATCCTTGGGTGCAATAAATCAGCTTCTTGATCAAAACACCAACTGCAGGATCCCTTCTGTCTGGTGCTCATTGGGAAGCAGACAAAGTATATCGCCACTGTTATATTCAATAAAGGATAGTGGAAGGAATTTCCTTCCTAGATTGTTGGCCCTCTTGCTTGGGAGACTGAGAAGGGCTATATGAGGGAGTAGGATTCTCACTCTTATCTCCAGTTTTAATTTGGAGAATTAAGTACAATTCCCCAGTGCACATCTCTCCTTCCCAAACAGTGCAGCAGACATTTCAGGTGGAGGGGTTTGAATGAGGAGTTAGAAGGAGGGTCTTCTCCAGGACTCTTGGCAATCAGGATGGAGAACTTCTAGGGGCAAATTTAGCTCATGAGGACAGAAATTCTTCTCCCATGAAATACAAGTTGCCTTACCTATGCCAAATGGATATTGATATGTGTCAGTGTATTGGCTTACACAATATACCTTTCTTAGAAATATTTCAGGGGGTCCAATGGCACAAAATCAAAAACAGCCTGAGATTTCCAGTGAACCCCTTTGTTACAGACGTTTAAGAGAGGTTGGGGATGACCTGCAGCCTGAACTTGCCTCAGGTATGCAACTCCCCCATCAGAACCAGATGTGACCCAAAATCTGTTTCTTGTTGCATTTTTTTTATTATTTGTAAATTTGGGGGCCAAAACAAGGTACAAGAATGGAAATTGTCTTCTTTATTTAATTTGCTCGGGCATCAGGAAGTCCAGAAGAGCTCCGGGGTTTTTTTTTAAAAAAACTTTCTTGATGGCTGACTTTGATCAAGATTACTTTTGATTATGATTCAAAATAACTGTAGGACAAGTTACTCTTAATTCCACAGTCAGTCACTGCCCTGCCACTTCTTTCCATCAGGTTAAGGACATGCCTACATACATACATGCCTTGCTGAGATCAATAGAAACATCTTTATCAGTGGTGGTTGCTGGTTCCCATGTCAGTGGTGGGGGTAATGAATCTTTTTCCAGGTTTTAGTTGGACCTTTGCAGGATTTATCGAAGGTGCTGAATCTACTTTGTTTATATGGATCAGCACCTTGAATAAATCCTTTAAGGTGTGGACTAAAATTCAGAGTGGATTCACTGTCCACTGACATGGAAGACAGAAGCTACCACAAAATTTGACATGATGGACTATCTCCAAGCCACTATCAGATCCCCACTGGTGGCATTAAGGACAATCCATGTGACATTGAGTATTTTCCTGTTCACCTATGCCACATTATATGCATAATCTGTTATTGCTGTAGAGAGGGACACCAATATGAATTAGCCAAACATATTCAGCTATATTACCTCACCATCACCTAGAGGCTGATGATGTTGTCTTCAAGATAGTACTGGAGTGAATCCATGATGGTGTCATATATGGTGATGATCAGAAAAAAAATGTTAGCAGTAATGCCATAGACACTAAAATATTAGATATTAAATATGAAAATTAAATAAATCCCAAGATATGTGAAATGTCTGAAGAATGGTAAAGTCTTGTGCTGGCAAGTTAGTCATGTGGTTGGCCTCATGAGGTTTCCTAGAGAGGGCAGGGATGAGCGTATCTGTTTTGCTGCATTTCTCATGGCTTCATCCTCTTCTTGTATCATTTAGAGAACACACTGAATTTCATCCTTCTGCCAAAAAAGTCTACATGAACATTTTTACACATTTCTTTTAATGTATGCATTGCATGTTTTGGTGTGGTCCTTGATTGATTCAAGCACCATCCAAATAGGGAAAAAGCAAACAAGGAGAATTGTGTCTTTTGATGCCTGCAAGTGTGATTACCTATGCTTTCAGTGTTTTGAGCCATTCAGCATCCCAACAAACTTTGATACAATTTAAAAATGTACCAGGAAATGACTATCTCTGATGTCACTTCTGGTTTCTTAAAATGGTATAGAGGTGAACAAACATGCAAATAGCTCTCAAACCCCCTATGACTGCCCACTTCTGTTCTAGTATTTACACAATTTAAAAACATTTCTCCTCCCCCTAAATAAAACTTATTTCCTCTAAGAAATTCCTTCCTTTTGTGCACTTTCACTTCATATTCCCATTTTGTGCATATTTTTGGTTTCTGAACTGAAATGTAACATTTTGAGAAGTGTGGATTTTGACATGCGGGTTTGATTAGGTTTGTTTATACATTTAGCAGGTCTGAATTTGGGGAGTTTGTAACAAGGGGAGAATGAAGACAATTGAGCCTGACACTGACACATACAGATGATATGGATCTTGTCACAGGCAGACATTCTTTAAGCATAACAGTCAGTCTTTTTTTCAAGCCTGTTTTTTTTAAAAAACATTTTTTATGGGAATAGGTGGGATGTAAATATTATTGCTATTGACATATGCAGTAGCATTATTAGTCAAAGCTTAACAGGGTTAGCTGGGCTTTGCAACATCAAGATTTATGGGAAGATTTCTGTTAATGCAAAGTGAAATCTGTTATCATCAGCATGTGGTATCACGTTTGCAGAATGGAAAGCTGTACTTCTCTAGTTTTGGAAGAGGGTGTTTTTCCATGTTAACCCTTCCTTTGTTGTATACCTCATCATATTGATTTCAGAATCCAGATGCCATGTTAAAAGAATGTGTGTGTGTGTGTGTGTGTGTGTGTGTGTGTGTATTAATGCCTATTTCTCTGAATTATATGGATTGGAATCCACTAAATCAGGTTCAAATGCAATTGTGCTATGCATTTGTGATTGTTTCATATTCACATCCCCTATGTACTTCCTAGTTTAGGGGAAATGAGATTGTGAAAGTTCCCTGATCCTCACTTAGTAGAGAGCGTTCACTGTGATAAATTGTGGTGGTCTATTCCTTGTTGATTGAGAAGCAACTGACTGACATTTCCCTCTTGCTCACATGAGTTATTCCTGGTCTGAGGGGGAATTGCAACAGGGACCCTGATTCTGGGTGTAAAATCAGAGGTTGCCCATTGGAGAGGGTGGGAACATTAGTCAGTTGCTTCCTAACTGATAGGGGAACAGACCAGACATCCAGCAAGAGGGGATAGAAGATTTGGTCCAGGAGTTATTGCAAAGCTAGGTAATGATGTAATTATGGTGGTTATGCATTCATAACAGCCCAAGTGAATTCCAACCATTCTAAATTTCACAGGGGCAGAAGTGTGTAGAGATAACACTCGCCAATGAATTTCTCACTTTTGTTCTAGTGGCTTTCTCTGGTTGCAGGCCAAAATACTCTTGGGCAAATTTAATCCCATTGGCTAAATAGAAGAAATTTTAACTCAGTAAGTATATTCTAGATCATACTGGTTGAACATGAATCTTCTCCAATAACAAATAGTACAGACAGCAAAGAAGCACTCTTCACTGGATTGTCACTCTGTTTTCTTCACTCACACTGAATATTTAACTTCACAGATAAAATGGCAGAAATGCTAGACTAGGGAGATTGACACAGCCAGATTCAAATGCATATGTTCCAAAGTTCAGCCTTCATGGGAAGTGAGAATTGGAGGAAGCTTTGTAAGTCAAGGCAGGACATTCACATCTACAGCAGCCCTATTAGAAATCTATCCAGCTTCTGCTTGAACACCTCCAGAGACTAACAATCCAGCACCTCCTAGGCAATTGCTTCCATTGTAACTTTTTCTTAAGATCCTTTGCTTTCTTATAAGCTCCTCTACATTTATGGGGAGGTGATTTTGGTTGCTCAAAGCCATCTATGAAAAATCAAGAACATCATTACAAGCTCCAAGGCCTTTAATAATATTCTGCATAAACTTCTCTGTGAAGTGTTGGCCCTTGAACTTCGAGCTGATCTCATTTGGATCATCAGAATATACAGCTGCCACTCCAGTTTAAAGAGCCCAGGTGTTTCCAGATGTTTCAATCATTTCTGATAATTCCTGAACATTAATCATAATGACTACAGTTTCTGGGAGGGGATCTCCAAAACATCTGGAGGATCAGAGTCTGAGAATCACTGCCCCGGGACACCCCAGAAAAAAGCAGTGACTCCTGATCTTGGAATTCTGGGTTTTGTTAGACTGCATTTACAAAGTCTCTGACCAAAGGCCATGCTGGCTGGCACTTGGGGATCCCAGCTTTGCAGCCACTAGCCTAATGTGTAGTTGAATGAAATGATGAATGAAAAGCACTCTGCAAAGACTTAAACACATTATCTTACTACACATATTTGAAGACTGGTGTTGATGTGGGCTTTTGTCCTAAAAGTCCTTGGTCAAATTAAGCCTTGATGTGTAAAATTAGAAGCAAACTGAGACTTCCATATGACCAAAATGCTTTATTACCATTTCTTGGTGTCAAAATTCTGCAGGTCCTTTCTTCTTCTACTAGTGAGAAATAGATACAATTCTTGCTCATATGAGGAAGGGTTTTGTAATTTGATAAAATTTGAATATTTCCTGCTCTCCTCTTTTAATACTTATAATTCCTCCCCCACCCAACAAATTCCCCTCAAAAGGACATTTAATGTTCCTGACTGTGGAAAAGATTTTGTTGAGCTCTCAGAAGTTAGACTACTACGGGATTAAAATACAACAGTAGGGAGAGTGGAAATATTTCTTGTTTGTCAAAGAAAATTGAAAGTGTCTAATGATATAGTCCAATTTTCCCTCTGACTGTTCTGTTTATTTTACAACAGAGAATGCAGCAATATAATTAGAGATTAAGGTGACTGAAGCCTGCTTTGCTTGCAAAAAAAGTTGAAGGTACAATTTATTTGTTAGTGATGTAAACAAGTATATCAGAATCTAAGATCGTCATCACAATATATTTACACTTGTCAAATTTGTTTATCCAACAATGCAATGGGAAGTATTACTATTTTCAAGTCCTGTTGCTTCATTTCTTCAGTAGTTGATCAGCATATGAATGATTAGCATCCTAAGCCACCCAAAAATGCTGTGCTTTCAGTTATGAGCAACGATATCCTATGTAGAAATGTCCCCACCTCTGCTTCTTTGCTGATCATCTTTTCAAGAGCTGTTTTGAGGAATAAATGTTTAAAACAAGCACTTACTATTTTAGTCTTGAAGGTATGATTCAGAATGCATCGTGATGACATACAACATTGACCAAGGGACAAAAGAGCAACAGAGTGCCTGTTTTCAAAGAGAGAACCATTGTTACTCTTTCTCATTATAAAAAGGGAAGAATTGAATTTGAGAAAAATTTAAAAAAAACAATATAGTTACACGTAAAGATCCTTCCCTCCTTCACTTCCCTCCTTTTTCCAATTGCTATTGTTCATAAATCCAAAATATCACTATGCCTGTGTACACTTTACATGTTTGTTTATAGGTTGCACTTTTCCCCATTATTTTCATTATTACATTGTCAGTGGAATGACTATAGCACAACTCTCCCCAGACCTTTGTGAGGGACACAAAAATGATCTTTGCTTATTTTCTTAATCTTTCATTAGTTATTAGGTTTTAAATGTATTTTTAACAAACAAATATGGAGTGCACAATGTTCTCTCTGTGTCTTTGCAATCAGTTGGGTATTCACAGAATAGGTTATTGAATGCAGTATAGCCTGTTGATCATTTAATCTTCTTATCCCTCCCATTTAGAATAGTATGCAAACAATTTTCTGCCAACTAAGGAGGTAAGGAAATGGCGGGAGGCAGAGAATTACCACGTGTACGCAGGATAGAAGAAAATCTTTTTCTTGGGATGTGGAGATGGGAGTCATCATTAACAGTGACAACAAAAAAGCATCATTCTTTCTTCCTTGTGTTTTCTTTTTGTTTTTGCATGATGTTGACCGTCTTATCACCATCTTCCATGGTTCTCCAGGCCTCATTTTGTTCTCAAATATTGTGTGAACAAATAGCATGCAGCACTAAAATAAATAAATAAATAAATAAATAAATAAATAGGATAATATTTAAGGAAAAAAGTTCCTTTTTTGGGGGTACGGGGGCCAGAAAAAAATATTCATTTACTCATTTCTATTTTTTTTATCCTGACATTATCCAGTGATCGCTAGACAACATACTATAAAACCAAAGTGACCAGTTTAAAAATGTGAATAATAAGAATGATTTTTAAAAGGCTGAAAAATATCCAGCTGTTTAACAAGTTAAAAACAACTGACTTCAACAGAGTCAAAATGGTTTAAAATGAATTAAAGCAACATACATGCAATGAGTTAGGTAAATTTCATTTTTTTTTTAAAGAAAAGAGTTTTCCTGTGATGAGCGTAGCCTCAGTGCTCCTGTTAACATATGTTCAGGGATATGCAAAAGAAATGTACTAGAAAGACTTTCGACGGGAACAACGCTGAAAATGTATACTGGGTAAGGGGAATGTGGGCTACCTCAAAAAGCTTTGAACTTGGTCCCAGCAAGGAACAATGGCCCCAAACTATTGTTCACTTCGGCCACATTCTTCATGTCCTGTTTGTTATATTGTTTCATTTTGTATTGTTGTATTGTTTTCTATTTATTGCTATAAAATTGACTCTTCATAATATTTTGTAGTAAAAGAACAAAATCTTATTTAAAATGGGAAAAGATAAAAAAGAGGCAAAGATTTCACACTCCTGAAGTGTGAACTACATGAAGTATGGGCTGCCAGAACAAGACCTTTCCTTCTTCTGTGGAAATTAGGAGGTTTTTTTTTTTCATCCCCAGGAAGAAAGACAACATGACCTGTAAAAGATCTAGGGCTGTTTGTAGGGAGATTATTTATTTAAATTTCCAAGCAGTAAAAACAGTGAATGACTTTTGAATTACAACAGATGAAACATGTTATGTTAGAAACATTAAAGAAAATGAATATACAATTGTAGCAGAACACCACAAAGGAAAATGATTATTACATGCAGAGTTTGTACTGTGAAAAACAAACTGCAATTTCATTCTTACTGAAGCTTGCTAAATGAATACATTATGGAACTAAGTATATTTGGGCTTTTGATGTCATGCAAAATGTGTTGTGGCGAGCAAGATTAACCTCAGTTAGGGTTGTCACTTAGTGGCATTCAAGCTCCTCTAAGACAGTTGTAGCCCCCAAAGTTAACTTACTATATAGCAATATACACTGGAATCCTATATCACCATCTATGTTACGTAACTTTATGTATCCTTAGTTATGTAGCACAAATGCTAAGAATTCTTGTTAGTGAATTGTGAAGATTTATAACAGGACATCAAAAGAGTGCCTATTGTGCATCAGGAGTGATGCGGTGCACATTGGAACTCATGAAATGAGTGTCAGGACCAATGCAATGTGCATTCATTGTCCATCAGTCCTGTTGTGCAATGGTAACTCTGCCAGCTCTGCTACATAGTAAAGTAACATCAGCCCTCTTCTGGATACGAATGTCATGGAACTGCCCAGTTCTAATTCTCACAGACATTAGTCCACTTACTGTAACTCTCCAACAGGGTTCTAGCCATTTAGATTTAGGTGAAAAAGGGACATGGGAAAAGTAAAATCCCATATGATCCTATTTCAACGTAGAGATCCAAAGAACAGGCTTCTGTGAGCCCAGCTGTTGCTTAGAAAAAGGCATCTCCTTAGAGAAATCCAGGCACAAGGTTCAGGAAACATGCAGACAGAAAATGAGTCCAAAACAAAAATGTTAGAGGAATTTTAAAAATAAAGTGATGAAGCTACACGCTCATCAGAGGGAAAGAAAGGGGAAAATAGAAAATTAAAAAAAAAAAAAATAAATGTGGGGATAGAACCGGCATGATGTGGTAGTTTGAGCTTTGGACTACAGCCCTGGAGACCAGAGTTTGATTCCCCCCTCAGCCATGGAAACCCACTTGGTGACCTTGGGTGAATCACACACTCTTAGCACCAGAAAACCCTGTGATAGGTTCATCTTTGGGGTACCATAACTCAGAAATGACTTGAAGGCAAACAATATGTATATACATACAAAAGCGGAGAAGGAAAAGAAAGTTGCTTTTGTATGAGGTGGCTGAAGAGTGAGGAAGGTCATAGCTTCCTGATTTGAAGGGGTAGTCATGATTAATCCTATGTCATCCCACTTTTCCAGCTGTTTTTAAAATGTCCTGGTTTCTCCTTCTCCTTCTTCTTCCCATTTCCCCTCTTCATCCTCTGCTTGTTTCAATTCTGTGAACTGAGTTCAAAGTGCTAAAGTAGTTTGCATGCAGGTGAGGCCTTTTCCACATGGGGGGCAAAACGCGGCAGAACGGGGTGGTGCACGTGGAGACAGAGTTTACCTTAATCCAGGTGGCTCCATCCCCGCGGGGAGCAGCAAGCATTCGCTGCTCTACACGGCAGCGGCATCCGGCGGCGCCTGGCTGCATCCAGCAGCACCCAAAATGGCAGCTGGTGGCTTCCGGCAGCGCTCTGCCAATCGGGGAAGCACGCCAGATTGAAGCCCGCCCCGGGCAGCTTGTGCACCCCTGCAGTTCTTCACGGGGCGCTGGTCTTTATAAAACACGTGGCGCCACCCCCACGGCCGTGCAAGCGCGCTTTGAGGTGTAGAACCTCACCTTTTCAAAGCGCCCTAGCGCACCCCGCGGTGTAGACGACCTCCTGGTGAGGTTGTCCCAGTGCGGGCTATATCCCCGTGTAGAAATGGCCTGAGTCATCAGTGGGGAGATAACAGGAAGGGACAGAATTCTGTCCTTCTCAGTGGACTCAGCCAAAACTAGCAGCCTCTCCTACTTTGTCATTAATAGTATTTTCCATCTTGACCACAATCTGATGTTGCTTGGCCACATGTATCCTGGCTTTCAATTCTGAAATGTTGGACTACTTTTCCACTTTGAAAGTTTGCAGCACTTGAAGTAAGACAATAACAAAGGGGGAAGTGGGAGGACACAAGAGAAATTGGGGCATTTTTTAAAAAATAATTTTATTTAACATAAACAAACAAAACAAACACAGGAACATAACATTAACATTAACATGCACACAAAAACAATAATAATATACATATGTCTAATACTACCTAACTAACCCACTAACCCAAGACCAGACCCACAATCCACTAACCTAATAACCCCAAACCAACCATACTTAAACTTAACCATAAAAGACAAAATACAATATGTAATAATAATCCCTAATAATGGTCCCCCTCCCCTTTTATACCCTCCCCCCTTTGCTGAAACTCAAGTTAACATATGTTTCCTTATCGTAAATTCCTTCTAAATCTGCCAAAAATGTGATAAATATCTACCTATATGTTTAAACACACTATTTAACAATAACGGTATCATAGTAAACAATAATTTATACATAAAGTATTTTATAGTAATTCTAATTGTCCAGATTATCTATAATAATTTAATGTACCAACCATTTAAATATAAGTCTTATATCTAAGTTTGCAAATTTACAAGTAACATAATTGATCCATCTCTTAACCAATAAGCCACTAAATCACATTCGTTTCCTGAAAACAGCTTCCTATTCCTTCTTTAGATTACGCTACCATCCTAATATTCCCTACTACCTTTTTACTTTAAGGACATTCCATTTCACATCAAATCCATTATAACATTATAGCACTTACGATCCGTGTTTCATATTTATTCCAAAAAAGTTACCGCATTTTTCCCCCAGTGATTTTCCCAAATAGGAGAAACTAATTTCCATCCTTCAATAATTTCCCTTTTCCCTTTATCTTCCAGGGACTCTATTACAATATCGGCCTCGGCGATATCAAACAATTTTAACAGCCAATCTTCAAGCCTTCGGAACAGTTTCTCTTTCCATATCTGTGCATAGCATAATCTGGCGGCCAGAATCATGTAAAGGACTATTTTCTTTTTGAGTCTATTTACTTGTAGAACTTCTATCATATTTAAGAGATAAATTTTAGGAGATAATAGCAATTTTATTTTAATTACTTCTTGAATTTTATTATGTATTCCGACCCAAACATTTTTAGCCACATCACACTGCCACCACATATGAAAAAACGTACCTTTCTGACTGCATTTTCAGCAAGCGTCACTTTGATTTTTCTGCATCTTAGCTATCTGAACAGGGATTATATACTACCTATGAAGTATTTTACAGTGGTTTTCTCTCAAACTAGCCAGTTTTACGAGTTCCCATGTAATTTTCCAGGAGCTTTCCCATTGGTCCATGGTAATTTCACATCCCAAATTTTTTGCCCATTTTATCATTGTCTGTTTAACTACTTCGGTCTTGGTTTCTAACATCAATAAAATATTATATATAACACTAACTTTATGTTTTACATTAAGTTTTAAAATCCCGTCAAATTCTCGTTCTTTTATTTCAAATCCCTCAACTTCTCTATCCTTTTTAAACCTATCCAAGAGCTGCATAAAGAGTAGACAATGTGTCTGCCGTCCTTGGTCAGACAGTTCCTCCTTAGATTTAAATACTATACTATCCCCATGTATCCTCAAAACATCTTTATATGTTACCCAATGATCCAACTTTGGGATTTCCCTTTTATAAAAAGCTTCATGAACTGATACCCAAAGCGGAATTTTTAAGTATAATTTCCTTTTATATTTCAACCATACAGTTGGGGCATTTTAAAAGCATCTGAAAAAGTGGGATGACTGATAATTAATTGGGACTGTCTCTGCCAAAGCATGACAGTTGGAGGTTGTAGATTCACATGGTAGTATATGCTTCATGTATTCTCAAATATTCTTTCTACCTATTTTAATTTGTACCATATACACCCATATTAAGTCACCCTTAGTATCCATAAATATACCATGAAGGATACCACTGCTTGTGGATTTTTGATTTTGATTTTGTTGCATTTTGCTAAATGGCTACCCCTGAATATTTTTCTTCCTGGATTTCAAAAATACCAAATTTAGCAACAACAGGAAAGTCCTAAACAAGAGGAAACCAAAAATATCTTTGAGGTTTTCTACTTCTAACAAAGGCAAAGCTCTTTCATTGGACAATAGTTTGAGACTATAATGTGGCAAATTTTACCTATATAGAACCTTAAAGTGTCCCCAGCTGTAGCAGTACAGAGACTCCTTGAGAAATTCTGCCTAACAAAGAAGCAGTTAGCTTTGTACAGGACACAGAGAGCTGGATCTCAAGAGAAGTACTTTTCTGTTGCTAACAAAATTGAAATTTTATTACCTATCTTTTATGGCTTTTGGTGTTTAGTCCTCGCGAGGCCAGTAAGGGGAATGGCCTCTGCCTACATTGAAATCCCTCAGTGTCATCTTAATTGACAACATCGCAGATAGAATTTAGACCTGTGACTCTAACATCATCACTGTTTTTCTCCTGTATGGTTTTAGACTTCCTTACCTGATGAAGAAGGTAGTGAAGCTTCGAAAGCTTGCTTAATGTATTTTATGCTTTGGAGTTGGCCCCCCAAAAGGTCTTGCTACTTGTTGATTTTTTTTTTATTTTGTTGCATTTTGTGGAATGGCGAAAAGGCTACCCCTGATTATTTATGTTCCATGAAGTTTCCCTTCCTCCACACAACAGTTCAATAAGATTTGTTTGCAAGCTTTCCATAGAATGTGATCCTTGTCACAGTAGGAGTAGCTATGGGTGGTATAAAGACAGTCTGGGGTGGTTCTAACTTGCTACATCCCATCCCCTTTTTACTTCACGCTTCTTTTATTCTTCTGTAATGTCATGATACTTTGCAACCATGAAGCAATGGCAATTTACTGCCGCCAGGAGGAGCATCACATTGCTGGAGACTCTATAGGTGTTGGAATATGAGTTAGGCTACCTGACTGGGTACCACATATGAATTTAATGAAGTGCAATGACTTCAAACTCCCACCATGCTCTCTTTCAGATTTGTCACTTTTTGTGAAGATGGGATATGCCACATTATTTAGACTTATGGTGCATTATTGAATCCTTTCACTGTCCTTACAGAAAAACAAAGTACTGTGTGTATGTTTCCTTTCTGAAGTGATCTAGTGTATCTGCTGCTCAGAAAAGTAAGGGGAGCTAGGTTTACAACTTGTCATAGACTGCAAGAGCATTCATTCTTGTCCCTTTATGGAAAGGTGCCTGGAAGTCATCTAACTCAAGAGAGAAACAGAGGGGAGAGAAGGGTATTGCAAATGAATTGATACTCATGCCACCAAGATAGCATTCTGAGTATGGAATAGGGACAGGAAGAATATTTACAAAAAATTTAAAACTGCTACTTAAATATGTTTCTCAAGTCTCTGGAAACCTTGAAAGGGGGAATCCTGGAGTATACAGAATTTGAACAGTTTAGGATTTATTCTGCTCAAAACTTGGAGGCCAGGAGTTTTTTCCTACAAAAACAATATTTCTGCACAAAAGAGACAGAGAGAGTGATAGAGAACAAGAGCTATTTTCTGTACAGAAATTGCTATTTTCTGCACAAATAAAAAATAAAAAAAATAAAAATGCAACTTTTGCGCAGAATAAATCCTGAACTGCAAATAGCTTTTGAAAACTGCACAATTTTCTAATCTTTTCTTGCAGGAAGAAGAAAATTGCTATTATTACTTGTTCTTTCCTTCAGGAATAAAACTGGCAAAGAATTACACCCTAGTGTGGAAAAATGTAGCACACATTTGCAGTACAACTAAACACACATAAACTAGAAAGTTATTATAGTTGAGAGAAATGTTCTAGCTTTATTGTGAAAGGGTTTAAAGTATTGGTGATACAAGGAAAAGATATTGTTTTGGGGGAGAAGGGCTTGAGCATTTTATGAACTAAGGACAGGAACAGACATATACAATAAGCCACTAAAAGCATACAGTTCCCCAACTGAATCAGCCCTATGGCTTTTTCAAGCTGTGTCAAGAAAACATATTTGGGGTTGCTATGTTCTCTATGCAGCAAAAAGCAACAAAGTCAAAAATCCGCAAAAGAGCGATACCTTTATTGCCCAGCTGAAATGCACAAAATACATTGTGAAGGTTTTCAAAGCTTTACTGGCTTCTTCATTAGGCAAAAATCATACAGAAGAAGAAAAGTGACAATGTCACAGCCCTACTTCTTGTCTCAAATGTTCCTTCTATTGTCAGTTACTATGGCCTAGAGCAGTGGTTCTCAACCTGTGGGTCCCCAGATGTTCATGGACTTCAGCTCCCAGAAGCCCTGAGCATTGACCATAGTGGCTGGGGCTTCTGGGAGCTGAAGTCCGTGAACATCTGGGGACCCACGGGTTGAGAACCACTGGCCTAGAGAGATATCCCTTCAGAGAGGCCACACTCCTTCTTGGCCAACCAGTGACAAAGGGCAATAAAAGACAGGTAAGAACATTTCAACTCCATGCAACATCAGCAAAAGAGAAGTAACTTTTCTGTTGCTATTGCAGATGAAATTTTATCAATTGACTGGTTTATTGATTGATTTTATATCCCACCTTTCTCCCAAATGGAATCCAAGTCTTTTACCTGTCTTTTCTTGCCCATTCGAAACCACTTTTGGATGAAGATCCAAAGGAGATGACATATCAGTCCAACACATCCAGAATTATAAAGCGTTGGTTTCTGGAGGACTACCAGTCCCAGAATTCCCCAAGCTGCATGGTCAGTTGATTCTAAGAGCTGTAGTCCAGAAAGTACCTTTTGCAAGCTCTACATATAATAGCCATTATTTACAGTGCAGGAGGTAGGAAAATTGTAGACATGAAAGAAAATGGTTTTGGGCACTGCAAGTGTTAACATCCATTTGAAATAAAGAGGCTGCAAAATGTTGTTTGCTCTATGTCTGTAGCTGATCTGACTTAATTCTCACTTATATGTAAATCAGAACAGAGATATTCTTTAGACTGTGCATTTCTCTAACATTTTTGATGCAGTTCTCTTTTTTTAAAAAAATGCTTCAAAACTTCATACATTAGGGGAAACTTGCATACAAAACTAGATTGTTCATGGGAAGTTGCGTACAACAATGCATGCATTAGGGAAAGAAACATACAAAATACATATGTGAAGAAATGTTGCATATGAAAATCAATGCAAATTTTTATTAGATTTTTTAAAAAACACTTTTTACATTAATGCAGATGTTAGAATGAAGAGATTTATGACCGGATGCATATGAAGCTGACATGAACCAAATATACACTGATTTGCACCTCTTTAATTGGAGGCACATAACTTCCCCCTAAACACACACAGACACCTGTTGGAAATGTTTTCTATGTAGCCACAGTCATGCTAGATTCTCCATCTGGCCCAATTTCAAAATTACTTTGTAAACAACATTTGCATTATGTCTATGTTTATTGGAATAATTTATCTATCTCTTGAACCATTTGAATAAATGAGATGGCTCAGTGTGTAAAAATTGAAGCAATCAATTATATTTGGCCTAAAATCTGCATACTCAATACAAAACTTCTTCACCTAATTAATTTTTTCATCCCCAGTTATTCCACCTTATTTGTCTTTTAAAACTAAATTGTTTGCCATCATTAATCACACACAGTATGAAGGTCATACCTGCTATTTTTTAAAGTCTGCCAGGATAGTACATCAAAGAACCACAGAGAATTAGGTTGCTCAGTGGTGTTATGGTACTTAAAGGGATGGAATCCAAGAGTTTCATTTTGACTTAAGAATAAAGTTTTGATTTGTGGGGGAAGTAGTTGTCAGCCACTGAAGTCTATAGAATACTATTTTTAATCAGTAAGCTTAAACCTAGGCTATAGTTGAAAATCAAATGTAATTAATTCTATACAGAAAAAGCACCAATGAAATGTTTCAATGGGTGAAAGTTTTTGGTTCCTCACATGATCTCCCAATCTTCATTCTAAAACACAGCTGAGACTAGAAAAATAAGATTTCATCTAGATCTTAATAATGAGTCCACCACATCCAGTCTTTCCAAATCTGGTGCCTTCCACTAGTGATGGACTTTGCTGCTGCTGTTGTTGTGGGGTAATTTTCAACTTATGGTGACCCCAAGGCAAACCTATCATGGGGTTTTCTGAAGCTGAGAGTGTGTGATGCACCCATAATCACCCAGTGGGTTTTCGTGGTTGAGTGGAAAATCGAACTCTAGTCCAATGCTCAAACCACTATGCCATACTGGTATACAAATCTCATAATCTCTAGCCAGTCAAGTGCTCAGATCTTAAAAATCTTGGTCATATTTGTGCCATATTTGTTTCTGAGGGACTCTTCACTTTTAACATCCATTTCATGGGCAGGTATGACATGCTCTTTTCCATCCTGGGAGCAACAGTACTGATTAAACAGGATGGATCCAAACAGGGCAGGAATTCATTTCCATTTGTTTTTGAATAATTCATCCAAATTCATAATTTTCTTCAACTTGAGGTTTGAAAACCAAGGATGCAAGGCAAAGCAAAACTGTTGGGTTGTCCCATCCTTGCCTGGTAAACAGTAATCTATAATTACTCATCTATCACAATTATATGGAAAATTTGGTATCTGTAATAAAAACAACATCTGTTGAGCTTTTAGTGAAATGATTGATAAAAAAAAATGCAAAAATGAAGGAAAGTAGAAATGCAATAGGGAGATTTATCCAAAGGAAGGAAGGACTTCATTCCTATAATAAAAGACAGAGAAATCATTCCTTGGCTGCAGTCCTATGTTCACCTAAATAGGAGTAACCACCATTAAACGTAGTGATTGTTCATCTGAGCAAATATGTTTTATTGCACTGCTGGAATGGTTCTTTTACAAGGAGTACTGTAAGTTTTGGTAGTGGGGATAATTAAAGATAATCTGTGTATCATGTCTGCATTGCAGCAAAAATATGATAATATTGAGACATATTCTGAAGCAAGCATGTAGATAATAATAAAAGAATGCTGAACATTTTCTGAAGTTAGAGGTTTTAGTAAACAGTGAGGGCTGTGCTTCTATCTTCCTGAATGAGTCCTACGGCACTTCAAAAGCTAAATTTATTGCAGCATGATCATTTATAGACTAAGCCTACTTCATCAGTGACATGATCATCTCAGCTTGGCATGAGCTGAGGACATGAATCATTAAAAGCTGTAGCCTTTTTGATTTTGAACTGATCTTATATTTCAACACTTCACTGTGAAAGCATGTTACGTGTCATGGCTTAATTGATGATGAATTCCCAAGGGTTCTCTGAACCTGCAAGATGTAAGTAAATAATGTGGATGCACATTACTTTAAGGAGTAGATAATGCATATCTGGATCTAAATAGTGATTCTTGGAAGTGAATAGAATTGAAGTAGACAACTCTCTCTCTCTCTCTCTCTCTGGGGTGGTGGTGGTGGTGTTGTAGCTCCATGATGACTTATCTTGGGCTATCCTGGTCTGAATTAAAAAAAAAAGAAGTCTGGATGGTTGTGATAATGGGGCTTCCCATTATCTAGGCTTATCAAAGGGAGATACTTCCCTCTTCAGGTAAACCAAGGGTTAATGAGATGTTGGGATTACATCAAGGGTCACAGGGTGAGAGCTGACCAACCAAAAGGGAAAGGGTCAGCATCACAGGTCACAAGGTGAGAACTGACCAACCAAAAGAAAAGAGGTGGGCATCCAGATCCTTCCAAGGAGGAAAATATAAAACTTCTGAGAGGCCATGTGGACAGAGAGAGAGAGAGAGAGAGAGAGAGAGAGCTGGGCCAGTCGAGCTGGTAGGCATGCCATGTCTCCTGGAACCCCCCTCTCTTCTCCTTCAAACCATCTACGCCTGTAATCTAATTGTGAGTAACTAGAAATAAGTAGTTAGTTGTGTTAGGGATGTTGTTATTTTGGGAATTGGCTGATCTTAAGAATGCATCTGTGCTGTTATATCTGTTTTGTAAATTCTTGTAACTAAGTGTACCTGGGAGAGGGGAGTCTCCCAAGTGTATATTGTTTATTTGCATGCTTTGATTAAACACTTCTATAAACCTCCGTTTCTCTCCATTTCCACGCCAGGTTTGGCACACGCTACATAGGACCTCTCTCACTCAGGGGGAGGGGGAAATGGAAGATCCTTATGCTTAGAGATTGGGCAGGGTCCCTCCTGTTCTGTCCAAATATTCATAATTCAGGGTGGTGGTGGCAGCATACCTGATAGAGCTGGGGAGATTGCCAGTCGTTCCAAGCGTAGGAGTCAGCTTTGGGAGGCTGGCACGAACCCCAGTAAAACGCTGGGAGGGAATTTCCAGTCTTGCATGGTGTTAGCCAACTTAAGAGACTGGAAAGAAACCTACAGTGTCACAATGGTCATAGTTGGTGACTCCTGAAGTAGAATTCAGAGGGGCCTTTAAAAGGTCTTTGTTCAGATGTGGTTTCTATCTTCCATTCAAAGAAGCAATATAGACAGGGATGTGGAACTGTTGTCTCCTCTAAATGTTTTAGATTACAACTTTCACATTCTTTTGTCACTGTTTATGCTGGATTGAGCTAATGGGAATTGCAGAGCAAAATATCTGGAGCCTGAAGATTCCTCACCTTTGAACTAATCCATCCTGGTTGTTGCTCAACCACTCCCTTTGCAGACTGAGGGACAGGACAGGAGGAAAAGAAAAGAAGAAAAATGTGGAGAAAGGAACCTGGAGCAATTCTGTGGGCAGTAGCTACATATGTTCATGACTGGTGAAGACTTTAAAGAAACAGGTACTAATTGTCATGGAAAATCCATAATCATGTAAGGAAACAGGATCTACAATCCCAAACAAAAAGAATTCAAAGTATAATATTTCTAGCTATGTATTGCTTTTTCCTGCATTCACTCTTTGTCAGAAGTAAGAAGACCTTTCCATAAAGCACATGGTTTTGGATTTAATATCAGGTTGTGGGCTGTGAGTACAGAGAGGAGAAAGGAAACAAAGACTTGAAATAAATTCTGTCCCTAGAGAGATTTCAGATGAGAGGAGGAAGCGTGTGGAACAGGTAGCACAAATTAACTTTGTCCCCTGTTCCCACCCATCATCACTTGTGAAATGGCTCTATGTTTGTTTTGATTTTCACATTAAATGGATTCCGTGTCCAGTCTGAAAGTGGAACATTTCTACAGGCATATCTGGTGCAGTGCTTTTGGTTCTTCAGCTGTCTGCTTCCTGCTTTCCAATATACACTGGATTAGACTACATATGGTTAGAGAGCTGAAAACGGCCTCAAGGCAGTTCTGTGCTGTCACAGGAATCATGTTAGCTTCCCTAGAATATCATCCTCCATTATTTTTTAAAGTTAGTTTATCACTTCTCTCTCCTAAGCACTTCGGCTGTAAACTTCATATCAGGAATATTTCATAAATCTATTATTTTCCCCATAGTCACAATCTGTTCTTTTGCACTCCTTTTTATAGCTTGTAAAACAGACATACACACAGATAAAGCCTGCCAGACAACAGGGTCTCTTCAGAATGCTGTAGTGTAAAATCAAAAGTGTGAGAGTACTTGGCACAAGCCCAAGACTTTTGAATGCCTAACTCTTAGAAGTCTGGATTTGAATTCCTATATATACAATCATATTTATGCTGAATTAAATTTAGCACCCTCTGCCCCCCACAACCCTCTCTGGAGTTTCCTCATTTATTGGGCAAGCCGGTACTACACTGTTCTCTTAATATCAGGGAAATTCCTTCCTTTTCAGTTTGGGGGGTGTAGATGAGTGACACATTTCTGTTCGAGTCATATTTCAATAATTTACCAAATTAACACATTCAAGATTGAAAAAAACAGAGATGTGAGGAGAAAAAAATGCAAACAGAAACAAAGTATAAAAGAAAATGAAACCAAGACCATTTCCACACTACAGTGTTACAGTGCTATTGTTCCACTTTCAACATTCTATGGAATCCTGGGGTTTGCAATTTAGGGGGGCCTTTAGAGTTCTCAGCCAGAGAGCTCTTTGGCCTCAGTAAACTACAAACCCCAGAATTCCACAGGATGTTGAAAGTGGAATAATAGCACCATAACAGTGTTGTGTGGAAATGGCCTGACAAGTCTGCTCATCTCTCCATATGAGAGAATTCACACTGATAGCCAGAGTGGATTGGGCAAATAGCAGATCTAGTAAATTAGTGGATGTTTTGCAGGAGATCAGCAAGGATCTCTGCCTTCTAAATAATAATAACCACCACCACCACCACACACACCAAAAAAAAGTGTGGCCACTTATACTTCACCAAAAAGAAAAAAATGTATCACCAAAACCACAACCAACTTCCTTGAGATTTTAATATGCTACAACATGGGTAGAACTTCTAAATTTAGAAATATTTTCTTAATTATCTTAATAATTAGTTTTCTGAATTAAACAGAGCAATAATATATCCCACTATAGTCTGACAGTATCTGACTACCTAGAATTCATGTGTGCTGAATCTGCTGTTCAGATGCTAAAACTGATTGGCAAAGTCAAATCTCTGATCTCTTCTCTTATGGGTCATTTCCTTGTCTTTAAATCAAACTTGAACTGGACACCCCTCCAAACAGAGGATGCTTTCAGGCTCTGTGTAAATTGCTCTGCTCCTCTTCACTTTAAATGCAGGCAGAGAAGGACCAGCCCAAATGTTTGAGTAGAAATTAGAAAATGGATGTTCTAAGTCACAGGCCACGATCAACTACATCATGCTGGCTCACTTATAACACTGTTTCTGTTGTTGTGTGCCTTCAAGTCATTTCTAACATACAGCAAGCCTAAGGGGAACCTATCATGAGGTTTTCTGGCGTGGTGAGTGTGAGACATGCCCAAGGTCATCTAGTGGGTTCCCATGGCTGAGTGGGGAATTAAACCCTGGTCTCCAATGCTCAGACTATACCACACTGGCTCTCTCATACAACTGTATTTCCCTATTAATTGTAGTTACTGGACTCTGTGCTTTGAGGCATCTATTCTGCTTTCCATCTCTCCCACTATTTTGCAGCTGGTTTGTATTCCTAAAGAGTTGTAATGAGGAAAACAACAAGAACAAAAACCCCACCAAATGAGTTCCTAAAAGCCTGAAGTATCTTCAGAGCTGATAAAGAATATACGATAGAGAATTTTGGTAATGTGGATTTGAGTGGTCATGTAGCTCACTCAGTGGACTTGGATGGGTCCATATGTGTGTATGTGTTTTCTAGTCGCCTGTTGATTTATGGCAACCCTATGATTTTTCTTAGGGTTTTTTTTGTGCAAGGAATTGTCAAAAAGTAATTTTTCCATTTCCTTCCTCTCAAATGTCACATACAGTACCTGGTATACATTGGCAGTCTCCAAGTACTATCCATGTACTAGCCAGGGCTGACCCTGCTTGGGTTCCAAGATCATAAAGGATCTGGTGTCTTTCTGGTATTTAATACAGCTTAATCTATATCACATGCTTGTTGTGCTAGGATAAATGGGGCATATTCAAGACTGGAATGGTGCCCCCATAGTTGTCCCCAGTGGGGGAAATTGGTCAAATGTTCCAAGTTCCTTGGGAGCTAGGATCCTCATACTTCTGATGCCTCAGTGAACATACTTCTTGTGCTGTGATGCTGCCAAAACAGAAGTGCCTTTAAGTAGACAGAAGTCCGTAGATGTCTCCTTGTTACAATCCCCAAGGGTGAGAGCATTTGCAGCTAATCCAGTGCATTTCCCATCTGTGTGAGAATGAAGAGGAAAATAGTGTTGCTACCTCTGAGACTCCACTTTTGGTCATATTAAATGTGACACAGGGGAGAAGGAGGGCCAGAGATACCTTCTCCTGAGGACTAAACAGGATCAGCTCTGCCCTCATGGTGGCCTCCTCTTGGCACAGTAACCCTCCAAAGCCTGATCCTCCATAGTGCAAGGTCAACCTCTCAATGAGGAGGAACTATTTCTGGAACTCTTTCAAGGCCTCAGCCAACTTAATCTGGCCTTGGATAGCTCCATCTGTAGTAAAGATGTGCAAATTTTGATATTTCTCATAGTAATAATTTTACTAATAATCATTTCAGTGGATGTGGAGGAAAAGTTACTACTTTCCCCACATTTTCAACCTGATAACCCTACATGTGTATGAACTAGGTTAGGGCAACTAAAACTGAATTAAGAGCTGTCTTGGCCTATTTCAGCTAGCATTTTGTTCACACAGTAGCCTTTTGAGAAGCTCACAAGGAAGACACAAGCTCAACAGTAATCCTCATCTAGGCTTCTGCTCCCCAAAAGCTGATATGCAGGTGACCCCCAAACCCAAATACTACAAGGTGTTTAGTGTGAAATTATGGTGAAAAATTTGGAAAGAATATAAAAACTTGAAAATGGAAAGCAGGCTAGTAGCTGTAGAAATAAAAAGGAAAGATAAAACTAGAAAGAGATTTCAAATCTCTTTCAGAGCAGTCTTTTTTTTATGAGAAGGAAAACAAAATAAGTAGTTTAGCTTACAGGCTGATAATAAAACAGGAAAACAGATGGGTGGAATGATAAAGGATAAGAGAAGGTCTATGGCATAGCTCATTAAACACAGTTTGTAATTTGTTTGCAAATTTTTATGAGAATCTCTGTAACAAATAAAAGTCTGAATTAGGAAAAAATTATTGAAAATTTAGGCAAGCCAAAACCAGTCCCATTAAAGCAATGACATCCCACTCAATTGGCTCAACAATGTTTCAGAGTTTCAGAATGGAAGTACACGCCAGCCATAATAAAATATTTTAGTGGCTGCTGCTCACAATTCCTATGAAGAAGTGCATAACCCTGGAATAAAAATGAGGAAGGGAGGGGACAAAAAAAAAGGGGGGACAAAAAAAGGAAAAGGAAAAAAAGAAATGTGGTAGCACCTTTAAGACTAAGTGGTTTTATGTTAGCATGAGCTTTCATGGATATAAGCCCACTTCTTCAGGTGTAGTACAGAGTGATAATAAGACATTTTTGCAATGTTTTTACTGTTGTGGGAGTGGGGTAGGATATAATATGATACCGAAAGATGCAAATCATGTCCCTTCCCCAAATTTTCAAAGGGATGAACAAGATGAAACAGGTTTTTCAGATCTTTACAGTAGTCAGTTAGTGCTGATATATGAAATTAATAAATCTGCTTACCAAAAGTCAGTTTCTCTGAAAAGATTCCTGTTCTTATATGTGCACTAGTGAAGCTTCTTGCATTAACACATGCAATGTGCCATGAAGCCTTAGTCTTTGTTCATTCCATTGATAATGGACTAGAATTTGTGAATATGATTCAGTTCTGTAGTTTCTCTTTCTAGTTTTCCTTTGTAATTTCTTTGTTTGGAGACAGCAACCTGTTAATCATTTACTATATGTCTAGGAAGGTTAAAATGTTCTGGGCCTGGTTTTTGGTATTGCCATTTCTAATGTCAGATTTGTGTCCATTAACCTTCTTGTGTAAATATTAGCCATTTCCACACTAGATTGTTATAGTGCTATTATTCCACTTTCAACATCCTATGGAATCCTGGGGTTTGCAGTTTAGGGAGAGGTCTTTGAGGCCTCTCCTTAATTTGCAAACCCCAGGATTCCATAGGATGTTGAAAGTGGAATAATAGCACTATAACAATCTAGTGTGGAAATGGCCATTGTTCTGTTTGTCCAGTGCAGAGTGCAGAGTGCAGAGAAGCCTTACTGGCACAGGATGACATATATCCCATGGACCATCTGCTGACTGAAAGCAACTTGGAACTTCATTCAAGATTACTCCAACAGCATAGCTTTCTGGAGCTCACTGTACATATAAGCATAAAGCTCTGGGGAAATGGAGATTCAACTCAGTAACCTTTCAAACTGAAAGCCTTTCTAGGCTATCGTTCATCCAGTGGCGGAGCTTGGAGTTCATGGAGGGGGGCAGGAGGGGGACAGGGCTATGGCAGGGGCATGGCCACGGTGCATGGGGGATGGTCAAGGTGTGAGTGGGTGGGGTTATGGTGCATGAGGCATGGCTACGAGCTGGAATGCCCTCCAAAAAACTGTCCCCATCACCATCATCCCGTCTCTATGCAACTGGGTTCGTCTAATATACGAAACCACCTAACATCTAAGAGTTGTATCTATCTGGTATTGCCATATCAAATCCAAGCAGTGCCTACAAGATGTAGCCCATTTAATGTTCTCTGTAAAGCCAGAATTTGCTGCTGAAGAAACAGTCTGAGTATGAATATTCATGCACGGAAGAAGGGGAAAGCAGCCATTTAGGCTATCTTTTTTGCGCTGTCTGAATGTATACACTGACTTATTTCATTCTCACATAGAAGAACAAGTAATTTCAAATGTTTTCTCACCACTAAGGGAGATTACATGAGCTTATGCACATTTTTCTTTCTTTTTTTTCATTTTGGGAAAAATTCATATTTCTGAAAAAAATATTTGGACTTTTTTCCGTGAAAAACTTTTTTTCCATGAAAAAGAATTTGTCTTTGCTTTCTGTATAAAAATGAGCTTTTTGTTCAGCTGATATTCTTTCTTTCTCTCTGCATCCCCTTTTACTGTCAAGTACACAGGCCCAAAAAATATCCTGTCCTTATGATATACCAAAGGAAGGATGTGATGCATTGCTTTAGGAAATAGAGGAGCTGAAGAACTCATATGCATGTGTGTGTCATTCTCTTTGTAGCCCTTTGGGGCTTGCTTTGAACTCCTTGTCTTATCCTCTTCAATTCAGACAAAATATGGCTTGTGGGGCTTTTTAACATTTCTATTCATCTGGGAGTTAATTTGAACTTTTGGAAAACACCTGATTGTTTGGACACAAACATTCACAAATTCTAAACTGTAAGCAGACATCCTGTGAAGTTTTGTGTCCAGGGTTAACAAATACAATTTTCTTTATCCCACTTTTCTGTGATCTCACTCATCCCATATCTCATCTGACATATCTCCTACATGTATATAAAAGGCTTGAATGTTGTATTCCATCAATGCATTTGGAGAAGTAGATTGCAATATATAAAGGTTCATCCTAAAATAAATTTACCAGTTTTAAAAGTGCTACAAATTTCACTCCCCTTTGTTTTTCTACAGCCCATTGAGTCTGTAGCTAGCTATATTTGTTAGCTAGATGCAAATGTAGCAGTTTTCTGTCTTGGCTGAATACCATGCCATTACTGATCTGAGATTTCATTGGCTTTCCACTGGGATTCTTTTAAAATATATATTGCCTCTTAAAGTTATTGGGAAAGATCATGAAACTTATCAAAATGTCATTATTAAGTATTACCAGGCAGAAATAGACAAATGCAATAACTAGATAAAACAATTGGGAGCAGAAGGGAAATGACAACTAGACATCTGGGTTGGCTCCTGGTCTATTTTAAAACTCCATTATATTTCATCTGTTGACACCAGAGCTATCTTTCCATCTGTCTCCTCTTCTTAATGGTTTTTTGCAAAAGTAAGTGGCACTTAGAGCAGTCCCTAAGACATATTCCCAGCTGCTCACATTCAGTGCAATGGCTGCTTGCTGGCCATGAGTTTCTATAATAAATAATGGCCCAATTTCTGTTATGAATCCCAACTGGAGATTTGGCATTGAATCAATGGGTTTTACCTACATGTTGAGTCACCATTAAAGAATTGATTCAGTGGATCTATTTTAGGTGAGACAGGATTCCAGCCACAATTTCCAGCATGATCCTGGGTATTATAGCTATGAGCTCTCAAAAGAACTTGGCCTATGCTCCAATCAGGAAGCGATCTTGGAAGCAAGTGACTGGAATGCAAAATCTATTGGGCAGTTAAACCAGCCCAGGTCAGCCACAGGTTATCCAGTAGGAATGAAGGGAACAAGGAGTAAGCCAGCAAGGAGTAAAACAGAGTTATAAATACTAGCCAGTCCAAGGTACGCAAAATGCCAAAGAGTACTGATAGTCACCAAGATGGATGGTTGTAGGTAACAAAGCTGCCAGGGCACTGCTGGAATATTTATAGCCATATGTCTCAGGACATAAGGTGCCTAATTAGTTAGCGTCTCTTACTTAAGAGTCTCTGGGATCAACCTAACTTCTCTTTATCCCTCCTGTGCTGAGCAAATGGCTGCACTGCATCTTCAACCTCCTGCTACAGAGTAGCCCCTCACACACCTCAGCCCCAGCACCTCTGACTCAGAGGGACCACCAATATCAGGCATTGTAAATTCCTGGCACTCTGGCTCTGTGTCTGAATCATCCATCTGCAGATGGTGAGTTATGAATGAACGTACTGAGTCCAATGGAACTTACTTATGGAAAAATGTTGGAGAAAGAAATAAGATCAAATCAATGTGTCATTCTTCTCTTCACTTTTTTTGTCCTTATTCTGTTCATCCTTTATTAAAGTGGGGGGAAATTGACATTCTAGTTGTTTTAGATTATGTTTAATTAATTAATTAATCTCCCCTCCCTGCTTTTTTAAATCCTGGGAACTCAAGGTGGCCTACCACATGAAAACAAAGGCAGTTAAAACTGCTTGCAAAGACATCAGTAAAAATATTTTGAAAGCTATTGTTAAAATGCAATTAAAGAATGTGTAGAATGAAAATCCTTCAAAGCAGATGTGTTAAAAAGTATATACTTGCAAAATAGCACAGTGTCAGAACAAGATTGCGGGACAGAAAAACTTTTATTTGCCAACAGAAGGACAGCAAGGAGACCTCCCTAAAGAGAGAAGTCCAAAGCCTGAGAGCAATCACTAAGAAGGCCTTCTTCTGTGTTATCACCAAATATACTGACAAGATTATGGAACTGAGAGAAAGGCCTCTTCAAATTATATTAGAGCATGATGATATTGCCACAAGTTGTCATTGGATTCTTATCATGATTTATGTCTGATGACCTTTACCTGCATAGGATATTTCATGCCACACCAGTGCTTATAGATCTACCAAGTAACACACACATTATGTTTTTACAGTTTTTTAATGAATTTGTGTAGATTGAGCTGATCTCTCTATTTATTATTTATGTTTCTAAAACATCCAAAGTCAGTAATTTTGTATTCTTGATTTTTCAAATCGGTTGCTGTATCCCTCATTGCTGGCTATGCCACCTGGGGTTATTTGCAGGTGAAATAAAAAATATCCGGAGGATCATGGTTTACCCTCCCTTGCTGCACTGTGGGAATTAAGATAGCTGTAGTTGTCCAAGCATTTGCATATTAACAACCATGTAAGCCTCCCAAGTGCTTACTTCTGAGGACTCTTAGTTCAGCTAGGATTCATGGTATGCACCATACAGCTTAAGAAATGCTTACTTTTCTTATCACTGTAATAAAGGAAGACTGTAGTAAGCTTACAGGATGTGTAAATGAAATGAGAAATTCTTAGGAACATTGAAGTTACCAAAGCATATTGCTGCTTTGGACGGAAGCCAGTACCAGATGCTTCACAATACAGCAAAATGTTCCTAGACAATTGCATGATAGTGTACCAGGGGAAATCCTTCTTACTCCCCATCCATTTGTACAAATCTAATATCTAGCAGAAGTAGTTTTTGTTGTTGCTGCTGTTGTAGAACATATGTATTTTCTTTTTCAAAGTTGTTGCCTCATAAGGTAGGATTCTGTAATGCCACCCCCACACCATCTCTCAATCCATTATTTTCACTGTGGCATAAACTACATATTTAGATTTTAGAACTGTGACATTATTATATATTTGTTGAATTTGATAAATGCCTCATAAAGTAGACATCATGAAACAGATTTACTGAGGCGTAGTGAAGTTCCATTTAAAATACATAAATATTTAATAATAACACAATACGATATGGCAAGATTTACATGAAACAATAGAATTAATCACAACTGAAAACCTAATAGACGCTTATGGACTCAACATAATCAGATATGTTGTTATTGCTGCTGTTTTATGTCTTCAAGTTATTTCTGGCTTATATTGACCCTAAGGTGAACGTATCACAGGGTTTTCTTGGCAAGATTTGTTCAAAGAGGGTTTGCCACTGCATCTTCTGAAGCTGAGAAAGTGCAACTTGCCCAAGATCACTGAATGTAACTCCATGGCCAAGCAGGGATTCAAACCCTGGTTTCCAGAGTCATAGTCCAATTCTCAAACCACAATACCACCTAAAATATGATCCCCATCAGGAACAAGTACTAAAACCACACTGTGGGGATTAAATTTTATAGCAAGATCCTATCCACTTTTAACATAGCATAAAGTCATCAGAGCCAGCATGGGGTAGTGGTTTGAGTGTTGGACTATGTCCCTGGGGACCAGAGTTTTCCTCACTTGGCCATGGAAACCTACTAGGTAACCTTGGGTGCATCACGTACTCTCGGACCCAGAAAACTCCATGACAGTTTTGCCTTGGGGTCATCATAAGTCAGAAATGATTTGAAGGCATACAACAACAACAAATACAACAATGGTACTAGGGCCTAAATGCCCTGAAGGCACCAGATCCCACCTAATTTTGGAGGCTAAGTAGGGCCAGTCCTGCTTCACACTTGGATGGGAGACCATCAATGAATACCAGGTACTGTGGGCTATATTTTTAAGAGGAAGGAACAAGTGAAACTACCTCTGAGGAATTCTTTGCCTCTGAAATTCATGGGGTCATACTAATTTGACAAGTGACTTGAAGGCACACACAAACACATTGACATCATTACATTGTATTTTACAGTTGCCCAGCTGCTTGTTCCAAGGGTTCAATGGCTTAAGCTAACCCATTGTGCAGTGCTTTGTCAAGTCTTTACTGGCAGAATCAAAAGTGGGAGAGAGGGCAGCACTGATGCATGTGAAATAGTTGAGCGCAATGGGCACTGTACTTGTGGGAAAGTACAACTGCTTGCACAATGATTTTTATGCTACTGTATTGCTCCAGCAGGATTGCACTTTTCCATTCTATGACTGCACATGTGAGACAGCACAAAAGGCTTAGGCTGGAACCAAAAAACACAGCAATAGACAGCCGTGCCTCTAGGTTGTTGTGGGTTTTCCAGGTTTTGAGGCTGTGTTCTGTCAGTATTTTCTCCTGACATTTTGCCTACATCTGTGGCTGGCATCTTCAATGCTAGTGCCTCCAGCAAAGAATTCTTCTCACCAACTACAAATCCTAGCATTCTGTAGGATGGAGTTGTAATAGTTAAAGTGGGGTCAAACTGCAATAACTATGCAGTGTAGATACACTCTAAGTTTAAGTGTGCCTTAATTCTATGGCGAAATCATTGCTCATCAATTGTTGCAATCATGTATTTAATTGTGTGCAGTTTAAGCATGGATACAGTGAATACAGTACAGATTGTTTATGGCAACATTTTGTACCTGAATATTGTGTTTCTAGGGATTCTTGGCTTTTTTTGTGACTTGAAAGAGTAATCTCTTAGAGGGTAATTGAACTGAAAATTACAATGGGCAATAGCTGGGTCTGCATCACACGTAACAGTCCTGACTTCAGAAGATCCTAGTTTAATAAACCTGGAGTCGTGCTGGGTCCATATACTTTTCCTTGCCTCTTTTCTCCTTATATACTATATTCAGCATTTTGATTGGCTTATATAATACCATTAGACACCATACGATCTTTTTTAACCACTGGTCACTGAAGTAGATAGCACACTTCAAAAAGTATTTCTATAAGCTTAATTGTCCTCAAAATTTTCCTCTGTGACTTTTGATGATGACATTTCTCTATTTGTGACTACAAGCTGAATATCAGATGTATAATAGCAGCAGCACCAGCACTCTATGTCTAAAAATTTTGCTATAGCAGCTGGATTTTGATCAAAACCATGAGCTGATGTGCAGGAGTAGTTAACATCTGACTGCCACTCATAAACAACTTGTGGTATAGTTGTTTCATATAACCAACAAAAAAGTCTGATTTTGATCTTGAAATTAAAATACTGTGGGGTTTTTTTTGGGGGGGGGAGTAATTTCAACATTTATAAAAATCCAATCTTCAAAAAAAAAAAATCAGATTTTGAAATTTTGTGAAAATCCATTGTTGTTCAGGAAGATGATGGCTTGCTTTGAGAGAATGCAACTATACTGCTTATGGCACTAAAATGAATTCAGGTTTATAACAAGTTATAAAGCTGCTATCTTGAAGACAAGCAGTAGTAGTCAGTTTGTGAGATGTTTATATGACTGGAAGTCACCACTGTCTATGATGATATCTGTTACAGGAGAAGATATATTCAGCATCAAATTGAGATACATTACAGAGGCCACTTCCTCACTACACAGCTATAGTGCTATTATTCCACTTTCAACCTCCTGTGGAATTCTGGGGTTTGCAGTTTACTGAGGCCAAAGAGCTCTCTGGCTGAGATTTCTAAAAGCCCCTCCCTAAACTGTAAACCCCAGGATTCCACGATGTTGAGAGTGCGGAAATGGCCAGAGTCAAATTTGTGATTGTGTTTTCATCTGAGGGATAAAAACGAGTTACACAATGCAGTCATATGCATATCTACTCAGAGTAACTCCCACTGAGTTCAACCAGATACATCTTCCGAGGACACTGAGTGTAGGATTCCAGTCTTTAAAGAAGAGAGTGGAATATAATGATGGGAAAATAATTATATGGTGTGTGTGACCAGTAATTATATCTAAGTGGCACCTGTACTTTCAATGTGCTTCTCTGGGAGCAGCATTTTTATCACATCTACTGATACAATTGCCAGAAACTACCTTGACAACCTCAACTAATGCTGTTTTAATGGTATGGCAGATTTTTAAAACATGCTCTTAATGAAACTTGTCAGCAGAGTAGGTTAGCCAGTAGTTTGGATGACATGATAGCAACATTACTTTTACAATTGCCTTTTTTTATTATACAAAGTATTTAAAATTGCTACTAATTGGAGACTTCTTCTTCCAGTTCTCCAGAGATTCTGTGGAAATGTTCAGCTGCAGTGGCAGGTATCAAATGATAGACTTCCCATGTGACGGCTTTCTTTAATTGGATAAAGACATTCCCATTTCAGCAGTGGGATGGGTTTCAATCAGTGTTTGCAAACTGTGTCATCAATAGGAGTATATTGTCAAGTTCAAGGGAAGTAATAATACCATTCTATTCTGCTTTGGTTAGACCTCACTTGAAATACTATGTCTAGTTCTGGGACCTTTTTTTAAGGAGCACATTGACAAGCTGGAACATGTCCAGGGAGGGGGACCAAAATTGTGAAGGGTCTGGAAGCCATGCTGTATGAGGAGTGGCTTAGGGAGCTACGTAAGTTTAGCCTGAAAAAGATAATGTGACATAATGTGGTGGAGACAGTTTCAGGTCAGCCCAGATGACCTCTGAGTGGGGAAAAAGCAGTTGAGAAAAGCAGTTAATTTTCCCTGCAATTGAAGTGACTCTGTGTTTGAGAAGAACAATAGGACACTGTGAAATAGAATGTTAGGGAGGATAAAAAGTGCCTCGCTATGGCCTTGCCATGCTTTGCAACATTAGAAAATTACGAAAGAAAAAATTATGAGAACTGTTGCTTGTGTCAATTTCCTTTTTTGGGGACGTGATGAATTTGACTGGAGATGTATACATTGTTTTGGATGTAAAGAGGCGGGGCTCAGACTTTTGAGAATTATCTCACTGATAAATCTTTTTTTAAAACTGTGGGTCTCTATCTCAGTTCCACTACATTTTTTGGGGGGCTCGTCCGGGAAAATATGGGCTTTTTTTGCCCTCTTGAAGTGGCAGCTGTTTCCTCTGGCATCTGTGCCCCATTGATAAAAGACCGGGGGACCCCCGATTCTTTTATCGGATGGCCCTGTTCATGGGGGTGTGAAGCCGGAAGATGGTTGCCAGCTAAAGAACCCAGGAAGGGTTTTGGGAAAAAGTAAACAGAACACAGCCACAGAACAGAGCCATAGGTAAGTGTGTCAAGGGCCTTCCCCTAAAGTGTGGGACACTGGGGAAGAAGAGGGGATTGATCACCCCCTGGAACCCTGCCTGAGTATAGCAACTAACAGGTGGAGCTGCTGAAACCGCAGGATTCCTTACACACACACACACACACACACACACACACACACCCCCGGGAAAGGTGGGAGGCTGTGTTTGTAGCATGAAACGTGTGTGCATGAATGGCATCGCAGTTCCCAATTCATGCCGTGAGTTCCGGGTGCCTGGGTCGATGCGACGATTAGTGTTAACCCCTAATGTCTCGAGCTTTTGGGGAACCCCTTCACCCTCAGCTCACCCCCCCTTCTCCTACTGTGTGTTGTGGTTTTGGGAGGAATTTGGGGGGGAGGGAGGCAGTTGACAGACTCTGCTTCAATGTATGTTGAAAAAGAAAAAAAAAAAAACCCCAAAGAAAGAATTTTTTTCCCTGTATGGTTTGAGCTCAGAAAATGTTTTAATGTGTGTAAGAAAAATTCCAGGAAAAATGTGGCTTCCCCTCTCTGTTAGCAATTGTTTTCTGGTGCCTGAAGCCATCCCCCCACAACCCCCCCTTTCCCCCCCAGATCTTAACCCCTATAGCTGCTGTTTTGGGGCTAGACATTTATTTAGCCAAGGGGTTTTGGGGGAATAGCAGAAATAGAGTTAGCGAGTTAGTGAGGAAATAAACCTTTAAGGTGTTGGATAGGAAATAGTGGAAAGGAGAAGGGAGGTTATCTCGAATAATGAGAGTCATGCCAGGAGTTGGAAAAGATTCCCCCATACTTTTGCAACACTTCTAAGCAAGATAACAATTCAATGAGCAGAGTTCAGCTTAAAGAGTCCTATTGTTTAAAAGCTGCATCTGAAAAAAAAAGAAAAAAAAGAGAACTCTGCACTCACCAGGAATTCCCCCTCACCCCTCCCTGTTGAAAAAAAGGAAAAAAAAAAAACAAACCTGACAGCCTGGAGACGGTAACACTAAAAGGGGGGGGACAGGCAGCTTCTCCCCCTTTAATGATAGAAGCAAAGGAGAAAGGAAACTTCGGTGAATATTTAATGAGCTGTCAGTTTGAAAATTCCCATCCATTCGCCATCACTTAAGGCTGTGTATGCAGTGGTGGACAAGACTCAGAAGAAATTTGGAAGAGGTCCCAAATTTTGGCCCCCCCAGGAACCAGAAGAACTACGTACCCCCCCCGCCTTTGTTCCGGGTTTTACAACCAGGGGGGGCACAGGCAGAAGAGGTTCTAGCAGTGCCAGCAGCAAAAATCCAAGGGCCCCTATGGTGGCACAAGCCACTGGATCTCCACCTATGCAAAGTAACAGAGGCACTGGCACTGCTACCAGTGAACCAGCCAACACTAATCCCCCCAGGGGGAAGATATTACTGGGAAGCTCAAGGAATCCCTTCATCAATCAACAGTCTGTGGAAACACAAGGCCCCCCCAGACCTCCTCCCCCTTCAGTGACAAATATGCAGGTTCCCCGAGAATCAGGAACTTTGAAAAGCCTACATCCCATATTACCAGCAGGGGAAAGGGAAATGGCACATCCCCTAAGCCCCACAGATGCCTTCAATCTTAGAAATGGGCCCAAGGTGAAAGCAAAAAGGCCAAAGAGACCACAGGACAGACCCCCTCTCCAGACCCAGAGTGAAGGGAGTGGAGAGGAAGAAGAGGATGACAGTGGTGAAGAAGAGGTAGTGGCCCCACTAGACAAATCAGCCAGTAGTTGATGCTCAGAAATCAGGGGGCTACCAGTGAGTTCAGAGTTATCAAATACACCCTCCACCATTTTAGACCTACTAAATTGGAAGACACACTGTGCAACTTATACGGAAAAGCCACAAGAAATAATAGAACTTTGCTCCAATATCATGGCCTCACAGGATTGGCAGGATTGTCAATAGTTGCTTTTGACCTTGTTCACCACTGAGGAGTGGAGGAAAATAAATTCAACATGAGGAACGGCTAGCCAGAAACAGGGCACCAGAGGCGAATCCCGAGCAATGGATGAGAGGCAGAGTTCCCCTAACTGATCCAGGGTGGGATCCAAAAACCCCTGACCAGATGAATATGCTCACTGATTATCAAGCCCCTTTAGTGGAAGCCATGAGAGAAGGGATGAAGAGAGCTGTTAACATGTCCATAGTATCAGAGGTACTCCAAGGACCTACTGAATCTCCAGGGGCATACTTGGAGAGGCTACTTGATGCCTACGGGGAAAACTCCCCTGTGAACCCAGATGACCCAGGCAATTAACAGACAATGAATTTGGCCTTTGTGTCCCAGAGTTACCCTGACATATGGAAGAAGCTACAGAAACAAGAAAGATTTGCAGGCATGAACTTGAGCCAACTGTTGGAGATTGCCCAGAAGGTACATGTGAATAGGGATCAAGCGGAGAAATGGGACGAATGCATAAGAAGGTGGAATTGTTGGCCGCTGCATTGACTACTGGAAGGGAGACTCCAAGCGGGCAGGGGGGAAGAGGCAAATGGAGAGAAAAAAGACAGAGGCCTAGATTGGGAAGAAATCAGTGTGCAATTTGCAAGCAGGAAAAGGGGCCCGCCCTTTCTAATTCAACAACTAGAATGGAGGAGGAAAAAAGGGGGGAAATTTAGGAATGACTGACTTTGATTTTGGCTTTCCCCCTTGACATGGAAAACTAAAACTCTTTTCTGACAATGAGTTTTGTGAGAAGCAGCTGACATAGGAACTTTGGACACATGGGCATTGGGAGTACCTGAATAAATTCCTCCTAAGGGTTACAAATGCAAAGAGTAGACAAGTGAAGTGTTAGATAAGCCCCACAGAGGTTCTAAAGCTGCAGCAGTGACTCTTTAAAGGGAAAAAGCCAGCCACTCCCACCTCCAAAGGAACCTGCAAGAGTGAGAGCCCCGGGCCCGTGTTTGGGGGGGAAAAAGAGGAGAGTGAGACCGGGGGAAGCAATGGCTACAGCAGTACACATCCCCCAGCTAGGCGCTGGCCAAGAGGCCAGGAAAGTGATGAGGGGGGGCAGAGGCTGGCAGATTCAGCCGAGGCTGGGCGAGATGGAAAGGGAATAAGGACAGCAGCCAAAGCAGACGCAGAGGAGGCTACCCCCATCCCGCTCTCATTCCCCCAAATTGTCAGACGTGAAAAAGGGGGGTCCCCCCCCTTTCTTAGTTCATTTGGGTGTTTAGGACTTTAGAATTGGACAGAAGAGGGAAAAGGGCCAAAAAATGGGTGCTAAAAGTCCAGCAGCAGCCGCAGCAGAAATCTAAGTGGCCAAGACAAGGGCTGGCTCTGTATGAAGCAAAGCGACTGACAGGAAAAGAGAGGCGAGCAGGAATGACTGGGCGTGGAAAAGGCTGGCAAGGCAGCGAGAGATGGAAGAATTGTGCTTGGAGAACGGCTCTAGTAGCAAAGAGCTGAGAGATTTGCAAAGCAGCAAGCTTCCGTGCTAGCTCCAATGGAGGCACTGAAAGGAGAGAGAAGCAGAGGCTGTAAAGGTGTCTGTGGCCAGCTGACAAGGGCAAAAAACCCAGGAAAAAATTTTGTCCCCCATCCCTCAGACAGAGAAGAGCAAGGGCTTGACATCCTGGAAGGAGAAGTTGGCAGCAAGAGCATGAAGAACACAGGAAAAAAGGGAGAGTCCTAGATGCAAGGCAGTCCAAATTGCGAAGAAGCCTCCCACCAGTTCCCGATAGAGCGGCAATTGGTAAAAGGCCCCCCTGGGGCCCCGACCCAGCAGGCTAAAGTACAAGCAAGCTGGGAGAAGAAGGTGATGGCGCACCTCTGAGCTGGGAGGGAGAAGGTAATGGGGCACTTCTGAGAGGTGATAGAAAACCCTCCCCGAAAATGGAACTGCAGCTGCAGGACTCTGACTGAAAGGGCGGAAAACAGAGAGAAAGGGACAGTTGAAGGCTGTGAGACAGCCAGGAGACCAACATAGCCCCAAAAAAGGCCCATACCATAAGGCTCAAACAAAAGACCGCCCTTTGTCCACAAGATCATCAAAGATTAAACCACTGCTCTAGGAATCACCCGGAGGAGTCACATTGTACCTGCAGACCGAATTTAAGGAAACTAAAAAAGATGAAACAAAATCCTGAAGAACCCTTAGTTCAACATGTATGGCCCAGATAACAGCCCTGGCTATGTCTCTGGACTGGATGCCACCACAGGGCAAGTGGCATTATAACCCCTTCCCTCTTCCTAGCCCATTTTACAGAAACCTTTCACTTTCATTCCATGTGCAACCCAGAGAAACCAGGAGTGTTTTTGTTCTTCCCAGGGCCCTATTATGATAAGGCATAGGATGAGGTGCACACCCACGGAATCATAAGGTTGTCCCCTTTAAACCACAGTATTAAACCATTTTGGGTGGATTAAGGAGAGGCACAAAAGGAATTAGGAAACATAACTCTACAGGAAGGAATTAGTGCATTAGGGAAAGCTCTGAGTACAACAAGGGAGGAAATGTTAGAACAGGGGTTCCCTTTCCACAGGCACACCCCTTCAAACCAGGAGATATGGGTGAAGGAATGGGGGGAACTTGGTCACGGGTGGAAGAGACCCTATCAAAGGGAGTGGTGACAAATCCCACTGTGGTAAAGGTGGCCAGGATGAAGCCTTGGGTGATTACACTAGGGTAAAAGGCTCACTTTGACTGGACTTTTTTCCCCAAACCATAGGGCAACCTCTGAAGCTGAAAATCACCAGAATGCAGTAAGAAGACCCGAGACTAGACCCTGTTGTGTCTGCACAGGAGCCAGACACCCTGCACATGGTCAAGATCTCCACCTGGAGAGAAAAAAACAATTGGGGCTGATTCCCCGCTGCGGTTGCAACCAGGGACGCACGCACCACTCTACGCACGATCAGATCCTGAATGTGGGAGACAATAACATGGGTTGTGGCAGGCATAGGAGGGGGAGACGGATGTTTTTGGGGATTGGAAAGATAAATGTATATGGCAACTGTTGGTGATGATGAGGTTGATGCAGAACAAGGGAGGCTGGGGGGTGAAACAATTCCACCAAGTGGCCAATCAGATCATGAACACCTTGAATGTCAGTAATGGCCCGGGTATGTACTATGGGCTAAACCCAGGAGACCATCCCCACTGAAATGTAAAGTTAGAAAATCCCCAAAATTCCACAGGCATGCCCAGGAAAAAAATCCCAGTGTTAACTTCTTCTTTAGTTATAGCAATGGTTTCATTGAGTTATATGAGAATAAGGGGGGGTGGTCCTCCTTAGTCAGTTCTAGAAAGTAGCCAGCTTTTACAATGGTAAATGGGGATATGATTTATCTTCTGGGATGAATTGGTTAGGCCACTGAGGGTATCACCTATAACCCAGTACACAAACCAGTATAGTTTGGCTGGGAAGAATGAAAAGAGTTTATAATGAAAGCAATGGGGGATGATTCTGACAACACATATCTGAGAGGTTGGGAGTCCCCTAATCCCTATGGAGGGAGTTGCTTTTCATGTAAGGCAGATGCGTTGTTGGCTGTCAGCCCAGCATGAAATAGGTTTAGACTATTTCTTCAGTCGTGAAGGGGGTCTGTGTATTTGGATAAATATTTGCATTCTGAAGTATTCAATATTAAAAAATCATTCTTGAAGTCTCCAGGGATGTGGACATGATTATCTGATTCCCTAAATAAGTATGGGTAAAGGCATTGCTTGTAGAATTGCGTTGTACATAAATAATGGTCTTCCTAAACTGCTTGACAATACTCTGTATGTAAAAGTGTATCCAATCTGTAATAATTAGAGTAATAGAGAAGGCTGCAGTATATGTTTTGATGGCACAAACAAAATAGTTATGCTTGAATTGCTAATGAATTCAGCATAAAGGGGGGAATGTGGTGGAGACAGTTTGGGGAGCCCAAAATACCTCTGAGTGTGAGGGAAAAGCAGTTGAAAAAGCAGTTAATTTTCCCTGCAATTGAAGTGACTCTGTGTTTGAGAAGAACAATAGGACACTGTGAAATAGAATGTTAGGGAGGATGAAATGTGCCTCGCTATGGCCTTGCCATGCTTTGCAACATTAGTAAGGTTACGCAGAGAAATGATGAGAACTGTTGCTTGTGTCAATTTCCTTTCTTGGACACGTGATGAATTTGCACTGGAGATGTATACATTGTTTTGGGTGTAAAAAGGGGGGGCTCAGACTTTTGAGAATTATCTCACTGAGACATTGTGCACAATAAATCTTTTTTCTAAAACCGTGGGTCTCTATCTCAGTTCCACTACAATAATAGTCATGTTTAAATATTTAAAGGGATGCCATGTTGAAGATGGAGCTAGCTTGTTTTCTGCTGCTTCAGAGACTAGGACACAGAGCAATGGATTCAAACTGCAGGAAAAGAGATTTCACCTAATCAGGAAGACATGGTAAGAGTCATTCGACAATGGAATATGCTTCCTCAGAATGCAGTGGAGTCACCTTCTTTGGAGGTTTTTAAACAGAGACTGTATGGCCATTGCTGGGGTGCTTTGAGTGTGTGTTCCTGCACGGCAGGGGGTTGGACTCAGTGGTCATTGTGGTCTCTTCCAACTCTATGATTCTCTGATTCTGTGATTGTTTTTCACTTTAGGAAAAGATTGAGACTATTGCCATGGTTAGTGACATGCACATTCTAATGCATAATATTTTTGAGAGAGAAAGAGAGTAATAGAATGTTCACAGTTTTTCACACTTGTAAGCAAACTCCAGTGCATCATTATTCACCCTCTATCTTTTTTCTTGGCCTAGTTTTCCAGGCCATCACAACTATTAGGCAGAGGTGGATGCCCAGGAAGCAGATCTGGACTACTGAAAAAAAGGGGGGGCAGGGAATTATGGTTTACTGTAGTGTTACTACATTTATTTATTTTTTCCCTGCTACAAATGACAACAGATCTTGAAGGGTGTTCTTGTTACCATGGCATTCTGGTCTCGTTTTTGGTGAACTAAGATATCATTTTGATATCATAATTTGGCCCTCCCCCCCATCAGCTGAATGTTTGTTAGGCCCTGCTGGACAAGCACGAAGCTAGGCATGGGAGACTTGTATTTTCATCAAAAGTACCAGATATAGCCAGTTCCGCTTCAGGGGGTAGCCACCCGAAACAAGCACCTCGATTGGTAAACAAAGAGGACTCTTTGCCTGTGAAAGCACCCTGGCAAGCCAGGCACTTAACGGCCGAGCTAGCCATATCTGCATACCAGCTATACCATTGTCAATTCGGTTCATAACTCAATCATGCAAATCCCGACCTTTCGGACCTTTGTCCTCAGACCAAAACTCATTGTTCTCTTGCAAAAACCAGACTAGCCTGCGGTCATTCTGTCCCTATAAAAGATGCCCCGTTTTGAGAGCTCTTCGGAACTCTCGTCGGACCAAGCTGAGCTGAAATTACTAAGCTGAAATCACTCGAAGCTCCTCTTGGATCTTTGCCCTTGCCTCACTGCTGCTCAGCTCCACAGATTCCCCTCGGTCTCCACACCGGGTTTCCTCCCTTCCCTCCAATTGGTGTCTACAGGACTTCGGACAGGTGGCGTATTGCTTATTTCTCTAAAACTCTCTTTCTTTCCTCTCTAGTTAGGTGTGTTTGAGTTTTATTATTTTCTTTGCTTAATAAAAACTGTTAGTATTTTAAACTGCTTGACTCCTCACTGACCTGAACTGGTATACCATGCCTCTCGTTAGCCAAGAGAGTGCTCCAGCTAATTTTCCCCGTCTTGTTGTTGTTTAGTTATTTGGGCACCCCTCCCGGGACCCGCAGTTTACAGGGTAACATTCTGCCTCCTGTGTCAAAAGAATTTGGCTAGCTTTGAGTAATATATAACTTGAACTGGGGCCTTTCCACACTACACTGTATTATTCCACTTACAACATCCTGTGGAATTCTGGGGTTTGTAGTTTACTGAGGCCAAAGAGCTCTCTGGTTGAGAATTCTAAATGCCCCTCCCTAAACTGAAACCCTCAGAATTCCACAGGATGTTGAAAGTGGAATAATGGCACAATAACAGTGTAGTGTGGAAAGGCACTTCGTTGAGTGATAGGTATCATTTTTTCACACAGTCCAGGCAACAGGTCTCAGGACGGCCCTGCTAGATTGTAAACAAATGTCCTTTGAAAAGTGAAATATTCCTTTCCTGTCTCTGCCCAATGATGAAATCAGAGCTGACTACAAGAAAGGGTCAATATAAAAGTACATAGAACATCTGTGTCAGAAATAAAAAAACATGGCATGCTAATGGTGAACTCAATGGATAGAAAGAACATGGTCAGCCTTGATAAGCCGTGCAACTCCTATGTCAAACCCACCCTCCAATATGGAAGCCTTTTGTACGTGTAATGAACAGTTGGGTGACTGCAGAAGGGGTCATTTTTCATCTATGTGCTCACCAGAAGACCACAGCAATGCAACCAGAAATGATGTCATATCACTTCCAGTTTCATTTTCAGCAAATCTTCTACCAATTCTTTGTGTGTGTGTGTGTCTGTGTGTGTGTGAGAGAGAGTTTACATTTTTAAAGATATATGTAGGATATAGAGATTTATGGGGGCAAAACTGCTATGTTTTGTAGCATGTTTAGGCAATATTAAAGGTTTTAAGATTAAAATTGCCCCCAGATTAAACTGGTGGCTTGGGAGCTTTGGGAACCTTCAAGGGCCACAAATCAGAATCCCACAGGCTGCATGTGGGCTGTGGCTGCACTTTCGCCAGCCCGATGTAATGTATATCTGAAGTCCCTGAGCCAGTAGTGGTTGATGCCTTGGGTGTCAATATGATGGTGAATCTGCTTTTGAACTTCAAGGGAGTCATCCAGGCTGCTAACTCCTATGGCCAAAATAGGTTCTGCACTTTGCAATGCTCTTTTAAAATTCAGACTTAAACCCAGAGCAGACTCGCGATACTGGGGCTACTGGCCACAATTCCTGTAGCTACTCCAACATTAGATTTTAAACCATGTTTTGCCATTTTTGCTACTTCCATCTGGAGTAGAATTTATTGTTCTCTCTCTCTCTTAATGGTATGATGTAAATAGAAACACAAGAAAGCTAACATTCTCATTAGTTTTTGGTTCAGTCATATATCACAAATTTTATGTAGTCTAACAAGCAAGTTACAAATGAGATGATGTTGTTAAAGGCTGCTGACCTATCCCTGCTACCCCAGATGTAAAACCTACCAATGGAATTCATGTTAACAGAGCTTGGCAAGTTACTTTTTTAAATAAAAATAAATATAATGAGATACTGAAGCCATTAATAATGGTGCAGTGGCATTCAGGACATCATTCTGCCACTAGTTACTTACAGATAGCTTTAGCATCTCATTACAAATGTTCTTGGAAGTATTGTTCCAGTAAACATGTGCAGCAGTAATGTTACCCTGCTTGCTCAGGGGTGTTCCCGACACTTGTCAAAATTATCACTTGTGGGGAAAATTAGCTATGAACACTGCTGTAGCAATGCAAAGAGGGCAGAGTAATTAAGGATCTTGAGCCCAGCATTTACAGAGTTAGATCACAGAGAATCAGGCTAACTGTTCAAATTTCAGTATTTTATTGGAAAAGATGTCAAAATCCATACAATCTCTCGGTTGCACTCACTCACACAAGCATACAAGGCTATAGAAATTTAGAAATAGGGGAAAATTAAGAGAGATATAGAGGTTTTGGGTAATACTGTACCAATCCAGAAGTCTTCAGCTGGAAAAAGACAAGTGGAGAGCAAACTCAGCCTAGGGGAGGGGCTGAGCGGAGCTTCAACAGACAGAGTGACTGCCTGCCAGTCAAGTCTGGGAGAATTTTGAAAATGGAGTCTAAAACAGGGTCTAGTTATAGGGCTGAACATGTCCTGGGGGCAGACCCTCTTTCCTGGGAAACAACAGATTTCTAAATTTTTATGAAGATGGATCTCAGCTTTGTAGTTCAAAGAAATCATGAGCAGGCATCCTTGTAATTCCTGCAAGATTGCTCTGGGGGATGCCAAGGTGTAACATTCCTGGCTGTTTGAAAAGTTAATTTGATCCCAGAGACCTCTTGTTTCCTGTTGGCACTATTAGTGCTGAAAGTCCATTCCAATGGTCTATGGGAACCATTTCCTAGATTCACCTAGGATGTGTGACAGAAAACAGCGCTACCGATTGAACTGTTTCCCATAGCTCTGCTGCCTATGTGTCCTTCCAGTAAATCTCTATGGCTCACTATGTTTGATATAAAAGAATTATGCTCCTCAGGACATAGTATATAGGTGTGGTAATAGTGAGGCTAAAAGAAAAAGTGCACTCCTATAGGTTATAGGAGAATTTATAAAAGTAAAGCTAAATGGTACTGTCAGGATCTTAATAACAGAAACCAGAAATATCTTGTGAAATACAGTAACTGAAAAACTTCCTCTGATTCCAATGTCTTTTCTCTTGTCATTTTTCTTCTTTGTGCTTCCAACTTCTATTAATTATTAATTACCATGGAAACTTTGCTGTGCAGATCAAATCTGCATCTTTGATATATATGAACACTTAGATCTCGCCCCCACTTTGCTTTGTTCTTTAAACACAGCTTGATAAATTGTTGTTCATCAATTGACAATTAGAACAATTTTAATTGTACTAATGTATTGCACCTGTTGTACACCCCTGTTAGTTCTCAATCTTCAATATAATGTTTGGAAAGTAAGGAGCAGCAAGAAAGAACAGAAGAGAGAAAAGCAATTCAAACATCAACAATCTAGCCATGGGTAAGAATTTTATTTGGTTTGAATGTTTTCATTTTTTTTAAAATAAGGGTTATGAATATTGATTGACTTTTTTCATCAATTTCATTGAAAAAAGGTTTTTTTAGAAAAATCAGATGTGGAAGAAATCAAAATTGAGAGGATGATATGAATGCTTAGTTCTTAAAAGTCTAGTTTTGAATCCAGGTGCATTCAGACATGTTTATGCTCCTGAATTAAGACTGCCTGGTCACTGTTTGTTGAGAACTTTAGCTGCTTGTTGAGAACTTTTAGCCCAAATCCCATATCACCCAAACACTGCAATGTTAGGCATTCCCTGCTGTAATTTTTGGAGCAGATCCACATCCAGCTGTGGAGGTGGGTTGTCCTCTGTTGGGAATACATTTTTTTGGATATGGTGAAAGGAGTTCTTCCTCCACTAATGGAAGGCTAGCACTGGGTGATAATTTTTAGCCATTTCTTTAATCATCTCCATAATTTTAATTTCTTTAAATTTGCAAATTTATTTATGAATTCAAAGTGATTTTTTTTTGTAAGAAAGTAGGAGAAAGTAGGAGAAAGCAAAACTGATTATCTATTCATGTCTCAGTGTCACTAGTGGAGACTATTTTAAGTAGTGGGGGTAAAATAATGGAGTGGGAGAAATATATCACTTCTGTAAGCTAACATGCCCCTTTAATGTAAAACATCCAGGAAAAAAAATGAAAATCAATGATCAAATAAAGAAAAAGTTAATAAAACAACAGTGAATTAATCATAAGGGGTTGGGAGTGAAAGATGTTGAAAATAAGCCAGATTAAATCATTTCTAAAAAGAAATTCTTAAATTGATATCTAAATGATTATGACATTGTTCCTTCATCAACTGGTCTAGAGAGGTTGTTTCAAAGGTGGGGTGTTACTGAAAAGTCTCCACTGCCCATGGCTGCAGCATGCTTAATCTACTCTCTCCATTTGTAATGTTAGTTGTTATATGGCTGAAAAGAATATTTGAAAAATGTTTGAAAAACTTGTTATTGAGTATCAACAAACCCTGGGAAGAAAATTCCTGGACTGATGAGCATCTTAGCACTTTGAGACTTATTCTGCACAAAATTTATACATGGCTGTTTTACACAAAAAGGCAGCTCCCCAAGAACATTGGGATCATAGATCTTCTCTTCCTTTATCTGATGTCCAACTTTCCAACATCATTTATTAACATCTTCAACTAAAGGAATCTTGGGCCAAGCTGTGAATGTTCTGCCTTGCTATGCTGCTTTCTTTTTGAGAATAACTAAAACTGGAAATAATAATGAAAGAGTTTGTAATAATGGAATAATAATAATGGAATAATAATGGATGTTTGTAATGGAAGAGGAAGAGATGGGAACAATGATATCTGAAAGATTTAGTGACTCTTTTAATATTGGATTTAGTGACTTCTTAATAGTGGATTTAAGTATTTTAAGCATTTTGAATTTATTAATTTTGGTTTACAAAAAGGAGACAGTGTGAGAAACAGTATTTGTTTTGTTAAAAGCAGGCATTGAACTGGACTGGATAGCACTGACAGGAGAAGCTTTTAAAACATTGATAAGGTTGGTTATTGTCTGTCAGACACTTCAGTGGTGGACATGGAGAATTTTCTGTTTTTCAAGAGAGAAACTAGGGTTCCCCCTACCCCACTCCACAGAGGCAGAGTTTGATGAATTGAAAAAAAATAAGACAGATGTTAAACTCTATGACCATTTCTGCACAGGCTTAAAGAAACGGTGCAGAGAGTCCTCCAGAGAGGACATTTGCACCTGGGAGCGGACTGGGTCGGACCTATTTACTGTAGATCCGCCCCTCAGCCCACTCCTGAACGACCGGAAGTGGTTGTCCAGTGTGCTTTTGAAAGACCGCTTGAAAGAGGTCTTTCAAAAGCACAGAGCGTGCCACTTCTTTCCCGCGTTCTGGTACAGATTTGCAGGCTCGCACCAGTGTGAGCCTGCAATCTGCCGGGGGCGGGCTTTCGGCTGGCGAGCTTCAGCGGTTGGTGGAGAGCCTCCACCAACCAGAAGCTGCCATTTTCAATCCCGGAGCAGTGTGGAGTGGTGGCCACACACTGCTCTGGACCAGCCTGGACCCAAGCATCGAGCCCAAAGGCCTGGTAAGTACCAGCACGGGGTGATTCCCTTGCTCCGTGCAGAAATGGCCTATGCCAAAGTCTCTGATAAAGTTTTGGAAAAAGTCCTTTAGAGGGAAGATTTGGGATTTTAAAAGTCAATGTATATTCTGAACAACTGAGGAAGAAGAAAAGATGAATCAAGTATCACAACATTTGAACATTCTGGAACAGCAAGATTCATTGCCAGAAGAAGGGAAGCAAGAAGATTATGTAATGTGCAATTATATAACCTTGCTAACTGATGCAACTGCAACACCTGATGAAAAGTTTAACAAACTGGTGAATGGAGATCAGATCACAATAACTGAGAATGCTGGGGGTGTGAAAAGTGTATCTGATAACATTGAAGCTGTGATGACTGGAAGGAAATATTTGCAACTTAACAGGGAGGATATTGAGACGAAGGCCAATTCCACACTACTCTGTTATACTATTATATAACAGGGTAGTGCAGAAATTATTCCATTATTATTCCACTTTCAACATCCTATGAAATCTTGGAGTTTGCAGTTTAGGGAGGGGCATTTAGCCAGAAAGCTCTTTGGCCTCAGAAAACTACAAATCTCAGAATTCCACATGTTGTTGAAAGGGGAATAATAACATTATAACAGTGACACTTTCTGCAACTCACCTTTTTGTGGAGCTGGGGTGTGGGGATCATGCAAGCAGCCTGTTGCAAGAGACTCTTGTGTCTCTGTTGCTTCAGTTCCGCAGCTGCTGCCTGCTCACGAGCAGGTAGTGCGAGAGCTCCTCCTCTTCCTTCCGCACTGCAGCCTGGGATTTTCCCAAGCTGTGCTGGGGGAGGAAGTGCAAGCACTGCAGCTCTGGACCTCCACATGCATGGCAAGTGCGCACGGGGCCCTGGAGTGATGCGCAATCGCACACCATTTTTGACTCAAAGCCAAAAATGAAATAGTGCATGATTGGCACCTGCCAGCCCCTGGTGTGACTGCAAGTGCGTCATGTGATTGTGAGTGCATTGTGTGGACTGTTCCTCACAGTTGTGCAACACTCCAGGGGCCCTTTCATGTGGCAAATGCCATGCAAAAAGGGCCAGTGTAGTGCAGAAATGGCTTGAGATGAGGGAGGATGTGGAAAAACATATTTAAACTATGTACTGTTATATAGTCCACCTCCATTTTGCCACCTCCATTTTGCCAGTCTTTGGGGAAAAAACACATGTTAAGATAATTAAGAAAATGGGTTTAAAAGGTATAACTAAATGGTTTTACCATAGGACTGGTTTCTTTTTCACTTGAGTTCTGACGATGATTATGAAATATAATTTATAGGAAGCCCTCACTTATCTTATGATTAGGGTCCAGGGCACTGTCAGAAAGTGACATTGGTTGCAGGGGAAATCCAGGGGAAATTTTGTTTTGTGTTTTTTAAAAAAACTTGAATCCATTCTGGCCACCGAAAAATGTACATAATACATTATGTATCACTTTTGAATGTGTGCAAAACCTAAATAACATTCTCTTTGTCTCTCTCTCTCTCTATATATACTCACACAAAAGTAAAGTAAAATGAACAAAATTTTACCTTTAATGTCCGGCTTTCAACTTCAAACAAGGGCCATTTCTGCACTAGACTGCTATAGCGCTATTATTCACTCTCAACATCCTAGGATGCTGAAAGTAAAATAATAACACTATAACAGTCTAGTGCGGAAATGGCCAAGATTCAGGGTTCCCAAGTCAAAGCTGTGGGAAAAAAACACACACAGAAAAGGGGTTGTTTCTTTCCCTTCCCTCCCCTCCCTCAAGTAGGAATCACTTGTAAAGAGGAGGACTGCCTGTTCATAGCAGTCTAGGATGTTGTTGTTTTCCTCTCCCTCCTCCCAGATCAATCTTCTCAGGTGGCAGGTGGGATTGACTGGGCCAGAGCGAGCAAGGGCTACTGCAGGAAGTCCAGAGTTTCTCTCTTCCCTCCACATGTGCATGCTGCTTACAAAGTGAGCTGAGAACGGGGGGAAAAGCTCAAGACTCATACAGGGGGAGGGGGAGGAAGGGAGGAGAAGGGAAAGCCACAATTCCCTTTCTGTGTGTGTGCAAATTGGAAGACAGCAACCTTTTTCCAAGAGCTGAGGTGGGAAGGAAGATAGGAGAGACAAAGTAGAAGAGCATAAATGGGGGAAACTTGAGAGGGGAAAGGAAAGAACCCAGTGCTGTCAAGCACAATGCATGGCAACTGACATCATCCTTCTTCTCACCAATTCCTTCCTTCTTTCTGCCCCAAATCCTCTGCTCAGCTGGCCACATGCTTTTTCCCAGGCTTTTTCCTGACTTTGGTTGTCTGTTCAACAATTCCTCCTTCCCATCTGTTAAATCTACTTCCTTTCTTTCCCTCTTGCATCTTTATGTCCCCCGGCTGCCTTAGGTTCTCCATTGCTTATGGCTGGGGGAAACACCAGAGGGGTGGAGGAGAAAGTGGAGGCAGGAGGATAGTTGAGGAACTGATGAAAGACTCCTCTGTCAATAAATACAATATTTGCACACTACAGTGCAAGTTCCATTAATTCGAGAAGAGATCTGCTTTTTATGTTGGTGAGCCTTGCCTTGTCAGCAAAAAGAATTGATGAAAGAGCAGCCCCCTAGTGGAATTAATGGACCTTGTTTGTAATTTGCAAGCTTCGAAACAGTGAGATGTCAAAATATGAGGTATCAAAAGGCAGGTGACTCCTGTACTGTTTGAGTTAAAAGGGGAAAAGAACTGCTGATTTCACAAAGTATATGAATTTTTATGTTGGAGTTACATTATAGGAAAATTGGAACTCTATAATAGGAGATAATTGATTTTGTCATAGAAAAGATAGAAAAGAAATTGATGTAATGGCATTGGATTAATAGATGTTGGATGTCTTGAACCATTAAATTTAAATATTAAATTACAGGATTATAGGAAAATGTTGAATCTGTGATGAAAAGAATTAGGTATGAACCGGGGTGCTAGAAGAACAGATAATGGCTATATTAAATTGTTAATTTTAAGGTTTGAAAATCAAACTTTAGGAGTATAAGAGCTAGGAAGAATAGATTTTTTTGTTTAAATAAAAGCTATTATTATTATTATTATTATTATTATTATTAATTATTAATTATTATTATTATGAATACATAGATTTTGGAGCTACCTTTTAAATAGCTTTCCATAAGATAATTATTTAGTATTGCAAGTTTTCTTTTATATTGTATTAATGGAATTGATAGATTATACCAAGAATAGATTTTTTTGTTTAAATAAAAGCTATTATTATTATTACTATTATTATTATTATGAATTATTATGAATGCATAGATTTTGGAGCTACCTGTTAAATAGCTTTCCATAAGATAATTATTTAGTATTGCAAATTTTCTTTGATATTGTATTAATGGAATTGATAGATTATACCAAGAAGTGTCTTTTGTCTAATGTTAAAAAAAGGGTGGAGGAGATTTAATTAGTATTTACTTATAACAGGTGGCGTAAATGTTGCAAGTCACTTTTACCTTTCTCTCCACTCCTTTGTTTTCTTCTCTGTTTTTCTTTATCTTTCATACTTTTTATTTTTTTCTATATTTTCATGGAGTATGCAGATAGTGTTCTTTTATATTGTTATTCAGTATCAAATAACTCTAACAGAAATATTTATAAAAAGCCACAACATTCTCTGTGTGGGAAACAATTTTTTCTTTTTTTCTTTTTTTTTAAATTATTTTTAATTTGGCATTATCACAACAAAAACAAGTATCCATAAACAGCCATTGATAAAAGAAGTAAGCAAGAATAATGAAGAATATAAACAAAAAAAATTTCAGGTTGTCATTGCATCTATATCTCATCTATAACTGGTTTGATCCCTATTTTCAAATACATACATCCTTTTAGTTCCACAGATGAGAAGCTCAATTATATTGTCTTATTTAAATATTAACATGTATTCTTTTTACATATTTCTATTCAACTTAACCAACATTTTGTACCCCCTTTTTAGTCTATAAGACTAGCTACCGTTAGGTCTCCCTATCTGCTTCTTATGGAAACAATTTTTTTCTATGCAAAAAAAATAAAATGGTAAATGCTGTTTTCTGTGCAAAATAACTATGAGCAAATTTTGTGTGGTTTTCAAGTGTTTCTCACAGTGGGAGTAAAATTGCTAAAATTACTTATTACTTCCTTTAAGAAGAAACTGAGTGAAGTTGTAGGTGCGACTGTTTGTGTAAAACAACCCCAAAAGGCACTGTTCACGGACAGGTGAGACTATCAGCAGGCTCAGAAAGTCCCCATGCATTCAGGAATATCTACCTGACCTTCAGAATTCACCATTTTTTTAAAAACAAAAACAAAAACCTAAGGATCTATTCTAGGAGATGTAAAACAGCCCAAGAAACACCTCAATGGCCATGAAATGTTGCTTCCCTCATGGGTCAGTCAAGAAACAGAGCTAAGATTATCTTTTTTTTTCCAAAAATCTCAGTCAAGTTTTTTGTCTCATGCAGTTTTCTGATAATCAATAATAATTATTGTCATATTCACTTGGCTTTTCTTTATTTGGTAGGGAATTACTAACATTTTAGTACCTGAAGCAATAGAAGCAGTTGGAATCTTTACTAATTATTTTCTGGAAAGTCAGATTTTAGAAATATCGTGTCAAGCAAGCATTCTGTCTAGAAGTACATTAATGATAAGAATAATAACCATGCTACATGCAACATATTGCTTATTTCTTTTTTACAAAATCAATGTGGTGCAAATTAATATACAGGCATATTTTACACCCCTCAACTGTGTTGCAAGGTGATCTAAACGAAGCCTCTTGGCTTGTATGATTTATAGAGCATGGTTTCTTACAGCAGATTTCCTTTTGAAGAATACTTTTCTTCACATTGCCATCTGTTTTTCCACTTGTCAAGTCTCATTGGAAGCAATCTATTCTCACAGATTTGCTTACAGCTGTTTAGTACAGACTTATATTTATCAGAGGATTTTTATTAGCTGTCAGCAAGCAAATGTTTGTGCAATCCAGGATTAGTTGTCATTTTTAAAGTGTGTTCTAATAAAGGGTAATCCATTAACCAAAAGATTTCAAAATCTTTTATGTATGCAATCTATCCAAATATAGCATCTTTTTGCTTGCAGTTGGATTCCCCACTGTAATCACTAAAGTGGAATTATTTACTGGTACTTAGGCATATTTTTTCCTTGTTTTGTTATTATTGTGTGTCTTCAAGTCATTTTCAACTTACAGTGATGCTAAGGTGAATCTATAACAGGGTTTTCTGGGGCTGAGAGTGTGTGATCTGCCCAAGGTCACCCAGTGGACTGTGGCCAGAAAGGGAATCAAATTCTAGTCTCCAGGTGTGTAAACCATTACACCATGCTGGCTCTCAACTATTCATAAATATTTTTGAAATAATAATTAAATCAACTGAAATTAACCTGCTGAGAAGTTGGGACAGTCTTGGGGCTTATATGGCTAACCAAAGGACAGTTATTTATCTTTCCTTACTTCATGGCAACATACAGGAGTGAAACGTTTCAAAAGTTTTTCCCCCATCGAGTAAGATTACAAGCTCTCCCCGCACTACAGTTACCAATGGTTTTTACATCAGAGGAAAAAAGAATTCCAAAGGCAAATAGAATGTTGTTGGCATAAAAATACTTTTTGCAAAAAAAACGCAAAGTTTTTTCTGAGGAGGGGAGGGCATTGTATTGTGCCCAAAATAAATTGGGATTTACTCTCAACGTTTTCTGGAAATCAACCTTCAACATATTTTTTTCTACAATCACTGCTGCTGACAGAGCGGTGCAGGGGTGGGGGGAGTGTTGGATTTTTTTGTTATCGTGCAGCAGTGAACAACCTCATGGCAGCAGACTTATTTTTGAAATCCTGCAGATATATGTATTTGGCCTCTTCATGGATCCATCCATCCTTTATATGAAGTATACAGATGCGTATTCTACTAGCAGCTGACTTATTATAGATTAACCATTCTCCTAGAAGCTGCAAACATAGAGGAATGGATTCTGTGAGTATGAATCTACCCTCCTGAGCATGAATCTGAGAGGGGGCTTTTGGGAGACTTTTCAACTGCCACAGTGTAGTGATGTATTTAAGTCCTTTACTCCAAGTCTCAAGTCAAGTCTCAAGTCTCTACCTTCAAGTCTCAAGGTGAGTCTCAAGTCCTTGCAAGATACTTTCAAGTCAAATCTTAAGTCTGGGAGCCAACTGTATACCTCAACCTGTATTCCAGAACAGAGTTAAATAAAGTCAGGTTTAACAATTTAAGTAGAGTTGGCCCTCTACTTTTGTGATTTTACCATCTACAGCTTCGGAAGTGGGAAACAGAGTCCTTCTTAGGCCCTTTCAGCACAAGAGAGACACATCACTGTAGTGTCGTTGCATCACAAATACATCTGCACATCAAATCGGTTTGACGTTGTTCTGTTGTAGTTTCTTCCACGCATGTTCAGCTCTTAGCACAGTTCACATCATTTTGAAACTGGTGTGATATTAAAATGGAAAAACTCTGATGCAAACCAACCACAACGGTGCCTCTGCTTTTTTTCCTACATGCAGAAGCATTATATCGATTCACACCACAGAGGTGTGCGTTAAATTGACCAATCAGTGGCAGCAGAGTAGAGGAGGGAGGGAGAATAGGAGTTCCAAGAGAATTGATGATGTAGAAGCTACAAATGATTTTCTCCACTTTACTTCAACAGAAACGGGAGGGCGTGCAGATAGGAATCAAAGTAAGTCAGAGTAAAAAACACTGCTCATAAAAAGCGGTGAAACGCTCCTCCACTCTAGTGTGGAAATGGCCTTACTTTTCATTTGCAAAGTAAGAAGTGAGAAATAGGATCCTTCTTATTCCCCATTACTGAAGCTTTAGGAGCTTTAGAAGGAAGGATCCTTCCTCCTCAAGCCCACTGCCTAACACATTTTCTGTTCACCTCTGAGATATGTGCCGTGCACTCTGGGCACAACACTTGCCTTCTTCTCTTAGGAAAAGTATCAGAAAGCTCCTCCTATATACAGAGGGGATAGGCTGCTGAGCAGACGTCAACTTCATCTCAAGCCCATTGCCTAAGCCTTTTGCTGTTCCCTCTGAGAAATGTGTCCACACTTTGGGCTTGAGACAGATCATCATGTGACCAGTAAATTGTACGGTTTCTCAATGAATGTGTTATTTTACTGACCCAAGTGCAGCAAGTCAGTCACTAAAAATATGCAAGCCTTAAGTCAAGTCAGTGTATAATTTTTACTGGATCAAGTTCGAGTCGAGTCAGTGAAGTGACTTAAATCTGACCTGAGTCCAAGTCAATTGACTTGAGTCTACGTCACTGCAGATGAGACCTGCACAAAGCTTGTGGAACCTATAGTCCAAAATGTTTGGAAGATCAAAGATTCCAGTTCTGTTCTAAAACAATGGTATCTGGCAATGTTCAGATGAAATTGTTTCTACAGAATATACTAATAAATAATTTAAGTGAAGAAACATTCTTCAGAATTGCATAGATCAATCAATTGTTCAGTCTATTGAGACAGGACTCCAAAGGGGTCCCTGCCATTGTTTTTAGTACTTCAGTAGCTGGTAGGAGCATTTTGAACATGTCATCGTTTAACACCCCACTCTCCAATGTCTAAGAACTCTTTCAGCTAATACAGCTGTGGTGGAAGTTTGTGGGGCTGAATTGCCAGATGTAGCTACAATGACAGAACTACACCATTGTACGTCACATGTGACAATGAAAGATCTTGGCCAATGTGTTAAAATGCTGCACAACACTACTTCATTCCTTCCAGTTATGTCAACATGTTAACAGTCATTCCATCATTCTAGGAGATATTTTGAAATCTGTTTGACAACTTAATCAGTGACTCAGCTAATGAATTAATTTTTTTAGTGGTTCAACAGCAATGAATTGGGTTGGCTTAGTGATATAACATTAACACAACATTCCCATGACTGATGTTGCCAGGCTATGTTTGTGAGAGTTACCTGCCTTTTCCCCAGTTCAATGGAGTTGTATGTGCTTTAGTCCTAGTATGCTAATAGAAGTTGATCCAATGTTAGACAGTTGCTTTCATTACATAATTTGAAAGTCTAAGTCTCAATGAAACAAATCTACAGAGGTCACCATCCTGATTTATAGATTCTATTAGCTCTGATAATCTAATTTGTTTCAAAATTGCAGCTTTCATCAATTAGATTCACAGCTCAGTGCTACTTCTAGATCCTCACTTACATCAATTAGTTGCTAGAAATTAACATTTTTGAGCTTAATTTCCCTCTGATGTTGACTTTGCAAGACTTATAAAGGTAATTGAGACCTCCCATAACTGTGGTTAATGTGTTTTCAACAGAGTTTGTAAAAGGCCTGGATAGCATTGCCTTAGCAGACATTTATACACTTCATGAAATGAAAGATAAAAACATTTACTATATTATCTAGATTACCAAATTAAATTTCTATCCCATATATAAAAAGGTCTGCAGAAATTTCTTCATGAGGCCCAGAGGAATGGCATGATTGTGGCATTAAGTAGTACAGTTCCTGATTTGTTTTCTCAAATGCATCTAAGATAGTAATCCTACAATGCCTACCTAAAGTAATTCCTGTTGAGCTGAATAGGGTTTACCTCTCATTAAACATGTATAACAGCACTGTTCTCACCCTCCATTATTCTGCAATAATTCGCTTGTTTTCCTTCTTTGCATAACTAAGGTCTTGGATGAAAACAAGGTACAATATTTTAGGACACTGGTTTTCTAAAAGAAAACTAAAGGCAATATGTGAAAGGTAATCGCTTGTGATACTGTAGGTTTATTTCCAGTCTCTTAAGTGGACTTCCACCTTTGCAAAACTGGAAATTCCCTCCCAGTGTTTTACTAGGGTTCTTGCCAGCCTCCCAAAGCTGATTCCCACGCTTGGAACGACTGGCAATCTCCCCAACTCTATCGGTATGCTGTCACCACCCCCCTGAATTATGAATTACTTAGGCAGAACAGGAGGGACTCTGCCTAATCTCTAAGCGTAAGGATCTTCCCCCTCCTCTTTCCCCTGAGTGAGAGAGGTCCTATGTAGCGTGTGCCAACCCTGGTGTGGAAATGGAGAGAAACGGAGGTCTATAGAAGTGTTTTAATCAAGACATGCAAATAAACAATATATACTTGGGAGACTCCCCTCTCCCAGGTGCACTTAGTTACAAGAATTTACAAAACAGATATAACAGCACAGATACATTCTTAAGATCAGCCAATTCCCAAAATAACAACATCCCTAACGCGACTAACTACTTATTTCTAGTTACTCACAATTAGGTTATAGGCGTAGATGGTCTAAAGGAGGAGAGAGGGGGTCCAGGAGACACAGCATGCCTGCCAGCTCAACTGGGCCAGCTCTCCCTCTCTCTCTCTCTCTCTCTCTCTCTCTCTCTCTGGCCACATGGCCTCTCAGAAGTTTTATATTTTCCTCCTTGGAAGGATCTGGAAGCATCTCCAAGATGCCCACCTCCTTTCCTCTTGGTTGGTCAGTTCTCACCTTGTGACCTGTGATGCTGACCCTTTCCTTTTGGTTGATCAACTCTCACCCTGTGACCCTTGATGTAATCCTAACATCTCATTAACCCTTGGTTTACCTGAAGAGGGAAGTGTCTCCCTTTGATAAGCCTAGATAATGGGAAGCCCCATTATCACAAAACAGTCAAAGCAAAGAAGTGCCAGTTTGCACTGGACAGAGTGACCTACCTTGGCCATGAAGTGGGACAGAGGACTATCACTCCACTGCAAGTCAAAGTGGAAGCTATTAATAGCTGGCCAATTCCTCGTTCCAGGAAGCAGGTGCAGTCCTTCCTTGGCCTGGCTGGGTACTACCGGAGATTCGTGCCCAACTATAGCCAAATGGCAGCACTTCTAACAGACCTGACAGGTTCCAAGAAGCCTAAAGTAGTGAAATGGACAGCAGAGTGTCAAGAAGCCTCTGCAGCCTTGAAACAGGCCTTGATGGCAGATCCTGTGCTCAGGGCACCAGACTTTGACAAGCCTAGATAATGGGAAGCCCCATTATCACATCGCTGACATTTTTTTGGGGTGTGTGTGTCTTCCTTTCATATTTAGTCAAACAGTATTGACTCTGCAGAAAATGGTGAGTCTAGCACTTTACAAATAAAAATCTCCCAGAATTACCCACATTTGGATGTTGTAGTTAATACAGGCCCAGTGGATGTAATGTTGTTCCTTTCTTTTCCCATGATAACAGATACTTTTCAACTTGTAAGGACCAAGGATGTAGGCAGGATATTTGGACAGGTGAGAACCACCATGAGTATGTTAGACCCTTCCCCTTTGTACATAATTAAAAAGGCCATTCACTGGCTGAGTAGGTAGGGGGTATGGTTATTGCCTTGCTACAGTGATGCAGGATTCCAATATGAATAATGGAGACAGTTATAAGACCATGGTTTGTAAAATTTTCCCTAGAACCTCACATAATGACCAACTACCAGCCAGTTTCCAACATTCTATTTCCAGGAAAGGTACTGGAGTGTGTCATGCCCTCTCAGTGCCAGGGATTCCTGGATGAGATAGATTATCTAGATCCAGTCCAATCTGGTGTTACACCAAAAGGCAGCGGACCTTGAGGTCTCCAGCAGTGCCACCATCTCCTTAAAAAGATGGGGTATTATAGCTCCAAGGAGGCCTGTGAGAGGAGGGTAACCATGGGACCTTTCCACCTGTATATACCAGTACTAACTGAAGTACACCAGTTGAAAGTAAAAAAGAATGTTTTATTGAGGGAATTGACACACATGCACAAGCAGTCAAGCAGTCTCACTAATCATACAAGGCTAGTGAAGTAAAGGAGTGAAAGATTGGATAGCAAGACTTTGGGTGAAGTGGATGATAATCACTATTGTAGAATTGGAAAAGGATCGAGTCTAAGTGACTCAGACTGGAGGCAGTCTGAGGGCAGTACAATAATCAGGAATCTGGAGGCCCTCGCGCAGTGTAACATACCAACATGTGTCCATAGTACTAGCAAAAAGCAGGACTCAGAGCTAAGGTTTAAATACCCTTTCTCTGCCTTGAAGGGGAGTGTGTTAATTGTTGTCTGGCAGAGCAGACAAAAGGAGTTTGATTGCAGCAGGTGACAAAGCATAGAGGGAAATCACAATAGCCTCTTAATGACTGGAACGGGAACAAAAGGACGATTTCCACAGGAAGAAGTAACAGGATGTTGACCTTTTGGATGCTCCTTCAATCAGTTTCAATTGCTATTGTTCTCTAGGTTTGGGTGCTTTAGAGGAACATCTAAAACCCATCAGGTCAGGCTGTCTGGCTGATTCTCCTGAACCATGCTGAAGTCCTGTGTCTTAGCTCTGAAGCTTTCAGCCAGAGTCCTTTTTTTTCCCCCACATGGTTTTAGCCATAAGTGTAAGATTTATATTTATCTCATGCCAATTAAGCAGTATTTATAGCCAATTATAGTTTTATCACAAATTGGGGGTGTATGGTATGATAACAATAGTTTTAGTCCTGGCTATGATTGCTTGATGGATGGCCTATGTAAGGAACTGGACAGGAGCAGTGTGTCCTTATTAGTTCTACTATTGCTGTCAGTGGTTTCTGATATCATAGACCACAGTATCTTTCTGAGCCACCTTGCTGGAATAGGACTTGGATGCACTTGCTCTACCATGGGTCTGTTCTTTCAGGGAAGTATGGATCCAGAAGGTGGTTCTAAGGAATTACTATTTGACTCCTTGGCTCTTGGTCTGTGGAGTCTCACGGTTTCTGAATACACTGGATTATCTATATCCACATCAGTTTTATTTTAGGTTTAGCTTTGGTACAGAGACAGCTTTGGTTGCCTTGGTAGGTGGCCTATGTCAGTAGCTGAATGTGGGACTGTGTCCTGTTAGTTTTACTAGTCCTCTCAGTGACTTTTAATACTATTAGTCATGACATCTTCTGGGGGCATTTTGCTGGGATGGGAGAAACTATTTTACATTGTTGCTCTTTCTTCAGGGAGGAAGAAATTGAGAAAGTGGTGCTGGGGGACTCGTGTTCAACTCCTTGGCCATCAGTCTATGGGGTTCTTTAGAGTTCTCTTCTGCCTCCCCCTTCTATTTAAAATGTACATGAAACCATGGAGAGAAATCAACATGGAGAGCAGGCATAATGCAATTGCAGGGCACATGCTTTATGTGCATGTGACAGGGCCAGCTTCGACAGACTCATCATCTCAATGTATATAATATTTCACTTGAGCAACCTCAGGATGGTCCCACCAGCACTGAGTGGGCAAAGGTAACCTCAAGGAACCAATGGTATTTGCAGGAAAAGGCAAAGTTAATAATATCATAGAAGTAAGCTGTTACTCTAGGGTAACTGACATTGTCAACTAGCCCTGAGATGTACCAATTATTCACCCATCACCAGTTGATGCCACTTCATTCCTGCTTCACGTGTTCCACAACCTGAAACTTCCTAAATGTATTGTCTTCCCCAGGAATTAATTTCCCTGCAAGCATCACTTTCTCTCTGGCTATAATGAGCAGTGTCTAACCTTACTATGCTTACCAGCTGGACTCATTTTCTCTCAGCCCCTAGGTACACTGAAATGTGGCTCTATGTAGCCCAACTGCATACAGCTGTCTCCAATTAAATGTTTAAAGCCACTCAGCCAATTAGAGAGCATGTGAGCCTCTAAAGCAGATGCAGAAATATAGCCCTTTATGGACACATTTGTCCCGATGAGTTCAGTTACCCAAGCAAACCTATATTTTAATAACTAACCATTACGTTTTTACTTAAAAATGATGAAATGGAAAAAAAAAATGATTAGTTTCTTTAATTTGAATACTTTGGGTACCATCCAGCCAATGCTCAGCACTCTGAAGTCCTTCTGTTTTCATGCAGAGAGATTTTAACATGTGTTCAAATCATTTTAGTTGAAAACAAGTGGGACTTCAAAATGCTTACATTTGGCTGGGGCATGCTGATGATACCAAAGATCTAAACCCAACTGGTATTTCTAATAAGAATAGGGTTCCTTATTTAAGTTTCACTGACTCAATTAATCTGCTGCGTTTTAGTAAACTGGATTGAGGGTTTCTTTTGTCACTAATGTAATTTTTAACATTTTTGGAAGGTCAAAAAGAAACCAAAAGGGGAGGGCTAAGTGGAAGGCAACAAAGGAGATATAGATATACCTCACTTAACTAAGTACTTGTGGTTCCTCGCCATTATTTCTTTAACAGAAAATTTGGTACCAATTTGTTACCAAAGGCAGAAATAGCATGGAAAGAATAGGGGCAGGTTCCCGTACCACAAAAAAGAAGAGTTTGACATATTTCACCAAGTGTGTTATCCAAAGTTAACAGCACAACTAGGTCAGGTAAACCTTGCATAAGTAAACAAAAATACATTTTAACTTTCTAGAGACTATTTGAAGGATTCTTCCAAAATGTCTCTCCTCAACCTCCACTTTCTCCAGTCCTTCTTTCAGCATCTTTCCCATGTTGCTGCTGCTAAAAAGACAGCTGGTCAGAGGATGAGGAGGAAAAGGAAGAACTCTCAAACCGCTGCACCATACTGGCTCTCTTGTCATTTGTCCCCTGTGCCCTCCAATTAAAAAGGTCCCAAACCATGAGTATATTCTATTACAAGAAATGGTACTTGTGCTGTGTGCTGTCAAGTGGTTTCCAACTTAGGGCGGTCCTGAGGTGAACCTATCATGGGGTTTTCTGGGGCTGAAAGTGTGTGACCTAACCGAGGTCACCCTCAGTGGTACATAAATAATGCAGGATTTCATCTTTATCTACAACAAGTATATGCTTAAAACATTGCATCATTTGACAAAACTGTTGCTTTAGGTAGAAACAGTATTTTATCAGTCATAGTTGACACTTAAAACCCAAACAGAACTTATATCCAGTGGTTTGTTTATCAATTTTGGCAGGTCAAACAGAATGAAATTTGTATGAATGAGACCTCTAATTCATAACTGATAATTTAAATGTATAAATAGCACAGAAAGTAAAGAGCTGTACAACATGTAGTCATCCCAAATCACTTGGGATACATAGGTAGATAATTTACAGTGTGATTGTACATATGCGTATTCAGAAGAAAGTCCTATTGAGTCCGGTGAGATCCGTTCCCAGGTAAGTGTTATAAAATTGCACCCTTTATTTATATGAAATATATATTCTACTTATTGTGAATCCTATTGGGCCTTTGAATAGGCTGAGTTTCTTGTTTAACTGCTATATAATCTTACCTTGACGTAATTGCTGTCTATTCACATGTAATTCCTTTTCTGTAGAACAGTACGTATACTGAGTGAATTACCTCTAGCAGCTGCTTACAGCTGTCTTGACATAAATCCTGCACAGGTCCATCTCTTTGTACAATAACTGTGGGAGGTAATACTAGCTTGTATAATACATGGGCAATTGGACTGTGTGATTCAAAGCATTGATTCTAGAATATAGCCATCTAACTGTGGAGACACACACATGCATGAAGACTGTGTTCCTACCATTCTGTTACTATGGTTCAGCCTTTTCCAGATGATGTGATTAGAATAACCAAGAAAAACAGCTGCAACTGGATAGTCAAGCATATGCTCTGTATGAAAAAGAAGTTCCAACTTTACTCCTTATCATTTCATGTTTGGGAAGGAACCTATTTGAAACCCTGGAGAATGCTCCAGTCACTGTAGACATTTTCTGAGCTAGAGGGACCAATGGTTTGACTTGGGATAATGGGTTACCTTCCAATGTTCCTAGAAAACACCATGGTTATCTATGGTTGGCCCATATACCTCCCCCATGGTTGGCCCATCCTGGATATATGATTGTGGTAGCAAGGCTTAAGAAAAGATGGATATCACATCAGCTACTAGAAAAAAGAAGCAAGAAAAGAAAACGTGTAATTCCTACATAGTATTCAGAAATAGGAGACAAAAAAAATGAGAACAACTTTTTTTTTGTTGCTTTTCTATCAAGCTTATAATAAAATTCAGTTTAATGTTGTTGGTACTTAACGTCTGCTTATATTCTCATTGGGAAATGATGAGAACAATTGAAGCACAGAGTACTATTAACACACAATGGCTTTTCTTGTTTCTGTCTCCTTAGACTCCCCCATGCCCCCCCTGCCGAACCTGACTATCATGTTTTCACAATTCAGCTACTCTTAAACTGTCTTCTGCCGCATTTCTAAAATAATTAAAGTTCTGTAGCTTTCACTTTCGGCAGCATAACATGTTTTTAAACTTGTTCGCTAAGGCCTTCTCTTGCCTTTGCTATCTTGAGATTATTTCTTCTCTATTTTGCCTCCATATCTGCAATCCATAACTTATTGGTAACAATTCGTATACTGTTAAGGAGCGGTGAGATCGTGCATGCAGATGTTGTTAGGTCATTCACCAGCAATACAGAGAGTGAGCTGATGATACAAATTAAAGAATTGTAAGTTAGCAGGAAATGTGACATAAATACCCAAAGAGTCCAGAGATGGATTAACAGAGACAGTAGACTACAGGTTGTTTTTCTGTGTCAGTGAAAGAGATTTCCCCATAGGCTCCCTGTAGCCCTTCTAGGTCAGCTCCAGGGGGTTACTACCTGCTAGTTTGCATTATGTTTACTTCCTGTTTACTTGTTTTATTACACCTACTTTTTGCCTGTATCATTCTAACCTGAGGGATTTTTTTCCTCTTTTTCTCTCTCCTATTAGACCATGTGTTTGATTATGGACAAGTATTATAAGTAAAGCTACTTTTGTGTATTACAGAGAAGGCTTCCTTCTCTGCTAGCACATGTGGGCAGCACATAGGGCTAGTTATGGCTACTGAGTTGCATTAGCTTCATAGCCAGTGCAGCATGGTGAATCAGTAATATACCCACTGCTTCTGAAAAGTATCCAGTGCCATTTCCATGATAAACAATGGAGCTCCTCCAATTATTCTGCTTTTTCCACAGTACAGCAATTGCCGCTAACAGGCAGTAGCTTTCTTTAATTTCAAGTAGAGATCTTTGCCAGCTCTGGTACCCAAGATCTTTTAATTGGAGATGGTTGTATTGAATGAGGACCTTTTGTGTGCAAAGCAACAGCTGACTGAATGAAACAAAGCTGACTATACACCCAATATTAAGAAATGGGGATACAGAAAAGCAATTTCTTTTTGTGGTAATATTTCACTCTTCTCTTACCCTGGCACTGCATGTTTGGGACACTGGCTATATTTCAAAATGCTGATTTGAATCATGGATGAGCCTCATATACATATGATTAGCTGTAGTTAGCTCACTTGTGTGTCATGTTCCCCATTTGGAAGTACAGGCATCCCTCAAAATGTTCTCATGCCTATCTGAATAATTGTTTGCATTATTATCTGCAATTAGCCTCATTGTGCATCCAGCTGCCACATTTTTTCTTTTTTGTACCATTCTGGTGATGATACTCTAAAACTTGCTCCCTGCCTGGAGCACTTATCTACGAATAGAAAACTGAGTTTTGTTTTTGGCCTCTGAGGAGAAACCTTGAAGACGTTCTCACTAACCATGAAAATGCTTCGTTTAACTGTGGAGTGGGAACCATGGAGACCTCCAGATGTTTTTTAAGACCTCAGTGGGGGCAATGATGTAGAAAATGGTGGAGGGCAGCATGATTCCCACCCCTTATTTAGCTACAGGAAAAATTGCAGCATTTTACCCCCTATTTTGTTGTGTTTTTTTAATCCACTCAAAGGGAGCAAATGTTCCTTTTTTTATTTATTTAAATTCATTTCATTTATATCACATCTTTCTCCAGATATTGAGATCCAAGGTGCCTCACAACCTAATAGATCTGAAAATACAATAAGATGCAATATTAAGACGTAGAATCATAGAATCATAGAAATGTAGAGTTGGAAGAGACCACACGGGCCATCCAGTCCAACCCCCTGCTATGCAGGAACACCCTCAAAGTACTCCCAACAGATGGCCATCTAGCCTCTGCTTAAAAACTTCCAAGGAAGGAGACTCCACTACACTCCGAGGCAGCATATTCCACTGCCGGACAGCCCTGACTGTCAGGAAGTTCTTCCTGAGGCTCAAGTGGAATCTCCTTTCCTGCAGCTTGAATCCATTGCTCCTTGTCCTGGTCTCTGGAGCAGCAGAAAACAATCCCTCTCCTTCCTCTACATGGCATCCCTTCAAATATTTAAACATGGATATCATGTCCCTTCTTAACCTTCTCTTCTGCAGACTAAACATACCCAGCTCTCTAAGTCTATCCTCATAGGGCATGGCTTCCAGGCCTCTCACCATTTTGGTTGCCCTCCTCTGGACTTGCTCCAGCTTGACCATGTCCTTCTTGAATTGGGGTGCCCAGAACTGGACATAGTATTCAAGATGAGGTCTAACCAAAGCAGAGTAGAGTGGTACCAGTACCTCCCTCGATCTAGACACAATACTCCTGTTGATGCAGCCGAGAATTGCATTGGCTTTCTTGGCTGCCACATCACACTGCTGACTCATGTTCAGCTTGTGGTCTATGAAGACTCCTAGATCCCTTTCACACGTACTGCTATCCAGCCACTTGTCCCCCATCCTATATTTCTGTATTTTATTTTTTTCTACCTAAGTGTAGGATCTTACACTTCTCTCTGTTGAATTTCATTTTGTTAGCCTTGGCCCAGCTCTCCAATCTATCCAGGTCATTTTGAATTTTGATCCTGTCCTCTGGCGTATTAGCAACCCCTCCCAATTTGCAAAAAAACAAGATTTTGGGGCATGTCAGATATGTGTACTCTTACTAAGAGGCAAACTGCTGTGAATTGTTCAAGCCAAAATTATACACCATTTTCCCTTATATACATTCTTTTTGCAAGCCCATTCCCTAGCACTCCTTTCTGGATGCTGTTGTCTTTGATGTAGACATCTTGTGACTGGAGGAATGTCTTGCAAAAATTTAAAGAACTGTAACAACTGAAACATAGTACCATTCTGGTTTAAAAAGAATGGGTGTTCCGCATTGATCTACAAAATGAATGAATTTTCTTCATCCATATTAAGAATAGTAGGTTAGTAGGTTTTCTGCTAAACTTTGACCTCCCCCCAACAAAAACAAACAAACAAACATAGCAACACATATTTTCTAAGTAAGAATTCATTTTGTTAGATCCACTTTAGCTTTTATATGGGATAGAGAGAGCTCAAAATACTATATAGTTTTGCATACTCAAAGATGAAGTTGATAGATATGAACTATTTTTTCAGCAAAACAAGGTATGTTCAGGCACTACCTGCTGTTTTTCAGTACAGATGACACACAAGACATTAGATATAATATCTAATTATTATATATGAGATACTGAGGAGTGATTGAAACAGAAAAGATACAAACGTGTATTTTCGATATACTTCTACCCCATTCTGGAAATTCTTCTATTCCAGGGGGAAAAAAATCATTTTTTTTTAATTCTAAGGTTAGAAACTAATCTGATTAGAAGGTCAGAAATATGACACTGAAAATGTTCTACTGACTACTGAAGGTTGTTATTGTTCTTCTTGTTGTTGTTCATTCTTCCTCACAATGGCCCTTTTTGCATGGCATCTACCATGTGAGAGAGGGCCTGGAGCCTCATGCAATTGCGAGGAGCGACCTGCATGATGCCCTCACAATCGTGCAAGGTTCTAGGGGCCAGCAGGCAATGATCGCACCCCTTTGCATTTTTGGCTTTCAGTCGAAAATGCTGTGCGATCGCGCATTGCTTCTGGGCCCCATGCACACTTACCTGGCATGTGGAGCCTCAGGAGCTGGGCCGGTCACACTTCCTGTCTCAGTGCAGCCTGGGAAGGTCCCAGGCTGCACTGCGAAAGGAAGAGGTGGGGCTCTCACACGAGTAGGAAGCTCGTGCAGAGCTGAAGGAGCAGGGAAGTGACAGCCTCTCACAAGAGGCTGCTCACGCGATCACCACACCCCGGAGCCGAGAAAAGGTTGGATGCGGAAAGGGCCAATGTCATGGCTTCAGTCCATAGTTCTTCTGGTTCTCAATTATGTTTTATTGTGCAAATCTATTTTTCACGTTTTCTTTAAATTATATGGAGATGTTCTTTAGTTTGCATTTTGGCACAATGGTTGTTTTAGTGTTCTTCTTTAGCTTTGTCTAATTTTTGATATCAGCAGATCATAGTTTGTGCCATGATCTGATCCTGTTTTTTTTCTTTTTCTTTTTTTCAGGGAGAATGGAACTTTTTCATTTTCTGCTTCCAATTATGTAGTATATTTGATTTCTATATTGGCCATCAGGTGACATCTATATGCGTGTATATATATGTGTGTGTGTATGTGTGTATGTATATATATATATAGAGAGAGAGAGAGAGAGAGAGTAACACCTTGGTTTGCTTGAAGAATGTGTTTGCAATGAACAAATTATTGGCCTCACAAAAATTACTCCAGTTTCATTTCTTTATCCTAGGCCAAATTTTCATACAATCTTTGATTTTGCTCCGTTTCCTACTTTTGCATTCCAATCATTTATAACTAATAAGAAATCCTGTTTTAGTGTGTGATTAATTTCCTCTGACTCCAGCACAAAATCTGTCCATTTCTTCTTCTTCTGCCCCTGTAGTTAGAGCATAAACTTGGATTATGGTTCTATTGATAGGTTTTCCCTGAAGTGTTATCAGTATTATTTAGTTAGATTTTGTGTTATATCCTTTGACTTTTTTTTTTTTACTACATCTCTCATCATTACCAATGTCACCCCATTTTTTCTTAGATTCTTATTTCCTGAGTAAAACAATGTGTAATTATCTGACTGAAAATGCCCCATTCCCCTCCACTTTAGCTCTCTCATGCCAAGTATTGCAATGTTTATGTGTTTCATTTCTTGTTTTGCTATGTGTAGTTTCCTCTGATTCATGCTTTTCACATTCCGCGGTCCCATAACATGTATTGTGCAGCTTCAGATTTTAATTTCACCTCTGAGCACATCAAACAAGTGTGTCCTTTTGGTATAAGTCAGATGTGTCATTAGCCCCATTACTTGTAGCTGTTCTCTGTGGTACCCCGGTAGCTTTTTAAGTGTCTTCCAACCTGGGAGTGTCATCTTCTATATCTCTTGTTTCATGTTGGATTGTCTCATCATAGGCTTTTCATGGTAAGGCAATTTACCATGCTTCCTTATGCACAGTACTAACAAGTGTAGTATAGTACCAGTGCTGTTTGTTTCTGAGAAATCTTCCACCAGTGTCCCCCCCACAACTCTACTACTGCTGACCAGTAGCTGTTTGGCACATTTAATCTGGTTCCTCAGCAAAAGTCTGTATGACATGAGATACACTATCAGTAGCACTATCAGACCCTATCAGCCTCTTGCCTCACTCACAATCCCACCACCATGGAAATGGAGTGCCATGGTAGATTGCATTCCTTCTTTATCCTATATATTATGACATGGTAAAACAGGACCTATACTAAAGCCAATGTAGGAATTGGAACCAAAATTAATCCATAGATTTGTCTTTCTTCCCTTCACACTATGACAAAGTAACAAAGTCATTCTCCCCATGTACATAAAGGCTACAATGGTTGAGGAATGCCAATGTATCCAAATAGCTCATCTTGTGAACTTCTTAGTGGTATCTGGTTGGTTGTTACTGGAGTCACAAAACCGAATGACACACCCTTAGAAATGATAAGACATAGACAATTCTTTATTTTTTGAAAACAAAAAGCTTCATTCTAGAATTTCTTCTTCAAAGCAGATAAATCATTTCTTAAACTTGACTGTGTTTAAAATATAGTTAAATCGAACTCATTGTGGATTATAGAAATATGAACCTGAGGCAGCCTAACGCCATTTAGTACTCTTTGTTTGGGATTTGGGGCAACAGTTTTCAACATCCATGACTATCAGCCACACTGCCTAGAGATGATGAGGATTGTAACGTAAAGTATAGGGAGTATGCCAAGTTGGGAAAGGTTGGTCTCATTAAAAAACAAAACAAAACAGCCAGCTGGACTTGTGAATTGTTTCTTGTTCTGAGTTCTTTGACCAAGATATTTTGGGCCTTTTTTGTTTCAAATAGTTTTTAAATAATCCCTATGAGCATAGTTATAGTTTAATCTGTATTTAAACTAATACGTAATTTAAAAGAAAGGAAAATGTATTTTGTGTCTTTCTATTTCAGTGTTAGAAAATTACCTAATCAATACTAAGTACACTAGAAGAAATCAGTTATGGACACCCTTCATTAAACCACAGTCACTGCCAGTTTTATGACATTATGAGTAGCTTTGATGTGGTCTATTACAGAAATGGTATGTTTTTTAAAATAACTCTCATTTTCATCATATTATCCTTAGAAAGGAAGATCAGCATCTTGATTGCACACTAAAAGCCTACAGCTGGTGAAAAAATAGCATTACAGAATAAATTAAAAATATCTAATCATTTTTATTTTTTAAAAAAAACTACTTTTTCTTTATGATATAACATTAATTTTACATGTATCACTTAACAGTAACATTAAAATTGTACTAAGAACCGAAAAGAAAAAAAAATCCTCAAATCTAAAAATTAGGTAAATATAGACATTATGGATAGCAGAAGAATAAGAGACAATTCCAATGAAGATGTGTTGCCCAAAAACCTTTCATAGTGAGAGGTTGGTTCAGCAGAGCATTTGGTTATTTGTACATTTGTTCAATGTATACCCTTTATTTCCCCACCCATGGGATCTAAGACAGTTTACAATAAAATAGTACAGATGCAAAAAAGGAAGAAGAGCATTAAATTTAAAAACAGTATTTAAAGCACATTAGGATAATTAAAGTACTGTAACCCAATAATTAAAAATCCCCTTTTTATTATTAGTTCAAATGTACTCAGCAATGCTTAGATGTATACCTTATACCCCCAAAGCAGTCCCAGAGGAATTCTGTTCTCCCTCTCACCTTTTAACTTCATAAATCTTATCACTACACCTCAAGTAGCCATTGGCCATTTTTTCCTCTCTCTTTCTAACCTCAAGAACCTTAGCACTCTCCCATTTCCCCATCTTTTTATCCCGTCTTAGGAATCTTAGCAGCAGTACTTCAAAGATGTCTTCTAGCTGGAATTATGACCAGTGCTATGCTAGTCTGTTCTAAAAAACCCAAATAGGTTCCAGTGGATCACCTGATTTTTAGCTTCCCCTTTTAACCACAGGAATTTTTAAAAAACATGGGAATTCCTCCCATGTTTTAGTCCTCTCCTGTTTTTCCATTTCTTTTACTCCCTCAGAAATCTTAGCAACAATGCTTTAGAGAGTTGGCTCCTGTTTTCTAGTCTTTTCTGGAAAGGAATATTAAGTTATGGTAAACTTCTAGGTAGAAATGATAGGTTGAAGAACTAGGCCAAAACTAACAAAATGAATTTCAACAAAGATAAATGTAAATTACCTCACTTAGGGCCATTTCCACACAACACAGCTATCTCGCTATGGGGACAGGATGGCAGTGGTCAGCAGTTCACACTTCTGCATGACCTCATCACCAGCGTGTTGCCACCCTGCTCCATCTGTCAATCTTGTGGGGTATTCACTAAATGGATAAAATCTGTTTAGTACCTGTGATTGTGCAACGCTCCCATATCTGCCTGTCATGCAGAAGGGCAGGAAGCACAATGGTGACACTTCCTTCTCCAGCATAGTATGGAAAAGTGCCTGGCTGTGCCACAGAAGGAAGAGGCATGGCCATTGTGCTCCCTTCCACAGGGAACTGGTCCCATGTGGAGCGAAGCATTCCTGCCATGCTCCCTTCCCTGCCAGGACTGTGATGGGACAACTTGCAAAAGCCCCCTCATATGGAAATGGCCCAGGTAGGAAAGGTTAAATGCATACACATAGGAATGGGTGAGACCTAGATTGATAACAGACCATATGAAAAAGATCAAGAAGGTCTTAGTAGACCACAAGCTAAATATGAATCAGCTAAACAATGATGAGGAATTGTCCCATCCCAAAAACTACCCAAAAACTTGCCTATGCAATTCTAGGCTACAACAACAACAACAACAAAAGTATTGTTTCCCCTTAAAGAGAGGTCACAGTTCCAGTTTATACTCACTGAAATGCCATGTCTTGTTCAAAGCATCACAGGCCCTTTCTGTTATGAGCCAGGCCGAGCATGCTACCAATTCAGATTTGGACTCCGATTTAGAATTAGACTCCCAGCCGGGGGAGGATCCCTTGGAGGGGCCTTTGGGAGCGGGGGCTCCTTCAGAGGCCAGGGAGGAGTCTGCCAGCACCCCCACAGCTGTCCTGGGCATGGATCCCGAGCCAGTACCTGCAGTAGATGTTTGTGCTCCAGAGGCAGAGGCTAGTGCTTCTGACCCGACAGAGGCTGGTGTTTCTGACTCCAGCCCGGAGTTTGCAGCAGACCCTCCCCCCACGTTCCTTCAGAGGCGGCTGGAGAAGGGGGCGGTTCAGAGGTCTCAGTGACTGTGGAAGAAGCGTCTGATGAATCGGCCCTGAAGTCTTGAGGGGCTCCACCTGTGAGCTGGGCCAATGGACATTTGATCAACCCCAGCTGGGCTAAAGACTGTGTATTTAAGACAGACACTGTTGGAGTTGGGCACAGGGCAACAACCATCTACCAACCGGGAATTTGTGTCCTGTGTCATTGGCTTTCTGTTCCAGGCTAAACCTTGCTGTTTGAGTTTGCTGCCCCTGGGAGTTGAATGTTTGTTTTGGTGATGTAACCTCTTGCTTTATTTATTACTAAAGCCATAAACTCAGCCCCTGCCTCTGTGTCTGCATAGCCGCCGCCTGACATTGACACTTTCTGCACGTGGGAAAGGAACCGCGAGAAAACGTTATTCACTGGACTTCTTCAGCATCCAGGCGAATCCGTCGGGATGAGGAGCAGTGCGAGCTCGTTGCTCCGCACTGCTCCGGCGTCCAAAATGGCAGTTTCCAGTTGGTGGACACTCCAGAGTGCGGGGATGGAGCGACACGGAGTTGTGTGCTCTGTGCTTTTTAAAAACCTCTAAAAAGAGGTTTTTAAAAAGCATGCTGCGCGGCCAGTTCCGGTCGCTCTGAACCGGACTGAGGTGCGGAACTACAAAAAGTAGTCCGCCCCAGTCCACTCTACGGTGCAGAAGACCTCCATCAGAGGTTTAACAAGATGTTGAGAAGCTAGGACATATCTAGAGGAGGACAACTGGTATTTTAGTTTTACCAAAGAAAGGGATTATAGTTAAGTACAAGTATTTTGGCCTAAATACACAGCTGTTCATCCCAATTAAAATAGACCAACTGAATCAATAGGATTTAAACCAGTGTTCATCGGCTGATTTAGCTGGTGCAGTCTAATTGGGACTATAAATTGAATTAGGTCTGCTTTTTCTCCATTGAGATAGATACCTTGCAACAGCATTTGCAGGCTTCCTGTTGAGAAGGTGGGCAATTTGACTAGGAGGGTATGGGATTTTCTGGGGATTAGGAAAGATACTTTTAGGGAGTTTCAGGAGATTACTGATGATCTAAATTTTGCCTGTAGGGTCATTGCTCCTGAAATGACTTTTAAGGCATCTCTGTGATGCTGCTGCAGTTCTGCACAAACCTCTCCATATGATTAGGATGACATGGGGAATTAGAGAGGATTTAGTGGCCTGGCAAGAATTTCTTGCATCTTTCAGTGGGATTTATTTCTGCAGTGATGAGCCGTAAATTGCGCTCTTGGATGCGTCAGGGTCTATAGGCTTTGATGTTTACTTTAAGTGATATTTGTGTTCTTAGGCCTGGCCTGAGGAATAGGCTAGGGTAGTTTACTGACAGATTTGATCTGATGTTTATGGATTTTTCTTTCCAATAGTTGTAGCCATTTGGATTTGGGCAGAAGAGTTAGTTAACTCCTCTGGCATGATAACATGGCTGGGGTTCATGTTATCAGTACTATGTCCTCCAAATCCCCATGGGTCATGCACATTGTTAAGGCCTTTGTTTTGTAATGTCTTTGGCACAATATCTTCTTTACTGCCTTCCATGTGATAGATAATGGGATTGCTGATGCTCTTTCCCACCAACAGATGGAGCACTTCAGATGACTGGCCTTAGAAGCAGACTCTAGTCCTCTTCTGACAATTTCCACAGAGGAAATGTCTTAACTGTCTGTCTCGTTAGCTTCCAGGACTAGAAATAGTTATCAGAAGTCTGGGAGGCAGTTTGAATATTTCAGGTAGTTAACAGGCTGCAAGCCACTTGGTCTATTCCTGTTAACCATAGTTTACAATGCTGTGTTCCCTCGAGAAGCAGGGGGCTGGATCCACAGTCCATTAGGGCTAAGCTGCTAGCTTTAGCCTTTGCTTCAAAGGTGCAAAGATAGGAGGATATCACAGTTGATTTTGGGGCTTGCAAGGCCTTGAAAATTGGGCCCAGGAATGGGGTCACATGGTTGATAAGCAGGAGCCTTTATCCCCAGATGTTCTTAGGGGTTTAGGGAATGTGTACCCTGTTATTTGTAGTTCTAGCTATGAGGCTGTTCCTTTTCATGCTTCAGTGCTGACTGTATTCATTAGTGAATTGGTCATAATGGCTGTAGAGGATAATTTGAGTAGATCTTTGGCCTTTGGGGATTCTGGATAGCAGGTGGTTTTTAAGCACTAGGCATTCCAAGACTGACCAAAGACAGGTGGCAGCGATGGTTGAGTCTGGCTTGTGCTCTGACCTAGTTTATGTGCAGTTCATGCCCTGCTTTGTTATGCGCATGCCAGGGGAGCTAGACAAGGGTTGCTTTTTTGTAATGCCGACTTTTCGACCCTTACTAAGAAATCATTTTGGATGGTCACCTCAAGGGCTTTGGAGGTCTTGGGTCTGCACAAGATCCCATTCCTTTTAGATTGGGGCTGCCTCTATGACTTTTTTTTGATGGAGATGGGCCCACAATCCATCCAACATATTGGGCATAGGGACTTTTCTGCTGCAGAGAGGTACATGCATCTCTTAAGTTCTGATAGTACTATGCTGTATTAGCAATGTTGTTTTCTATTTCTCTATTAGTTTCTAAGTGCTGTTTGGTGAGATAATGGGTCCTGACTTGCGGCCATGGTATGGTTTACTGGACTGTGTGCCAGGCCCAAAGTTGCCACTTGGAGCTTAGCTGTGGTTCAGCAGTATAGCTACAATAGAGTGACTACGGAGAAGAGGCCTCTGCTGGAATTGTTTGTTGCCTCTTTTGTTTCAGAAATGCATGGGACCTCCTTCTCCTGTTTTAGTCATTCATCTCAATGGGAATGGCTTGGACTTACTGAAGGGCAAGACTTTCATTTTAAAGGTTCTGAGTGATTTTCTTGTTATTCGGAGCAGATGGTTGGGTTTAGTCATTGTCTGGTCTGCTATTTTTCCATGCCAAAGGTGAAGGGGATCCCAGATGCCTTGCCCATAGGAAGGTAAACAAGGAAATCCTCCATGCCTTGCTTAAACAGTCTAGGCACTTTCTCCTGCATCTCACCATAGCTTTCTGGCTATTGGAGCTCAACAGAGCTGATGGCATTCATTTGTCAGAAGAGGATAACATATTGTTTCTAGGAGATTTGCAACAGGGATTGATGGCTGTGTTGGCTGGCCTGGTGTTAGAAGGGGACTAAGCAGGCGCTTCTCCATGGTAGGTAGTGGGAGAGAATATAACAGTTGAGTGTATATCTTGGGACCCTTTTGGTGTAAGGTAGGGTTCTGACACTTCCCCTGCAGATCCTGGGACCCATCAAAGAGGCTACTCTTGAAGTGAACTTGGAGGTTTGGCTCTCACTTGTAGTATCCTGGAACTTGGGTTGGAGTCTACTGGGTTTAACCTATGGCTGGCCAGGGAGCAACCCAAGTATTGAATTGTGCCTGGGACTCAGGTGTTTCACCCAAGGGAAAGCTGAGGATGTAGTCAAGAGGTGGCATCTGGCCTCAGCTGAACCATCTAGCTAAATAGGTTTTAGATCAACCACAGTAGCCCTTACTTAACCCAGCTTTCTGTGTCTGGTTTTGTTATTCCATGGTTGGTCATCAATTAATTTTTGAACTATATAAAAAGTGTTTGTTTCATTGTTCTGTTATTTTTCATCATGGTTCAATACTGGGTTAAAACATTTAAGCCTTAACTGTGTGCCAACAAAGTTAAAAGACTGAAGCATAGTGATTCAAAGAGCATGCACAGTAAGAGTCATTATTCAGATACCTTGAAGCTAAAAAGATAAATAGTATTAATGCACCATACAGTTTCTTCATCAAAGGTGATGGGACCTCAGCAGGTTTCAGGAAAGTTAGTTGGCTACCCCATATAAGCCTGAAATAATTGGAGCTGCATGATATTCAGATACTCCCATATGACTCACATACTTCATTTTTCATTTTTTTAAAAAATAGCTTCTTGGTGCACATGATCCATATGCAAAGAGTTGATTTAATGAAAGTTCAATGAACTGTAGAAAACAATCAGTGGCTGAAGATTTAAATCAGACTTTCTTTCTCCTCACTTGCAGAATGTTACTATTATGAAAAGCATCCCTGACCATCACTCCAAAAAATCAGTATGTCTGAAACATTATGTGCAAGTGAATACAAGAACATGTTCAGCAGCTACTACATATCTCTATATTCCCTTTGCTGTTCAGTCATTGCAAAACAGACAAGGAGACACTTTGCAGAACAAGAAGGACAACTTTCTTCTCTGCCACAGAATAAAAATAAGTGGTAGGACACAGGAGGCAGTTGAATAGGAAGTCTGCAAGACAGTGAAAGGGTGGATCAGATATTTCTCCCAGTTATTGCTGCTTTGATATGAATTAAGAGTTGTTACCACTGCTTTCTGGCATACCAGTGTCAAGAGTCCTGAGCTGAGGTGTAGCTGGGGAGTGGAGGAATGAGGGGGAGGAATTAAAGCATTGCTAGCCCCTCAATAAGAATTGTTTCCCTGTGTGACATTTTCTTTCAGTCTCTAAGTTTCTACCTTTACAATAATTTAAAGCTAATTTAAAGAAAAGAGACAAAGGTACAATTAAATGATTGATTACAAACTTGGAAAGACTTAACTTTTACAGCCTGTCAATTGTTTAAAGAAAATTACTATAAGATGAAGTGACAGAGCTTAGAGTGTGTAGCAGAGCTTGGAGTGTGTGGAGGGGAGGGTGGGAGGGGGTGGAGCTACGGCATGGGGTGGGAGCACTGTGGGTGTGTGTGGCTGCGGTATGCGGGGGTGTGGCCAGGGCATGCGGTGGCATGGCTGCAGGCCAGGATGCCCCAAAAACTTTGCTGTCCAGGGTGAATCGTCCCATTGCCTCTCCATCCCTACGCGACTGACAAGATGCTTTATAGATGGCACCTAAGTCTAGCAAAAATTACAAAAATCTACAAAGGAGGAAATGAATAATGTTTGGAATGTAAATCAGAAAAAGGTTCGTTTTACCGTTGTTGGTGGAACTTCAGGAAAGCAAAAAAATATTGGAAGAACATCCATTTGGAAATCACAAAAATTATAAAGAGAAATTTTCCTATGAAACCAGAATTGTATTTGTTGAATATGTTTAATTCTGTGGGGAGTTATATTAACTAACAACATTAAAAAAATTGTACTTAGAATCCTTTATGCTAAAGACTGGAAAAAAGAAGAGATCCCTAGTATTGATTTATGGTTTGTGGAAATCTATGAGATATTAGAAATGGATAAACTAAAAATGCTATTAAAAGACAAATATTTAGATAATTTCAGGAAACAGTGGGAAGATCTTACTATATACTTGGGTCAAAAATCAGGAGACTCTTCGTCTGTAGCTTTTAGAGATTGATCTGGATAAAATGAAGTCACATATTGTTTATTTCCCCCAATATTTTCATGTATTGAATATACTGTTGTGGTTTTATTTGTTTCATTTGTCTTTTACATTTTTTTGGTAGAGAAATTTCTTGTAATTTGTAATCAAGTAACAACTGTAAATTATTAAGAATTTGTAAATAAAATTTTTAAAAAAAGAAAAGAAAAGAAACAAAGTTACCAAGGGAATGTGACTCAAGCAAATGTAAGAGTTCTAGGTGTGGAATATTTTAATGTCTCCCTGGAACACTAGAAATTTAGGGATCAAAGAAAAATTTACTTAGGTGGCCAGAATTCTTATTTAGGGGAAATACCCTCATTTTGACTCCCCATCCCCTTAACTACACCTCTGAGACATGGTAAATTTTGTACTGAACACCCAGTTCTAGCCAAGAACATTTTTAGTTTGCTTACAGCAGGGAAATATTATCTGTGTAATTCAGAGCTTGGCATGAGGGCCCAACCTTCTATGACCCACCTGTGAGGGTAGAGGGCAAGGAGTTGGTAACTCTCATTGCTATCTTCCTTATATGCTTTGCTGCTCAGCAACTCTAATATACACTGAAGCTAATCACAAGTAATAAAGCATAGCTATGGTAGCAGCAAGGAATAAACCTCAGCCCCTGTTTTCTTTCTCACATTCCTATGAGAATTTATTAAATCTATGACAAGTATTGGTTCCTACTGTGATCCTCTAGAAGTTGTGATACATTTCGTAGCATCTCTTGCAATGATGTTGACACATCTGTACAGGTGTTCTGAGAATGTTGGTAAGATTCATCAAGGAAATTTTGAGAACACATTTAGGAGCTCCTTTTCCCATGGACATATAAGCATATGTGAGATGTCTGAAGAATAAAGTCATGGTTTCATTATAGATATAGTGAGTTGACTCTAATATTAGGCAGAGTGAGACCTCCACAGTCCTAAGTAGTCTTGGGTAAATGATATTGAATATTATGAATAGGATGTCAACTCGGTATTTTTTATTACGTATTTGTTTTTGTTGCTGCTATTGTTATTAGTATTGCTGTTTTTAACTCACAAGGAATAAGACTTCTGGGATATTCAAAAATAAAATAATTTGACTAAAATAGGGCAGTATTTACCTTGATATGGAGAAGGAGGGATACCATTTGCTGTTCTGCCCCAAGAAATGAATAAATAAATAAATAAATATCTTAGGCCAACCCTGGGGACATGGCTCTTTTTGTTTTGAAGTATAAATGCGAATATTAATATTGGCCTTCAGTTAAGTTGTCTGCTGTTCCATGAATTCTAAAACTCCTGGGTTGTTCAAACCTTGTCTCTGCCTACCAACTGAGCCATTACTTTAAACCCTCAGTTATTCTTATGCTTGGCTTCTGTGATAACAACACCTCTGAGACATTTCTTTTTCTTGATGCAAGAAAAAAAACAGGTGACTTTGACATTAATTTGTTTTCCCCTGCCACTGCAGATTGAGGAAATGCAGTGAATTTTAAAATCTTTGCACTGATCAATTACTACTGGTTTTTTAAAAAGATGTCTATACTTAAAAAGTTTTTTACTGAAACAAAAACAACATAGCTGCCAGCAATGGTTTTAAAGTGTGTGGGCATAAGGACAATCAAGGGGTATTAAAATTTAGCATGTAAATACCTTCTGTTCAAGCAGTTGGACTTAGACCTGTAAATGTCCATGAGCCAAACCATTTGATTGTATTTTAAAAAATGCTTTTTGCTCATCACTTTTATGATGCTCTGTCCAAATACTGTTTCCAACCATTTCTACATATTCTGCTCATTATAACATTGTTTTTATTGGAGAGAACATTTTTTCCAGCAACACTGTGTTTGATTCTGATTTAGTAATACTTAACATCATATAATCATAGAGCTGAAAGTGACCTCAAGTATCATCTGATCCAACTCACTGCCTTGCAGGAATACACAATTGAAGCACCCCTGAAAGATAGCTATCCAACTTCTGTTTGAAGATCTCCAAGGAAGAAAAGTCCACAATTTTCCAATCTATGTCACTGTTGAACAACTCTTACAGTCAATAAATTCTTCTTAAAGTTTAGGTGAAATCTCTTTTCCTGTAATTTGAATCCACTGGTTTGTAGTTTAGTATCTAGAGAAGGAAGGAAAAAGTTTGTTCCACCTTCTGCATGACATCCATTCAACTATTTAAAGATGGCTTTCATATCACCTATCAACCTTCTTTTCTCCAAGCTAAACATTCCTAGATTCCTATATTGTTACTCAAAGGGTTTGGATTGCTGTACCTTTGCTTATCTTTGTAGCCCTGTAGACATGTTCCAGCTCCTTAATATCTCTCTTGACACAATATTCCCTGGGGCCGGGGTGGGGTGTCTCACCAAAGTGGAATAGTTTGGCACTGCATGATTTGGCTACTATATTCTTGTTGATGCAAGAATTGTGGTAGAATTGTGTTGGCTTTTTTAGCCACTGTTGACTCATATTTAGTTTGTGGTCTACTAAGACCTTTACATCTTTTTCACTTGTGCTGCTTCCCAACCAGGTGTTACCCATTCTATATTTGTACATTTCATTGTCCGTAGTACCTTAGATTGATCCCTCGTAAAACTTATTTTATTGGTTTTGTCCCAGCTTTCCAGGTCATTTTGAATTCTTATCCTATCCTTTAGGTTGTTAGCTACCCTTCCTAATTTGGTGTTGTAGAGCCTAGTTACGGCCAGCCAATCACAGCCTTCAGAAGTCTGTGAAAGGAGGGCTGTGGGGGATATAACCTGTAGACTTGTTTGTAAAAGAGGGCAGCCAGAGGCAGTGTGAAAGCTGATTAGGAAGAGGGAAACAAACAAGATCTGAATGTGGTTTGGGGAGCTGCGAGTATGGAAGGAGTACAGTAAGTTCATGTTTAACTTTATTATATAACAATTCTTTACCAGTTAACTTTTCTATCAGTGTATCTTACTGCTTACATTTAAGTATTCAAAGTGAGAACTGGCCACTTTTTACAGCACTGTACCCACTGGTCAGCAAGCCACTTGTCCAGGTTAGTAGCAATCTTGAGGTCCACATACTAGATTCAGCAAGTGATCCTAAACATTAAAGAGCAAGGTGACTGACAAGAGCCCTAGGATTGGAACTGCACGGCCAGCCTGGATAGGGGTTCTATCACATAAGGTGCCAAACAGCAGGATTTTGTGAATAGAGAGAGAAGAAGAGAGGAAAAAATAGACAGAAGGCTCATGACTCTTGATAGCATGAAACTAAAGGAAATTGGTTGACAGCCAGTTTGCCTCCTGAGGGTGTTACCACTAATGTTTCCCCTCCCCCTGATGTAAACAAATAAAAAATATTATAAGAGACAATATTGAATAATTTTTCACCAATTTTGAAAAAGCATGTGGTGACATAGGAGTAAAAGACGAGAAGACAAAAGGATATTTAAGGTTTCAAATTTGTGTAGGTCTGGCAGAAATTTATGGCAAGATGAGACTGGAGGAAGCATTTTTTTTTGTGTGGATTATTTAAGGAAGGAGTTACACAAAGATTTGTCTTAACACCAAAACATCACAAAAACAAAGAGACTAGGTATTTTTTTTAAAAAAAGCCTCAAGAAATATGCACACAGGCTGTCGACTGGACAAGCTGTTGGGAAATTGGGTGTAATACATTGGGCTGTACTGTTTCAGTTTTATAACATCTGACCCAATATTGCAGGTGGCTAATGCAAGACAAACAACTCGAAACAGTGGCTAAAGTGGCAGAGATAACAGATTCATTAGTACTTGAAAAGAAGGGAAATGGGGGAAGAAACTTCTAGTCTCAGAACCAAAGTGAACTTCTTGGGACAGAAAGGCTTATGGAAGCTAGCAGGAGCCTAATGGCAAACTGACTGGGATAAAAATGTATGGCAGAAAGGATGAAAGTTTCTAAGCCAACTCACATCCCAGACCCACCACTGAAATAAAAAAAAATGATATGACTGTAGAGGTGTTGAAGATATACAGTGTAGCTGCCCAGAAAGAAATGTACTCTTGGGTCATAAACAAATAAATATTGTGAGGTGGATTCCTTCTGAGAGAGCAGACTGACAATTCGTCATCACTGGTGAGGTTAGAGTCTAGGTTTGTTTCCAGAGAGATAGAACTCACCAGGGGAACAGCTATTCTGTTAAACTCTGAACAGACTAAATACTCCATGTTTGTGTCACTAGACTAAAAATGATTGGTGATTTTGAACAAAAAGTAGTACTAAATGGATAAAATGTATTAACTCTAGCATCTAGTATCCCGAGATATTGGAGCTCAGTTATGTGTGATTAAACCCCATTGTATTATGAATGAATGAATGAATGAATGAATGAATGAATGAATGAATTTTGGAAGGAAAACAAATTATGTTTAAGGGCCTAGGAGAAGCAGCTTTCCCAGTGTCAGTAGCAGAAGTGAACATCAGTATATGTATTAGGGATGTAATTCCTCTCTAAGTTTCTTTTCAAAGGTATCACTAAGTAATTTCATTAATTTTCTCCCCAATGACGAGAAAGTCTTTGAAAACCATGCATTTTCAGGGACTATTTGCAATTCAGGACTTATTCTAAACAGAAAACATCATTTTCTGCCTAGAAAACAATATTTCAATGCAGAAATTTTATTTCTTGTGAAGAAAATATTATTTTCTGTGCAAAATAAGCTGTTTTGTATGCAGATCAACCATGTACAAATTTTATTCAGAATAAATGCCTGATTACACATTTTCTTTACAGAACATCATGCAGTTTCCTGTGCGAAACAATCAATCATGTGCAAATTTTGCACAGAATAAGTCCCAAACTATGAAGATTTTCCTCAGTCCAAGGTTCTTTTCATCAGTGTTTTCCAAATATTTTTGAATATTTAATAAGGACTGGGAAGAACTCTGCGAGCACACTGTCTCATTTTATATCCCAGAACCATATCTGACTGGGAATGATCTGACCAAGCATGCAGCTCAAGTCTGTAGCTGACTAGGATGTGAAGATTCAAGTCTCCTATTTGCATATCTACAATTTGCAGAAATGTAGAATATATTCCTTTTGAACTATTGTACAAGCAGAAAATATGTGGCCCTTTAGATCCAGTCAGACAAGGATGGGAAGGAGAAACAGAGAAACCACCAATCCTGGTTTATAACTTTGATATAGTAGATATAGAAGAACATAAAAATGTAGTAGTTGGTATCTTTCCCAGACAAACAGATTCCTCACATCCATTATCTATGGACTAGGAAGGTAAAATTAAAAGGCTACCAGGGTAAAAGAAAAAACAAAACAAAAAACCCTATAATTCTTGCACCACATTATTTAGGCTAATACAAATGAAAGAAAAAATGCATTTGAAAGTGATTGATATTGTTGACAGTTATAATTTACTGTGCTAAAATTAATGTAAAATACAAGATTGTAAAGTAATTCTAGTATTGTTGTAATAGGCTTAATGTTTTGTATAAGTTGCTAAACCTCATTACTTTTGATTGAGACTTATGGAAGTCTGTGTAGAGCACTGAGTTCTGAAGGAGGGGCCTGTGAAGAGACAAACTAGGGAAGTCTAGTTAAAGCCAGCCAATCACAACCTTTAGAAGACCATGGACATGTGTGGGTTATAACCTAGAGGCTTGCCTGCAAAAGAGTTAGAGCAGTTAGAGACATAGGCTGATTAGAAGGAAGAGCATGGATAAGATCTGAACAGGGTTTTGAAAGGTCAGAAAGAGTTCAGGGAGTTCATGTTTCACTTAATTAATATATAATAAATCTTAATTGGTTTTATTTTCTACAAGTATGTAGAAATTCTTTCTGTTCTTCAATTATCCTTCTCAGTTCTTGAATTTAATTGAAAAGGAGAACTGGTCATGCTTTACCACATTGAACCCACTGATCAATACAGCCATTCATCCAAAGTAGCAGCAACCTTGATAGGAGCCCTAGGGCTGGAACTGCAGAACAAGGCTGGATAGAGGTTCCATCACAGAAGTCATATCTAAATTTAATAAGCCCACCTTCCATTCCATCATCCAAGTCATTTATAAAGACGTTGAAGTGTACCAGGCCCATGACAGACACCCACTAGCCCCTTCTCTCCAGGAAGAAGAGGAAACATTAGTGAGTACTCTTTGGGTTCAGCCTGTCAAGCTGTTATAAATTCACCTAACAGTAGTGCTGTCTAGCCCACCAGCTTGCCTCCAAGGACATCGAAGTGTACTTCAGTCAAAGCCTTACTGATATCATGATATTCTACACCCACAACAACCCCAACGAGCTTGTAACTCTCCTAAAAAAGAAATGAGATAGTTTGGCATGACTTACCTTTGAAAAACCCATGCTAGCTCCCAATAACTATGCTGGCTTCCAGTAACAGTGTGCAAAGATTGACTGTTTAATGGTCTGCTGTATCATCTTTCCCAGTACTGACATCAAGTTCAAGATGCTTAGTAGTTCTTGTGCAGTTCTCTTTTCCCCCTTTTTGAAGAATGGACAACATTCAGCCTCCTCTACTCTGCTAGGTTCTCTCTTGATCTCCAACAACTCTGTAAGATGATTGGCACTGTCTCTCAGATTATATCTGTAAATTCCTTTAGTACTCTTAGATGTAGTTCATCTGGCCCTGGATGCTTGGGTTCATTTAGAATAGCAAGGCATTCCTTTAATTTCTTTCTACCTATTCTGGCCTGCAGCATTTTCACTGCATAATTTGTTCTATTTTCACCAGTTAGAGTATTGTTTTCCTTTTGGGAGAAGACAGAGACAAAGAAAGTATTTCTCTTTCCTCCTTCTCTCTATCCCCCAGTTACTATTTCACCATATTCTCTATTCAGTGTCCCTACTGTTTCCTTGTTCTTTCTCTGGCTGTAAACACAGCCCAAACACCCTATTTTTTATTTTTAACCTCTATAGCAAGCCTGAGCTCATTACGTGCATTAGATTTTCTGACTTTCTCCCTTCAAGTACTGGCTATTAATTTGTATTTCTCTCTGGTGATTTTCTTCTTCTTCCATTTCTTTTACAGGTCTGTTTTAAATATCAGCTCACCTGGAAATTCTTTATAGATCCAACCTGATTTCTTTGCTCTTTCTACTTTTCTTCTCCATTGTAATTGTTTGCAATTGTGCCTTTCATATCTTACCTTTAAGACACTGCCATTCATCATGAACTCCCTTCCCTTTGAGCATTTCTGACAATGGGATCTCACCCAATATTTTCCTAAGCTTAGTGAATTTAGTTTTCTTGAAGTTCAAAGTACATATCTGATTATATTTTGCTTCCCCTTTTCTCTGTAGAACAAATCTAGCCTCTGCCTTCAAGACCATGATAATGTTTGTAGGGCTGCTGAAGTATATCTTGTAAATCACATTCTTGACAGAGTTTGACTTCTGACAAATATCAGAATGGTTGAAGTCTCTCATTACTGCTGTGTCTTCACTTTTTGAATGTTTGGTCATTTGTTTTAGAAAAGCATTGTCCAAACCTTTAGTTTGGCTTGAAAGACTATAGTAAGCCTCCACAATGATGTCACCTTAATTTTTATCCAAATGATCTCACCCCATGCTCTTAAGTCATGGATCTCCTCACAGGCACATCCCTCCTTGACATACAATGATACTCCTCATTCTTTTCTGTTTGGGTTATTTCTTTGGAATAGGTTATTCTCCTCCATTACTGCATTCAGCTCATGAGACTCATCCCATCTGCTTTCAGAAATACTTATTAAATCACATTTGCCTTCCTTTGTTAAGAGTTCAAGTTCATCTTGTTTATTTACTATGCTCTATGCATTAGTGTGGAGACATCTAAGATCATGGGTCATTATCACCACTATGTTCTTGTTGTTTCCCACCCACAGATGGATTCTAGTACTATTGGCTCAATGACTCCATAAAATTGAGGCTGTTTTTTCCAGTACTTGTTGTCCCCCTGTCATTTGGAATACTGTCTTCTTCTCTCATGGAATTCAGTTTGAAGCCCTCCTGATCAGGTTTATGAGTCTCTAAGCAAAGACATTCTTACCAATCTCTATGTGGTGCAATCCAGCTCTCCCCAGAAGTCACTTTTCATAAAAGTACAGACCATGGTCCAAGAAGCAAAATCATCTGTGGAGCCAGTTGTTCACTTCTAGTGATCTTCTCCCTCTTTCTGGGCCATGGTCTTTGACAGAAAGGAGCAATAAAATAACAATCTGTGTTCTTAGGTCCTTTAGCTTTCTCCCCAAAGCTTTATAGTCCCTTGCAATATATCATCAGATCAGGATTCTTCTTAGCAGATTTTCCAACACTAAAGAAACACATTTTCAGCCATTCTTCAATTATGTTCAAATATTGTTTCCATCCCTACTGGTTGCTATGCCAGTAAGCAAACACATTGACCATACATTTTCATGTTGTTGAATTGTTCAAAACAGGAGACTTGTTCTGTGTTGCTTCCTGCCCAGTCTCTTGAATGAGATACAATAAATATGTTTTACAGATGAACACTGGCTTCTCAACAGGCTTCAAGTAATGACATCTGAACCCAGCAATAGGGAATATACACAGCATTCCCTTAAAGCTTTGCTAGGTATTTTTCCTTAAACAATCAATAATGCCCATATTACAAATGACTTCATTGGCTTGTTTTTAAAAAAACATTCCTTGTTTATCATCTCTTATTTATTAGTAGATTAATTATTACAATCCACCTTTTCCTCTCTGTCCTCTCCCCCCCCCACTTCTTTGATGCTTGTATCCTCAGCAAATACCCATCTGTATGCTTTTTGGACCTGTAGGTTATGTAATTACCTTAAGCAGAGTGGGACTTCAGCTCAGTGCAAGAACAGATATTCTCCCTCAACTGATAGAATCAAGACATGAGGCTTGTGCCTTTCTCCTAAGCTCAGTGCAGTGGGGTTAACAGGTAACATTGCAACAACTTGAATGCACAAGTCCAACGGCCCTTGTTCTGTGTGATGACTTTCAAATGTAAAGATCTTTGTATCACAAATTAAGGTAATAGAATCATAGAGCTGGAAGGAGCTTCATGAGTCATTGAATGCATCTCCCTGTCCAGTGCAGGATCTCCATCTAAAGCATGTCCAGAAGGTAGCTGTCCAGTCTCTTTTGGAAGACATTCAAAGAAAGACACCCCATCATCTTGCTAGGCAATTGATCACATTGCCAAACTACTCTTGTTTTCAAGAGGTTCCTGTTAATGTTCAATCAGAATCTATCCTCCTTTAACTTAAAACTGTTAGAACTGGTCCAACCCTCTGGGGCAGCAAGGAACAACCCTTTCCCCTTCTCTTTGTGACTGCCCTTGAGGCATTTAAGGAACACAGTTATGACAACCCTCAGTCTTCTCTTCAGGAAACTGAATATGCCCAGCTCCTTCAGCCTCTCCTCATATGTTTTGTTCTGCATATCTCTTATCATCCTTGTTGCCCTTCTCTGAGCCTGCTCCAACATGTTTATATCATTTTGAAAATGAGATGCCTAGCTATACTTGTGCATTTGGTTTTTGTGACCTAAATGTAGAATTTTGCACTTGCCTTTATTGAATTTCATTTTATTGATTTCTGCCCAATTATCTAGTTTATCTAGGTCCTTTTAAATTCTGTTACTATCTTCCAGTGTGTTAGCTACCCCTTCCAATCTTGTATCATTGCAAATTTGATAAGGATTCCCTCCATTTCATCATCTAAGTCATTGATAAAAAATGTTGAAGAGTTATAGATCTAGGACAGAACTCAGATGTACTCTATTCAAGACCTCCTTCCAGTTTGAAGCTTAGCCATTGGTTATGACTCTGAGCACAGTTTTCTAACCAATTATAGGTCCATCCAAGAGTTTTTCTATCTATTCCATATTTAATCAGTTTGCTAATAAAAATGTTATCATATACTTGCTTTACCTCTAACGCTGTGATGTCAAGCTATCTTTGCAAGGTTTTCTTTGTTCAGCTCTGTATGCTAATTTCAGCCTAGAAAGGGTTAACAGATTCAGTTATACTGGAGCATAAAACTAACTTATAATTTCATGTGGATATATTTTCTCATCTGAACTGTGTGAAACAGACACAGAGATGCTGCAGAGAGGTGGTGCCCCAGAAAGTAATAGAATGGGATAATTGGCCAATTTCTCTTTCTCCCATATTAATTTTTTTAAAACCCCAATGGCCTCAAGAAATTCTTGCCAGCCTGAATGGGAAGAACTTTCTAAATTCTTCAAAACCAAAGTAAAACAGAATTGCCTTCCCCATTTGTACTGGCTCAATTAAGTAAAAACAGTTCCCATATGGAGATGGTCATGTTGTATCTGCCAGCCCTATAGGTGTTCAAAATGACAAGCTTAATAAGAAATGACAAACTTAATAAGAAAAGAATTAGTTATTCTTATTCAGTGTCAGGCACATGGTTTGGATCTACAGACATTCAAAACCACGCTTTGGGAAGTTAAGCACTCAACACCTGTGGAGTGCTAGTTCAGCATTCTCTTTGCCTGGATTGGATGAATCTTTCAGTTTCAGTTTCTCCCTTCAGTTCCCCAGTTCAGTTGCCTTAGGAGACACAACTTGACCATCAATTAGAATGACCACATGGAAAAGAGGACAAGACCCTGTACCTTTAAGAGATGTTTAGAAGAGGTAATTTCATCAGCTGTAAACTTATCATGCATGCTTCACCAGCTGAAGTCCCTTCTTCCACACAACTGTTAAAAGTACAGGAACCCTGTCTTCTTTTTCACATGGCCAAGCTCCATCAAGATTCTGGAGCTTGAAAAGCAGCAATGAAAGCAAATAAGCTGTTAGTTCAGCTTTCAGGAAGCAAGCATATATTCTGATAACTAGCCAGCAGCATGCAGTGTAGGCTTTCCTGTCAGTTGCCTGTAGCTAATTCTTTGAAGCTAATTGTAGCTAATTGTTCCCAGGGAAGGGGCTAAAGTACCACAGAATCTGCTCTGAGTTTTAGTCCAAAATTTAAAAGAATATTTACAATGATGAGCCTAATTCCCAAAAGAGGTTCAGCACATTGGACAGTTCCTCTAAAGAGTGGATTTACCGCCCCACGGACTTGAAGGTCTTTGGCCATGTCTACTTCCTAGTGCACTACCACGTTGGCCATGGCTGAGTGGCCATTATTAACTTGAAAATATTTGCATAGGGGAAAAATTACAGAATGAGAATTAGTGAAGCTGAAAATCTTTACTATTGAGCATGTAAGACTACATTCCATAGTTTCATATCTATTTTTGATGATGATGATGATTGTTGACTTAAATAGTGTGTTAATCATACCAAATAATTTTCAAGCTCCAGCTGGTTTTTCTTCACAAAATTGCATACAAATGCATCAGAGTATTATAACTAATAAGCACAATTTACTCCAATGTAATGTTACCCTAAGAGGTAGGAGATGTTGGGGTCCACCTGCAATGGCAGCATCTCCTTAGAATTTGAAGGAATTATAGCTCAAAGGAGACCTGCAAGAGGAGAGTAATGGCAGGATCTTTTCACCTATGTGTATCAATACTAACTGTAGAGAATTAAACTTAAAATTAACAAAGTATTTTTTTTTGAATTGTCAAATGTACAAGGCATCAGACACTCTTAAGAACCATACAAGGCTATCAGAAAGTTAGGCAAGAAAGGTTGGATAGCAAGAGATTAGGCAGAAAGGGTGATAGTTACTAGTCCTGAAGAAGGGGCCACAGCGGAGGAACTCAGACAGCATCTGAGGGTAGCATGGAGAAACGATAGTCTGGGGCACTATTACAAATGGCTGGGTTGAAGATAGAGTTTTATACCCTATTTCACACCCTGAAGGGGTGTATTGACAAATCCATAATGGCTTTCCCAGGATACAGAGAAAGGGGTCCAGAATGGACTGTTTGTTTAACTCCAGAATTACGAAACATTGACGGGACTCATGGCAGTCTCTTAATGTTCAGTCAGGCAGGGTGTATAGGGATGCTCTCTGATTTCTCTAGGCAATTTATCTTTCATTGTATTAAAAAATTCCAAGAGCCCAAAGTGGTGAAGGAATCAACACAAATTCATCAGCATCAGGTTTTCTGCACAATCCTATCTGAACTTTCATGACCTTGAACACATCTCCAGTCAGTGAATCCTGAACATGTTATCTGGCCAGTATGACCTCAATCATGTTGTCTAGTCATTAATAAGTCCAGTTTATGAATATCATATATCTCGTAGGAGGGGTGGTAGAGCATGGTAACAACAAGCTCATTTATATTCCATGCTATTCAGCTAAAGAGTTAAGGGCAATCTTAACTCGTTTCACTGAATTCAATGGGATTCAAGAAGAGCCAGCAACACTTTACTAATGATTAAACTAAGTTGTTTCAAGTTTTAAAAGGGAGGGTTAACATGAAAATTTCCTATGGCATAATTTTTGCAAACAGGAAAGCTATAGATTTTCCTGTTGCAGCCATCTCTCTGATACGGTTGCTTTCCAAATGTAGGAGTATTTGCTGTGTTGAATATTCAGCCATATTCAGTGGCTTTATCTTCCATCTGCAGTATGAAATGGTACAATTCAGCACTTTGCAACATATGAATTAGCCACATGTGTAAATTGGTTTATAAACCCAGTTTGTGAATTTAACTATATTATACTGCTCCAGTTCTTAGCTCAGTTGCAGGATCTGGTGAAATGTCTGTAGAGTATGGGATGGATATATATCATTAAAAAAACTATTATCGGTTCTGTTATGAATTAGCAATTATGTATAATGTCTAGGTAGAACATTCCAATATGTGCAGGTTAATATGGTTCATATTTTTGGAGAAAGCTTCATAAGCACATTTTTCCTTCCAGCAAACTGCAGGATCAAATATGGGGTGGGGTGATGTTTGCATTTGAGGCAATGGACTTTCAGAATCATATTTTTCCTAATCTCTGTCCTCAGAAAAAGTGGGGAATATGCTGTCTAAAGCTATGGGGCTTTAGCAGCTACTCACTGCAAAGCCCCAGAGCTTGAAGGACATATTCCCTTCCTAATCTATTTAACACCTTGGGACACAGATATAGGCTTTCTGGGTTAGCAAAAATGCAACTCTAAACTCTTTGATTAGGTACAAAATGGCAGCTTGGTTTCTCAGATAAACAGGATGCTGGAAGGGTAAATTCAGTCAAGTCAGTATTTTCTGTGCACTGTGGGAATTGTTCATTAGTCAGGAATTTGGATGGTGCAGCTATAGTCAGCTGTTTGCTGTTAATCAGAAAGTCACATTCTTATATTTTCCCCATGTAATTCTTTATGTCTTTCTCTTCAGAACAGAAGATATGATCAGGTTTTACACATCTGCAGATTCTCATCATATTGGAGGAAAAATAGCTTGGATGAGGGAAACATAATATCAGCAAAATTGGTACAATCCTTATGCGCAGATTGTACCAATTTGTTGGTATTATTTTTTCCCCTTTTCAAACTATTTTAGAACAAAAGTCAAACCAAAACTGATCCCCTTTCCTATGAAAGGTATGAAATGGTCTTAAACAATCACAAATGAAGTTACAGTTGAGGCCACTGAAGCTCATGCTAAATACAAAATTTGTTTGATGGGGAGGCAGTGATCAGGTCTTCCCAGTAAGAAAAATGAAGCCAGTGCTGGAGAATAGCAGTAGAAGCCTCCTTAAGGTATTCTTCTTGAACCACTATCCATTCATCTCTATTAGCGGAATGAGCTGTGTATGGCCAGCCTATCCTTGCTCTTGATCCACCTTCTTATTTCAGGCTATGGAGGACATTGTTCCATCTGCAGTGTTATATAGAAAGAATGTAGGATTCAATGACTACTCAAGTTAGCTTTGGTACATGTACACATTTTCCTGAAGCAAGAAAATGTCTTGCTACAGGCGAGAGAGAGGAGAGTGTGTGGGTGTGGGTGTGTGGGAGGAGGAGAAAGAATAGTCATTGCAACAAATTCAAGGCTGAGATGGTATGATAAGGTTCTTGCTCCATTTTCCTAGATCAAGGGTGTGAATTGTGTGCCCACCATATATTCTCCAACTGCAGCACCCAGCATTCAGTGCCATTTACTATGCTGGCTGGGGCTGCTGGAATTTGCAGTCCAACAACATCATCGGGAGAACTGTATGATTCCCACTCCATTCTAAACGTAGGATAGCGTTAGGAAAGACATTTTTTCAAGCATTCAGATGAATTGATGAAAAAAGAGTTGCCCCTTAATATGGGAAGAAAAAGCAAACTGACTGAGCTGCGGCTGCAGTGATTAGCCATACAAGAAGAGACTAGAAGGACAAGGGATTTAGAACAAGATGCACAAAGGATTTAGATCACAACCACAGCATCTAAGTTCTTCCTGTTAGAGGCTCATCCTTCCCATATAGGTTGGTTACTTCTTATAGGTTTCCCTGTCAAGAGAGTGTCTTTGAGCAGAATATAATAAAATATTTGCTCAGCGCAAGGACATAATCAAGGCCACCAAATGTAATTCAAAAGAGGACATAAGATGTAACCTGTCTCTCAAGAAATAATGGCAGGAGAAAGAAATTTCAAGAGAGAACAACTTTTTCCCTTTTTCCTGTATATGTCTATTTATTTCTACAATAGATGTTTGAAACAATGAACCCTATCCAGTTTTCTATATTTGGAGCAACTGGGACAAAAGAAATTTTTGGGGACTATTAACACTATATGCAATTTTCATTAGAATAGATAGGGAATTAGCCATATAACTCTCATTAATTTGAAATGGAGTTGTGCTGATGATCTGCATGTATTTAGCACAGGTGTTTATGTAATTTACTTCTGCTTAACAACAAAATGAGGATGCTTCATGCAAGAGAGAAAATGGGAAAAGCCAGAAATAAAGGCATGCATTGCAAACTTTTGAAAGGTGTGGGATAAGTTCAGTTTTGGTACTAAGCATAATGTTCAGGAAGACTAATTCATTCCAAGCACAAAAGCAAAGAGTTAGAAAACTTGTTTACGGGGGGGGGGGGGGAGGTAGGAACATGCTGGCAATGTTATGGCCTATTCCGACGACCTACTCAGATTCAGCCAATGTGTCATGTATAGGAGCACACTGGTCATCCCTCAACTTCTATGTTCAGTTGGACTCAGATACAGAGTTTTTCCATGTACAAACTCTCTCTCTCTCTCTCTCTCTCTCCCCTGTGGGTGTATGGGTAGGCAGAAGAACTGGGTACCCCAAAAAAAGCCAAGACCCAAACCACAATCCAGTATAAACAGATCTTGTTCAGCTTGAACATAGAGACAATGAAAAACAAGCTAATGTTCCCCTTGAGTTCATTGAATATGAAATTGTCTTATGAACAGGGCTGCTGGGGCATGAAACCATCAGTAGAGCTTCTAACCAGGAAAAGCAGCACAATTTCAGATTTTTTATAAGCCTTGACTAGTCTTCTTGGATATTCTGTGCAAGGTGAGATGAGGCCACTGAGAACAGTAATTGATCCTCCTTTATTCCCCAGGTCCCAATAAGTGCTGGGAAGCATTCGGAAGCAACTAATTGTTTGTGCCACGTACCTTTCCTGAATAACACAGGTGTAACTGAACAGGGAGAACACAGATGAAGGGAATGCTGTGGATGTAGCATATCTCGATTTCAGTAAGGCCTTTGACAAAGTTCCCCATGACATTCTTGCAAAGAAGCTAGTAAAATGTGGGCTGGACAGCGCTACTGTCAGGTGGATCCATAACTGGTTGACTGACCATTCCAAAAGGGTGCTCACCAATGGTTGCTTTTCATCCTAGAGAGAAGTGACTAGCGGGGTGCCACAGGGTTCTGTCCTGGGCCCAGTGCTGTTCAATATCTGCGTCAACAACTTGGATGAAGGAATAGAGGGCAGGCTCATCAAATTTGCAGATGACACCAAGTTGGGAGGGGTTGCTAATATACCAGAGGACAGGATCAAAATTCAAAATGACCTGGACAGAGTGGAGAGCTGGGCCAAGGCTAACAAAATGAAATTCAACAGAGAGAAGTGTAAGGTCCTACACTTAGGTAGAAAAAATAGAATACAGAAATATAGGATGGGGGACACATTGCTGGATAGCAGTACGTGTAAAAGGGGTCTAGGAGTCTTAATAGACCACAAGCTGAACATGAGTCAGCAGTGTGATGCGGCAGCCAAGAAAGCCAGTGCAATTCTCAATAGGAGTATGGTGTCTAGATCGAGGGAGGTACTCTGCTTTGGTTAGACCTCATCTTGAATACTGTGTCCAGTTCTGGGCACTCGAATTCAAGAAGGACCTGGTCAAGCTGGAGCAAGTCCAGAGGAGGGCGACCAAAATGATGAGGGGCCTGGAAGCCATGCCCTAGAGGATAGACTTAGAGACCTGGGTATGTTTAGTCTTCAGAAGAAAAGGTTAAGAGGGAACATGATAGCCATGTTTAAATATCTGAAGGGATGCCATGTAGAGGAGGGAGAGGGCTTGTTTTCTGCTGCTCCAGAGACCAGGGCTATGGATTCAAGCTGCAGGAAAGGAGATTCCACCTGAACCTCAGGAAGAAGTTTCTGACAGTCAGGGCTGTCCGGCAGTGGAATATGCTGCCTCGGAGTGTAGTGGAGTCTCCTTCTTTGGAGGTTTTTAAGCAGAGGCTGGATGGCCATCTGTAGGGAGTGCTTTGAGGGTGTCCTGCATGGCAGGGGGTTGGACTGGATGGCCCATGTTGTCTCTTCCAACTCTACATTTCTATGATTCTATGATTCTAACATGCACTCTTTTTGCAGAGTAACTGTAATTTTAATTACATATTCAAGAGTGTGGTCTCACTAAATGATGGAGGAGATAGATTACATTATTTAAATGCTGGCTCAAATTGTGGCTACATGCACTATTGAGGATTCTAAAGTGACAATGAAGTAGACAGAAAGAAAATATGTTTTATATCAGAGGTACGATAGACTGTATGACGGCTTGTAGTACTAAGTTGTGGGCTGTTTTTGTTTTTGTAAGTAACTGAAAGTATTGTTAACTGAGAAACTAGCACTAGAGCATTACTTATTGTAATTATTATGGTAACTATTTTTCAGTCCCTATAATGAAACTTTTTGAACCCTAACCAATGCCCAATCATGCCATCTTCCAGAGCTATCTCTGCTTCTAACTCCAGGTAGCTTCCAGAGCTATACCTGCTTCTTCTGTCTGAGACTGAGGCCCTTCCCGCAGCTTACCTTATTCTGGAGAAATCTGGTGCAATTCCTGGTGTTGTCTCATCCAGGAGAGGAGCATGACAGGAGTGCTCCCCTCCACACCAGTTGCCTCTGCAAATACAGGAAGCACGATGGTGCTGCCTCTTCCTTCCACAGCATTGCCGGATACGGTCCTGGGGGCAGAAAGCACAGCCATTGTACTTCTAGGACCTCTGTACATCAGGTAAGCGTGGGCGGGTGGCATGAGGGCCTCACAATCACTGATTACTGATGGGGAAAACCCATCAATGATCTGCGATCAGATCACGCTGCCTGGGGATAAGAGAATGACAGGAGCTGGATGACTTCATGCAGAGCCATCATCTGGGTCCAGTCGTTCTCCTGTCTCCAGTGTGGGACGACGACATCCTGCAGAAAGGGTCTGAGAGATACAAATTTCTCTTTAAAGTATTTTTAAAAGTCTGAACTTAGAAAATGCAGCGATGTAATTTTTTTAATAAATAAAGCCTGTAGCAATGATCCATTTATGCATATTCCACCTGCATCAAGTCAGATTTGCCTCTTTTTTGAAACAGATTCTCATTTTAATGTGTCTGACTTCATTGCTATGATTTGTGAGGAGGAAAAACAACATCATCTATACCAGCTGTATAGACAAAAAAGTTACTTCAAATTCTCAACACATTTTCAAAAGAAAAAAATAGCTTCACATGAAAGTAAATAAGTTGGATCTGCTCATCCATTCCACAGAGTACAATCTTTTGTCTTACAAATCCTTACAGACTAACTGCATCAATATTTGTTGCAATACATAATTCATATCTCTGTAAGTAAATTACACAATTAACAGTTGGTAAGCATGGATTTTAAGATGCAATTCACATATACATCAACTATATTTTCTTATCCAACATACTGTGAGAAGACCATTAGTTCTATATTTTGTATTTTTACATAGCTGCTATTTTACAATTACTAGTTGTAGATTATTAGGCTGCCTACAGCAGGAGCGGAAAACATGTGACTCTCTGGATATTGTTGAACTGCAAATCCCAGGAACCAGTGAAGCATGATGATGTTGTAGTTCAATAATGTCTTTCATGCCACCCCATTATAGTGATATAATTCTACTTTAATTGTCATGGTTCCATCCTACGGAATCTTGGGATTTGCAGTTTAGGGAGGGATATGTAGAATTTTCAGCCACAGAGATTTATTGCCTATCCCAGCTACCAGAATTCTATAGGATGCTGCCATGGCAATTAAAATGGAATCATAATGCTAATAACCTCTAGAGAAACATTCATTCAGCCATTCCTATCACAGTATGAATAGCACATGGATCAACAGACTGGGCATCAGAACATTAAAGCACCATGTGTGGTTTTATTATACCAAACATGTGTTACCCCAAGAGCTGGGTGACTTTGGGGTCCAGCCACAGTATCAGTGTCTCCTTAGAATTTGGGGGAATTATAACTCAAAAGGAGGCCTGAGGGAGGAGGTCAACAGCAGGATCTTTTCACTTGTGCATATCAGTACTAACTACAGAGAGGACTCCAATTAAATGTTAAACTGAGTATTCTATTTGGAATGAACAAACACAGAAGGAATCAGATACTCTTAAGAATCATACAAGATTTGTTCAATTTGCCTTTGCCTCCCTATGAAGCTGAGAGAGTATGACTTGCCCAAGGTCACCCAATGGGTTTCCATGGCTGATTTAAACCCTGATCGCCCGAATTGTAGTCCAGCTCTCAAACCAGTGGCATTACTAGGGGGACAAAATGCTAAAACTCTATGCTAATGTACTCTTTGAACCTACCAGTGTGCATGCACTCCAGTCAGAGCTGTCAGTTATTACCCAATTACTAAAATGTTTTGAATCATGTGGTTTTGTCTGCACTTGCTGCAAGCGTGTACTGTTGGTTTCATTGCTGCTGGCTTTTTATAATCACTATAAATTGATTTTGTTAAATTTTCTGATATTTTAGCTACAACATTGTGGTATGGTCGGGTACAGGAGTAAGTCCATGGGGGTGACGTCATGAGATTACTACACTGGATAACACCAACCCTACTGATGTCACTGGCTGAAAAAGTGGAACGACTTTTAATTGGGATGCCAAATCAGGACAATTGGAAGGTATCCATAATGAGGATCCATGGCAAGTTTAAAATCTGAAATGAATGCTTCCTCTTAGTGGCTATGTTAGAGGGCATATTCTGAAGGATGCTACATCTCCAACGCTAAAAGAAATGACCAGCTATCAAGGAACATCAACATTTTTGTAATGATGAACAGTTTATATGTCTTCTTCCTCCATTTTGGATGTTTCCTGTGAAAAATTTGGGAGGGTTTTTTGTTGTTGCAAAAACATGGATTTTTTTTTCCAAACAAACATGTATGTGGATTTTTTTGTTTTTGTTTTTTTAAAGGAAAAAAATCTTTCTGAAAATTTCATAAAAAGTGCTCACCTCCAAAGATAGTCTTGTCTTGTCTTGTCTTTCTATTTTATGTGGGTATCTCAATGGACATATGACACAGTTTGTCAGAAAGAAAAGAAAATGTGACTATTTCATTCCTAGTCTACATACTACTGGTTCTATCTCCACCTCCAGTTCTCCTAAAATGTTCTCCAACATAAATGAAATAGCTCTATTGCTTCTTGAGTGTGATTCTGGGATGGATTGTAGTCTGCTTCACATTTCAAGTGGAATGTAGGCTTACAGACTTCTCCTACTTTCTTCTCTCACTACATATAGGAAGTAGCGCAATTATTTGGCAAAATAGGAAAATGTTTCCACTTCTAAAAGTATTTGGCTTCTATTGATCCATGACATTTTTTATGAAAGACCCTTTCTTAGCATCATTGTCTTTTCTCTTACCTGGATTGGCCACCATGTATTTGTCTTCTATTTCTGCTCAGTGCAGAGAAATTGAAATAACAGTGCCTCTACCAAGTATCAGAATAAATTAGAAACAAAATTGTTCATATCCAGCTGTAAAGACCATGTTTAGAGTGCTCTCCAGGATATGGCCAAAGTGAAGTGGAGGGAATGGCAATTATTTGCTCGTACACAGAGCAGCTAGCAGCCTACAGGTAACAGCATGGAATTCCTCTTATCTGATGCAAAATTAGGATATGCAAACTTCCACTGCCTGCTGACCTTTTAGATTAGCTGTCAAATGAGTGGAAACTGACCAGCATGACTGTCATGGAATTGTGAAAGAACTGCCTACTAGGATTGCCCACAGCTTTAAATCTGTTGAAAAGATGTAACCGCCAAACAAGCAAACAAAAAACAAATTATGCAGCCTTACTACATATAGGACAGTTTGCATTACTTAATAATAGAGTGAAGGTAACATAAACTGCCTCAAAGATAACAGCTGGCAACACTGACTGGGATTAAGAGAGCAGATATAATTACTTTCTGAATAGTAGTTGAACTGAAGGGAGATATATAGCCCTTTAATAATAACAGCTTCTGTTGAAATGTAGGTCTCTAGATTGAGTGTGAACCTTTTCATAGGAGTCTTAAAGTTACAAATAAAAAAAAGTACATAAAAGCCATTAAATCCAGCTTTCTGCCTCACTTCAGGACTGTTTGTATATCAGCCCTTCAATTACTCATCCCATCCAATCAGACGATATTTACATAGAATCAACGAACCGTGGAGCTGGAAGAGACCACAAGGGCCACCGGCTCTAACCTCCACCATACAGGAATACACAATCCTTTGATGCCATGCAGCATCTGTTTAAAAACCTTCAAAGTAGGTGACTCCAGCACACTCTAAGGCAGCATATTCCACTGTTGGATTGCTCTTGCTATCAGGAAGTTTTTCCTAATGTTTAGATTGAACCTCTTCCCTGAAGATTAAAGCCATAGCTCTGTGTCCTTGTCTCTGGAGCAACAGAATACAAACTTGCTCCATCTTCCATATGCTTTCTCTTCAAAAATTTAAACATAGTTGTCATGTTACCTCTTAACCTTCTCTTCTCCAGGCTACATACTCATTTCCCTAAGCTGCTTTGCATAGGGCAGGGTTTCCAGGCCTTTTAGCATTTTGGTCACCCTCCTCTGGACATGTTCCAGTTTGTCAATATCCTTCTTGAATTGTCATGTCCAGAACTGAACACAATTCCAGGGGGGTCGACTAAAGCAGAATAGAGTGGTACTACCACTTTCCTTGACCTAGACACTATAGTCCAGAACCACATTCGGTTTTTTAGCTGCCTTATCACACTCCTGACACATGTTCAGTTTGTGGTCTGCTAAGACTCCAGGTCAGTAATCTATGATAAATAAATAAAAACCTATTGTAAATGATCGTAGCATCTTAAGCTCTGGATGTCTCAGTGTGATTGTACAAAATAGCACTTCACAGGTACCTGACCTTCTTCAGCAGTAACAAGTGGAGCAAACACAATGTAGATGCTGCTCAAAACCAAGAAAAGTAGCATCAGAGGAACAATACAGGAAGGAAGAAAACCCCAAAGTGTTTGGTGAAGTGTTTGCTGGGTTAGAACTACAAGTGTTTTGCTGTTCCACAACCTTTAATTGCCAACTACCTTTTCCTGTGTCAGTTTGTTTAATAAAGAATTTATTATTCATGTAAAGAGCAGTCTCCAAAAATTGTCTCTTTGATCTGGATCAGTTATACATGCTACCACTAGTAACACATTCATTGGGATAAACTTAAACACACTTTGCCCTATATATACAAGGGTGTGGATTTAGGGAAAGCAGTACACAGATATAAAGGTGGAGAAGGAACTGGGAGTGGCAAAAAATATAGAAGGTTGCTGCTTCTCTGGGAAGAGAGAATTCAAAGCAGACTGTCATACTCCTGGCTTGACCCAGATCTCCACATTTGTCTCTCCTGATGCAATGAACAAATAAAAACCAGTTAAAACAATACAGTGTTAAAAGCATTATTAAAACACATTAGAATACTCTTTAAAATCTCTAAAAAATGTCTTTCCTAGAACTGAGTTTTAAAATGGTTGAAACAGCAATTTCAAACACTGAAAGCTACATAGAAGAGCACTGTTTGGGCTGTCTGCTGAAAGCTTAAAAGAGATGGGGACAGCCTAACTGCTTTAGGAAGGAAGTTCCCCAGTTGAGGCAGTGCTACAGACAGAAGCCTTGTTATATGCATCCACCAACCTAACTTCATGAGGTGCTGATGAAAGAACGGCTTTCTCTGAAGATCTAAAATTTCTAGCAGGCTCATATGGCGGAGGTGGTCTTTCAGATATCCTGGCCCTAAGTCATTCGGGGTTTTATAGATCAACACCAGCACCTTGAATTGAGTTCAGCAGCAAATTGGAAGTCAGTGTAATTTTTGCAGGACTTGGTAATATATGGTCTCTAAAATGCACACCTGACACCAATCTGGCTATTACATTTTGCAGTAGCTGCAGCTTTCAAATGCTTTTCAAGAGCAGCCCCACATACAGTGTATTACAGTAGTCTAACTGGGAGGTAACTAAATCAAGAACCACTGTGTCCAGAGCAGCCTTTCCCAAGAAAGGGCACAACTGATGCACCTTCTAAAGCTATGCAAAGGCACTTTTGGCCACTGCAGCAACCTGGCTCTCCAGGAGCGGCACTGGATCCATGAGCGCCCCAAGCTACAAATCTGATTTTTCAGAGAGAGTGCAACCCAATCCAGAACAAGCTGCAATCCCAATCCTAGATTAGTTTTCCAGCTGACCAGCGGTACTTCCATCTTGTCTGGGGCCCTTTTCGCATGGCATTTTCGATGTGAAAGGGCCCCTTGAGCGCCGCACAAATGTGAGGAGCAGTCCACACAAAACACTCACATTTGTGTGACACTTTAGGGCCTGACATGGACCGTGCATGCATTTTATCATTTTCATCTTGAAGCTGAAAATGTTGCATGGTCGTGCATTGCTCCAGGGTCCTGTGTGCACTTACCTTGCTTCTGGAGCCTCGGGACCTGGGCCGGTCATGCTTCCTGTCTCAGTGCAGCCTGGGAAGGTCCCAGGCTGCACTGCAAAAGGAAGAGACGAGGCTCTCATGTGAGCAGGAAGCTCATGTGGAGCCAAGGAAGCAGGGAAGCGAGATCCTCTCTCTGGAGGCTGCTCATGCGAGCACCACACCCCAGTACCAAAAATGGATGAGTTGCAGAAAGAGTCTGGATTAAGCCTCAGCATGTTCACCTGGATCCCGTCCTCTACTGCACCCAGTCCTACCACAGCCACCTTGGCATCAGTTTTAAAGGAAAGATAGAGCTGGCTATTGTCAGCATACTGGTGACAATCAACCTCAAAGATCTAGATGACCTTTCTCTGCAGTTTCTTATAGATGTTGAAAAGCATAGGGGACAGTATTGACTCCTGTGGAACCCCACAGGTTAATGGCTAAAAGACTGAACAACAATCCCACAGCACTACCTTCTGGAAATGTTCATCCAAGAAAGACTGGAACCACTGCAATGCAGTGCCTCCAAAGAATCAAAGGAGGATATCACGGTTGATCGTATCAAATGCCACTGAAAGATCTAGGAGGATCAACAGGGATGCACTTCCCCTGCCCAACTCCCAGTGTGGGTCATCCAGCAAGGCAACCAGTTCTGGTTCTGTCCCATAATGAGCCTGAATCCAAACTGGAAAGAATCTAAATAATCTGTTTCATCCAAGGAAGCCAGGAGTTGATTGCCACCACTTACTTGCTACCTTCATGAATTCTGCTGTATATTGAATCCTTTTAGCCGTCTGATTAATTATAAAATTTGTTTGGAAAAGTTGCCTCTGTGGACTGTTTGCTCACCTCAGTTAACCTTTACCTTGTGTGGGAGTTCCACTACTAAAGGAGAATTTAACATTCTATATACTTGCTGGATATGAGTAGTTTCAATTGCATTACAGGTTTTACCATTACTAAATATATTGTGCTGTGTTCTATAAAGTACTGATTTTACATCTTTATTTTCAAAATATAGTAGCCATATTAAGCCTATGAAATTAAGTATAGGTATGTCAACAAACATAAAACTACTTTTTTCAAATATTGACTTATCCCTAATTCCAATTACTACCTTTTTTTTCATTCTCCATTGAGAGCTCACATTTCCTATGAACATTTTTAAAAAAAAATAAAACTGGAAGATGCCTCCTGGAAATACTTAATCTAAAAATTGCAAGCAGGTGTCTGTTTTAATTTCCTTTTAATTAAAAATTATTTACTATAATTTGCCCTACAGTATTCGTTGTGCCTAAGGAATGCTTTAATGATTTGCCCCAGTAGTGACGCTAACAGGGGCTATGGAAGCGTATTCACTGTAGAGACTGTAGCTGCTATAATTACTGTTATCCTTAATTAACAACCTCCCAGCACAGTCCTGTACAAACATATTCAGAAGTAAATCCCAGTACCTTATTTCAAGGTAAAATGAAGTAGGATAGTACTCTAAGTGACTGCAACTACTTTTATGATTAGCAATATTGCCTCTCAGCTTGTCAGACAAGGGAATCTAACCTGGAAAGTGCTACTCTTCAGTCATCCAGCATTTTGTATTGTTTTGATTTTGGCACTGGTGGACTGTGCTCTGAGTGGAGCCATGGGACTCCTCTTGCCACCACAGGATGAAGTGTTCCTCTGCTTGGACTATGATCCTATGATGGATTATGAATTGCATCCAGTAATGTCCATCTGCCAGTGCAATGGTGTCCATCGAACCAAGTCCCTTTCCCTCTGTACTTCCTTGTGCCGCTCCCAGTTGGCTTGAAAGATCCAGTCCTTTCTCCCCATGATTCTTCCTTATTACTTAGCCAAGCTTATGAGTTCCTAAGAATAGCTAACTCTTGCTTCCTCCTCCCCCTCTTCCTTCTCCTCCTCCTCCTTCCTTTCTTTCCTGGCAATTTACAGTCTCAATATCCCCCATCTATCTTCTCCTCTCCCTTCTGTCCCAAGCCCATCCAAGACTGTGAAGCCCTGTCACCAACTCATCTCAAGAACCCATCTTAGCATATTTCTGTCATTTCTGAGAAAGCCTTATAATTACAAAATTAATTGCTGCTGTTGTGCTTTTTCAATAAAAAAAAACCCCTTTTCTTCTACCCCCCCCTCAGATTTATCTCCATTACTTCTTGAATAAAATGACTTTATGAAACTAATTAGTCAAGACATTTCTCATTCTTGGCTCCTTTTAGTGTTTTGGATAGCATGCAAGATGGGTCATGTTCTACTAGTCTGAGTGTAACCTGTCTTCTGGCAGAAAAAGTGTTATAATGAAAGCAGTTTTCTCCAATGCAACATTTGACCTAGATTCCCCAAACACCCATGTTTTAAAAAAGCTTAATCCTTGGGCGTAGAAGTGGTAATTTGGAGATATATTTAGAGATATTAAAGGGGCTATCTAAAGCACTGAAACCTGTTCCCAAAAGAGGACCAGAGCCTTTCATGATTTCTTTAAAGTTCTGATTAAAACCCAGACCAGATTAATCCTACTGTTCTTGATGTAGAAACCATCAGCTGCTAATCCTTGGCTTGTATAGTTAATATAGTTCTACATTTTAAAATTCTTACTTGTTGTATTAAATTCCTTAAAACTGTAAATAAATCTGCATCCTTAATTTGGTGTGTCGTATTCTGAGCACTTCCTGGTGCTACATCTACTCCTGGCCAACTGGTTATTTTTTACTAGGGATGGGACAAATCCAGAATTTTCCGAATCTGAAACCGGATCCAAATCTTCTGGGAATCCACAAATCTCGAATCTTTCAAATCCTTTTTTAAAAAAAGATTTAAAAAGCAAGGGAAAGAAGAATAATCTTGGGCAAGACACACTCCCTCAGCCTTAGCAAAAGCCTGGGCAAAGGCAAAGCTCCCTCTGAAGAAATGTGGCCAGGACAATTGTCATAGTTTTGCCTTAGGATCTCCCCAGATTGAAAATGACATGAAGGCTGTTTGTACACAGGCAGGAAAATGTAGATTAATTCCACATTTTCCTGCCTGCGTAAACAGGGCCATATACTACAGTACAGAGATAATCCAGGTCAAAACTGGCTCTTCTTTGCATAGCTCCTTCTGGCATCCTGAGGTTTGTAGTTTGATGATGGACCAGCACACTTTGGCAGAGAAGGCTGTGACACCTTGTAAAACTAGAAACCCCAGAATTGTGTCTGAAAGAGGTTTGCAAGGTAGCTATGCAAAGGAATGTTTCAGCTGTCCTTGAAATCTCAAGCCCATAGCTTCCAGTCAAGTGCTGAACTTAAATATTAAATGTTCAATTTAAATATCTTAAAATACAACTCTCAGATGTAATTTCTGAAATTGTTAGCAAAGGCCATTATTACTCCAAGGGAAAAATTCACCTACTTGCCATCCCCTCTTGTGTATCTAGTCTCCCAAGTTTTCAGGCGTCCTGGTCTCCCAGGCGTCTTGGTTTCCCAGGCTTACAGATGTCCTGGTCTCCAACAAACTATTTGGATGGCAGATTCAAAAGATTCAGTTTACTCATTTTGGCACAGGGATTTGGATTCGTGAATCTTGAATCCTTGGCAAGGATTTGAGAATTCGAGGATTCGGTTGGCCCACCCCTATTTTTTACTTTTTCAAGAGTTTGTCTGAGACTGGCTTAGATCCTGGGTGCTTAGAATCTTAAGAGGTCAGTATAGGTCTGGGCTCCCCTGGAGTCTGAATTTTGAGGTTGGGGCCATTCTCCTTAGTAGGATAAGTTTAGACCTAAAAAATAGGTCAGGAGATTGAGTTGGCCTGGCTGGGTCTTGGGATTTCTGAATCTTCTCTTACCTGAAGGCTCCAAAGACAGAGAGCAGTTTGTTCTGCAATCTACGATACTGAATTGAGAACTTTATAATTTGAATCTACAGCCAAGTGTTTACTTCCTTCAATAAACAAGAAGTAGGTTATTTTCCAAGCAATTTACTTTTATTAGATGATACTAAAAGATATTTTCATGTGGGTTCTGACTTGACCAAATCACTGTAGGAGCAGGACCTCTTTAAACTTAGATGATATATAAGTTACAGCATATTTTTTTTACAAAGTATGTCATCAAGCTATCTTTCAGGCTTATTTTACTGAGTTGTTGTTGTTTGCTGTTATGTGCCTTCAGGTCAACTCCAAATTACATTGAGGGTTAAGATGTGAATATGAAGAAAAATGTAAGTGACATATTTCCTATCCTTAACAAAGTTCTGGTCACTTAGCAACTCATAGAATGCTTATTTAACAGATAAGAGAAATGACCTAAGATTTTTTTTTCTGCCTAAAACAAGGGGGAACATATCCCTTTCTCCTTTTTCGTACAATCTACCTTCAAGTTGACTGTAACTAATGGCAACCCTATCCTAGGGTTTTCTTGACAAGATTTATGCAGAAGAAGTTTGACCTTGTTTTCTTCTGAGGCTGAGAGGGTGTAGCTTGCCCAGGGTCACCCAGTGGGTTTCCATGACTCAACAGGGATTCAAACATTGGTCTCACTGAGTCCTAATCCAATACTTAAAACTCCTCTAACATGCTGGTTCACTAGTTTGCTTTTACTGATATCAAGCATATATAACTTCATACTTAACAAAGAGTATTAACACCTGCACCTTTTGTCAGTGGTTTTCTCTGATAGGGATATTTCCCTGCTTATGAAACCAAGGGTAGTAATGCCCCATGACACTCAGCTCCTTTAAATATGCACTAACAAGAATTATGAAGAAGAAAGATTTCAGGTTGATTGAAACAGAAGATATCCAAGAGTCACCTGCATACTGTGTGGCTTTAAGTTGGCACAGCTTTGTCATTTCAATCTTAGCAAAAGCTGAACTGTAAAATTTGCATAATGATAGTTTATTCACAAAACAAATACCAAAAGCATAATACCACTAAGTACTGAAGGCACTTCCTGATAACATCTGGCCCTACATTTACAAGTACAAGTAATGAGAGATCCAACATCACTGCAGGAAAATTATTGATGTATAATTATGAGAAGGCACTCATTGCACCAGATGGCATTACTTAGAAGGTGTTCTCTTAGTGACATGGTGCTACAGAGAGAAGCTATCAAATGTGATTAAATGCAGATAGGTGTCAGTAAGGTGTGCTGAGTGGTATACTTTACTTAAAAGGATCCCTGTGTTTATGAAAATATGAAGCTGGAACACCAGAAATCTGCCAAAATCTGACAACAGAAGACTAGCCAGGGATTTTAATTTTTCTCTGAAAGTTGAAAAGTGGTTGAAGGAAGAACTTCAAGGAAGTACGTACAAAGAACCCTGATGTTTCAGGGCAAAAGGTGAGCTAGATGATTGTGGATGAAATTATGCATGATATAAAAAAATATAAAAAATGGGAAATGTGTACATTTGAGAAAGCTTGCAAACATGCTTTAAATTGATATAAAAATGAGTATTAAAATGAGTATATTAGAAAAAGCCATACCCCCCTCCCAAAAAATACAAACAAATATACTCACACATTTTCATGTGAGGGGAAAAAAATACTTCCACAGACTTAAGGTAGAAATGGGGTTGAAAAAGAATGCCAGTGGGAAACTGAGAATCTCATCAAGAATGAGATGTGACACCTTTTCACATCCCTAGTTGCTGGGTGTTGTTAGTTTTTCTAAAATGCCACTTTGAATTCGCTATGCCATCAACTACTCCCCCCATGTTTAGAACACATGTATATGCATAATATGTCATATTGATTAGGGTTGTCCTTGTGGAGAAGAACATGAATAACTGATAAGTCAAGAGAAGTGCTCAGCAATTTTTCATTCTTTTCACAGAGTGCTGACAACTGAATCTGAAACAAAGTGTTGGCTGCTTATTAAGAAGATAGATATGGAAATAACTGCTGTTGGTGGCGTAGAAAATGGAGTTTCCACTGTGTATCCTGCTTCTACTGCATGGGAGGAAAAGCCTGTGGTGGCGCAGGAGCCCTGGTGGCTCAGTGGTTAAATATTGCTATTGTGGAAGACAGGTGAAATGGCACAGGCTATTTTCAAAGGACTAAATTTTTAAACAGGTATATGATGGACCAACAGCGTATGCTCATCAATCTCTTTCGAGTCCTTTCTCCTCACTCCTAGCTCTTTGGGGCACTAATGTTCACATACAAATATCTTCAAGCTGGTCTAAGAAGCCTTGTCACAAGCTAGAAATAAGTGGAGTGGGTGTCTGGTCTTTAAATCCACCTCATGCTCCAAAAACAAATTTGTATCTCCCTACTTGGAGACCTGGGAAAGAGTAAGAATATGTTAGATTTTCAGCTGGTGACTGAGACCTGGTACCCTACCTTCTAGACAACCTAACTGCGTAACTAGCTTGCTGTGACGAAACAAACTAGTCCCACCAGTTATGTATTGGTGAATCAATATAGAGTAAGCAGGAGAGAAACCAAAAAGGAGGAGGAATCTGAGCACAGCTTAGAAATATTAGTTTCTTAGATCACACATATAAGAATTCTAACACTCATATCTCACAGACACATTTTGTAAGAACTTGGGAGACGGCCTTCTGAGTGCCTGTCCCCAGGCTCCGGAACTCCCTTCCCAGAAAGGCTACACTGGTACCCTCCTTAATATCTTTCCACAAGCAGGAAGAAACTTTTCATTCCTGCAAGTCTTTGAGAATATATTAGACAATTATTATCAGAATCCCCACAATGCAAAAATGCAATGCTTCCAAATTTTAAATCTGTTTGATAGTGCCTGCCTTCCAAAATCCTACTTTCTTTTCCCTGTAGCACTCAGCACCATCAACAGAGTCCAACATAAGGTTAGAAAGGTCAATGCTAGCAAAATGAGGACTGTGCTGTGGGAAAGGAAAAGAAGGCTTTGGCAGCCTTGCTGTTTCCCCCGTATGTACACAGAACATAAGTGTGACAGGGCCATCTCCTTCCCTCAACCAGCAGTAGGAATGCCTCCCCTGTACCTCCCAGCTGTTTTTATCTGCAGGGAAGGGAAATGTACATCACTGACATTAAATCTGCTTTCTACATTGCCTGATTTTTGTTGTTGTTTAGATTTCCTTTTTTACCCTCTTGCTCGACATTATTGAACACAGGAATGGCTACACAAATAGTTTCTCAAATTGTTGCAATTTGCTTCTTTTGCTCTTTAATTTTTTTTTCTTAAGGAAAAATGCATTTAATCTTTTACTTTTAATTCCAAAGACATAGTGTGATTGTTAAAGTTCTCTCAACATTTTTAAATCCCATGATTAAAATGAAAAGGTTCAATTCCAGTGTAAAATATGTAAGCTTGGGTGCATATTGGCATGTGTGTGTTTTTCTGTCATGTTAAAGTGGCAAAATCCATTATACTTACTTGGGGTTTTTAGGGCTTAAAGGTCTTAATATAGACTACAGAAGAAAGAGCTTAGAGTAAATCCTCTCTAAATTTATGAGCATAGCGAGAACATAATTAAAGTTAACCATGAGAATAAAAGGTAGAAAAAACAGTACAAAGTAACTATACAATCTACCTTTGAATTATTCTGAGATAAATCCAGAGGAAGATTGGATTTTAAAATACTTTTATGTAGAGGGGCTGTATCACAGCATTCAAAATCTCTAGTGATCCTGCCTGTTCTTCCTTTGGTTTTAATGCTAAACCCATAAAAATCTTTTCAGATGAGCCATCACCAGTGTGAGGTGCTTCATATGAGAAACTAGTAAAACTAAACTTTAGTTTTGGTAATACAAATCACTATTATCATACACAAGCTGTCAGGTAGATATTAAAGTCTAAGAAATAAATGCTGGGTGAAAAATTCATTCCAGTATGTTTTATCACAAGAATTTTATCAAAATTTACCCTTTCCCCCCAAAAAGCCCACAGAAAGACCTTATATTTTTCTTGTTGAAATATGTCGGACAGAATAAAATATGTATGGGAGAAACTAAAATGGACAGACTCATTGTTTCAAGCCTAGGGTTTTGCCTGCTTACCTCTCAAATAGTACTTAATTAGGGTTGCCATCTCTCTCTCTCTCTCTCTTTTCCCCCAGAAGTTCCTCATCTTTAACACAATATGGACAGCAAGTACAACATAACACTTTCAATGTCAGGCATAGCTGCACCCATTGAATTTGGCCCGTAGAAATGCAAGTAAACTTTGTTGAATTGTGGAAGAATTTACTATAATGTAAACTACATATCTGGACTGGAACCAAAAGATTTTTCTCAACTTTCTATCTTTCTCTCTATTAAGCAAGGCAGAGGGAGTGCAAATCAGCATATAGTTTGATGGACTGTAAATGGAAGGTGTTAACAGCAGCTGAACATCAGTGACAGACTGTTATTCAGATGTTAATACAGGCTTGTGAACATCCCTTTCTCTGCCTACCTGCAAGGAATAAAGAAAATAAGATACAATAAATCTCCATAGCACCAAGCAAAAGTGGTTTTCAAATGTTGGACCTTTTTCTGTTAGCCACAGAATGTGAGCAACTGAAATAATAATTTCTATGGCCTTTTTTCAAACTTGTGTTACTGAAAGGAAATTAAACCAAGGAGCTCTTGGCATCTTAAAAACTAGCATATGCTGTTATGTGGAGCAAGGACAGAGGGACAGGCAATAACTTTCCTTTCCTCCTATCTCTTTTCTCTTTGTTTTCCTCTCTTTTCCCTGTACATATCTATGTATTTTATTTATATTTCCGCAGTCAAATTTTGCATAGACATATACCACATTAGGTATTTTGAAGGTGTCCATTTTTATTTTTGGAATCTATTATTTCCTTCAGTCAGTGTCATAAGCATGTGAATGTGGTTAATAGCAGCTTCATATACTCCATTTTAAACTTGGGTATAGATAGTAGAGCACACTTTTCTCCATGCAAAGAGTGGCATCTCCATGTGCTCTCAGACTGATTGTAACAAGAGTAGGCAAATTCCCATCATTCAGAGAGCATAGTGGACCTGCTCCTCTTCAAACCACTGAGGGCCTTACCATCAAAATTCAGCAGCCACCATCATTGTCAGTAAAAAAGGCTCTGAAATATTGCAGAACATAATGTTTAGCTGTCAGGAGGGAGGAAGAGGAGTTTCCTTTGAAACTCTGCAGGATATTAGCAGTGGCAAGTGATGGCAGTTGAGAGCTCTAGAAGGGGTGAGATGAGTGCAGTCTGATGGCCTACAGACTGTGTGCTGCCCACCCTCAGTTCATACAATACTAGATATGATGGAACAACAGTCTGATTTGGCATGAGGCAACTTCTTACAATCCTGTATTGAATGGGATCCAATATAATAGAAGGCACTGCTCTTACAGTTTTCATAGGGCCCATTTACACTACACAGTTATACCACTATGATTCTACTTTAACTGCCATGGTTCTCTCCTGTGGAATCCTGGGATTTATAGTTTGGTGAGGTACATAGAGGAGCTGTCTGGCTGAGAATTCTAAATTCCTGTCCCTAAACTGTCAATCCCAGAATTCTATGGGATGGAATCATTTTAGTCATAATGAAATAGCAGCCATATAAGTGTGTAGTGGGAATGGGCTCATGGAAGGGCAATATTGATAAATGCAGATTTCTTTCCCCCCACTTCTACATGAAAAGCTGTTTCTCTCCTAAGGTCTAAAATCCTTGTCCTCCTTTGGTCACCTTACAGCAGGAATGAGAAATATGCAGACTTCCAGATAATGTTGGATTCCAACTGCCAGCATTTCTCTCCTTGGGTTTTAATGGCTGAGATTTAAAGTCATGCAATGCCTGGCAGCTCACAAGATTCCCACTCCTGTCTCAGAATGTAAAATATCTCTTCCTCTTGAAAGGACACTTAATTAATGACTAACCAAAAACTGGGTTTACAAACTTCCAACAAATAATGTGGTACTACATGTATGTTTGATTTAGAAATCATGTGATCTGTCTCTCATTTTCTATTGTGGAATCTGTAACTAGGTCTAAAATGGAGCATGAAGGGCAAAACTAGACACAAAACCATGTCCCATTATTGTCAGTCGTCTTTGTAAAGTTGTTCTAGGGAAGAATACCACTGAGAAAAGGGGACTGATGGACGTGGAGGAGCACGTTCACCTTGCCCTTCTGACCCTGCTTAATTACCCATTTCTGCACTCTTGAATTCAAGGTGTGATTTTTCATTAAGCATCTCTCTGTGAAAGGTTTAATCATCACTTCCTACTCCAGCACCATTCAGATTTATAACTTCGCAAGACTGCTTTTTATTTAAAGGAGAATATTGCTTGTGCATCTGCATGTGATATCTAATTTTGTCCTGAGATGCTAACCTTAGGCATATGAATCAGAGAACTATCACAATCTATTTTCATAATTGTGTCCAGTAGCAAACAGACATTTTTATGGGTTAATGGTCAAGGAGCAATCATCTTAAATTGAGACATTTATCTTTATTCAACAACCTTCTAGAATGAATTATATTTGCATATCTAACTAGGGTTTAGCAATGCACTCATATTTACTTAGGTACTTACTTTAGAAATACTTATATTTACCAACAGAATTTCCTGAGCTCACAATCCATCTGCATATGGTAGTTGGAAGGAAGAGTCTCCCCTCCTCCGGAGTTTATTGCAAAGTTTGTAGGTAATGATCAACCACCAGTCACCCTGTCCTGCCTCTACTGATGCATCCTCTTCTACTTGAACAACTCCAAAGCTAAAAATGGCTGGTCAATTTCCTTTCCCATGTTGTCATTTCTAAATAAATTAGATTCAGCATTCTTGGAGTGAATGCTATTCATTTAGACCATGCTCAGCCAAGCCTATGTGGCATGTAATATGCCATGTCCAATGTCTTTCTAAAAAAGCTTCCCACACCTTAAGATTTCACAGTTTTCCTTCGCTCCGCCATGTAGTGAATCTAAAGGCCATGCATAATGTATCTATCTCATGGGTCTAGATGAGCAATGATATCTATTTGAACAAGTGTATGTGCCACAGAAACATCCTTCAGCACATAGGCTGAGAACTAGGAGATCTGAAAGTCAGTGTGGAAAAAGTCTCACTGCCTGCAGGCTAATATTTATCTGCAATGAAGACAGAAAAGGAATGCTCCCATGTTTTATCAGAAGAGTAAAATATTAGAAGGAAACAACAAAGTATTGGCACAGTAGAGAACTAAGCCACCAGAAGCAAACTAAAGATTAAATGGAGAAACAGCCTATTTAAATTCAGTGTTGTTTTATAAACCTGAGTGAGAAACGATGTTATATGTTACTTCTCCCCCCACCCCCACTGAATATATTTATCAACTACATCCAAGAGATAGTCTGTGGTATCTAAGGCACTTTTAATTTTTAAAGGTGAGAGATAAAAAGACATCCACAGAAGTGAAGCAATAGCTCAGTGGTTAGCAAGGTGGTAATCAAGCTCAATGGTAAGCAATGTGAGATCCAGGCCCTTTCCACACGAGCATATTGCCCACGCTAGGGCGACCTCTCCAGGAGGTCTTCTTCACCGTGGGGTGCGCTAGTGCAGTTGGAAAAGGTGAGGCTCTACACTTCAAGCCGCTCTAGCACAGCCACAGGGGTGGCACTGCGAGTCTTATAAAAACCACCTTCCAAAGTGGTTTTTATGAAACTCGCCCGTGCTGCTCCGTGGCAGCCCCCGGTGAAGAACTGCAGAGACGCGGTAGCACATCCCTGCAGATCTGCCCGGGGGTGGGCTTCCAGCTGGTGCGCTGCCCTGATTGGCAGAGTGCCGCCAGAAGCCGCCAGCCGCCATTTTGGGCGCCACCGAACAGCGCCAAAATTCGGCGGCGTATAGAGTGGCGAACCTGTGCTCCCCACAGGGATGGAGCAACCCACTACCAGGTAAGCTCCACCCCTGTGTGCACCGCCCCGTTTCAGCCCCCCCCCGGTGAGGAAAGGGCCCCAGTGTGGTGTAGTGGTTTGAGAACTGGACTAGAACTCCAGGAAGCCTTGTCTCAATCTTCACTCAGCCACAGAAATGCACTGAGTGATCTTGAGCAAGTCATACTCTCTCAGATTAAAAGGAACTCAGTGGGAAACCTTCTCTGAATAAATGTTGGCAAGAAAAATCTTATGATTGGGTCACCGTAAATCAGAGTTGACTTCAAGGCATATAGCAACAAATCTCTTATTTTCCATATTGTTGAACTATAATGTTCAAGTCCGCCAACATGTGTATTAGAACCAATAACAGCTCTGAGTCAATGAGGAGGTCTAAGAACATTATGCCTGGACCTATCTGCTCAGCTTTGATACCTGCATCTCTAATCTCTGTTTTAAATTATGATACAATTTATATGCCATCTTTCTCTACTTAATATATTTCAGGTGACTACTATAACAAACAGAAACATGATGGATTGTGTCTGAGTTAGCTCAAACATTCAGGTCACACATTCAATGAATATGCATAGTAGGAAGGCTGGCCCTTCTTTTACTGGAGTGCATGGAATGTCTGAATAGATTTGTATCAAGGAGCCCTATGGTCCATTCACACTGGAGTTTAGGGAGGAACATCTAAGAGTTCTAGTGCCTTCCCAGACTATAAGCCCCAGCATTCCAAAGGATGCATCCAAAGCACTAAAAGTGGAATTCTTATGCTATAATTATGTAGTGTGAAAGAGCCCCAATATATGTGGACAGCTCTTTGCAGGTAGACTTATGCATGTAAAGGTACCATACAGACATGTTAATGAATGAATGCAGGAAGAGGGCTGAAGTTTGCTACCCTACTTCTAGGGCCCTTTTTGCACCTTACCTCTTTCTGGTGTCATCGTGAGGGGATCACGTGAGAAGCCTCTTGCAAGAGGCACTCGTGTCCTCTCTACTTCCCCTCTGCACAAGCATCGTGCTGGGCAGAAGGAAGCATGAGGGCTCTATCCCTTCCTTCTGCAGCACAGCAAGGTACTTTCTTAGGCTGTGCTGAGGAAGGAAGCACGATGGCCACGCGTCTGGAAGCCCCACACACAAGGTAAGTGTGGGTGGGGCACGGGAGGGATGTGCAATCGTGCGTCATTTTCAGCAACGAGACAAAAATCATATAATGCATGATCACCACCTAATGGCCTCATGAGCATCACGTGATTGCGAGGATGTCATGTGGAACAGTCTGCACAATTCTGCAGTGCTCCCAAGGCCATTTCACAATAGGATTGGCATGTGAAAAGGGCCTAGGACTGGGGTGGTAACTGTACCACCCTCAGCAACCCCTACTTCCACCCCACCTGGCCAGCAAGAGACCAAAAATGAAATGAGAAGCCATTTTCAGCTGATTTTTTTATTTTTTTATTTTTAAGCTTGGAAAGCCTGAAGAGATCTGGGGGCTTCTGATATTATCCACTACTCCTGGACCGTTCCAAGGAGTGGTTTTGGTTTTGGACTGATTTGGGAGTGGAGTTGTGGGGCTCAGACATATCAATGCAGGGGGCACACACACAACCCCCCCCCCCCATAAAGGCCCATGGGCCAGAGTTTGCCCATTTTAGTTCTAGGCACATTCATTGATCAGGTGAGCTAGTGCTTGGAAAGGACTCATGAATCTATCTGGGCTTTTATAGGAGATCACAAAGAGGGTGCTTCATTTTTGCCTTCAATATTCTGCTGCAGTAATTGTTACCCAAAAATGTGGGTGACTCAGAAGTCCACCTGCAGTGGCAATGCCTCTGTACAACAGTGGGAAAATATTAGCTCAATGAGAGGGCTGAAAGAGAAGAGTAACTTTACAGGATCTTTCCAGCTGTGTATGCTGATACTAATGCAGGAACAGCAGTTGGAGCTTCAAAGAATGTTTTATTAGGAAAAATCACAAACACGTGCAAGATTCAAGCAGTCTCATAACCACACAAGACTAACTGAAGGGGAGGAAGGAAAAAATGGGGCAAAGTGGGTGATATTTACCTATCCTGCAGAGAAGAGACTTAGGGCTTTTCTGCACTACACAACTATAGCACGATTCCACTTTAATTGCCACCATTCTGTTCTATGGAATAATGGGATTTGTAATTCAGGGAGGGATATTTGGAATTCTTAGCCAGAGAGTTCCAGTACCTCCCAAGACTACAAACCCCAGGATTCCATAGGTGGCAACCATAGTAATTAAAGTGGAATTATAGGGCTATAATTGGACAGTGTAGAAAGGTCCAAAGTGATATGGCTCAGACTAGGGGTTGGAGGGTAGTACAAGAATGGGAATCTGAGCAGCAAAGTACTGGCCTATGTACAGTATACTATGAATTGTCTGACTCAGAGCTGTGTTTCTGCCCCAAGGGGGAAAGTGCTAATGGCTCTCTGGCAGAGCAAGCAATGGGGTCCGGAGCAGGCTAATGGTCTTACCATTAGGTGACAAAGCATTGATGGGATTCATGATATCTTCTTAATTTCTGAGCAGATGAGGAAACAAATGAGAGTTTTGGCAGGGAGAGGAAACAGGTTGACAACCATTGGTTGCTCTATTAAGACAACTTTGTGCACTATTGTGTGGGAAGGTTGAGTTGTTGAGAGGATTATTGCAAGCTCATCACCAAAATGACCTGGTCGTGTCCTGGAGTCCCATCTGACCTACTTTTTCGCATGTTCAACCAGTCCTCTTTGCCAGCATGGCTCTTCAGCCATAACAGTGTATGATTTATATTTACTGTCAATTAAATAATGCTTGTTGCCAATCATATCATGGAGTGGGGGGAGTATGGTATGATGACATAATCATCTGATAAAATGGATGGTTTGTCTTGTCTGCTAGTCAGCTCAAAGTCTAGGCTTAGAATTCTGCTGTGCGACATGGTGGCATAGCTTTCCATTAAACCACTACATGTCTTTTTTGGTTATTGCAGAAGGAAGTATTATCTAACTCCTTTCACAGTGCCCTCATATACACAACCCTAGCTTGAAGGTCCCAGGGTGTGCTCTGACAACCAATTGTTGGGGGATGGAGGGCGTTCCCAGGCCCCACTGCAATCATGTCTGGAGTCTGGAAAATGGAACAACCTTGTCTTTCCCAGACCCAAAGTGTACTCACTGAAAGTCAAAGAGACTGATGGTTGTTCCTTTTACCAGCATTTGGGACGGTAGCCAGATGTCACCTGGGAGCTCCAAACACCCTGAACATGAGAATGTGCTCTAGTGTCTTCAAACCTGAGTTATCATCCAATAGCTGTGGAAGCACAGCAGAAAGATACTGGCAGAGAATTCCACTCCAGGCCCAAGTCTGAATTATAGAGTTCATAGGCCATTTAAATTGCCAAGACTGTTCTTGGAAAATACTTTCTTTCCCTTTGGCTTTGTCTACCCCTCCCACTAATTACCTATAATTCCCTGTTAAAAACTTTTCGTGAAATGTAACAATCTCTTCTTCTTCATTCAGTTCCACTGAATGTCAAATGCCTGTCAAAAGATAATGTTTATTTTTACAGATAATTTGTTTCAATTTTATTCAGTTAAAAATAGATTTATTTAGTAGGGACAGAGTTGGCTCATGGACTGAGTAGGGGGTGCCTCCCTCCAACAGTGGAGGTACCTTTCCCAGGTCAGTCCACCAGCTGCCCATGCTTAAAGTTATTGTGAATAAAGAGATCATCTTGGCACTGCCATTCCTTGTTGGTTTGAGAATATCTTTTAAATCAAGATTTTCCTGTGGTTGTCTTCACAGGATTTGAGGGGAAAAAACAAACAGACAAACAGAAGGGTGTATATGAAAATATTTTTGTTTAAGAAAAGGTAGGCTATGCCAAGGCAAACCAGTCCATCCACTCACCCACACAACTTCACCATTCTGTTTATGGGCTGTAATTTTGTAGTATTTTGATAATTCTTTCAGAGAGGATCCCTGTTTGAATCGAACCATAGTATTTATCCATCTGACCAGCTTTGAGCCGGAAGGAATAATAATACCTCTTTCTACCTCTCAGTTCTTGCCATGCCAGAATGTGGGCAGGGTTCATCTGTCTCCCACTGATTTTGTCTACACAATGACACCAACCAGATTTGCCTATGTGATATCACATAGCCAAATCGGATTGAGGCTTGGCTTTGTGATATTATCAAATAAAATGTATCAGTCTGACTCTATCTTATATGGTCTTGGTCATTCAAAGCCTTTGGAGCATCTAGAAAACCTCTTGGCATCCTGACGTCTTCCCTCAGTAAAACAAAGAAAATAGCATTCCATTTGTTTGATTGTAACCACTTCTTTTCATCTGAGATAATCAGCTGGCATCCTGTTCAGAAGCTTTGAGATCCCCAGAAGTGTTTGGAATTCAGACTTAAGTGCTGGGGATTCACACAAGCTCCCCAAATTCTACATTTGGGAATGTTCCAACCAAAGGGTTTCTGAGGCAGAGAAGACTGGGCAATGGCATCTGCAGCAATGTCCTGGTTGCACGGCACATTGAGACAAGCAGTTGTGCAGGACCTGAGGAGTCTTCCCATCTGCCTGTGCTCAACATGCCTCACAACTGGGAGTGTGTTGGAAATATCATTCTCCAGTACCCTGATCTGGATACCTCAGAAAAAATTCAACAGGGGTCCTATGAGACTGAAAAAGTAGGGTTGGGTTGGCGTTATCAGTTGTAACTATGGAAATGGAGCCAATCATTGTAGTTATGTCTGAGGATGCAGGATCTCAGATGTCATCTTTGTAGGTGTGACACAGAGCCTAGAATTCTCATTAATTTGCTCAGATAGTAATATTATTTGAATAATTAAGTGGAAAGTCTTCCCAACCGCCTTTTCCCCTTGTCTGATACTTCCCCCTTCCCTCCGCCTCTCCTCCTCTTCTCTCTGTTCTTTATACATCCATTTTATTTTATTTTTTTACCCACCCCTTTTTAATTATTTTAATTATTTTAATTATTTTAATTATTTTAATTATTTTAATTATTTTAATTATTTTTAATAATTAAGGTAAGTGGACCCAGACAATAGTGTGTTTGTGACATGGCTGGTCATTTGAACTGAAGATGCCACGCATGATGTGTAGTTAGAGCAGAAGGATTAGTGGAGGGTTTTTTTTGTAAAGGACAAGGAACCTTTCATGAGCTTTTTGAATGAAAAAAGAGTATAATTTGTTGACTGTAGGATTCTGTAATTAGTAATTTTGGAGGAATAGTAGTGGAAGTATTGGATGAATATGGGTAATTGGATAAGCTTTTTCATGTAGTATTGTCCATGGTCTGAGTTGGAAGCTGGGAACCACCTTTTAAATATGTTTATTGTTCTCTAATTGTCTTAGTTTACTGTTTAGTGTTTGGTATTTTTTCTTGTTTATATTTCTCCTTTTTTTTGTTTTTGTTTTTATTAAAGTTCAAATACAAGAATAAAACAAACAATTACATAGAGTAATACCAACAAACATATAATCTTCCAATCTAGCTTCATATCTGTCTATTTTACTCTAATTTCACATTACTAATCATTACTCTATACCTATACATACAAATATATTTACATTACATTTACGCGCAACTTACTTCCTACTTGTATTTGTCTGGTTTATTCTCCAACTATATTATAACTTATGTAACCTCTGCATATCTCGTTTTAAAATAGTTGCTCTCTCCAGATTACACACTTTTACTTTATCTTAATATACTGTAACATTCTATTACACTTATTACAATGTCCATTCATGTCTCTTTACTATCCTATAGTTCGATCATTCAAAATAATCCCTAAATTTTGTCTCTCCAAATATATTTTTTGGAACCCGAATTTTATGTTTGATACATCGCTGTGTTTTTAGTAATCCTAAGTAAATATTATATCACCATATTTTTTCTTAAAATAGTTTACTACCAGCAACCATGCTGTTTCATATATGATTCTTTTCTCTTCATTTACTAATTTAGATAAATAATCACAATTTTTCATTTCATATAGTAAAACTAGCCACTCTTCAATGTCTGGAATATTTTGATTTTTCCAGAACCTTGCATAAACTATCCGGGCGGATAACCATATATAATACAATCCTCCATCTATTTTTAACATTTAGTTGTTGTAAACTGTTAGGTATTATATTCAGTAAATACATTTCTGGAAGTACAGGAATATTAATCTCAAATATTTCTTCCATTATTTCGTTAACTTTATTCCAATACTTTTTTGCCTTCTTGCACGTCCACCAAAGATGGTAAAATGTCCCTTCGTCTTTCCCACACTTCCAACATTCTTTTTACCCAGTCTTATACATCTTATCTAGTTTGTCTGGACTCAGGTACCACCTATGAAAGATCTTTAAGTGATTTTCCTTAAGATTTTGGGAGAGCGTGAATTTTTGAGTTCTCTTCCAACTCCTCTCCCAGTCTTCCAAAGGTATCTCTTTACTTATATTTACTAACCATTTCAGCATTGTTTCCTTTATAATCTCCGTTTCCAATTCTCTATTCATTAAGAATTTGTATACCTTAGACATCATATGTCTTGGTTGTTCAAAGACCGCGATTTCAAATTCATTTCTTTTATCTTTAGGAAGGAAGCCATCTAATTTTAGATCCATTTTAAACCTTTCCTTAAGCTGTCTGTATAAAAACCACTGAGCAGGAAAGCCTTCTGATTCTAGTTCTGCTCTTTCTTTTAATGTAAAGTGTTGTTCTTCTATTATAATGTCTTTATAGAAAATCCATTTCTCTTGTTGGTGTTTCCACCTTCCAAATAAAGCTTCATGTGGCGAAATCCATTGAGGAATTTTTTGGTAGACACGTACTTTGAATTTTTTCCAAATTTCTAATAAAGATCTTCTTATATAATGGTTTGTAAACTCTTTGTCAGCTTTCTCTTTCCCATACCACAGGTATGCGTGCCAACCAAATTTGTTGTCCGCTCCTTCAAGTTTCAGCATCTGATCATCCTTTAAGGTTATCCAGTCTGCCAGCCACGACAAACCTGCAGCGTAGTAATATATTTTCATATCCGGTAAAGCGCCCATCCTCCTCTTCCTTGTGATCAGTCAATAATCTCCATTTAATCCTCGGTTTTTTATTGTTTCATGTGAATTTAGTAATTTCTTTCTGCCAATTCTTAAAACATTTATCATTAATGATTATCGGTAAATTCTGAAAAAGAAAGTTCAATTTAGGAAGAACATTCATTTTTCTCAGATACTCGTCCAAGCATTGTTAAATTCGGTTTATTCCAATTTTGGATATCTTTGTATATGACTCCCCAGGTCTTCTTATAGTTATTCTCAAAAAGTTCTGTATTATGTTTCGATATATATATTCCCGAGATATCTTATTTTTTTTTCCATTTTAAACACAGAGATTTCCAATAAAGTTTTTTCTTCTTTTTTCTCACGTAAATTTTTCATCAATACCTTCGTTTTGTCTTTATTTATTCTTAGTCCAGCAATATTTTCAATTTGAATTCAAATATTTTCTAGATTTCAATTCAAATCCAGCAATAATTTCTGCAGTAATTTTGTAATATTTTCTTCTGGATCTTCAAGAAAAATAACCAAATAGTCTGCGTATGCTTTAAGTTTGTACTCTTGTCCCTTAATTCTGACTCCTCCTATCTCACTATCTTCTCTTATCTCTGATAACAGCACTTCTAATGTAAGTATAAACAACAATGGAGAGAATATATTTCTCCTTTTTTTGTTTGACTTGCCTTTTATATCTATTTGTTGTTGCACTTTGTTGGTGTTTTTCTTTCTTCTTTTTCTGTTTTGTTTATATGTATTGAATTTTTAAAATAAAACTGGTGATACCGCAGTTTGATTTGGCTCTTTTCTGAATGTCAGACAGGTGCTCTGCCACTGATCTTTTATAACCATACTTCTTATTCAAAACAAGATTGCAGTGATTGAGTTGTACAGAAAAATATTCAGTGTATGCTCACAAGCTCTCTAAACATTTCTCTCATTCTCTCTCTCTCTCTTTTTTAAATTTTTTTTAATAAACTTTATTAATAATAAACAATAACAACAATCATAGACAGAACTTAACAATAATATAAACAATAACAACATAATACATACACACTAACAAAATCAAAATCAAAAGCAATTAACAAAAAACACCTGCAACACAAATTACAATCTAAAAACACTCTAAGCCAATAATTATTAGAAACCATCTATATTCTTCTGTAACTTCTTGCTTCCACTGAAAGTAATATTACTTCCTCTATTTTCCATTGGTATTACCAATCACTACAAGGAATCTCTCAAATCCTTCATATCAATCAAAACTCTATTCTTACCATTCTGCTATTATCCATGAGCTTCTAAAATGTTGCAGCATATTTTCCCATTGTTTCATAAAGTTTTCCTTACTCTCCCCTAGTAGTATACAAGTTAATTTATCCATTTGAACTGTGTCTATCAATTTCATCTCCCAATCTTCTAACGTTGGTATCTTATTATCCTTCCATTTATAAGCAAAACCAACCTTGCAGTTGTTGTTATATAAAAAAGTTGCTTTCCTATCTTTCTTTCCAAGCTATCATCCCACATTGATAATAAATATATCTCTGGAGCTAAATTAAATTTGATACTCAATATCAGCTCAGTTTGCTTATGTATTTCTTTCCAATATTCTTTTACTACTTTACAAGACCACCACACGTGGTATAAGAGTCACCTCCTTCCCACACTTCCAACATTTATAAGAACATTTATTCGTCATCATTGCTATTTTCTGTGGGGTCAAATACCAACGTAAGTACATCTTATACACATTTTCTCTCAAATCTAAACACGTTGTATGTTTGATAGTTCTAGACCAAAGTTTTTCCCATTGCTCCAACGGATACGATGAAAAGTTTTGGACCCATTTAACCATTAGTAATTTAATTTCATCATCTTCTGGAAACCATTTTAATAAATTCTATAAATGCTCAAGAGATAACCTTAGGTTTATCTGATACAAGAATCACATTTAACTCTTCTTCTTTAATTGATAATTATTATATTTGATATCATTCTTCACTTTCTCTCTCAACTGTCTATAAAGGAGCCAATGACATTTTAACCCTGCATTATTTAAATCTTGTTGGGACTTAATTTGAATTTGGTTTTGTTTAATTTCTACAAGATCTTTATATCTTATCCATTTATCAAATAAGATATTTTCTCTTTTATAGTAAACTTCATGTGGGGAGATCCATGTTGGAGTTCTTAAACAAACTCTTGAGGCGTATTTTCTCCAAACTTTAAATAAAGCTTTCCTTAAATAATGATTATTAAATTCTTTACTATTTCTATCTTTATTGTACCACAAATAATAATGCCAACCTTGTCCAGCCCATCCCCCTCTATCTTCAATAATTTTTTATTATCTAACCTAATCCAATTCTGAATCCAATTAAATGCACACGAATGATAATATAATGTTCAAATTTGGTAATGTCAGGCCCCTCTCTCTTTCTCATCTACTAAAATTTTCATTTTAACTCAGAGTTTTCCTTCCCACCCCCAGATAAATCTACTAATTTCTCTTTGCCAATCTTTAATAACCTTATCATTTTGTATAATTGGGATAGTCTGGAAAAGATACAATAACTTTGGTAAGATCGCCATCTTAACTGTATTAATCTTTCCTAACCAAGATAAATTCAAATTATTCCAATTTCTTAAGTTTCTTGTTATTTCCTTCCACGTTTTCAGATAATTATTCTTATATAAATCAGAAACTTTATTTGTAAATATAATTCCCAGGTACTTAACCTTCGAAATCAATGTAAAACCTGTACTTTGTCTTACCTTTAGTTTTTTCCATTTCTGTAATATTTTTAGTCAAAATCATTGTTTTTTCTTATTAATTTTTAAACCAGAATATTTTTCAAAATTGTTTAATATATTTTTTAATTCACAAAAATCTCCATCCCTATCTCCAAAGTTAACACCACATCATCAGCAAATACTTTCATTTTATATTCTTTATCTTGTAATTTAATACCTCTAATTCTATTATTCTTTCTAATTCTTCTAATCAAAACTTTTATTACTAATAAAAATAACAATGGTGAAAGGGGGCAGCCCTGTCGAGTTCCCTCTTTGAATTTCGATCTTCTCAGTTTTTTGTCCCATTTATAATTATCTGAGCATATTGCATTGAGTATATTGCTTTCAACCAATTAATAAAATTTTCCCTGAATTGCATTTTATAACATACTTTAAACGTGAACTTTCCAATTAACAGTATCAAATGCTTTTTCAATATCTATAAATAATGCAATTAATTTTTCTGAGGGTGATTATTCACAATATTCTAAAATATAATTATATTCCTGATATTATCTTTTATATACCTACCGAAAGAAATCCAGCTTGATCTTCTGAAATTACTTCATTTAAGTCTAATTTCAATCTTTTTGCTAATATTGCCGTAAATAATTTGTAATCACAATTTAATAATGAATCAAACTGGAGTAATTTTTAATTTCTGTTCTGAGGATCTCTTTCTTCTTTATGAATTAAGGCTATAATAGCCTCTTTCCAAGTATCAGGAATATACCCTTCTAAAGCATCATTCATAATGCTTTGTAAAATTGGTGCCAATTCATTCTGAAACACTTTATAAGATTGAGAGGGAAATCCATCCGGACCTGGAGATTTCCCTACCTTTTGCATTTTGAATTGTATCAATTACCTCTGATAACTTAATAGGGCCATTTAACTTTTCTCATTGCTCCTCCATTAATATCGCTAAGTCTTGTTTTGTTATATATATATCTATAAATTCATCCTGGAGATCTTGTTCTTTATAAAGTGTTGTATAAAAATTTGTTGCAATCTTTTGAATCTGCTGAAAATCTGTGTACAAGGTTTCTCCACTCCTTAATTTAGTAATTAATGTTCTTTCCTTTTTCTCCTTTAATTTACTCGCTAACCATCTACCCACTTTATTTCCCATTCAAAATAGTGCTGTTTGGTAAAAATTGACCTTTCTTTCAAATCTATTTGCTCTCCTCGTCTCCAATTGTTTTCACAATATTTTAACTTCTTTAGATATTGTCTGATTCGATGGATTTCCATTTAGTTCATCTTCTTTCCTTTTTAACTCCTCTTCCAATACTTGAAAACTCTCTCTCTTTCTTTTATTAATTTCCGCATTACGTTGGATAAAAAAACCTCTTATTACCACTTTAGCTGAATCCCATACTGTTGTCAATTTAACTTCTTTATCTAAATTTTGCCTCAAAATATCTCTCTATGATATTTCTAATTTTATTAACAAATTTCTCTTATAATAATAATTTTCCCTTCATTCTCCGATTATACATATTTCCAGTTCTATATCTCAAAACTAACATAGTTGGATTATGATCAGAAAGTTTCTGTGGCCATATCTCCTGCTTCTCAACCATCCCTGCCAATCGTTTTTAAATCCAAAACATATCAATTCGTGACGGAGGCATGTGGCTCTGAATAAAAAGTATAATCTTTAGTTAAACCATATTTTAATCTCCAGGTATCAACTAAATCTAAATTTAACATCAAATTATCAAACGATTCTGGTAGTTTTCCCTTGCTTATCCTTTATTTCCTTCTTTGCCTTCCTATCTGTTTTCAGATCTATCACCCCGTTCCAATCACCTAAACATATTATCCTATTATATTCCAACTCCAGAATTATCTTACTTAATTCTTTATGAAATTCTTCTTGTTTTTTATGTGGACCATATATACCAATTATTAAAATTTTTTGATTCTGCCAATTAATTTCCACTGCTATAAACCGACCCTCCCTCATCTTTTATCAACTCCTTAGGGTGTAATTTAGGTTTAACATATAAAACAACTCCTCTTTTTTTTTTTTTGGTGGGGGCTGCTACATAATCATTACCTAATTTCTTATTTCCTATCATATATGTTTTTTCCCTTTTAACTTGGATTTTGTTGCAAGCATACAATGTCTAACTTTTTTTTCTCTCAATATAATAAAATATTTTCTTCTTTTTTGGGGAGTTGGTATCCCCTTAACATTCCAAGAGAGAGTCTCAGTTGCATGAGAGGGGCACCAGAAGGATTATTCAATTATTCAATTAATTTTATCTCCCTCAAACTCTACGCTCTCTTCTTTTTCATTCGTTTCCTATATCCACATCCTCTCCATAGCTTCCTTGTTCTTGAATGCCTTCTTTTTTATTTTCAACTGACCGATCTTCCTTTTCCATCTCTTGATATGGTCTTTGCCTTGATTGTTCTTTTGCATATTTTTTCATAAAATTTTTTGCCTCTTGGACTGTTTCAATCTTGACTTGTTTTTCCCGGAACCAAAAGTTAAGTCCATCCAATCTTCCCCATCGGTGTAATATGTTTTGCGATTTTAAAAAATCGGTGAGAAATTTATATCACTTTCTTTCCTTAAAATTCTTGATGGAACATCTTTATAAATATAAACTATTGTCTTGTCAATTATTAGATCCGTTTCTAAATTCTTTTTTATTAATTCCTCTCTCGTTTTTTCCCGAACCAAATGAATGGTTGTATTCCCTCGGGAGTCTTCTCTCTTCTCGCCGCTCTTGAATCTATCCTGTAGATTTTATCTATCTCCCATTCCATTTTTTCCGTGGTAATATTTAGATATTCTGCCAGTGGAGGAATTAACCTTTCATATAAACTTTCTTCTCTTCGTTCCATCAAGCTCTGATCTTTGATCGATCGTTTTCAAATTCACTAAAGCTTTTTCATCAAGTAATCATTCTTGTTGTCTTAGATAAGTCTCCCAGTGTCTCTTCTGTTTCCTAGTTTTGGTTTCCAATTGCGAAACTCGATCTTGAGTATCCTTTAATCATCCTGTAGTCCTCCTAATATTCTTTCAGGTCTTTCAATTCATTCTTGAAATCTTGCTTCATCTCTCCTCTTAATTCCTCCATTTCTTGCCTAATCTCAAATTTTATGTTTCTTATTTCTTCCAACAGAGTTGACTGATATTTATCTGACTTACTTTGTTCAGGTTTTACTACCGGTTCAAGTGATTGTTTTCTCTGATTGGTCGATGTAGTCACTTTGTTTGTCCTCAACATCATTCTCAGGTGTCCATCAAATTGTCCCAAATAGAGAGAAGTGATGTTGAAAGTAAGATTGGTTTTGTCAGCTCCTTTATCATAGACTTCAATTATCAAATTCCTAAAACAATCCTTTGACAATCAAACAGTCACAATCATTCATATAAATTCATATAAATTCATATACATATACATTCAATTGCTATATCAATATACTAAATTCAATTACACTTTCAATTTCAAATTTCAGAATTCCAATTTCAAATTTAATTTCAAAATTTGGTTAGCTTATAGATAAATCTAAAATACATATACTATTTCTCCAGATATATCAAAATTTTTAAATTAATGTATTACTAAAATAACTAAATATATATTATTTATATAATGCAATAGATATCTATATCAGAGACTGCCTGATACTTCCAAATTTTTATAAAGTAATTCTTATAACAACAACAATCCTCGATACCAGGTCACAGCCAGATTAGCTCAAAAACCCCTTTTTTTAAAAATTAATTAAATTAATTTCCTCCTATTAAATAGTTAATTACCCACTTACTTAAAATTTGCAACCTCTTAAATAATATCTAATATTCTATTATATTCTATTATGACAAATACCAAATTTTCAACAACGTTTTAGTTTATATATTTCATTCACAGCTTCAGCTTTACTTCCAAGTGCTTAGATCAAAATTCCCCCCCTTTTTTTAAATTTCAACAGATTGTCTCTCCTCTGAACTACTTCCTCCATTCTCTCCTGCTTCTTCTTCCTTCTGGATAAAGTTTCGCTTCTCTCGATTCTCTCAATTCTCTCAGTTCTCAAGTTATTTTCCAAACTTAAAAGTGGCTAAAAAGCATTTGCCCAAGTTCTTTACTTCTCCTTCTCTATCCTCCAAAGTCTTCCCTCCTTCCTTCTATAACGCCATGCCAGTCCCAGTTCAATATGTTTTATCTTACAAGACTTCTCCCGACCGTCGTCATTTAATCCGTCCCTCTCACCTTTGCCGCCATACAATCCGTCCTTCCCACGTCCCTTAATTGGTTATTTATTATCTTCCTCTTTTAAATGTCCAATACACAGTCCAATACACAGTCTCAAATCACACTGAGAGAGGAATTTCTTCCTTTACAAATTATATTCAGTCTATACTTTAAGAAAGATGAATTAATCAAAATTTCATGATAAGTCCACCACTAGCCTTCAGCTATTATGCACAGGTAAACGCTCCCTTCTTCCACTAGCGGCTGCTAAATAATCCTTCTTCCTGCCAACCACGCTGAAAGCTGAAAAAGAAATAGCTCTGTTCAAACTCTTTCTGCTCCCGATCTTCCAAGGTACCTCAGACTCAAAAGGAAGCTTAAATCCACCTTACGATTCCTCCAGATCTGAAGCTTCTCCCCTTCTCTTGAGGGGAAGACAGTTCGCGGTGCCGTTCCGAGGCTAAAGGCTTTGCCAGCCAACTCAGGCTGGCTCTGATCTATCCGTCCTCTTCGCCGCCGACCGAGGGAGACACCGGCTTCAGTGACGACTCGAGGACGATCTCCGATCTCCGGAGCCCCTTTTCTTCATACCCCGATACCACGGGGATACTTTGGGAGGATGAGTCTAATCTCCTGCTTTACTGCAGTCATCGAGGAGAAGATTCTCCTTGCACAGAGCTTACGGAGAGTGTCCGCGGCGCCATTGACGAACCAGAAGTCTTCTCTCTCTCTTTAAAAATCCATTCTTGATTCAGTGATACATGTCTGTAGCAGGGAGGTGCATTAGGAATTGTCAACCAGAGCACTCCAATGCCACATCAGACTAGGATCCCATAGCATGCAGACATAACTGTAACGTGGAATCACAATGCTATAATTGTGTAATGTGTGGAAAGTGGGTGTGCACAAGGTATGCAAAGAATGAATAAATTGTTCATGATTGCGAAGGTGGAAACAAAAGAGAAAGGCAAGTGAATACAATTAAAATGGGCTGCAGGTTCTGTTTTAGAACCTGCAGCTTTTCTCAACATGATAGTTTCCAGATGTGTTGGACTCTCCACATGCTAGGTAACGATTGCCTTGCAAGGAGGAAAATTCTAGATTGGTGTAAAGGAATTTTCAACATATAAAGAGAGCATTTTTGAAGTAGCTAATAATGTGTCCCTAGTATCAATGGGAGCAATCTACACATCATTCTTTTCTAAATCCCATGATATACCAACCAAACATGCCCATTATCAAGTTACCTAATGATAACCCAGCTGATTAAACTATTTAATTATTTTGCCAATGTCTACTGTTCATCCCTATTCAAATTAATTTGCAAACCTAACATTCCAAGCTCTGAAGTTTTGATTATACAAATTGCAAACTATGGAAATAAAATATATGAATCATCTTTGAAATAAATCCCTTCTGAACATTCTATCACCTTTATAATATTCCTACTGTGAAAGATTTTCCATGGTAAGTTTTCAATTGATAACTAATAGGTAATCATTTAAGATCATTAGAGATAAGAGAATCTTTCTGCAGTAAACTCTGATTTGATATTTTAATAATCTGTCCCAGATCTCCATTTGTTTAAACCAGACTGCTTTATAAGCTTATTATGATCTTATTAAATTGAGAAGAAAAAAAAGTGAGTCTTTCCCAATAACTGTAGTCTTTTGTTTATAATATTCCTGTTGTATATCATCAATCATGTGTTTTAATTTCTGTCCTTTTCTACTATAGTGCCAATCCATCAACTGCATGGTTTAATCTTTTGAAGGTAAATTTGCATCACACAATGGTTTGAGGATGGGCTTCGCAGAACAGTAAAGCAAAGGATCAGGCAATGTTTGTTTATTTTGTATCCCACCTTTCTCCCACTGCAGAACACAAGGAGGCTTGCAATGTTAATTAAAGCAAGTTACTGTGTAAAAGTATCAAATTAACATATACACACATGCACATATACACACACACATATACGTATACACAAACATACATACATTGCAGTATCCAATTAACTGGTCTAGGTCAGAAATAATGCTAGTAGGAGACAAGATGGACTCCCGTGTATTTACAGCATGGCACTTTCAGTATTGTCCAAATTCTATTAGTTATCTCAATATAATAATTTTTTTAAAATATATTTCAGAGGAGTAAACGTAGTATAAGCAAGTTAATAAAAGACACTGAACAAAATGTAAAGAGATGAGCAGGTTTAAATCTGAGTCTGTGGGGTAAGGTTAAAATGAACATTATTTCTAGAACTATTTACATAGTACATGGAATTTCTCTCCTTATGGTTTAGAAGAAAATTGGAGGGGCTTAGGTCCTCCTAGAATTTCAATGAAAAGGTCACAAATTTCAATTAAAGAAGGAGGGTTTGGTCTTCCAGATCTCACATACCATCAGGAATACTGATTATCTTGTATTTGTTCTTGGCCCTCTACACGTAAAATGAGTACCCTACCTGGTCAGTCCTGGAATTTTCATTACTGGGACACATTGAAACAGATAGCACCTGGCTCTTTTTTTTTTTTTTTTAAAGTCTTTGAAAACAATTTCAGGTGTTAGAACTGTGTGGCCAATATTGTCTTGTCAAATACAGTTTGATCCATATGCTCATGCCAAATTGACATTATGAGAGAACCTGGATGTGAAGATCAGTAAGAAAACATCTTTATGGAAGGTGTGGGTAGATAATGGATTGTTACATCAACTCAAATACTTGGTGAGGACTTTTTGCGAATGAATTTTGGAAGAGAAACAAGGATGAATTAAGTAAAATAGAAGAAGTAACACAGGAATATGAAAGAGAGAAGAGTAGAGGAGCTGATCAAACAACTCAAGATAAGAATGTATGACAAGGTGGTGAGGAAAGGCAGGAGTGTTCAGAGAAAATAAGAGAAGAGAAGGAACGAGACAGAAGACAGAAAGAAGAAGTGTCAGGACAAGAAGAAGAAGAGGAGCAGGAGGAGGAGGAAGAAAGTGTTGAAGATATTAATTCAGTTCAGGATTTGGAATTAGAAGATCTCGGAGAAGAAGGACTTGAGGATATAGAAGAGTAATTAAGTAAGTAGGGAATAGAAATTATTATACGTGATGAAATTGAGGTTACTTTCCTGGAATGTTTGGGGCATGAATTCCCCCCATAAAAGAAAATGCATCTTTCACAGACTGGAAAAGATAAATTTAGATGTGATCTCAGTTCAAGAGACACATATAAAATCTAAAGATTTGAAATATATCAAGAATCCCAAATTAGGTCAAATGTTTTCATCAACAACAAATAAAAAGAAAAAAGGAGTCACGCTGTATATAAGTAATAAACATGAGGCAAGACAAGTATATAGTGACAATTTAGGACGTTATTTAATAGTGGAAGTAAGAATCCAAGGGATGAAATTCGTAATCATCGCAGTTTATGGTCCACTAGATAATAAAAGTAAATTTTATGGAGAATTGTTAGAAAAGTTATTAGAAATTGAGAAAGGGAATTTGATTTTAATGGGGGACTGGAATGGGGTGTTACCCTTTAATTGATAGATCAGGTGAAAGTAAGAAAGGCAACAAGACTAATCAAGGAAAATTGCCAATTAATTTTTTTGAATTATTAGATCATATGTCCCTGGAAGAAGTAGGAAACAGTATAAAAAGAAATAAAAAGGAATATACTTATTATTCGGATAGACATAAATCCTGGTTGAGGATAGATATGTTCTTTGTAACATGGGAGTTGATAAAAAATGTGGTAGATTTTGAAACACTTCCAAGGGCCTTCTCAGATCACTGCCCGATTTTGATGTCAATGCAATTTGGTAAAAATAGTTTTAATTGGAGATTACAGGATAGTTTATTAAGGAAGGAATCAATAGTTAATAAAGCTAAAAAAGAGCTAAGTGAGTTTTTTGAGGAAAATTTGGGTAAAGGACAATCAATACAGATAGTATGGGACACATGTAAGGCAGTTATGAGAGGCTTTTTTTTATTAATCAGCAGGTATTAAACGAATTTATTAATTCATTTCATGGGTAACGAAAAGCAAAAAAGAAAAAAAAAGAGAAAATTCAAAAAGTATTACAAGATAAGGAACAGGAATTACGAGAAAACCCGAGAAATTTAGAGATAAATAAGGAAATATTAATGTTGAGGAAACAATTACAATTATTAACAGTGAAGAAATAGAAAAGAAATAGAAATTTATTAGACAAAGACAATTCGAACAGGCGAACAAGCCAGGTAGATGGCTAGCATATAAATTAAGAAAGGAGAGGGGAAAATGAAGCATTATTTGTATAAAAGAAGGACAGGAGATGCATTATAAACAGTCAAAGATTAATAATATATTAGTAAAATATTTTGAAGAATTATTTAAAGAAAAGCAGTACTCATGGACACAGCAAAATAATATGAGGAGATATTTGGAACAATTGGATATAAAACATTTAACAATATTGCAAAGAGAGGAATTAGATAAAATAATCACAATAGAGGAAATTAAGACAGCTATCAAAAAATAAAAAGCAGGGAAGGCACCTGGCCCCGATGGCTTTACTCCAGCCTATTATAAAACCTTTCAAGAAGAGTTAGCCCCATTCTTAGTACAAGTAGTAAATGCTATCAAGCATGGAGAGTTACCAAACTCATGGAAGGAGTCTAATATAACTTTGATCCCTAAAGAAGTGTCCTTTTGAATGTTACAAGAACCATTTAATGTACCTCTATCTGTAGAAAGGCATTGTTGACTATTGAAACATTTGCTACAATCCACATTTGGCCCTGCATCCCTTAATGTTTCTGAGGTTCCCTTAATATTAGGAACAGTAATTTTGGCTGACCAAGTATCTAAGCCAATGATGTATACATATATAAATGTCTGCTATCATTAAATAAATATGACATACAAAGTTTGCATCAGGAATGGAACAAGGTATTGGAATACCCAATGTGACACATCCATTTATTTAGCAATGATCCATAATTTTTTCATGATGCACAGAATTAAAGGCTTTGCTATAATCTATAAGGCACAGGATGATTTTCTTCTGAAATCCGTTATCCAACATATGTTTGTAGTATGATCCTAAAAGCCCTTTCCATTTCTCAACTCAGCTTAGACATCTGTCATTTTTTGTTCTATATATTGTAACAGTGTAATTTTGAGTATCACTTTGTTTCCATTAATGCAATGATTATGTGGTTACTGCAATCTCAAGTGGCCCCTTTCTTGGGGACTAGAGTATATATTGAGTGTTTCCAATCAATAGAACATTCTTTTGTTTTCCATATTTGTTGACAGGATTTAGTAACAATTTGAATGAATTCTATCTCTATAGCTTGAAACAGCATTATTGGTATGCCGTCTGTTCCTTGTGATGTATTTTTCCAAAGCGCTTTGAGAGCAGCTTCCACTTTACTTTCTAAAATTGTGGGTTCCTCTTCACATGGTTCTTCCTTGAATGAGTATGTCATACTTTCATGTCTTTTATAGAGTTCTTTGGTATATTGTTTATTTCTGCACTACAGTCCCATCCTGGCATGGGGATGCACTGAAGCTGGTCTGTGATGCATGCTACTGCATATGACATTGTCGCAGTCCTACTCCTGTCATGTTCTCAGTCTTCGCAATTGCACTTTATACTATTACTGGAAAAAATCCAGTAGTAGGCCTCTTTTGCATGACAATTGTGTTGGATGGGGCTGTATGGGAAGGGTGAAAGTACTATCAAGGTGCTTCCATCCTCAGTGCAGCATAGGAAGAGGGTGGCTGCATTGCAGAAGGAAATGGCATGTCCCAAATGCTACCATCTGCAGGCAGCTGGCCAGGTGCAGAGGGAAGCATTCAGGACATGTTTCATCCCAGCAAAGGCACTGCTGGGATGATGCTGGGACATTGCGGGATGCAGGTAAAGAGCAGAAAGGGCCTAACATTGCTACTTTAAAATCTTAAGCAATGTTTTTCTTGTGTCTTACAAGCTAAGTTAGGCCAAAATGGTTCACTGTTTGGTAGAACCCCTTAAGGAAAGAAAATAAGCAGAAGAAACTAGAGAAAAAATGATATAAAGGAGAGACTGACTTTCAGGTTGTATAAAAACTAGCCTTGTATCACTAAACAGAGCTATTAAGGAAAACATAATGTGCTGTCTCCTAGAAAGAATTAACAAAAAAAATCCATGGATATTAGTTCAGATAATATGGCCCCTTTTTTTCCTACCAGAGTAGCAGAAATTGATGTACCATTGTTTAAAAATTACTGAATGTTTTATTCAGAATAGTTCTTCTTCCTCCCAGTGATGGCTGGTGGTTCAGATGATTAAGAGTTTTGTTTGGGGAGGAGATAAGGGTTTTGTTTTGCTCCAAGTTTTAGTCTGAACTTTAAATTAACTACCTTTTGGGTTTAGAGTTCAGCTCCTTAGGCAACTCGTTTAAAGCTGCGACTACAACCTGGGACAGGTTTATTGCCCCACTGACGTCAGAGGCACCAGCTGCCCCTGCTTCAGCTGTTTTCATCCACTAGTAATAACCATATACACTCATATTTTACAACTTAAAAAAAAAGCTGAAAATGTCTTAAGTAGAAAGACTGCTTTTGTTTGTAATGTTGCCAAGATGAGCCATCTGTCATTCTTCTCAACTATCTCTCTTCACAGATAAGCAGATGAAAATATAGAGCTGATGGAAATTGTGGATGTGTACTGAGATTTGTCAGTCTGTAAACTGGGGGATAAGGTTCATTTGCAGTAGCAGAGGTGAGACTGGAATAGGTTTTCTTTGTCATTAAATATTCTAAAACTATCAACATTGCTTTTATTTCTTAAAGGATACACCCCTAAACCTTTCACCTTGATCCCAAATTGGGAAAAAAGGTTGTGGGGCAGGGTGGGGGAAGAGATATTCTAAGGAACACAATGTTATTGATTTCTAATCAGTACGATTGGTACTTCTGTTTTGGACGTCTCTGTTTCCACTATAGGGAGGGGTGGAAAAAGGCCTGTCCTATCAATTTTCTTGGGCTACAGCTTCTAGTATTTCTCATGATTGCCTATGCTGGCTAGAGCTAATGGTATCCAACAACACCTAGAGAGTGATACTTTGTCCATTTCCAAGGTACTAGAAAAAGTCAGCAGTGATTAGATGTCTGTGGACCTGGTACAGTGTAACTGAGGCTTTTTCCGCACAGGGAAATTAAAACGGCACAGTGCATCCTCTATAGAGGTCATCTGCACCTCGGAGCGGACTAGGTTCGGACTACTTACTGGAGATCCGCACCTCAGTCCACTCCCAAATGCCCCCAATCGGTCCTCCAGTGTGCTTTTTAAAGACCGGAAAAAAGAGTGTTCTCATTTTTCCGGAACGTGCCATTGTGTACCTGCTCCCTTGTGCAGATTCGCAGGCTCGCATCAGTGTGAGCCTGAGATCTGTAGAGGGCGGGTTTTAGGTGTGGCGAGCTTTGTGGTTGGTCGGGACCCACGACCAACCGGAAGCCACCACTTTGGAAGCCATAGCAGCGGGGATCTAAGACCTCGCACTGCTCTGATTCACCCTAGACCAGACCGAGGAGCCAGAAGATCCAGTGAGTAATGGCACGGAGCGATTCCCTCGCCTCGTGCAGAAATGGCCTAAGAATGAATGATCTCAGTTTTCCTTCCATCTGCCTTCTAACATGTATGGAAACACTTATCTCTTATATTTTATCAGTGTTTTCTATACACATTTATTTTCTACAAATTGTTTGTTTTGTGCAGAACTATTGCTGACTCTTTCTGACTCAAATCTGAATGTGAGAAGTATTGTAGGGAAAATAACCCCTTTCTGGAGTGTTCACATCTCATTCAGTGTCCATGTGACAAAGGCCAACCACAAGATTTGGTTATTGTTTCAAAAAATGGACTAATTTTGAAGGCTGTACCAAATCTGAGTCAAGATCCACAGTTATAAAAGTTCATGTGTCCCTTTGATGATCAGTGGGAACAGAGAAAAAATAATTCCTGATACCTTTTGTATTGTTTTCCAGAACTGGATAAACTGTGAAGATATAATTCACCACAGTGGAGATTATGGTTGCTGAATTGCAAACAATCAGGTGTGTGTGGGTATGCCTTTAAAATCTGATATTTTAAAATTAAAATTCATTTCCTCCCCCCCATATATATATATATGTGTGTGTGTGTGTGATATATATATGTATATGTATTTCCTGGAAAAAAAATGAATGAATCTGCAGGCATAGGGTGCTTCTGTGAGAAAATCAAGTCTACCTAACTTCCAGGTGAATACAGTAATTGTAGGGATTTCTTTATTAGAGCAGCATTTATATTGTCCCATTTAGCAATAGAAATCCACTGGGTGACTTTGAGATTGTCTCATTTTTTCAGCCTAAGAGAAAGTAATGACAAATCTCTGAATCAATCTTGCCATAAGGAACATAAAAATAAACAAATAAAAAGAATACCTCCTGTTTTCCATGTAGACTAACGTGCCCCAAATGGTGGACTTAAACAGCAAATCTATATGGTTTCTGAAGTTTGTATAGAGGGTTGATCCCACAAATTTTTTTCCTACATGACTTGCCAAAAGTCACCCTGTCGGTTTCTATGACTGAAGACTCTGCAGTTTGCCTGGCCCTACTGAGAAAAGCAAAATTCTACCTTCTCCTCTTCTATCCCACCTCCCACCGCTGCAATACTTGAGTTCAAACTGCCTTTTTGCACTTTGAACTCAGTATACAGCGAGTGAAGTAAGATGAGGAAAAAGGGAAAAAGTGGGAGAAGGAGAGAAAAACTTGGGCATACAGCTGAAAAAGTAGGACAACAAAGGATTAATCCAGACTTCCTCTGCCAAATCAGTAAAGCTGGGGAATATGAAGTAGGTGCCCAGGGGTGTTCACTACCATTAACCCTTCAGTTTCTGCCAACCTGCAGGGACCACCTATTTAAATCATCATACTTGATGCTAATCATCCAAAGCTCATACCGGCTACAGTCCCCCTGGTTAGGGACCAGAGCTCTGTCAGAAAACAGAACTGATTGAAAAACAGAACCCAGGTACTGTACCCACGCTTGTTCCAGGCACTGCTGAACCTCAATATGCCATTGAGTGGGCGCTTCCGGTATAGAAATGGGGCAGCGTACCCCCCCAAAAAAAAGTAAAGAGGAGGAGAAAATTCCTTCCTGGACTTTAAAAGGCAACTAGAAATTATCTGCACTGCTTGAGGTATAGGGTGGGCTGAGCAACAAGAGGACTGGAGGCAAAAAGGGCTTACAAAGCTTCCTGGCTCTGTGTGGTCATTCCTACAAAGGTGCTAGATCACCAGACAAATTCATCTATCCCTCTCTCTTTCCAGCAGGTAGAAGAGGCATCCCATCCCCACAGCCTGCTTTTCCATGCACGAGTAGGGTTGAGGAATCCAGTGCATAAGTGGTGGTGCTACAATGGGTCCTCCCAACTGCACTACCTAAGTACATCCAAACACCTGTTCCACAAGGCTGAAAAATGAACCAGAGCTACTACCAGCATCACATTTGATTTCTGCCAATGTACTTTTAAGGAGCAGCAGTGAATCTAGTTTGACAACAAGAAGCTCCACAATAATTCAAAGCTATCCCAGACACCCCTAACGCAACATAAGCCCTGTGGCTTAGTAAGTTTGTGGAACTGAATTGACTGCATTAATGAAGGTATGCCATATAACTTTTGGAAAACTTGCCTCTTATCCTCTTATGAAGTGCAAACAATGTTTTTTTTCTGGACTCATGATGTCTGGGGGGGGAAGAAGCTATAAAAATTTTTAGGCACTCAACTGCTGTGATATTTAGAAATACATATTGTATAAAATTACACAATTTCCAGTTGGTTACAACATAGGAAGTAATTTGTATCATAATTAAATGAAGAACATAACCAGTGAAAGAATGAATGAAGGTATGAATGAATGAATAGAACACTAAGTAACACCTTTTCCTACTCAGTTTCCACTTTATTTTGCCTATAATTTCTCCAAGCAGTCTGAACTATCAATCCAAATGGCATTTTAAGCATTACATTTCAGAAGCAAACATGGAAATAAACTAATTGTATAGACGTGTTTTATTAGTCATGTATTCACAATGATGTATCAAAAGTGACTGATGGCAGAGGTATGAATGATACATTTATCTCTACAGTCAAGACTGCAGAGGAAAAAAAACATTCAGTATACGCATTTGCTACTGTAAATTCCTGACTGAGTATGGTATCCATCTACCATACTTCCCCCTGCTAAATTTGATGGGCAGCTCAGATTCTACCTTTTATCTCATGTAACATATGTGAGATTTGCTTCCAACTAGTATCTATTGAGGCTTAGCCCTGGAATGATGCTTCAGTGTGTGGCTAAGCCCTAGGATTGTCAAGAAAGAATTGTCTGTCTTTGAGTATATACGCTGTTTCCATTCTGTAATCATATCTGTAACCAGGTGCTATATGCAATATTTCAGAGGAAGGAAAACCTGATGAAATTCAAGTGGTTGCCATAAGCCAACAGATGACTTGAAGGTGCATGAACACACACACACACACACACACACACACACACACACACAAAATCGTATTTCTATTATGACCATGACTTGTCATGGCAAAGCTGTATTATTCAAGCAGTACAAAGGGAGGAAAAAAAAACATTAAAGCCAAATAATGTAGGGGATAAGGGCAAACTGAATTCCATCAACAGAATTTCACTATATCCATTTGTTGGTTAATCAGCTGCAGTTCTAGCTATTGTTCTGACACAGCACCATTCTGTTTCTCCGACAGTATTCTGAAGATGCTTATTATACAAAGGTACAAATATGACATTGGGATCATAGTATGTGAACATTTATCAAAGCAGTGGGGGAAGTTCATTAAAACTACCTAATGGTATGCTTGTTGAAAGAGGAGCAAGATGAGCATAGCAGACCACTATCAAATAGGATGTGTTATAGTTACCTTGGATTTATGTTCTTACATTTGATAGATATAGCTGAAAACTACTTGCACTAATACAACTACTTAGGATAAGTGGTATCAGTAGTGGTTCATGTATCTTTTCCTCCACAGAGCTGCAGTCTCAATTTGTTCTCTAGCCAGTCTTGCCTTTACCATCTCAACCTTTTGGAGGCAGCCTCACCTATACTTCAATCTTATCTCAGGCCATTTCCACATGGGGGTAAATCCCCGTGCTGGGACGACCGGACACGGAGGTCATCTACACCACAGGGTGCGCTAGAGCGGTGAAAAAAGGGGAGGTTCTAGACCTCAAACCACCCTTGAGCGGCCGCAGGGGTGGCGCTCCCTGTTTTATAAAGACCGCTTTTCAAGTGGTCTTTTTAAAACTTGTGCACGCTACTCCGTCGCAGCACCCCATTTAGAACTGCAGGGATGTGCTAGTGCATCCCTGCAGAGCTGCCCGAGGGCGGGCTTCCAGCTGGCGTGCTGCCCCGATTAGTGGAGTGCCACTGGAAGCTGCTGGCCACCATTTTGGGCGCCGCCGAGCACCGCTGATGTTTAGAGCGGCGAATTCGCACTGCTCCCCATAGGGATGGAGTGCCCCGCTGCAAGGTAAGTTCTGCCCCCGAGTGCGCCACCCCGTTTCTCCCCGTTTCGCCGCCCCCCGTGTGGAAAGGGCCTCAGTGTCTCTTTAATCAAGTCATTTACCTTCTCTCTGTAAGTGAAAAGGAGTGATGTTATAATGACTCTGTTACCCTAAGAGGTGGGGGACTTTGAGGTCCACCTGCAACACCAGTGTCACCTTAGAATTTTGGGGAATTATAGCTATTGTTTTAGATTATGATTTTATATGTTTTTAATGTTTTTGATTGTTTAAATGTTTTTTATATTTTAACTTATTGTTGGAAGTCGTCTTGGGTCCTATTCTGAGACAAAGGCAGCACACAAATATAATGAATCAATAAATAAATAAAGGAAGGAAGGAAGGAAGGAAGGAGACCTGTGAGAAGAGAGTTAAAGCAGAATCTTTTCACCTGTATATACCAGTACTAACTGTAGATAGGACTCCAGTTAAAAGTTAAACAAAGTATTTTATTTGGATTGATAAACACATAAGAAATCAGACACTCTCAAGGACTATATAAGGTGATCAGAAAATGAGGTGTGAAAGGTTGGATAGAGACAGATTGGGTGAAAAGGGTGATAGTAATCAGTCCTGAAGAAGGAGTCACAGCAGAGTGACTGAGACAGCATCAGAAGGTAGCACAGAGGAACAGGAGTGTAGGGTACCATAAGCAGCACAATACACCTAATGTATTACAATTTACTGGGAGCAAAGCTAAGGTTTATATACCCTATTTCCTATCCTGAAGGAGATACATAGACAAAGTGGTAATGGAAAAGTTTAAACCTGCAGATGTGGAAGCTCAATTGTAGTAGGAATCCTGTAGGTGGGTTACACCAGAACAGGTACTTTTTTGGACATTGTGCAGAAAAGTATCCCATACTGGTTTGTGCAATGCTTTCTTCTCAGCTGGGCAAGAACATCCTAAGGGGCCTGGGTGCATCTTCCTTTCTCATCCACACAGTCATTGACTGGCTGCAGGGGTTTTTCCAAGTTGTCTAGCCGTGATTGCACTGAGAAAAAGGAGCAGCCTTTGCCTTCCCATACCTCCAGCTATATTCTCTGCCAGGTTTAAATAGGATCTCAGACATGGGAATCTGTCTTATAGGAGATCAAACTAGTTATCTGTGTAATCCAGCACTGAGAGCCTGGAAAGGTTACTTTTTGGATGACAGTTCCCAGGCTCCCTAGCTAGCATGACTACTAGACCATTCTGATAATCGATGTCCAAAAAATAGCTTTCCTAAGCTCTTCCAGTACTGCTGCTCTGAATTGCCTAAGCTCAGCTGCACTCTTCCATCTCTGGGGAGTGTTCCTAGATTCTAAACTGCAGTCCTTAAACTGTGATCAATCCACTACTTAAAAGTCTCACACCACCTACCAAATACTATTGAGAAAACAAAACACATTTTCCCCCTTGTTTTACGTCCTTATTTCCTACAGAATTTGACAGATGAAGCATTACAGGGGTTGTTTTGAAAGCACTTTTGTATCTTTGTATAGCTGTGTTAGGAACTTCTGCTCCTTCTTTTTTCTTATTTCAACAACAGTTGAAATCTCTAGGGAGTCCCCTGTAGGAAGTCTTCACCCTTTGGCACTGCCTGCTTAGCCTACCTCTCCTTACAGTTACTTGACTAAAAGGATGTGGCTTCATATATTCAATGTGTCTGTCATTTGCAGTGGAAACATGTAGTATAAGTGGAACACCACCAAATTCTGAGCCCTTCAAAGCCTTTTCATTTTCAAGTACCACATGTGGTGCCTTTGTCCTTCAAGGATGAAAACAGCTTCCCTGGAAACTGAAAACTGCTAGCATAGCAACCACTGCTATAAAGGGTTGGAGAGAAAGCAGAGCAACTCAAGTGAGAGATGTCTGAGCCTTGAAACACCAGATACCTACATGGAATGGAAAAGACAATCAAATTAAGTGGAATGTTCTTATTTTTCAAATACTTAGGAGTAAAATGTCAGCTTCTCACCAGAACTATATACCAGGTGAGGCTAATTCAGTTGTCATGTTCATTAACAGTTTTGCTCAATAAGTCCAAATAGCCACCACTTCCAAAAGATACCTGTTTATGGAAAATGAAAGCCTTGCCTTCCTTTAAACATGGGTCTCACTTCTTCTACCACATGAGCAGAAGAGAGGCAGGAACTAGAGCAGCTGGGGCTTGCTCCTGATTGCTTTATATTATTTGTGACAAATTCAGTGTATGAAAAGCCATTTTCTGACCTATGAACAGCAGCTTAGAATGAGAACCTGTGGTGGGCTAGGATGAAAAAAGTAATTTGTTCATCAAAAGAAAGTCATTTATAGAAAAGCTGAAGGCCCAGTAACATGTGAATTTGTCTTGGGATATCGAATCACTTTGGGAAGGCAGAAACACCTGGAATCCATGATAGCATTTAATTTTAGGAAGTTATATTTGTTCTTGCAGTTTACAAAGTATCTGTTTCCCTTCCATTCAGCTGTCTCATTGGTGCCTCAAGACTGTGTCTGGGAAAGCTTGAAAGAGGAGAAATGGGATGGCATGTTTATAACACATGGTCAGCTAAATAGGGAAGAAAACTCCATACTCAGTACTTAATTTTTCTGTTTGGAATGAAAGTTTGCCACAACAATGATAGCAAAAAGTATCCTCCACTAAGCTGGTTTACTTTGGCACAAGGACACAGTTACAGGCAAACTGCCAGACAGTAGGATAAGGTCCATATGCAGACACATCTTTGTTGATGTTGGCATGGGCTTAAAAAGCATGTGAACTGAGCTAAGCTCATAATGCCCAGCTCCATCCTTTTTCAGTTTTTAAGCTCCCTCCCTTCCATTCATCCTTCCTTTCTTCCTCGGTTTCACAGAAACTTTGCTGATTGGTCAGCACTGAGAAGATTATCTTGTATATGTCTAGGTACAAATATTTGTTTCATTGCCTGTCTGCTGTAAGATCTGGCCAAGCAGCAGGATTTAATTTTTTTCCTGTTTATTCTGGCCTGAATGTTTTGAAGGTTATTCTTGAAGGAAGTGTTTTGTTGTGTTAATTTGGCCACATTCAACTATAGCATGAATGGGCAGGCAATGGTGGTAAAATAGGAGATATATCAGCATCCTGGGACATCCAAGTGAGCTATCCATGAAGTTTGCTGCTCAGTGATGATACCCAGGGCAAGATACAGATCTTCACTGTGGCTAACTTGTCTCAGCCACTGGAAATTGAAGGATCTCAGAAAGGGATGGCATGGGAAAGCTTCTTGATTCTCTATGAAAGGTATGGCCCAAAGCAGAAGAGCTCAGAACACAACCACTTGCAGAGGCTCAGGTTGTGAGACACCTTCCAGGGTAGGTACGGGATGGAAGGAAAAGTAGTCCTGGTTCAACCCATTACCTATGCCTCATTTCTTTATTGTTGCCTATGCTTGCAACAAAATCTACTGATTTAATAAAAATGTTTAAACATGTAAGAGAAAGTATTCATTCAAATATGCATCTGATTGGGAAAGGTACTCACAGATATTAGCTTAAAAGCTGATTATCAAAATAAATATGGATGCATTTTTACACATATACTTTAATTAAATCTTCATGTGGAATTTGAGCAGAAGAAACTTATGATTAAATAAATGTAATTTTTTGATCTACGACTGCAGCATCTAGCAATAACATGTAGACAGTTTCAAATCTCATGCAGATATAAATCAGTTTTATTCCAAACTAATATCCTTCAGATGTTTTGGACTACAGTTCTAATGAGCACCATCTGAGAGAAATAAAATATATTTTAGTTTCTGCAGTATTATTAACATATATGTATTAGCTTATAAGTGTGACACATTTTAGATATGCTTACACATATATTTTGTATTTGAGCTCCAATAATACAAAAAGTCTAAGAAGGAAGATTTTAGATAGCAGTGTCAGTAAAGCCTTCATTAAGGTGAACAGCCTATTATTTTGTTTTGTTAAAGGGTTAACATACTTTTTAAATAAACAGATTTTTAGAACTGGCAGCTGAGCAGAGAGGGGGCCTCCCAAGGCCTTGACTTTCCAGGTGTAGGGAAAGAAATAGATAAAGATGAGGTCCTCCTATCTTGGGAGGCAAGTCTGAAGGACAAGGCTGTGAGGAGTAAAACTAGGTTGATAAAGAAAGACAAGACAGGAATTTGGACTGCTTAGTAAAATGGGAGGTTAGAATCTGTTTGATGGGCATTTCGAAATTACTAATGAGAATTAAGGAAGCACAAGGGAAAAGTGTGATTATGTGCGTGATCATGTAAATATGGGGAAGGGGGCATGTAACTTCTTAGGCGATTCTGATAGATTGTGACCTCTAGGGGTCCTGGCCAGTTAGGTCCCAGGGGAGGGAAGCTTGCGTTGGAGATAAAATGTGTGCCGTTTCGTGGGGGGGGGCGTCCTTCTCTCTAGGGAGGCACCCAGCTCTGCAGAGACGAATTAATAAACATCTGATGCTTCAGCCAATCCTGTGTTAAATTGTTTTATGGGTCTTATTAACTATTTCTGACACCACCCAGCATGGTCACTGGATAAGGACTGTGGGAGCTTTTGTTTCATAGTCTGAAGGACACTAGGTTATTTACCTGTACAGTAAACTAGATTTCTAGTAGTGCTTCTCAAATGCATTAAGAGGTAACACATTTGAGCAGTAAGAACATCTTGTAGGATCATCCCAGAAGACTTATTTTCAAATCAGTGCTTTAGTGTACACTGAAACTTTGTACAGATCCAATATCCATACGGGAAAGTTTGACTTTACTAATTTGCCATTTTTTAAAAAAAGGAAAATCTTGAGGTGAGGTCATGACTGTTTTTCAGCAGTTAGTAAAGGGCTCATGGGTGTGTGATGTTTCTACAGGATGAGTGAAAGGAACAATTTCTTCTGGAATAAAATAGATATAACATATTGAGATTCAGCCCAAGAGACTTGCAGGTGAGATGTTTCCTCTCTCAATATATTGGGTTTACTTCAAAGACAAATTTACTTGAGGCTAACGTGTGACTTGTATTGTAAAAATCCCTATGAAATACGATTATATTATCAGCCAAGGATTTCAGTGTGAACTTTGGGCCTTCTATGACAAAGGCCTCTAGCAACATAAAGAATATATCTACACAGAAAAAAAAAATGTAAATATTTATGAGATTAATAAAGCTTTATACAAATTGTTAGCAACCTTAAAAGCATCGTGACATATCAGTTGAATTACGGTCTTGTTTTATTTTTTCAGGATAGAAGAGTTCTGTTTTCTGTTTCATACTTATGTGAATCTTGTTTTTCTAATTTGTTTCTGCTACCACAGAGATGGCATGAGCTATACATCAGTGAAAGGAGGAATCTTTGCAGATGCTTCACACCAATATATCACCCAAGTGATGGCATGTTGATAATATAGTACGTGATCTTTCACATCAGCAGGGCACCATGGTGCTAAGAAGATGCCACTTTTAATCATTTATTGTTCCCATTTATCATCTCCTGGTGATTTCACCTGATGATCACAAACATGAACCCATTGAGCACAAGACGAGGCAGCATATTTTCAAGAGAACAATGAATTGGAGCTGAATAATTGGAACTGTTTGGGAAACACCCACTACTGTAAAAAAAAAAAAAAATCATAACCTTAAAAGTAAGGCTGTACAAATCTTTGGTCTAAACTTTGTTTTAGTGGATTGTATCCAAACTGTTGAGGATTAACTCATGTTCTATTAATTTAGATACTCAAGATATTCAAGATAGTATATATTCCATTAATAACATGCAACCAAAATATACATGTTATAATGTCCATCTACTCATAAGTAAGTGCTGTTTAGTTCAGTGGGGACATATTCCCATAGCTTTCTGTCTCAGAATCTCAAAAAACCAAACCAAAAAGACAAAGATGTCTCTGAATAGATGAGGCAGATTCATACTGAATCAGACCATCAGTCCATTTTGATTGGTTTATCCATGGCCTCCATAATCTAAAAATATGAAGAAATGTCACTAATGTCTCCTTTTTTCTCCATTTGTTTTATCATGTGTTGTTCAATTTGCACTAGTATCAATTTGCACTAGTATCAGTTTTTTCTAGTATCTTTTACCTTTTATTTTACCTTTGAGCTAAACACACATACATACATCAAGCCAGTGGTGTATCTAGAGCTTTCACCGTCCCTCTCAATACAATTGAGATGGCTTTAAAAATGGAATGACAGCATGTGATAGTGGGAATGGCACTAAGGGGGTGCAGAAAGAAGCCAGCTCGTTAATAAGAATGAGGAAGGAGTGAAAAAGTGAATCAGCAGCTGGACACTTTGACCTTTGCCTTGGGATGGCAGCTGTGATGGTAGTGAGAGCCCTCTCAGCTTGCTTCAACAGCTATGCTGCCAATCTTTGAAAGTCAGGGGGAAACAGTAAGGGGAAAAGGACTGGCAGGTCTTTCCTCTTCCCCTCTGTGTGCCTCCTCCAGGTGTTCCAACTTGGATCACCCCAGGAGCCATGCACTTCTTGCAGAAGTGGCTGGTTGGCATGTACCAAAAGGGAAAGGCAGGCAGGGGGAATGTTGGTGGGTTCCATTTGATTTGGGGATGCCATGGTGGTGCACCCCAAAAAGTGCCACCTCCTCAGCTATGCCACTGCATCAAGCAAGAAAGAGCAAGTTGATTTGCTCATAAAGACATAATTTTAAATTGTGCATTGACAGATGTTCAACTTATCTTTGAGAATGACATCATCAACAACAATCCATCTACTTTGTTATGTAACTTGAAGTCCACTCTGACTGATGCTGACCCCATGGTGCTGTTTTCTTGCCAAAATTTCTTCAGAAGAGGTTTGGCACTTAGAGTATATGACCTGCCCATGGTCAAGCAGAGGGTATCCATGGCTGAGCAGGGACACAAACTTTTGTCTGGTGTCATCTGGCACTCAGACTGATAGGGACAATGAACAGGTTTCCCTGCAGCTCAATATAGCCAAAAGTTATACACCAGCAGGAGATTCAAAATAATTAAAAAAATCTTTTATTCAACCCAGGCGGAATCCAAGAGACATCTAGGGGAATCCCAAATCAGATGTGCCAGAACAAAGAAAGGCATACTATACTTCCCATAAGAAAAAGAATTAGGATACTAATTAGCATCACCTCCTACTTAAGACCTGGTGGGCTTCAGGTGTCAGGGCCCTGTCATGTAGTAACCATCATCAATCAGTCACTTAGCACCTATATGTTGTTTATTCAAATCGGGCTGCTTACATTCCTATAATCTGGGAGGCTAGCACTGCTGTCTCCTTTGTTATCTGCAATATACGTGCCATTTTCCATGTCTCTATGTGTTCAAAATCAAGCTACTGCCTCTTCAGTGCTGATATACTAATTTCCAGGTGCCTCTGTTAATAACAAAGCAGGTTAATAACTCAAAGGCGACTTGGGGAAACTCTACATAGTTTCTACATACTATTCTATGCTACTCTAAGGCCATTTCCGCACTACACTGTCATAGTGCTATAATTCTACTTTCAATCTCCTGTGGAATTCTGGGGTTTGTAGTTTACTGAGGCCAAATATGCCCCTCCCTAAACTGCAAAGCCCAGGATTCCACAGGATGTTCAAAGTGGAATAATAGCGCTATAACAGTGTAGTGCAGAAAGGTTTCCAGGCTGCTCTAGCAAGACTTTTACACTTTTCTGGCTCTCTCCAACATGGTGAGGTATTTGGCGAGGTGAGTTTTGCGTGTTTTTTTTTTTCATTTTCCATATAAGGGTGAACAATGAATGTCACAGTGTACTTCCCTAATCTATCTTGTTCCTTTAGATTCTTTTAACTAAAGATACCACTTTAACTAGTGATATTATGCAGTGAACTTGGGAACCTTATGCATGCAAAGGACATACACTGCCACTGATGTTTGGCTCCTTTGTCCTTAACAAGAGGCCTACTTGAGACACCATATTTTTCAGACAATACATTGCTGTGAAATGCTGTTTGGAATCTCTGAAAATATGCATTTAGATTCTGGGACAGTCCAATCTTTATTGCTGTTTAAAGAAAAACAATGCAGAGCATCAATGCTGCTCTGAAGGTCTCTGCTCTAACAGCGATCTACTCTAGAACCTTTGATAAAGTGAGAAATAGTGATCTATTTGCATTTATATTTCCCTCTGAATTTATTTCCATTTTAGTCTTCATAAATTTGAACAATGTCTTCTAAAATCTTGTCTCTTGGTGAGCATGATTGACACTTATTTAGTGCAATCTTCTAAAACAAGCATGACTCATGGCCCCTGGGCAAATACCACATGGAGGCGTTGTTCTTTGCATGGTTGAAACAGACAAGAAGAAGGCTGGTGTAGAATAAACAAAGCTATTTCTCAATTTGTTTGGATTAAGCCTAATGGGCTGGTTAAAGTGCACAGAATGCAGTGAGGCAAAGCAACAAATGTCAAAAAAAAAAAAAAAAAAAACCCCCTTCAGAAGGCACTTAGAGCCTTTTCAAACCATCACTGGAAGTGGGCTATTCAGACAAGCACATTTTAGTTCAACTTGCCATTGCTGTTTTGACTAAAGTGATATTGGATGCAAAGCTGAAGGTCACTCTCAAGAGCGGAGATAGAAGGAATCTGGGGAAAGTCTAGCAACTTTAGGAAATACTTTTGTAAGTACTTAGTATAAACAACCAGAAGTTAGGTATGGGAGCTAGGTATGTTTAGCCTGATGAAAAGAAGGTTAAGAGGTGACATGATAACCATGTTTAAATATCTGAAAAGAGGTCATGTTGAAGATGGAGCAAGCTTGTTTTCACCTGCTGCAGAGAGTAGGACATGGAGAAATGTATTCAAACTACAGGAAAAGAGATTTCACCTAAACATCAGGAAGAACTTCCTGATGGTAGGAGCCATTCAACAGTGGAATATGCTGCCTCAGAATGTGGTAGAGTCACCTTCTTTGGAGATTTTTAAGCAGAGGTTGGACAGCCATTTGTTGGGGTGCTTTGAGTGTGTGTGCCTCCATGGCAGGGAGTCAGACTCAATGGCCAATATGGTCTCTTCCAACTCTATGATTCTATGAAAGGAGAACACATCCTAAATATGGAGGTTATTTTTTGCACTCTCGGTCCTTATGTATTCACCATATATTTGGGCTTCCTTCCTGTCCTGTTTTCTCCCATTCTGCCCTTTTGACAATGTGTCCCATTCTGCCCTTTTGATGATGTTTGAGGTCTGTGAGCAATTATAGAAGTCAAGCACAATGGAACAGGATGATTGTTCGTCTGCTTGATCAGCTAAAACAATCACTTGGATTCCATTCAAGAAACCCCAATTTCTATTCAAGAAACCTCTGTTTTTCAGGTGTATACCTTCAACATTCAAGCATCACAGTTCACATTTGTGCCTCCTTCTTCTCTGTCCTCCTTATGGATTCCTCCGCTTTTCAAAGGAAAAGCAACATTACTTTGGAGAGAATGTGAAGATAGCAGACAATATGGAAATAGCAGAGGGCAAGTGTATGTCATTTGAAGCCAGAGATTTCAGACCTCTCACTCTCAGAAATGCCACCCAACACCATACAGCTTAAGAGGGCTGCACAGAGATTAATTGAACCACGAGATCTATGGATGTAATTTTTCACTAAGTTTCTTCTCAAATGTAAGAAGTAATTTCAGCAATTTTCTTCCCACTGCAAGAAAGTCTTCAAAAGCCACACAGTTTTCAAAGGCTATTTGCATTTTGAGATTTATTCTGCTCACAATATGCACATGGTTGTTTTGCACAGACCAAAGCACTTTTTACACAGGAAACAGCATTTTCTGTGTGAAAAACAAAATTTCAGCACAGAATTATTGATACTGTTTCCTATGCAAATCATCGATGTGTGAATTTACATACAATAAATCCCCAATTACAACATTTTAGATACAGAAAACAGCATTTTCTCAGCAGGAATTAACACATTTTCTGTGTAGACAAAATCTGTCAATCAGATGTCTATGGAAGTCCCAATCTAAGTAAAAGTGAGCTTGAAGCAGGCTGAGTCCACCTTGAATTGTAGCTACTGCGATTTGAGCTGAAATTATTACATTTGTGAACAATCTTACATAGAAGAGTAAGGGCATTTCTGCACTACACTGTTATAGTGCTATTATTCCACTTTCAACATCCTATGAAGTCCTGGGCCCTTTTCGCACGGTATTTTCCATGCTAAAGGATGCCTGGAGCATCGCGCAATTGTGAGAAGTGATCTGCATGACGTACTAACAATCGTGTGATGCTCCAGGGGCCAGCAGGCAGCGATCATGCACCTTTTCATTTTTGGCTAGAAGCTGAAAATGGTGCATGATCATGCATTTCTCCCGGATCCCACATGCACTTACCTGGCATGCAGAGCCTCCGGAGCCGCACTGGTCACACTTCCTGCCCCAGCGCAGTCTGGGAAACTGCCAGGGTGTGCTGCGGAAGGAATAGGTGGGGCTCTCGCACAAGCAGGCAGCTCGTGCGGAGCCGAGGGACCCTGGACACGAGAGCCTCTCACCAGAAGCTGCTCACATGATCCCCTCACTTCAGCACCGGAAGAAGGCAAGGTGCAGAAAGGTCCCTGGAGTTTGCAGTTTCGGGAGTGGCATTTAGAATTCTCAGCCAGAGAGCTCTACAAACCCCAGAATTCCACAGGATGTTGAAAGTGGAATAGTAGCATTATAACAGTGTAGTGTGGAAACGCCCTAGGTTTCATCTTCAGGAACAGATCTTGATCTCACATAGAATCATCGAATCATAGAAATGTAGAGTTGGAAGAGACCACACGGGCCATCCAGTCCAACCTCCTGCCATGCAGGAACACCCGCAAAGCACTCTCGACAGATGGCCATCTAGCTTCTGCTTAAAAATCTCCAAGGAAGGAGACTCCACTACACTCCGAGGCAGCATCTTCCATTGCCGGACAGCCCTGACCATCAGGAAGTTCTTCCTGAGGCTCAAGTGGAATCTCCTTTCCTGCAGCTTGAATTCATTGCTCCTTGTCCTGGTCTCTGGAGCAGCAGAAAACAAGCCCTCTCCTTCCTCTACATGGCATCCCTTCAAATATTTAAACATGGCTATCATGTCCCCTCTGAACCTTCTCTTCTGCAGACTAAACATACCCAGCTCTCTAAGTCTATCCTCATAGGGCATGGCTTCCAGGCCTCTCACCATTTTGGTCACCCCCCTCTGGACTTGCTCCAGCTTGACCATGTCCTTCTTGAATTGGGGTGCCCAGAACTGGACACAGTATTCAAGATGAGGTCTAACCAAAGCAGAGTAGAGTGGTACCAGTACCTCCCTCGATCTAGACACCATACTCCTATTGATGCAGCTGAGAATTGCACTGGCTTTCTTGGCTGCCGCATCACACTGCTGACTCATGTTCAGCTTGTGGTCTATTAAGACTCCTAGCTCCCTTTCACACGTACTGCTATCCAGCCACGTGTCCCCCATCCTATATTTCTGTATTCCATTTTTTCTACCTAAGTGTAGGACCTTACACTTCTCTCTGTTGAATTTCATTTTGTTAGCCTTGGCCCAGCTCTCCAATCTATCCAGGTCATTTTGAATTTTGATCCTGTCCTCTGACGTATTAGCAACCCCTCCCAATTTGGTATCATCTGCAAATTTGATGAGCATGCCCTCTATTCCTTCATCCAAGTCATTGATAAAAATATTGAACAGTACTGGACCCAGGACAGAACCCTGTGTCACCCCGCTAGTCGCTTCTCTCCAAGATGAAAAGCAGCCATTCGTGATCACCCTTTGGGTTCGGTCGATCAACCAAGTACAAATCCAACTAACAGTAGCCCTGTCCAGCTCGCATTTTACTAGCTTCTTTGCAAGAATGTCATGGGGGACTTTGTCAAAGGCCTTACTGAAATCGAGATATGCTACATCCACGGCATTCCCTTCATCTATCAAGCTAGTAACTCTATCATAAAAAGAGATAAGATTAGTCTGGCATGACTTATTTTTGAGAAATCCATGTTGACTTCTCGTGATTACCGCCTTGCTTTCTACGTGATTAGCAACTGACTGCTTAATGATCTGCTCCAGGATCTTTCCGGGTACTGATGTCAGGCTGACTGGGTGATAGTTATTTGGGTCCTCTTTTTTTCCCTTCTTGAAGATGGGGACAACATTTGCTCTCTTCCAGTCTGCTGGAACTTCTCCTGTCCTCTAAGATTTCTCAAAGATTCTGGGAAGCGGTTCCGAAATGACCTCTGCCAGCTCTTTTAATATCCTAGGATGCAATTCATCTGGCCCTGGAGACTTGAATTCATCCAGTGTGAGCAGATATTCCTGTACCACCTCTCTACCTATTACGTGCCTCATTTCCCCGGCTTCCTCACCTGCTTCCCAACCGCCAGGTTGAGTGCTTGTATCCTTCTGGGAAAAAACTGAGGCAAAGAAGGTATTAAGTAGTTCTGCCTTTTCTCTTCCCCCTGTAAGTAATTCGCCATCTTCTCTGCGCAGCGACCCTATCGTCTCCTTCTTTTTCCTTTTCCTGCAGACATATTTTAAAAAGCCCTTTTTATTGTTTTTAATGTCTCTGGCCAGTCTAAGTTCGTTCTGTGCTTTAGCCTTTCTGACCTCCTCCCTACATCTCCAGGCTACTTGACTAAGTTCTTCTGTGGTTTGATCCTGTGGGCTTTGCAAAAAGATATATTCCAAAGTTGGAAAGTTAAACATTCACCAACTCTTGTTCATTGGTTAGAAGATATTAACAGTTTAGCTATGCATGAACTTATATTTTATAGATGATAGCTTCTTTTTTTCTCTCCTTTTTTGTCTTTTTTAAAAAATGCAATAATAATTATATTAAAACATACACACCAGGCATTCTTTTGGTTGTAATACTTTTTAATTGCTTCTTCTGTAACTGTTAACATTTTTCTCACCAGCCTTCCAAACTCACCCCACCACCGCCACCCTGTTAGCAGTTTCTTAGCCAGGTATGTTTCTGTCGCAGAGCACTGGGTATTGATTGATGGTTGTTTCTTAGTCTAAAACTGTTTCCCAAGAGAGAACAGTTAATGTACTAGATTTTGGCTGTTTATTAACTTGTGATTCAGCAATTTCTGTCCATTCAATCTGTCTTTGCTTTCATCCAGTGTATGTCAGACATTCCTGAACTTGGTGATGAAACCCAGCACAGTGGTGTGCATGAAAGGGGCTTATGGATTAGAGAAATTCTATATAAGGCCAAATTCCTGTGTGTCTTAACCCTTCACTGAGACCTAGCTAGAGAGGGTGGTTGTGTTGTGTTTAAACAGCTGAGGAAAAGACATGGAGAATTAGTATTTAAAGCAGAGACTTAAGCCATTTCCACCCTATAATGTTATAGTGCTATTATTCCAATTTTAACATCCTATGGAATCCTGGGGTTTGCAGTTTAGGGAAGAGCATTTAGAATTCTCAGCCAGAGAGATCTTTGGCCTCAGTAAACTACAAACCCCAAAATTCTACAGGATGTTGTAAGTGGAATAAAAGCCCTACAGCAGTGTAGGGTGGAAATGGCTTCTGTGTCAGAGTCTGTTAGAAATCTGACTTTTTAATGTAACAACACTGTACTATATATGAGCTCTAACAAGATACTTTATCTGTTATGCTACTGTAATAAATGTTACAGTTTGTTTATAACTATTGAGTTGGTCTGAGTTATCTAAAGTCATTAATAATGAAGAAAAAAACACTGCCTTTAATAAATTGTTTAGTTCTGAGTGAACACTTAGACTGTAGACCTGTGAACACTTAGACCTGTTACACAATGGTTGTGATAAAATAGTGGAGTAAGCGCTGAGTGATATTGACAGGCCACCTTAGTATAGTGGAAAAGCCAAACCAATCTGAGAGCAATAAGGGCCTGTCACAGTTATCCCAAAAATACTACCTCAGTTTTTGCACTGTAGTCTCTACCAAGTGTGTCTGATTTTGATCAGTGGTATAATGGGAAATGATTGCAAGATTTAAGAACTATATTGCTAAGAGGCTGAGATAAACCACTTTCAACCCATTCATCTGTTTTGGCCTCCATTGAAGAGATGAGTAGTAGCTATATCACACAGTAATATTCTGGGTTTTCTTTTCTATAACCAAATTGGTAAAATACTAAGAAAATACAGCACATAAAATGACAACATAAATCTATATGGAAGCATATGGGATTGTTCCATTATCAAAGAACTGGCCTTTGAAGAAGTTATAATTTAAGACTCAGTATGCCATAAATAAATGTCAGCACAAAGAAATGTGCACTATTTTAAGCTCAGAAATGCTCTTCTTGTAGTGAAATTGAATATATAAAGAATATTTGGTAATGGGGAACATTACTAAACTATGTTCTCATAAGCAAAATCTAGCACAGCAAACAATCCTTCTCCTCAGCTCTTGAAGTCTTCTGTCTAACAACATGCCTTTCTCATCTTTTTATATTAAAAATAATAAATAACACATTCCTTCTCTGCCTATGTAGAAATCAAATGTAACAAGGAAAGGTTAAGCCTCTTTTAGCTCAGAAAGTAGTCCATAAGCTTTCTCTGAGAATATTCAAAAAGAAGTTAGCTGTTCAGAGACAGTGTGGTGTGATGGTTAGAAGGTGGGACTGGCACTTTGGAGATTGAAGTTCAAATCCCTGGTGAACCATGAAATATGACCTTGTGTTGTAGCTCACTTCAATTATCAGAGGTGATATTCAGCTACTGAGGAACATAAGATGGAGGATGCAGTTGCACTTATGTGCTGCTGTTGGGTTTCCCACAAGCAACTGTTTTGCCCCTGTGTGAACAGAATACTGAACTACACAGGCCTTCACTTTGGTCTAACACAGCTTTCCTTATGTGTCTTTTTTGCTCTCAGTCCAAACTATCTCACAGGATTGTTTAGAGGATAAATCAGGAAGGAGGAGAGCTGCCTACATTGCCTTGAACTCATTAGAAGAAGCCTCTACAATTCAATAATATAAATGTAACTAATGCATTTACAATAATAAGTCTATTATATGAGAATTGATACAGGTGGCTTATGTTTAGTGATATACTGCAGGTGTGCAGAGTACTCCAATATCCTTCAGGAATTGTAGTTTCTTTTCAACAGGTCTTCTCTCCCCACAGTGCCATAGAAGCAGAATTTGAATAAGTTATAAGGGCAATGAATCATTAATTTTTTAACTAGTCATTTTTGGATTTTTACTGTGGGAAATGGGAAGAAACGTGCTTGCAAGGTATTATGCTCTGCATGTCAAAATTATTTGTCAGGATTTGGCTACTATGGAACCTGACTTGTTAGTTTGCCTCCAATAGCAAAGTATCTTGGAGTATCTCTGACTATCCCACGATTGAGGACCACATGGAAGGTCAGCTTTTCCATCCATGGGATGTCCTACATGCTCTGGTAGACAGAGTTATTTTTAGTGTGGTGATGCCACAAGTATTGTGTGTATACCAGTTCTTAGGGGAAAAAATGATTTGTGACTAACAATCAAGATTTACAATAATTCACTTTTTTTATTGGGAAATAAACTAACAAAAAAGATGCATTAACAATTGCAAGCAACGGTCAGAAGAAGTAACCATACAAAAGGTAGTGTGGTGAATAATTGTATCACATAGTCCCCAGCAATCTATGAAAATTAAAAAAGAAGTGTTATGTAAATGTATGTGTGGAGGGGTACATCTACAAAGGAGCCGTGACAGGGGACACCCTCCTCTACACTCTGAATATTCATGAACTGAATCACTTTTACTTCTTCAATTAGAGAACTTCTGATGAAAAGTACATTCCACTAACAATCTGCTTAAACATTACTTTTTAAACAAATCTGTTCACAAGGTATGGGGAATGTGTGGCCTGTAGCTGTTGTTAGACTGCACTCCAGCCATCTCTCACCATTGGCTGTGTAGACCAGGGCTTATGAGAGATGCAATAAAACAACATCTGGAGGGCCATATAATTCCCATCCCTGCCATATATCAAACCAGGTAATTGTAAATCTTGATTATTAGTCACAAATCATTTCCCCCCTAAGAACTAGTATACACATAATACTTGTGGCATCACCACACTAAAAATAACTCTGTCTAGCAGAGCACATAGGACATCCCATAAGGACTGCAATACCTCAGTGTGAGGACAACAATCCATGAAATAGGAATCTCTGATACATTTTTTTTCCTTTTTCTCCCCACATTTTCTTTGTGGCAGGATAGCAATGCAGTTCTTTGACTTTCACTGAAATCTAGTTACCTTCAAGAGCAAGGTTAGGAGCTGCCTGCTGCTCCAGGCATTGGACTTCATTTCATATTAGCTCTGGCCAGGCTGAGCAATAGTGAAACATGATGGGTATTGTAGTTGAACAGAATCTGGAAGGTCATAGTGTCCTCAGCCCAGTTGGAAAGCATCTACAGACAAAGAAGCATGCCATTTAGGATGTACTCCTGGTGGAATGCTATACATATTTGTGTTTTAACAGAATAAATATTTCCTAGCTGGCTGACTTGCAGCTAATGTGACCTCCATTCTGTCTTTACGTGTCCCTCTTCAACATTTCCATGCTGAGATTTTTCAATGTTTGTGACACCGAATTGCTTGCCAGGTGTGCATAATTGCGGGCACCCTGATGAGATGAGGGAGCACCAGCTGCTCTGAGTGGAGAGCTCCAACATCTTCTCTAAGAACAGAGTTTGAGCCCTCTAATAGTTCTCTGTGTTTACTCATCTTTCGGTTCCTTAAGACGAAGAGCCAACAATTGATTAACTCGGTTACTGATACTGTTTGTGGAGACACTGGGCAATGTTTGCTTGGCTGAGACAGCTGCAATGTATTGCAGCAGCATCAAACATTCTTCCCTCATCTGTCTTCTACCTATCAGCAATTTTCCTGCTGTGAACAGGGAGAATGAGGAAGGAAAAGAAGATTCAAGACTGGTCAGGAATGGATAGACATGGATGGGCCTGCCTGCATTGCTTTATCCCACATTCATATTTTCTTAGGCCATTTCCACACGGGCATATTGCCCACGCTAGGGCGACCTCTCTTGGAGGTCTTCTTCACCGCGGGGTGCGCTAGAGCAGTTAAAAAAAGTGAGGCTCTAGACCTCAAACTGCTCTAGCGCAGCCGCGGGGGTGACGCTGCGAGTTTTATAAAAACCACCTTCGAAAGTGGTTTTTATAAAACTCACCCACGCTGCCCCGTGGCAACCCCCGGTGAAGAACTGCAGAGACGCGGTAGCACGTCCCTGCAGATCTGCCCGGGGGCGGGCTTCCAGCTGGTGCGCTGTCCTGATTGGCGGAGCGCCACCGTAAGCCGCCGGCTGCCATTTTGGGCGCCGCCGAGCACCGCTGAACGCCGCTGGTGTTTAGAACGGCGGATCCGCACTCTCTGCAGGGACGGAGCAACCCACTCGCGGGTAAGCTCTGCCCCTGCGTGCGCGGCCCCATTTCGCTCCCCCCGTGAGGAAAGGGCCTGAATCTCAAACTCTTTCTGGTGACTTTGTGAAGAAATTTGCACATTTTGGAATGTTCCCAAGAAAATGAAGTTTCAGCTGAATGAAATTCACAACTGTTCACCGAGAGATGCGATAGGTTAGACTACCATATCTACTTGCCTTCTCTGTAGCTGCTGAAGATGAAAAGTCTGTCAGAAAAAAAGTAGCCACATTGATTTAGCAACACAAACAATGTTAAATACAAAGGGATTCGAAGTCAGACCCTGAAGAGATAAACATACGAAGCTCTTTTTCTAGTTGCATCTTTTATAAGGGTGGGACAAATCCAGAATTTTTCAAATCCAGATCCAAGTCCCTGGGAGGTTCTGGGAATCCACAAATCTCACGAATCTCGAATCTTTTGAATTCTTTTTTTTAAAAAGGGTTTAAAAAGGAACTTTTAAAAAAATTTAAAGCTTTTTAAAGCTTTTTTTAAGCAGATCTTTTTTTTTAAAAAAACTATTTTTTGGTTGGTGGATCTGAAAGATTTGGTTCACCTATTTTTGCACAAGAGTTCGGATTTGTGAATCTCAAATCCTAGCTGAGGATTCAAGGATTCAGTTGGCCCATCCTTAATTTTTTAGTTTCACTTTGGTCTCCTCTAGTTAGGAGAAATGTTTCAGGAGACTGTGAAACCTATTGCTATAGTTCTCTCACTCTTCTTAAAAGTACAAATTACATTTCTGTAGTCAAACACTATTTTCTAGCTATTCCAAGCCCAACTGCAACAATTTATTCCCATTCTTGGGTGGGTTTCTTTTTAATTCTTAGACATATCAGAACAAAACACTATCCATCGCTCTTTCTTTTAGAGTTATAGTGGATCAGTGGATCAGTGAAATGGCGCTTCCACACTAAAGCACCATGATGCCTCAGTGAAACCCCTCTGCCCCCCAAAAAAATCCACATCAAAATGCCAGAGATTAAAATTCTCTTCAAAGTGTAGGACCAGATCAGCAAACTGCTTCCTGCTTTTAACAATGTGTTAAAAGATCCAAGAAATCACTATAAACAAATCTTTTTTTTTTTTTAAAAAATGATTTAAATTTTAAAATCCCAAGTTATTTCCATTGAATTTATGAAGAAATGTGTGAAGTTCTTCTCAGAAATGAACCAAACAAAATTATCCCTCATCTTTATTTTCTACTTAGATGACAGCCTTTTTCCTTGCAAGAGACACCCTCCAAGGCTATACACATTATTACAATAAAACTGAAAAAGCATGTACACTCTTATCACTCTGCCCAGGGAAATTTCTGGCAGAAAGATCCGGACTAGGGACACAGTCCTTTCCCTTACATATTCAGTTGTTGAATGCACAGATCATTCCTGAAATTCAGCCAGGAAACTTCAGCAGTTCAGTGGAATCAATCATTAACATATACATTATTTAACTTGGGTACAAGACTGCAGCCTTTAAACAACAATAACCACCTTTTTGGCTGTTCACAATTTTATGTCTCCCACGTCTTCAGAGAACATAATGCTAGAGAGGGCCAGAATAAAGGATTTTCACAAACAGCTGTCCATTTATTTGAAGAAATCAACTCCCGTCTCCAGAAGTAAACAGCTTTTGTTAATTTGTTAGCTTTGCAGAATAACAAAGGGCCAGATGTAATTATGCTCCAGGTAAGATGCTAACACTGATGCAAAATAAAGTTTCCCACATGGCACGCTTCTGCCCAGGATTTGTGAAACACATGCAACATCCATCACACTTGTGACTCACATTTCACCCACTATATTTTTATTATGATGTACTGGGTTTGCTTTTTCTTTAAACAGCTATTACTGTCACTCCACGGCTGTTGATGATTCTGTTTTACATCTTACTGCATGGTTAATGGTGATGATTGGGAAACATTTTCAGCCCTTTATATTTCATTGCATTGTTAATCGATTCTGTTCAGATGGTTAACAGCTCCGTCACAGTGAAATGATGATATTCCTAAAATCCGATCTGGGACTAAATAGGATTGATTACAGACATGACAAAATGTAAATGGCTCTTTTCATTATATTATGGGAAATGCTGCACCTGACCAAACTGAATGGAACTAATGCTTACTTTAAAAACCTTTCTAAAGTCTTTTCTGAGGTAGTATTCCTGAAATAAACCTTTCAAAATTGATTGACCAGTTGTCCCTAAGTCACTTTAATACAGACTAAGATAACCAATATTTTTTTGTTCTTGTCAAAGCTTTTGGATTGTTTATAGCTCCACAACAGACATGCAGCTGTTCACACTTTTTGTACCATAGTATCTTCATGATAGGAAGGAGCTTCTGTCTTTCAAAGAAGAGCCTAAGGACTTCCAAGTGTTCATTCAACTAGTCCAGGATTGTCTCTTCAAGAGTGGGCCAAATGAGATGAGAAATGAATATTAAGGATTGGGCTGAACATTCCATACCAAACATCTCAATCACAAATGCCCCTCTATTAGATAGGGAGGTCTGCAGTTGGTGTCCACTCATGTTTGCTTGAATCCAAGTGGAACTTTCCATGAAGCCAAAAGCTTCAAACATTTTGAAGTTGTGCCTGGCAAAGAGCTCAAGAGCTGGGGACAATTTTTATCCTTTGATTTTTATGTGTCCAGACATTGTTGTTTAAGCAGAGAAACAATGTGAAATGAAACAAAGATAGGTGGGCCTCAATGCATAAAGTCTTCTTCCTGTTTTCAAAGAGGTCACATATATATCAGTTAATCCTGCTCAAAAGTGTGCATGAATGGAACAAAAGAACCTTGCAGCATACTTTGTTTGAAACTACTTTCCTTTGCTTTGCTTTGCTTTGCTTTGCTGAGAAATATTGCCTCTAATGTCAAAATGGGTGTTTCCCCCTCCACTTTAAACTGGAACTTCTGCAGACTTTTCTCTGCCAAGGAGCCAAAAGGGAAACTTCTTATCCCCACTATAGCATATGGATTAAGCATTGCAAGGTATCTATCTAAGCAGGGTCCCATTTCATATTTTTGGAAAATTCTTATTCACAACAGACGGTTTAAAAGCCCTCTCTCCTTCAGCCCCACTTCAGATGTTTTGAAGAAGGTGGAATTGGATTTGACTTAAGCTGCTAATGCTGCATTTCATATAATGTCATAAGCAGTGACAGTCAATTGACCCTGAGCCAGAAATTGCGAGAGAGCTTATTATTTTGGTAATTTTCCAATAATGCAGGATGGATATTAGGCGTGACTTGATGATCAGTATTTCCAATGAGAACCTTTCAGGGGTAGAGTGCTATAATTTTTCTTTTTTATCATAACAGCATGTGATGGCTGGATTAATCTCCTCTGCCAAGGTCTTCACTAAGTGAGCACGTCTGTGGCCAAAATTCATTCTGGGTGAAGCAGTAAGTTGATTGTGAAAATCTGGTCTCCTGCATCTTAAATAATGATCCTGCACAAGATGTGCTAATTGTTTTGAGACTCAGTTGTAGTCTTTCAAGTAAGGAAACATTTGCATTCAAAACTGGATGTGGGGGTTAACATGACCTTCTAAAAGTTGTTCAGTTGCAGTTCCCAACAGCACTGGCCAGTGCAACCAATGGTATGAGATGATGGGTATTGCAGTTCAAAAATGTCTGAAGAGCTACACCTTTGCCATCCTTGATTTAATAGACAATGAAGAAGATGCACAGACAATTACTTACAATATAAGATGGGAGGGCATTTATTTGACAAGTGGCTGATGACTCAGAGAACTGGCAGATCACAGAAGAAAGAGACAATTATAATGCAATGACAGATGTATATCTTCAGAATAAGCCTTGTTGATTCAATGGAACTTACTACCAGTTAAGCATGTATGGAATTTCATCCCTAATGGGACTTAGTACCAGATGAGCGTGTATCGGTATGTTATCCTGGCTGACCCAGATTCTAAGGATCTATGGAATATTGTTGATAGACTGGGTCAACAGCTCATTTGAAAATTGTGCTAAATATTTATTTCCTTTTCTTGAAAATTACTGTCATTTTTTGTAAGTTCTGTGGGAACGAAGATGTCCAAGAAAGATGTCAGACTTCTTCATAGAATTATTGATTCCGCAAAAGCCCTCTTAATATGTTAATCACATAAATGCTGTCCAATTGTAGAAAGGAACAGGAGAGTTGTGCCATTGTCCCAAAGTCATTCAGCTTTCACATTCTGCTCCCTGAGCAACATAACTTTACATAAAGGTCTTTAAAGGAGCAGGGCAGACTTTTTTCATTGGAACATAAACCTTCCTTGATTAGGGTTACAGATCCCATGGAGACTGAGAAACATAAAAAACCATGTCCATGAGTTTGCCACTCTCAGCTATCCATGCTGAATGTTTCAGTTTCAGGGTGGTAGGTCAGGGTAGAAATGTGGATTGGGCCAAAGGTAAGGGCCAGGCTTGTAGTGAGGCTGAATGGAGACCATATGTCCAAAAAGTAGCTTCATTTTTCTTATTGTTCAGTTCTTTCCTATATGACTATATTATTGAGACAGCATATAGTGGTTTGAGCATTGGACAATGAGTATGGAAACTGGGTTCTAATCCCTGCTCAGCCATGGCGATTATGGCAAGTCATACTCTCTCAGCCTCAGAGGATGGCAAAGACAAACCTCTTCTGAACAAATCTTGCCAAGGAAGATGGGTTCATCTCTAGAGCCCTTTTTGCACCTTACCCTTTTGCGGAGCTGGGATGCGGGGCTAGCACAAGAAGCCTGAGGAGGAAGGCTCTTGCATCCCTGCTGCTTCAGCTCTGCAGCAGCTTCCTGGTCACGTGAGCACCCTGTCTCTTCCATTTGCAGTGCAGCCTGGGACCTCCCAGGCTGCACTGAGGAGAGGATGCACAACTGGCCCGGCTCCCAAGGCTCCGCACACAAGATAAGTGCGTGCGGGCCCCGGAGCGATATGTGACCGCGCAGCATTTTAGACTTTGAGCCGAAAATGAAAAAATGTGTGTGCGGTCCCCGCCAGGCTCTTGAGCGTCACACAAATGTGAGTGCATCGTGTGGACCACTCCTCACATTTACGCAACGCTCAAGGGGTCCTTTTGCTTCAGAAATGCCGTGCGAAAAAGGCCTGGGGGTTGTCATAAGTCAGGAATGACTTGAAAGCACACAGCAACAACAAAGGCCATTTCTGCACTGAGGCCTCTCCCTAAACTACAAACCCAGGATTCATAGGATGTTGAAAGTAGAATAATAGTAATATAACAGTCTAGTGAGAAAATGGCCAAAATTATAAACTTTCAAATTTTCCCTTCACTGATTAGACATGGAAGGCACCTCATCAAGAAAATGTTCAACCACTATGCGTCCCCCCATACTGAGACTTTTTGTGAGGAATCCATGTGTGCTAAAAAAGCTAAAACTTTGCTTTGTTCAAAAAGCTTAGGTTTTGCCTTTAAAAAATAAATAGTTCAAAATACAATTCTCTGGGAGAAAAGTTTATTCTTGCACAAAACCCAGTTTCTGCACAAAAGCCACATTTTTGGCACAAATTTACAGAAAAAAAGAACAGGGGTCTCACAATGCCATGCCTCCCTCTAACCTATGATTGTGGGTGCTTGGAGAGTGGCCTAGCACAAAGGCAAAGATCTGCAGTGCAATCAAAACTTGGTCCAGCTTTCCCCAGTCTGCAAGTAGCCTTTGCAGAAAAGCTGAACTGCAACACAGAGTGACTGCTGGAAGCAATATCAGATACAGCTCATAAAAGTATCCTTACTAACTCCGAACCCTTGGCCTTTATCCCTATGACTCCTAGAAATCACTCCTAACTCTCCTCCTGTTCTTGCCTCTATCCTTTTGGTCCCATCTGACAGACTTAATCGGCTTGCTGACCCCTGTACTTTTTTGACTTGGGCTTGCTTAATTTATAACTCTCCAGAGAATTATTTATGAAAAAGCACAAGCAAATGTGTAAAAGTTCTTGTAATCTTACATAGTGGGGAAGCAAACTTTACAACAGTTTTGTTTCTTGTGCGCAAGAGTTAAATAAAAGAAAATTAAATATGGCTGACTAAGACTGTTAAAACATGTTAGGTAGTATTGTATTGTATTTATGTCTTCATTGTATCCTCTGCCAAGTCTGACTGAATAGTAGAATATGGACGTCATTAGCTTATCTAATTTGCATTATTATGGAATTTCCCTCCCCACTTTCAACCACCAGAAATGGAGGAAGGTTCTTGAAGGGTTATTTGCTTCATGTGCCAATATTGCTTGGCTGAATATGGTAGTATGTATGTTACTTCAGTGTTTGATTAATGCATGGAAAAGGCTTGCTTCGCAGTTCTACAGTTTTTTCTTCATCATGAGGTATCTGAAGTCTGTGCAGCTTCCCAGTTTCCAGCCTCTCTGAACAAATTCAAGAAGCAGTACCAAAGCCAAATCCTTGAGAACTACACACATGTGTGATGATACCTACAAAACTGTATTGAGAAGGTAGCTACTGCTATACAGAGGGATTTCAGATGAGGTGTTGAATGTCACTATTGCCTGTAGAGGGAAGTCAAACTCTATGGTCAATTTGTCTGGAAAATAATTTACTGATGTCGTTTAAAATATTTAGACAGGTTAAGCCCATGCTAGGTATTAGTATACAATGAGGGATCCCAACGGCTTGAGGAGATTAAAGGTTTGTTTCATGTATAAGAGTCAAATGCTAATGCAACACAATGAAAACACATTCAGTTCTCAGAAGGATTATTGAGACTTTCAAAAGATTTCAATCTACAATAGGTTCCCAATTATTATTATAATGACTTTCTAGAAATATTTCTTTCAGGAATAGTAAAATGTTCTATAAAAGAGAGAGAGAGGGAGGGAGGAAGGGAGGAAGGAAGGAAGGAAGGAAGGAAGGAAGGAAGGAAGGAAGGAAGGAAGGAAGGAAGGAAGACTCACACATATGTTCAGAAAAATAAGATTAAGAGTCAAGGATTTTTTAAAAGATAATAATTTTGATTAACCTATGCCTGATCATATGGCCTGTAAGTCACCAGAGGTACAATCGGGGTGACTGTAAGAATGTAAATGATTACTGCAAAACAGCTTTTATCCAGTAGTAAAGAGAGGATGGTAGTATCACCTTGCTTCTGGATATAAAGATTTCAAGAAAGAAAAAAAAGATGCTGGGATGGATTGCTAATTGTCCCACTGCACTGCTGTGCTTATCTACATTCTCACTCAGAATAGAAAACATGAAGTTAAACTACAGAGCATTCCTGCCATTCATGTCAATTACAACATAAAAATGCCATCCGAAGGTGGGGAAAAACAATCTTGTTTTTACTTAGAAATCTGATATGCTGCAATGGATTTGGAGCCTGGACAGTCCCATGTGGCTCTTGAGGATTCCACATTAGACATGGAGCTACTTCATCCTATGGAGCATCATCGACTGAAACATCAGTTTTAAAGGACCAGGAAACACCTCAGCCTGCTTTAAAGCAAAGTAAAAGCAAAGCAAGAGGAAATTATTAAGCCAGCTGTGCTAACTAGCACAGCCAAGGCCATCCCTTTGCTCTGAATAACAGTTCTGAAACTCCTTATGTAGCTTTCCCAGATCTTTTCCTCTGTGGAGTTCCAGACACCAGTGTGTTCCTTGGATTTCTTTCTCTCTCCCCTCTCTTTCTCATTCTCTCTCTGATAACTATCTGACTGGCACTGGATCCTGCTCAAGACTGCTTTTCACATTTAGACCCTGGAGAAACATTTTAACGATGCTATTCTTTCTCTGCCACTCTGTCTATAACACCAGACTGGTTTGGTTTCTCCACTGTGTGTTCCCATATACCATCAGTGCACTCACTTGCCAGTCTTAAACAGGTGGAGACTTGCCTACACATCTATATCTTTCTCTAAAGTTTAGACCTACAAGAGAGCCAGTGATTACTTACAAAGTAATCAACCTTATATGAGATGGAGGAAACATGTCTTCCAGTGCAATCCTCTGTTATCAGGCTGTACACTCCCACACTTTCATATGGTATAATTGGTAAAATATGATTTAATTGGCAAGATATGTCAATTGGCTTTGATATAAAACATGTCCTGCTATGGTTGTAAGGTTGAGCTGGACAAGGGGAAAAGACTGCTTGAATATGTGTCCTGCCAGTTAGGTAAGAAACCCCTTCTAGGTGTAGCCAGGTCATAGTCAGGAAATGAACGGGTAACTCTAGAGATAACAGGCTTGCAGCTAGCTTTAATGTCTCTGTATTTTAGGACAATAGCAACCAGGGGATTCCCACCAAACCACTGATTGTCTGATCTCCTTTTTCTCTGACCAAGAAATCTGTCCTTCATTTTAAAATCTATCTGACAAGCACAAAGCTGTCAGGCAACCATTAGTCCTTTTGTCACCTAAAGCTAAAACCATCAGCCTGTTCAGGACTCATTGTCCACTCTGTGTACTCTGTTGTTTACTTGGTCAGACAGTCATTCACACCTTTGCCCTCCAACCAGAAATCATTTATAAAAACTCTTCAGTTTTGATTAGCTAACTTAAAGTACACCAACTGCTGGTTGCCACTCTGTCATTCTGATTCCTGATTGTATACTGTCCTTAGATGCAAATCTAAGACACACTGTTACTTCTTTGCTATTCTTCTGGACTGGTAAATGTCACTCACTTCTCTCTAAATCTTGCTATCTAGAAAACTTTCCTCTCTTTTCCTTTGGTTAGCCTTCTGTGATGCCATGCCTGTTTGAGATCTTGTGTGTGTGATTAATTCCCCCAATAAAACATAATTTAGTTTACTTTTGAAGCTCAATCTGGTTCTTCCCTGTATGTGACCCATAAACATTGGTGTCAAAAGTCTCATTAAGTTATTCTCCCTTGACAAGCCTCCTAACTGAGCTAATAATTCTTCACCTTTGCATGGAAGAATTGGCATCACAGGTGGACCCTTGAGTCACCCACATTTTGGAGTTAAAATCTCCAAAATCCAATTTCTTCCATGGGACTTTTCAAAGAAAAAGATCCTTTCTTGGCCTGGGGACTGGTTTCCAACCTGGGGAAAGTCTCAGGGTCTGAATTCAAGCAGTGAGCAGAATTAAGGGCAACATCCAGTAACAATACAAAGTGACTACAAGCCAAAAGCCAAATGCAGTTCTTACCAATTTGGACCTTTACACAAAAAAATTCTATGCACTTTTAATCAGAAGTAAGCCACACTGCTGCAGCTTTGAGGCATGCAAATCATAGCTCAATTTCATGCAACAGGAAATGCAAGCTTATTTCCATGAAATAGTTTCCGAGACTGCAAATCAGAGCTCATTTCCATATAATATATTTTTAGGTTGCAAACAGGAATGCAGTTCCATGCAAGAACTTTCATGGGTTTGTTATAGCCTCTCACTACTGATCAGAGGTAACCAGTGATGTATTTAGGTCTTTTACTCCAAATCTCAAGTCAAGTCTCAAGTCGCTACCTTCAAATCTCAAGTCGAGTCTCAAGTCCTTGCAAGGTACTTTCACGTCAAGTCTCGAGACAGGTCTCAAGTCTGAGAGCCAACTTTATATCCCAACCTATATTCCAGAATTTCTGCACAGAGTCAAATAAAGTCAATTTTAACAATGTAAGTAGAGTCAGCCCTCTACTTTTGTGATTTTGCCATCTGCAGCTTCAGAAATGGGGAATAGGATCCTTCTTACTTCCCATTTGCAAAGCTTGCCTTCTGCTCTTAGGAAAAGTTTTAGAAAGCTCCTCCTATATGAAGCAGGAACAGACTGCTGAGCAGACCTCAACCCTGCCTCAAGCCCATTTGCTGTTCCCTCTGAGAAATGTGTCCACACTTTGGGCTTGAGGCAGATTGTCATGTGACCAGTAAATTGGAAGGTTTCTGGAGGAATGTGTTATGTTACTGAACCAAGGACAGCAAGTCAGTCAATAAAACTATGCAAGTCTCAAGTTGAGTTGAGTCAGTGTGTAATTTTTACCAAGTCAAGTCACTGAAATGACTTAAGTCTGACTTGAGTCCAAGTCAATTGACATGAGTCTACATCACTGGAGGTAACAACGGAAGAAGTAGGTGGGCCAGATGGACCAAATGTAGCCTCTGTGGAAATGTGCACACATATTAATGACACAGGGCACAGAAAGAATTAACCTGAGATGCTGCTTGCCTGCTTTAAATCCCCTCAGATCCTTCAAATTCTAAGTAGGAAAAGAAAACCAGAAGCAGATGACTTACATCTTTTGAACCTAATTCTCTTTCCCTTCCATCAGGAACCAATTTCACTAGAACCTGCTTTTCTTTCAGTTTTGTTTTCTCCTCACTGCCATCTTGACTGTCCATTCTGATTTGTCTGGTCACTCAGCTTTGGAACCATTTGCAATCACAAAACAAGAATCTACTTAAAATTTATTTAAAAGAAATACACCAGATCTAGAACTATCACTCTTATTTAGGATGAACATCTGGATTTGCATCATGGGGGTAGCATTCGTGTCAGCCCTTGCTTTTTATTTTTGTTTGAATACCCATAGAATCTCCAGTTCAGTTTCACTGAGCCTCAAAGCCAAATACGCCTAACTCCAGAAAGGGTTATTATTATGTTATTTAATGTGTTGCATGAATGATGTATAACATGCATCAACATACATCCTTGCAAGTTTATTATGTATTATGCATGGCACATAGGGCAATCATGTATCCTTTGAAAATTCAGATGTGTTCTGATATATATGTCCATGGCTATATAGCAATAATATTTACAATGATATAATCTGTAGAATAAATGCAGCCTTAAATAAACACTGTTCAGTTTGATATTTTGTGAGAGAGAGAGACAGAGAGAGAGAGAGAGAGAGATTCTCACATATTTATTAATTTACATGTCATTAACAGTCTTGATCTTAGTTGAGAAATCAGTGCTGCTTATTCAAAATTACAGTATGTGATTATCGGCATGCACAGGAAGCTTTTCTAGTAGAGCAACCAATAATACCTCCTAAGTAGCAACTGTCACAAATGCAAGGACTATACAGGCATTAATGGCTGTTTATGTCGGTGTCAAGGCTAAAACATATCAGGAGTAATTATGATGCAAATGTTCATGTGCAGCTGAAACTCATTTCACACATTTTTTTAAAAAAAGTCATGCTCATCATTTGATCTCCATTTGAAATTAAACCTGTGCCTTTGCAGCCTGCTCAGGCAAACAAGTAGTTCCATAAATACTGCTATATCACCACTACCCATGATTCTACAGCCGCTAAACACAACTCCGAAAGCTTTCCTGATAAGGCTTACTCCTAGAAATTGGTGAAGCCACACAAGGAAAGGAATTGGGTGCTTAGCTGCACGTATACGCACATCTTACTGTAACGGCATTTTTCATGCCTTGTGCTTCAAGATCTGAGCTTAGAGTTCTGCTTTTGTTAAAGATCATTTATAAGTTAAACCATACTGTTCCTGCTATTATTGTTATTTACAAATGAGATATATAGTATACTCTCTTTGTTGATCTTGGCATTCAGTATTAGCTAGGGATGGGGAGAATGTTAAAAAACAGTTGGAAAATCTGATCTTGGGAAGTTGTATCAAGTTGTAACAAGAAATCAGGATGAGAAGAATCCTGGACTGGCTAGGATCTTCATCATTCAGGACTTTAGCCAAAAGTGTGTGTGGCTTTGCAGAAATATTGTTTTCTGTGCAGTATGTTGTGCACAGAAAATGCATCCTGTTTCTGTGCAGAAAGTTAAGCCCAATTCTGTGCATAAAATACTGTTTTCTGCACAAAGTGTCCACACACAATATTTTTGTACAGAAGGCATCTCTCAGATTGTAAATAGTTTTCAAAAACTATATGGTTTTTGAAGACTCTTTCACAATAAGAAGAAAATTGCCAAAATTACTCATCATTTTCTTTAAGAAGAGAAATAATGAAGAATTACATTCCTTGCATGAGACTGAGTCCAACTGCCAGCCACTCTTGGAGCAGATCCATTGTGTCAACTTACCATCACTTCTATAAATCCCATTGAAGTATATGAAAACAGCATTTATGCAAATCCCTCTGATTCAGTGTGTTTATTCCAGCTGATACTAGTAAGTGGATACATGTAGTGGTCTGCATTTCGTAATCTAGTGTGGATCATTATCCTGGGTTGTGGTAGCTTGATTACTATGAGATCTTACAGAAAGAGAAGGACCGTCTAATTAGAAACAATAACTTTCCTAAGATCAGACCTGTGGTAGATCAGACCTTGGTATTTTTCAAAGAAGTAGACATATTAGTCTCTTACTGCATAGTAAGGGCGGGGGGAGGAGTGATGGTTTAGTCCAGTGGTTCTCAACCTGTGGGTCCCCAGATGTTTGTGGACTTCAGCTCCCAGAAGCCCCAGCCATTATGGTCAATGCTCAGGGCTTCTGGGAACTGAAGTCTAGAAACATCTGGGGACCCACAGGTTGAGAACCACTGGTTTAGTCTTAAAGGAACTGTTAAATTTCTTCCCATGTCCTCCTGCTTGAAAAGGTCTCATCTTTGGAGGAACCATTAAGCACCCCCTCATTTCAGCACTTCCAAAGTACCTTTCAAGAATTCAGGTGACATTGCATCCAAATGAAACCCCCAGTTCAGGCAGTGACCTTTTGACAACATGGGGACTTTCTTTTCCCCAAACCTTAAGCCCTGGATAAGGGCCCTGATGAGAAGTCAAGAACTGGTAGGGGAGCACAACCAATTTTATAGCAGCTCCACTGAAGATTAACTAGTGTGAAGGGAGCATCTATTCTACCTGTGTTGTCTTATTTATTTATTTATTTATTTATTTATTTATTTGGCAACTTCCCTGACTTTAATGAACTTTGACTCAGTGCCTACTTGCAAAGGAAAATACTGAGCTACACAATGAGGGTTAGCAGAAATGGGACTAAAAGTTATGATGAAACATAGTCAATACAGAAGATGCATTTGCATATGAACATTGCATCCATAGGTATTGCTGTAGCTTCCCAGCAGTAAATCCAGCAATTATGTCAGCATATCTTGCAACCATGCTGATCAGTGGAACTGCTTCCAGGTATACGTGGCTGTATCCATGGATATAATGGGCCACACACTACTATTCTCCATGGGAACGTGTTCCCCTAGATAGTTATGAATGTCACACGGGGAGTGATTTCAGATCCCTAGCCCCCAGTTACTGACAACAGCTGTGAACATATGTTGAGAAAGGCTGGATAATTCATTTAAAAAAGAATGGCAAAAATATTTCCTTTTCTCTAGTTGCGTGGTCTTTTCACCTTTCATCATTCAGCTGAGGAGTATATCACTGATTCTCCTTTATACTAGTTTCATTTCCATTCTACTTTTGAGAAACTGACAATTATAATCTAAAGATTTTCACTAGAATACTCATATTTCTAAATTCATTGTTTTGCAAAGATTCTAAATTCAGCATTGACAGGCCAACTAAATCCAATGAATTTTCCAATCTTGTGTAGTTCATTGCTCAAACCCATGGGGCTTTTTCTTGTCCCACAGAGCTTCAGAATTGTATTTCAGACTGTTCCCACACCCAAACCAACCTGTTATGGGTTGGCATTTTATTACTTTATCATTTCAGATCACCACTTTATTCCCTTGCACATCATTTCCTCCTTCCCCTCCAGTTGTCACTTACATAACCTCTTAGCTTCTTCAACTGGCATTTCTCTATCCTAATAGACTTCCCATGTGTGTGCTTCTGGCAAAACTCTATTCTCTCTCTTTACAATAAGAACCCCCATAAAATGCTTTCTGTATCTTCTTTATGTTGTTTTATGCACTTACTACAGTATTTTACTTGTGTGTTTATCAAGAATATTGACTAGGAAAATATATGTCTCTTCTTTGATGAGATAATAATGGTCCTTCTAATCCAGCAAATATTCAAAGGATGAGGGAGATTGTTGCTTTACAGTATATATCTTTACATGCATGCTTAAAAGTGAGTCTAAAATTACCTTAATTAATTAATCATAAAGGAAGCTGGGGCAGGGAGGACTGTAGTAGAACTTTTGAGACTAACTCATTAGTCTAGTTCTTCAGGGTAACTCCTATCTATACAAATTAATTTTTAAAAACAGTCTAGGTACCTTGTTTCAATAACTTTCAATATATATTCACATGGAAGTAGAAATCATTTTACATACAGGTTACAGCTACATAAATGTGCAGTCCCTTGGCTAAAAACATTTGGCCAACAATCAATATGCTGTAATTCTTTCTGTGTGTAGTCTATTAATATTTAAAATTATTACCTTAGGCTACCATTGCCTAGAGGTGCCATCACTGTTTTGCCTATAACTGCAAAATAATTATCTGGGTATAGTAAATGTGGGTATAGGAAAATGTTAAAGTCAAAGAACACCAAATTCTGTATAGTGAAATATTAATGATTTTATGTTTGCTTTTGTTCTCTCTGCATCAAGAGAAAGAGCATAATGAATTTTAATTGTTCTATAAACAAGTCAGTTAAGCACATAAAAACTACAAAACAAATAATACCTTTTGGCATATTTGCTACATCGTTGCATTTTGATATCATCTTCTGTACCAATTGCATCTCGCTATGAAATGTGTGAACATTCAGCATCATTGTTAATTGGTAATTATGCTTGCACGGCTCAGCTAGGTTTTTATTACCTTCTTCCATTTCTAATCAGTATAGTTTGATTTTGTCACAGCATTCCAACATCTCATGACCTGCTTGATCATGTTCTCACTGTTGTTAAAACTACAGCCATAGCTCTCTCTACAGGAATATCTCTTCCTAGAGGAATATAAGTGTCAAGGGTAAATTGGGGAGGGTCCCAGAAGACAAGTACAGTATCAGTGGTTAAGCAGATAAAAGTCTAATTTTAGGCCATTTGATTCTAAGTATCAACATCAGCATGGCGTAGCGCTTTGAGCACTGGATTACAAACCCTGAAGATCACAGTTCGATTCCCCACTAGGCCGTGGAAACACACTGGGTGCCTTTGGGCACATAACACACTCTCAGCCCCAGAAAACCTTATGATAGGTTCACCTTAGGGTCTCCATAAGTTGGAAATGACTTGAAGGCATACAACAAGCATGAACAGATGACCTCCAAACAGAGAAAACACTTTTGGAAAATATGTACAACTGTTATGGATGCATACATATCTTTATACTATGGTAACAGTTTTAGGGCTGACTAGAACAATAGTTTGTCAGCAAAGAAAGGCATATTAATTGTGAAATCTTCATCATCTCAGCCCATAGACAAAAAAGGTCATGGGCATTTCCATCAAATTACACAGCTCAACAGTTATCATGTTACCAATCTAAGACAGCCCAGATCATGCAGCAGCACGTACACTTTTGGGACACCATTGTGCAACTATACCAAGGACATATAAGAAAGGATGGATGAACCTATAATCTTGTAATTCTCCCACAATCAATTTTTAAAATCCAGAATTTATGAAAAAAGTTTTCCAAAAATTTGCAAGTTATCAAGCACAACAAAACGCAATAGGTACAACTAATCTTTGTACAGAGAAGATCATATTGTAACAGCCTGGCATATAACTGTTTCAAATAAAGAGTCAGAACAGTAAAAAGAGAGATTTTTTAACCCTAATTCAACGCCATACATATGGCTAGAAATTCAGAATTCTATACTCAGACTTTTAAGAACTTAGCACTGAAATCCAGCAGTGGCCCAAGATTATGTGACTGCACAATGTGCTTTTCTTTTCTTTCTTTTTCTTTGTTTTTTTTATTTATTTACAGTGATTTTTTTCTTGTGGGGAGCCACTATATAATTACATGCACCAGTTGTCATTTGAAATGATGCAACCCACTCTATCATTCTTAGGGATGGAAAGAATATTCAAAAATCTTCATATGGTGTTTTAAAAATTAATATGTTTCCCAAGTGTTGGGGAGCTCTGATGAAAAGAAACCTGGACTAATTAAAACTGTCACAGTCTAGGCCTTATTCTGCATAAAATTCCCGTGTGACTTATTGTGTGCACATAGAAAACCAGCATTTTATGTGCAGAAAAATTATATAAATGCAGTTTTCTGCACAAAAATAGCATATATGTATTTTGCACAGAATGATTCCTAAACCATGACTCATGACTACTTTTTAAAGCTTTCTCACAGTGGTAAGAAAATTACTAAAACTACTCATTGCTTCCTTCAGAAATATAGGCCGTTTCCACACCTCACTGGTTCCTGTGGACTTCACATTGCAATCCCAGCAGTGCCTTTGCTGTGATGGGAGTGCGACATGAACACTCCCCTCCACACCTGGCCATCTCTCTGTGGAAGGGAGCACGAGTGACACCCACCTACTGCAGTTCAGCCAGCCTCTTCCCTGTGCTACTCTTGGAAAGGAAGCACGTAATTGCACTCCCCCCCACCTTCTGCACAGCCAGTGGTGACATGAGTGTCGTGCAATCGTGGATGCTTAATGGATTTTTTCCATTAAGCAAATTTCTCATGATTGTGATGGGTGGGGATGGATTGGCAGCAGAGCCACAATGACATTGTGTGAAAGCCCAACTCATGGACCCACTGCTATCACATCCCCATTGCAGGACTCTGATGCCATGCAGAAATAGCTGAAATCACTGAAGAATTAAATCTGTCCTATCTCAGTCCTGGAACAGCTGATAAATCAAATACAACAAACTGAATATCTCCCAGCTTGTTACTTATTTCCAGGCAGCAAGCAAGGAGTCAGAAATAAAGTCCAACATAAACAAAGTTCAGCAGGGTTTCAGAGCAAGGGAGTGTCCAAGGTCAATCCAAGCATTTGTCAAGGCACCAAGCAAGATAGCAGGTCAGAGAAGCACTGACAACTCCTGGCGGGGAAGAATGCCAGCTAAATAGGTCCCGAGCCTAGCGCAGCTGAGACTTGATTGATTGTTGCCAGTTATAAATCCTGAGAGAGTGACGACGCCTCTCTCTTTGCTGCCTCTGCACTGCAAAGCTGGGTCGAGGTAAGTGTTCCTCTATATCTGAAGAGGCAGAACTCTCTGTTGGAGCACTGTCCCCTGTTCTGTTTCCAGCAATGTAACCTCGCATGCCTTCTGTTTCAGCCTCTGGAATACCCTCTGTTTCAGACTCTGAGTCAGAGTCCACGCTCTGGAAGCAGGGCATGACAACATTCCTCCTCATTCTAAATCTGTGTCATCTCATTCTGCTGTTAAGGGTAAATCCAACCTAAATACCAGAAGTTAGTAAAGAAGCACTTTTATCAGTATTTAAAAAAATTGTTGAGCATCCTATATATATATATATATATATATATGTATATATGATTCTATATAGGGATCAATAATCCTACGGAATCTATATAGCGACTTGAAATTTCATAGTTATTAAATACATCTATATCTAAAAATAAGAGAATCTGACAATTTTGATTTCTCATATATTCAGCATTTTCAAGTCTCAAGTTCTTTCCATGCTGTTTCTGAAGGAACTGAAGATTTTGGTAAGTTCTTATTTTTTTTAAAAAAAGTACTCAGCTGTTAAAGTCAAATTCTATGGCTACACCTACCCTATGAAGAGTAACAAATTCTGCCTGCCAGTCATAAAGATGTTATATCTCAGCTATATGCTAAATAGAATCATTTAAAACTCAACTTTGTTCCAGTCCATTTACAGAATAATGAGTGTCTTTTGGAAATTCCTATTAATATGTGAACAGAATGGAATTAGCACTCATACGTTACTCTATATTAGTAGAGCATAGTACTTCTAGATGCGTTGAAACATACTCTACATTGTATGAGCTTATTAAAGACAACTATCTGAAGTGGACTTTCAGAGGGGGAAAACTACAAATTATTACTTCAGAGTAACTTACAATTTCTTAAAAGACCTGACAGCTATAAAATAGACTATCTGCATTTTTCATAGCAGTTTTATATGTTGTAATATAGTCTCTAAACTCAGTAAATCATGAAGTGGAACTCTGTAGCCTTTTGGTCAAAGTGCCAAATGACAGTTTACTAGGTGCATAGAGTTTCCAAGGCTGTTTTTTCTATTATTACCTTTCCTGCTAGTTTCTCCTAGAAGGCTGTGATATAACCTTTATATAATGCCTTTGTCTTTTCAGACATAATCCAGTTTCTTCTCTTCCCATGTCTCCTCCTCTCCTCCCCGCAATAAGTCATTGGAACCTACCTTTCCTTTCTTTGTTCCATCCACTCAGAGAATGAACTTTACAAGTCTGAGAAAGAAGCTTCCAACGGGAATGAATGCTTGAGAAACCACAGTACCTGGCCTGTGTAGTTACTTTTGCCATCAAGGCAATGTGCAGCATCACTACACAAATCTCTAGGATTGATTTCCTATTGATTGCTAGTTTGGTGCAGCTCATGCTGTAAAAAGGAGAGGCTAGCGTGTCATCTTTAGCAAGGCTACAACAAAGTGAAACAGTAGAGATGAGGAAGCAAAAATTCAAACAAACCAAAATATTAAAAAAGCAAACAAACAAAACAAGAACTAACAGCACCACAGATCAGAGCACCTAAAGACAGTGATTTAATTGATACAAGTTTCAAAAATACTCTTGTACTGCTGACTGTAGTAAAAGAAGAGGTGAGAAATCTTACATGGCTATTTGTAGTCCTCCTGAAGGGCAAAGGCAGCAAAATGCAGAAGCAGCTCAGTTTTGTGATAAGCTTTACACTAAACAATTATACCACTATGAGACCATTGTAAGCAGTATGGCTGCATCCTGCAGAATCTTGGGATTTGTAGCTTTATGATTCAAATTCCCTGTCACAGAGCTCTGATGCTTCACCATCCTACAAATCCCAGGATTCCCCAGGATGCCATTACGACCTTGAAATGGTTTGATGGGATTATATTTGTGTTGTGTGAAAGAGATTTTAGACAGTAGCAACAAGGCCCAAAAATAAGGATGGGTGAGAATTTGTGCTGCCCTTTTCTTTTTCTTTTTTTTTAATGCCAACTTTCACACATTTCGTCGTATAAATGATGGAAGGAATTTGAGACTTTAAACAACTGACTGTTAACAAACCAGAACTGACACATTGAGCATCCAAGCTCAGGGGTTTGAGTAGAACTCCTAAAGACCTTGCTGTAAACCCCTTTGTTTTCACACTACATTAGAGCTAATGTAGCTCCCCCCCCCCCAGGAGACTTTCCATCATGAACACCTACAAGGCAGGCTGGTACAACACAGTCCTCTCCGTGCTGGAGACAGGTGTGACTTTTGGTCTCAACTAGTGTATGTGGGGAAAACTCCATTTTGGACACATTTCCACACATTTCTTCATAGACAGGGTAGAAAAAACCTTGAGGTTTAACAAAACAAATGTAGAAGAAAATGAAATGGACATATTTCACCATTCCTATCCAAGAGCTTGGCCAGAACTTGGATACAATGTAGAGTAGGGGTGAGAATCTCTCTCTCTCTCTCTCATTCTCGCATTCTCTGTCCTCCTGCTCCTGCTCCTCCTCCTCTTCTTCCTTCTTCTTGGCACAGAAGTTGAATTCCAATTTGTGAGAACTCAAAATGATGCAAATTCATGGATCCTTCCTCTCCAGCTCCACACAACCTAACTAGGGGAGAACTGAAACTAGGTACCTGCATTTTCATAAATGTCAAAGAGTATCTCTCTTCTTCACTTACTCTCTTTGACACATCACAAACACCATTGTAATGCATAATTCACTTTAATGTAATGCTATTCAGCAGCATTAGCAGATCCCATTTATTGTCATCTTTTTCTTTGCTTTCGCTGTCCTTGGCCTCCTTTTGCCTTCATTATCATTTTATCTGCTCATATTGTGGTGCCCCATATAGTTCATTGATGACATCATGATTTTAAAAGATTAATAGCTGTGTTTTCTCTTTATTCATGTGGGACTCACCAATGCACCTTCATAGCCCCTGATTCTTTTTTGCTTTGTGTCTGAACTGCCTTGGCCCAGGTCATTCAAGCATTCTTAATCGAGGATCAATAGGATGCTAGTTAATCTTTTGTTGCTGTTTGCTTTTGTCTGAGAGTGTATCCCATTGCAGACTCTCAATGCACTCAGCAACTAACATTGCCTCTAAAGACACTTGAGAATATAACTGTTGTTTGCATTTGGAACATCACGGCATGAAGTTTTTCAGGTTCAACTCATTATAGCCATTTTTGTCCTTCTGAGTTTGATCGCAGCGACTCACTTCATAGTTCAAAGGCTCGCAGGAATTTGTTAAACTTCTACCTGAATTTGTAAGGCATATCCCACAATTCTTTGTTCCAATTTGATTTTTAATTAGGTTGTACCTGAAATCCTCTGGTAAAACCAGATTATGACACATACGCACCACATTATTGTGGATAATTAGCTTTACCCACAATGCTTCATTGGAAGAGAGAGCTCAGCAAATGCATGGACTCATATGTCTGCTCAATAGCATGAGCTTAGGAACATAGTAAGCTGCCTCATACTGAGTCAGAACATCTAGCCCCATGTTGTCAGCTCTGACTGGTTGTGGGTCTCTTGGGTTTTCGGAAGGATTCTTTGTCATTCCTTCTTGGAGATTTGTAGCATTCCTTGGTGGTCCTCTATCCAAGTACTAGAATCATAGAATCACAGAGTTGGGAGAGACCACAAGGGTCAGCAAATCCAACCACCTTCCCTGCAGGAATACACCATCAAAATATTCCTGACAGATGGCCATCCACCATCTGTTTAAAAACCTCCGAAGAAGGTGACTCCAATGCACTCCCAGGCAGTACATTCCACTGTCAAACTAATATTACCATCAGGAAGTTCTTCCTAATGTTGAGATGGAATCTCTTTTCCTGAAGTTTGAAGCCATTGCTCCATGCCTTAGTCTCTGGAGCAACAAAAACAGGCTTGCTCCATTCTCCATGTGACAACTAATCTGTCCTGTCCTGCTTAGCTTTAGAAATCAGATTATATCAGGTGTGTTCAGGGTGTGCCAGATGCAAATTTATGTTGCTACTACTTCTACTGCTAGAAAATGATTGGTTTTTCACACAATCTATGTAATCTTATGGTATATTATCTTATAGCATATTATGGTTAAGCTATCCATGTTCATAGATAGAAGAAGAAATGGTTACCGGTGTAGTTTAATATGACCAAGAAATTCATATATGCTCCCGCATCACTCAGTTCACTGATAGGACAAATCACTGAAAGTAATCGTAGTGACAACTGGATAAGATGTGGCTTTCTAGAAAGAATTAGACTAAACTCCCATCAAGTCCAGTTAGCATAGCCAATGGTCAGATGGGGAGGATGGGAGTTGTTCAACAACACTTGTAGGCACACACATTCCCTGGGTGTTTTGGAGTTGGAGAGGGATTAGAGAACTATCCTTGATATATACACAAAGAATACTATCAATCAAGAAATTGTTAATTTCCATTGTTAATTTCTTTCTTATTCTTACAGCTGGACTGTTGCTTTGATAGACTACTTTTGTGCTCACTGATGCTTTTATTCCTGAATTTAGTACAAGAGAAAATCTCCCTGTTCAAGGGACTTCAATTCATAATAGGAAATGAAGTACCTTTCCATTCCAAAATCATGCTTCAGATCTCTTCAGTTATTTAGTCTGGCATTTTACAAGCTAGTGGATATAACATTCCAGATGAAACCAGCCTTTTCTTTCATAAGAATAATGCAGTAAGAATTGCAATACTAGGAACAAGAGCAAGACTGCCTACCCTTCCACAACTTATTTAGGCTATAATCCCAAGCAAATTTACTTGGTAGTAAGTAGCAGTTATGTCAACGGCACTTACGCCTACCATGTAAACATACTGAAGACTGGAGTGATTGTGATACTGAAGAGTGGAGAAACATGATAAACTGATTTTTTTTTTGCCACCTCTAAATCAAATCTTAGATTTTTGTTAGGATGAATTGCAAAGAAGATGATGCCACAGAATACGTCCTATTTTTGGACACTGCATTGCACTCCGGTGGCACGCTAATATTCTGCATTAAATATATCTCAGGCCCTTTTCAAATGGCCCAATGTGTTGTCATCTCGATCCCATCCTGGCAGTGCTCTTGCTGAAATGGGATCAGGACCTGAACGTTCCCCACTGTACTCCCAATGTCCTCAGGCTTCCAGAAATAAATTAGACCTATGTATATTAAACATTAAGGTCTGAAGAGGTCTATAACAGTGTTTGGCTGAACACAGTTACAAAGTGAGCAGTAGTCCAACCTTCTCAGAGTTCCTGCTTATAATATACTCCTCAGTGTTCATACTCAATGTGCAAAGGTTTAACTTATTTCCAGCTGCTTGAGGATATGCATGTCCTCAGTTTTAGTCCTACCCACTTTGAGGTGAATGCCTGAAATGTGCTAGTGAAATGCTCTAGACCATTGGAGAATGCACTGCAGATTAGAGCATATTCCTCAAAATGCTCAGTTTATAGGACTGCTTCAATGTTTATATCTAAGTGCAAACTACTTCCCACACTAGTCAATTAGGTAGTGGTACAACCATATAGTACTGATGGGTTAATACATTTCCATGTGTGCCCCCCTCTTCCCAACTTCGGGATCATTGTGTTAACATTCCCTCAAAATCTTTTTTCCCCCAAAGAATGGGGAAAAGCTGGGCATGCTTTGTGCACTTTTTAAACAATTAGACTGCATTCATGACTCTCCAGACTCTTTGAAGTATGTTTCTGTACATTTTAAAAATGTGTGCATTACTTTTTGCTCATTTTCCATATTGTGGGCATTGCAAAACACACTTTTTCTTTTCATTCCTTTTGGTAACATGTCTTTTTAGGCTTGCATTGTAGGCACATAAAAAGTTTCCATTCACAAATCCCATTCATTTCCATATTCAACTCAGGGATTACATATGAGGGGCTGTTACCCCAAAACATGGGTGACTCATGGGCCCATCCATGATGCCAGTGCCTCTGTGAAGAGGTAGGGAATATTACCTCAAAGAGGACGCCTGCGAGGGGGGGGGTAACCTCACAAGATCTTTTATACCTATGTCTACTGGTACTAATGCAGAGAAGAACCAGCCAGAAAGTAAGCTTATTTTGTTTTATTGGGTGAATTGCAATCACATACAGAAGATCGATGTAGTCATGCAATCACACAGGGGTAACTGAAGGAAAAGGTAATAAAGCTTTGGATAGCAAGATTTTTAGGGTGAAGTAGGTAATAATTACCACTCCATAGAGCAGCAAAGAAATGATGTGGCTTAGATGCAGAGTCTAAGGTCAGTGCACAGACAGAAATTGGAGTGGCAGATTGAAGACCAGCAATCACTATACTGTAAGTTGATGGCCAAAAACTGGATTTTAAATGCTCCTTCTCTGCCTGGAGGGCTAAGGTGCTAATGGCTCTCTGGCAGAGTAAACAATGGAGCCTGGAGAGTAGACAATGGAGTCGGAATGAGCTAATAGTCTTAGCATTAGGTGACAAAAGGCTTATGGTATTTTTGATAGCTCTTTAATTGCTGGACAGGTATGAGGACAAAAGGAAAGTCTGCTGTTCGGATGAAGAGGGGCTAAGACAATCAGCCACCCTGTGGGATATCACAGAGGCTGTTGTCTCAGAAGATTGAGTCATTGAAGGCTAACTGTAAGTTCATTATTGCTGGAGTTTCCTGGTGATTTCTGACTATGCCTCAAAGTCTTTCCTGACCTGATTTTGCAATGCACATGTTCAGCCAGTTTTTCCTTCTAGTTAGCATGGCCATGCAGTCATAGCAGAGTACAATTTTATATTTATGCCAATTAAATCATATTTGCCATTTAAACCATATCTAAGTGTGAGAGTGTAAGGTCTACTAACAAGGGTACATATAAGTCCATTTAAGAAATGACAATATGTCTGTTGTATAGTTAAATGTCTTGGCGATTCTGGGTTATGTATGACAGTTTCACTTATGCCCTGAAGTGGTTCTCTAAAATTTCTTTGGAAAAAGCCCAGCATCTACAGCAATAACATATTTATGGGTCTAATTTGCCCCATTGCATAACTGGCACCAAATGTGGCTTATCAGGTCATTCTCATCCATAAAGCCATTGCTGAGGTTGCAAATGTATGTATTCTTAATCTAATTGTCTTCTCCTGCTGTTCCTAGTTCAGCTTTAAAGTCAAATGTTGCCCGTAACATCCCAGCTCTGCAGTCTTCTAAAGCAGAAAATGAAATATCACAATGTGACCCCTGCAAACATTTCCTTTCCGAACACATTAGAATGTACATTTACTTCTAAATCAGCAGAAGAGCTTATCTAGCTATGTGTCCAGTCATCTGAGTAAAGGAAGTAATTCAAAAACTCTCTCTCTCTCTCTCTCTCTCTCTCTCTCTCTCTCTCTCTCTGTGTGTGTGTGTGTGTGTGTGTGTGTGAAGGTTAAGGAGAACATTGCATGTGTATTTCACTGATGCCAATGGCACGACCCTCGTTGATTTGAATGGTTCCGGATTATACCTATTGGATTTAATATGTATCAACAATAGCAGAGCTGATAGGATTAGTGCTATTGAATAAGAAAAACTGTAGCAGGGTTGATAGGATTACAGCTGTTCAATTCTTTTTTTAAGAAAGAAAAATGAAAACCCACACAATCCAAACATAAACAGTAGAGCCTCTGCTAATTGGCAGGCTTGGTGAAGCCAAAAAGTTGACAGACAACAGGGTTTCAAATGAGCAGGTGTTTAGGACTGAAAGGTGATTAGTACTGACCACAGTAAGCAGCAGAATTTACCCCAAAGAGCTAATTTAAACAGCTGATTCACACTGTGAACAATTTACTGTCAGCCCATCTAATTTTCAGTGAAGAACTAATAGAGGGTAACATGTATCTTCAGTTGATTTTCACTGGTGGGATTTCTTTTTCCTAAACCAGGATCCTATGAACTATATTGCACTATACTGTATTATTTTTTTTCTAGGATTTGTTGGAATTGCTTATATTTTAGTCATTGTTTACATAGCAATTCAGTCCCTAATGTCAGAGCTGTACAACATGATGCATCTAAGAAATTAGTGTAGCGGGGAATACTTTCTTTCACTGATTCTAACAGTGATATAGACAAAATAGTTAAAATTGCCTCCCCCGCCTTTTGGTTAAGATGTCTTATAGCAAAATACGTTATGGGTTCCTGCAAACCACTGGAAAGAAGTGAGAACTCTTACAGCAAATATTGATGGTTAGTGTCCTTTGGTGTCACCAGGGCATTCAGATGCAGGTTTTAAAATACAGAAGGAAAAAGTGAGAAGGATGAAAGAATGGTATGGCAGAGCCAATGAACATTCAGATATCATAACACTATAGACAACTGTCCAATCATCAGAGCTCTTCTGTTGTTTTGCTCACTATTTGTTCTGGAGACACATGGCCAGTCATCATTCAGACCTCATAACTTTGCATAAAATAGGCCAATCATTAGTTCTCTTCTATGTTTTTGCTCACTGTTGCTTTTGGAGACATTGGTGGCACAGTGGTTAAATGCTGGTACTGCAGCCACAAGGTTGTGAGTTTGCTTCTGCCAGTCTCCAGGTTGACTCAGCCTTCCATCCTCCTTCAGGTCAGTAAAATGAGTATTCAGCTTGTTGGGGGCAATTAGCTAAATACGTTGTAAACCACTTAGAGAGCACTTAGTTAATAAACAGTATAGAAATACACATGCTATTGCTAGTATGTCTTCTTTTCTTACAAGATGTAGCATTTCAAAATTGTTGGCATACTAGTATAAAGTGTCTATGTTTCCCCTCCCATTACAATCTAGCAAAGAGAAATGCCAAAGGACCCTGCCTGAATTGCAAGTATAGAACCATATAAATCCTTTGGGTTTGTTTGTTTTTGCTGTGATGTATCCTGGAATAAGGATAATAAAAACACCCTATGAGTGGGAATGAAACATTGCAGCTAGTGCTAGATACTGCCATTAAATGATTCAGGATAACACAGACTTCATCTTTTTTTTTTAAGAGAACTACTGCAGCAAATACATCAGACAATAGTAGTGTTTGCGCTATTCATTTACCTCCAGAATTATCATACTGATTCTACCACCATTCTTTTACTGTTGGTGATCACAAAATGCAGCCCTCATGATCCTTGCGTAAAATGTGAGAACAAGTGGAACAGGACTAGCACCAAGCTAGCAAGAAAAATAAGACAGTAAAAAGTTTTATCCTGTGGAAAAAATTAATTTAATAGCTGAAACTCATGAAGAAGGAATACTTAGTTCTGGAAGTTGTCAGCTATAAGTATACAGGTATTCATTCAGTTTAGTCCCAGACTTTGCATCTTCTTCTTTTCCTCTCTTGATGAAAATGCCAAGCAATGCTTCCACCTTGATGATCTTCAGTGAAAAATCTGTCAACATCATTATGTTAGCAATATGTTCTTCACTTTATGTAAATCAGTAGAGAAAGAGTAAAATATAGGAAAAATCAGTCATGAATTACATATGGCCTTACCAAATTTTGTATCTGCCAAATGCATAGGTGTGCTTGTATGCTAAAATCAGCACTTTCAGAATTCTTTAATCTATTTTTTAGATACAAGTTGTTCTAAAAATGTGTGTATCAAGAGAAAGCATACAGGCAGTTATGCACTGGAGTATGGCCACTTTCACACTAGGTTGTTATAGAGCTATGATTCCACTTTCAACATCCTATGGAATCCTGGGGTTTGCAATTTCGGGAGGGCTGCCCGACCCCTCCCTAAACTGCAAACCCCAGGATTCCATAGGATGTTGAAAGTGGAATCATAGCACTATAACAGCCTAGTGTGGAAACAGCCTATGACCCTGGAGACTAGGATAAATTCCCCACTCAGCCACTGAAAGCCACTGGGTGAACTTGGGTGTGTCATACTCTCACCCCTAGAAAATCCCATGATAGGATCACCTTAGAGTTGACATAAGTTGGGAACAACTTGAAGGCACACAACAGCAAATACAGAGAAAGCATTATATATGAGGGAAATTCTTGTAAAAAGGTGTTAACACAAATTATATTAAGAAAAATGGACAAAAGTATTGATACATTTTTGTGTACACTGTTTTGACAAATGTTGGTTTGGTTGTAAATGGTTGTGACTATGAGCCAAAATGAACTCACAGTTAGGGAAATGAGGAACCCAGTAAAAATGAAATTTAAGAAACAATCTGAAAATGTGTAGATTCACCATTCCTACAAACTTGCAGAGGCTCTATCTATATGACATGATCGTTAATATTTCTTGGCAGGTTAGTTCTCCCCCGCCACCATACAGATAGGAGAAACACACATCACAGAGGCCAAACCAAGGCTAGAAGACTGCTTGAGATTTTTGTGGCTAATCTCTTGCTTGCAAGAATTTAAGAGGAGCTAGAAGACTGTATGAAGAGCCCTGTTTGTACACACGTTACAACATTTGTAGTTTTAAATTAAACTCTTTCATGGAAAAGTCCCACATTACTGTGATTATATTACAACTCTAGTTGTAACTTCTGTAATTCCAATTAAGATGATGGCTGTGGAAATTCATCATATGCACCCCTCAAACAGAGGTATTGACAATATTATTTTAAAGGAACTGTATATGGTTTTTTTGTTTTTTTTTAAAAAAGAAATCATCTCTGGATGTGTCAGCTATGAGAACTCATTATACAATTTAGAGAATCAATAAAACTGTCAGCCTATCAACTTGCTCTATTTTTATTGTTAATAAAGAAATAATGACAACTGCTTGCATCTTTCTCCATTTTAAGAGTAAAGGCAATAGCAACAAGCTCAGCAAAAGGTACTCAGGAAGGAACACAACACCAACAGCTGCATTAATTGGTTGCTATGCTCCTTTTTTTCAGCCTATTTCAAACTAGGCTGGATCATGGAGATGAAAGAATGAGTGATACTAATGCTATTGTGGAAGCAAGAACTAGATCCTCAATACTGGGGTGCTGAACTTTCTCCCACATTTATTGTAATACATGATACAAGTGAATGAAAGATATACAATAGCTTGCCTAGAAAACAAAAGCAAGGAACTTCACACACACACACACACAGGTTATGCTGTGACTTTTGACTTAAAAAAAAAGAAGTATAGAGGATACTTTGAAATACAGTAAAAAAAGAGCAATCAGTAACAATCTGTACCAAACAGGTAGTACAGACATGAACAGGAAAAATGTCAGATTAAAAAGCATTTTTTTTTAAAAAAAAAATGTTTTCCTTCACTTAATAGGCTTGGTTTGTACTATGTTGTTCCTTCCTATTGATCAGTCCTGATGTGGGTTACCAAATATATAAGACCAGCAATATAATACATGAAACAACACTCATTAAAGAAAAAAAAACTGTGTAAACCAAAATCTGGTACTATGGGACAAGTTTCAGAAAGTGATTTGAATGCTTTGGCAAGGAAGGCATTTTAGCAATGATGGGACCTGACTCTGATGCCCCTGTAAATCTAAGCATGTCTGCACCATTTGCTGTAGATCACATGCCAGCACATCATGCTGCAAAACATGAGAATGAGGAAATACTGCAAGAGCTGTACTTCTTGTCCACAGTTCCATTAAAGCAGTGGTTCTCAATCTGTGGGTCCCCAGATGTTTTTGGACTTCAGCTCCCAGAAGCCCTGAGCATTGACCATAGTGGCTGGGGCTTCTGGGAGCTGAAGTCCACGAACATCTGGGCACCCACAGGTTGAGAACCACTGCATTAAAGAGATTCATCTACCACATTTGTTCTGTCACAATCCCAACTTGACAGAGGATGAAAAATTGTGAAGCATATTTTTCTCATTACCTCAATGAGTTCCTCTTTGTGGGAGCTCCAGGAACTCTCCAGTGTGGTTTGCTTGTATGCTAGCTTCTGAATCCAATGACCAGGTGTGCCATAAGCGGAGGAAAAGATCAAAAGGCTAGCTTCATATTTGATCCTTTAGAGCATTCAGCAGCGCATGGTAGCCCGGACTATTTGTTTACAGGATAGTAAGTAAAAATTTGAGACCTGCAGGTGCTCTAGGACAATCACAATCAGGCAGCTGTAAAAACTAATAGGCTACCTCTGTACAAGGTAATTATACCATAAAGAACATTCCTCCACCACTTGAGTGAAGCTATAAACAGTACAGGAGCTGCACAACAACACATTAATGTCATTGGACAAATGCTCACTGAGCCAATATCCATTTGTCCATGTGGGTTTTATCCTAGGCAAGGGATGTAAAGGAATGAGGGAGTTAGAGGCTACTGTGCAGGCAGATATGACTACAGGTGCAAGTTTAGGCATTTTCTTCAGGGATATTTATGTATGGCATGCTTGCTGAAGTGTAGGATGGACAAAGGCATTACAAGAAACATCAGATTGAGTTTTTCCTGATTACAGAGATACTGTGTCTATGGATTGAGAAGTTTAAGAACAGGTCCATTACATTCTGGTATGATAATCATGAACACTGTTCACGTAATTACTCCGAATAATTTCTTTAGTCAGGGCTTTTGAACTACAAGGGCTGATCAAAAGCATCTTATTTTGTCTCTTCATTTTCCAGGTCTTGGCATTGTCATTCCCCGTATCTTACCTCATTCATAGGTGATTGCTTTCAGGAACTAATACCTATGTCTACAGCTGAGCCAGAGTGCATGACACTTGTTGGACTAGGGCTGTTGCTAACGTAGTTGATATTTTATTACCCTTCTTTTATTGCCTTTTGTCCCCTGTCCCCACACCAGCAAGAAAAGGAATGGCTTCTGCCTGCCTTGAGATCCCTCTAGACTGTCTTAACTGACAACAGCAGTAACATTTGAGGCAAAATGTAGGCCTATGACTCTAACAGTACCACTTCTCTTCTCCTGTATGATTTTTTACACCTTTGCCTAATGACAAAACCAGTGAAGCTTCAAAGGCTTGTATAATATATTTTGCACATTTTGATTGGCCAATAAAATTAGCACTGTTTTGTGTGTTTTGGATTTAGTTGCATTTTTCTGTCAGTCAACATGGCCACCCCTTAATCTGTTCCATAGCAGAGAATGGCTCTTTCTACCATTCAAGAACAAGTCAGAAGAATGCATAGGTGCCATAAGGTACTTTATGATCAGGAGGATGACTGAGGGTTACTGTAAATCTATCTAACTCTGATACATAGACATTTCATCTCTGAAGAGCCCTACTGGTCCAAATGGACAGACTTTGTTTTTCACAGTTTGAATCAATTATTTTTCCCAATGATTTCTTTGCTAGCCTTTTTCATAGATCACCATGCCTAACTAGCCTAAAGGCACAAGACCTTGTCTTTCTTGGTAGCTAAGGAGGGTCAGACCTAGTTAGTAATTGGATGGGAGACTGCCAATGAATACTATGTGCTGTAGGCTATGTTTCAGAGAAAGGAACTGGCAAAACCACATTTATTTCAGAGTGTGAGGATGGCAGAACAATGTTCTCCTCTGTCACAAGATAGCCACTGTTCCTCTTCCTTCCAAATCAGTTTTTTCCCCCCACTGTGGCACAACTAACCACAACTTGATGCAATTGATTTCTTGTGAAGCCACCTTAAAATTTACAGCACTACAAGCATCATCACCATCTTCTTCTTCTTCTTCTTCTTCTTCTTCTTCTTCTTCTTCTTCTTCTTCTTCTTCTTCTTCTTCTTCTTCTGTAACATACCACAGTGCTTGTGTTGTTCTAATCCCCTCCCATCAGGTTTGATTGATTTTTTTTTCCATTTCATTCTATTATCTTCTAAGAAGAAAAGAAGATATATAACTCAAGCTTAAAGACCCAGTTGAGCATCAGTCTGTACAGGTTCCAGGGATTTTGTGGAGTGATGCTAGCTAGCAACCTTGGAGCTCATTCCTCTTATAATGATTCTTCATCTGCATAAGAATTAACTGGAGCAGATTATGAGCCTGTACCTGAGCACCTGTATGTGTAGGGAGTCTGCTGTATGAACTCGCAAACCAACCATGTTGCAGTATAATATACAGAACATATATTTTGGAAGGCACATGCTATCTAACAAAATGTATAGGATCAAGTGGCAAGTAAACAGGAATTTCAGAAAGCAGCTTTTGTCAGCAGCGTGGGCATATTTCTGTTACCAGACCATACACGCCCACTGCACAATATGCTTTAATTGGCATATATTAATTGGCATAAAATATAAAATATAACTTGCTATGGCTGGACAGCCATCTGGCAAGGAGGAACTGGCTGCACACGTGCATTGCAAAACTAGGTCAGATTAGGACATTCAGGGACATCAGGGAACAGCTAGGTCATACTCAGGGATGTTCCAGAGACAATGGGCTTGCAAATGTCCCCCGATGACTCAACTTTTAGAAGCAATAAAGCCTGAAACTGCTTCCACAGAATGACTGATTGTCTTCAACTCTCTTTCTCTGTCCACCAAAACTCTGCTTTTGTCCTCTCATCTGTCCTGCCACTAAGGAACTATTGTGATTCCCATCAGTCCTTTGTAACCTAATACTAAGACCATTAACTCATTCTGGACCCCACTGTTTACTCTGCCAGAGACCCATTAACACATTCCCTCTCAAGTTAGAAAAAGAATATTTAAACCCTGGGTCCAAGCCAGACAACTTTTAGTACAATATTCTGGACAAAGGTCAACACTCTGCTGCTTCAATTCCCATTCCTTTACTAACCTCAGACTCTTAGTCTGGCCCATATCACTTTGTCTCTTTTCTCCAGATAGGGAAATATCACCCACTATGTCCTAATTCCTTGCTATCCAATTTTTCCTCCCTTTCTTTTAGCTAGCCTTGTATGATTACGAGACTGCTTGAATCTTGTGTGCATGTGATTGCTAATTCCCCCAATAAAACAAACATTCTTTGAATCTGCAGCTGGTGTCCCTGAAATAGTACTAATATACACAGGTATGAAAGATCCTGCTAGGTTATCCTCCTCTCACAGATTTCCCCTTTGAGCTAATATTCCCCACTGCTTCATGGAGGCACAGCCATTATGGGTGGACCCCTGGACCACCCAAGCTTTGAGGTAACACTTCTTGCACTCAGGAATATGCCATGACATCCTCCACTTTTATAAGTATGATTGAGGGCACACTCATCCATGAAGGGCTATGGTTTGTTGATGGATTTGCATCATGTCATTGCCAGCAAGTATGTATATGTTTGGGGGCGTAATTAAGCCAAGCATGAACTAGCTCTGTCTTGTGGGCTAGCAGTGTAGGCACCCAGGGTGTGGAGACAGAGGATCTTTGGGCACTTGAAGGATGATGGAGAGGAAATCTTGTCTGGCTGATTTGTCCTTGCCAAAAGAAGACTGACCTTGACTCATGAGGCTGTCCATTGTGGAGGAGAGAGGGTACCCTCAACTTATTGTGAAGGGCATGGCTCAACAAGTGATTTCATTCAGTACCTCAAGATAGGTGAGTAGTATTCCACAACACAACAGCTGCTACAATTTCATTTAATCAGTTCATGGTGTGGTTAGTACACTATGCAGACAAAGGAATATGATCCTTACTGAATCAATTATGTAGTTTTACAAACCAATTATGTAAAGTTTCACAAATGTCTAAACTCAAGTAATAAGACGTTAGTCTTTAATGCAACACAGAGAACCAATGTAGAAAGAGGAACTGTTATTTAATAAAGTGCTACCTAGGCATACACTAATCAACTCAAATCAAAATAAGCTAGTTTAACCAAATCTGTTTGCAGCTAAATTGATGGAATTCTGCATGCCATTAACCCCCAAGAGTGAAATTTCTAAAGCTGTGTTGGATGACTTTGACTCAAAGGAAGAAAAAATTATCACATGTTTTCCCCTCCACACTTTCCACTTCTCTCTTCACCTGCTGACTCATTTATATACAGAGAGATGTTAAATACAAAGAGTTATCCACAAATAAGAAGAGCCATGGAACAGATGCTGAATGCTATTGGCACTTTATCATTCACTTTTTCCTCCTCTCTATCTAAAATAGCTTTACTGTTTGCAGCACAATTTTAACATTGAAAAAATAATTGTGGTGACACCTTAAAAATGTAACTTGCATTTGGCAGAAGGAAAGAAAACTGGGTGGTGATGTGGTTGGCAGAAACAGATTCCCTGTCCCTTCAAGCAGAATGAGGACTCTTGAATGTATCTGAATGAGCTGTTTGAGCATATGTAGGTGAACCTGAAAGTAAGCATACATCATCAGTTATAGCCCACAGCCATCAGAATCCAGAATTAAAATAATAAGATCAGATTTTTAATTTTTTAAATTTTAATTTAAAAAAAGACAAACAGAATGTATTAGGGAAAGCAAAGATCAGCCCTGTGGCTACATGTTCCACTCCTAAGGTTGATTCTTGTGCTCCTTGAGCAAATCCCACCAGAATCCTAAGGCTGCCTTTTTTAGGGGAAAGAAAGGAGTGGCAGTTCTCCTTTCATATAAGTTTCAGCCCCTTCCACCCAAAAAAGTATTTTATGTTTCGAAATCTCTGCCGCCCTTTGGGTTCACCTTCTACCAGTTCTGGGTCAGAACTGTGACCCTTCTTTGGCTCTGACTGAAGTGTGTTATTTTGGACCTGCTTTTCTACTTCCTCCTTTTTAGCAGGCCTCTGTGAAGCAAGACACTCACAACATTGTCAGACTGCCAGCAGAGAAGCAAGAACTGTTCAAATAGCATGCATGCGCATGTACATACACACAAGCACAGGGATTGATGTCAACATGCTATGTGTATCCACATCCCTGCCTTGTGTGTCTGAATTTATTTGTTTTTTGGGGAAAAGGGGGCACCTGCAACAGTTGACTCCCTCCCAGGACAGTTCACACTGTTTGACAGGTGGGGTTGGATTTGGAATCAGGCCAACATCACTACCCTCCCTTAAGATTAAAAGCAAATGAACAAATAAATCAAAGGGCCCTATTTCAGGCTCCGTAGAACTGCTGCCAAACAACATTATTGCCCCCAAACAACATTATTCTTTCATGTCAAGAAAGGCAAGCAAAAGCACAGGATACCCCATTTGCTCTGGCAGACTGTGTATCAATGTTCTTTGCTGCTAATGCATATTTGCCACTCTCATAGGGTAGTGCCAACCCAAGATATCTTCCTGCCTGATAGGAATAGCAAGGTATCTCCCTTCCACATAGAGACACTGTCAGATGGACAGCTGAATCTTATATCAGTGTTGACAAGGGAACTTCATCTTCTGTCACACTTGATGGCAGCAAATGAGCCAAGGAGACTCAGGACAGGTTACTTAACCCTCCAGCTGTCTTGATATGGCAGGAATGGTCTCAATAATCTTTTGTCATTCCATTTTTTCAGCTATTTTTAAAATACTTTCTCCTCCTTCCATTTCCCACTTCAGTTACTGCAAACTGAATTCAAAGATCACAGATAATTTGTACAAAATTAACTCTGCAGGAGGGAAAGGAAAAGAAGGGGCAGAACATTGTTCTTCCCAGTAGGTTCAGGCAAAAGCAAACAGCTACCACTTCTCTTGGTTTCTGTATTCTTCTTCTTTAATAATTTTTGTCATGCTGGCCAAACTCCAGTATTGCTTGGTCACACATGTCCTGATTTTCATCTGTGAAATGTGAGAGAGTATCTGGCATATTCTCAATGCTTCTTACTTTGTCTACATGTGCTTCTTAAAGTGGCTGCCCTACTTTCAGGATGGTTTAGCCAGCCCTGCCTCAGAGTGTCAGGTAGGCTGTTGATTGAGCATTGAAACAGTATCTTCCCTATTAGAGATGTGTCTGCAAGGGAGTACTACTTGATCTGCTAGTTTTTGCAGTTCATGACGCATATCTCCATGTTGTGAAAAGCTAGCCTGCTGATTTCTGTGAATACAGCTGCCTGCAGAGGAACAAACCAGGCGAGGTCCTTTTTTTCATTAGCTGGCAACAGGAACAATGCTTGTCTTTTCATTTCTGATCTTTCCCCAAAGAATTTGGAACTCCTGTTCTGAGTACATTGAATCAAAGCAACACTTTAAGAGCTTACTTGGCGGTGTCCAAGGTAAATTAAAATGTCACCCTTTACAGCTAATGCTTTGAAGAAAGATATCCTTAAGCTCTGAACTGGTGAAAGGGCAATCCACAGATTCATATCCCCCTTTTATTCCTTTTGCTCAGGATTGATGGTATTTTCTGTCCTCCTCTCTGTGACAAAGAAGACAGCATCAAAGTTCTTGGTGAAGCGAGCAGCTGGTCTTGGTTTGTTTAAGAAAGCAAACTGATGACTGTCTGAGGACTGACTCTAGATCTCTGATTAAAGAATCACATTTGTGGGCCTGTGACTGTTTTATGTCTTGATGATGGAGATTATTTAATCTTTAGAATACTTACGAGTTAAGTTCCTGCTGTTGAAAACCAATGGCAGATGGCAACAAACCAGCTGGGTTCTAGCTGAATCTCTTAAGACTGGCTAGGAAACTTGAAATCATACTGGGGAATTCTTAAGGATTTGATCTTGTTTGAGATTTAAGTAGCCTGCAAAATACCAACCAAATAATTGGTACTGGCATCACATGATATCATCATATTTCTTTATTGTGCAAACAAATCATATTAAAAGGAAAGAAAAAAAGTGAAAAGAAAACAATACATTAAAAGGAGGAAACTGATAATAAACTGAAAATACACCCATGTGAAATCATCCGTACATAAAAGACAACCAAACATCTAACAAGGCATTCATACAGAACTGATATCTCAACTCCTGCAACTAATTAGTCAAAAAGCACAAATTACTGTTAGAATTCCATTTATAATAACCTATAATTCCATTTATAATAACCTATACCTTATGTAAGGTAACTGAATTACCTTACATAAGAAGGGTTAATTTCATTTGTGGGGTGACAGTAACATTACATGGTTAAGGACTAACACATGGTGCACTCATTCTTGTGGGCATTTAGAGAACAATGGGGTAGCTGAGAGGAGACTGTGTTTAGTATGCTTACAATATTAAGATTTTTCAAAAATAAATAAAAAGCTTACTTAGGAAAATAGGAAACAGCTGTTTTTTAAATAATTTAATTATATTATTATAGTAGTGGCTAAAAGTAACTCTGAGTCTTATAATTTCAAATGGAACTAACTACTTTTAAAAGTAACTTTCCAATTTATAGATGGTCACTTGTCACATGAGATCAACAGAATGATGCATTTGGGGGTGAGTTCAGATACCATGGCCTTATTAACATGTGATTGCTTTGTTGTTCTTGTCGCTGATGTTGTGCACCTGCAAGTCATTTCTGAATTATGGTGAGCCTAAGGTGAACCTATCATGGGATTTTCTTGGCATGAATTATTCAGAGGGGTTTTGCCTTTGCCTTCCTCTAAACCTGAAAGAGTGTAACTTGCCCAAGGTCACCCAGTGGGTTTCTATGTTTGAATGGGGATCCGAATCCTGTTCTCCAGGATCCTAGTTCAGCACTCAAACCACCACCCCATGCTGGCTCTCCATTGGTTCGTTACCTCTAGCACAATATGTACGAATACTGCAAGTGTGACAATTCACTTGCCATTGTTGAAAATGCAATTGTTGGTGGTCAAATCTAACAGAAGAGAAGAGTTATTAATCAAGATATTAATTTGTCTCATGTAAGTTAATTTGTCTCATGTATGGTTTCAAAAGACTATTGATGAAGTGTACATGTAACTTCATTTCATCATCAAGAGGGAAGTGTGGCTATTATGTTACTTTCTCCTGTTTCTTTTTCCAGTTATACACAATTAAATGTGCAAAAATGTATGGCTATGACAAAAATGCACTCAGACATGCTTTAGTTGAAAATGTATCAAATTAGGTATCAAAGTCCACACGTATTTTCATGTGAAAGGGAAACAAAGGTCTTTCAACTCTAGATGGGATTAGGATAGAAAGGGAATACTGGAGAGATTCTAAGAATATAACAAAAATGAAACTGAGAATTTTGCACATTCTCGTAAAATTCTCTTTAAGGCAAATAGGTGCTCGCCCAGGGCAGACTCCACAATCCCCCCCATCCATCACATTTTTTTATATGTGGTTTTTTTTTTCTTAGACTGGGACTCAAGGCAACTTACAAAAAAGCATTAATTAATTAATAAATAATAATAATAATAATAATAACCCACCTGAAATAGAAAAAACACACAAAACTAAAAAAAATCAATAAAACACATATTGTTAAAAACAAACAAAACAGAATTAAAAAGCAATAGAATTGACTTACTTTAAAACAAAGTTTGAAAATAGCATTGCACTCTTATTCTTATTAAAAATCAATCACCAAAGGTTGTTGTGGGTTTTCCAGGTTTTGAGACCGTGTTCTTTTAGTGTTTTGTCCTGACGTTTCACCTGCATCTGTGACTGGCATCTTCAGAGGATATCCTCTGAAGATGCCAGCCACAGATGCAGGTGAAACGTCAGGAGAAAACACTAAAAGAACACGGCCTCAAAACCTGGAAAACCCACAACAACCTATGGATTCCGGCCATGAAACCCTTTGACTTTACAATTACCAAAGGCTTTCTGGAAAAGAAAGCCTTAACCTGCTGCCAAAAAGACAGCAAAGAAGAATCTATCCTAGATTCCCAAAATGCAGGAGCAGCCACAGAGAATGCTTTCTCCCATGTTCCCACCAATAATTCCTGTGAAGAGGAGAGTAGCTTCTTCTTGTGGAAATCTTTTCTTAGCAAGGGAAGTGGGGGAGAGATGATTAGGTCATATGATTTACTGACTGATCTTGGAAAAAGAAAATATTAAGATCTTCCTTTTAAAGATGTCTTTGTTTCGTTTTTTCACCTACCTAGATCAGCATTGTTGAAGATACCCACAAAAAGTTCCTGGAAGCATCTTAAGACTTGAAATCCCATTACTTTTTGCTGTGAATTTAGGCATTAAACTGTTGGAAAGGGTGGCACTTATTGTGTTGCATTTTCCCTGTGATTTTGCCTTGTGTTTCAATTGTTGTAAGCCATTTTGGAAGTCAAAACTTCGTTGAAAAATATAGTAAGAAGAGAACCACCAGTGCCTATGCAGGTAGCAGATACTGCCAGGACCAGGTGCACAGGGGTTCATGAAAACAAATAACTCAAACAGGATTTGGTGGATTTACACGGTACACTTTGTGAACCCACTATGGGAATACAGATCCCACAGTGAATATTGTGTAGCCCCCAGATGTAGATTAATTACTTTGAAGATAATATAATTTCACAGGGTCACATTTCATTACTGAGTTTCCTCAGTTTTAAGAAAATTGTATCTAATTAGCTCTCCCAATGTGCAGTAAAGATGCAGAGCTGTGCGCTAAATTATATAGGAAAAACAATGTTCCTAAGTCATTTTGACTCCTTTATAGTGTAAACTCATTAATATTAAACTCCCAATGTTCTCACAATTTTGGAGTGAATAATCACTGTCTTAATGATGTTGCTTGCTTCCTAGCAACATATCCCATTGTAAGGAACTGATGGCAAAAATTAACTTTTTCCAGACTGCAAAGCATTATTAAACCCGGCGAAAGAACACCAAAGCATTGTAGAAACATAGAATCATAGTGTTGGAAGAGACCTCAGAAGCCATCCAGTCTAACTCCTGCTATGCAGGAACACCCATCAAAGCACTTCCAACAGATGGCCATGCAGCCTCTGCTTAAAAACCTCCAAAGAAGGAGACTCCACTCCACTCCACTGCTGGACAGCTCTGACTGTCAGGAAGTTCTTCCTGAGGTTCAAGTGGAATCTCCTTTCCTGCAGCTTGAATCCATTGCTCCTTGTCCTAGTCTCTGAAGCGGCAGAGAACAAGCCCGCTTCCTCCTCAACATGACATCCCTTCAAATATTTAAACATGGCTATCATGTTCCCTCTTAACCTTCTCTTCTGCAGACTAAACATACCCAGCTCCCTAAGCTGCTCCTCACAGGGCATGGCTTCCAGACCTTTCACCATTTTGGTTGTCCTTGTCTGGACCCATTGTAAAACATGTACAGGCATGGAGAACTTGGGGGATGATGGACAGTTATCTGTCTGGGATGCACTAGCTCTTGACTTCCAGTACTGAATAGTGGTTCACCTCCTAATCTATGATTCTGTAGTTTTTCTGTGTAAAAGAAGCATAGTTAGTTAGTCTTATCTAAAATAGTCTATGCTCATTCTCGGTGTTGGATCTAGCCATGTGTTGTGTGGGAATTTGAATAATAAAAGACTTGGAAAAAAATATGCTGGTATTAATGGAAAGTTCTGATGAATGGTTCTTTGAATATAAAAAAACAAAACAAAACAAAAACAATAGTGATGTAACTGAGCATACTGATTGGCAATAAAGATGGAAAGAATACTCAATAATATTCCAAAAATGGTTAAAAAATATTTTCCAACTGCCAAAAATCCTTTAGTGATGAGAATGTTTGCAGTTTGAATTGTATTCTCTACAAAATTTGCATATTGTTGTTCTGCAAAGAAAACAGCATTTTTTGTGAATGAAACAGAAATGTTATTTTATACATAGAATAAAAACCGTTTCCTGTGCAGATAGTTTGGTAAGTAGGAACTTATTCTATGAAAAATCCACATGTGGTTGATTTGCACAGAAAAATACCTTTTTTTGCATAGGACATAGCTGTTTCTGCACAGAAAACAGTAGTGCAGAAAATCTTATTTGTTATGCAAAATAACCATGGATAAATTTTGCATAGCATAAGTCCTGAACTGTAAATAGGCTCTGAAAACTGCATGGTTCTCCTTCCACTTTCTCATTGCTAAAATTACTCATTTCTTCCTTCAAGAAAAAAATAATAATGAAGAATAATGAAGAATTATACCCCTAGTGAGCAAGTCAGGTCACAAATTTTGGATATTAAAAGTTGATGTGAATAAATATTAAATGATCTGTCCTGGGACCAGATTGTAATGTCTTCCTCAATATGCTGCCATTGTCTGTAGGTAAAAGACTAGAGAAGTTGTTTCTGTAACAGGGATTAGATTGATTCTGAACTCCAAACAATATCAGGGAGATGGAATACTTAATAGAGCAGCCACAATTTTCTCTCTAGGTTTTCTTTTCTTGCAGCGTGGGTAGAAAGCAATCAGACTCTTTCTGAGCATGGGGGTCTTCTCAGTACCATAGACAGAGAAGACCATGGCCATCATGCACTTTGGCCATCTGGGCCAGCTCAACCATCAGGCAAAATCAACTGATCAACTTGGGCAGCTTATCATGGGAGTAAAAGAAAATAATGGGATAGCACAGATCTAAGGGCACCAAACAGACTGACTGGTGTCTTCTAGGGTGATCCAGTATCTCCACGTGAAATAAAACCAACAGATAAGATTCATCTGGCAATCACCTTTTGTAAATGGAATGGCAGGGGGCTCATGGTATTTTATTCTCCATGCCAAGCAGCATGTTCTGATCTTCAGTTGTCGATTTCCCTGACAGATGAAGATGGCTATCACATGCTAGAACATGGCTCAAACAAAACCAGGCAATAAGAGAACTGGAAAATATATTGAAATAAGTAATTTTGCTTTGGAGGCCAATGTCAGTGAGCAATATTATCAGCCAGAACCAATGAATGCCAACTACATTGATAGTATACCATATTGATTATCCCAATGGTAGGAATATTTTCTTCTTGAGATACAGTGTGTGTGCCTCCCAGGAAGATGCTGGAGATGAGCTTCTCCAAGAAATGAATCACTTCTGTTCTTACTCATTGTGAACATATTTATGAGACTTAAATATAATTTTCTTTCTCCTGAGAGACCAACAATGTCATTTTAATTACTGATAATCTGATTGCCAAGGAATACCAGTTACTGTGGGTTGTATTTCAGACTAAGGCAATGGCAAACCACCTTTGAGTATTCTTGCCTAAGAAAACCCTGTGAAACTCATGAGATAACCACACATAAACAGACAACTTGAAAGCACACGTACACACATATAATCTAACTGTAGAATGCAGATGCATTGTATTGCCTACCTCTGGTGTCCAGACAAAACACTTTGGCTTGAGTACTTTGGAAAACCTCCATGAAGCATAAATTTGCTTTCTCTCTTAAGTAAAGAACACATTTGCTTTCTGAAAGAAATCAATGTTCCATTAAAAGAAGAACACAGCCATTTGAAATACTCCTACATTGTTTGGTATTCAGACTTCTTTTGTTTGTGGTTGGAATATTTGCTTCTCTCAAAGCATCAGGAGGAGTTCATATCAAGAATTCTGATAAACTTTAATGAAATTTGTAATATAACTTTATTATTTGCCTTCAAACTCAGTTTTTTTTATCAAATATTTCCTTGTTAAAGCCCAAATACTTCTCAGGATACAAGAGATCAGTGTAGGTACTTTTCCCACTTGAGCTACTAATAGCCATTGAGAAGTGGGATCTGCAACAAAATGTCGTGGTACATTGTCCCTCCTCAGTAATGTTGTTCTGCATGGGACACCAGCCAACCAGCTCCACCATGTTGGCCATCCTCATGTCTTTTTTCAACCATCACTCAAGATTCTATGGCTACAAAGTGTGCTCAGTTCTCACTTAACTTGTGTATATATGTGTCTATGTGTGCGTGTGTGTGTGTGTGTGTGAATTAGCATATTCCACATTAGTTGTGTTTTGCTTTTAGATTTGTTGTCCTTCTGCAAACCTCAGGGTTCCCCCAAGCATGTTGGTTTTTTTTCTTGTTTCCAGGAAACTCATTTCTGTTAGCACCTACTACTCAGGATGTGTGAGAACACATTTTCAATATAGGGTTCAGTAAGCTTGTCTCAATGGACATTTCAAGGACTGAAGGAGAAGTAAATGGAGTTTGTACTCCAGAATCATAAAATAGTGGGCAACTGTGGAAATAGATGAAAGAATAAAGAATGTGCACATTTTAAAACCATGCACAGAAAAACATGCACACTTCAAATGGATTCAAAACTGTACTTAAACACACTTTATGCCAGAGGTATATAAACTGAATATTTTTTTTTTCTTTGAGGATCTATGACAGGCTTCACTGTGCCTGGAAATAATTTCATTTAAAAAAAAAATCCAAAAGCAGATGTAGTCAGAGATCAGTTTCAGCATCTTTCTTTTAAACCTTTGAGTTGGGGGTGCAAAGAACTCTGTTTCAATTCCAAACAAAGAACATTTCCGCATGACATTCTTAGAGCACAATGATTCCACTTTCAACCTCCTATGGAATCCTGGGGTTTGCAGTTCTGGGAGGGGCAGTCAGCCCCTCCTGAAACTGCAAACCCCAGGATCCATAGGAGGTTGAAAGTGGAATCATTGTGCTCTAAGAGTGTCATGCTGAAATGGCCTAAGGAGAGAAAGTCATTCTTACTTTTTTCTTTTCAGCATTTGAGGACTAAAGTGGATCGACAGGTTACAGAAAACATGTGGCCCTCATCCACTGTAGTTTCTGGGGGAATTATACAATTTAAAACATGCACAAACCTGCACACATTTGAAAAGGACACTTGGAAAAACTTTGCATGTTTCAAATATGCAAAACCACTCCTTAATATATTTAAGTCAATAGAGAAAGTGTGTTAAATGCCTGCCACACAAACATTCACAGAGTTTGAAAAAAAAATAAGCAAAGAAAGGATTGCTTTTCTTCCCATTAAAAATATGCCACCTGTATTTTGCCAAGTTTTGTAATTTAGCATGTCTTACCAGAAGTAAACTCATCAGGCCCCATTGTGGTACATCTCACTACCAGTACATTCTATTAGACTTGATTTGGCACTGGTTACTGTATTGCCACTCATGTATACATACAGGAATTTTTCTATTGTGAGCTGGCTTTTCTTTTTCTTGATTTCTTATTGCTTTGTAACTATCTGCTTGTGTCTGATCTATTATCATAAAGTATGCATGCCACCCACCACATCCCAAAAAGCTCTGATGGAACTAGATACAGATTGGAAGTTGAAGAGAGAACATCAATGAATGTAGACTTCACTGTCCTGTTCAGTTTCATACAAGAAGGAATATAACCTACTGTCCTCAAGAGACAGTGAATCTTCTGCATTAATCCTTAACCTGGGGTCCTTTCACACTACTCGATTATATCAATCTGATTCCACTTTATCTCCCATGGGTACATCTTATGGGATTTGTACTTTGTCACGGCACTAGAGTTCTTGAGCAGAGAATTCTAGGTACTCTTCCCTAAACTACAAATTTCAGTTTGTGAAAGGACCCAGTTCTTCTCTTTGTTTTTCTTGAAACTTCCTCCTTCTGTGTCCTTGGGAACCTTGCCCTTGCTACTCATTTCATTGTATCCTCTGAAAAGAATACAACATTTTACATGGCCTTTTCTTCTCAGGTGACCTTTAAGGATTTTCTATCCTTTAACCTTATGAAAGAGTGCAGATATCAGGCAGTTAAAATGTTTCTGCTGCTGTAAATGTTTAAAGGGCTTTTGTCTTTTTTTCCTCCCTCTGCATTTGAGATGGATAAAATGCTTAGGCTGCCTTCAGGCATTTGATTTTAACAAATAGAGGCTTCGGTCTTGAAAGGAGGCTCTATGTCGCCACAGGGGGCTGCCTGTTTACAGTTTATTACAGGATCACAGGGTAGGAATTGAAATGCAAAGCCCATGTTAATGCAGTATTTAAAGAAATGAAACCATCAAGAGTTTCCAGCATTAAGGAAATGCAAAACAAAAACAAAAAGCAAAGTATTACAGCTATGTTCCTCATTTTCTATGAATGCCCACTGGTAAATTGTTGTTTGGTAGGGGTTTTATATTCATAATTAAAACATGTGAAACTACAAGGGTCTGTAACTGAGTGTGACAAGAAGCAAATTTGCCTTGAGAAAGTAGATTTCAAGCCTTTTTGTCATCACTGCGACTTTCAAAAGTTATGCCACTTCTGTGAGTCCCATGTGTGTGAGTGTGCATGGGCCTTCAAATTGCCTGTTGACTTGTGGTGACCCCATGAATTTCATAGCACTTTCTTAAGCAAGGGATACTCAGAGGTGGTTTTGTCAGTTCCTTCTTCTGAAATATAGCCTGTAGCTATTGGTGGTCTCCTATCCAAGCACTAACCAAAGCTGGTTCTGCTTAACTACCAAGATCAGATGGGATTTGTTGCCTTTAGGTTATTTCTTCCCATATTCTGTTTTTAATAACTGTTCAGATAATTACTTCAAATACAGATATTGCTAAACTAAGGATATTGCCAAGGTACAACTGTGTAGTTTAGCATTAAATACCTGCAGAATCAGGACTTCCTGATTGATCCTGTTCTAGAAATACATGACTACTAGAAATTTGCAGCACTGAATTTCTCTGCTCCCCTCAGCACAGATTTCAATCTGCACAGAGAAGGATGGAGGCATTGATTCCACCAGAAATAATAGTTTCCAGCACAAGGACACTCTTGGCTCCCGGCCATAAAATGGCAGAAGTTAAATTTTGTGATTTCAATGGCCTTAGACCAAGAGCCTTTCCACATTACACTCTTATAGTGCTAGTATTCCACTTTAAACATCCTGTGGAATTCTGGAGTTTGCAGTTTAGGCAGGAACATTTAGAATTCTGAGCCAGAGAGCCCCTTGGCCTTACCAAACTACAAACCCCAGAATTCCACAGGATGCTGAAATTGGAATAATAGCACTATAACAGTATAGTGTGGAAAGGCCCTTAAATGCTATTAAATCCTTACATGTGTCTGAGGATCATCAGGTACATTCTAAGAACCACTCTGTATTTATGCTGTACGCTAGCAGCCACATTCCCTTTGTGGTAAGGTTCTACAGCATCTGTCTTTCCCATGCTACAGGGCCTTACTGATGCCATATGCATCTCCTCCCAGATGTCGAGATTGATTAATTCAGATTTCTGAATTTGGCACAAGAAACTCCATACTTCATTAAAGCTGTCCTACAATGTTCCCTCATAGTGACTTGTTGTTGTGTGGCTTTCAAGTAATTACTCATGTAATTTTATGAATGTTTACACACATTACATAAGGCATCCAAGTCCTCCCTGCACAACATTTTTGGCCAGATAGTCAATGGCAGCTGGACAGTGCCAAGATTGTCCCCTCAATGGGCACTTATTTGTGCTGGAAAAACACTACAATATCACCTTCCCAGAAACCCTAACCTTCCTGGACTACCATAGTAAGTAATCTGGCACAGTGTTAAGCCCTGCCAATGTTAAATAAGAGCAAGGCCATTTCTACACTACACTGTTATAGTGGTATTATTCCACTTTCAACATCCTATGGAATCCTGGGGGTTACAATTTAGGGAGGGACATTTAGAATTCTCAGCCAGAGAGCTTTTTGGCCTCAGCAAACTACAAACTCCAGAATTCCAAAGAATGTTGAAAGTGGAATAGCAGTATAACCACCTAGTGTGGAAATGGCCCAAGGCACTAAATAGCTGTGGTCAGTAGCTGTCTTTTCAGTGATAGGCGATAGTACCTAGTGGATTTCCTTGCAAGCAAGAGCCTCAGCTGGATAGTTGAGCTAGTCTATTTGTCTCTCATTGTTCTGTTGATCTGTGCATATCTCTTCATAAATACACCAACAGAAGAAAGACAAATGGGACAAAAGTTAGAGAAAAAACATAAAGAGGCCAAGGATAATGATGAATGAACTGGTAAAAAATATAGTACACTAACAAATAAGTGCAGAGATGGGTCTCAACAGAAGAACAACACATGAGCTTCACACAAGCTGTTCGTGCCATGCTTCTCACAAGAATAAAAAAGAAAAAAAAACTCTTGCTGTTGAAATATCAGCAGGGGTTTTATTCTGACACCATGTTTTGCAGATAGATGTGCAAATTTTTGATTATTATGGTGCTGGGCTTGGTTTCTGCATTTGATTTATGCCATTTGGACCTCTGGTCTAGACAGGATTGGTTCTGAGTATTTCCTGGTCTTAAAGAAATCTGAAAGAAGAGTCATGCCCATGACCTGTTTAGAGGTGGTCAGAAAGTCTCCTCCATGTTCTCTGCTTTATTCTTTATGCTTGAGATTGCAGGTAGGAATGTTGTGCTACCTTTTCTGACTTTTGTACGTGTTGCAGCTTTTGTTTTGCAAATGTCAGTAAACTGTTGTGTAGCCAGTGACCTAAAACAAGGTCACAGGCTTAGAAAGTATGACCTTTTCCTGTAATTTTATAAATCAGTGACTGCGTCCCTAACACTGTAATGCAAGCAATACAAGTAGGATCTGTAACAACATATTGCAGTGTCTGATGCTCCAGTTCAATGTGTCGGCCAATCAGCCATCCCATCTCCCATAATATTCTACTTCCTAGCTCTCCCCCAGAATCATATGATACCTACTGTGCATGCTCAGTCTCCATTGGATTGTGCGTATGGGAGACAGAGGAAAAGAAAGCAGTGGTGAGTTGGCTGGGCTTGCTTCTTGGGTTATCTTTCCTTAAATGTGTTTTCCCTACAGCAAACTTTGCTTGCATTCCAGGCTAGGCTCCCTGTCATATGGAAATGAGTGTGGTCTGCTAGATGTATATTGGGGCAAATGTATTTAACCATTGCATAAAAGCTACTATGTATCTCTGTTAGGTATTGCTTATTGTTGTTCCAAAGTATCCACTGCGAATTGGTGTTGCAATATATCCCTAGGGACTGCTTATTGCAACAAAGTATCCAGGATGGTGAGAGGGGGAAGAGCAGATAAGGGTAAAAAATTAAGTTCAGACTAGAGAGACACATTGTTTTGAGAACCTCGTGCTTGTGAGATAAGAGCAGGAAATATGCCATCAGGTCATCCTGGTCAAGGATGTTGGGGCACAGGTGGCAGGTCCTGGCCTGGGAAAGTTTTGGGGAGGTGATGTGGTGTGTGGATTTATAGCTCTCACCAACCACTACTTTGAGTGCCTTAATTTGGAATGTTAACCTATAAAAGCTGTAAGCTGTATGTATGCTATAGTCTCACCAACTTTAGTGGAAGTGTGCTATGTTGCTCATGCTTATCTATCAAGATAAACAAAAGCCTATCTCAGAGTGAATTTTGTGGAGTGTGGGTTATCCACTACATGACACCACTCTACATCACCATATATGTTAATAACTCATCTTGTTTTCCCAGTGTTTCTCTTTTGGCTCGGTCTTGCTGATGCTCACCAGCTAAGCTAAAGAGAGTAATAACAACATCTAGAATTGCAAGATCTCGGTTATCCCAGTCCCTGAGATTTCAGAGACAAAACCCTGAGACCTAGGGATGACCCCTTGCAATGTCACAGCAGGTGAGTTCTGGTGATGGTACAATGAGGATAGTACAAGGGCCTCGCCCTGATGAAGTTGTTACATATGATACATATGATTAAGTACATATTAAGTACAAAGTACATCATAAAAAAAAGACCTGAGCAAGTTGAACAAATGAAGAAAATACATATCTTTCAGGGTAGCACTTTTGCCTTGAGATTTTGCCTTCTTTCTTTAAGCACTGGAGAAAAGGGACCAGGCCTTGAGGCTCTTCCATCTCCAGAGGTTATGAAAGAAAAGAGGGGAGAGCTCTCTCAGTCAAGCACCACGAAAGCAGCTGCAGCCATCTTAATTATTGTCCCATTAACTGTCAATCCTGCTCCCCAAGCATGTTCCTATGTATTTTTATTTCAAGCATTCCCCCACCACACTTTTCAGAGAACAAGCCTCCCACAGTAGCTTACATAAGGTTAGGAGGAACAATATTCTGTCATTGAACAATAGACTATTTAAAGAGGTGAAAATGGAGACTATACATTCTTGTTCTCAAGGGGTTTGGGCATGAAAGGTCTCTCTGAGGAGAGGAGGGAGTGGTTCAATTCCAGCATAATAAGGCAGCAGCTGTTAGGGATGGAAATCATAGCACATTACCTCACTGGCTTCTTGTCTGTAATATTATAAGATCTGAAAAGCATTTACACACACACACACACACACACACACACACACACACAGAGCTGTACAAAAAGAGTATACAAGTATTTAAAGACATCTTTAAAAATAAAGGCTAGTTTTCTACAACAGCTACTTTGTTAAGTATATTTAGTTAAGCATACTTAACTAACCAACAGAAATTGGGAGGGCAGTTATGACTGTGGCAATAGTGCTACAGTTGTGACTAAGCAGCTAATATGGAATAGTGAATATGGAACTACAAATCTAAGGCCATTTCCGCACTAGCCTGTTATAGTGCAATGATTCCACTTTCAATATCCTCTGGAATCCTCGGGTTTGCAGTTTCAGGAGGGGCCAGCCGGTGTGAAAATGGCCTAAGTTACTGTTCATATTCACTATCATTATTTAGTGATGACTATAAAAACATTGTCATGATTGCACGCACACCCCCCGCAGCCTACTTTACCAGGTATCAGCTGCATGGGGAGAAATAGGTCCAGTGCCTACTCCTCCATGCCTCAGGTGCTTATTTCCAATCAGGTCACATAGGCCTTTTAAAAACCCACCCCTGGTCCTTCTCCTCCTCTTCCACCAGCCACTGTCTGGCCAGCTTGCAGCCTAATTTCTCAGCTTCACAAACCCTTTCCCAATGCCCACACCCACACACAAGGAAGGAGATGAGTGAGATGAGTGAGAGAGAGAAAGTATAGGACTGTTACCACAGTGAACTGGCCTGGCCTTTGGTAACCTTAGATATCATTTTGATATCATAATTCGGCCCTGCTCTGCCACCAGCCAAGTGTTTGTGAGGCCACCGAACAAGCGCAAAGCTAGGCATGGCTATTATCTGCTGAGTCATATTTGTTTACACCAAGGCAAGCCAGAAACTGCCAAATCTGCTTTAGGGGTCCTCCCGAAACAAACACCTTCATTATAAATTGGCTAAAAGCATTGTTTGTAATTTTGTCACCAGTAGTGTTAATATTCCTGTTTCTGTGTATATGCTTTCCTTGTTTTATACAATGTATAAGTAATATGCTTCAAATTACTTCCAGTAAGACAGCAGCTCTGTACGCTTTGATGGCTCAGCCTGATGCTGTTTTATGATATAACGTCACAAAATGCTATAATTGTTTAGAAATTATGCATTTAAGGGGGGAAATGATATAGGTATGAATTAGAAATAATAAATTAGAAATAAAGTAGAAGCTGGGGGCTTAGGTCAGAGGAACGGAGAAAGATTTAAGAAGGGTAAAAAAGTCACGAGAGCCAACGTATCACGTAGCTAGGATGTTGATCACGTAGCCAGGGTGTTGTTTACTTATTGACTGGCTGCGGTAATTGCAGATTGTAGATAAGCACTTTCCGGGGTCTGAGTGCGGGAGTAATTAGCTAGTAACAGCATGTGGTATTTGTGATCCCGGAGGGGCGGACCGAGACATGCCTGTGATCTTTGCCTGTGATCTTTGTGTATGCTGTGAACTTTGTCTATAAAAGAGCTGTGAAACTTGAATTTTGGTCTTTTGGAGACATCCAGCCAAAAGCCCATGCGTAATAAATTACTCTTTTTCTTGCTCTGTGGTCTCTGTGTTCTCTGGGATCCTGCAACAAGACCTCTGCCCTGAGAGGGCACCCTGGCGAGCTGAGTGCTTAAACTGTCAAGCTAGCCGCATCTACATACTGGCCATACTATTGTCAATTCAGACCATAACTCAATCATGCAAATTCTGACCTTTCAGAGACATTGTCTCCAGCCCAAAACTCATTGTTTTCGCCCAAGACCAGGCTAGCCTACAGTCATTCTTTTCCTGATAAAAATCCCCAGTTCTGAGAGTTCCTTGGACTTCACTGGACTTCCACCCCACCTTGCTGCCGCTTCTTCTGCGAATTCCCCTCAGCAGCCACGCCGAGTTTCCTTCTCTCCCATTGGCTTCTACAGGACTGCGAGAAAGGTGACGTATCACCCATTTCCCCCAAAACTCTCTTTTCTACTTCTTAGTTAGTAGTGAGGTTGTTTTTTTTTTTATTAACTTGCCTGCTTGTTAATAAATGTTCTTGTTGCTATTTTAACTGTTTGTCTGCTCACTGACCCGATGCTGTATACATTGGGTAAAAGATCCCCGGTAAGTTACCCTGCCTCTCGTTAGCTAAGAGAGTGCTCAAGCTAATTTCCTCATCTTGTTTGTATTTGTCTGGTTATTTGGGTGCCCCTCACAGGACCCCCAAGTCACAGGGTAACAGGACCACCATGCTGATCCATTCCCTTTTCGTCTCCTTCCTCTCAGCTCATTTGAACCCTATTTGTTTGCTCTCCCCACCAGACCTTGGCTCCCTTCCCATACACACACAAATACGTTTTGATATTTCTGATTTTGCTCCATTTGCAGGGTTCCTGCACCCCTAACTCTAGCAAATGTGGCAGGCTGAATCTATTAGCCAGGGAGAGCCTGCATAAATAAATGAGCCTTAAGAGGCATTTGAAATGTGACATTAGATTTCATTTTGATACACGTAGGAAAGAATGTTCCAAAGTATGGGTGATACCACTGAGAAGGCCTGTCTTTGTGACGTTAGTTGGTGCAACAGAAGATAGAAGAATTTTTGTCAAGGATAAAGAAGATGTCAGTTGTCAGGGATAAAGAAGATGGTAACTCCTGCAACCATTCAGCCTGAGTTGTTTCGGGGCATGTGAGTACCTGAGCTATTGAGTGTGGATGTTAGTGGTATCTCTATAGGAAGCATATCTAACAATAGGATGGTTACTATTCTGCCCCTAGCTGATTGAAGATAAAAAGAACCTTCTACATTTTACCCAGTTAATTTGAAATTAAACATTTCAGCTAGGAAGATGAACAAAATATATGATCTCAGCTATCATGTTCACAGAACCAGAAGAGTCAATAAAATCAATAAAAATATTTTAAAAAATACTTATGGAAACCATTTTGCACATGTACACTGCTTCATTTGCATTCTCTCAAATTTATGCTTATTCCACAAATCACATTTTCCTTTCCTCACTTCATTTGAACCAAATAACATTTGAGTGTCTACCTACTGTGAAAAATAAGGCTGATTCAATACAAAACTCTTATCAAGTCTGTGTTTCTAAAGGCCTGGGGTTTCATTTCTGAAGATGTAATTACAGAGCACCTCTTTGGGATATGCAGTCACTTGAGAAAAATTCTTACAGGCAGGTATTTGTCAAATCTAATAGTTACCTCTCTGGGTAGAAAGAAAAGAAGACTAAATACTTTAAGATTGAAATATGGGCTTTTTGTTTTGTTTTCTCTTGCTTTCCTTGTTGTTAATACATCCAGAGTAAAAGTGTGATTTGACCGAATGCATCAATTAGATGACAGGGGAATTTGATCTTCTGGGTCTCTGTCAGCTATAGTAGCATAAGCACGGAGTGGGCTGGCAGATTGTTTGAACTTCTGTCTAGCACATTAGTTGCTCTACTAGACAGATCCACCAAATCTCTCACATTTTCCCAATACAGATACTCTTTCTGTGGTCTGGGTCTTCCATAAAAGAAGGCCATGATTTTTACACTCCTTTGTTCACTCCTGTAGTTAATTATGCTCTAGTTCCATTTAATGAAATGCTAATGAATAAAATTAATTATAACAAAATAAATAGCTTTAGAAAGAATGACTCATTAAACTTGCTTAGCCATGTAAGTCATTTTGCTGCTTACATTCCTACCCAATGCATGTTCAGAAGTCCAAGTTTATTCAGTGGGACTTGAAGTAAGAGTTAATTCTACATCTCATTAGTCATTTCTTTTCTTTTGTAGAAAGGGGGGTGATGGTGCACAAAAGAGATAAAGAACTTAATATGGAGTGTAGAGGGTCTCTGACCCTGCTGTGCTTTGAGTCTGGATCATGCCCCCCACATGCTCACTAAGCTTTAACGGGAGCCTCTCCCCTTCAAGTATTAGCTGCAAGGAGGCAGAAATCAAAATGAAGAGCACAATGTTGGGGGCAAATACCTTCCCCCACATACACACTACTAGGTTTGCCAGATCTCGGGGCCTGACCCTGATTCTCCACTTTTCATTGATTATCTCCAAGTGGTCAATGAAATTATATTTTTTTCTCAGTTTTACTGGACTGGGTTCCAGTCAAGAAGAAAGGACTGTGTGCAGATCTCCAGTTCAGCTTATAAAGCAGTAGCTTACTACAATTTGCAAGACTTAATTGATTTGTTGCTCCAACAGCAAAGTCTCTCCAGGGAATCTATCTGTTCCCTTAGCTGGTTTTCTCCAGGGAAGCAGGCTCACTCACCACTCTGCTCTGCATCTACCTTCTGGCAAGCAGGCTAGATTAAATGTTCCTTATCCCCTCTCACTAAGCAGGCAATAAAGAATAATCCCCCTCATTTTCAATTTGATCTGGCAATGGCCCCTTTGACTAAAAGATTTCTATCCTGATTTCCAAACAGCAAAATATGTTTTTCTGTATCTCTGTGTGTATGCTTGAATGGCAAACTGTGAGTAACTGTAGTTGGAACTTAATGCTTAATGACATCACCAGTGTTGGGGAAATTAAAAAAAAAAATTGAATATTGAGAGACTTTGGTAATGAGACTCTCAATCAGCAGAGTATTTTAGTAATTGCACAAAAATGGAACAGATCACCAGACCCACTTCTTTAACTCTACACCCCAAAACACACTTAATCTAGCTCAAAATAAACACAAAAACAGTTTGGTTAAAAATATAAGAGTTTACTCACAAAAGCTTGTGCATCGTCTACACAGGTTCAATTCTTCAGGTAGGTAGGAAGAAAATAAAGCACTCATATGCTTGCTGCAAAATGATCCCTGTTAGGAGATCTCAGAGCATGCTTTCAGGACAAAAATGGCGAAGACAAAAGGGAGAGACAAAATGGCCGGAGAACCTTTTTCAAAACAACAAGGAATGTCTACGTGCTGGAGGAAGAGGTGTTAACCAACAAACAGGAAGTTTTCTCTCTAGGCTATCTCTCTATGCTTACAATAGACATGCAAACAAACTAGCTATTCAATTAGGCATGCAAAGGTTGCCACTCCCAACAACCAGGAGCTGTTCCTAGATCTGAGGTTATGGTAAAGAACCTGAGGGCCTGAGGCAATCCTGAACTGGAAACACTAGTGTCCCAATCTGGATACTGTGGTGGCTATGGCTCTTTCCTCACCATATCTCGATATTATGTCATCTTGGCAGGATCTCAGCAGTGCCATTCCCGGGATGGGATTGGGACCTGAATGCTTCCCACCATACCCAGTTGGCTGCTAGCAGATAGGTAGCATTAGGGACACTCTTCTTCCTTCTGCAGTGCACCATCAATAGCAGGTCCCTTTGCCTGCCTCTTCCTGCAGTGTACTGCAAAAGGAAGTGCTATCAAGTGCTTCCACACTTACTGCACATTCACAGCCAACAGGATCATGGTGGGAAAGGGGGCCACTACCAGACTTTTTCCAGTAGTGGTATATGGTGTGTTTACAATGCATAGAGACACAACAATACCTGGTCAGCAGTGATGTCATGAAAAAGCACACATCCCAGACTGGGAGCAATGTGTTGCCATGCTGGGATGGCGACATTGTGCGGTAACAGCATAAATGTGAAAGGAAAAAAATTCTCTCAGGAGCAAAACATTTGACTAATATAACATGTAGCTTCACTCTAAAGGCACGTGGAATTGCAAGCAAGCCTAACATGATAGCAGAAATCCAGTCTATAGAACCTATTTGTAATACACCCAAAGCTATGAAATAAAATGGATTCAAATTACAAGCAAAGAGTGCTTCCTAAATATTGGGAAGATCTTTTCTAATATAAGAGCCGTTTGACAGTAGGATAGATTGCTTCAGAACATAATAGAATCTTTACCTTTGGAGATCTTTAGGTAGATGTTGGATGGGCATCTTTCAGGAGTGCTATAATTATGTATGCCTCCAAGGCAGTAGGTCAGAATAGATGGCCTTTGTGGTCCCTTCCAACTCTAAGATTATATTATTTAATGAAACATCTTTCATGGAGTCTTGAGAAATATATTTTATTTATAAAATTTATGTCCTACTCATCCTGGGAATTCCAGGTAGGTAAATTGTGCATAAACAGATTGAAATGTATGAATAGAAAGATTAAGACTACAAGACCTGCAGAGAAAAAGAAAGCTTTCTGTTCATGCTGAAAGATATGTAGAGGCTAACCAGAGCTGATCAGGGAGAATGATTACCACTAGACCTAAAAAAATAAATCATTAATAATTTTCCCTTTTTGTTTATTAGATTTAAAGGACAAGATTCATTCTTCCTGATTTATTTAAACAGTAGCAATGCTATTATATCTTTTTTAAAAATAATTTCTTCTAAAAACACCCAACTATTATTGGGTATATATTTGTTTCAAATGTTTTTGTCCTTTATACCCAGGAAAACACTTCCTTTTCTGTTACATTTAAGATGTTTGGTATTTGCTGAAATATCTTCCAATTATGGCTTTGTTTCTCTAAAGAACATAACTAATGATCTGTTACTTTCACTAAAATATGCTGCCACTTATGTGGTTACACAATTAAAATAAAAGCTGTGGTGAAGGCTTAAAATCTATCCAAAACTTTATGAAGCTATTAAAGAAAAGCTACATCATGGGATAAACTAGTGGAGTCAACAGGGAACAGTTTTTAGATGACAGGCAATTTAACACTGAAAAAAAGGATGGAGGCAGCAGCAGGGGGAGAACGTTCCATTAGTGTGACATATACTTTAACGGGGAGAAGGATGGTGTTCTTTGTGTCTATGACTACTTCCTCTCAGAAAGAAGTGTCACAGTAAAGACACTTTTCATGCTCACCCTGCATCTGCATATTATTTAATTGGGATCTATTTTTTTTTTTTAAAAAAAAGCAAAGAATGGAGAAGGCATGCGGTAGTGGAGAGGGCCCTGCGTCTCCAAGGCTAGCTATTTCTGCAGCATCTTTTATCCAGAAGGGGAAAAAAAAACGTTCAGAGGCAAAGAGGTCCTGGTCACTGGAAAATTTTTATTATTCGTGGTAACTGTAATGGTCCTTGTTCAGACTTGTTTCTTTACGGGTGTGGTTGCAAACACTTTGAACATAACAGCTCATACAAGCTCACTATCTAGCAGCTCTGAGCCAATCCTCATTCTTTCTTATTTATCTACCAGTCCTCTGCTCATCTTAGTTTTTCCTTCTTTAATATCTTCTTCAATAACTTTTACACTAAGAAAAACAATGGCCCATAGGCCTGCGTCTGATTTTCCTGTACCTCAAGGGACACTGAGAGCTTGGGAGGTCAGGTATTCACCCTAATTAAGTTGTGGTTATGAGGACTTACTCTGCCTCAATCATGTGGATGTCCCAAAGGGATCTAAATCAACGGCTGGTCTTCTTGAAGTGAGGCTTCTTTGGCAGGTTCTTGCAGGTGTTCTGGCCATCTTCTCAGTACCTTCTCCTTCTCCCTACCCTCCTCCTCATTTTTTTCTCTTCCTCTGCCTTTATCTCTTGCCTTTGGATCTATCTTTTCCCTCAACCCAGCCATGCCGCACCTCAAACTCCACCCTTCCATGAGTGTCCATAGTGTTGCTCACTGCTCAGTATATCCCCCTCACTAGTACTCCCTGCTATGTTGGGCTAAGGCAGCTCTGCTCCTTCAAATTGCTGTTGTTGTGTGCCTGCAAGACATTTTTGACTTATGGCAACCCTAAGGTGAACCTAACACAGGGTTTTCTTGGCAAATTTTATTCGGAGGGGGTTTGATGTTGCCTTCCTCTGAGGCTGAGAGTGTGACTTGCTCAATGTCACCCAGTGGGTTTCCATGGCTGAATGGGGATTCAAACCCTGGTCTCAAGAACTGCAGTCCAATGGTTAAATCACTTCACCATGCTGACTCTCTACTCCTTCAATTAGTCCGCAGGATAGATGCCCAATGAATCTCTCATACCTTCCCAGTATGTCTGTGAACAGAAGAAAATAAGGAGGAATAATTCCTTCTTTGGCTAGATCTACCATGACAATATCAATTTACATTCTATCATTTGTTTGCATTATTTCTTTGCAATTAATCTGTTATTTTTATTATTAGTTTTAGTTAAATTTATACCACATCTTGCCTCCTATATGTTCTGGAAGTATATATGCCTCTCCATCTGATTACTTTATCCTCACAACTGCCCAGTGAAGTTAGTCAGGCTGAGACAGAGTGACTGGTCGAAGGCTACCTGTCGAGCCATTTCATGGCTCTGTAGTGATGTGAACTTAAATCTCCCAAATTTCCGCCCAACACCCTCCTCATTGCATAATTCTGACACTGTGGCCCAATGTGCTCAGACCATAGTCAGGATTGTTAGGTTACAGTTAGGTGGGGCCTTCCCATGTGATACTTTGCTTTGAAGGCTTACTGAGGAGACACAGGAAGGAGTTATGGTGAAACTATAGAAATATAACAGTAAAAATGAAAATAGGATGATAACCTCTGAAGAGGTCTTTAGACTCATGGCTTTTAACTGGAAAAGAATAGTCACATCAGTTAATTACCAAAACAAACTGAGCAGAAGTAAAAATATTCAGGCAAAAAGCAAGAAACAAAATGTTTCTGAAGATTGCTGCAAAGAATTTGCATTGTGATATCTTCTGCACTAGATGTCTTGTTTGTTTACAATGCTTGCAAAAAGAAAAAAAAATGATGTTACAAAATCAACAGAGGGAAAGCGTGCCAAACTGCCTGTAAATAATTTAAGCAGCTGGCAGAGTGCAGTTACATGGGGACTCTGAGCACTTAACATTTTGTTCCATTTTCCGTCATCTGCTTTAACACGGTTGTAGAGTCTTGGTGCCTTTTAAAATACAGATCTCATGGGGTTGCCAATTTGTATTCTTCTTCATCACATGTTTTATTTTTTTCTCGCAGTGAGGAAAGGGACCCTGAGATACAACGACCCTGAGGGTCATTTGAAAGAAGGTTCACATTTATAGGACCACTTTTTACTGGTAAATTCAATGTATTGAGTTGCTTAGCCCAGCCTTATCCATGTATTCAGTAGAACTTACACCATATGCACATCGGAGTGCAGCCAAATTAGCTCACAGGCCGAAAGGCATATGGGATACGGGGGGGGGGGGATGCTTCAGGTCATTATCCCAGAAACACACAAAAATTGAATGTGACCAGTGTGACATTTGAGTTCCTGACTTTTTTTTACAGCATATGGATCATGAGGATTGGGAAAACAATAATAGCTCCATGACAAATTGTTTTAGGTGGTTTCACTTCGCCCTGTCTCAGGTATCTTCAGGATGCTAATCAAAGAGTCCAGCAGATAGTTCTAATACTGGAGAAAGGACATTTGATTCAAGTTCTGTTCTGAGCAACATTTCCATTAATGGCAGGAAGTCAAACCTTGCAGTTGTGTCCATAAATCTGTGGCTAAATCTTTGTGAAAGGGTTTTTTTTTATTTGTTTTTGTTGATGTTCAAGATAGTTTATTGAACTGATAAATGAAATCACCAGGTGTATTGTGCCAACCCATTCATTTTTCAACATTTTATGCCTGTTGTTCAAGCTCAATAAGCCTAGCTTGTGAGCTAAACGGTGCTAGAATAAAGAGACCAAGACAGTGATTCTCAACCAAGAAATAAGTCAACAGATAAAACACTACAAAATCTCTCTCTCAGTTTCTATAGAAAGTAACCAACAGTATAATTCTCCATTGTAAGTGGTGTTGTGGATGAAAACATGCAATTCTGAATTAGATATAGGGGGACTCCAAAGCACTACCCTCTTGCACAATCAGTTTCACGAGTGCCAGCATGTATAGGGACTACACAAATAAATGCCCTAGTGCTTGCATAATTGGAAAAAACAATGGCACTTTGCTAGCTCATTTTTTTCCCTGTACTAATGTGACATTGTTTTTTTTCTCTTTCTCTCTCACTCTCTCTGTCTGTCTTTCCCTTCTTCAAATCAATGCAATCTATTTCGAATATAACTTGATAGACTCGTGCATGTTAATGGTGTTGGGGATATACTTCATGGCATCAAAGGAAGACTTAGGAAAACAAGGCTGAGCAAGACTGACTCTTTAAATGAAAAGCAACATATGCTTGCTTTCCTTTTCTATAGCTTTGATGTTTAATTATGAGCAGTGTGCTGCAATACCTTAATTATTTTTGTTTGTATTTCTGTTCAGAGTTTAAAATTAGAAGGGTAAATGTACCTTGTTGAAATGATACTAGAAACACGTCAGAGCGTTTCTGAGAATCAGGGCTTCCTGATGCAACTTTCTTCTGTTTGGAATATGTCTCTTAACATTTTGCTTTTTAAACTGCTTTAACTGCAGAAAATAGGAAACAGATGGATTTCAAGTATCTCAGGTGTTTTTGCGTATAGAAAATCATGTTAAATCCATGATACCTGAAGGCTGGGAAAAAGACCTGCCTGGAATTCTAAAAAGCCTTGGCCAGCCATCATAGACAGGGCTGGTGATTCCATATGAGCCAGCTTTATATTCTCCTTTGGAATATACACTGGGAGAAAACATGCATCATAGTACCACACTCTGTATGTTCTAGGTTATAGAGGTGGGGGAAAAATGCTTACTTCTCTCAAGATTTTTCATGAGTTTGGTCTTCCTCATAATAGGACAGTGTTATGTACATTTGGCAACTCTCTTGAAAGATGTAGATGTCTACCACATTTTTCAGACCTCTGAGTTTTATAGAAAAGTGCACAAAAGCACATCTAAAAATGCACGTTTTTCTCCTGAGATCAAGAACAATGACAAAAATCTGCCCTCTCATGGTGATGTGCATTGAGGAAGAGGCTAAAGTATAAAATGGCTAAGTTTTTCTATTTACCCACAAAGTCAATTTGAGGCAAGGCACCTCTACTACAGCTACATTGTTCTTGCAGCAAATTATATCCATGGAGATGGACAAATCTGTCAGTATCGTTTTCTCCCACTTGGGAATTTTGAAATCTCGATTTTTCCCCATTGACTTAATAGGGGAAAAATGAAATTTCAAAATGGAAGAGGTGGACCATCACAAAATCCTAAGATGAAAACTATCCGTTAACAAGCAGGAGCCAAGTTTATATCCACTACACTTGTGCATTCTTAGACTTTTGGTCCCTATCTGTTGGTTCCTTGATTTTTCTGTTTTTATCATGAATATTGAATGCTCGTTGAGATATCTCACCATATACTCATTAAACTTATTTCCAGAAAATTGATACTGTATAGAGGAAATTAATATTCATCACCCTATTCTTCACTTTAAAGATACAATTACCATTTTTTATAAGTAGATTTGATTTTACCAGACCCTAGACCTATAGGAACAGCTGACAAGTAAATATACCTCTCCTTAGAATCAACTTATTTGGTACCCTTTTTTGTTGGTATTACCTCAGTTCTGTCCATCTGAGGAAGAAAGAGGTGGCAATTTCTGCAACAAGGGAAGCTTCTCATCAATGAGAATGTGATTTATATTCTTATTCTAAATACATTCTACAAGATGATCCTGATTTGAAAATTTCAAGGCAATCTTTTTTTTTTTAATTAAAGAAATGCCCTGATTGTAAAATTGACATGATAGAGAAACTGGTGGGGGCAGTTCAGGAATTCTTGACTTTTTCGCTTGCCATTTGCAGCCTAGGTATCATTTACCCTTTGGCACAGGATGGCAAATTTCAGCAAGTGCAACAGCTTTTTGTGTCTATACATGGACCATCAGCTATGAGTGCCTCTGTCACTTCTGCAATGCTGGAAGCATTAATTGTCTCCTAATAGAAATTAAAACCAGCAAATGTAGTCTCCAAATATTTGTTCAAAAGCACTACATTTAATTTCAATGAAGTTGCAGTCGAGTGGAATAAAGAATCAGATTGTCTTGTCCAAGCTGATCTTTGGAAAAAAATACCCTAGCCTTAATATCTAAAAGCTTATTAGACTTAATGCCGCATTAGATTCAGCAAAAAATGATGTTTGGGTTATATTGGACACTACTACATCTTTTTAGAAGGAAGTTAGCTGACTGTTGGAGATGTGATATAGATCATTTCTCCTTGTGTATTATGATGTGCACATGTCCAATAGTCCCTCCTTTCTGACTGAGTACAAGACATTAATTTTGTATTAGAAAAATCTTTTATATATGTAGAGATAGGTATATACAGTGTGGTGTAGTGGTTTGAACATTGGACTAGGATCCTGGAGTCCACAGTCCGGTTCCCCACTCAGCCATGGAAAACCACTGGGTGATCTTGGGCACGTCACATACTCTCAGTCCCAGAAGAAGAAAAAAGATAGGTTTGCCTTAGGGTCGCCATAAGTCAGAAGCGAGTTGGAGGCACCCAACAGTAACAATGTACTTTTAAACTATAATCTCAAAATTTGGAACTTCTAGTCATTAGGTTTGAATCCTGTGTTCTCTGGGTGTGGCTGAACTTCAAGACTGGACAGACAAATATTCACTATCATTCATTCAACAGTCAAAATATTTTACTGCTTTAGACACCTATGTACATGTATTTTCCAGATACCAACTCCAACAAAACATATATAATACATTATGTTATTATATATGACTACCACATAGTATTATCTGTATAATTTATGTAATTCTACTTCATTCCCCCTTCTTTTCTTCCCCCACTCTCTTTGCATTGATATATTTAAAATCCAATAGAAATATTTTTAAATATTTATAATAGATTCCAACAGCTGTGACTAAAAATACAGGTATCCAAAACTAAACATCTGTGAGCTAAGGATTCAAAGCCATTTGCTTAGATACATGTATCTGTTGGTGTTGCTTTCTCTCACATTTAAATTTGTAAACAAAACAAAACTAAATCAGTTCTTCTTTGTTGTATTTCTGACTTTTGGAAAGTCTCTCTCTCTCTCTCTCTCTCTCTCTGTTTGTGTGCGTGCGTGTGTGAATGAAATTCTTCTCCATCCCTATAGGCATAAAAGTGGAATTCCAGCACAGCATACACTTGCCATAGAAAGAGTGAAAACCATTATCGCTAAAGAGATTTACTTGGCAGTGTGCCTTTCAGAGAGTTTCAAACTTTGCGTCAAACTCCTGTGATGTGCTACAGGCTTCTTGAGTTGACAGTACCTGAAATCCACTTGAAATGATTAAACATTTGCCTTGTAAATGAACCTGGCTGCCATGTAAGCTACCTTTAGGCTGCTTCAGTGCACCAAACTATTTTTTTTTTGTCTCTTTCTGTTTCTGCCTGAAGAAAGGACCAAATCTTCGCATTCTTTTGCATCATCTTACATTTTTAGTCTTCCAGGGAAATTATTATGAGCTTGCAAATGACAAAATGCAGGCATCGCAAACAAATTGACAGGTATGCCAGACAGGACCAGTGTCAAATAATATTTTGGGGTACAACAAAGGTAAAAGCTTAACTGTGAGCATTCCACATAGCAGGGACTGGAGAAACTTCTTTTCTGTTGCTTGCATTTCAGTCATTCCTGTTTCAAGTCATTAACAGAGAGGCGGCTAATAGGCACAAGAATTTTATCTTCATCATGGACACATAAATGTATCCACATTTTTCAACATGGCTAGTGTTCCTAGGAGTGGTAGGGACATTTCATAAAGTGTTGGTGGGCAGGGGGAGTAACAATTCCCACATTTCAGGGTGAAGTAGGTGCATTTCCAAATATTCTCCAGATTTAATTTCTTCTGCTACTGATATCACATCCCTTCCTCCTCACTAAAGTATAAATCTTTCCTGGCATTTTTGTCATCATAGTCTTCTTTGGGAACCTTGACACCATTTGAAAAAGCCTGCTACAATCAAAGGCATATGCTTAGAGTTCCCATGTTTTCCTAATGGTACTTATAAGTCATATGGATACATTTATATTTATTTTGCTTCCACCTTGAAGAAAAATAACATGTAAATATGTATTGCAGTCCATAATTTCATGGGAAAGTTGTTACCCCAGTGATTGCTTTGTGAGCAAAATGCTACAAATTCAGCAGAGAAATCAGGAGAAGCACAGTGTTGTAGGTTGTCTGATGCTAAAATGTAGGGTGTCTGCTGAATTTAATAATCTAGCTTTCAAGATGAAATGGAAATGACATTTTAGATTCTGAAGAGAATTATTATTCGAGCTGTCATTTGAGAAAAAAATAGTTTCCAGTCACACTAAATTATATGACTTAAGCGTTTTTTAAAATGCAGATATTTTATCATGTTTAAATGAGTGACTTTATGGAGTACAAAGACACAAAAGACTGATAATGTTGGTCTTCATTCAGTGGGTCTATTTTTTTCAAAAAGAGGTCTCCTCATTGTTTCAAATTCAGTTTCTCTAGTTCAAGTTAGTGTCACTCTCCACAATTAGAAAAAAAACTGAATGCTACAGGGAGCAGAATTTAGGTTTCATGAAAGGACAGGAATTTCTTAATAATTTAACTACTTCATTTTTACTTCCACAAAGGGAGATGTACTTGTGAGAAGTTATTATTTATCATGACAGTGTTGTTGGTGGGGCAGTGTTAGGAGGCAGCAAAAGGCCGTGGGCAGGTTCATCTCTTTTCACAGCAGGCTGGATCTGTGTATCCACAAAATGCATCTTGTGTACATGTGCATAGTACTCGCTAGGATGAAAAATTAATTCCTTTTGACATGAAGTGCTGTCTATATGTGTGCATGAGCCTTGTTTTAGACATGCAGTCAGAGTTTAGACAGTTTCTTTTTAGGAACAGTACGTTGCAGTTCTGCTACCAAGTCCCACATGGTTATGTTTAAATGCTGACTCTTTGTCATCCTGTTTCATGAAAGTTTTTGCTTCAAATTCCTTTTAAAAAATGTGAATACTATAACTTGCTGGCTTTTGGTACAAAACACATGTTTATCCATCCAAATTTTCTTTACCTCAGTAATCACAATAAAGCACATGATGCAGAAGAAGTTAATACTTCAACTAAATGATATCCCTTCTCAATCATTTTGTAAAGCCAAAATATTGTGAATGTAAAAGTAACTGGCACTTTTTACTATATGTGGTGGCAATGCAATCAGGCAAAGAAATTTTGGAAACAAGTTCATAATATAATAACACATGTACTTTGGACATGTGTTCTGTGCAACCAGAAAGGCAGCTGACTGACTTACTGGACAGCGATTTTGCAGCTCAGGGTGACTGTGTCTGACACATGGTATCCTCATGCTGCTGGGAGAGTTGCTTTCACCTTCCCAGGTTGCAGCTCATGCAGCCTCTCAAGGTGGCACCTACCTGTCAACCAATGAGTTTAAAGAGTAGTTTAAACTCATTGGCTGCTCCCTTCTTGGGCCAGAGCTGGCTGCAATTTTCCCCTCTGGTTTGGGAAAGGGGTATTTATGCAGGTTCTCCTCAGTCATACACTCACTTCTTTCGAAGCATCGTCCCACCCACCCTCCCCATATTATGTGCTTTGGGACTGTATTCATCACAATTTGGAGGTGGTTGGCATGGGTCCTGGATCTAGATATCGTTACCAATGACTTTGGGCAGGGTAAACTTTGGCATCACCTTTAGGGTAGCAAGGAGTGCTGGGGTGATAGGAGGCATGAACTATACATGAGGTGCATGCATTCCCAGTATTCCTTGGGTGATAGGGTGGATTCCCATCTATCACTGTTTAGATTCTGGCAGCAGCCAGAAGGTCAGGCTTATCAGGCGGGTTGGCCAATGTCCAGATCTGAACCCATGCGTGGACCAACCCATTAACAACTGTAACCAACAAAGTGACCAGTTTCTTTCCAATTTTCTATGTACGTGTGCTTTTTGTTTGTGGACATCAACATCAGACCTTTCCCTTGAGCACACAAATGTACCTGCTAAATATGCTAGATGGAATAGATAACATGACTAGGAGCAAATATTAGAGAGTCTTACTTTATGTGACCTCAGCAGCTATACTAATATTTGCCCAGAAATTGAAAGATGATAATATTCCTCCAGTGGAAGACTGGTTAATAAAAATTTATGATAAAAATTGATAAACTGACAATTTTACTATCTGAAAACACATTACAATAGTTTAAGGAATATTGGAAAATACTATCCCACTTCAGAAAAGCAGAGGAGGAAAGCTATCAGTAGCAAGCTTTGAGGATTAAATTTAGTAATGCCATTATTATATCCAGGATGTCTCATAATTCCTTTCTTTCAAGTATCTTTTCATGTAAAATAATATGTTATATGGTATAGGAGGACACTGATAGGGTAGAAGGACAAGACTTTTGTAAGTGTTCTCCCATCTATGATTGAGAAGGGAGTCAATCCTCTTTGTTTCTTTACATTTTTACTACTTTTTTTCTTAAGCTTTTTACTTAATATTCTAAGAAATTTCTTTTCTTTTGAGTTAGATAACAAGATAAAAAGAATAAGTCAATGATATTCTTATGTTAATATTTCATGTTTTATTTTGTGGAAGGTTTTTATAAAAATAAGTTCTAAGAAAAGTAAATGTAAAAGTAAATAAAAGAGAAGTGAAGTTATCCCTTGTTATGTTACAGTTAAAATGAAAGTTAAATCCTCTTCAGGGATGCTTTTTGTACATAAGAAGAGGGGAACATTCCAGCCATGTTCCTTTTGTCAGCACTTTGCTCATACGAAAAAAAGAAGTCTGAAAGAGAGAGAGCCTGGGACGCATGCAGGTATTCCATGTAATTCCGAATCTTGGGCTGCAATTCACTTAGGCAGTTATGAATGCACAACCACCATAATTACGTCTGCTGGCCTGACCACCCTCACAATCCTCGCTTACCGGGCAGCAGCTGCTGTAAGCAACAGGGATCTGTTCCCCTGTTGATCAGGAAACAGCAGACTGATGTTCCCACTTCCTCTTGTGATTGATCTCCATTATGACAGCCAAAAGCAGAGTCCCTGTTGCAGTTCCTGCTCATGCCAGAGATCGCTCATGTGTGATTGATGGGAAGACAGTCCTCCTTTGCTCACACTGGCTGCTGTCTGGTAAGTTGAGGCTGGGAAACTTTCCAAGTCCCTACATATTCCTAAAATAGTAAATAAATCAGGATTGTGAATATGAACCAGTCATGATATCTGCCTCTAGGTTGTGCATTTGTAATGGCTGAAATGCATTCTGACCTTGGTTTTCTAGGGTTCCACCTCACTTGGAGAGTCTCCATAGGTAGGAGTAGCTCTCCATTTCAAACCTGCCAATTTTCATGGAAGCAAAGTAATAATGGAAGATGTAGATACCCTCCAGCCATATATTTAGTTAACTCTAAAATGGACCAACTAATATAAGTTTTCTGAATATTTATGTCTTTTTAATTAAAAAAATATAATACATCAATTATTTAGTTATTTGCAATTAATTGCTGACAAGCTACTTATGATTTTGAATGTATGTAGTCACAGATGGTTCCAAGCAAGGACCACGTCCTCCCACCAGTGTGGGATTGAGACACTTGCCCCTTGGTCCTTCAGTCATGACTGCATGTAAGATTGAGAGAGATGGCATTCAGCACAAGGTAAGAATTTTTTTATGTTATTGGTAACACAGAAGACAGGATTTTTGCAGGTACAATGGGTCATGCAAGAGTGTCAAAAATCCCTATTGGTCAGAAACCTATGCATACATACATAACATACACTTCATGTAGAGCATAGCATACAAACCACACGTAGATGACCTGGTACAAGAGTGGACATATGCAAGAGTGGACATATCTGTAACTGCTATGTTCAGTTTCCCAGACATGCACCAAAGGAATAGCTTTGTATTTTACTTAATTCCAGCTGTTACAATTGTACTCTCTGATTGCTTTCTATGCTCTTTAGAGTCAAAATATTACACAACTTATTTAAAATCTATCCTGTTTCTGTGCATAATCATGATATTGTGCACGTCACCAACAAAAACCTCTGGGAACAGAAAGATGCTGATCCCCAAGAACCATCATAGCTGCTTCTTGTCTTTTAACTAGAAGAAAGAAAGTACAGGAAATAAACTACAAACATAAATCAAAACAGTGGTGTCAGCATTTTAATGACCTGCTTTCTGTAATACTGCTAATAGTGTGTATATATGTGTGTATTGTGCTTTGTTCCCATAAACCCAAACAGCCATATGTAACCTCCTCCGAGATTAATTAGTTGAATGAAAATAACTTGATGCTAACATTGTTTGGCTGTTTGTTCCTTAAATGACTTCTACCTATCCATCCACTGTAGGGTTGCCAGTTTGGGATTGTTCTAGACCCTGAAGTTTCCACACAAAAACCTGAACTGTAAGAACAGCACCTGGTAATTCCATTAAGTGCTGTGCATTAAGAATTAACCACAATATGTCCAGAGGAAGGTGATCAAAATGGTAAACGGCCTGGTAACCATGCTCTATGAGGAGTGGCTTAGGGAGCTCGGCATATTTAGCCTGGAGAAGAGAAGGCTAAGAGGCAACATGATGGCTGTGTTTAAATATTTGAAGGGATATTATGTGGACGATGGATTGAGTTTGTTTGCTGCAAAGATTAGAACATGGAGCAACGGCTTCAAACTTCAGGGAAAGAGATTCTATCTAAACATTAGGAAGAACCTGCTGATGGTAAGAGCAGTTCAACAATGAAATATACTGTCCCAGAATGCGGTAGAGTCTCCTTTGGAAGTTTTTAAAAAGAGGCTGGATAGCCATCTCTGAGGAATGCTTTGATTGTATATTCCTGCATGGCAGGGGGTTGGACTCGATAGCCCATGTGGCCTCTTCCAGATCTATGATTCTATGATTCTACAATAGCTAAAGGGGCTGTTCCCAGATCAAGATGAAATGAGAGAATTATTAATGAATTAGGGGAATGCAAGAAGGAACATTTAATCCTGCCTACATGCTTCTGGCCAGAAGACGGAAAGAGCAGAGTGGAAGACAAGCCCTAGTGCCACCGTGATTGAGAGGAAAGGATTGAGTTAGGTAAGTATATTGATTCCTCCCTCTTCACCAAGAGCCTTTGCAAATTACTGCAACAGACCAATCAAGCCTTGCAAATTACAGTAAGATGCCACACTACTAGCTGAGCTGGAGATTTGCAAACAGCTTTTCTTCTTGTCTAGAGCCAAGCCCACTGTCTGGAGATGAGGATAGAGATTGTCCAGTTTTGGTGAGCTGAACTCTGGGCAAGAAGAAAAGCTGTGTGCAAATCTCATCTCCTCTTGGAGATGACCCACAAAAAATGGAGACTCAGAACCAGGCCCTGAGATCTGACAAACCTAATCTATAGGGATACATTGTGTGGCAAAATAGTCATTTTTGTTGTTGTTGTTGTTGTTCAGTCATTCATCATTAGAAGTGTTTTCAGCATCTTCTCCTTTTTTATTTGTGAATTTGAAAGATTTCTATAGTTTCTGAAATGGTACATTTAGAACAATCTACACCTTAACGTATATTATAGAATTTGGTCTGATGTGTATCAAACTATAGCCCCTTGAACTGATTTAAATAATGTTGAACTATTACAGATTTTCAAAATTTACCATTTTCTGACTTGCTGTATCCCTAAGGAAGCAATTACTATTTTGTGTTATTATTAAAATATTTATATCGTGCTCTATACCTGAGGCTCTCTGAGTGGCATAAGATAAAGTCAGTCTGAACATTTTAAAACAATGTTAAATATTTAATTTAGAAAAAAAACTAATAATATATTAAATAATTTACTCTTTAAATATTTAAAACCAACTAACACAGTTTCAAACAAATTAAAACCACAAAACAGGTTTGTACAAAATCAGTTTGTTCCCAAAACTAGTGGATAAGCACCCACATTTTAAGTGTCATTGGAATGACACTAGTGTTGGTATGATTCAGGCTTCTGAACGAAGAGTATTTCACAACTGAGTATTTCACAGAAGAGAAAGCCCTGTCATGTGTTCTCCCACAGTTCATTCCCCACCCTCTGGGAAGGGGCAGAGGTCTCCCCTCCAGCAGAACTCAGTTATCAGGCAGGTATGTGTAGGGAGAGGTGTTCCTTCAAGTATTTAGATCTCAAGCTCTTTAGGGGTCTAAATGTTATCCTCAGAATCTTGAATTAGGACTTGAAATATCCTGACAGGCAGTTCAATTCCTTTAATACAGGTGGGATCAAACTAATATAATTGTATAATGAAGACACAACCTAGAGCGTGAAACCAGCACATCCAAGGAGACAGGGTGTGGGACCCAATTATGAGGCTTAAACATGGATGTTACTTATAAAAGATCTTTAGTTTATAAAGGATCTAATTCCAACCCTCAGTATGATACGAACACACATATCTCAACCCTAGAATGCTATTTTTTTTTTTTTTTGGAACTGCAACTCTCAGAATTTCCCAGCCCACATGGCCACTTTTGAGACTTTGGAAGCAATTCCTCTAGTCGGGGATAGACACAATTGGCAAGCTGAACATGAAACTGGCAAGCCCAACCAAGGCTCTCAGTCAGGACCTGTTGCTTCTAACTATTGAACCTCCTCTATCTGTTAGCCCTTTATCTTTACTACCTGCAATGCTCTTACCCACCCAATTGGGAAGCAGAAGGCAGAGACAGAGTAGAAAATGTATATATTTTGAAGGCAATCTAGTTTATTATTATATTTTTAAAAACTTTGAATAACAGCTACGGGTGCTTTGAATCCCTTCAGTATATAATATTTACTGATCTGGAATAATAAAATAACATATTCCCCCCCCCCAAAAAAATTAGTCTGGTTGTCATTAGAAAATAATGGTTCTATTATTGCACAAGAACATTTTGTTTTGCATGTGTACAAACCTAAAAATGTTACTAAGCATGAATTTTCAGTCAGCAGATTTCAACACCCAAAAATCACACACACACACACACACACACACACACACACGTCATGAAGAATGGCTGTATTCCCATAGCTGTTTTCTTCTATGGACTTCAGCTCCAGTCATCCTCAGCCAGCAAAGCTAATGACCAGGAATCCTGGGTGCTTTATTCCAAAACATCTGTACCAGCTGTTTATGGTAGGCTGGTACAGGAAGTCATTTCATCTGAAAGAGTTAAAGTATCACATGAATGTAGATATCATAATAACAACATGCAGATCATCAATTGATATAGAACAGGAAAATAATGTCCTGGTTTAATCAGAGATGACAATCAAGGAGTTGCCTATAGTCTAGGAGATTTTACTCATTTCACATGATTCTTTAAGACTATATTGGGAATTTTTTAGTGCTTTTAGCAAATTTCAAGAGCAGCATTGAGAGCTTTCCTCTAAAACTGGAGGGAATCATTCTTGTCCCTCATGGTGGACTATATCTCTCCTTCCCCCCAAAATTAGCTGAAATACAGATAAAAAGGAAATTGGACATTACTTCTAGTCTCCATATCTGGGTAGTAATGCCCCCCCTTTTTCCATTGCAGCTGAGATATTCTCTTGGATTTTTACCACACCTGGAGGCAGGTGTGACACTTTATTAATTTTTGGTGATTTTAACCTCCCACAATTGTGAGAGCACAAAGACTTGGGGTCCTAGGGAAGGCTGGGTGTCACAAAAATCCTGGGAGCCAAATGTGGCCCCATCCCTCAGTTTCCCTACTCTTGCTGTAAAGATAAAGTTCTAAATATACAATACTAGCGTATTTCTCCAGCATTACCCAGGATTTTATTTTCTCATAGGTAATACTTGCTAGAAATACCTTAGGAATTACCTTACCTTACCTTACCTTAGGAGTTAGATGTGGTTGAAATACACAGATCTGAGATCCTGTGTCTCTAATTCCCCAAATGCCTTGTCCAGTACCTGTAGCCTTTACCCATATTCCCCAATCCAGTCTGTATTCAGAGTTGTTAATATACAGAATTTGGGATTGTGAGAGGACTTGCTGCTAGGCCTTGTCTCCATAGCAACCAGCCTATTTAGAGCTCTCTGGCTGAGAATTCTAAAGGCCCCTCCCTGAACTGCCAACCCCAGGATTCCATAGTATCTTCACAGCCAGCCAATCAGCCTTCTCACCTCACACAGCCAATCAAATGAGGTCTTCACCTGCCTGACGCAGACAGATAGACAAGATCACTCACAAACTTTTACTTTTATATAGTAGATTTAGCGGATTTTTTCCTCAATAATGTATGCTAATGGTTGATATTCACAGATCAACCTAGACAGACTTAAGTTAAAGGCCAGCTCCTTAAACTGAGTGACAGGAAGGAAAACCATTGCTGCCTAATCCATTTTTCCCCAACTCTGGCCTCTTCAGATAGTCTCTAATTGTCTCTGATCATTGACCACGCTCTCTGCTGCTGATGACAGTTGTTGCCTGGCATTCTGAATGGATCCAACCTGAGAAAGACTGGCCTGATGCCTTATTTTATTAGCTCTTACCAGCCATGCTTCATCTAGATTATTTTGGCATCAAATGTGAACGCAATATGACTTTCCATATTATCAGAGTCTCCTTCAGTACACTGAAAGGCCAGGTTCCTGATCTGGGGGTTAACTACCAACAACTGAGCAGTGAATTAGAATTAGAACAATGAACTGCACAGCAGTATTATCATAGTTAAGAGGTTTTCTTTTAAAAAAAATTCATTTACCATTCCATCTAAATAGACAGTTTCAGCAATATGTAACAACAACAATCCCCCTCCAAAAGCTTTCTCCTTTTATTCTAGAGAGAGATTGCAGTATAAGAATATCTTACAATATTAGTTTAGCCTAAGGTTGCTAATAAGGTCCTGATTTTTTTTTCTGAAAGTATCACTATCTGACATCTGCCTGGAAGACAAATTAGGCAATGGCTTGTAACAGGCAGACTTGTTACTTGATACTGCCATTTTATTCCAGCAACCATGTTGTTAATGAACGGGGGAAGGCAGCTGCTCTAGTAAAGTTTATAAAGGGATTTTTCTTCTTCTTCATCATCTTCATCTCCACATCCATAAAAAAAACTCCCTAAAATATCCCATACACTTCAGTTAACACATATGCTAATAAGATGAAAATGGGGGAAAGGTATAGAAACGACAGCTATTTTTGGATTTCAGCACTGGAGGGAAATCAGACTGAAACATAATCAGTTTACATTATGTAAAGCTTTGAACTAGTCATTTTTGAGCCAGTAGCCTTTTCTTCCATTACAATAATTCAACATGTAAACAAATCTAGCATAACTATTTTTAAAAAGCTATATCTTTACACATATGCTGTGGTAAGTAGTTGTTGCTCTGACAATAATTAATTTTAAATACTACTGGCAAGTAGCCTAAATTTGTTTCCTACTGGATTGTATAATTACTATCATTATGCTCCCCACTGTAAAAAAGGGTTTAATGTCAAAATTTGTGTTTATACCATGCCGCAATTCAGGCCACTACCTATTATGCCCAAATCTGGGTGCTAAATGATGAAACAAGAGACACGCAGAGGAGAAGCATGCATGAGGATCTTACAAGTACCTGCTGCGCTTCAGTTTGAATCAAGGCATGATGACATGTGACGTTGTTATGCGCATTTGAATTTTGACTCTGATTTATGAAAATCCTATACTAAGGCTTTCCTGGCAAGATTTTTTTCACAGGAAAAGTTCATTATTGCCTTCCTCTTGAGTTGAGAAAATGTCACTTGCATGGATCACCCCAGCAGGTTTCTATGGCTGAGCCAGGATGCAAACCCTGATCTGTAGTCCTAGTCCAACACTCAAACTATTACACTGCACTGGCCCTTGGTGCCCTATGGCCCTTTTTGCACTGTATTTTCCATGTGAAAGAGGGTCTGGAGCAATTGTGAGGAGCGATCCGCACAACACACTCACAATTGCATCATGCTCCAGGGGCCGGCAGGTGCCTATCGTAAACCTTTTCATTTTCGACTAGAAGCTGAAAATGGTGCACAATCGTGTGTTGCTCCCAGGCCCCACGTGCACTTACCTGATGTGCAGAGCTTCCAGAGCTGTGCCAGTCATGCTTCCTGCCCCAGCGCAGCCTGGGAAAGTCCCAGGCTGCGCTGGGGAAGGAAGAGGTGGGGCTCTTGTGCGAATCGGCAGCTCATGCGGAGCCAAAGGATCCTGGATGCAAGAGCCTCTCGCCGGAGGCTGCTTGTGCTATCCCCACATCCCAGCGCTGAAAGATGGTAAGGTGCGGAAAGGTAGTATGATACACATTAAGAATTAAAGTAGTATCTTCTTTTTATCTATAAAGCAAATATGGCTGATACATGAATCCTTGGTTGACTAGATTGATTAGTAAATCAGATCATTGTGCATAATATAGAATAGTCTTAACAGTTGGTTCATAAACGTTCTTTTCCATGAATTCTAGTTGATCAGTACCACACACAAAATCCTCCTGCTTTTATTTATTTATTTTTAAAGGGGACCTAAATCTCACTGTTAGTCTCAACTAGATAAGACCTATTGAAAATTAATAGAATTTACCTAAGTGCTGGCTTAGCAAGTTTCTAGTGATTCAGTAGATTTGCTATAATTGGAAATAATGATTGGATTTAGGCCAAAAGCACCAAGAATACAATCCTGTATATGTATAACATGAATGGGACTCGTGTAAACTTTGGGCTGCATAGACAACATTGAGGAAGATATTGGCCTCCCCTCCATCTATGGACCATTCAAAAATCCTATGAACCATTTAAAAAAAAATAAAGGATGAAAATGCATTTTTTCTAGGTTCATAATTTAATATCTAATATTACATCACTGTTTTGGAGACCTTCCCTTTAACATCAGAAAATAATTTCCCAAACAGCACCAGACAGTCACTTACAGTCTCTGGAAATGCCTGAAATACAACCCATCAAGAGTCAGGAGGAGCCAAACAAGGCCTGTCTATCCCTGAAGCACAGGCACCTCAATTTATAGGACTGAGCTCAATGGGATTTACTCCTATATTATATTCACTTACCTAAGAATAAATCTTACTGATCTGAATAGAGCTTAATTTAAGTAGATGTGTTCAGAGTTGCATTGTAAGAGTCCTAATGCTAGTATTTTTACTTGGAAGTAATGTCTATTGATTTCAATGGGATTTACTTCCAAGCAGGAGTTCTTAGAACTTTGTCCCTAATTCTAAACATGAATGCAGTGATATAGTCCCAGGGCTACACAATATATTTTGTAAGTATACCTTGAATGTTGCTGAAAAGCACAAGCAAGTTGCCACATCAACCCAAGGTTAGGACTACTCCTGTGATAACATTCTTTGGTATTTGCTAATCCATCACAAACAGCACTCACATTTTCTAGCCATTAAAGACCCTTACTGGAATAAGGCAAAACTTTGAAAATAATCTGTAAGATTTCTTTCCAGAACTCTGTTTTTCAGCCTTTCCTTAGTTTTGTTCACAGCACATTACAAGGCCTGCATGCAGCTGATACCAGTATTTATTTTTCCTTAATATTTTAAAACACCTACTAGCTTACATTTCTCATTCCCTCTGCTTCTTATTGGTAAGATTTGAAGTGGTTTTATAGCAGTCTCCCTAACAACACTTCTATTTTGCTTTATAAATGTCACGGCTGACAACTGTTATCTCCATGAAAGATCTCTGTGCTCTTCAAGGAAAAGGAATGGGCCATTGTGGAAGGGGGAGTCAAAGGCTCTGTGTGGACCACTTGTTCTGTCAGAGTTTTTACATCTCCAGCATAAGCTATTCACTTTCAGTTCCCACCCAGTAATGATTATAATAGAGATGGTTGCTTTCTTTCAGATGTTTAGTCAAAGTCATCCCTGCTAGTTCCCATGGTGATGCAGAGAACCAAAGCAAAAACACAGAGAAGTTTAGAAACAGATTCTCATATTAATCAGCAAAGGCCCAGCCATCCAATGACAGCTGGTGGCTATGCCCCCATTCAGAAACCTTTTCAGACTACAAAGTTATAGCACTATGATCCCACTGTAACTGCTGTAACTATGGAATCCAGAGGTTTGCATTTTTTGTTGAGGCACCAGAGCTCTTTGGATGAGAATTCTATACATCCCTACCTGAAATGCAAATCCCAGGATCCCATAGGATGGAACCATGACCCTAAAAATGGAATCATAGCGCTATAACTGTGCAGTACTCCAGATCCAAACTTTAAAGCATTATCCAAGGTCTTGGAATAATGTGGTACTTTATTTTGGTACCAGTCTAGATGTGACTGTCCTATGATTGCCTCCACATCTGGTGTGATATTGATCCACAGGACTATAGATGCACATAAATAAAGAATAGTACACTCAGCCTTCTACATTTGCAGGATTCACTTTTGCAGATTTGATTATTTATGGATTATTTGCTGTCACTTCTGCTGTCTCCCTATGCCATTTTTAATAGGGACTGTAAGCCTTGTAAGACTGAGAAACTGTGAACAAGGCTTGTAAGTCCTGATTAAAAATGGTGTGGGGCAGCAGTGAAGGTGTCAGCAAGCCCTACCAGCCTCCCACTTCTGCCTTGTGAAGGAAACCTGATGCCTCAAAGGAATCCATGGTGGATTGAATATAGTGATCGTACTTTTTATGTGTGTTAAGTATGGTTTGGGAGGGCCTAGAGTTATTCATGGTTTTTCCACTTTCACAGGGGTCCTGTGCCCCTAACTGTAGCGAATAAAGAGGGATGACTGTATAAGTCTAATCTTGTTGCAATCATTCACATCAAGGTTTTTTGGGCCCTATTTTTTTATATATTTTATTAGTATACAATAGATCCATATGTATATGTCATAATACAAGCCCGTAATATAATATCAATCAACAATATGAATCCAAAACTGTAATATTGTTCAGTATTCGACTATATCCAAAAGAAGAGAGAGAAAGAAAAATAATAATTAAAAAGGAAAATAGATAAATAAATAATTCAGTAACTTTATAGTTGCCTATAACAATATAGCTCGAAAATAAAGAGTGATTATCTTACCCTAGCAATTAATTTACCTCAACAAAATCCTATTCTTATATACACAGTATGTCTTATCCTAAAGTATCGATATAAAAATCTAATATAAATATCAAGTTAAACTAAAATTCGAGGAAGAGAAAAAGGATACTAACATAAGTTACAGAAAGGGAAAAGAGAAGAGAAAAAAAATTAAAGAGAAAGAGAGAGGAAAGAGGAGAAGATAGGGAAAAAAGAAAGGTAATGTGTCTGCAGTGTAATAAGGTGGAGGGACCAAAGCTGTGATTGAGCGGAAATAGCTGAAAGCTGCTCATGTTTGAGTTCAAGTGGCAATTTTAGACATTCAGGGGACAGATTAAACATTGGGCAGAATGACATAGAATCACAGTAGGGGGCAGTTTGTTGGTAACCTCTCTTTGCCTTAACAATTGTCCTTCTGTTCCCACGATTGGTCAGCACTGCCAATCGTAGGTTCCCTGTGTGAAGTCCTTTCTTCCTGTCAACTACTTGATTAACTTCAGAGAATCTGTATTCTCCCATGTGGACAACAACAGGTGAAAAAGTGCAACTTCTCAACATTCTGTTGTCCTTCCTAATCAATGATATTATATCCAAGATTTGGCAGAATCATTTAACTCACCAGAAGTTGCCCTGATTTTACATTGGAATCCCGCTGCTCTCCCTCAAGCAGGAGTCCATATGAGAGAGAGATATTAATAACAAAAAACATTATTGGCATTGTATTGTTATGAGAAACTCATTTCAGGCTGGACTCAGGTCATATTAACATATGCAAGCAATTTCTAAAACTCAGAGTGGCAGAAGGAAGGTATTAGTATTTTTCCCCCATACTTGGAAAGCTTCATGGACAAGTTAATTGAAATTTTCTGCCAAAACAAAGACTGCTTCTCTGTGTTCACTTGCACTGATGTTGGCCATGAGAGCAACAATGTACAATCTTGTATAATGAAAGGTTTGGGTGAGCTACATCTCAAATATCAGCTCCCTGGAGAGAAAAACTCTATTAAGAAATTTCCCAAAGATATAATCCAACTGCAATTTTTTTAAAAAAAACACCCTTGCTCTGTTTATCTGTTTCTGATCATATCCCTTATTTTCCTGGTGTCATATTGCATTATCTTGTACTCAATTAACTCAGCAGAGGGGAGAGGGCACAAGGGCACAGTCGCTTGACCTCCTCAGTAGGTTCAAGCAAAAGCAAACTGCCACAACTTGTCTTTGCTTGTTTATTCTTCTACATTAATAACTTTTTCCATCTCGGCTACACTATGAAGTTCTCGGCCTCAGGTGTCTCGATCATCATCTGTGAAATGTTGGGGGTATGTGTCTTGTCTGAGAAATCAGATCAGATACCATTTCTCTCACACAGTCAACAGGGGCTATGTGAATGTTTACCTGCATAGTCACCTCCCCCTCAGATCAATTTATGTCTTTGTCTAAGCATTGGTCCCTGTCTCAAAATTTTAATTTTGACATAAAATTCCTAGCTATCATTTCCACTGTTTTGCATGTCTTCATGTCTCCTTTCTCTTTTCTCAATACTGTAGATTTATTTATCCATTCTGCATGCATAGAAATGCTGATGTGCTTACCCCTAAGACTGATCTACTGTTGTCATCTCTTTCCTGTGGTGGTATTGTTTGATCTTTAACCAAATTCTACACCTAATACCAGATGAAATCTTAGATCACTAGGATCACATTCTGTCCAACATTTTACTCCTTCCCCCCAACACGTACTATGTGGCTTAGTAACATGTGTGCAAAGTGACCCTTCCCCTAAGTATAACAAGAAAATGCAAAAAAAAATAAAAAAAATGCTTCCACTGCTGAGTCTGAAAATGCAAATAATCATCTCCCAGAACTACAAAAAAGTCTTCCATTACCATATATTTATGATCAGGTATGGAGGGAGCACAATCGATTACTTCCTTTTCTCATCATCCATTCCATTCTTTACCAACACAGTCCAGATTTTTTGTAAAATGCAACAAAAGTATATATTTTTATACATTTTTAATACTGATACACTGCTATCTACATTAAATGGATGAATGCTCCCTTTGGAGAACCAATGTGGTATAGTGGTTTATGTGCCCAGAGACCAAGGGTCAATTTCCTGCTTGGCTGTGGAAGTCCACTGGATGACCCTGGGTGTACCACACACTCTCAGTCCCAGAAAACTCCATTATAGCTTCATCTTAGGGTTGCCATAATTCGGAAATGACTTGAAAGCACATCACAACAGTTGCTCCCTTTGACTAAAGTGCGTTGGTGCATATTTTTAACAAAGTTGTTTTTTTTCTTATTTGTTCATCACTGAAATATGTGCAAAGTTTTGTAAAAAAAAATTCTTTTACAGAATGGGATTTCAGGTTCAGAAATGTGGTGATTTCTGTTCACAAATTGCATACAGTTTCATGTTCAGTTGGGGATGTGTTCAATCATAAAACTAGTTTTAGGAAAAAACTCGGTAGCATGAATTTTTCAGGCGTCCCTATTCATGATGGAACAGACTGCCAGCATAAACACATCTAGCTACAACCATTGCTATTGTGCTAGATTTGTGTAGGAAACAATTGTTAACAATAGAAATACAAAGAAATCTCACTAAGGCCATTTCCACATGGGGGTAAAACCCTGCACTGGGACGACCTCATACAGAGGGCATCTACACCACGGGGTGCGCTAGGGCGGTGAAAAAAGGTGAGGTTCTAAACCTCAAACCACCCTCACGTAGCCGTGGGGATGGCGCTCCGTGTTTTATAAAGACCACTTTTCAAGTGGTCTTTTTAAAACTTGTGCGTGCTAGCCCGTCGCAGCACCCCATTAAGAACTGCAGGGACGCGCTAGTGCGTCCCTGCGGAGCTGCCTGGGGGTGGGCTTCCGGCTGGTGCACTGCCCCGATTGGCGGAGTGCCGCCAGAAGCTGCCGGCCGCCATTTTGGGCACCACCGGCCGCCGCTAGCCACTGCTGATGTTTAGAGTGGCGAACGTGCGCGGCTCCCCGCGGGAACAGAGCCTCCCGCTGCAAGGTAAGCTCCGTCCCTGCGTGTGCACCCCATTTCCCCCCGTTTCACTGTCCCCCATGTGGAAAGGGCCTATATTACTCATTCTCTGTGAGACAAGCTGTGTCAACATATCAAGATAAGTTGTTGTCTTAATGTTCTTTAGAGCTGGTCTCGAGCTCAAAAACAAGATGAACATTTTTGTGTGTGTGTATGTGTGTGTGTATGCATTGACATTTCTGCAATTTGTGCTGAATGTGTCTGTAAAAGTCATGTCATTCCCCCTTGGGAAATACAGCAAGCAGGGAAGGTCTGGCTGACAGATCAAAGACTCAAACAACTTATCAGCGGCTTCTAGACGTATAATTCTTTACTAATTTCGTTCTTGAAGGAAACAATGAGTAATTTTATCCATTTCTTTCTCCTGAGAGAAAACTGTGCAGTTTTTTGAAGGCCATTCACAGTTTGAGACTTTTTCTGCATAAATTCACACATGATATTTTTGTGAAGAAAACAGCATTATTGTGCAGAAATATTTTCTGAGCAGAAAATGCTGTTTCCTGCACATAAAATGCTGTAGTTTGGGAGTTATTATTCTACACAAAACATGTACTTTTGTTTTTGTAGTTGTTCAGAAAATAATATTTCTTGTGCAGAAAATCACATTTTCTGCTCAGAAGATACATGCACAAATTTTTCACAGATTTATTCCTGAATTGTGAAGATTCTTGTGAGTCAATTTTTTTTTTCACGGTTAGTCAATACCTGCGAAACATGTTTCTCAATCATTTTTCAAATATTGCCAAATATACTTTCCATCCCTAAATAGTTTTGATTCTGAATAGTTCTAATTTTTCAAAGTTCCTGCAACAAAGCATCAGCTACTATGGTTTAGCTATGCAATTTCTACATTTTTTTTTTGTCCTTGTGTACTTAGGGTTGGCAGATGCAATGACGAAGAGGGTTTCTGTCTCTTTAACAGATCTGTAGAATGGGGCAATTCAGCAGGTGTTGACAAGTGTAGTTTTGCACCTGTAGCTTACAAATGGAGAAGCATAATATATCTCTTATCCATTTGTGAGGAGAGCATTTCAAGTGTATTTTAAAAAGACCTCTCAGATACAAGTGGGATATAAAGTGAAACTACTGCTTGCAATGTTATTTCCCAGATCAGAGTGGAAAAATACTAGAAACTAGGTCATAACCATTAGGTCATAACTAGGCCTAACCATTACTACTGTCATTGAGGAACCTGAAAATTTTCTGTTTTATACAAGGCCTAGTGTCTAAAAAATATAATTCTGGTTGTTGGGAAGTATCGTGGCACATTTTTTGTTTGTTCATCCAGTCTTAGTTATTATACTCATGAAGAACTAGATTGAAAATCAATTGACCATGAGCATCTTTCCTTCTAATATGCAGAACAATCATATAAAACCAGATGAAGTTATATGTCACTATATAAAATCAGTTGTCCAAATATTCATCACCATGAATAAGCATGGTTCTTTAGAATCTCTAGAATGCGGTTTCATCTCATTTTGGAAAGGAAGACAAAAAATGGGATCATGAAATGGAACACTGTTGTTTTTAGTACTGGTTATCACAGTTAAGGAAACCCCTTCCCATCTTACCTGTCTCCAGTGGGGCCAATGTAATAGTTGGGCACCATCTTCTCCTGGTATGCTGGATTTCACCCTTCTCAAAACATACATGGTTTCTAGGACTCTAGGAAGTGGTGGGAAAGTTGGATAATTAAAGGCAGTCTGGTTGGCTGACAGGGGGACCATGGGCTTCACTCTGGTCTGTCTCTGGAATATATAATTGGCTCCCCCAGCCTAGTGACAGTCAGAAAGCTTTGGAGTTTCTTCCACTTCCTTTATGTAGATTTTTTAAAGAATGCCGATAAACAAAATTACAGCTTTATCCACAATTATTGTACTTTGCTACCCTGATTTGTTCCAACTTTTGTAGTTTTGTCATGGGGCTAGATCCAGCTGTGGAAAGGTCAGCCTATGTAATCATCATAACCAGTCCAGGGAATCTTCTTGAGAGACCTTGGAGTGTAGACAAACAATATCATGCTCAGTTCAAGAGTGGCTGGCTCTACCTCACTCCCTGGTGGCAGGAGAACCAAATAATGGCTTTCACCCACGTGGAATCCTACATCTGTCACCCCAGGTCTACCCAGCAAATGGGATGTGCTAAAGAGTGCTTATAAGCCAGCAGAAATATTGACTGATATGCATGACCTGGAGCTGTACCAGACCAAGCCTCTTCAGCTGTAAAGAAGTAAAAAGTGACCTTTTCCATTCAAGCAAATACTATTAGTCCAATATTATCAAACAGAGCCTCTGCCTCCATCACTGGTCAGCAAAGATATGAGCAAGTTGAATATGTCTAAAGAAAGGGACCAAGATTCCCAAAGGCCCCTTAAGGAACAATGAAGGGAGGTGGATATGTTTAGTCTGGAGAAGAGAGAACCGAAAGGTGATGTGATAACTGTCTTTAGACATCTTAATGGCTATCTTGTAGAAGATGGAGAAAAACATGTTTTCTGATTTTGCAGACAAAATGAGCTGAAAAAGGTGGTTCAGATAACATGAAAGGAAATTGTAGCTAAATAGTAGGAAGAGCAGTCTGATGGTAAGAGCTGTTTGACAGTGGAATAGACGAGTATAGGAGGTGGACTTTCCCTTGTTGGAGATTTTTAAAAATAAGTTAGATGGTCAGCTCTCAGGGCTGCTTTAGCTCTGGATTCTTGTCCACTCAAAGAAAGTGAGTAGATGACCTCTGGGGTGCGTTTCCTCTGTGATTCTGTGATCATATGAGAAATTATTCTTTCCCTTTTTTCCAGCTTCAGGGGGGAAATTTCAGAATGTTTAAAGAGAAAAATAAAGCTGATATTGAAATGCAATAACCACATCAGAGTAAAATGACCTAATAAAAGTGCTGAAGAGCCAGGTGAGGACACAAATGGCTGATTGCTTGATCTTTGAGTGCAAGTGGTAAGGACTGACCTTCTGGCTGGTATGGCTTGATGGTGTTTATTCTGTGACGTCAGTCTCATTCATTTGACAGCAAAGGAACTGCTTTTGTAGAGGAGTGGAATTAAAGGAGAATATATATATATATATATATATATATATATATTGGAGGGGGTAGGGGAAGTTAGTCAACCTACCCTATTTACAAGGTGGCCAAGGGCTGCTTATGTTTATCCTGACTTCATCTGTATAACCAACTATCTGGTGGTCTGCAATTTTGATTAATGCCAAGGGGAAGATGTCATAAAGTACTTCTTTTCACTCAGCTTTTTCAAAACATGAAGCATGAGCTGTGTTTGAGGAAGAGATGTGTAACAGAAAGAAAAACATGCACAATAATCAGTCTGAAAGCAAGCCACATCTCCCTGTAAATCTTGTTTACAAGGAACTTGCAGCTATTTTTCCACCTGACACTATGGTGGCAATACTAGGATATGGGCTCTTGGTGGGTTCAAGTGAGGTGCATGTGGATCTCATGTGCATTGGAAATTACCAGCTGTATCTTTGATGGCTTGGGTCTCAAAAACCTGAAGCATTCCTTCTCCCCAAGTCAACCTATCTGTGGCCCTTTTCGCACAGCATTTTCCATGTGAAAGAGGGCCTGCAGCCTTGTGCGATTGTCAGGAGAGATCCACACAACACACTCACAATCGTGCAATGCTCCAGGGGCCGGCAGGGGCCGATCACGCACTTTTGCATTTTCGGCTAGAAGCTGAAAATGGTGCACAATCACACATTGCTCCCAGGCCCCGTGCGCACCTACCTGGCACCAGCACCAGCACCTGGACCTGCACCAGTTGTGCTTGCTGCCCCTGCGCAGCCTGGGAAACTCCCAGGCTGTGCTGCGGAAGGAAGAGGTAGGGCTCTTGCTCGAGCAGGCAGCTCGTGCAGAGCAGAAGGACCCCGGATGCAAGAGCCTCTTGCCGGAGGCTGCTCACACAATCCCCACACCCCAGCACCGGAAGACGGTAAGGGGGGCGGAAAGGGCCTGTGTCTTCAGTGGAGGCTTTCCCACTTACCAAGGAAAGTTCATTGTATAGAAACAAGCAAGAGGGGTCTATCAGTGGTGATCCCACATCTTTGGAATGCCCTTCCCATACAAGTTCAATGTATGGAGCTTGTTATTTACTTGTTGAGGCATTTTAAAATGTTACAATGGGTTTATACTTTCTCTGATTTTTTTTTTACAGTTTTTTACAGTTTTTTTTACAGTTTTTTTTATGTTGTTTTATATTTTTAAAATCATTATTATACTGTGATTTTTTAAAATACTCCTTATGTATGCCCTGATGTCTAGGATGAATTCCTAGTTTTATTTTTATTTTCTTGAGATTTGGTTTTCATTTTTTAATTAATACAAAATAGAAACAAACCAATAAAAGCAATTACGGTAACTGGACTCTCTGAGCAGTTTATTCTGAATAGTATTGTTCCCGAGTGTGAATAAAGCTTTCTTTCCTGACAATTAGCATAAATGCCAGTAAATGAGTTTAAGCTTCTGTTACAGACCCTCCATTTAAATGCTTTTCTCCCAGGAACGTGATCATTGTTGCCATAATGGGCCATCACCATTCTATTAAATATAAGTAGGTTGTCCCCTTCTTATTCTTCCTTCTGCTGATTAATCTACTGGTAAAGGCAAATCATTCCTAGGAGACAGGAAAGCCCTTGTGGTAGCAATGAAATGCCGATCACACTCATTACTACCTGTGGTTTCACTGCTTAGGCAAGAAAATATATTTAATTCTATAGGGATGTGGTTAAATTCCCATACAGCTGCCACATCTGAAAGCATGAAAATGCCTATGCAGCAGGAACACTACAAGTTCCTCTCCCTGGATATACAAAAATGTCATCCCCTGTCAAATGAGCTTTATGTCCATAGAAAATTAACTGTAGTATTACCTGATTTTGTTCTGAAAATATATATCCTCTTTGTAAGGGCTTAAGCTGTCAGTGACTCCTGAACTTGAATTGTGAAGGATGCCAAGATCAAACCAAACATTATTTTAATATTGCAATTAGTGAACACATCTGGGACCACCTAGGAATGCCTCAAATATTTGTGCTGAACTGTCTTTTATATATTTTTGTTATAGTTATCTTGTGAAGCCAGTGCAGTGGGCTGGTTAAAATTTTGGCAGAGCCTTGAGAGATCCACTGAACCATGAAACTTAGTCCCTCCCTCTCAAATCTATTTGACTACTCTGAAGACCAGGTATGGGGGAGAAGAACCAGGTCGGCCATCCTGAGCTAACTAGAAGAAAGGTAGAATTTCAGTTCTAACCAGTCACTGAAATAACTAGCTGGTGAATGTGGATATTAGAAGCCTAACGTGCTACCCATCTAGGAATTAATGATTCTGTCTATTTCTGGTTTATGTCAGCTTTGTATGGATTCAGCTATAAGTCTGTTCTGTCCTATTTCCACATCCATCTATGATGAAAAAAACGCACACAGACACACATATCCTCATTTCTTTTCACATGAAATTTCCCCTAATATGCACCTCTTGAAAGAAGTTTTCCTGCACATTTTTGTATGTATTTTTTTAAAAAAATATGTATTTTTATATTCAGTTTTCCCTAGTGTATACAGCAATTTTTGAGCTCAGAAACATGTTGCAAAATTTGAACTGAGTGATTTTCTGTGTATTAGTCCAACAAATATGCATTAGCTCTGTTTGCTTAAAAATGTGCCCCAAACTAAATTCTTTCTCATCCTTAAACTCGGAACCAGTCATGCTGGTCTAAGAGTTACATGCTAATAAAAAAGTCTATAATGTTACTAGAAATAATTTTGTTGGATATTATGGATAAAAAATTGGAAAGTAAACATGGGTTACTTCTTCTTTATGTGATAACAGAAGCAAGAATATTGCTTGCTCAAACCTGGAAACAGACTGAAGCCCCAATGATGGAACCACAGATTGCAAAGGTTGCTGAATTAGCTCAAATTGTCAAACTTAACATAGACTTTAAAGGATAAGCCAATTAAAGAATTTTTGAAAGATGGAAGACAGACTTACTACCAATAGAAGAAAAGTAGTTATTACAACTATATCATATGCTAGAAATGGATAAGCTGACCATGTTATTAAATGAAAGAACGGATAAAAATTAAACAATTTTAGAGACGACTTGGAACTATATCAAAACAAGATGGGAGGAGTATATCTGTAATAAGTCCAGAAGCAAGATAGCAATAAAAAAAATAGAAAGATGGTCAATAATTAGACATTGACAATGGTTAATTAACAGCAGAAGAAGACATGCAAGATATATTTATTTTTGTATATGGAGGTAGAATTCTGGTGATGATGGTATTTTAATGTATTTTTGTTGTAAATAATGTATTACACATACTTTATGATGTAAAAGCTAACAACCTTTATATTGTATTTAATAAGTTGTTGGTCTTGTTGAATGAAATAAATTCTAAAATGAAGAATTTTTGAAAGATTGGAAACTGTTTATTGAATTTTTGAGCAATAAAAAAATCTAATGATGCAGGGATTTATAGCTAAGGATAATAATAATTCTAGTAGGATTACTTAGTTGATTCTGTAACAGTAGAATGACATTAAAAAAAATTTCTTCTTTCATTACATTTTGGTTTGGGGAGGGGGTTAGAGCCCCTTTATATTTTAGTAAGTTAGTGTTTATAGAGTTTTAAGTTAGTGTTCAATGTTTCAGTTTAATTCCAGCTTCAGTTTCAGTGTGTGAATGTTGTATTTTAGTTTTATTTCTTCTTCTTCTTTTTGAAAGTATATTTCTTTGAATTGGACAGTGAATTTGATTGTTTAAAACTAATCAATAAATAATCTTTAAAAAGAACCAGTCACCTTGTGACAAACAGCCCTCTGCTAGCGTGGGTTTTGCACGAAAGGGAGGGAGTTTGCATTGTTGTTTTTGTTTTGGCTATGGAAATTCTAGTAAGGCATGAAAAATGATCAGGTTTTTCTTTAACATAAGGTAGGGGAATCAATTTCATGTCCTTCTCCTTCTTGACTGTGTGCTGCACTGAGCTTCTCGGTGGTTTGTGTGAGGGATGGGGAAAGTAGGAAGAGCAGAGGAATTGATTTGATGCTAAAGCAGCCTTGACATTCCTTTCACACTGAGATTGACATCTTGGGGGCTTCTCTTGCCTTTGAGAGCATACACCGCTAAGGTGGGGATTAAATGTTACCATTCAAGTATAAATTGAGAAGCAGTTTCTGTTTTGTTTTTTTTAAAAAAAGGAAACAGTCATGCTGTCATTACAAGTGACTGATGTAAGACCTGCTGTGCTGTTTGAGAGAGATGTTCATGTATTTCTGTGTTTGGTTTGGTTTTAAAAGGTGATCATGTTGTTACTTCCAGTCCCATATAACAATTCACTTAGCTTCTTAAGTGCATAAGAGAGCAGTACTCCTGCCTGTGCCTAGTTTAAAGAAGTAAGTTGGTTCCTCCAACTCTTGGTGGGAAGCCAACAGCCTGCAGTAATCTCAGTGTTTCACCTTATTCTGATCCCAGCAAAAGGTTAGTGGAAAACTCACCCATATCCATATATGTATTTCCAAAGGCCTAAATATTATTCCTAGTCCTCAACTGAAGTAAAGATATTGAACTGAAGGAAATTGTGTACCTATTGATTAATACAATATTCTACCTCTGTTAGGATTGAATCTAGGCCAAAGTCTTGGACTTGGGAATGAGGCACAGGTAAGTAGGTTGTAAGGGGGAGGGATCCTACCTTTCTAGCTTATGAGTAGGGATGGGCCAACCAAATCCTCGAATCCTGGGTAAAGATTCAAGATTCCTGAATCTGAATCCCAATGCCAAAATAGGCAAACTGAATCTTTTGAATCTGCCAACCAAATAGATTTTTGGAGACCGGGATGCCTGAAAACCAGGGCAACCAGGACACCTGAAAACCAGGGAGACTGGGACGTCTGAAAACCTGGGAGACTGGGACTCCTGAAAACCTCGGAGACCAGACATACAAGGAAGGATAGTGAGTTTTTCCCTTGGAGTAATAACGGCCTTTGCTAATGATTTCAGAAATTACATCTGGGCTTGTATTCTAAGATATTTAAATTGAACATTTAATATTTAAGTTCAGTACTTGATTGGAAGCTACAGGCTTGAGATTTCAAGGACCACTGAAACGTTCCTTTGCGTAGCTCCCTTGCAAACCTCTTTCAGACACAATTCTGGGGTTTAGAGTTTTACAAGGTGTCACAGCCTTCTCTGCCAAAGTGTACTGGTGCGTCATTAAACTACAAACCCCAGGATGCCAGAAGGAGCTATGCAAAGAAAAGCTGGTTTTCACTTGGATTATCTTTCTACTGTAGTATGTGCCCCTGTTTACACAGGGAGGAAAAAGTGGGATTAATCCACATTTTCCTGCATATGTAGAAAGGGTCTTCATGTCATTTTCAATCTGGGGAGATCCTGAGGCAAAACTATGACAATCGTCTTGGCCAGATTTCTTCAGAGGGAGGTTTGCCTTTGCCTAGGCTTTTGCTAAGGCTGAGAGAGTGTGTCTTGCCCAAGATTATCCTTCTTTCCCTTGCTTTTTAAACTCTTTTTTAAAAAAGGTTTCGAAAGATTCGAGATTCATGAGATTCGTGGATTCCCAGAACCTTCCAGGGATTTGGATCTGGGTTAGGAAAATTCTATGTTTGTCCCATCCCAACTTATGAGTGTATTGAATGCAAACACCACACAGTTATAACTATTTGATACACATTTAAATGTTGTGGCTCCATTGTATGGAAACTTGGGATTTGTAGTCTGGTGATATATTAAGAGACCTCTAGTCTACCTCTGTGATGTATAATACCAGATCTCTTTAGCAAAGAATTCTAAGGATGACTTGGATTATCTAGGCTGGAGTCATGAGAACTAAAGTGATATTAAATTGCTATAGATGTGTAGTATATATAGTCTAGATGTGGAGGAATTACATACTGTTGCTGTGATTTACATTTCTCATCTGACTGGTTTTCCTACATTTGGGAAGGTCTTCAAACTCGCTCTCACAGTCTGTATAAGACAGTAACCAAGTCACTACCAGTTAGGGATGCCATAACAAGGTCCTGAGATTTTCATGCTAAAATCTGAGAGTTTAAGGTAGCAATTGATGTTCTTACAGGAAGCTGCCCCTGGTGATGTCACAGTTGAACAAATGTCAAAATGTTTCTCTAGTTGAAAATTAAGTTTTTCAGGTTATCCTTTGAGCAGAAAAAAAATTGTTTTCCTCAGGTATGTTTCTATCACAATCGCAAGCACAGCTTTTAACAAGATATGGGAATAGTAGTCCAACTAAATAAAATTTTCCAAGTTCTGCTTTGAACAGAAAAACCAAACTTTTTCCATTGCTGTTTTTAACCACTTTTGGAAACACAGGGTTTTTTTAAAAAATGAGAACTGTAGTCCAATCTACTCAGCAAAAAGAAAGTTTCCCAAATTTTGATTTTGATGGGTTGCTCTTCATCAGCCACATTTTACATTTATTATGCTTCTTTTTTCTCCAGTGGTTGTGGAATTCTCCATTTACAAAATCATCATCATCATGATCATCATCACCACCACCACCACCACCATGCTGCCACTAATGATTCCCACATATGAGAGAAAAGGAATGATAATGATAATGATGATGACAGCTAACATGTATCTATGCATCTATGCTATCTACGCATGGCTATTCAGAAGCAATTCCTATTGAGTCTGAAGGGACTTACAGTTTTAAAATGTTAAAAATCTATCTAGCCATGGTTTTGAGGTCTTCTTTGGTAGAGGGGAAAGGAGAAAGAGTTGAGCAACAGTGAGTAGATGCAAGAGAGGACAGATGATGAAGATAGCTAGGAGAGCTGAAGGTATAGGGTGAAGAGATATGAAAGAGAGTGAAAGAGATATGTGAAAGGCAGGGGAAGACAAATATATGCAGCAGAATTGGCAAGTGGAGAGGAAGGCCCTTTCCACACCCTACCTTTTTGCGAAGGCGTCTGTGGGGATCCCAGCAGCAGTTCTACTGTGCACCATCGGCACCCTGTGGAAGGGAGCAAGATGGTCATTCCTCTTCTTCTACAGTACAGCCAGGTACTTTCACAGGCTGTGCTGGGGCAGGAAGTGCAGCCATCACGCTTCTGTAGCTTCAGCAGAACAAGTAAGTGTAGAATGATGGTGCGATCATGTGTCACTAATGAGAAAAAGCCATCAATGATTAAATCTGCAGTCACACCACCTGGGTGTGATGAGATGCATGATATGATGGGAGAAAGACGGGAACACGATGACATCATGCAGAAGTGTTGTTGCAGTCATGTCCTTCTCCCATCCTCACTGAGGGATGAGAGGGTGCTGCAGAAAGGACTGAAGAGGATAAGAGAAGATAAGTGGAGAGCAAAAAGATAAAGGAGAATGCTGGAAATCATTATAATTAACACTACCAACTGAATTAATTAAATTAGCTGTTGCTGCTGTTGTTGTGTGCCTTCAGGTCATTTCCAACTTATGGCGACCCTAAGGCAGACCTATTGTGGAGCTTTCTGGGGCTGAGAATGTGTGATGTGATCACTGAGTGGGTTTTCTTGGCTGAGCAGGAAATCAAACTCTGGTCTCCAGGCTCCAAATCAATGCACCATGCTAGCTTGGTGATTATTAATTAATTAATTAATTAATTGTTAATTAATTTATTAGTTGGGTTATTGTTAATCATTGAAAGTATTATTTTCCAGAGCAGATCATGCAATTTACAGAGAATGTTATGGAGCCTGTCTTTGTTGATCCAAGGGGGCATATTTTATTATTGGTACCTTCAATAGCATTCTTTTTCACCTGCCTTTCTTATTTTATTGTTGCCTTTTCCCAACCTGGATTATTTTAAAAAATCCAAATACTGTCTTGGAATGATGGGACCTCCACCCATTTGGAAATTCTCCAGTTGGGATTGACTTTCCTAAAGTATAGGATGTTATCTTATAATCTGTTCAATTAAGTTTTGTCACTCACCTGTACCTCTCCTCTTGTTTCCAATCTTCCTTAACATCAAATCTTGTGAAATTATGCAGCCCGACAGATGTGGTGAAACTACAACTTCCAGCATCCCTCACCATTGGCACTGATGGCTGGAACTGCTCTACTGTAGTTCAACAAAATCTGGAGGGCCAGCAACCTGATTACCAGCCCTGTTAAAAGGTAATATAGAATGGCATGTTAACTTTAGCTAGAGGATACTGTTTTACTCTAAGTGCAGCAATCAGCTACAAAGATCAGTCAGTGAATCAGAGGTGGAGTATTTTTAAACAGAAATATTTCGAATGCCTCTAAGCATACTCAGGCCATTCTTCTTCACAAGTGAATCACTGCGGGATCTCTGCCTCCCCACAGTCCATAAAATACCATGATCTCCAAAGATCAGTAGTAGAGCACATATTTTATTCACTCTATTCACTGGGACTTACTTCTGAGCAATTTTTTTTTTTTAAAAAAAGGCATAGGAAGATATAAGTGGCTATGAATTTAGTTATAGATTTGTCTCATACCCAACAAAATGTGTGATCCAATGATACATACCCCAAAATGTGGGTGACTCAGGTATCCACCTGAGATGCCAATACCTCTCTGAAAGGGTGGGGAATATTAGCTAAAAGAGGAGGCCTGCAAGAGGGGATCACCTTATAAGATCTTTTAAATTAGCACACCAGTACTAGTGCAGGGAAGAATGAGCCAGAGATCAAAAGTAAGCTTAATTGTTTTATTGGGGGAATTGCAATTACACACACACACACGATCCAAGCAGCCACACAATTAAACAACACTAACTGAAGGAAAAGGGAGGAAAGTTCTGGATAGGGCAACATAGATGATATTTACCAATCCAGAAGAGCAGTGAAGAAACAGTGATGTGGCTTAAACACAAGTCTAAGGACACTACACAATCGAAAACTGGAGTGGCAGAATGGAGACCAGCAATCAGTGTACTGCAAGTTGGCTAGCCCACAACTGGGGTTTAAATGCACTTTTTCTGCCTGGAGGGCTAAGGTGCTAATGGCTCTCTGGTAAACAATGGAGCCCGGAGACTAGACAGTGGGGTCCAGGATAAGCTAATAGTATTAGGTGACAAAGGACTAATGGTAGTCCTGACAGCTCTTTAATTGGCAAACATCTGTGTGAGAACAAAAGAGAATTTGCCTGGTCAGAAGAAGAGGAGCTGAGACAGCTAGCTGTCTGTGTGGACATCTTGGAAACTATTGTGTCTTAAAGGTTGAACTACTGGAGGCTAACTGTAAGTCCATTATCACTAGAGTTTCCTGGTGATTTCTTGACTATGACCTGGCTACATCTTGAGGTATTCCTTGACTTTATTTTGCAATGCATGTGTGCTACCAGCTTTTTCCTCTTAACCAGCATGACCATACAACCATAGCAGGGTAACACTGCATAAACATTTATATTTATGCCAATTAATATTTGCCAGTTAAATCATATCAAAGCATGGGGGTGTATGGCCTACTAACAAGGGTGGAAAGCAGAATAGGATGCAATGAAAGAGAAAAGCTAAGAAGGGATGGTAAATTTGGAGCTATTAGTGTGGAATCAAAAGATTCATTTTCCTAAGCCCATATTCCAGGTCTACCCAGATATAAGTAGAGGATAAGGAATATGTTCCCTTTTAATGATCCATGTGTCCAGCACTGTGTTAGCCATAATGTATACATTCTCTGTAATGAAGGTACCAAAGGGCTACAGAGAAACTTCAATTGAACTTTCTTCTCAGTAGACATAGAAAGGACATGAATTTTGGTAAATGTATCTTTTGACTTCAGAGTAATAACTTTAACCTCATCAAACCCTTCCAAGTCTGTGATCCACTGAATCAGAGGTTGAGTAGAAAACAGAAAAAAGATGGAGGAGAAGATACAGAAGAATAAAACCTGAGAGGCTATTTTTATTATATTTCTCCATAATATCAGCTTTCCAAATGTTTTTCAATTTTCCTTCTGCTGCCTAACAGCAGAAGAACAGAGCGGCATGACACATTGCCTCCAATCCCAATCCTTCTCCTCTTGTTTTGTTTTCAGTTTACTCAGTCTGACAGAGGAAAAGCCAGCCATTCTAACAATGTTTTACAATCAATTAGGTCTCTAAATAACGGGATTAACTTCAGCATTAGTTAAGAAACCTTGTGAGTTAGGGCACCTCACCAGAAATACATTTACCAGTTAATAATTTAACTATTTAATTAACTAGCTCTGCTCAAACTTTTGTGTCGGTAGAAGATATGCCTACACAAGGTAGAGAGAGCTCTGGGAATTAAAATAGAACAAGCAATCAGGGAAATATTGGAGAAAGGAGAGAAAGAGATGGAATTAATAATTAAAAGAGAAACAGATCAAATACCTAACTAGAGCTGAAGAAGAAAAATGTTTGCACTACACTTTTTATTAACAATGATGCCATCTATATGCACCTCAACCCAGGAAAGGACATTGTATTGTGGCTTCAGGCATTTAGGAGAGAGTGAGGAAAATGGAAACATTTGTCAATTTAAGATATCAGCTAGGCGGACTCATTGAGTGTCTATAGTAGCTTTCAAGCACCCTGAAGCAGGAGAGGCTAGCAATGAACACTACCAAAAACACAAAAACCTCTCTTTTTAAAAGTACACTCTTCTTCTGACATTCCTCTCCTCACACTGATGCCTGGAAAGAAGCAGGCAGGCCCTGTTTCTGTGGACTGTTCCTTGAGTTCCATGAACCTGCATAGGAGATCTCTCTGCATTGGAAGGCTCACCAATCAAAGCAGGATTAGATTCCCACAAATGAGAACTGCAACAGAATGTAATTCCCATTGATTCAGTGAGTCTGTTCTAGTTGACGCAAACAATCAAATGTATTGACTTATTTAAATATTTATGTCATGGCCTTATATTTCAGGATCTCAAGGTGAAATAAAATAAAATTAAACAGCTTCAAACACTTTGGAACACCAAGACTAATTTAAATTGCTAAAATCATAGTAAACAATTGAAAAACAGATTTAAAACTGTTTTAAACAATGTAAGACAATTTAAAACCACGCACAGATGCAGATTTGAACAAACGCAAAGGCTTTAGTAAAAAGCCATGTTTAGGCTTTGAGTTGTTCAGATGGGGGTAAAACCCAGCTTATTCTTCCGGAAGTACTGAGTGGCTGATTCATTCCCCCAGACAACAGCTGTTACAATGAATGGGTTCATTTTGACATATTTCTTGACAAAAAGTTTCCTGTCTCCCCCTCCTCCCAAAAACGTCCTTGGGGGAGAAAGCAAAGTTGAATCCTTATTTTGCCTTAAAGGCATTAAGATGTTCTGCCTTAACACCATGAGGGGTTGTTGTTGCCGAGGCTGCTGTTGCTATCATTGTTCCTTTTGCCTCACATTTAAACACTTCCCTTTCACATGATTCCTTTCAGAAATGTATGAAATGGCCATCAGTGTTATGGAAAGCATTTAACCAGCTAAAAGAGCATATCCGTCTGTCTGTCTGTCTGTACTGTCGAGAAAATCCAGGGAACATGCCATAAAACATGGGCATGACCCACAGGAAAAAAACCTGCACTTGAAAGCAAAACACAAAAACTTCTTGAGTCCATCATAAGCTGCCAGTGAATTGAGGCCACACAGCTGGATCTAATTACTACTCAGTTTATTGTAAGCATGAAGCTTAAAAGTAGGAATACATGTTAGCATAAAGTTCTATGTAAAATCTATCTCTCCCGCAGAGGAGAGAACACAGCATTTCTTCAAACCCACAGCAGTGGAAGGGGGAAGGAAAGAGAAGAGAAGTGCCCATTCTCAGCAGCTCTTTTGTACAGTTTTTAGTAAACAAACTTCTTAGTGTTACACATGATGGGAACAGGACTCAGTTCAGACACAACAATACACATGAGACATAGCAGGTGTTATGCGGTTACATGTTTTGGGAACAGAACAGGGACAAAATCTCAGCAAGCATTATCTAGCTTCGCTAGCTTGGGAAAACATAGCAGGGAACTTTACAACTTCATCACCATGGCAGCGGAGTCAACAAGACCTCTTAACCCTTTCTTACTGCAGACAGACAGGGGCTGTCTGCAGCAGTATATCTCAACATGTACAGTCCTCCCTCCACATTTGTGGGTTTGACCTTCACAAGCTTGATTATTCATGAGGCACATGCTTGCCTCCTCCATTCTCCTCCTTCTGTTCCCTTGCATTTCTCATTCCAGGCTTGCAAGCCTTGTGTTTAAAAGGGATGTTTTCTTTTTTTCCTTTTGGGTGAGCAAAGTCCTTCCCCTCTCCCACTGGAGGTGTATTCTCTCTGCCACATGGCTTCACATTCTGCAGTGTAATGGCCGCTGATTGGTCAGGTTCTTTCTTTGTTACAAACCTACCCTCTAGTAGGAATCTCCTTTCTCAAGATGGCAACTGGAAGTAGTAGAATGCACTCTGCTCTTCTCCGTCTGAGAGGCAAGACCTGGTAAACCCTTTACTTTGTCTTTTTCCTTCGCTCTGGGAGCACCAGGGTGAGAGGCAAGGGAATGTGAGGGGGGGTTCCAGAGGAGAAAGAAAGTGAATCATGGGGGGAAGTTATTCATGGTTTTTCACTTTTGCATCCTGAACCCACATGAATTTAGAGGGGCCACTGTCTATCTATCTAGTATCAATTTATGATAAATGCTTATAAGAGAATTCACTGGAGATTTGGGCCAATGTTTGCCAGCCTGACCCCCATCAAACTTGGTGTGCCAGCCCTTTCCCTGCCTTTTAGTACTTGGAGGCAGTTATCAACATGCATACAAAGGAAGTTCTCCACTCAGAGAGAATCGCTCCAGGGAAACAGGTGTGGGCTTTCATTCCAAGGAGACTGACTTTCTTTTTATGTTCAAGACAGGTTTCAGCTGCTTTCTTCTTTAACAGCCTCCCCTCCCTGATACACAACAACAGATTCTCTATTTTGTTTTCCTCATACTCTCTGACAACAGACGAGTTTGTATTAGGGTTACTAGATAAAAGCTTCCAATCTCCTGCTGTTTTGAGGAAATAGAAGTGCCTTCCCATACCTGATAGCTGAAGCAGCTCTGCAGGAGCAACTCTGGACAGAACTACTAGGACTTTTCAGCTTACTGTGCTGCTGTAACCTAGAGGAGACAATTTAATAAAGAAGCATTACCCCTCCCACCAAAATGGTTGCTTTTCAAATAAGGGCCATGTCACACCACCACCTCTGGTATATTAACAAACGGGCACCTGTGCCACAAGTTGAACTGGCTCCTGGGCTAGTGACGCCAGTGATAATGACACCATTAAGTTGCTACACCATTTGCTTCTCTGCATACCACTGTGAGGGCTCAGAAAATTATTCACAACAGCGATGATCCATAGCTCAAACAAGACTAACAAAGAAGGACACTGTGAACTTGAAAATTCAATGCATACTAACAACAGCAGTAAATATTTCCAGGTTTGTATGACACTTATCTGCACACATTTTAGTAGGGGTTGAGAATAAAAATGTAACCTTCACTTATTTCATTCTCACATATGAGAGCTAAATAAATAAATAAATAAATATTTAAGAAAGCATGAGCTATTTTTCTAATGAGTGAGATTATAACAGTTTTTTTTCTATTATTGATATTTTCCATGTATATTTATTTATTTATTTGCCAACATTTTGTAAGGGATTATTGGGATTTATTGTTGTTGTTGTTTTGCACAAAACTTTTTTTAGGGGGGCAATTGCTGCAGCTGTACAAAAAAAAGGCTGTTCTTTTTGTTCTCATTCAGGGATGAAAAATCTTGGTGTAGTTGGCACCATTTTTAAAAGTATGTCTCAACATCAAGATTACTTTTAGCATTAAGAACAAGAAAATGTGTGCACATTCTTTACAACCCTAGGCTGGAATCTTGTATCACAGAAGTAGCTACAAATGCATACCTATGTTATCATTCCCTGACCTGACTCCTCAAACCTGCCTTAACCACCATCCAAGCAATAACGATTTGTTGTGTTGATTATTGGGGTGCTGCAGGATGATGTTTCCAGGCCCTTCCTACTGGCAAGCAGTACTGAAATTAGGAGTTGTGATAGGAGTCCTGCTTCAGATTGTCATTTCATTCTACAGCATCCCAATCTCTAGCAGAACAGACCTCCATCACTCAGTGTGGCTTCTGACTGTTAAAGTAGGTTTGTGATTCTGTCAGTAGTGTCATAATCATTTGTTAAGAATGCCTGAGTCTAGCTTGTGCATACGTTAACTGCTCGACAGAATGCTAGCCATAGTCAGGAAATCTCCTCAGCCTAAGGCAGTGGTTCTCAACCTGTGGGTCCCCAGATGTTCATGGACTTCACCTCCCAGAAGCCCCAGCCACTATGGTCAATGCTCAGGGCTTCTGGGAGCTGAAGTCCACGAACATCTGGGGACCCACAGGTTGAGAACCACTGGCCTAAGGGCTGCATTGCAATCTGGAACACCCTTCAAGAACTGCCTACTACCAGCGGGCATGGTCCGAGCCTGAAGTGGGTTTGCCCAGAGAATGAGTGGTCAGCTTATTCTCACACACTTCCTGCACCCACCCTCCATACACATAACACATGTACATATTCACCAGACGGAATGCTGAGGTAAAATAAAAAAGGATGAGTCTCCCCACCCCTCAGCAGTGTGAGAGCTGATTCAAGAAGAGAATCTCTTCCTTGATTGGCATTTCCTGAATTACTTCATTGTGCATAAAGGAATGGATTCTTTCCATGTACAGTTCTTTTATCCTATACCTTTCTCATGTGTCAGCAAAGTCAAAGGATGAAAAAAGCCTTGGGAAACTCGCTGTTCTCATCCTTTGCTTTTCCAGTGAAGGCAAGGGATGGCAGAAGCTTTAGAGAACTGCTGTCCCAGGATATTCCAGGCCTCCAGTCAATTCCTTCTCAAGGAATCAAAGATACTGAATGCTTCCTAGGAGTTTAGAAGAGGTTGCAATGCATGCTGCTGACTAAATCTCAACTTTTGAAGAAGCATAGTTTGCCAGCTGTCCTGGGCTGTGTGGGCAAAGGACAGTGATGTTCCAGTAATGATTGTGATATTATGTAGAATGCATTTTTTACTTGTGAGTGGACATGACTGCAGTAAGCTTTGAGTGTGGCAATAGAAGTCTCCTAGGCTAAATCAACTTGCCTGTCAAGATAGATGAACACCATAGTCTGTCCAGCCCTGTTTTACCACAACCACAGTCTTCTTCTGTTTATGTGTATATAGTGAGACCATCAGAGAAGAGACAAATAGAACAAATCCATTTTAAAACCATGATGTATCAAATTTCTTACAAATCTCTACTTCTCACTACTGAAACTACTGGTGGAACTCTCCAAAACATGCATTGATTTGACTGTCCATCATGCACTTACTAATTCATAGAACTATGCTTTGCACAAGGGAAACATGAGCATGCCAAAGCAAGCTGCATGTGTAATTTAGCCTTTAAAGTGTATGAAATGCAACCTTAATTGCAAACATGCTGTTCAGCAACATCTGCCAAACATCTGCATTTGGCGACTAGTTAAAAAGTACCTAGAATAATAATCTGCTTAAAATCCAGTCACTTGAAGTTCCACTGTCAAATTTAGGAATTTGCATCAGATCAATGCATCTTTGAAAGATGAGACTTGCCATCTGGCATGTTTGCTAAAAGAGAAAAAGCTAATTAAAACTCATCGTTACCAAATGTGACATGTGTTAGGATAGGCCTCTAAACTCCAGTTTTCTTACAAATTTGCAAAACAGATGAGGGAAATTTTGAGCCTTTTGATATATAGATGCTGCTGACTGCAACTTCAAAGTGGGTTTCTCTGACAAGAAGGTGTTGAAACTGAAGGAGAAAAAATATAAACAAAAATTGGTTCCAAATTCAGAATGCTTATAGATTAAACTAAGGGAGCGTCATCTTTAGAAACTCCTGTTGTTTTGTTGAAGTGTTGTAAGCAGACCAATCAAGCTAACTATTTAAAGAACTGGGGCCAAGATCACAGAAATGCCACATTTCCTTATCCTGTCTGTCAACTAAGAGAATTTCCTTGGGACAAAGTGGTATGTGGATAGATGAGACAAACTATGTCAGCACTGTAAAAGCCTAAGTCCCTTCTTCACACTCCCACACTGGCCTCCTTTGCATTGCTCATTTAAAAAGCAAAAAAGCCAGGAGGAAGATCTGGTACTATTGTCTTGTCTTCTCCACTTTCTGCCTCCCTCCTGCCCTGACTCATACTATATTAGTACAGAAATCTGCAATGCACCAAGGAGAGGGGCAGAGCCTGTGGCTGTGGAGCGTGTCTGTATCTGTGTGTGGGTATGTGTGCACACATATTTGTTAATACCATGTCAGTAAGGAATGGAATTGCTTTGACTACAAATAGACTCCCAATATCTCTCCCTTCCCCCATTCCCATCCTGGGTTTTGCCTTATACATAGAATCTGGAGGCAAATACAGGCATAACTTTGTTAACATAACCTCTGAGAAAGAAGCCAATTTTTACATCCACTCAGCCCCCATTTTTCCTCCTCATCCTCTGTGTAGATGGAAGCATACCCCCACTCCAATCAGCACTGAGATATGGGTCTGGAGAAACATAGGTTATCAGCATCAAGCTGCTGCACTGTGTCTGTGGTAATCAATGCAATAAAGCTCAAGCCTATGGATAAAAATGAGATTCTACTCTATCTGGTCCTACTGTAGCTGTATGTGCCTCCCTGCAACAGGAAAGGTAAACAGCAGCTGCATCCAGAATTTCTTACTGGGCATACATGAACAGAAAAACAGGGTTAAAGGGAGAAATCAGATGCCCTTCTCTTCCCAGCTATTCCCAGCATAGTAGAAAAACAAAGATCTGTAAGTATGGCCACTAAAATTGAAACCATAAAGAAAAGTGGATTTTGCTGAAAATAAATAAATAAAAAATCACTCCTGGATGTTTTTTGGAGGAAGCTGTCAAGAGTTCTTGAAAAGATCCAAGTTGTTTCTTTTTACTTATGCAAGGCTCATTTGACACAGATATTTCATTTCACACTTGCAAATTGTTAGTTTTGGTTAAATAGTTTTCTGAAAATTGATAAACTGCTCATCCTTTTAGTGGTGTAGAAACCTATCATTTTTCTTTCCATGTCGTTTCTGCCCCTAGTGCCAAATTTTCTTTTAAAGAAGTAATTCCCAGGAACACATCTGCTTTGTTAACTGAGGTATAGCTGTATATCTGTTTTCTGATGCACATTATTTGTCTGTCTCTCAGTACAAACTGCTTATGAATCTTCAAGAGTCTTCACGTTCACAGAAGTCTTGCCATGATTCAGACATCCCCTGGCTGTCCAGATCTCCAGATCTGCTCAGTTCATCTGAATCTGTATCACATCTTCTAACACACACACACACACACACACACACACACACACACACACTCTCACAGAGAGAGATAGAGAGATTCAGAGAGAGAGAGAGAGAGAGAGGGAGAGGGAAAAAGAGAGAGAGAAGTGTGTGTCCATTAGGAGATAGATTGGAAAAAATGTATATCAGGAGGCATGCTCATGAAACTGATTTGATCACAGGACAAAACAAGTTTGAGGTTTTTTAAAAAAAATAAAATCATAGAATCTTATAGTTGGAAGGGATCACAAGGGCCATCTAGTCAACCCTCTGCAATGCAACTACAGCACTCCTGAAAAATGTTCTTTTAATTTTTTAAATGTTTTTAATGTTTTTAACTTTTTGGAAGCTGCCTTGGGTCCCAATTTGGGAGAAAAGTGGCATATAAATTCTGTCTGAAGACCTCTTAAGAAGGGGAATCCACCAGCCAGTGGGGAACCTATTCCACTGTCAAACAGTTTTTACACTAAAGAAGAAACAAACCTGCTCCATCTTCTACATGACATCCCTTCAGAAATTTAAAGACAGCCATCATACAACTTCTCTCCTTTTCATCTTCAGGTTAAACATACCCGTCTCACTAACTTGTTCCAGTTTTAGAAAGCTGATATTTTTGTGGTACACAGTGTTACAACTTTAATACAAGCAACAAGAAAGCAGGCTTTCCAAAGAAATCCTTCAGGTAAGCATGAGGAAATTAGAGAGTCTTTATCATAAAACTAGCATCAAAGATATAATGTTTCAGTTGGAAAACTGAGCAGAACTCAAACTGATAGATTCAACCATGCATTAGAATAAGCACATGCTCATTTATACACACACACACACACACACACACACACACACACACACACATAAACACACACAAAATATCTCCCTCATCTGCTTAGTAGGGATACTCAATGTAACTTTCAGTGAGGACTACAATAGTCAGAACTTACAGAATCATAGAGTAATGAAGTTTTTGCTGAAGCAAATAATAATGGTTAATGAATTTTTTAAAAAATCCTTGTAAACAGATAGCAAATATACCAAGGAAAGGCAGTATTAGAATTTTTCCTGACATCTAGATTTCTATGTGAACATTTTTGCATGGACTGAACTCTTATGTATTATGCATTCTCTTGGTGGGATGGAAATCTGTTCTCTCTAAAAGAAATATGCAGTCGAATATATTCACCACATGGAACTGGCATATTGTAGTAGAAAAACCAGTTGCTGAAGTTCTATTGAAAATCTAATATATATGTGTGTTCTATCTGAAAGCAAGCTATAAAAATTATTTCATTTGTTTTTTTTTCTAAAAGCAATGCTAATTAATTGTTTCAAGGAATCTTCAATTACAAAATATAGAGAGGAAAAAAAACCCTGAACATCTTGTCCCATACACCAAATACCACTTGCTTTGAAACTAAAATCAGGTGTCATTTTCTTGAAGAAACATAGACAATTAGTGGGGAGTTCTGTTGAAAATGCAGCTTGATGTTCATTAATTAGATTAAATGAAGAGGAACGTAAAACACAAATATTCCTTCTGAACAGATGGCGCTTAAGGGATAGGAGTGAACCTCAGACAAAGTTTAATAAAGTGTGTGCAATTTTGTGAAATTAATTTCCTGATATCCAGAACACTCACTAATTATAAATCTGTTGACTTTCATCTGAAACATTATTTGGACCATTCACATTCACTTCTGGACAAAAAGAGCCACTGGGTAGGATTTCAGTTCGTTCGAAAAGGGGAGGTTCTGAAGTGTAGCCCCGACAGCCCTCTGTTGAAAGTTGGTGGGATCCAAGCAAAATTTGAAAAGGCATAATAACCATACCAATCTGAAAAGCCATTGTGTTTTGACAGTATTTCAAATATCCCCAACTAATAGTGCTAACCTAAATCAAAGACGTTGCAGGCTACAGGGGGTTGGGAACAGACAGAACTGGCTTTATGCAAGTACAACCTCTTTCTGCTGACTGAGCTCAGAGATCATCCTGCCTCGGTATCTGCTGGCATAACTTCTCTGGTACCTGAGAAAACCTAACAGAGGAGCCAAAAAGAAGCAAAGAAAGGATAGGATAAGCTATTTTAGATCAAACTTTCTCTCAGTGCAGGGATGCTTTTAAGATGTTTGAACTGTTTTTAATCATTTTTTAAAACAATGTTATTTAATTCTTTTTTTAAGTTTTGTAAATTTATGTTTTAACTTAATTTTTTAAAGAATTATTGTAAGCCACGTTGAATCCAACCTCAAGAGAAAGGTGGAATATAAATTCAATAAATAAAGAAATAAAGAAATAGAGCTACTATGCACAAAGTCAGACAAAACTGAAGTTTGTCAATAAGAATTTCCAACACTGCTAGACTTGCAAGTTTTTGGATTCAGCATACTTTTCCCTCCCTTCTCCATTTTTTAGCTAGTTACTAAAATGAAAAAAAGAACAATTTTCAGCAGTTTATTTTTAAAAAAATGGGTCTGAGACATCCTCCACAAAGAAATTTCTGTGAGAGCAGCTCCTCCAAATATTTCTGTGTATGGATTTTTGTCATTTGGAATTGTCATGTATTATTGTTAAGTGTGCACCCTAGGAAAGAAGAAGTTCATGGGCTCAGCAGAAGGAATGGCTCCTCTTATCATCTTGGGGTATGGTACCACTCCCACACCCAGTCCGCAAGACACCCCTGTTTTCAGATCAGGTTGGACAACGACTAGAGCGCAACTGGCAGAAATCTCGACTTTTATCTGACAGGACATGCTATAGAGAATTCCTTCATTCCTATAGAGTGGCAATAGACACAGCGAAGAAGACTTTCTTCTCTGCATGTATTGCATCTGCGACTTCCCGTCCAGCAGAGCTGTTCAGGGTGGTAAGGGATCTGACTCAGCTACCTACTCCCCCGAACTCGTTGTTAGAACCTAATGTAGCTTGCTGTGATGCTTTGAATAATCATTTCGCAGATAAAATCTCTCAGATAAGAGCCGACTTGGATGCTGGTATTATGGCAGAGGCTACAAATGGAGTGTCCGGCGACTCCGTCAACAGGATTATACTGGATCAGTTTCAGTCAGTGAGTACCGAGGATGTAGACAAGCTCCTTGGAAAGGTAGGAAAGACAATTTGCCCTCTCAATCCTTGCCCTTTATGGCTGGTCGTCCAGGGAGGAGTCGTTATTAAGACTCATTTGAGACATATTATTAATGCATCCTTCAGGGAGGGCAATTTTCCAGCTTGTTTGAAAGAAGCAATTGTATGGCCACTTCTAAAAAAGCCCTCCCTAGATCCCCTGGATATGAATAATTATAGACCAGTCTCCCATCTTCCATTTTTAAGCAAGGTGATCGAGAGGGATGTTGGTCTTCAGCTCCAAGCTGTCTTGGATGAAACAGATTATCTAGTTCCATTTCAAACTGGCTTCAGGGCGGGATATGGAGTCAAGACTGCCATAGTCGCCTTAGTGGATGATCTTCGCCTAGGTATCGACAGGGGAAGTGTGACCCTGATGGTACTCTTGGACCTCGCAGTGGCTTTCGATACCATAGACCATGGTATCCTTCTGGAATGCCTGAGAGAGCTGGGGATTGGGGGCACCGCACTTAAGTGGTTCTGGTCCTATCTCTCAGGTAGATACCAGATGGTGATACTTGGGGACAGCTGCTCCATGAAAAAGGAGCTTAAATCTGGCATCCCTCAGGGCACTATCCTGTCCCCAATGCTATTTAACATCTACATGAAACCGCTGGGAGAGATCATCAGGAGGCATGGAGCAAGGTGCTATCAGTATGCTGATGACACCCAGATATATCTCTCCATGCCTCGGATAATAGCATCAACTAAGGGTGGCATCTCGCCTCTAAATGAATGCCTTGAAGCAGTAATGGACTGGATGAGGCAAAACAGACTGAAGCTGAATCCAGATAAGATGGAGGTACTCACTGTTAAGGGCCCTAACCCAGGTATGGAGGTTTGTCAACCAGTCTTAGACGGGGTCACACTTCCCCTGAAAGACTGTGCCTGCAGCTTGGGGGCGCTCCTGGACTCGCCGCTTCAGATGACAGCCCAAATTAATGCCGCGACCAGGAGTGCTTGTTATCAGCTTCGGCTGATAAGCCAGCTGCACCCCTTCCTGGACCTGCAACACCTAAAAACAGTGGTGCATGCACTGGTAACTTCACGGCTTGACTTCTGCAATGCGCTCTACATAGGGCTACCCATGTGCTTAGTCCGGAAACTTCAATTACTTCAGAATATGGCAGCCAGGTTGGTCACCGGAAGATCTAAAACTGACCATATAACACCAATTCTGAAGTCCTTACATTGGGTGCCTATTGGTTTCCAGGCACAGTACAAGGTGTTGGTTCTTACCTTTAAAGCCCTTCATGGCTTGGGGCCAACCTACCTGCGGGATCGCCTTCTCCCATATAATCCGTCCTGCACATTAAGGTTCTCTGGGAGGAATTTACTGCAGCTGGTCAGAACCAGAGGACCTTCTCTTCTATCTCCTCCAAGTTATGGAATGGCCTGCCGGAAGAGACCCGTCATATTACCAGTCTTGACTGCTTTAAAAAAGCAGTCAAGACTGTTCTCTTCCGACAGGCCTTCCCAGACTAGTGCTCCACCGCCTCCCACCAAATGTCTTCTTGTTTTTGATAGTTAATGTGTTTTAGGGGGTTTAGATGGGTTGGTGGGTGGGAAGGATGGGTTATGTTTTAATTGCTTTTAATGTATTTATATACTGTTGTAGTACCACCTCGATCTGTTGGGAGAGGTGGGATATAAATAAATATTATTATTATTATTATTTATTGTTATTATTATTATTTACAAAGGTGTGGTCAAAGAGAAGAAAGTGACCTCTTGTCAACCACCAATCAGAGAGGAAACTATCTACCAGCTTCCTGTTGAAAAACAAAATCACCACAAAAGGCTTGCAGCATGGTAAAGACACTAAAATATAAAACAATTTTATTAAAAGTATAAAGTTAAACCAATTTAAAACTCATTTAGATCACTCGTTTAGAGCACTCCATGCCACACGAAGACATCCTATTGCTACATGAGTTAAGAGTCAAATGCCTGCCTGATTAGAAATATTGTGGATGAGGAAAAATAACCAGTGTTGTTAACATTTTGGACTCCTCTACCAGTGCTAAATGCAAAATTCCATCCATTAAAATCTTCCAAAGTCTCCTCTGGTGTTATTCCAAAATGTGAGTGACTCATTGGTCCACCCACAATGCCAGTACCTCAATTCAAAGGTGGGAAATTAATAGTTCAAATTAGGAGGCCTGTGAGAGGGGATTGACTTAGCAAGATCTTTGACACCGATGTTTATGGGATCTTTTGCAGGGAAGACCTAGCCAGAGATTCAAAAGTAAACTACAGTGTATTTTATTGGGGGAATTAACCATCACACACAAGATGCAAGTACTCATACAATCACACAAGGCTAGCCAAAGGAAAAGGGAGAAAAGACTGATAGCAAAGTTCAGGGTTTGGGTGATAATTACCAATCCAGCAGAGCAGAGAAGAAACAGTGATATGACCTAGACTTGCATCTAAGGGCAGTACAAATCAAGGTTCAAAATGACGTAGTGACATTCAGCATTTGATGTACTATGTTTGACTGCAGGGGTTTTAAAATTCAGTTTCTACCTCAAGGTCACTGGTGAAAATGGCTGTCTGGTCAATAAAACAATGACGTTTGCAACCAATACAATGGGGTCTGGAATGAGCTGATGGTCTTATTCTTAGGGAACAAAATATTGATGGGAGTCCTGACAGCCTCTCAATGTCTTGGTTGAATAATGTGACTGGGGAAGGTCTCAGTGGGAAATGCACACAGCAGGAGTGCTTGCCTGCTGCATCTGGGCATTTTCTTTGACTATTGTTTTCTGAGCTTTGGCAGTTGAGAGCATTAGTTCAGAGTCATTAATTCAGGCTTTCTCAGCTAATCCACAGCAAACTTATGACCTGGTCATGCTGAGGTCACCTCTGATCTACTCTTGCACATCTTCCCAACCGTTGTCCCTTCTCCACATGACCTTTCAGCCATAAGTATATATAACTTATGGCTGATAACACTGGAACCTTAGAGATCATGAAGAATATTGATGGATTCAAATACCATTCAAATATTATGCGAGTTGAAGCTATTCTAATTCAGTTCATTTTGTACTTGCATATTAAATACTGCCTTGTAGTTGTTATTATGTGTCTTCAAACCCAATTTGACTTAAGATGACCTGATTCTATAGTCTTCTTGGCATGATATATTTAGAGGTTTCTTGTTTCCTTCTTGTAAGACTAAGAGGAAGAGACTTGCCCAAAGTCACTCAGTGGGTTTTCATGGCTAAGCAGCGATTCAATACTTAGCAGTTCTCAGAGCAAATAAAGCCCAGGAAAGCTACCAGTTGTGTCCGTTGTGGCAGAAGCAGAAATCTTCCTCTGCTATATACCTTAAAGCCACATTTATTAATGTAAGATATATATGACTCAATTAGGGATGTAATTCTTGACTAAGTTACTTATCAAAGGTAGCAGTAAGTGATTTCAGCAATTTTCTTCCCACTGCAAGAAAGTCTTCAAAAACCACATGTTTTTTGAAAACTATTTATGATTTGAGATCTATTCTGTGAAAATCCTCAGGTGGCTGAGCCTTTTCTATGTGGAAAATAATATTTCAATGCAGAAATATTCATTCTTCCACAGAAAATGCTATTCCCTTCCCAATGCTCAATTTTTTTTTTGGCTATTTTCCAACTTTTTTTTTTTTTTTACTTTAAATGGCTTTTATTTAATGCTTTTAAAATTTTTGTATTTCAGAATGTTTTTACTGTATTCTTTCAAAAAATTATTCAAAATATAAAACAATTGATGATATATAATAGAGGAACAAAAAATAGTGAAGGCATCACAATGCTAGACAAAAAAACAAAACCACAACTAAACAAACAAAACAAAACAAATTGACAGGTTGTCATTGCATCAGTATCTCATCTTATATATTAGTTTGATCTCTGTCTTATGGTAGATACATCCTTTTAGTTCCATAGAGACTCAATTATGGTGACATTTAGATATTGACTTAAATTCCTTTTACATATATCAACTCAACTTATTCCACAGTTTATATCCAATTTTAATCTGTAAGACTAGCTACCATTAGATTTCCCCATCTAATTCTTAAATAGACGATTAAAGGGTCCCATGTTTTTATATAAGAATGCATCAATGTTCCTCTTATTAACATGGTCATTTTATCCATTACAGCCATATCCGAAAGTTTGATTAACCAGTCTTCCTCATTGGGGATATCAGAGTGTTTCCAATTTTTTGCTTAAATAATTCTAGCCGCAGTGGTCATATAGCCTCCCATATTTTTTTCTAAGCTTTCATCCATCATACTCAACAAACATGGTTCCGGTTCCATTTGTAACTTTATGCCAAAAATTTTGGGTATTTTCCAACATTTCAAAACATTCTTTCCTTCACTAGGTTCAACATAGCTGAATTGCCTTGCCGTACTTTCTTCTATTACTGAAAGTATGGCCCTTTCCGCACGTGGGAAAGGAATTATGAAAAGACGCTACTCACTGTTCCGGCATCCAAAATGGTGGCTTCCAGTTAGTGGAGGCTCTCCATCAACCGGAGAAGCTCGCCAGCCTAAAGCCCGCCCCCGGCAGATCTGCACCAGAGTGTGGGGACAGAGCAACACGGAGTTGCACACTCTGTGCTTTTTAAAAACCTCTAAAAAGAGGTTTTTAGAAAGCACGCTGTGAGACCAGTTCTGGTCGCTCTGAACCGGACTGAGGTTCGGAACTACAAAAAGTAGTCCACCCCAGTCCACTCTACGGTACAGAAGACCTCTGTCAGAGGTCACTCTGCACGCTTTTAATAGCCCAGTGCGGAAAGGGCCTATATTGAAACAATGTTTTTCTTTGAAATAAATCTTCAAATGTCCTCTGATGATGATATTGATTAACTATGCTAACTGAATTTACAAAATGCAGCTTCCCTCTTTTAATCAGTGATTACACTTGTAGTAGGTTTCCAGTCTTCCTTTCATCTTCATCATTTTCAGCAGAAACAGCAGAGGCCTTGATTTTGTCCTTCATACATCTCAACTTTTGTGATGGGGGCGGGGGGAAAAGATGGAGTTCACTGTAACCCAAACTTTCCTCAAGGAGCTCAGAATAGTTACATGCAGACTTCAAACATTGCTAAGGTACACTGAGTTCAAAGCAGTTACTCTCTAATCAGAATTTAGGATTGCACTTGAAACCTAAAAGCAATCATATGTGATTAAATAACAATAACAACAACAACAACAATGATAACTTATATAAAGGTAAAACAATAAAGAGTCTCATGACACCTTAACTAGCATTGGATTCATTTTGACACAGGCTTTAAGATACAGTGGCCACTTTATCAGATACATGAAGTAGAGTATTGAGTATCAATCATACAGATATAGAAGGCAGCTTTGTGGAGGGAGGAAAAGACTGAGTTCAAAGAGAAATGAAATGACAACAGGACTGGCAGGGATAATTACTTTATTAGCCATAGCTAATCACAAATCAGTTGCTGAGTGATAACATTGGTGAACTGATTAACACATGTTGTATTACAGGAAAAATCTTTCTGCCTGTTCAAGCCACAGGAGGTAAAGCTGAACCTCTTGATGAATCATGATTCAGTTGCTTTGTGAGTGACCCCTGCAAGTAATCCCTCAAGCATATAGATACACACCAGTAACTCAGGGCAACATTTCATGCATGAAACTTTGTGACATAGTAGGTTTCTTACAAGCTGATGGGCGAAGATGCAATATATTTAGAACAACCGCAGTAACAAAGTCAACAGTATTATATAACCCAGTAGGATATTTCTGGCTCTCAGGGTTATCCAAGAAGACCTCAAAGTAATGTAGGCCATTCAAAGATGGGCCATGTTCAATATTACTGTCTTCCACCACTAGTCTTTCCACCTCATAATCAAGACACACTTCCTACAGCAGCCACCTATAAGCACAACCCTAGAAGTGTTTTTTCACTGTCTGAACACAGAGTCTTAATCCAAGATTTATATATACAATTTTTAAAAAAAAATCCACTAAGGAAACTCTGGACATAGCTGTTTGGTTACAGGTGTTCAAAGCTTTTATCATCTCTATAGTCATAGGCTTGGTGTGTTTGCAATTCTAGACATAATAACAAGGGAAACAGGACGAAGGGTAGAAAACTATCAGGACAAAATAACAATCTATTCTTATGCTTATTTCCAGTATTTGAACTTTTGTGGGCCAGCCACTGAGATTCCTTTCTATTCCAAAGATATAAAAAAGGAATGAAGGAACTACTTACCAGTATTGAGTCCCAGTCCAACTCATAAGTATTAAAATCTCATTGCAAAGCAATGAGGTCATTCTGTGTAATCTCTAGCCTTTCATAGCTACCAGCCTATTGAAAGGTGCTGAACCTACCTGGACTCCAGCTACGTCCTACTGAATCAATAGAAGCCTTTTGAACAGCTACCTGCATGTTTCTAAGCAATCATCTACATGGTTCTCCAATGAAAATCTTCATGGTTGCATAAAGACAATTGTATTGTCAAAATACTAGTTGTTTAAGGAATTGGGAATGTATAAATTTGACTATTTCATCCTTGCAAACAATGACAAATAATTTTGAAAGGTTTCTTTCTGTAATGAAAACCAGTACACATCTGCAGGGCTCTCACTCAGCATTTGCACATCTTGAAGTGTTTTGAAAAATATTCTGCACAGAAATTCATGTGTAGTGGTTTTGTTTGAAAATAGTAGAAAATTCTGTGAAAATTGTACAAAAGATTCTGCATCCAGACAAAGACATATGTTTTCAGGAGTGGGGTGTCCAAGTTTTGTATACACACACACAAATAGCACATAGAAATTTTGTGCAAAATTGCTGTTTTGGGGATAGAAAACAGGAAAACACACTGTTTTTTGCACATTGCCCTTTGCACACAAAACAAATTTTGTGCAGGAAAAAACAAAAACAAAGATTTTGGCATAAACATATCTCAACCCCACCAGTCCCAAAATACAAAGAATCTTGGAGCTATTCCCCATTTTCTCAACAGGTATTTTAATGTGTTGATATACCATATTGTCAAGGAAGAGAATATTTATGAGAATTCCTTGCATCCCTTCAATGATGGAATCACCAGCAACAGATCTAAGATATAGCTAAGGTTTCAATGCAACTGAGTTTCTTTCAGGTTCATAATTGTGTTCCCTTCAATATAGGTTGAAAGACACCAGCTTCCCATGGTCGGAAGGAAGGGAGGGTCACATCAGCCTGCCACTGTAGGATGAGCATTGTTTGAAAACTATCAAAACTGAACAATCATAGAATCATAGAAATGTAGAGTTGGAAGAGACCACCCGGACCATCCAGTCCAACCCCCTGCTATGCAGGAAAACCCTCAAAGCACTCCCGACAGATGGCCATCCAGCCTCTGCTTAAAAATCTCCAAGGAAGGAGATTCCACCACACTCTGAGGCAGCATATTCCACTGCCGGACAGCCCTGACCGTCAAGAAGTTCTTCCTGAGGTTCAGGTGGAATCTCCTTTCCTGCAGCTTGAATCCATTGCTCCTTGTCCTGGTCTCTTGAGAAAAGGTAAACAAGCCCTCTCCCTCCTCTATATGGCATCCCTTCAGATATTTAAACATGGATATCATGTCCCCTCTTAACCTTCTCTTCTGCAGACTAAACATACCCAGCTCTCTAAGTCTATCCTCATAGGGCATGGCTTCCAGGCTTGTCACTATGTTGGTCGCCCTCCTCTGGACTTGCTCCAGCTTGACCATGTCCTTCTTGAATTGGGGTGCCCAGAACTGGACACAGTATTCAAGATGAGGTCTAACCAAAGCAGAGTAGAGTGGTACCAGTACCTCCCTTGATCTAGACACTATATTCCTGTTGATGCAGCTGAGAATTGCATTGGCTTTCTTGGCTGCTGCATCACACTGCTGACTCATGTTCAGCTTGTGGTCTACGAAGACTCCTAGATCCCTTTCACACGTACTGCTATCCAGCCATGTGTCCCCCATCCTATATTTCTGTATTCCATTTTTTCTACCTAAGTGTACGACCTTACACTTCTCTCTGTTGAATTTCATTTTGTTAGCCTTGGCCCAGCTCTCCAATCTGTCCAGGTCATTTTGAATTTTGATCCTGTCCTCTGGCATATTAGCAACCCCTCCCAATGAAGGATAACTTGTCCACACCTCTATTAGCTTGCTTTGAAGGAACACATTATGGAGGTTAAAATATGTAGTCATCTATCTATTATGCAGCATGCATGCTATTACTTCTGAAATATGCAGAAATGACAAAACATACTGACTTGCTTTGGAAATAAGGAAAATGAGCAAGAGTAGAGATTACTCAGCCAATTCTCTTGAGGCATGGGACTGTAATAGGTACTGAGTGTAGTGCCAGGAGCTATATAGCTAAAGCCTTTTTGTCTGAAGATGAAACTTATATGACATCTGGGTGGTGGTACAATTGGCTTAACAGGGACAATTTATAAAATTCTACAACATTCCATTGGGGAAATTATTTATGACAACACAGTTTTATTATCACTATTGATCCTACATCTGAGTTGCTTTTGCATTCTTGAGTTCAAACACCAGACCAAAGTATTATTACTTCAGTTATAAGAATACTAAAATGCTCGGTAGGATTAACTTGGTCATGACCTTTTCTTCAAAGATTTTGATCTATATTAAGTTACTAGTCTTGATTCTCACCATGGCACCACCACAAAAATCCTATAATGAAACAATCCAGTTATGATGCATGAGATAATGACAGAAGATGAGACTCCCAGGTTGGAAGGTACTCAACAAGTTACTGAGGCACAGCAGAGGAAAACTATGAGTAATACTGTGGATATCACAGCTGGATTCAAGCCAAAAATATGTCGAGTTCTGCACATCCTCAAAGGTGAAAGTCCAAAGCTGCACCACACATATTATAGAAACATGAAATGTGAGAAGAATGAATCAGGAGAAGCTACACATACATAGTAAAACAAGAAATGGAATGTATAAACATTGCAATCCACTGCAAAGTGGACAGGAATTGGACATTTTGAGTTAGATAATCACATAGTGCTTTACTCTGGGAATTAAAATCTCAGAAGAAACATGATGGCATTAAAAGCAGTCAAAGGACATAATGCAAAGTTTGATCAAATTATATCAACAAAACTTCAAGAAAAATCTGTCAATATAATCATAATCCAAGTTTATGGTGCAGCTACAGAGGTGGAAGAAGAAGACATCAAAATACTCTATGCTGGAGTGTAGGACAAAATTGATCACACAGGAAAGAGGATAGGTCCATAATCATAGACAATTGTAATGCAAAAGTAGGGAACAGAGTTGAATTAAAAGTAGTAGGAAAATTTGCCCTACAATCAAGAAATGAAGCAGGAGACCAATTGACTGAATTTTGCAAGGTCAATAGTCTGTTCATCACAAACATAATCTTCTAAACAACTAAAGAAGCCCATGTGTACATGAATATTGCCTGATGACCCATAATTGGAAGCAGAAAATGGAGAAGTCTCATTCTTTTTCCAAAAACAAGATCATGAGCTGATAGTGTCACATCAAAATTTAAGATGTGCAGATGACACCATACTACTAGCAGAAAATAACAAAGACTTGGAATGATTACTGAAGAAAGTCAAGGAAGAAAGTGCAAAGGAAGGTTTATGGTTGAACATCAGGAAGACAAAATGAAAGACTATATATTGTTTAAAGTTTTGTAAAGTAGATAATGAAAACATTGTGATAGTGCAAGATTTCCCATACCTTGCCTTAGTCCTTTATCAGAATGGAGACTGAAACTACAGAATCAGAAGACATTCTGAAGACATAGGATTTGGAAGGGAAGCCATGAAGAAATTAGGCAAGCTCCTGAAGTGTCAAGATTCATTATTCTCTGTGCCTTCATATTTCCAATTTCTTTGTATGATTGTAAAAGCTAGACAGGGAAGAAAGCTGCTAGAAAGAAAATCAACTCATTTGAAATGTGGTCAGGAGAAGGGTTCTTGAAAGTACTAACTAAATGCGGATTCTCCCTAGAAACCAAGATGACTAAACACAGACTGTCATACTTTGGACATCTCATGAGAAGACATTACTAACTAGAAAAGTAATAATACTTGGTGAGGTAGAAGGAAGTAGGGAAAAAAAGAAAATCACAATATAGACAGAAATAATGAATGAAGCCACAACCCTGAGTCTGCAAGACCTAATCTAGGCTGTTGATGATAGGATGAAGTTGTGAAGAATTGAACGGGTTCCTGTTGAATGTAGGTCCTGAACCAAAGATGAGCAAATAAAATGGTGCCTCGCAAAGCATTACTGTGGGAAGGATTTGGACTGTGAAGCGAGAAAAATAAGGAATGCTGACTTGGCTGGAAAAGAGATTGCCAAAACAAGGAGGAATTTGAGTAAACAAGGTGTGTTCTGAGTCCTGGGTTGCACGGACAGTCAAAGACAAGATAAGAACTGGACGTGATACAGGTTGTTTTGACCTAAAACAGAGAAGACGTTGGCATGTTATGAAACTATGGCAACCAGCAAAACATGCTCATCGAGAAGTGAACAAGATGGGTATATAGAGGGAGAATTCTGGACTCCTTGTTGTTGGCCTTCCACCGCGGCTACGGAGGTCATCCACTCCTTTTGACAGTGCCTGATCAACGCTCAACCAAAAGGACCGTTTGTGAGTATGTCTCGTATGAATGTGTGTGCAAAAGAGAGCTCTCTTGATACTTATGTGATTTTGTATTCTATGTCTTAATAAATGTTACATGCAAGGTGTTTAAACCCAGATCTGGTTTCCCATGTGTCTCTATTGAGAATCCTATAGTCTGGGGTGGCTGAATTTCTCTCTGGATCAAAAGAGTGCCTGTAATCTCGGTACATGACAAAGTGAAAGTCTCTCATTCATAGAGTTGCCATAAGTTGAAGTTGACTTGACAGCAGTTAACAATAAAAGTCCTGACACAAGTAGATCCGATGAGTCAACATTGATATAAACCTCAGGATCTCAGTCAGTTGTCTTTAGTCCTTAGTCATTAGATTTAGACACTTTAGATCATAATGTCTCCTTTGGAATTTATTTGAAGTTGCCAATAGTTACACAGATTGAAGCTGGTTTCCTGAGAAGATCATATATCTTCTGAAGACAGATGAAACTGTTTTTTATTTTGGGACAATCCAACAACATTTGACAGTGAACTAAGATGCAATCATAGCCTAGTAACAACTTCTCTTATATCTCAGAGAACTGTGAGGAATAAGAAAACCAGTGGGGCATAGTGGTTGGAAAATTCTAGCATTCTCTCTCTCTCCACTTCTTGTTCTAGGACAAGTGGGGCTTAGCTAGCATAGAGTTTCTTTTTTCTTTGCATGTCAAAGCCTTCTTACTTCTCATCTAAAGCCTCACTCTTGTTTTTTTGTGTTATTTAAATACATGGCTATGGTATCCAGGTGACCAGACCATGTGACCTAAGATATACATTGGGGTCATTGGCCTTACATAAAAGACCACATTTCTCCAACTTCTCCTTTCTCTCTCTCTGTCTCTCTCTCTTTCTCCTTCTCTTTCTGCCATTTTTGCTTCCACTTCCTTCTCTTTGACCATGCTTCACTTCTCCATTGAGAAGATGAGGAGTTAAGAAAGAAGATAGCATCTTACCTAATCTTTTTTGTTAGCTAGTTAGGATCTAGGCTCTCCAATGCAAATATAATTGTAAAATTCTTTAGTAAACTTTTCAGGTTTGCAACCTGAAACCGCCTGCCTTGTTTTACTTTCTAAGTCATTCTCTGTTCAGGGAAAGCACACAGAGATTGGGAATGCTTTTTCTGACACTCTGCTAAAAGAATTCTGATTCCTAACGAAGGGCAAACACCCTGGGAAACTCTAACTCCCAACAATAGTAATTATATGTCTCAGATATTTACATTCAAATCCCTACTCAGTTGAGTAGGCAATTTGAGCAAGCTATTATGTCTTAGCTTTATCTACATCACAGAGCTGATGAGAGGTTAACATAGACTAATCTCCATGTATGCCATTCTTGAGAACCTTGCTCATAGGGTGAGATACACATTTGGATAGAAAACTGGCTAGGTACTGAATTTTTCAAAAAGCCACTGAATTGATTCAAATCAGTATTGTATAAATCAATATTAAACACAAATCAGCAGTTTTAATTATAGAAATGAGCTTCATTTTTATGACTGTAGGTACTGATGTTCCAAGATGATCAGTGCAAATGGTTACAAAATGATAGCAGCTAGTGAATTGATGGTTACAAATAATAATTGTTTGTGCACATATTGTATTCACTGTCCCAGTTGCAGGACCTAATTCTGAACAAGTTTCTTGTTGACACACACACACACACATATAGTGGAGTGGGAAAGGTGTCAGAGTAAAATATTATTAGGACATTAAGAACAGAATCTGGAAAAAACTAGTAAAATATAGTGTATGGCATGCCTTCATTCATACATTCCAATCTTGGTACATGCAGTGATTGCTCAGCATTCAGTTTTCAAATTCTGAGGTAAATTTTTGAATTTTGTAGTCATTTGTTGGCCCAACTATTTAACTAACATATTCAAAGTTGAAAAGGAACATTAATTGTATGGATGTCTACTTATAAGTAACATCTATAGGATATCTGGTGGTGCTTATGCCTATAAAAATGGACATGTAGTCTTTGTTCTTGATTGTTTTAAAATTCTGCCAGTGTCAGATTCAATTGTTAACTGTCAAATAAAATTAACGATAGTTAAACTTTAATTATCATTCCATGTAAGAAATCAGCTTCGACAAACACACACACACACACACACACAGGAATCAAACTGAGAAAAAATAACTATTGAAGACAAATATCAAACATCAAAATCAGAGCTGAATATTAATGGATATGAAATTACAGTTTTAAATATGTGGAAACACTGGATACTAAAAACATGTAGGTTGGACATTTTTTATCAGAATTTCAGAAATCCAGTATTTGTGGGGGAGCAAATTTATCTCAGTGTTTCATTTAGCTATTTATGATTGATTCTTATACAGTTTGTAGGATGAGAAATGATAAAATATGGTTAAACTTTTCTTGTCCTGGCCATTAGATCCATAAACTTGGAACTCTCCTGACCTGCTATACTTGGAGGTCTATTTATTTACTAGACAAAAGTCTGAAGGGTTCTCTTCCTCATTCCTAAACTTAGCTGTACTAGGACACTCAAATCCAATCCTAGCCATTTTCTCCCAAAGGACAAGGGAGTTGCCATATTTAACATCTTCAATCATTCATCAAGCAGTGTGCTACACTTGGAATGTGATTGTCATTCTAAGCTGTCCTGACAGATTCTTGGCAGCAGATGCATGAGGAAAGAAAAGACTATCAGAGCAGATAAAACAGAATGCAAAGTGTGTCAAATTAACAACATTGTTTGCTTCATTGTTCTGTATTGCTTGAGAACTTGGGAGGCATTGAGAAGCTCACAATCCTCTGCAATGTACACATGTCCCCAAGTATACCTGCCTTCTCCCTGGTCAACATAACTGGAAATGGATCATAGGAGGACTGAGAAAGACATTAAGTCCTTGTTCAGAAAAAACAAAACAAAAAAACACTGACCTCAGTCTTGTTGATTAGTCCCAGCTAGAGCTGACCCACTGAATCAATCGCCAAACAACACCTAATAATTCATATTTAACATCTAAATCAGAGCTTTCCAAACTTTTCATATTGGTGCCACACTTTTTTAGACATGCATCATTTTGCAACATTGTAATTCAGTTTTACTAGCAAACCGGAGGTTAAACTAACCTCTTATAAGAGATACACACACACCTAAACTATAATAAACAAAATACGTGGGGATACAACATATCTCATGAAACCCTTTCATATATTTTTAAAAATATCTGATTTATAAATAACCACATACACTTCCAAGATTGTAGGTGACACACCTACACACTTCAGGTGACACCTAGCATGTCATGGCACGCCATTTGGAAAGTCCTGATTTAAACAAATCACATTGATTCAATAAATTCAAATAAATCACGTTGATTCAATAGGTTTACTCTAGTTGAGACTAACAGCTGGTTTTATTTATTTAACAATAGGATTCAGTCCAATATATTTTATTTGGGATAGGTGGAATGAATAGGATGCTACAAAAGAGCAAGTTTTGCTACCATTCCGCCCTTTTAACATGCATGAAAACCAAAATTGTTCAAGTTGTTTTGGCACACTCCTGTTCTTGTCAGTAAAATACAAAAACAGTAAAGGAGATTAGTAGCAATTTGCTGCTCTTTATTGACAGGTAGAGTCTGCTGACTGCTGTGGCCATCTCACTCTTTCTAAGGATAGAGATTGCACTAGGGGAAGAGGGAGAAAATATCTTGCAATCTTTAACCTGGAAGAGAGCTCTCCAAATGTTTTGGCCCCTAGAATCTGCACTAGGGCCTATGGTTTCAGCAAGTTGCAGGGAAAGAAGTGTCTTTGCGACATCACCAGCCATTACACAGCAGTAGAACAACTTTCTGTCTTTCGCAACTAGCACATCTAAGGGAAAATTCTCTGGTGTAAGAAAGGGAATTGCTGTTGTTGCTGCTGATGTCACAAAGGCACTTGTTTATTCCTTTACTATGATGACTACAGAGATGTTTCAAGGGTACGAAGGGTATGAGGCTATTTCCACACTACACTGTTACAGTGCTCTTATTCCCCTATCAACATCCTATGGAATCCTGGGGTTTGCAGCTTAGGGAGAGACATTTAGAATTCTCAGCCAGAGAGCTCTTTGGCCTCAGTAAACTACAAATCTCAGAATTTCACAGGATGTTGAAAGTGGAATAATAGCACTATAACAGTGTAGTGCAGAAATGGCCTGAGATTTAAAAGAGGAATAGAAAAAGGAAAAGGCCCAACATTATGGTGTGGACAAAACAACAAACAGATAGAGAAAGAAAAGCAGAGAAAGGCAGCTGGGAATGTATTTCTGCGTAACTCTGCCTCCATATTCTTCTCTAGAAGACGACAAAAGTTACGTTACCTAGGGATGTTTGTACCAAATGTTTGGGCTGAACTGATAGAGATTGATCTACCATGTTTCGTTTCAACAATACATTCATATGTATGAAAACACATTGGCTTTTGGCTTTGAATTCTTTGTTCCTGAAACGCCTTTTTGTTGGTGACAGAGATTTAGTTATATGATGGAAACAAAATATATAGACCTCATGGAGCTTTTGTAGAGCAAAAGTTACTAAAAGCTTTTAGTCTCCTGCTACTTCTAAGTAGTAGTAATTTCCTTCCCAAATACAATCACTGATTGAGGATACTCTTGCAGAATACACAACTTTGAAAACAACACACAAGATTTCAAGATTTCTTTGAGCCTATTGCAAAGAAGTGCACTAACAATGTATGTCTGTTGATGTGATTCAGCTATTTGCCTTTCCTTACCTGTTCATATGTAATCTAGTCAGAGATATGAACTAACTAGTTAAAATCAACAAGGTTCATAATCATGTTGGACATTTTCAAATAAAAAGAGGCAGCTTAATTACATTCATTGCATTACTTAATTGCGTGGATCACAAAACATGGATTCAGTTTAAGACTCTTGTTTAATTTTTTAAAGCCCTACACAACCTAACTTCTCCCTATATTACAACCCTCATTTGTTTTTATCAGCCTGCTTGGGATCTTTGTTCTAGGAACTCTAGGCTTTCCACTCAATCATGGGTTTTCTCTTCCTTACCTTGTCTTTTTCACTTGCTGCTCCATACTTCTGGAATTGCTTTCCTGAACATTTATGGACTGCTCCTTCCCTCTCTTCCCTTGGAAGACTTCCAAAGCTTTTGGAATTTTAGTTTAATATTGTTTTATAATCTTGTATTTTGCTGGCCAATCCATGAAATAATGAGACCATACACAACAGCTTGTGTTGAATTATTGGCTACTTTATTTAAGCTGTTACCTATAGAGGTTTTTGTCACAATGCAGAGTTGTGTTGTTACTCCTGGCTGCATGTTTCCCACCACCAGAGGGTGGGAAAGCAAAACCGCTTGTAGTTGTTTAGGCTAGCAGGATAGAGTGTTTCCCATGAGAAAGCTGAATGTAATCAAGGCCGTCTGGAACATGCAGCTGTGTTCATATGTTATGGTTTGCAAGGCTCCTTGTTATTGAACATGTATACTTAAAACACGGTTTCTGAACAGGCTGTCTTCTTGTTCCTTTTTTGTCTGCTCTGTTAGAGATGGCTCGCTTCGCTGTGACTTAATTGCCTTAGCTTGATTTACTGCCCGCAATAAAGACTGTTAGACTGCTGCCTAGTTTCGGTTGTGAGTTTTTTCTACTGATGGCAAGAATGCCTCTGGCGGGTTTTTGTCATGGTAGCAGAGGATTTTTGAAGTGTTTTTACAATGGCTCATGTGGCACCTGGGGACCTGCCTCTCGTTAAGCTAAATGCAACTAATTATTTGGCATGGTCAGCTCGCATGGAAAAGTATTTGCAAGCTTAGGAGCTGTGGGGTGCCTTCACAGCTCCCCCAACTCTGCAGGGGATTGCTGCGGAGATAGCAGTGGCAACGAGGCGTGCTATGTCTGTCCTCTTTCTTGCTGTGGAAGATGACCAGCTCACACATATTAGGGATCTTGCCACCCCTCGAGAAGCCTGGGCGAGGCTGCGGGAGCTGTTTTTGAGTCAATCTGCAGCTGCAAAGTATGCCCTGTGTGCCCGTTTATATGGGATGAAGCTGGCCCCCGGTGTCCCGGTGAGGCAGCATTTGGCAGAGTTGTCAGAGCTGTTTTCGTCACTTCGGGAGAGAGGCAAAGTGTTGCCTGAAGGTGACAAGGTATTTTGCATCTTGAATTCCCTCGATAGTTCCTGGAATCTGGTGGTGTCCTCGCTTCAATCCATGTCAGAGAGAGAGTTAACCGTTCCCTTGGTTTCTGCTCATCTGCTGGAAGAAGAGGAAAAGCGCGCAAGGAATGCAGCGACTCCCACTCAGACGGCTCCAGTTGCAGAGGCCTTTGCCGGGAGGAAAAGTTCTCCGGCTGCTGAAGCGAGGCAGGAGGCGCTGGTTAGAGCCCATGCTGTGCAAAGGTGCTTTCTCTGTGGGTCTGCTTCTCATCTTAAGCGTGATTGCCCGCTCCTGAAGCAAGGGGAGCAAAGCTTCACAGGCACCGGTGCCAGGGGCCGTGGCAGAGGAGGCAGAGGAGGTCGGGCCAGAAGGCATCTGAGAGTTGCTGTTGCTGTGGGAGATGCTGTTGCGGACACTGTGTCGGACTCTGAGGAGGCAGGTGATTCCGTTTGGCTTCTAGACAGCGGCTGTTCCCAGCATCTGGTCAATTCTGAAGATTTATTTGACTGTTTGGATTCTGCCAGTGTTTCTACTGTGACATTAGCAGATGGGACAAAGGCTAAAGTTTGTGGCGAGGGTGTAGCTTTTGTCCCTGCCCTTGGCATGGGTTTGAAAAATGTTTTGTTTGTTCCCTCTCTTGATTTTTGTTTGCTTTCTGTGGGGCAACTAACAGAGTCAGGGTTCAAGGTTGAGTTCTATGGGAAGCAAGGTAAAATCCTCAAAGATGGGGTGGTATGTGCTGTGGCTACACGAGAAGGGAGGCTGTTCTTTCTTGAGCCACGACACACTGTGTGTAATGTGTATGGTAATGTCCCACAACATAATGAGTGCCTTCATCTCCTCCACCGGCGCGCAGCACATGCACGCTTTCCTGTGTTAAAGAGGCTTGCTGGTTGTTGTAAAGGGTGTACTTTGAAGCCTTGTAATGTTTTTCTTGACTGTGCTATTTGCAAGCAAGCTAAATCTAAACAACTCCCAGCACCGAGGGTTAGTTTTCGTGTACCAACCGCCCCGTTTCAGTTGGTACACTGTGATATTGTAGGTCCTATGAGTAAACCCTCCCTAGGGGGGCTAGATATTTCGTTGTCCTCGTAGACGATTTTAGCAGGTACGTTTTCTGCTATTTGTTGAAACAAAAGTCGGATGTGTGTCAAGTTCTCAAGAACTGGTGTTCCTTGGTTGAAAGGCAGTTTGGTTATTCCCTGCAAAAGCTTCAAACCGACAGAGGAATGGAATTCCTGTCGGACAACTTGCAACAATGGTTCAAAAAGCAAGGGATTGTTCACAGAACGACTGCCAGCTATTCTCCTCATCAAAATGGAGTGGCTGAGCGGAATGCAGGGGTTCTGCACACTCAAATGCACAGTTTGCTGCTTGATGCAGATCTGCCTCTGAGTTTTTGGGGTGAGGCAATTCTGACTGCCTGTTACATACACAACAGGCTGTGGAGTTCTGTGGTTAATGCTACTCCCTATGAATGTCTGTTTGGTAAACAGCCTTCCATTGCACATCTTAGAGTTTTTGGGAGTTTTGCTTGGGTGCACATCCCCAAGGGGCAAAGAAGGAAGGGGGAGCCAAAGGCCCAGCGTATGCGTTTTGTTGGCTATGAGCCCAACTGCAAAGGGTATCGTTTTCATGCTGGTGGCAATTCCTGTGTGGTGTCTAGGAATGCCTCTTTTGAGGAACACGCAAATTGGTTGCGTATTCAGGCAGTGTCTGAAGTTTTTCTCCCTGTGACTGGTCTGCCAGCTTCTCAGTCAGTACAGCCTTCAGTCTCTGCTCCGCTCCCAGCCTCCGCTCCCAGTTCCTCAAGGGTTAAAACAGAACAGGAGAGAGGCACGTGGAGGAGAAGAGTTGTAAGTGATGTGCAAGGGTCTTGCTCAGGGGAGAGAGAACGCGAGGGCTCAGTGAAGAGGTCTCGCAGTGCTGAGGACAGGGACGAGCCTTTGCAGGATCGTCCCATCCCCAAACGGTCACAAAGAAAAACGAAAGGCATTCCACCTAAGCATTTTTCCCCTGAGTCTCTTGCAGTTCGTGTGTGTGCTGTAAACTGTAAGCCTCAGTGCTTTGCTGATGTTGTGAAAATGCCTGAGCAGCAGGCAGAACCCTGGTGGGATGCAATGCAGAGTGAAATGGATTCCATTGTTCAGCATGATGTGTATTCTCTTTGTAATTTGCCCAACGGTGTGAAGCCAATTGACAGCAAATGGGTCTACAAGTTAAAACCCACTGCTGATGGGCATGTGAAACATAAAGCGCGCCTAGTGGCACGCGGGTTCTTACAAGACATCAGTGATCTGGATCAGATCTACTCCCTGACTGTGAAAGCACAGTCCATCAGGTTGGTGTTTTCCATAGCAGCTCAGAGAAAAGCTGTCATCACACACTTTGATATTACCACTGCCTATCTCAATGCCGACTTAGAGGAAGAAGTGTACATGCTCCAGCCTGATGGATTTGTAGTAGAGGGGAGAGAAAGTCAAGTTTGGCGTTTGAAGAAATCGCTTTATGGGTTACAGCAATCTACCAGGTGTTGGAATTTTTGTTTACACAATGCCCTGCAAGGGTGTGGGTTCAAACAAAGCCTTGCTGATCCCTGTGTATATGTTCGGGAGAAAAGGGAGAGTTTGGAAATTCTCCTTGCATATGTGGATGATTTGTGTCTGGTCAGTGCTACACAAAAACAAGCGCAAGTGTTTGAAAATGAGCTGGGAAAAAAGTTTCAGGTGAAGAACCTAGACCTAGAACAGAACTTTCTTGGAATTGAAGTACAGAGAACTGAAAATGGTATTCTGCTGTGTCAGAAACAAAAAATTGTGAAGTTGTTAGAATTGTGTCGAATGTCTGACTGCAAACCGGTACAAACGCCAACGGTGCCAGGATTTTTGAAAAATATCTGTGAGGAATTATTTCCTGATATTCACCTGTATCAGTCTGTCATTGGGAGCCTTTTGTACTTAGCTGGCACCAGCCGGCCTGACATTGCTCTAAATGTCAACATTTTGGGCAGAGCGTGTGCTAAGCTAACCCAGTATCATTGGCAGGGTGTGAAAAGGGTACTAAGGTACCTAAAAGGTTCCCTTGATTATTGTCTAAGCATTTGTCCTGATCAGATGCCAAACCTTGTCTGTTCATCAGACAGTGATTTTGCTGAGGATATTTTGGACCGCAAAAGCACAACTGGTTTTCTTATCAAATACAGTGGTGTAGTAATCAACTGGAAGTCTAAAAAACAGTCTTGTCTTGCTTTATCCACTGCAGAGGCAGAATTTGTGAGTCTATCTGCACTCTGTACTGAGTTGGTTTGGTTTTTGCAGTTACTACAAGACCTGCATGTGTCTGTGCCAATGCCAATACAAATACGTTGTGATTCACAAGCCTGTATTCAAATGGCAGTGTCTGACCGGGTATCTTCTCGATCAAAACACATTGACATCAAATTTCACAATGTGAAACAGTATGTACGAGAAGGAAAAGTGTCCCTTACCTATGTGTCTTCAGAAGAAAACGTAGCTGATGTGTTTACTAAGCCACTTCCTGCTGATGCATTTGGTCAACACATTAGCAAGCTGGGCTTGATGGAGTCTCCAGTGCATGGTGGCTGAAAACGTTATGCAAGGAGTAGGGGAGTGTCACAATGCAGAGATGTGTTGTTACTCCTGGCTGCACGTTTCCCACCACCAGAGGGTGAGAAAGCAAAACTGCTTGTAGTTGTTTAGGCTAGCAGGATAGAGTGTTTCCCATGAGAAAGCTGAATGTAATCAAGGCCGTCTGGAACATGCAGCTGTGTTCATATGTTATGGTTTGCAAGGCTCCTTGTTATTGAACATGTATACTTAAAACACGGTTTCTGAACAGGCTGTCTTCTTGTTCCTTTTTTGTCTGCTCTGTTAGAGATGGCTCGCTTCGCTATGATTTAATTGCCTTAGCTTGATTTACTGCCCACAATAAAGACTGTTAGACTGCTGCCTAGCTTCGGCTGTGAGTTTTTTCTACTGATGGCAAGAATGCCTCTGGCGGGTTTTTGTCAGTTTTATCTCCTGAGATGTGCAAAAGGGGGGAAGCAACCTAGTGAGAAGCGTCTGAGAAAGGTGGTCTCACCCAGACCTCCCCAGCTTACCCTAGGTAAACACTTGAGCCCTGAGGAGAACCCAAATACTGGGTTGCTCCAATATGGGCCTGCTACTGGAACACTAACCCAAGAGTCCAACCTCCAAGTCTTATAACTCAAAGTGAGGCCTAAACCTTCTGACCAACTTCAAGGGCCACCTCCTTCCTAGTCCCTGGGTATGATGACATGTAGGGACAGCTCAAGAGACCCCTCCTTCACCAAATGTATGCCATAGATGTTCAACGAACTCCTACGTTTTCACTCCATTACCCACCAAGTGACTGCTATTTAAGACACCATCGTAGACACCATTGCCAGATAAGCAATGCCACAGTCAACAGTGTAGAGTAGGGGGAAAAAGAAAACCATGAAAATGGGAGAAGATTCCTATGTGGCCCCAAAGCAACCAGCGAGCTTAAACTGTGTCAGAGGCAAAAAAGTGGGTCAATGAAATCATTAAAAGAGGCAGAAGAGGGGATGCTGAAAGCTTTAAACAGCTCTGCTTTGACCTCCTACATTTTTTTTTTTTTTGGTCATGGTGCACAGTGCCATGATGTAAATCATTGTGGCCTCCATTCATTGAAGTTCAACAAATGCATCTCACCTTGAAATGCTACACAGCACTAAGGAGGAGCCAAATTTTGATTATGTATATATTTGTTAGTTCGCTTTATCTTATATTGCACTGTTTTTCTGTATTTCTAGCTAGATAATTTATTTTACAATTGTATTGCATTAGTTTTATATTTGTATTATTCCTCTTTTCTTTTCTTTTCTTTTCTTTTCTTTTCTTTTCTTTTCTTTTCTTTTCTCTTCTTTTCTTTTCTTTTTGTGCATAAATTTTAGATTGTATGGCTTTGCCAGGTCTGGCTGTTGTTTTTATTGTTGTTTGCTGCTGCTGCTGCTGCTGCTGCTGCTGCTGCTGCTGCTGCTGATGATGATGATGATGGTTTTTACATTGGATTTCAGCAATACTTTAATTCTTTAATATATTAATTATTAATTCTCATCTGTTCCAGGAGACTGAATTTTGAAGCCCTCAACTGAGATCCATGTGGGAATCAGTAAGCTAAAGAAAGATCAGGGAAAGGAGATGAAATTGTAAGGGAGTGCAAAAAGGAAAAGCAAGAGAAGGTTTTTAGTTCAGTAGACAAGAAATGGAGGTTTCAAAAATTCATGCAGTTGTCTCTTTCTCTCCAGTACTCAAAACAAGGATAAATAAGACTGAGGTATGAAGCAGGAGTAAAACTATGGATGGCATTTTTCACCTTCATTCAAGTAAAATTTGTAATGCAATCATTCAAATTTAACATAAGCTTAATAAGGAGTTTCCCCCATTCTCATATGAATGCAATTGAATTAACAATTTCAGTTAATAACAATTAACTAAACACATCAAGCCATTTCTACTAATTTTCCTATCTCCGTTTTTAATTCTAAAATTTCGTTTCTTCTGAATATCTCAATGGTGAAATCTGTGAAACCATAAAATTTGTTAGCCATTGTCACCATCACTGGTTAGTAGAAATTTGTGGAAAGTTCATATCAGCACCAAAATCAGGACCAAATTCAATAAATCTAGCTATTCTCAGAACAGAGAATATTGCATTCCACTTGGCTATCATGTAGCTATAGAGAAAAAGACAGCTGACAACCCTAATTCAGCACCACAAACATGACTGAAGATTACTTGGACGGATGAATCTCCTTGTTTCACACTTTCTTTTCCTTTCCTTTTTTAAAAAAAATACTTTTTTTTTCATAGAATTTATGCCAATAACCATTTGCAAAAACTTGAAAGTGTATTTGGTTTTCTCTTCCTTTCCCAACATAATCAGAAGAGTACCATGGACAAAGTGAGAAAAATGCCAGTTCCACTGGCTGCCATGTGTTTCCAGGCACAATTGAAAGTCATGGTTATGGCCTATAAAGTCCATACAGCCTGGGTCCAGGCTATCTGCAGTACTATATCTTCCCATATGACCCTGCCTGAGCTTAGCGCAGGCATTTCTCTTTATCCCACTACTTGCACAGGAAAGGTTGGTAAGGATATGGGAGACGGCCTTCTCAAGAATTTACTAATTTACCAATCGTAAATTAGTAAATTGGGTGGTGAATACATCCAGATATTTGAAAGATGATGTGAGATGATCCACATCAGATCTTACAGAAAGCATATTGCTAACTAGGGCCACCTATCCTAGATGACTTCCTTCCACTGAAGTTAATAACGTCGATTGTCAAGATTTTTTTTCCTCTTTGCACAGCCATGGTCCTATGTATCATCTTTCTCTTATTCACTGGTAAAAAAATTAATTTGGTCTTTTATTAGGGGTACTCAGTCCTGAAATATGCTATTTAATGTCAAGATTTCCCAGGAGTGTTCTAAATCCTTGAGAACTACCAAATTATTACTATATGTTTTCACAGAGCCATAGAATCACAGGCCATTTCCACATGGGAATATAACCCACACTGGGACGACCTCACCAGGAGGTCGTCTACACTGCGGGGTGCGCTGGGGCGGTTTGAAAAGGTGAGGTTCTACACCTCAAAGAGCCCTCGCATGGCTGCGGGGGTGGTGCCACGTGTTTTATAAAGACCACCTTTCAAGTGGTCTTTTTAAAACAAGATCGCGCTAGCCCGTCGCAGCTCCCTGTGAAGAACTGCAGGGACGTGCAAGTGCGTCCCTGCAGAGCTGCCCGGAGGTGGGCTTCCGGCTGGCGCACTGCCCTGATTGGCGGAGCACCACTGGAAGCTGCCGGCCGCAATTTTGGGTGCCGCTGGACGCCACTGGATGCTGGCAGCGTGTAGAGTGGCAAACGTGCGCTGCGCCCCGCGGGGACGGAGCCACTTGGATTAAGGTAAACTCCGTCCTCGTGTGTGCCTCCCTGTTCCGCTGCGTTTCGGGGCCCCCCATGTGGAAATGGCCATAGAGTTGGAAGGGCCTTAATAGGCCATTCAGTCCAACCCCTCACACAGTGCAGGATCTCCAGCTAAGCATGCCCACTATGTATCTATCCAGTCTCTTTTTGAAGATGTCCAGAGAAAGAGACCCCATCACCTCTTTAGGCAATTGGTTACATTGACCAACCATTCTTACTGTCAAGAAGTTCTTTCTAACATTCAACTGAAGTCTACTACCCTGTAACTTAAAACCACTGGTCTTACTCTCTCAGGTAGCAGAGAACAAGCCTGCTCCCTCCTCTCTGTGACAGTCCTTGAGGTATTTAAAGAGTGCAATCATGTCATCCCTCAGTCTTCTCTTCAATAAACTGACCATGCCCAGATCCTTCAACCTTTCCTCAAATGTTTTGTTCTTGTTTTGTTGATTTTTTTAAAAAAATATTCTGTCTCTTAATGAATTTTAAAGGGTTTCCTCTCTTCAACTCTACAGATTTTGTAGCTTTTGTAAAAAATAATAGTAATAACTTTAATACATTTTTACAGAGATTTCTGAATATTTTCAGCCCATATTGGTTGTAATAATTAGTAAGCTACCTTGAGTCCCAGTACTGGGGAAAGGTTGGGATATAATGGCGATCATAATGATGATGGGAATGATGATGATGACAACAACAATAACAGTTGAGAATTTGCATCATGAGATGTATGTATATCATGTAGCTGCATCTCCACAGCCATGATCCATTGCCCCAAAACCCACCTTGGAAGCAGCAGAGCCCTCTCCCAACACAGCCATCCTTGTGTTGCCAGTATTGGAAGAATCATCAGGGATGCATTAAACTATTTTCCTGTAGCTGGGCACATGACAGACCTCCAGGCATCCTTGAAAGATCCCTATATATGATCTCCTTGTAGCATGTCCAGCTAAGGACAATAGCCGGACATATCTTTGCTGCTCTCCCACACTCTCTAACAACATGGGAATGAGCATGTTGGGGGGAGTACACTGATTACAAGGGGGAGTTTGGAAAATTTTAGTTGCTGCATGGTCAGGACAGAATTCTGACCTCTGTAATATTTTTTTTAAAAGTGGTTTGCAATGTTGAAAGCCCAATTTATGACATCACAATGTACCAACAAGATGTCAGCCGTGATTGCATTTCACGTGACTGTGCTGAAGAAACCTAATATTTGTGAGTGATAACAAAACCATGAGCTTTGTAGCAGCCAAGGTTTTTTGTGGTAAGCAGCATTGCTTTCAGTGTATGTTTTTTTTTCCCTAGCAAACTTCAAAGGAAATGGAAACTCACCTTTTGCATAAATTTAGATGAAATTATTTCAAATGGGTACCTACACAGAAAGGTTAAAAAATTTGCCCAAAGCTCTGATCTTCTTAATTTTTAAATATACAGGAAGGTGTAGAGAAGCACTCCTTCTTTGTAGCATAATAAAAGTCACATAAATATTTAAGCATTTTTCCTTCTGAATTTTCTTCATTTCCAATCTGTGCCTCTTCCTCACTAAATAGAAAATAATGCATAAATAAATATTTTCTCATCTCTATTTCTAAAATTCTTTTCTAAAACAAATGAAACTGTTTGCAATAAAGAATAATTAAAGCTGCACTTACACTGGTCTTCACTATTGAGACTTTCAATATGAAGGCTTTCTATATAGGATATATTTTATGAACAGCATGTTTTTAAGCCATTCATTCCTTTGCCATTGAGTACCTTTTTCTTGTGATACCCCACAAATTAATATTTGTTTATATCTTACTTTTTAAATCAACATCTTATCAAGAGACATCGCAGCTGCACACCAGGCTAGAAATCAATAGTTTAAAACTGTTCCTGTAGACCTGTAGGGGGAGACCACACTCTGCTATTTCATTTAATGTTATCAAGCATGGTAGGGTAATTTTCAATCACTGGCGATAGTGTAACAGTTATAAAACCTAAATATACACTTAATACATCTCTTAAACAATCTACAGCTTGTCTCAATGCCAAAATTATTATATTAAAGTTCATTTAAATTAATTTATATCTCACTTGGAATGAAGGTCATATATTGTCCAACCCAGTTTTTGGGATTGGCAAGGATGTGAGATGCATTGATATCACTTATTGGACTACCTTCTGTTGATGAAAAATGTATGCAGTCTTTTTATAACTGAAGCAAAGCTTCTATCTATGTCAGGGTATTGAATCCAGTTGGTTCCCTTCATACATTGTTACAAAGAGACTGTTTCCTTCACATTACAGTGAAATATGTGGCACACGTGCCCTTGGCATCTGGGTCTGTGACAGATCTACACAGTGGTAGCTCACCGTTTTCATGTCAGCATGCATGTGTGGGTAAGTCCATTCATAGCTTTAGTCTGAACTTTAAAACACCTATCCAAGATGCTGAAGCTATTGGAGAAGGAAGGTTCAACACTTGGAGAACTCCTTTAAAGTTCAGAATAAAATTTGGAGTGGATTAACTAGAAGCCACAGCCATCACTGGCTCTATATCATAGGCATCCATGTTCTCAGCAGACAAGAAAAGCATGTAACATGGGTAAATGTTCAACTGATGAATCATTTATGGCACAACAGAGAGATTCCAAGTTCTTCTTTCCACCATATGTTGCTGGCTTTGAGCCCAGATCCCCAGGGCCATCTTCACCAATCATTTCCTGGTGACAGCAATTCCAGGTGCTGGTCACTGCAGCAAAGCTGCCTGGAAGCATGTCTTTTGGCAAGGAAGGAAGAAGCAAATGTCACAGCCAAGATCTCTGTGCCAAAACTCATTTAAATTCCCTTGGTTATACCATGAAAGTCCAGTGCAGTAACTAGAATAAAAGATATTGTTGCTTGTGAATTTTGGATTTTGTTAGAATAAATGTGATCATCATAATACAGAAAAGGGCAGGTTATTTTTAAGCAAAAGCTGAGAACAGCCTTGCCTTCAGAATTCTGAGCACCCAGCATTCTCAGCAATCCCTAAATCCCAGGGTATAGTACCATATACTATAGGTACCATCAATCCCAGGGTATGATATCATATATTAGCATGTATTTGAGTTTGTTGGTAACGTATTTGTCTGCCTGCCTGCCTGTCTATTCATCCATCTATCATATATCTATATATTTAAACCAGGGTTAAGCAATTTGTGTCCCTCCAGATGTTGGTTTATGATCCCCATCAACTCTACCCAACTTAGCAAGTGGTAAGGGATCATATTAGTTGTAGTCCAACTATAAATGGAAGGACACAGATTGTCTGGTTTAAACATTCCATATATCCATTCCAACTAACTGATGTACTCAGATAGACTGAAAATTTTTTCCTGTTTCTTTTTGCTTTGTTTTTGTTTCCTGCTAGTATAAACTGGGCAGAGGACATGGGCACAGCAGTAGCTTTACTAATATGCTTTCTTTCACACATATACATGGACAAAGATGCATAGAAATTGCATTTGGTACAAAACTTTCAATCTCTTCCTTTCCCTCTCTAAGAACATAATCTTATGTAAGACTATGCATTGTTACCAGCGCACTTTTTCAAAAAGACACTTGCTGATAGATAGAGTATCTAAACATTCAATGACAGTTCTGAGTGTTGCTAGCCAAGGACATGTCATTGTTAATGCTAAAGCTTTATTCTGCTGTTGTTCCTCATTACTGAACTTTCTAACTCCACATAGCACCAGAGGCACCAATTAGTTTAAAACTGTATGATACATACAGTTGTGGGTATAGTGGAGGACAGGAGAATCTTGGAGGACAGGAGAAGTTCCAGCAGACTGGAAGAGGGCAAATGTTGTCCCCATCTTCAAGAAGGGAAAAAGAGGACCCAAATAATTATCACCCAGTCAGCCTGACATCAGTACCCGGAAAGATCCTGGAGCAGATCATTAAGTAGTCAGTTTCTAATCACTTAGAAAGCAACGCGGTAATCACGAGAAGTCAACATGGATTTCTCAAAAATAAGTCATGCCAGACTAATCTTATCTCTTTTTATGATAGAGTTACTGGTTTGATAGATTAGGGAATGCTGTCGATGTAGCATATCTCGATTTCAATAAGGCCTTTGACAAAGTTCCCCATGACATCCTTGCAAAGAAGCTAGTAAAATGCGGGCTGGACAGGGCTACTGTTAGTTGGATTTGTAATTGGTTAACCGACCGAACCCAAAGTGTGATCACGAATGGCTGCTTTTCATCCTGGAGAGAAGTGACTAGTGGGGTGTCACAGGATTCTGTCCTGGGCCCAGTGCTGTTCAATATTTTTATCAATGACTTGGATGAAGGAATAGAGGGCATGCTCATCAAATTTGCAGATGACACCAAATTGGGAGGGGTTGCTAATACCCCAGAGGACAGGATCAAAATTCAAAATGACCTGGACAGATTGGAGAGCTGAGCCAAGGCTAACAAAATGAAATTCAATAGAGAGAAGTGTAAGGTCCTACACTTAGGTAGAAAAAATGGAATACAGAAATACAGGATGGGGGACACGTGGTTGGACAGCAGTACATGTGAAAGGGATCTAGGAGTCTTAATAGATCACAAGCTGAACATAAGTCAGCAGTGTGATGTGGTAGCCAAGAAAGCCAATGAAATTCTTGGCTGCATCAATAGGAGTATGGTGTCTAGATCGAGGGAGGTACTGGTACCACTCTACTCTGCTTTGGTTAGACCACATCTTGAATACTGTGTCCAGTTCTCGACACCGCAATTCAAGAAGGACATGGTCAAGCTGGAGCAAGTCCAAAGGAGGGTGACCAAAATGGTGAGGGGCCTGGAAGCCATGCCCTATGAGGATAGACTTAGAGAGCTGGGTATGTTTAGTCTGCAGAAGAGAAGGTTAAGAGGGGACATGATATCCATGTTTAAATATCTGAAGGGATGCCATATAGAGGAGGGAGAGGGCTTGTTTACCTTTTCTCAAGAGACCAGGACAAGGAGCAATGGATTCAAACTGCAGGAAAGGAGATTCCACCTGAACCTCAGGAAGAACTTCTTGACAGTCAGGGCTGTCCGGCAGTGGAATATGCTGCCTCAGAGTGTGGTGGAATCTCCTTCCTTGGAGATTTTTAAGCAGAGGCTGGATGGCCATCTGTCGGGAGTGCTTTGAGGGTGTTCCTGCATGGCAGGGGGTTGGACTGGATGGCCTGTGTGGTCTCTTCCAATTCTACATTTCTATGATTCTATGATTCTATGATAGTGAATATTTTTCACATCCCCCACCAGATTCAATCTGTGGATGTTCCTCAGTTGCAACTGAGCTCGGGTGTAGGACTTAATATGATCTAGATCTAGTTTTGAATTCAAAATTCTTGACCAGTCTTGGGAGGTGTGCTTCCATCACCATATGCTTCTCAAAGTTGTGCCACTAAACAATCGTCCTATTGAGCATTGGTGCACCATTGAAAGGCTGGTGCTGAAAGAGGGAGACACATCACAAATACATGGCAGGGAGTAAAAAGGCCACAACTTCAATTTGTACAGCTGCATAGTGTTTGCTCCAGATCATTCAATTAACCCTTCCACACTGATGCCAGTGTCAAGGCAACCAAGAGATAGTAGCTGAAGAGCCCATACAGGTGTTGTTTCTGTATGGTTTCTCTGCCACTTGAGGGTGTGTTAGGTCCCTCAGCACCAAAACTGGGCCCAAGCTTGTAGGCTTGCACCCCCAAGTCTCTTAAGGAAACCCTCAACAAGGCCCAAAGTCTTATTGTCCCCATTTCATCTCATGAACCTGGATCTTGTCTCATGCCACCCACTCAGGATGTGACCATTGAAGGGTGTAAATGCCGATACAAAAGGAGAGCTGTGAATGGGAAAGCAGTCAATACTTGAATAAGCTGCATGATGACTATAATACACCTACACCAAGCCAATGAGAATGGAGGCTGTGGCTTCAATGTCTGGCTCTCAGGAGTTTCCACCTACTTCATCCACTGATTGGCTACCTTCTCCCAAGTATGCAAAATCCTGCACAGCCTCCTGGGCAGAAGACAACATGCCAGGAAAGAAAATGGTGGCTCCCTGCCATTCTGTGTCATTCTGCAGTGCAGAAAAGGGCCTAAAGGGAAGTCTGGGGCCCTGGGTTAGGCTAGTACTTGATAAAATGTATCTCAGAGCCTATTAGTAAATGTTGTGTGCCCAAACAATTCCAGCCATCCCATTGTGACTCAACTGTCTCCAATGATGGGTTTAACAGAAGCAAATCTCTACAGAACTTCATTTAATGTCACAAAAGGTCACGGGCAGCCTTGGTCTGAAAGCACTAATAAAATTTGCCTTTGATACAGAAACATAATGGCTTCCAACATTGAGCTGAATGATTTTATGGGTGCTTCTAATGAGAAAAGTGAAAAGATAATCTTCATGTTACTGCCACTCCAAAAGTTTCAGATTATAACTTTTTCTTGCAGTTTTCTACTGCATCTAGGCTTTAATTTTCATTCTTGCTGTTGTATGACAGAGAAATCAATACAACCGTGGAAGAACAAGCTATGTTTCATTCAGCTTTAAGCATCATTAAAACAACTGACAGTTAATGTTTTGTTCAAGAAACTGTTTGAGGTAATGATGTGAGGGATAATGTTTTCTTTTTAACTTGTTTTTCAGAAACTGTGGCTGCAACCTTAGGGATCTGTATTTAGCAGTGATTTTAACTGAACAAAGTTGGATTTTCTCCTGAACACACAACTATGTACACACTGAGTTTTCTGTACCTAGTGCAGTCTTACTGACCCACTGAACACACTTTATGTGGGAAGAGAATAGTTCAGAAGACAGAAATGTGAAGATTATAGTAGCATGATTTTTCTTTCTGTTACGTCTGTAACCATAATAAGATGCTAATAAAGAGAAATGTTTTACCTAGTTCTAATCAACTCATATTTTTGGCTTGTAGGTTTGATTCTTGAGCGGCTCACAAAGATGACCTGGATAATGAGATGGAACTGTTGGGATCCTTAGATGAAAGTGATCATATTCTCTTGGAGTATACTATATAGCAGAAAGGGGAAGCCAAGCATAGTCAGATATACATTGTAGAATTTAAGAAAGCCGATTTTAGTAAACTTAGGAAAATTCTTGGGTGATCCCATGGTCAGGAATATTAAAAGAGAAAGGAGTTTGTGATGGATGGGAATTTCTTAAAAATAAGATATCAAAGGCACAATTTTTAAGAATTCCAATGACGAGAATAAATGGGAGGTATCTAAAGAATCCAGGATGGATGTCTATAGAATTTTCAGTAGAACTAAGATTTAAAAGGGACATGTACAAAAATTTGAAAAGCGGGGGGGAATCACCAAAGAGGAATTCAAACAAATAGCTAGCAAGTCCTGCTGCTTCAAGGCTTAATTGAATGCTAGGTACCAGTGTAAGCTGGCCAGCTATTGAGAGTTAGATTGGTCAGATTCAGCAAAGTAGTTCTTAGATTATCGTCAAATCTGTCCCGACCATGACACTAACTAGATGATATTCCACAAAGAACATAAGTAGATCAGATGATCCCTGTGTGATCAGACCAAAGTGGTCAACCACTATGGCCATGCAGATACCTTCAAGAAACCCACAGGCAAGATATGAGGACAGTTATTTTATCTTCACAACAAATTTACGAGGAAGATTGGGTTGCCGGACTTTCAGGTTCACAGTCCCACTCAACCATGAGGCCCACTGAATAACTGGGACTGCTATGAGTAGGCTAATGATATAAAATTAACCAAACCATTTTTAAAACAAAATAACTTTGAAGTATACATGCTTCAGTTATCACATCATCCACACTAAGGCCCTTTCTGGGGTGCGGGGATCGCGGAGCAGCCTCTGTCAAAAGGCTCTCACTTCCCTGCTGCTTCAGCTCTGCACCAGCTGCCTGCTCACGCAAGAGCCCCACCTCTTCCTTCCGCATTGCAGCCTGGGACCTTCCCAGGCTGCACTGGGGCAGGAAGCGTGACCGGCCTGGCTCCAGAGGCTCCACATGCTAGGTAAGTGCACATGGGGCCCAGGAGAAATGAACAATCACGCACCATTTTTGGCTTCAAGCCGAAAATGAAAAGGTGCGCGTTTGGCCCCTGCCAGCCCCTGCCAGCCCCTGGAGTGTCATGCGATTGTGAGCGTGTCATGCAGATCGCTCCTCACAATCGCACAATGCTCCAGGCCCTCTTTTGCATGGTAAATGCCATGCAAATGCCATGCAAAAAGGGCCTAAGTTTTCGGTGTTTCAGTTTCTTGGCTTGCATCCTATTAATGACATACTGAGACATAAGTCCAACATATGTCTGTGTATGTCTGTTTATACTCATTGCAAGAGGAAGAATTCATTACCTCCCTTATGCAGCAGCCCTTGAACCACTAGGCTTACCAGAATCTCACAAACAACCCCCTAACATGGCCATGTAGTGGTTGCCAGAAGGCAGGAGATAGCCAAGAAGCGTCCAGCTATGTTCCGATGGCGGAACACAAAACTACAATATGATCCGGAGATCCTGGATTAAGCTTTAATTGACATGCCTCCAGCTATCAGAACTCAGCTAGATGCTTCTTAGCTGCTATCTGCCCTCTCTTGGTTAGCAGCAGGGCTGTAAGGGGGCAGCAGCACAGCAGTGAGTCTTATGGGGTAGAAGAAGCCACCTTTTGGAACTTCGTATTTTGCCTATTTTACACTATCTCAGCACATGTCATAGAACAAAAGTATACAAAGTGTGGTCTATAGACTGGATGTACCCCTGAGCCCATTTTTGTGGTCCTTATGGCCACCCAGAGGGTCAAAATTTGAAAGAAAAATGCTCCAAAATGCCCCAAAATGAACTTTATGGGTGTGGAAAGCATTTCCACAACATTTAAAAGGCCACAGAGACCCCTAGAGGTTTTTAAGAAACCCTTGTGTGAAGTTTCTCAAATTAAATTTCTGTTCCCAAATGTCTTCTTGGCTGTATAAGCAGCTTTCCCGCCACATTTTGTGGCTCCTCAGAGCCAGTTTCAGCCCAGGACAGGCCTTAAAAAACAGGAGGTGAACAGAATACCACTCTATTCTGCTTTGGTCAGACTCCACCTGGAATCCTGTGTCCAGTTCTGGGCACCAGAATTCCAGAAAGATGTTGACAAGCTGGAATGTGTCTAGAGGTGGATGACCAAAATATTGGAAGGCCTGCAAACCATGCCCTATGAGGAGTGGCTTAGGGAGCTGTTTAGCATGGAGCAAAGAAGGTTAAGAGGCAACATGATAGCTGTGTTTAAATATTTGAAGGGATGTCATGTGGAAGATGGAGCAAGCCTATTTTCTGCTGCTCCAGAGATTAGAACATGGTTCAATGGCTTCAAACTTCAGAAAAAGAGATTCCATCTAAGCATTAAGAAGAACTTCCTGAAGCTAAGAGCAGTTCAATAATGGAATACACTGCCTCAGAGTGTGGTGGAGTCTCCTTCTTTTGAGGTTTCTAAACAGAGGTTGTATGGCCATCTGTTGGGAATGCTTTGATGGTGTATTCATGAATGGCAGGGGGTTGGACTTGATGGCCATTGTGGTCTCTTCCAGCTATAAGATTCCAGGAAGTGACTTCTATTCACATCCTGTTGTGGAAAAAAAGGATCTCTCTTTGGCCAAAATAACCCAGAGGAGCCCAATAACATGGTGAAAATACCTCCATTGGCTAAGGGGATTGTGGGGGCAATTTTTTGTGGGAGTGGGTATGGTGGTGGAGTGCAGCATTCTAAGGTCTTCTGGGAGCTAATGAAGCCCCCTAGCCTTCTACAGTTGCCCAGTGAACCTTCAAACTATGGTGGAAACACACACAGAGAGACATACACTGTCTTCTATTACAGATAGAGAGAGAGAGACATAGAAAGAGAGAAATAGATAATCCCTGCGTCTGCCTATTAAGCATATGTATGAGATAAAAACATGAAATAAAAAATGTGACTTCTGCTTCACAATCTTAGCCATCCCATTTCAACAGTTCATCATCAAACTGGAAGAAGGAAGTTGTGGACGTCTTCACAAGGGGTTTAATGTTTTCTCAGTAAATAGGCTGAAGGTGTGTAAATCATGAGAGAACATAATCACTATTATGAAGACATTTGAAAGAGCTTAACTAAATTCTAGGTGTTTGTTTATACATAGGCAAAAATGGATCTGAATCAATAAAATAAAATTCAATAGATAAATATGAGGCATTACATATAGGCAAGGACAAACGTGGAGAGAGAGTTTGAGCTTACAGCAAAAGGATAAATAGCTTTAGTGCCAATATTTTTTTGTGAGGCAAACATGGAAAAACAGCAAATTCAACTTCAAGTTAATAAAGACAGGATTTTGCAGCTCCCAAAGGCAACGAAGAAGGAGACCGAAGACAAATATAGAAAAAAGCCCGCCAGACTCAGATTTAAGACATCTGTCCTTTAAAATGTTGTTAAAGCATTTAACTACAGTTCTTTTCACACGCTAGCTAAACATTAGTATTGAAGAGGCCTTGTTCTCTTTTCATACTATTTGCCTTTGAAAGAAGAAAAGGGAATTTCAAGAAAACTAGCTCTTGAGAACAGTCTTCATGGCTACTGTTACAGTCAAGTTATGTTTAATTATAATAAGAGATTTCACGTAAATGCCCTCTTCCGAGAAATCCTGCTTATCCACTCCTGAGGTCTATCCTGTCCTTTTCATCTTGATACATTTTTTACCTACAGTGATAGTGTCAACCAATGTCCTGTGCTAAACTTGTATTTCAGTTAAAGTTTTCAAAATGGGATAAATAAGGCCCTAAGCATCTCTTATTCTTCTCCCTGCCTATGGCAACCTCAACAAATACTATATCCTTCTAGGGAAGGGAGCTAATCTTTTGGGCAGGAAGGATTTTCATCAGGACCAGTAGAGAGGGAAAATAGCTCAAGCAGGTCCATATAAACCTACCCAAATCTTACAATCTTTGGAGAAGGGTTTTCTCTCCATCTTACCAGCCTCCCAAGCTTGTATAAAACGCCTTTTAGTTCCTGCTTCTAGACTACGGAAATCCCTCTCAAGGAAGGCTTGACTGTTCCTCTCTCTGTTCACTTTTTTCCCGCAAGCATACACCTTCCTATTTAAACAGGACTTCAGCCTTTAACTGGTTGTGGTACAAGTACATGGAATCTGTACATTGATTGTTTGTTTGTTTTAATATGTAATAACTACTTAAAGTTACTATGATTTATATTGTTTTTGAGTTTTAAACCAGACTGTTATTCAGTTTTTAAAGCTGTTATATAAGTATATGCATATTTCGTACAAATATATACACATATTTTAACTGTATCTTGTTTTTAAACGCTTCTAAGCTGCCTTATATCCTGTGCAAGGAGAAAGGTGGGATATTAAGTATTTTAAGTATCCTAATTTTCCAAGTTTTAATATTCGAATCTAATATTCTAGTATTCTAATAATATAATAATATAATAATATAATAATATAATCATTAATTATTAATTAATATTAATATTCTAATAATCAAATATTCTAATTTTAAGTATTCTAAATTGGATTGTTTTTAACATTTTTGTACCCAAAAATATATGTTTGAGACATTTTGGCTTTGCTAATATTGAGGGATGCTTTGTGTCTCATTTTGTGAGGGAGGGAGAATATAAATCAAATAAATGAATGAATAAATAAATGATACCTTTTCTCAATGCAACTCTCATAGTCTCCCAGCCAGCATGTCAAGTCATCAGCATAGCCAGTGATGATGGTTATGATCCTAAGAACCCTTACACTGCACACTTGTTCATTTGTTGCTATATTTGTTGGTGGTAGTGTTATCATCGTGTGCCTTCAAGTCATTTCTCATTTAGGATGACCCTGAACTGAAGCAATGATAAGGTGTTCTTGGCAAGATTTATCCTGGAGAAATGTTACCTCAAAAGGTGGTGACTTTGAGGTCCACCAGCAGTTCCAGCATCTCCTTAGAAATTAGGGGAATTATAGCTCAAAGGATGTCTGTGAGAGGGGGGTAACAGCAGGATCTTTTTACATGTGTATACCAGTACTAACTGTAGGACTCCAGTGGAATGTTTAAACAGGATGTTTTTATTGGAAAGTAACAGACATACACACACAAGAAATCAAGCAGTCTCACAAACTATACAAGGCTGGTAAAGAGAGAAGCAAGAGAGGTTGGAGACAGAGAGAGAGGGAGAGAGAGAGAGAGAGGTAGGGAGAGTGATTTTGGGTGCAGATGGTGATATTTGCCAATCTAGAAGAAGGTCAAAATGGAGTGGCTCAAACAAGAGTTTGAGGGTAGCACAAAAGAACAAGAGTCTGGTTGCAGCATGATGTCCATTGTACTACCAATTATCAGCACTGGAGCTAGGGTTTAAATACCCTTTTTCCTATCCTGATGGGGTGGGTGTTAATGGTTCTCTGGCAGAGTAAACAAAAGGGGTCCAGAACAGACTGATTGTCTTACTTTAGATGAGAAAGCATTGGTGAACTCATAACAGTTTCTTAACGTCTGGACAGGTAGGGAGACAAAAGCGAAGTTTCCATGGAGCTGGGTAACAGGATGTTGATCTTTGCTTCATTTGGGGAGTTTCATCTCCTATGATCTTGGTTGCCTGTACTATTGAAAGGATTATTTAAAGCCCATTGATGATTTCCTGCCTAATCCTTTTGAATTTATGATCTGGCCATGCTGAAATTATCCATCCTAGCAAGACGCTTACAGCCAGCCCCCTCATTGCCACATGCTTTCCAGCCATAAGTGTCCAGTTTTATATGAAAATAATATTTCTTGGCAATTTTGCTATCTCATAGGATGTGGGTGTGTGTTTGTGTGTGTGTAAGGTGTAGTAACAGAAGTTTGCCATTGCCTTCTCCTAAGGTTAAGAGAATGGGATTTACCCAAGATCATCCATTGTATTTCCATGGCCAAGCAACAATTCAAACTCTGGTCTCCTGGAGTCCTAGCCCAACATCCAAATAACATTCTAACCACCACACAACACTTGTTAGTTACCATTTTTAAAACAAAATTTAATAAATTTCATGTTTTACTAGTCTGGTTTAGATACAAAACAAAAGACCAAGTAAGATACAACTCTAGTTAGTGATTCTGCTCTTTGTTTTGTATTATGGATTCATTTATTCAGGTAATTATACATATAGCGTTTTTACACATCTAAAATAAGATCTCTAGAAAGTTCTCAAGCAGGTGGTGATCTCACAATGGTGATCATTATGCCATTATTAGTTTCAAAAGGATTATAAAGTTGTCTCTAGTCTGAGAGTATAATGCAAAACAGTCATAGAGGAACAACAGAAAAGAGGGAAAGATGAGAGCAAGGAAAAAAGAAGGAAAGAACTGTGAGCTTTTCATTATTTTAAATTTGATGATATTTGGGAAATAAGGTGAAGAGAGTGTCAAAGACAACTTGTGTATTGTTTGTATAAGGTTAGTCCTGACTTAGGTTACCTACCATGTTCACTTGACCTACACTTTCTGTATTGAACACAAAAAGAGATCAGTTCTTGACCCTTAGAACTTCCCATCTAAATTTAATGTATGCTGTGCCGGAAATATGAGATGGGGAGGAATGACAGCCAATGAAATTTCCCTTCTTACAATGACAAGCTCAGTCAACACGGATCAAATTTCCTTCTAGCATAGCTGTCACTAGGTAACAGTTGAGAATGAGCCAGGCATGTAGTCTAAACAGAGGTGATGAAATGGCACTACATCCTTTCTTTCCTTCTAATAAGTCATAATGATGACAGCTAAATGGAAGCTGTAAATAATATATTCCTCCTGGAAAGTTTTAGACAAAGAGCATGTCTCTAGTTCTTTTCTTGGGACGTATCCACAGACCTTCCTTTTGGGTTCTATTGAAAAAACAGTGTCATGCAGAAACCTAGGGCAAAGTCGATCCCATAACTGTGGAGGCTGAATCCATGTCTCAGATCCCACATTCCTTCTCCTTCACATTCTGATTGGTAAAATGGAATACTGATGATGATGATGATGATGATGACGACAACGACGACGACGACGACGATGTAAAGCTCAGTCCCAGGAAAGCATGTATATGACTGAAACTTGCTTTACTTCTGACCTTGTTTCCTTTCAGAAAACAAGTACCCAAGATTAAGTCAGAGATTTTTGGAAACTGCATGTTTGATTTTCATACTCTGAAAATATATGTGATGGTAAAAAGAGAATGTTTCTTAGGACATGCAAAATTCAAGCTACAAGCATGCCACTACATGTTTTTAGCTTTTATACTTGTACTATTTGTAGCTAAAGATCTTGGTAATTTTTCATGGGTAAATGCAAGCAATGGGAAGACATGCAAACTTTGCAGAAATTGGTCAAATGTAACATAGTTTATATTGAATGCTTAAAAGTCTGACTTCTAAAAGAAGAGGAGGCAGTGGGCATATTAAAGTGGATTCAGTTTGCTTTGCCTTTGAGTGAATCGATTTTAAAATGAACAAATTCATCAAGCTCAAACTTTTCTATCTATTTTTTTTTTAAGGCTATGCCTAGGGATAAGAAAGTTGGCCAGCTATGCTTAGACCAAATCTATCAGTTTTGCTTTCTCCTACATTCATTTTTTTTAAAAAAATCTAGCCCTTTCGACTGTTATCTGAAAAATTTAGAATTCTCTTATTTTCTTTTTTTAAAAAACTAGAGCAAACAAGACTAGACATTTGATATTTCTGATCCAGTGAAGACCTATGGGTGCAAAGGATGTTGATGTACATTAAAGAGTGCATGAGATACACACAACAAAGCCAATTCAAATCTCACTTGACCTAGTGGTTACATCTCTTGATGTGGCTGAAGAAGTTAATTTCTTCCTGTGAGCACTAATTGTTTGTGACTTATAAGACCACAGCTGGATTGTGGGCAGGATTTTATTGACCTCCACCTTTCCTTATTCCCTCCCATAGTTAGAAAGCATGATTCCTGACCGAGCATAACTTCCTTTGTCTAATAATCCTTGGTAAGGATGCACATGTGAGGCATTAGCTTTTTTTTCTCAATAAGGTCTATTGGTATGGCTTACTCTATAGTGTTATGAGCATGTGGTTTTCTAAAAAGACAGAAGACATGAATAAAAAATATCGGCAGAAGAAAATATCCCAGATAATGTTCCTCTGTTATTCACCATCCACTCCTGCTAATCTGCTTCAGAAAAGAGCAATAGAGAGTACATTTCAAATTGAACTGATGGGAGAATTCCTTACCTGAAGACGGTAACACCAAACTGAAAGATAGCCCAGGCTCAAGCAGATCTTCATAGCTTTCACTATTTATGAAATGAAGACTCCTAGATGATTGGCAAGAGATATCAGCTGTTGTTCCTCTCTGTTAACCACAAACCCCAAAATGTGTTATCTCTTCAGGCTTTGTGCCAACATTTTGTAGCAATTTTGGAGTATTTTATAACACAAATCCTGAGTTTTGCAGATTAAACCATATTGTCAAGCTGACAAATCCATCTGAAGTTCCAAGCCAACATCCAAAAATCCAGTGTTCTACTTTTCCATCACAGCCTATCCCACAGCTAACAGAACTTCATTGCCTTCCCATTCACACTCAACAGAACTTGTGGAGCTGCAAAATGCTAGCACCACTTCTTGTTCCCAGCATTCCAAAACTTAGAGATGTCCTTCTCCATGCTTAAAATTTAAGGATGGGGAATCTAGAATTTTCTGAATCCAAATCCCTGGGAGATTCTGGGAATCCATGACTCTTACGAATCTCGAATCTTTCAAATCCTATTTTTAAAAAGGGTTTAATAGAGATTATTTACCTTGAAGAGGGAAGCAGCCACAGGGATAGGCAGCAGGAGCAGGCACAGGTAGCATCAGTGGGCACAGACAGCCCCAGCAGCGACTGAGGGCATGCAGAGAATGGGTGATCGCCCACTTGGCATGTCCCTGTGGGATACCTCTGAAGCACCCACACCGGTGGCAGTAGAGGGTGTGCAGAGAAGGGGCGATCGCCTCCTCTGCATGGCCCTACCATCTGGTGCCAGTGTGCCCGCATGGGCCACAGTGATGGACGTGCAGAGAACAGGCGATCGTCCTCTCTTCAGGCCCCTGCCACAGTGAGTGGAGGACCCTGGGCATGCAGGGACATGGTAATCACTGGCCCTACATGCCCCTGTGGGCCCGATCCTGGCTGCCTACATGAGCTCTGGCCCCAGGGCGGGCAGGGAGCTGAAGATCGCTTCCTTGCACATCACTGCAGGCCTGATCCCGGGTGCTCACTCAGGCCCCGGGGTGGGCAGGAAGTCAAAAATCACTTCCCTGCGCACTGCTGTGGGCCCTTATCCCTAGTGTTTGTGCAAGCTCAGGCCCCAGGGTGAGCAGGGGGTGGGCAGGGAGCCAACAATCGCTGGCCCTGCATGCCTCTGTGGACCTGATCCCTTTCAAATCCACCAACCTGCCTGACCCCCAAGCGCAGGCAGGTTGGTGGATTCGAAAGATTCTGTTCTCCTATTTTGGCGCAGAGATTCAGATCAGCGAATCTCGAATCCTTGCAGAGGACTTGAGGATTCGATTGGCCCATCCCTAGTAAAAATGGTGATGGAGCATCAGTTCGCTTCCAGGATCTCTGAGACTTGTAAACCCTGGTTGTGATTCTGATCTCTTTTGAAGAAAATATACCCTACTGTCAATTAGGAGCAGTCCTCCGTGGTGCCTCTGGTGCCTCTGGTGCCTTCTGCCAGGCTTATGTTGTTTTTCAAGTATATATCCACTAGGGCAGATGAACAAGAACTGCAGAACAGGAAAACAAAAGTGGTAGTAGTAGTAGAAGGAGTAATGGGAAAGAAGCACGTAAATAAGAGAGTCAGCATGGTATATTGGTTTAAGCACTGAACTATGACTCTGGAGACTAGATTTTGATTCCCCACTTTGCCATGGAAATCCACTGAGTGACCTTGGGCATCTCACACACTCTTAGCCCTAGAAAAGCCCATGATAGAGTTGCCTTATGGTGACCACAAGTTGTAAATGACTTGAAGGCACATAACAAAAAAATAAAACAAAATTGTCAGCAGGACACTATTAGCCAGAGCCTCAACTCATATTGTTAGCCACTCAGTTTCCAAGTTTATAGTATGTTCCTCTCCCAGACAAAAAATATCTTTATTTATTATACTTAATAAATGTTTGTTACTTTGTAATTTCTGTGTATCTTCAAATCATTTCCTATTTATGGCAATTCCAAGGCAACTTATAATGGGGTTTTCTTGGCAAGATTTGTACAGAGGAGGTTTGGCATTGCCTTCTACTGAGTTTGAGATCATGTGACTTTCCTAGGATCATCTAGTACATTTCTATGGCCAGCCTTCCAGAGTCTTAGTCCAACACTCAAACCATGCTGGTTTTCTTTTATAATGTTATTCTTTATACCATTTACATTTTATTATTGTATTTGTTAAATATTTTGAAAACAATTGTTCCACCTGTTGAGGTAGAATTTACGGGGGAAAGGGAGGGAACCTAGATGCTGGGAAAGTTACTTTTCAGGTTACAGCTTGCATGATCCCCAGATAGATTTTCTAGCACCTTTGATAGCTGTAACATTATGGGAGGTATAGTGTTAAAAATTAACTGTTCCATGTTCTGAATCCAAGTACAGTTGAATGCCAGAGGGGACATTTTAGGACACTCTCTCTATGAAAAATTCTGTCTCTTTTAGAAATCTTTCTTTCTCTTTTCTTCAAGACACACTTTGTTCTGCAGCTTCCCCCCAAGCTTTTGTTCTTGGACAAATGCCGCAAATACAATGGAAACCATACAAAAGGCACTTGCTTATAATACTTACCAATCAACCAGATAACACTGTCCATTTAGTTGGTCACCCATGGAAGCCATTTTTCCCCCGTCATTCTTTTTAGAGTTCACAAAGAAATCTACAACACCCGCATTTGCCACTCAAGTGTGCTTTATTGTTATTTCAAATTAGCCACATTAGAAGAAAAGTGGGGAATGAGTACAAAAAATTGATGTTCAGAGGTAGTGCTTGGTAGGTAATGCTCTTATGGGACAGTGGTGAAGCTGGTGTCCTAAAGAGCTTCTTAAACTATCTTCCACTAGTAACTGGCAGATAAATCTCAGAATATTCATGATGTGTACCTCTCTGAGTTTGAATTCAGTCGATTAGTCCAACATGTTTGCTTTGATTTTTCTTTTTCTGTAGTGATTTTATTTCCATGGAATTAGAAGCATGATGCCCTCCAAAGTCACAATCTAGACAGCAAGTCCTGCAGAGGGCAAGCTGACCTACATTCATATGTACCTTTTGGGTACCATCAGGCTTCCTTACTTACAAGCAAGGCTGGATTGAGGTAATTGGAACCTTTGAGCAGTTCTGACAATGGGTAATCTTTGTGCACACTTACGAACAATCAAGCAGCACAATTGATGGCAGCACAGAAAAAAAAAAGTTAATTATGGAATCTCAGTTTTAGACTGGCAGATTTGAAGAGTTTAGCATCCTGGTTCCATGCTTTTTTATTCAGTTATTCAACTGCCCCACACAATGTTAATGATACACTAGGAGATTCAGTAAGTCAGTGGAAAAGAGCAAGAAGCAAGCTCCACCAGTAAAGAGCAATTGTGCCCATTGAACCATCCAGCTCCTCACATCAGTTAAATCTTTAAAGGATCATTCATGGACTGCTAGGGATAGATAATTTTTTCTATTTTGCTTTGTTCTACTATTTTTTTTAAAAAAAATCTCAGTTTCTTTCCATTTCAATCATGAAGAAATGTGCAAATGTTGGAAAGTTCTTAACCAAAAAAATTCCCACCCATCTACACTTACCAGGTTCATAATAGGTTAAGGCTGTCGTCAGCAGAACTATGTTGCATTTCCCTGCCACATAGGTGTTAAAGATGAAAAGGCTGGCAGAAGAAAAAGAAGAGGTAGCAACCTGAATCCAGTACCAAACATGATTGAATACACAGACAATTTATGACCTCTTAACATGTAAGACTTTCTGTTACAGAGACAGACTCTCAAGTTTTGTTTCTTCCATATTTGGATTGTTTACATCTCATCTTCTTTATGAAGCAATTCATGAATATTGATTTTATTTTTTTAAAAAAAAATGAATTAACTTAAAAAATTGCCCTACATGTCCCTTTTTATTCAAAGGCCTGAGGTTCAATGGCCATCTCTCAAGAGTACTTTAATTGTGTATTCCTACATGGCAGGATGTTGCCCTTGCACTCCCTTCCAACTCGATGATTCTGTGATATGCTGCATGAAGCAGACAAGGAAGACAAGTTCTTTACAGAAGAAGTCTAAAGATAGTCCCCAAAAGAGGGATTTCTCTCTGTCTTTTCCCAGTGAGTGAATCAGAATGAGCTGACCCTGTATTACAACCCTCTCTACAAGGCTTATGTACAAAGCAAACTATTTATCATTTCCCAAAGAAAGCCACATGTACATTATAAGAATATTTATTAGTTAGAAACTGAAACTCTTTTTACTGGGAAGTGCTGTGTGTCTGCATTTGCTCGAATTTTTTATGCAGAAAAATGTTGACAATGTGAACATGGTGCTAATTTCTTTAAGAATTAATATTTGTAATTTTGGGTTTGTTTGTTTTTTACTTCTTTAAACTTGTTCACTTTTAATAAATATGCTAAGACATTATACTCACTGAAATCAAATGTATCATGGACATGAGGGGAAAAATAGTGAGATATAAAACCTCCACTGTCCCCCATATATGTCTAGGAGCAAACAATGATTTTTTTCTTTTCTTTTTTTTGAATTAGTTCATCTCCATAATTTGCAATCCTCTTTGCTATTTGCTATGATTCATCAAAAACTGAGCAATACCTGTAACAAGTAGTGCTACTTTTGTTGGACAGCAAGATGAAGCACATCTGACAGTTTGTTTATTCTTTCAATCTCTGTTCTTGGAACATGAAAGAAGAGGTTGATTAACAAAAGAGAATTTCAGATGAGGTAATTAAAGTAATCTCTTTTGGTCGCAAAGTCTAAATAAGAAGAGACAAAAACAATAGATCCTCTAGGACTACAATACAAAAACAACCAAATAAGTTAAGGGAGTACAATGAAGACAAGTACCAAAGACAATACTCATCAAATAAATGTTTGATCCACTTTAGGATCAAAGTATATCTTAAGGCCTCATTAAAATGAGGAGAACATATTGCCCCATTTTTTAAAATGATCAACATGTTAAAAAAGATTTAGTCTACTTGTTTAACATCTTTTTTATAGCCACCCTGCAGAATGAATTGATATACCCTTTTGCTTTATTGCTATTGAGTCCTTGTTTGTTGCACATAAGCTGTGTTGTTGTTGTTCTTGTTGTTATCGCTGTGTGCCTTCAAGTCATTTCTGACTTATGGCAAACCTAAGGTGAACCTATCACAAGGTTTTTGGGGCTGGGAGTGCGTGACACACTCAAGGTCACACAGTGGCTTTCCATAGCTGAGCAGGGAATGAAACCCTGGTCTCCAAGGTCATAGTACAATGCCCAGACCACTACACCATGGTGGCTCTATGTTTTAAGAAATAAGCGGAAAACAAAAAAGGGTTCATGAACATGGACTGTGTTCAACAGCTAGATCATATATTTGGCTCTTATCTCCATCCAGAAGAAGCAAAATCTGACCATTTCCACACTACAATGTTAAGAGTGCTTTAGTCCACTTTCAACATCCTGTGGTATTCTGGGGTTTATAGTTTACTGACACCAAAGAACTCTCTGGCTGAGAATTCTACATGTCCCTCGCTAAACTACAAACCCCAGGATTCCATAGGATGCTGAAAGTGGACTAAAGCACTCTTAACATTGTAGTGTGGAAATGACCTCTGTCATACATTGTCTGAAAGTTTTCTACAAAATCCACAATATTTGTTGGTTTTAAAGCCTACAAATCAATCTGTCCAACCAAATCAATTGGCAAAACACTCATAGATGTAAGTGGATAGAAGTTGTATATTATCAAACATTATAACCTCGACCTGGGGTATATATAACAGTGCTTCCACAAATGAGTAGAGACTCAAAACTTGCAGGGAGATGTGGTACTATGCATAATTGCTATAATTTATTTATTCAAGTTAAGGTTGGGCAAAGTGGAGATATGAGCCAAGTGTTAACATTCAGAGGTTGGGTTCCGGAGGGAATACACTGTCCTCGTCTCCATAGCAACCAGCCTATTCCAGTACTTATAAATTATCCCTATGTTCCCCAATCCAATCTGTATTCATAGTTGTTAACATACAGAGTTTGAGTTCCTGCGGGAATACACTGTCCTCCTCCTCCTCCTTGCTGCTAGGCATTATCTCCATAGCAACTGGCCTATTCCAGTACTGGTAACTTTTCCCCATAGTCTTCAATCCAATCTGGTGACGTTGATGTACTGGATTTTTTTTTCTTTCTGTTGAATTTGTGCACTGGCTTTATGTTTTTCTAGAGGCATTTTTTGTTTCGAATTTCAGCTTTAAGATTCCTTACATATGGAACTCGCCTCTAGTGTGTGAGGTGAGAAGACCTTGTAACTATGGCCATTTCTGCCCCACACTGTTATAGTGCTATTATTCCACTTTCAAAATCCTGTGGAATCCTGGGCTTTGTAGTTTACTGAGGCCAAAGACCTCTCTGGCTAACAATTCTTAAATCCCCTTCCTTAAACTACAAATCCCAGGATTCCACTGGGTGTTGAAGGTGGAATAATAGCACTCTGACAGTGTAGTATGGAAATAGGCTATGTTGTATATGTCACTTTAATTTTTTTCACAGATGCTTCCCAAATGTTTTCTGGCATCCTTATTGATGGTAGGCCTCATCTCCATAGCAACTGGCCTGATGCTCAAGAACTCTCTGCTGAGAATTTTAAAGGCCTTCCTCCCTAAACTGCCAATCAAGATTCCATAGAATTTTCACAGCCAGCCAATCATATGAGGTCTTTGCCTGCTTGATGCAGACAAACTCACAGTTTGAGGGCAGCATGGAGGAACAAGAGTCTGGAATACAGAATGATACCCAAGTGCTAGTGAAAAGCCAGAGTCTGAGCCAGGGTTTAAATACCCTTTTTCTGCCTTGAAGGGGAAGGTATTAATGGCTATCTGGCAACAAAGGGGTCCACAGCTGGCTAAAGGGCTTAGCATTAGGTGAAAAAGCATTGATGGGAGTCATGATAGCTTCTTAATGTCTGGGCAGGTAAAGAAACAAAAGGGAAAATTCCTCAGGAAGGAGGCTACAGGACGGCAGTCATTGTTGCTTTGTCTGAGAATTTCAGTGGCTATTGTTTTCTAGGCTTGGGCTATAGAGAGGATCGTCTAAACCTCATTTAGTTGAGTTCTCCAACTAATCCCCAGTGAATTTATAATCTGGCCATGCCTTGAGGTCCCCTCTGACCTAATTCTGCATGTGTACAGCCAGTCCTCTTTGCCAGCATGACTTTTCAGCCATAAAAGTATGATTTCTATTTTGTGCCAATTAAATAATGTTCATTGTCAGTTATACCATACCATAGATTTGAGGTGTACAGCATGGTAACATCACATCCTAACTTGCCTAATTTGTAAAGTTGTAGTTGCTTACTTCTGAATCGCACAAAGTTGGGAGGCTGCATGTTCTCTTTGTCATAAAAATATCTTTTCAAAAGGTAAGGAAGTCTGAACCATTCCCAAGTTTGTTTTGCTCCTCTCATATTCTTAAACCTGGTATCTTTTGCTAGTGTTTCTCATAATCATTTCTACATAATCATTTCTATTGTGTGAAAAATCTAGGTTGTCGGATTTCTGTTAGCTTGTTTGTTGATTTCCCTAAGGAATGAACATGGACTACGTGGATCTTGCCATCAGAAATTGGGACCTTCCAGGACTTTGAAAATGTTTCCAATAAAATGCACTTATTTGAAAAGTGTGTGTATTTCAAAATACACACAAATGGACTTCAGACAATGTACAGATGTGTGTCAACAATACCTACAATTTGAGAAATGCACTCCCAAAATATTTTTTAAAAGCACTTAATAAAAGAGAGGGAGTTTAGTCTTAATTTCTTCCTCCACACACATTCACTGAAAATGTGCAGGATAAATGAAAAGATGGCAAAAGGAGGATATAGCAAGAAATGGGCTTTTTCACAGCATCCTCTGTCCACTTTGAATACCATGCATTGTTTTCAAATCCTTCATGCAGACAAGCACACTTTCACCATGATAACTTGCAACAGTAGGAAAATCTTATATATATTTTTATTGTTTACTATACATGTGTATTTTTATCCTGGTTCCATTAGGAGCTGCCTGGGCAGTCACATCGGCATCTTCACTTCTCTGTGTCATGGGAACAGTTCAGCCTCCAGTGCTTCAATTCACAGGATTCCACATATCTCTTGACCTCTTTTTTCCATTCAGAACTTATAGATATGTTGCCTATTCAAGTTTAATCCAAGCTTTATTTTTAACTGGCTTCTCTAAATCCAGCTAAGCCCCATTATCATAGCATTCACTCTTGCAAGTTCCAAGATGGCAACAGTCACTTTCCCTCACAATTGATGCCACTTTTTGCTTTATTAACCAGTGAGCTAGGATTAACTCCAGGACAGCAGATCACATTTTTCCTTCTTCTACTTTCTGTGAGATGATGTTGCCATCAGAAAAGTAAAAAAAAAAAAAAAAAATTGGACAATCATTTCTCTGCAAAGTTAGATTTCTAGCAAAATCCAGGATGGTTGAAATCCCACATCACTATTATTGCTTAACCATGTGAAAGTCTTGTCACCTCTTTCAAAAAGCACCATCTATGTTTTCTGGATTGGTGGATGCTCTGTAGTATACTGACAGAACAGTGTTGCTCTCACTTTTTATTCTCTATGTTGCTGCTGTGGGCCTTCAAGACACTTTTGACTTATGGAGAACCTGAAATGAACTTATCACTGGGTTTTGTTGGCAAGATTTGTTCAGGAATGCTTGCCTTTGCCTTCGTCTGATGCTGAAAGTGTGACTTATCAATGTCAGCCAGTGGTTTTTCCAAGGCTGAGAGTGATTTGAATGCTGGACTCTAGAGTGGTAACCCAATACTCAAACCACTACATCACACTGATTCTCATTACCTATATCTTTACCTAAATGTTTTCGAACAAGTTTCCACTGCAGGACCAATAGTTAAATGAGAGAGTGGAGTGACAGAGAAGAAAATCACACAACACATTGCTGGAGCAGAATATGGCTGCAACTTTATTGGTAATAACTTCTGGAGACTTGACATGGAAGAGGTCATGGGTCCATACACCAGGCAACTTTTCTGCTGTCTGAAAAAGTCACATCCAGCAGAGATGTGGAGTAAAATGATGGGGTGGAATGTTATGCAGAAACACATAGCTGTACTCCACTATGTACACACCCAAATATGAAGCAAGTCTGACATCCCTTGAGCTGGGCTTGCCCCAGCTGCCTTCAACTCCAGTATACATTAAGGGGATCCCCAACGTAGAGAAGTGACCATGTCAGACTGACAAGCTGCCGAAAGGATCTGGCCTAATGCAAAGCTGCTTTTGAAAGGTACAATAAAGAAATATATAATGAAGTTTAATTAGATTCTTATATTAGATTTTCATAACAATACTCTAGGATAAGAAATAGTGTATATATATAATAGGTCTTGGTTGGGGTATAGCAATTATTAGGGTAAAATAAGGATTGTTCTTCTAGGTAATATTAGTTATAGGCAAACTCAAAATTATCTAATTATTGATCTATTTCATTTATATCTTTTTGAGGGGTATAATTGAATATTGAATAATACTGTAATGCTGGATTCAAACTGCTGGTTGATATTTCTTATAGAGTGTATGGCAACATATACATACGGATCTATTATATACTGATTTATAGTTATTGTGCTGATTCATAATGATGGTTGAACTTAACAAATAAACATATCAACCCCCCCCAAAAAAAAACTGTGTTGCTTTTAAAACTGTATGTTGAAGCCTTGGTTAACCGTGGCTCTGGAACTGGGAAATGGCCAGGGTGGTGGGCATGATCATTCCCAAGTGTCTCCTCTGATGGAATGGAGCCAAGGCAGCACTCAAGTTTTCCAAGAAACTGGTAGTGATTAAACAAGTGACATTGGCCGGAAAAAAAAAAAACTCTTAGGAGGACTAATCAAACACAGGCTAAAGCTTATCTGAGGACCTTCTCTGTTGCAATATAGGCTGGAAAGATAAGTTTCTTCTCTGCCTCCACTGTCACTGCAAAGAGCTAACCAGTGGAGGTCTACTGAGTGCTCACAAACCTTTTACATGTGGGACTTTGGCCCTCCTTCCTATTTTTCCTGAAGCAGGTAAAAACTTTTTATTCTGAAAGGCCTTTGACAATTGATCTTCAAAGGGAAACAGGCCTTGTATAACAAGCTGGACTTTTATTTATTGTTGTTGTTTTAACTGCTTTCAATTTCTGTTGTTGTTGTTGTTGTGTACCTTCAAGTAATTTCTAACTAATGGTGCCCTCAAGGCGAACCTATCACAGGGTTTTCTTTGGCTGAGAGTGTGTGATGCACATTTTTATGATGGTTTCATTGCTTGTTAATATCTGTATGCTGTACATTTTTTAAAATTAATTTTTATTGAATTTTTTAATGAAAAAACAATAAAAAACCCTCCCCGCTTCCAGACATCAATTTTCCCAGTTGAATCTGAGTTTACATTTCATTCCGTATGAACATTCTGTTCCATACATTATCTCTATTTTATAACAAACGTGTACTATTACTTTTAGCTTATATGTAACTATTTACATTTTATCTTTTACCACCTCATTTTGTCTTCCTCCTTCCTCACAGCCTTTCTTTCTTTCCCTCTATTTCATTGTTTTATCCAATTCAGTACCTCTTACCATTCTCTTTCAAAGCCCTGGACTGGCTTATTTTTAAGTGAGAAAGTTAACTTTTCTGTTGCTACCATATCTAGGATTCTGAATTTCCATTCTCTTATATCAATATATTTTCCTTCTTTCCAATGTTGAGCATAAGTCAGTCTTGCTGCAGTTATTATATATAACAATGTCTTTTGATGAGATCTTATTTCTCTTTGTTGCCCTAACATATTCAACAAATAAAGTTCTGGCTTCATTTCAAAGTTTAAACTATACATTCTTTGAATTTCATCATGTATTTCTTTTCAAAACTTTTTTGCTATTTTGCAGGTCCACCACATGTGAAAAAAAGATCCCTCTTTCTCCTCATATTTCCAACATTTTCCATTCCCATTTCTTGTTATTTTTTTCAATTTTACAGGTGTCATGTACCATCTGTATAACATTTTATAAAAAAATTTCTTAAATTCAAGCTTGGTATAAATTTTACATCTGTCTTCCTTGCCCTCACCTATGTATCCAACTCAATTGGATGTCCTATATTTTAAGCCCATCTAACCATATTATTTTTAACAATTTCTGATTCCATCTCTCTTTGTAGCAATATTTTATAAAATTTGGAAAGTCTCTTTTTCTGGTCCCCTTTCATCAATACATCCAGTTCATTTTCATTTCTTTCAAACCCATATAATTTTTGATCCATTTTAAATCTCTCTTTTAATTGTCTCCATCGCTTCTCGTCCTTTTGGCTAAGATCACTATGTTTGTTGTATGTTGTAAGCATCCTTGAGTCCCAAACTGGAGAGGGGGGATGATGATGATGATGATGTGAATAACTACTTCTACATCATCTTGCAACTTTAATTATGTTTTAAAAGCAACTTCCTGAGTTCTTCTTTTTCTTATTCTGTCCATTGCTGTACTGAATCCTTCAGTTCAGATGCTCTGAACAAAATGTCTTTCCACATTTCACAATGTCCCAGTATTCAAGACATTCTACTCTTTCCTGTTGCTTAAATTGGCTTCATGTTATCTCTCTTTTATACTGAACAATGCAGAAGCTCCACAAGAAAAGCACAGTACGTGGTTTAATTTCTTGAGAAAAGAGTATTTTCCATCTTTGAAATATGTATCTATGTTACTGTAGTTATTTCATGCTGACTGTTCCTCAGCCAAGTTGTTCTTGATACATTACATTATGGCAGTTCATTCTGGAAATGAAATCCTTAAGTGTTCAGGTTCCTCTCACTTGCTATCCATAGGCCATCCATTTTCATCATTGTCTTTGTACAGAGAACTGATTGATTCACACTGTGCCATATCTGTTCCTCTTAAAATCTGTGAAATAAGAATGACACACGGATACATACAAACACATAGACATGCCCAATATGTATTGGGAGAGTAGTCAGCTACATGGTTTTGCACTGCCACTACTCCATATATTCTTTTTGCTGGCCATTCCTATCTTTTTCCCTAGGTTGCTGAGATTACAAAGGGAAGAATAAAAATGACCATTCAGTGAAATTATAGAACATTGAAAAGGTCCAAGTAGCCCAGTTTACTATTATCTTTCATGAAACAATAGGGGGTTATACAATTTCAACACATCATTCTAGCAACAAAGATTGTTACAAGGACTGAAAAATAGCATAGCATAAATCCAATCTTGCAGCTGTGATTATAACAAGCACAAGATATGGGTGGGTACAATTGTAATCCACTTTTGTTGCAGTTTTGAGATTGTAATCTTAGGGATAACATTGCACAGATCCATAATAAAAACATCAATGTGGTGCAGTGGCATACAAAGGGCTAGTCAATATGCGAGAAAGTGGCAGTGTGAAGTATGCATTTGTCTTCGGGGGCTTACAGTTTTGTAGTGTGGTGTGACAACCAACAGTTTCAGATATGTTCCAGAAAGTCAGAAATCATTCTTCAAGTGATATCTCATATATGTGTACTGAGGAAAACGTCTCACTGAGTCCAGTCAGGATTACTTCAATGAAGGTCAATATAGACATGCAGTCTATGCCTGTATTCAGTTATACCATTGTGCTGGCTTTGAATTTCAAGATTAACACAGAGTAATAACCACTGTTAGGAAATTGAGAGATTTTTAGTAATAAGTCTCCCAATCAGCAGAGCATTTTGTAATGCACAGGCAGAAGTTGAACAAATTACCAGTCCCACTTTATCATCTTCACCCCAGACACACTTAATCTAGCTCAAAATAAACACTGGTTAAAAAGTATGAAAAGTTTACCCACAAAATCTTGTGCATAGTCTACACAGGTTTAATTCTTGAAGAAAGTAAGAAGAAATTAAGCAGTCACATGCTTGCTGAAAATAATCCCTGTTAGGAGATCTCAGAGCATGTGTTCAGGACAAAAGGTGAAGACAAAAGAGAGGTGTAAATGGGAAGAAAACCTTTTAATAGCAAAGAATGTATGTGCTGGAGGAAGAGGTGTGGAGCAAAATAAACAGGAAGTTTACTCTAGGCTATTTCTCTGTGCCTACAATAAGCATGCAAACTAACTAACTAACTAAGCATGCAAACTAACTAACTAACTATTAAGCTTGCAAAGTTTGCCACTCCCAACAACCACTACATTTGGCTTACCAACATCTGCTCCATGTTTCTTTTCCTGCATAAGGAGGTGGAAAGTTTTACCCTTCAGCAGAAAGCTATACCTTCAGCAAGTGAAAGTTTGTTGCCCTACTAGAAGAGAACAACATCTTCAGATCTGCCTATCCACACTTTGAACCATGAGAAAAGATGGAGTGTTTTTGGACAAAGCAAAACAGACTCTCTGGGAAAAGCAATAGAGCGAGTATCTCCAGGAATGAAGAAGGCTACCAAACACAAGGGGCAAAGGGTTGGAAAAATGTGACATAATAAACCCCCAGCAGAACTATCAGGAGCCAAGCTATGTCTGAAGCTACATAGTTGATTTCATTTCCTTGACCAGTGCTTCTAGACCACAAGAATAGGGAGAAAAGCTGCAAGCTTGAGGGAACGTGGACATGGCATTTGACCATTGTGTAAATGGAAAGACTTTCTGCATTTCCCAGAAGAGGACAAGACATGGGATGATTCTAGATGACTCTTTACTGAGGTAACAGCATGCAGTCCTGTCAAAATGTCTCAGAGATTGTACTACTTTCTTCATGTAAGGGTCCAAGACATGACAAAGCAGACAAGCTGCCAAGAACCATAAAGTCCACTGATCACTGATCTGTGTAGGAACAAATAACAGGCCCTTTCCGCACGTGGAGGGGGAAACGGGGAAAAACGCGCTGAAATGGAGTTTACCAGCAGCCAGGTAAGTCCGTCCCCATGCGGAGCAGTGTGAGCTCGCTGTTCCGCAGTTCCCAGCATCCAAAATGGCAGCTCTGGCATCCAAAATGGCTGCTTCCGGTTGGTGGAGGCTCTTCACCAACCGGAGAAGCTCGTCAGCCGGAAGCCCGCCCCGGCAGATCTGCAGGCACGCACTGGTGCGTGCCTGCAAATCTGCACCAGAGCGTGGGAATGGAGTGGCATGGAGTGGCGCTTCTCGTGCTCTTGAAAAACCTGCAAAAAGAGGTTTTTAAAAAGCACACTGCGCAGCCATTCTGGGTCGCTCCAGAGTGGACTGAGGTGCGCAACTGCGACAAGTAGTCCGACCCAGTCCGCTCCCACGGTGCGGACGACCTCTGTCAGAGGTTGCACCATGCCGTACTACTTACCCCATGTGGAAAGGGCCATAGTTATCAACATATTCTGTAGCAAGTAATGCTCTTCTGGTGAATGTGGCTAATAGACCTGTAGACAGGAGAATTATCCCCTGAATTTACCTTCCCTGACTTCTGGTCGAATTGGCTATGAAGAAGTAGAGAGGAGACCTATGCTTCAATCAGGGAGGTGTGATGTTACATAGGAATGTGGGGGTGAGGGGGAATGTTTCTGGGGTATCCCAGCCTGTAGTCATGCTCCTGCGCATCCTGGCCATGCCTCCGCATGCCCTAGCCATGCCCCCACATACTGCAGCCACGCTCCTGCACAGTGGCCCCACCCGTTGTGCTGTAGCTCACCCTCCTCCTACCCTCCCTCCACACACTCCAGGCTCCACCACTGAAGGCGTGAAAGGGAAGATGGAGAGAAAGATGGCTTCCTTGTTCTCTTACTTCTACAAAAGTGGAATCAGGTAAGCTGCATTCTCTCCAGTCTCTGTTGAGCCCAATTTAGCTAAGCACCCTTAGAGAGCTTTCCAATCTTTTAACTGAGTTCCTATAATAAACTTTGCTTTCTGTAGCCATGTCATTTTTCCTCGATCAAAATACTTAGCTGCTGCATCCATATGCCCTTTAATTCAGGAGTGGTTCAACCTGCTGAAATAAGATTCAGTTGCCAGTCCAGTCAGCTTCTGCAAATTGAATGGAAGATGTCTTTTTCTTTGTCTCAAGCACTGTATAGCTTCTAGCTGGATCAAGATGAATAAGTCTTCTTTCAAAAAAATTTCAGTATCCTGAAAATAAAAATTAAATGGCAATTGTGGTATGAAATTCTGAGACAATAGCTTTGTTGTATGTTTGCTTGTTTGTTTTGCCTTTCTTTCCATCTGGAAGGGGAGCAATTAACATGACAGTGAGGCAGAACTTAAAGGGGTATTACAGTTATTATATATATTATATATATATATATAATAACTGTAATACCCCTTTAAGTTCTACCTCACTGTCATGTTAATTGCTCCCTTCCAGATGGAAATATATTTATATATATATATGATATATATTATTATATTTATTAGTTATTACTTTGCTGAACAAGTTCTCTTAAGAAAGAATGACTTCTGCATAAACAGTGCTTGGAGGATTTCAGTAGATAATGTTATTAAAAGTATAATATCTTCTTACTTGTAAAGACAATAGAAATCTAAACATTTATGAATTAAGTAACATTTCAAAGACAAGAAGAATTGATCACTGTTATAATGTGTTTTCAACAACATTAGATTGGTTTCAAAATACAATAAAAAGGGGTGTGGCATATGCTTAGCTGTCAATTTACTCTGTGCTCTTGATTTAACAGTTTTCAAGAGCTTGTTAACCTTTCTGATTAGATTGGTGCTATGAATTATTCCTAGCAAGGAACTTTTTATCCAAGCTTTTAATTTTTCTTTCATCAACTTCATAATTTATGTTTGATACATTTGCAATGTTATAACCTGAAGCAGTGATATAATACTTTGGAGTTATGACAAATGTATCTTATTTTGGTTTTGTGAAAAAAAATAGTTATTTTGTCATGACAATCAATTTAATTGGTGTTGCTATCATTTTATGTTCCTGTTTAAATTATTCCTTTACTTTTTAAAATCATGTTTTCACTATTAATAACAGTATGCCCAAAATCATTACAAGCAAAGTCTGAAATCAGATTTTGTCTATTTTAAGATTTCTAAGAAAAAATGTTCCACTAAGGTAGATACAATACATAATCTCTATCTGAGAGAGAAAGACTAGTGATCATATAACAAATTATATTGTAATAAGCTATTTTGATTAAGAGTGGGTTTTGCGTCCTCCAGACAGTGTCCAAATATAGTGCTGTGTTGTTCTTGTTCTTAATACTATATAAAAACGAGCACATTCTTCTGTTTTTTAAAATAGCCTCAATTAAATGAAAGCTTGGATGATTGTCATCATCAATTGCATAGCACTTTTAGCTTTTTAATACACTTCTGGCTGTATTCTTGTCAACAACCATGCAGAATAAATCAACATTATTGCTGCAAATGGAGGAGACCAACAGTGGCATTTTTAAACATGTGTTACCCTGTAAATTGGGGGTCCCGGGAGGGGCACCCAAATAAGCAAAACAAACTAAGCAAAGATGGAGAAATTAGCTGGAGCACTCTCTTGGCTAACGAGAGGCAGGGCAACGCAACAGGATCTTTTACCCTATGTATACAGTGTCAGGTCAGTGAGGAGGCAAATGGTTCAAATAACAATTAAGATTTATTAAATAGTTATTAAAGAAAAATACAAGCACACTCCTAACTAGAAAAGGAAAATAGAATTTGAGGGGAATGGGTGGTATGCCACCTGTCCTGTAGTCCTGGAGAAGCCTGATTGAAGAAGTGGAAACCCGGCGTGGCGACCGAGGGGAATCTGCTGAACCGAGCGGCAGCAAGGCAAAGTGAAGTTCAGACGATCTGGCGAGAGTTCCAAAGAGCTCTCAGAGCGGGGGATTTTTATAGGGGAAAGAACAACTGCAGGCTAGTCTGGTCTCGGGTGAAAACAATAAGTTTTGGGTTGGAGACAAAGCCTCCGAAAGGTCAGAATTTGCATGATTAAATTAAAGTCCGAATTGACAATGGTATGGCCGGTATGTAGATGTGGCTAGCTCAGCAGTTAAGTACCTAGCTTGCCAGGGTATCCTCTTAGGGCAGAGGGTCCCTTTGTGGTAGCGTGCATTTGTAATGAAGGTGTTTGTTTCGAGAGGTCCCCTAAAGCAGATCTGGCAATATCTGGCTTGGTTTGGTGGGAGCAGCAAGTAGTAGCCATGCATAGCTTTGCGCTTGTTCGGCGGGCCTCACAAACACTTGGCTGGTGGCAGAGTAGGGCTGAATTATGATATCAAAATGAGATCTTTGACTCACCAAAGGGCAGGCTAGTACACGGTGTTAACACATGTATACTCAGAAATAAGTTCCATTGTATTCAACAGGGCTGACTCTCAGGCAAGCATATATGGGACTGCAGCTTGAAATGAAGGACATTGACTTTCATAAAGGCATTTAAAAAAAAAAACTTGTTTTGTTTGATTATAGAAGCCAGGCTATACCTAATCACCACTAACTAAATTTCCATCTGGAATAACAATTGTATTATAATGTTTCGACAAATAGCAATTCAACTATATTTGTTAAATTGTTCATGCACATATGAATTATATGTCTTAATTCCCATCTAACTAACTCTACTGAAGCTGTAGAGCAATATTTTGGATAGGGAACTTATTTTCAAATATTCCTGAAGTAAGAAACCCAGCAAAATCCACATTCACCATTCAAATATGTAACTTGAGAAGAGGAACATTATCTGATCAAGTACAGACAGATTTCTTCAGCTTATAAGATACAGTAGAGTCCTGGTTATCCGACATGCGGTTATCTGACCTTCTGGATTAACCGACGTCGCAGCTGCCTGGGGGCATGGCTGTAGGCATTTCCGTGCCCCCCAGACATGCCCAGACACGCCCCCAGACACACCCAGACACGCCCCCAACATGGCGGCTGCCACAGGCCTCTGGCTAATCCAACATTTCGGTTATCCGACCCTCTGCCCGCCCGTTTAGGTCGGATAACCGAGACTCTACTGTAGTTGTGTTAAAGGAAATAGTAGAATAAGATTTTGGGGAGTATAGTCTTTGTGAAGATTGCAGCTGTACATTTCTTTAGTCCTTTCTGCACTAGACTGTTACAGTGCTATGATTCCATTTTCTACATCCTATGGAATCCTGGAGTTTGCAGTTCCGGGAGGCGCCAGCTGGCCCCTCCCGGAACTGCAAACCCCAGGATTCCATAGGATGTAGAAAGTGTAATCATAGCGCTATAACAGACTAGTGCGGAAATGGTTTTGTGAAGAACTGCCACAGAGCAACTGAGTAAGCTGAGATGGCATTGTTAATAAATCACACCTCCATTTCAGAAGAACTAAACGGGACATTGCTGTTGTTGTTTGTTGCTGTTGTTGTGTGCCTTCAAGTTGTTTTTGACTTATGTTGAACCTAAGGTGAACTTATCACAGGATTTTCTGGGACTGAGAATTTGTGAAGTATGCAAGGTCACCCAGTGAGTTTCCACGGCTAAATGAGGAATCAAACCTGGTCTCAAGCCACTACACCTCATTGGCTCTTGTTACTAATCATATTTCCCAAAGCTAGAGTCGCCACACCGTAAAAAATAATCTTTCCTTTTTCACTAGATTAAATTATGGGTTTATGGACACAGTTTTTCCTTCTACTCCATGCTGTCTGGGAGTCATATATTTCATGTGCTTTGCTTTTTTTTGTCAGAACTGGTAATCTGTGGGCCTTTGGTTAGCTAATTTGCATTTGGGAGTTTTTTCCAGAGGTGCTGAAAGATGAAGGGGACTTGCCTACAGACTGTTGTCAAGCTTGAGGAACAAACAGAAGTGGTTCCTTGACTCAGCCTTGAACCTCAGCTCTAGAGTACCAACAAACACCATTTGGAGAGATTGTCTGCTTCCTACTTTTCCTTCATGGAAATCAGGCTATGAAGAATCCCAGGGAAATTTCCTATGGTTCAAACTTGGGGAGCTTCTGCCCTAGAGAGGCATTGCTTAACTTACGTTTCCTACATAAATGCCTGCTTCTCCCACATTGCTGCTACAATGCACGTTCCTATTTGCTAGCTGAGGCCATTTCCACACTACACTGTTATAGTGCTACTATTCCACTTTCAACATCCTGTTGAATCCTGGGGTTTGCAGTTTAGAGAGGGAAATTTAGAATTCTCAGCCAGAGAGCTCTTTGTCCTTAGTAAACTGCAAAGCCCAGAATTCCACAGGATGTTGAAAGTGGAATAATAGCACTATAACAGTGTAGTGTGGAAATGGCCAAAGTTAGAATCATAGAATCATAGAAATGTAGAGTTGGAAGAGACCACACGGGCCATCCAGTCCAACCGCCTGCTATGCAGGAACACCCTCAAAGCATTCCCGACAGATGGCCATCTAGCCTCTGCTTAAAAACTTCCAAGGAAGGAGACTCCACCACACTCCGAGGCAGCATATTCCACTGCTGGACAGCCCTGACTGTCAGGAAGTTCTTCCTGAGGATCAGGTGGAATCTCCTTTCCTGCAGCTTGAATCCATTGCTCCTTGTCCTGGTCTCTGGAGCAGCAGAAAACAAGCCCTCTCCTTCCTCTACATGGCATCCCTTCAAATATTTAAACATAGCTATCATGGCCCCTCTTAACCTTCTCTTCTGCAGACTAAACATACCCAGCTCTCTAAGTCTATCCTCATAGGGTACGTCTTCCAGGTCTCTCACCATTTTGGTCGCCCTTCTCTGGACTTGCTCCAGCTTGACTATGTCCTTCTTGAATTGGGGTACCCAGAACTGGACACAGTATTCAAGATGAGGTCTAACCAAAGCAGAGTAGAGTGGTACCAGTACCTCCCTCGATCTAGACACCATACTCCTATTGATGCAGCCGTGAATTGCATTGGCTTTCTTGGCTGCCGCATCACACTGCTGACTCATGTTCAGCTTGTGGTCTATGAAGACTCCTAGATCCCTTTCACATATACTGCTATCCAGTGACTTGTGCCCCATCCTGTATTTCTGTATTCCATTTTTTCTACCTAAGTGTAGGACCTTACACTTATCTATGTTGAATTTCATTTTGTTAGCCTTGGCTCAGCTCTCCAATCTATCCAGGTCATTTTGAATTTTGTTCCTGTCCTCTGGGGTATTAGCAACCCCTCCCAATTTGGTGTCATCTGCAAATTTGATGAGCATGCCCTCTATTCCTTCATCCAAGCCGTTGATAAAAATATTGAACAGCACTGGGCCCAGGACAGAATCCTGTGGCACCCCGCTAGTCACTTCTCTCCAGGATGAGAAGCAGCCATTCGTGATCACTCTTTGGGTTCAGTCAGTCAACCAATTCCAAATCCAACTAACAGTAGCCCTGTCCAACCCGCATTTTACTAGTTTCTTTGCAAGAATGTCATGGGGAACTTTGTCAAAGGCCTTACTGAAATCGAGGTATGCTACATCCACAGCATTCCCTTCATCTATCAAGCTAGTAACTCTATCATAAAAAGAGATAAGATTAGTCTGGCATGACTTATTTTTGAGAAATCCATGTTGACTTCTCATGATTACCGCCTTGCTTTCTAAGTGATTAGAAACTGACTGCTTAATGATCTGCTCCAGGATCTTTCCGGGCACTGATGTCAAGTTGACTGGGTGATAATTATTTGGGTCCTCTTTTTTCCCTTCTTGAAGATGGGGACAACATTTGCCCTCTTCCAGTCTGCTGGAACTTCTCCTGTCCTCCAAGATTTCTCAAAGATTATAGCAAGCGGTTCTGAAATGACCTCTGCCAGCTCTTTCAATATCCTAGGATGCAATTCATCTGGCCCTGGAGACTTGAATTCATCCAGTGTGAGCAGGTATTCCTGTACCACCCCTCTACCTATTATGTGCCTCATTTCCCCTGCTTTCTCACCTGCTCCCCAACCACCAAGTTGAGTGCTTGTATCCTTCTGGGAAGAAACTGAAGCAAAGAAAGTGTTAAGTAGTTCTGCCTTTTCTCTTCCCCCTGTGAGTAATTCTCCATCTTCTCTGCGCAGCGACCCTACTGTCTCCTTCTTTTTCCTTTTGCTGTGGACATATTTACAAAGGCCCTTTTTATTGTTTTTAATGTTTCTGGTCAGCCTAAGTTTGTTCTGTGCTTTAGCCTTTCTGACCTCCTCCCTACATCTCTGGGCCACTTGCTTAAATTCTTCTTTGGTGGTTTCCCCCTTCTTCCATTTCCTATACATGTTTCTTTTAACACTTAGCTCAGCGGAGAGTTCTTTAGTCAACTATTCTGGTTTCCTCAGATGCCTTCTATTTTTCCTCCTTATTAGCACAGTTTTAGACTGTGCCTTCAGTTGTGGTCAGTTGTGGTCAGTTTCACTCCAATACTGTTTCCAGCATCATCATTCCTAGTGGGAGGGCAATAATCACACTAATGTGTGGCACACTCATTGGATGCAACACAGAACAAGTATTAGACAAGGCTATCTGTTTGCTGACATGGGATAATTTTGCTTAGAATTTCACATATATGAGTCTGTTTATGGAAGAAATCTTTATTTTCTTCAAGGAGGGAGGCCTGAAATGAGACAATGTTTTCCTGTCTTTATTTTTCTTTACATTTCATTTCATTTTGTTCCTTTGTACAAATGATTAACCTGTGAGTAGAAGCTTGTTCTGGATTCTCATGATTTTAAGAAGAGGCCCCAGTATAAAAGACGTATGGTGGCGATAGTTGTCATTGCTTTCCATAGGAAACACATCATTTTTCTCTTCCAGCTCCTGATGTTTGCTTGTCTGAGGCTTGTTTTTGCCCCAGTCTATTGTATGTTCTTTCTGGATAATAATATGTGAGAAAGAATGATAATAAAAATCAGAGCTACAGGTAAATTCAGCAATTCTGTCTCTTTAGCAAAAACCAAAACATACACACACACATATGCACATATAATCTACATACAACCATCTATATGCATCCCGGAAGGATATACTACACCTTTGATACATACTGCACAAAGATACAAACTTCAGATCAACTCCAATAATTTCAAATGCAATTGCTGTTCATAACTTGGGCCCTTTCTGCACCTTACCTTCTTCCGGCGCTGGGATGTGGGGATCGCACGAGCAGCCTCTGGCAAGAGGCTCTTGTGTCCAGGGTCCTTCGGCTCTGCACGAGCTGCCTGCTCATGCGAGAGCCCCGCCTCTTCCGCAGTGCAGCGCAGCCTGGGACCTTCCCAGGCTGCACTCGGGCAGGAAGCGCGACCGGCGTGGCTCCAGAGGCTCCGCACGCCAGGTAAGTGCGCTCAGGGCCCAGGAGCAATGTGCGATTGCACACCATTTTCAGCTTCTAGCCAAAAATAAAAAGATGCACAATTGGTGTCTCCTGGCCCCTGGAGTATTGTGCAGTTTTGAGTGCATAGTGCAGATTGCTCCTTACAATCGTGCGACGCTCCAGGCACCCTTTCACATGGAAAATGCTGTGCAAAAAGGGCCATAGAATAGATTCATTGAATCAATGGAACCCACACACAGTAAATGTTGACTTACTAAGTTCTCGTTTGTCTAATAGATGTACTTTAATTTGAACTAAGTAATGGATCAGGGCAAAACAATAAATAATTTTTCACACATGTAATAGCTCATGTATAGTAACAGAATTTGGAAACATTACTTTTGAGGAGGGCTAGAAATCTCAGACTATCTCAGCCAAGATAGATACTCAGCTTGGTATTGTGGGAATTGCAGTAACAAATGTAACTTTTTCAAACTCTGTGTAAAAGAAGTGCAGACTAATAGCTCTAATTAAAGATTCATAGGTGCTATCAAGTTTTATATAAAAATGATCTGTTAGGCCCTCGATTATTCCTGAATGAATCCAAAACCCAAAGCACTAATGCAATGGTATAGATTAATGCTGCTGTCAATTGCTGTCAAGTCAGCTTCATTTTAATGTGACCCAGTAAATGAGAGATCTGCAAGACACTCTGTCATCAACAACCCTGGTCAGGTTATGCATGCTCAGGGCTGGGGCTTCCTTGATTGAATCTATCCACCTCTACCTTCCTCTTTTCCTACTGCCTCCCACTTTGCCAAGCGTTCTTTTCTAATAAGTCATGTCATCTCACGATAGGGCCAAAGTAAGATAGCTCTCGTTTGGTTAATTTGGCGTCTAGGGAGATTTTAGGATTGATTTGGTGTAGGGTTCATTTAATCCTCATTTTGGCAGTCCATGGTCCTTATATTTTTCTGCTGGAAGCCTTTATCACCTTTTACTGAATGTAACTTTAGGCACAGTTAGCTAAGCAGTGGAGATGCTAAGAAACCCTGTTAGTGAATTGTGAAGATGCATATCAGGATACTGGCAGAGGCTCCAATGCACATCAGGGCATGATGCGCCTCAGTATGCAGCCCTCATTGGTACATGATGCATGTGAGTGTATGATGTACGTTGCTGTTCAATGTGCATCATGCACTTTGCTAGCTCTGCTACATAGCAAATAGCAGAAGCCTGCTACTGAATACAGATGTTATGAAACTGGTCAATTCAACTTAAGTCCACTGAGAATGATGTAACTTTCATACAGGATTCTTGCCTACTTCTTTATGAATGTTCAGAGTGGCATACATAGTACTCCTATAACGAAACTGTCAGTACTCCTACTATGAAACTGTTATTTAGCTTCCGTTATGCATGTCACTTGCAAAATATAAGTAGCAATTCACTGCTATGTTTTTCAACCACTTGAGTGTTTTTTTTCATAATAGCAGTATAGAGAAATCCCACCCCACCCCCCAAAAATTGAAAAACCCGCCAGACTGTAGTCAGCTGTACTAATGATAGCTCTGTCCCAGCCATCCCAGCTATGTAGAAGCTAGAATTGACTCTGGTTTGCTGGTACTGGTGAAACAATACTTCAAAGCTTGCAACTAGAGCAAGAGGAATATTGACCAGAGACTCAAAGCGTGCAGCGCTGGGGAAGCTGAAGGTCATTCTGAGTTCCAACAGGAGAACAGCCTCATGGGTAGCAGCTCATGCCTTTGTCTCATCAGGGCCAGTGAGCCACAGAGAGCTGCCCTTTTTAAAAGTACTCCAGTGTGAAACCCAGCATTTTGGGGGAGGCCACAGCAGTTCATGTCTTGCTTACCTCCCAGTTAGAAAACTATAGTAGAGGTCTACATGACCTAAATAACCTGAAGGCACCAGAACCTGGCCATTTCCTCACTACACTGTTCTAGAGCAATTATTCTACTTTCAGCATCTTGGGGTTTGTGGTTTAAGGAGGTGCATTTAGAATTCTCAACCAGAGAGCTCTTTGGCCTTAGTAAACTATAAACCCCAAAATTCAACAGGATGTTGAAAGTAGAATAATAGCGCTAGAACAGTGTAGTGCGGAAATGGTCCTTGTTTGATTGTGGAAGCTAAGCAGGGTTGGCTCTGAACAGTACTTGGACAGGAGACTACCGATGAATACCAGATACTGTAGGCTATATTTCAAAGGAAGACACTGACATAATTCAAGATGCTGGTTTCGGCCTACAAAAACCTACATCACTTGGGGGCAGGATATCTGATAAGCTACCTGCTCCTATATGAGCCTGGATAAAAATTGTGATCCTCGGTGAAGGCTAGGTTAGTGTGTATATGTGACAGAGTCTTCCCTGTAATAGCACCCTGACTGTGCAACTTCCTGCCAAAGGCAATTCTGTGTCTCATGAGCTTTTGCATTTTACATTTATCTGTCTCTTTTCACTATCCAGTTTTAAAAGATTTTTAGTGAATGTTTTATCTTGCTTTAAAAGGTCTTAGCTATGTATTCAGTGGTTAAAGTATTTTCTACTGTTGTACATTGCCGAGTGGCCCGAGAGGCAGTACATAAATGCCATCTATCAATCAATTAGTTAATGCTGACAAGTTGTTCAAAGGATGAACAAAACATTAACTGAGAATAAATTTCTTTCTCTTGTTCTTTTCATATACCACATGAATGGTAGCCAAGATTTCCACATATGAGCCAAGCTTGGTGCTGTAGTCTCTCAGGCTGGCCTCTGTCTGTGACAAAAATAATCAAAGATTTCTTTCACCAATTCTATTGTTGTTGTGTGCCTTCAAGTTGTTTCTGACATATGCAGCCCTAAGGCAAACCTATCACAGGGTTTTCTGGGGCTGAGAGTTGGTGATGTGTCCAGTGCGTTTCCATGGCCAAGCAGGGTGTAAAACCCTGGTCTCCAGGGTTGTAGTCCAATGCTTAAACCACTATAAAATTCACCAAAAACAACTGGCCTTGAAGAGTACACACCTTTCTGTGAATATTTAACTCAAATACTTATTATTGTCCCTGTGTTTTCATCCTGCCCAGCATCTTTCACTGCATGTGTCTCTGTACAGTGATCCCTGTGTGTGAGCGTATTGGGCAATACTTAGTAGAAGCTGCAAGTTTGCTGATCATTCCCGCTGGAATAGTTCCTATTTCCTATTGCTTGACAGTTTTGTGCTAAATTTCTAGTCATATTTGTTGAGAGTGTTTTTTGAGTCCATACGGAAGCTGAAGTCTTCTCCCTCAGGCTGTGACCCAGATGGTAAGGTCTGAATACATATACCATGTCATTTGCAGAATCTGACATGGAAAATGGCTATGGCAAAAAATTGTCTACCAGTCTGATTTCCTTCATTTCCTGCTAAGTTCCTGACTCAAAATGATTACAGTGTTGGAATCCTACTGTGACCTTCACCTGTGCTTTATTCCTGGCCTAGTGATATTTCCCCCTGCTACATGTTTATGAAATGTTATGTATAATGAAGCTCAGCCTTGCATTTACAAATGAATATGGACTTAACCTGCAGTTTCATTTTCATTGAAAGGCTCACATGAATCACTTGCACATGCACTTTTGATCTAAATACATTTACCTGAAATAAGGTCTGTTAAAATAAAGACTGTGCCTCTCATAACTATGTCTTAGGTATTATAGCATAGGCTGCCTCACACAATGTTACTCACCAGTTCCAATGAATGGTTTTCAAGGAGTGAGATGTTTCCTAGGAAAATCCCCAGGGCTCACAAGGCTTACACAATAGCTGTACTCAAATGGGAACAATAGTGATGAGAAACACACTGTTCATCTTACTTTAGTACACACAGAACTGAGATCATGATGTTCAGTTTGAAAAATGTACATAAAATACAGACTGATGAATTGTTATAGCAAAGGAACATTAAAACTCTTACTGAAAGGTAAACTGAATATTTTTCTGACAATATGCTTCAATGTTTACCCACTTTCAACAAACTCTTCCTTGGCAACTGCCATAATAATCTGATACCATTCTGAGCTTTTTCATTAGGTAGTGATTGTGCTATTGTGTAAGATTTGTATTACCTTGAACCTCCAGTATTTCTGAGTCATATCTGAATCAATTGCCAAAAGCATTTTCCTCCAATAATTAAAAAAAAAATATCAAGAAGGTCAAAACTGTTAACAACTGTATTTCCCCCATCTGCATTAGAATTGCTAAAGTAATTCATTCATTCAAAAACATTTGATAAGATAATATACATAGAGATGGATAAGAATGTAATTTCAGGGCATCTTTGATCAAAATTTGCAGATCTCAAAAGGTGACAAAGTGAAATTGACCAATTTGCCTTTCTGTGATCGCATAACTGGTGGATTTCTTTGCTCTGTGTGTGTATGAGAGAGAGAGAGAGAGAGAGATGCCAAGAAATGTAGCTTTAATCTGATCCAAGCAAACTAGTCTTAGGGCTTTTCCACCCTACACTGTCATAGTGCTATTATTCCACTTTCAAAATCCTATGGAATCCTGGGGTTTGCAGTTCAGGGAAGGGCATTTAGACTTCTCAGCCTGAGAGCTCTTTGGCCTCAGTAAACTACAAACCTCAGAATTCCACAGGATGTTGAAATTGGAATAATAGCACTATAACAACATAGGGCTTCCCCAAGTGAATGCTGGCTATCATGCATTTTATCAACACTTAATGAGGCATCAGAATAAATTATCAGAGTAAATCAAATCAGGTTCCTGATTTCAGAGGTATATAACTCAGTTCATTATAGGTAGCTGTCATATTTCTTTTGACTATCAGATTGTGACTGGGAGTATACTGGATAATTTTATGGTACTGTTCTCTTGATTTGCATATTTGGAACGGAAAGTCTTTTATTTGTCTCCCCAAATGAGGCTCCAAATTTGATCAAACTACTGCAATTTATTATAGTTTTGATCATCTGGATATTTCCAAAAACGCTGTCTGTAAAGGTACTTCTTGTTGTGTGCCTTCTTTGTAAGCATCCACTTAGGACAAGGATAGGCAGCTTTAGCCTGTACAGGTCCCAGGGTTGCATCCCAGCTTACAAGGTACCTAAATCTTAGCATTCTTTTGTAATGGTTTCGGAATTCTTTCTCTCCAAGGGGTCATATTATGAAGTGTTTCCACTGTGGGTAACTTATTAAAGCATTTCTGTTTCATTGGACTTTTGATGTTTTACTTTTGTCATGGTTTTTGATTATAGTTTATATTACTGAGTTTTCTCATATGGTCTAAATGCAATTGCTAGACAGAGGCCCTTTCTGCACGGGGGGGGCGTGAAACATGGGGAAACGGAGTGGTGCACATGGAAACGGAGCTTACCTTGATGCGGGTAGCTGTGTTGCCACGGGGAGCAGCGTGCGTTTGCCGCTCTACACGGCAGCAGCATCTGGCGGTGCCCATCGGCGCCCGGCAGCACCCAAAATGGTGGCTGGCGGCTTCCAGTGGCTCTCCGCCAATCAGAGAAGCGCGCCAGCCAGAAGCCTGCCCCCGGGCAGATCTGCAGGGATGCACTTGCGCGCCCCTGCAATTCCACACGGGGTGCTGTGACGGGCTTTATAAAACACACAGCGCCACCCCCGTGGCCGCGCAAGGGCGGTTTGAGGTGTGGAAACTCCACATTTCTAACCGCCCTAGCGCATCCCATGGTGTGGATGACCTCTGGGTGAGGTCGTCCTACCCGTGTTACCCGGTGTTTTTCCCCCATGTGGAAAGGGCCAAATCTAGAGTAGGCCTATTGAATAAATTAATCATATACAGATATTGATTTACTAGTGTATACATCCGGCATTGCCTGGGATTTTATTTTCTCATAGATAATACTTGTTAAAAAGATTTGAGATCCTGTGACACTAATTCCCCAAACTGTCTTGTCGAGTACCTGTAATTTTTCCCCATATTCCCCAATCCAATGTGTTTTTAGAGTTATTAATATACATATCTTGATTTCCCAAAGGGAATATACTGCTCTCCTCCTTGCTGCTAGGCCTCATCTCCATAGCAACTGGCCTTTTCAGAGCTCTCTGGCTGAGAATTCTAAAGTCCCCTCCCTAAAACTGCAAACCCCAGGATTCCATAGAATCTTCTTAGGCAGCCAATCATATGAGGTCTTTGCCTACCTGACATAGACAAACAAACTTTGACTTTTATATATTACTAGATGAGATCCCCATTGATTCACTGGGTCTACTCTAGTTGGGACTAATAATTGGATTTAGGTCTAAGTGCTTTATATATCTGTGACTGCTTTATACGTCTGTGGAATCTTTGTTTTTATTTTGTTACAGTTCAATTGGCATTTCATATTTTCTCTTGTTGGAATTTAGCATCGTGAGGTTTTCTCCTTTATGTTTATTTTATACTGTCTTTCATCACATATGCCAAGGAAAAGGAGAATTTAAAGTGTTGGAATAGATAGATTAATACAGTAATCCAAGTCCCAAATTTCACTGAAATAAATCACAAATTATAGACTAATTTTAGATGTCTTTATATGTAGAGATGAAAATTTATTTTTAGCGCAAATATTCAGATAACTGACTGTTTTTCTGTAGCCATCTTATCCTTAACCCTAGGGCTCAAAACCTAAGCCGTGGCCCTTTCTGCACCTTACCTTCTTCCGGCACTGGGGTGCGGGGATTGTGTGAGCAGCCTCCAGTGAGAGGTTCTCGCGTCTGGGGTCTTTCAGCTCTGCACAAACTGCCTGTTCATGTGAAAGCCTCGCCTCTTCCTTCTGCAGTGCATCCTGGGAGTTTCCCAGGCTGCGCTGGGGCAGGAAGTGCGACCAGCAGCTCTGGAGGCTCTGCACACCAAGTAAATGCACGCGGGGCCTGAGCAATGCACGATCGCACATCATTTTTGGCTTCTAACCGAAAATGAAAAGGTGCGCAACCAGCCCATGCCAGCCCCTGGAGCGTTGCGCGATTGTGAGTGCGTTGTGCAGATCGCTCCTCACAATCATGTGATGTTTCAGATGCCCTTTCGCATGGAAAATACCATACGGAAAGTTTATTCTCAAATAGAGTAGACCCACTGAATCATCTGCTGAATAGTTTATCAATACTTTGGTTGTTGATATGAGCCAGAATTCACTAAGCCAATTACAAATCAATAACCACCTTAATTACAGAGCAATGCAGTGTCTCCTAGTCCTACACACACACATCCGCATCCTCACTTACTAGGCGGCAGCTGCTGAGAGTTTGAGGTCTGTTCCCTTGTTGATAAGAAAACATCTGACTGACATTTATACATACATGCAAGAGTGACCTCCAGGGCAACAGCCAGAAGCAGAGTCTCTGTTGCAATCTTCCAGTGCACTAGAAATCGCTCACATGAGGGGAATAGAATATCAGCCAGCAGCTTCCCAATCAACAGGGGAACAGACTCCCATCAATCGCAGTGGTTGCTGCCAGGGAAGTGGGCATTCAAGAATTGTCATGGTCCCTACATATCCTCTAAACTAGAGAACATGTAGGGATCATGAACATGAACCAGTCCAAAATGTCTAAATCTAGGTAACACATTCATTAATTGCATTTGTGAATTCTACCCATTAGTAGTACTATTACCCCATATATTCCTTCCTGAAGATTGAGGTCTACTGGGGTGTGGGCTCCTATGTTCCTCTGTGCCCAACCAGTGAGGTCAATACACTGCGTGAAGACATGGGAGAGACCCCTTTCAGCCATAGCATCCCAACTGTGGAATGTCCTCTCTTTGGATGCTTGATTGGCATCTACATTGCTGAATTTTGGCACCAAGCGAAAACAAGACTTTTCATCAATTCCTTTGGCCCTCATTTATTCATCCTAGCTATTCTTGTGCATAGTTCTAAAAACTTTTAAATTTTTAAATCTGCTTTCAGACCATTATGATGTTTAATGTGTTTTTTTTAAAAAAAAATAATCCTTCTACTGTTTTTAAACTGTTTAATTTATTTTAATGTCATTTGTAAGCTGCCCTGAGGATTTTTTGACATAGGGCAAGCTATAAATATTTTACTAGATGCATAAAAATACACAGTTGTTTTTTATCATCATCATCATCATCATCATCATCATCATCATCATCATCTTTATTTGTATGCCACTTTTCTTCCAAGCTTGGGAGTCAAGGCAGCTTATAAGTTAAAATGATTACAATGTTATTAAGAAAATACAAAACAGTCAATATTAAAACCAAATTAAACTATTAGCCATATTAAAACAATTTAAAACATACACTTAAAAAAAAATAAAAACAGTTAAACAGTCAATCCTTTTGATTCTATAGCTGAGTCTAACAATGCTCTAGTTGAGGCTAACGCACTTGGACCCAGAAGAGTTAATTTTTATGGAACTGTCACTTATTTCTCCCTCAATTGCCCTTTCCTTGGATGAGGCCAAATGGCTTTTATTGAATAATATGGGGAGGGAGAATGAATAGTGGGATACAAATCAAAGCATACATTTAGATAAATGTGGACATTAGATAAAATCTTTTTAAAAGTGCTATAATTGTTGAAAAATAATCTGCTATTATTAATCTTTAGTCCTATCTCACCATAAACCTTAAAACCCTTTATCAAAAGGGGGAGTGCAATCTGCATTTTGTGATGAACGAGCTCTGATGTGAAAATCAACTGCTTAGCAATTGATTATGTTATTTTCTGCACTGAAGTCTGCTTCCCAGCATCTGGTTCTAGAAAAGTCATGGATCTTTCCTTTTGCCAGTCAGCTATCTTGATATTCCAGTAAACCTCTTCAGACTTTCTGATTTATTTCCTGAATATATTATTTTTGTGAACTGAGTGCCAGCTCCTCTAGGCAGCGTGTCACCTCTGCATTCCAAGCAATTATTTCGGATAGAAAAAAAATATATCAAAGTATTAAAAACCAATTACCAGACTTACTACTTGCAGTAATTATTTAATTATTAGAATGAATAATTAAATAATTATTGCAAGTAATAAGTCTAGTAATTGGGTGTTTTAATACTTTGATATATTTTTTCTTATCTGAAATAATTGCTTGGATTGCAGAGGTGAATAGATGGACCAATAGATACACAATAATGTGAGCAAAAGACTACAGTCAGCCCTCTACATTTGTGGATTTCACTTTTGCAGATTTGATTATTCACAAATTGTTTGCTGTCACCTCTGCTGCCTCCCTACGCCATTTTTAATAGGGACTGCAAGCCTCATGAGACTGAGAAACTACGAATGAGGCTTGTAAGTCCCTATTAAAAATGGTGTGGGGCAGCCAGCAGTGGAGGTGGCAGGAAGCCCCACCAGCCCCCCTACTTCTACATTGTGAAGGAACCCTGACGCCGCAGAGGAATCAATGATGGTTTGAATATAGTGGTCATACTTTTTTGTGTGTTAAATTTGGTTTGGGATGGGCTAGAGTTGTTCACAGTTTTTCCACTTTCACAGGGGTCCTGTGCCCCTAACCCTAGCGAATGTAGAGGGATGACTGTACTGTAAATGCTCACAGCAGAAGACCACATGGAATGCTTTTCTTTGTCCCTTTTTGACCATTGAAACCCTCTGTTCTTCCTCCCAAAAAATCCTCTCCTGAGGGCCAAGGACCTTCCAGTCATGTGGGGCAGTAGGGCAGAAATAGGAATGGGAAATTAGTCTGGGGCAGTGTGTGTGAATGTTTTTGAGCAATTGCCATCACTTTTTGATATTACTTCAGAAAATCCAGGGGCAATTGTGCTCTGAAACAGTTTCCTTGCAGTTCAGTCAGGTTTTGAGAGGAGCTGACAGGTAGCAGTTAGTATTTTAGAGTATTTCTCATACAGCGAATGAGTATTAGACAGCTGACATGCAGCAACATGCAGTATTGGCTATGTAGGCGCAAGCTTTTGATAGTACAAGAGATAACTTGCAATAAGACTTTAGAAAATGTGTACGGTATATGCACCTGTAATTCTGCATAACCCTTCATGCATCTGGTGAAGCGGACTCCAATCCTTGCAAGCTCATGCCAGAATTAATCTGTTAGCCTGGAGTTTAAGATGATGGAAGACTCAGGCCCTTTTCACACAGCATTTTCCATGCAAAAGGGTACCTGGAGCGTTGCACGATTGTGAGGAGTGATCTGCATGACATACTCACAATTGAGTGACACTCCAGGGTCGGGTAGGCACCGATCGTGCACCTTTTCATTTTCAGCTAGAAGCCAAAAATGGTGCGCAATCATGCATTGCTCCTGGGCCCCATGCGCACTTACCTGGCATGCAGAGCCTTCGGAGCCGCACCAGTCATGCTTCCTGCCCCAGCACAGCCTGCCCCAGCACGAGCAAGCAGCTTGTTTTTCACTTTCACAGGGGTCACAGAAAGACCCTGGACATGAGAACCTCTCGCCGGAGGCTGCTCGTGCGATCCCTGCACCCCAGCACCAGAAGAAGGTAAGGCAAGGAAAGGGCCGCAGTCATATTTTTCAGGTTATAATATCTGCATGTGGCTTTTCAGTCCAAATGGTTCTCAAAGTGCTTCATGTTAAGATGATACTGCTCACAGAATATCAGATCAGGAAACAACCTGTAAATAACAAGTTTCAAGTAACACAATTCCCTGTAGCAAGTTATGTGGGGGAAGACAAGGAGACAGCACAATTGCAGAGTAACAATCTGGGTAGCTTCCCTGCTGTAGACTTTTAAATTGACCAAATGGGCAGTGGAAGCAGGGCTTGGGAAACCAGATAACATCAGAAAATGGAGAATGGACATTTCCCCTTTAATATGAATGGAATTAGCATGTAAAGGCTACCTCTGTCATTTTCTACATTCTTAAGTAAGCATGAGATGTTATCAGATTTTGTGTGTGTGTGTTCATGTGTGTGTGTTTAAGGAAACTTTTTATTTTTAATAAGAAACACAAGTCACCATTCAAATATACTAAAATGCAAAAGCCCATCTTCAGGATTCCCATAGATTATTTTATTTATTTTTCAGTTCGACCCAAATAATTTTGCTGTTCCAAGGTTTGTTATACTTGTTAAGGTAGTCCTGGATATTAATACTTGTGCTGCATCAACTTTTCCTTTAATACAGTGGTTCTCAACCTGTGGGTCCCCAGATGTTTGTGGACTTCAGCTCCCAGAAGCCCCAGCCACTATGGTCAATGCTCAGGGCTTCTGGGAGCTGAAGTCCACAAACATCTGGGGACCCACAGGTTGAGAACCACTGCTTTAATAGCTTTGTAGTGGGTCTGGCACTGGAAGAATGGCAAGGAGTTTAGCAAGCTCTTGCACAATATCCTGTACAGCAAGGTGGGTGAAGTAGAGCTCTGGTACATTTCCAATGCTGTTATGTTATGCATCTTTTGATTCCCCCCTTGCCTCCGAGAATTTTCCGGGCTACCATTTTTTTGCTCCCTAAAGGGTGACCTGACTCTCTTGTAAGGTTGCAGGGATCACCTGAAGTATTTAGTATTGTCAACTATCTGTCCTTCAAAACTATCATGGACTTGTGGCCACTTTTAGCATTTTGTTTTCATTTTCTGACAGCCCATGCAGCCCACAGAGGGCAGCAAAATGGCCCTGGATTTACCACAGTTCTTCACCTTTATTGTACAACTTTCTTGTGTACATGCAGGTATGTGTAGCCTTGTATAACAGGCAATACATTTGGTCTCCCACTTAGGCTAATTTGAACCAAACACTTGCTGTTTCAAATGTAGCCCATCTTCCAACTGTTTGGCTAAGACAGCTCAACTCACCTTTCTGAGATAAACATGTTTATTCGTTTGTTTGTTTTCCCATTCCACAGAATGGCCAGGAATACCCTCTCTCTACAAGTAGGCCCTAATACTCAGGAAAAGATAATTCATCTCCTCTTGGTTTTTGTCCAACTGTCTGTTTGTTTTGAGAAACCTATAGGGCATCCCATGCTTTAGAGGAGAATGTGCTCTGCCAGTTGCAAGAGAGTGCTGGTCTATAGGATAATGTCTTTTGTGCTATGGGGACCTTTATACAAAGAAGTGGGATGTGTGTGAACTTTCTTTGCATTTATTAATTCAACATCCATATATCAACCGTGTATAATCAATAAGCTGTCATCTTGTTGCATCAGTGGCTTTGTTTTATTCTGGCAGTTCTCAAATCTGCTTTGGCCAGGAACAGAATGGATCAAGCGCTGAGATTAAAACACTCCTTTTGCATTTAAATCCAGAAACACTGATTGCTCTTTCCTTTTCTCCATATCACTGCTGTCATCTAATTCTTCATGCAGTCACTTCTTAAGAACCAAACTACCCTTAGATCCTTCCTTTTTAACTTCCATAGATACAAGCAGGGAGAGCAATCAGGACTGGATCAGGGATCAGTGGTTGGTGGAGAGAATCTAATTCTTCTTTCACCAGCTGTGACCTCCTCTGAAATCTGGCCTCACTGTGTATGATCTGGAATGAAATTGATCCAGATTATCCCTACAAGCTTACTTTTGAGTTAAAAAAAAAAAAGACACAGTTCATGCTACATATTAAAAGTAATTTTATTTCAACCCTAAATCTGTCAGCCACCTCTTTTCCCCAGGATAATAAAAGGAATGTCTATCACATAAACCAGGCTAATTCTAGTTGTGCATGATTCAAACTTTCTTCAGACAAGAATTAAGTTTATAGTCAATTATGCCTCAAGTCGCTACAACTGTGTAACTTACATAATAAGTTAACTCTATTAACTGGCATAACCATTCTGACTTGAAAATGCACTTTTAAAACCACTGAGTGTATTCTCACCACACCACACTAAATTATTATGAATTTGGGTAACACCATTAATGTATCATTTCTGACAGCCGTTTTTAAAAGATAGGAATCTGTTGGTCTGAGTTTCCCACCAGGCTATCAAAAAGAAGTGAGGGGTTTACTTGTAAGCAGAAATATTATTTCTAATTTTAAGCATTTCTAAGGCTGCTTTAAAAAAATTAAGAATAGAAATGGAAATGGAGACTCTTCACCATCACTTGGGATAAACTACAAAGTGACAGTTCCCCCAAAATGGGGGAGGGGAGGCCTGGGAAATTCTATGACTATTTCCTTTTGTTATTAATGGTTGTGATTCTCAGATTTATCAAGAGATAATTGACCTTGTCAGTGTTAAGTCATTTCTGTTTTGCTCCAGAACGCTCTGACTCCTTCAGCGATCAATTATTTCCCAGCTAAGCCAAAAAGACAAGTTTTTGGAGCAACTGTAGAATACTAAATACAAATAATCAAAACTGTGTGTGAGTTTCAGGTGGAAAGTCATTTTGAATAACAAGATGACTGTCGGAATAGGATTATTCAGTTTTGGACATAATCTCTTATGTTATGACAGCCAGGCATCTGCAGCATCAAAATAACCAGGCTGTAATCAGATTCCATGCCTCGCAGATTCATAATCCTTATTTGGCAGAAGGAAATGAAGGCACTGTGGCTTTTTTCTTTTAAAGTTCAATTATGGTTCAACTGCAACTGAAGTTCTTCTGTTTCAATAAATGTTCTAGAGCTGTTTTGATTCACACTCAATCAAACAGTTCTGTTCTTGTACGCATGATATAAGCCTTATTATTTATACTGACCATTTGCACAGCTGAGATGTTCTCCACTCTTCCTCCCCATTTAGGATCTGTGATTCATTTTAATAGGCCCTCGTTGAGCCTTATCTCTACTCTGTCTGTCATTCTGTGTTTATCCTATTTCCTATTTTCCTACCCCAATTCCCAGTCCTACAGTTTTCAAACACACTCTACTATATTTTACAATGTGTAGTTTTCCACCATATCATTGGCAGAAAACTCATGTTAGAGATACCAAATACATTCTACGTTACTTGCGTTGTATTCTCACCTCTAGCAAAACCATGCTCAGAGGTCAGCAGTTGTATAAACTACCAGTGCAAAAATGTTTCAAGGTATGCAAGGTGCTGAAACTATTTGGGTGATAGGTTTCAGAACCTTGGCTAGCTCCCTCAAACTTCAGACTAAAACCTGACCCAGATCCATCAACTGTCTGATTCTCTCTGTCTGTATATCCATCTTTCTGTCTGTAATACTTATCTATCGTCAGTCAGCTCATCAGGGTCCCTTAAGCACTGCACAACAAATCAGATTTTTTTTTTAATGATAATGTTAAAACTTAATCAAGACAGTTCCAAAAACTAACCCTGGCTGCTGGTAATACTTATATAATAGCTGGACCCTTGGAATTTAAGAAATGCCTAGACTGTGATCCATGTCCCCTTACCAGGTCCAAAGTTGAAAGAAAAGGTAGAACATGTTTGGCACTTGCGTGGCTCTTCATTTTCCATGTCAAGAATGTGGAGTGAGTTTGAAGCCTAAGTATATTCCACAAAATGCATTTTGAATTATATATGGGTGCCAGATCTGATTAGTAAATGTACAGGCTGGAGAGAAAGCATAACATCCAGCTTCTCAGCACTATAAGAAATACTAGAGATTAAAAATGCTCAAATGATGCTTCCTGCCAGGGAAGATTAAGATGTGCAAAGGCCCTAAGCTATATCAAGTCTAAGATGCCCTGTTGGACTACCAAAAAAAGAAATGTACATTATCCTAACAATTATGTAAAACTGGCAATGTAGTAATCCTCTCTGGGTTGTTGTTTTTTGTATTTGGAGCCCCATCTTAATCAGAAGCCCTAAGCTACAGCTTACTTGGGTTCTGCGTAAATCTGGCCCTGCTTCCTATAACCTGTAACTGTTGACGTTAAGCACTGAGTGTCAGCAGGTGGGGGGGGAGTTTTGGACACTGCTGTGAAATAACTACCACTTTTGAACCAATCAGAACAAAAGCTTGTGTCAGCCCCCACAATGCTAGAGAGCATGGATTTTTCATTTTGATTGAGCTCTGACAGATATGCAGAAACTCTAGCACTGGGGTGGGAGAATGATATATAGTGACAAATGCTACTGTCAGAAATCTAACAAGCTGAGCCATGAAATAGACACTGGGTGAATCATTTTCCTTCTTTTCTTTTTGCCTCTGCTTTTTTTTAAGCAATATCAGTACAGATTAGGATTTTGACTTCCTCACAGATTAAATTGATTTGGGCTGTATGTTCTAAAATATCCAACATCCTACCTTTGAAATTGAAGTTGGTAGCATTTTCATTCTAATAACACAGTCAAGCAGGGGAAACAGGTTTCAAATATGCGTGAGCATTGACAAGAGACTGTGAGGAAAATATGGTTTCCCCGATTAGGAGAGTGATAACTGATGACACAGTCCAACAAGACGGAGGCAAGTAAGCAGAAAGTGTGTGTGCATGTGTGTGGTATTTTTCCTAACTTCTTCCATTTTTGCTCTTAATCTTAAATGCAGGGCACAACATCTTAAAAATGAAAGAGCGTACAGCTGATACTAAAACAATATTTTGCCTTTTTATGCTGTTCAGATTTCTTCACAGATGTTACGTTTTTGTCATCTTCACAACAGGCCTGCTGTTGTCATGCACAAGCACCTCACTGTTGCAATGACGGAATAGGGTAGAGAGATAATGCCTTGCCTCTGTTCAACTCATAGTTGTGCTGTGATTCAATCCAGGGGCTTTGTTTACCCACAATACCAACAACTTGGAAACACTATTTTTTTTTGTAACTGACCATGCTGAGCGGGGTATTCTGGCTGTGGTCATACAGGGGGGAAAAAGGTAATTTCATCGAGTTCCATTACAGCAGACTAGGGGCCCATTCACATTACATAATTATAGCACTATTATTCCACTTGAACTGCTATGGTTCCATCCTATGGAATGCTGGGATTTGCAGTTTAGGGAGGGGCATTTAGAATTCTCAGTCAAAGCACTCATGTATCTCCAACCAAACTATAAACCTGAGGATTCCATAGGATGCAGCTACAGCAGTTAATGTACAATCATAGGACTATAATTTTGTAGTGTGAATGGTCCTCAGTTATCAGAATGCCTATCAGAAATAGTTGCCTCAGGCAGCAGATTGGGGATGTCATGAATGGACATCAAAGCTTTTGTTGTTGTTGTTGTTAATAAGTTTTATGTGACAGTATTTTGAATTCCAAAAATGGGAGAGTGGCACTTGTAAAATTCTTTCCATCAGGTAGCAAAGCAACTTGGCTAACTTCAGATACTATGTACTTTGACTTTTAGCGGGGAAGGATGGGCTGATTTGCTGCTCAGCTGCAGGCAGCAAGATATTTTGGGCTGTCCTGCTGCCTATACTAAATTAACCTGAATTCCTACACTACTTGGTAGAATGATATTTTGCCGGAAGGACTGAAGACTGTTAAAATACTAATTAGTGTTTTCTGCATTGGTTGTCTATAATGAAGCTTCGCTGTTCACTAAAATATGCAATCAATCATGATAGTTGCATATTTCTGTGTCTGTTTAAGAATATCAAAGCACAAATCAGCTCACATCTGGGGTGAGAGAAAATTTCCATGCAGGGCTTAATTTTAGCCAGGATCAAGCTAGATGAGAAACTTTAATGAGCGCCAGATATTAGACATGTTAATAGTTTGCCTAGGTTGAAATCTGGGGACAAACTTGCAAATGTCTAAAACATCTCAAAGACTTCAAAGAAAGCAAAAACTAACCATCATCATCATCATTATCGTCAGAAGCTAAAGGGATTTGTGGCAGTTATCCCATGTGGTCATGCAAGAAATTTGCAAAAAAGAGAAACCAACATTATTAAGGGACGGGGAGAACTCTTGGGGGCTGTTTGGTTTAAGGGGAAATTGTGAATCAGAAACATGTGAGAGCAGTAATACTAATGTGTACAGTGTGAAGAAAATGGGAAGAGAAACTTCTGTCACAATACTAGAAGCCAAGGTCCTCCAATAAACACAAATGGTGGCCAGATGAAGGAGAATACTTTTTCACATGGTGTACAGTTAAACTGTGAAATTTGTTCATTACCAGAAGCAATGATGGCTGCCCACTTGGACAGTGTTAAAATAGTATTGAATAAATTCACAGATGATGTGGTTATCATGAACTATTAGTTCCTGATACTGGCTATTAATCATTGGATGGAACATATATTATCACGTAGAAGAGGCAGTGTGCCTCTGCATATCAGCTGCTGTGACACATGAGGAGGAGGGCACTGTTTTACTTATATCCTGTTTGTAGGCTTCCCACAGCCAAATGATTGGCCATTACAGGAATAGAATGCTGAAGGAGATTGGACCTTTGGTCTGATGGCTGTTGCACCTCCTAACCTTAGTTGAAGCTTCTCAGTTAAGTCCCCTCAGTTCCTTTATCATCTCTACCTTTTCAGGCTGGTAACTGGATTATTGAAGACAGGAAGAAGTCTAAGAGAGTTCCCTGTGTCAGTGTGGAACTCAGTTCCAACTTTTGCAACCCTAAGGCAAACCTATTATAGTATTTTCTTGGCCAGATTTATTCAGACAGGGGTTGCCTTTTCCTTTTTCTAAGACAGAGAGTGTGATTTGCCCAGTATCATCTGGTGGGTTTCCATAGCCAAGTGAGAATTTGAACTCTGGTCTCCCAGAGTTGTAGTGCAACACTCAAACCACTGTACCAAATTGGCTCACTGACTGAGTCTATCCATCCGTAATGTGGTCTTTCTGTTTTCCTAGTGCATTCCACTTTGCCAAACATTATATAAATATACATTTTAAATTTTAAATTCCCTTTCTGTGATGGAAAAAATCTGTTTCATTTTTTTTTTACATTTGGATTTTTTGAATCCAAAGTTTATTCTGTCTCAAATATGTTAATATTGGTAAACTCTTCCACAATGATGTAAAAAGTGACTCTCTCCCATTTGCATTGGCCAAATTTCATATGTGCATCTATTCTCAGTACATGCCTTCCATGAAGACCTTAAAGATGAGAAGCTTCTTGGAAAAAGAGACACAGCAACCTTAATTCAGCTCTGAGGTGGTTGAATATACAGGGATTCAAACCTAGACTTTAAGAGGTACGTTCTCAAAGCATTAGGTTTCATTTTCTCCAACATTTAGATCTTTAAAATATCAAGATCTTACCAACCATTATGGAATTTCTATAACTAAATGTCCATCTCTACCTTCTGGTATGGGTAAATTCTAAGCTTGGAATATTTAACAACATATGCTGATTTGGACATAAAACGTTAAATTATGCAAAAGAGATGAGTCCTATCCTCCCTAGAAATCAGTATGTGGCGGCAGCAAGTTGTTTTGAGGAAGAGTTAGGAGTATCTAAAGCATATGGGTGACTTTTCTGCTTATCTGTAGAGGGCAGGACATTGTAGGGAGACCTCTATTTGTTACATGTTCCCTTTGGTCCTGATTTATTCTTGGGCTTGATACTGGTTTTGCTCATGAATCCTGGCTAACCATAGACAGAAAGCTGCCTACAGTCCAGCAGTGACTGAAAGATTCATATATTTTCTAAACAGCCCAACAGGAAGTCTCAGGAAATATTGATAGCAGTTGTTACTCAAGCTGTGCACTGTGTGCAGTTTGCTTTTAGAAAAGGATGAACTGTCTAAAGCTTGCTTTGAATTAATTTGAAAATGATCTGAGATTTTTTAAAAAGTGGTTTGCAAGATCATGGCGGTTTCTCTGAGATATTGTGAGAATGCAGAAAAAGTATCCTGCTTTTCTTTCTCTTGCCTTCCAAAAAAGATCTTGTAGCCAGTTCTCTTGAGGAATATAAAGAATAGTTACAAATTTTCTCATCATCAGTGAGAAAAGGATTATTGAAAAAATGTCAGCAGCCATGAGATTTTTCTCATTTCATGATTTTTTAATGGATATTTTGTGAAGGTATTTTTTTTGGGGGGGGGGTGTTTGTTTTTGCCTGAAAAGAACATTTGTATCTTTTTGTATCTTTTTTGTATCTTTTTTAAAAATGTATTTGGTACAAAATTTTATTTTTTTTGTATTTTTACCAAAAGTCCTGAAATGCAGAAAAAGAAATTATTTAAAATGTGCACACACTCTCGTAATCTGTGCTATGAAGGAGAAAGTTATTAATGGACTCGTTCAGTTCTATAAGGATGAAATAACTGAAGATCTGCATCTTTAGTTGTCACATACAAAAAGCAACTGTAATTTTGTTACTCTTGAGAAATGGAGAGACTAACGTTTTGAAAAAACAAAACTTTAATGGCAACTAACTATTTCTGAGAGGGAGCTTGGAATTATAACTGTAATAGTTTCCTTTATCTACCTGTTTGAGAGAGTCAAATGGAAAAAATAATCAACAATCAACAATCAGTCAAGAAGCAATCAACAGCAAAATGTTTATGTTATCAACAAAAGTTAATAGCAGTTAAGGCCAATGCTTCAGCAATCCATTTTTGGGACTTCTGATGCCTTGATGGGGCCCAGCAGCACTGGGAGGTGTAACTGCTAACAATATTCAGTTTCATTTTTCTTTCTTTCTTTTCAAGAACAATCAAATTGCTACCCAGCATTGCAAGGGAAGCAGGGTGGAGGGAGATTATTATCAGCATTATTGTAAATCATAAGGTGGCATTCAATGCAGTTTGAATTCTTGGTTTTTTCCTCCTTCATTCAAACACCTCACTATAATTCCACAGGTAAAAATAAACTCAACAGCTATCTGCAGAGTTTTCAAGGCTCTTCCAATCGCCCCAGTAAAAGTCAGGCTGTTCTGTTCCTCTGTTGCAGGCCTCACAGCAATTGTCCCCCTCCCACTACATCTATCATGCCATAAATATACCAGCTTGCATGCCCAGCAGGAGGTGTAGTTAACTGTGGTATAATAGGTCAGAAGGATGATGTCCCTCTGTGCCTGGGCTGTCTTGAGGAAACTGATGGGCTTCCACCCCATGCAGCTAATCTGGTGGACTGAAACAGATCACAAAATGAAGTAGCAGTGGAAAACTGTGACAAGAAACAAAATGCTATAAAAGCAAACAACTTTTAAAAAAAAACATAAATAGCGTTAACTGTGATGTGGAGAGATTTCCCTTCCAACTCATGGAACCTGTTATTAGAACCACCCACAGGTACTGTAGGAACCAATGCAAAGGAGCTGCACAAGAGACAAGCCTTGCCTTTATCGGAATCTTGCAGGCTTCAAAAGGCACAGCTGGTCTTGCGGCTTCAGCAGAAATAGACCAGGAAAGGAAATACGATGTTTGTATGTATGTATGTATGTATATAGATAGATATATATAAAATTAGTTTCTTAGTCCACATGTATCTTGTATCTAAAGTTCATCTGATAAATGTCTTTTGAAAAAATGCACACAAATCCAGACTGACAATCTGTCTGTAACCTCTACAGTGTAATGATATGGACATATATGTGCTCAACATTCAAGGATTTCTGTTCTAGAGAGGAGCTTAAGGTCATGATCTTTGGAAGAAATGCTCACCAATCAATGCATAGCAAAGAACTTTCCACAAGTCTCACAAGCTATTGGTCACTGATTGCTTGAGTGACTTGTCACTTTTGATTGCTGATACTTCTGGCCTTTTCATTTTACCGCTGTTGTTATTGTATGCCTTCAAATCATTTCTGTCTTACAGCAACCCTAAGGCGAACCTATCACAGGATCTTCTGGGGCTGAAAGTGTGTAATGTGCAATTATTCCTGTATATGTTGTGCCATGAGGTTACTGATAAATGGGATCCAGATTTTCCCAGGAAGAAATATTTAAGAATTGAATACTTCAAAAACAGTTATTTCTATACCAACTAATCACTCACTTTTTAATAAAAGAAATATAAAGTGTGTATGTTTGTATGCACACATACATGTATATGTGTGCTCTCAATTCACCTGTTGACTTATGGTGACCCCATAAGTTTCATCAGGTTTTCTTAGAAAGGAATACTCAGACATGGTTTTGCCATTTACTCCATCTGAAATATAGCCTACAGCACCTGGTATTCGTTGGCGGTCTCCTATCCAAGTGCTAACTAGAGCTGACCTTATTCAGCTTCCAAGATCAGATGGGAAATGGTACCTTTAGGGTATTTATATGGTTAGCTATGATCTAACAGAATCAGGTTAGGTGTCAGCAACAATGGCACACTTGCGCTTGTATGAAAGTGCCAAATACAAATGTTTACATTTGACTGTGGACCATACTAGCTGTGAAGTGCAGAAATTCACTCAACTTGAAGGAGTCAGGATCACAAATACATGGAGGTAGCTTGTCATGGAAGACCCCAAGAAAATTACCTCCTTGAAGAAGTTATTCATCCTGAGAAAGAAGCTGATCTTGCTACCAGAGGCAATTTCCCTCCCAGAGGAAATAACTCTGTAGGTGATCAATCACAGTTTTGCTTTTCTTTTATAGCTTTTAATGTGTTCCTTTCCTTTTCTTTGCTTGCCTTTTCTTTTCTTTTCTTTTCTTTTCATGCCTTGCCTTTCCTTTTCTTGCCTTGCCTTGCCTTTTCTTTTCTTGCCTTGCCTCACTTTTTTTTTTTAAGAAAAGACAAATTTCATCCATTAACATGTTTAACATCACTTACTTTGGCTGTACATTAAGTCATTTTCTACAAGTCAAACTAAGAGCCCACTTTGTAAGACACTGTTCTATTACTGATTGTATCACTGTTATGCATGCTTAGAGGATCAAATTATTGTTATAGCCCCCAATTTTTTCTCTAAGAATCAGGTTATATCTGTGTCATCGCTGGCAAAGATAAGGCCTCTGTTAATTTGGAAAATGTGGAGCTAAGACAGCTGTCCAACAAGATTTACATGGCATAATTTACATGACCAGAAAAAAGAGTGACCATGATGACTAGTACTATAGAAAAAACCATCACAAATTTTTCATTGAATAACTGAGGAGAAACAGTGTGCACAAAGCAGATACTAGGAAGAGACAGAAGTTCACAGATGTAGTGAATAAATATGCTGGGTAAGAAGAATAAGTGCGAATCCTTTAAAAATGATTTGCCATTTCAAGGAGCTCCACTGAACATATGAGCAGGCATTGTTGTTTGTTTTGTTTTTGGAAACCAAGCCAAGTCAGAAAACAGAGCATCTCTGAAAGATTCAGGTTTCAGGCAGCCTTGATTTTTTGGATTTTCTAGAGTAGTGGAGCATGTCATAAAGGTCAACCATAAGATTTTGAGTAGAGATTGTCAGCTTTACTTGCTTCTGGCTTCACCAATCTGGAAGACTGGCAGGACTAGGGATGTCCATGTTGCTCTTATACTTCAGTTGGAAAACTTGTTTCGGTAAAAGGTGAAATTAGATCATAGGTAACACGGGATATGAAAAGCAAAAGGTAAAAAATCACCAAGAAAAATTACTCACACAAAATGTTAGAAGATGCATTGTTGCAAAAAGTTGAAATACAGTAATATATATATATGTGTGTGTGTATGTATGTATGAAAGTATGCAGAATATACACACACAAATTTGTACTCAATCAGTGCAGGACAGGGGGCAATACAGGGTACTTAGAGATGAAGCCTTTTGTACTAATAATCTACCAACCTTATGTAACAGAATTTGTGGTAATCCCAATATTGGGATGTAGTCACATTGTACAACTATAGCACTTTAATGCCACTTTAATCACCAAGCTTCCTTCCTCTGGAATCCTGAGTTTGTAGTACTGTGAGGCACTTAGAATTTTCTGACAAAGAGCTTAATGTTTTGCTTCAGTGAAGGGCACTAGAAATTCAAAGGACCTAACTAAATCAAAGATCACACATTTCAGAGTGTGGAGATAGCCTTGATAGCTCTTAAGCCATTAACATTCCTTTCACTGCAAATTTCAATCTCCTTTAAATATTTCGCTTGGTGACTTCCTCCTGCATATTGTGGGCTATGCGACCACATTGCCTTCTTAAGTTATCAAGTCCCCTCAGCTCCTGAAATAATAAATGCTCTGTTTGGTCTCAACTTCTCCCCTCATTGATTCGTTTCCTTACTTACACTGAGTTAAATAACACAGATGTCAATTCAATTCATGTTCAAAGCATATAATTAGTTTCAAGTTGGCTTTTTGAAACAAGTGGAGAGAATGAAGATCTTCTTAACTAATGGGGAAACATAACCTCAAGCACTCACATACAGTGTTCAGAGGTCAGGGCTAAATACTGAGAAAATTAGGTACTGAAAAACAATTTAATTGAGTTGGAACAGCACAGGTCACTTGATTGTATCTTTACAGGTAGTGATTAATTCTTTTCTTTACAACGCAAGCTCAGGTCTTTCACACTAAGGAATTTGTAATTGCTGTTTCTTGCCATGAATGTATAATGTAGCTTTTTTTCATAAAGGTGTATTTAAAATCTGATTGTGATCCCAGATTTCATAAGAAATCTTAGAATCATAGAGTTAGAAAGGACTGCAAAGGCCATCTACTGCAACCCTCTGCCATAGAAGAATGCACAACTAAAGCACTCCCAAGACACGGCCATCTAACCCCTGTTAAAGACCTCCAAAGCAGGAGGGTCCATCACCACCCTCTGACGCAGTCTATTTCACTGTTTATCAGCTCTTGCCATCACAAGGTTCTTCCTACTGTGTAGGTGGAGTCTTTTTCCTTGTACTTTGAATCCACTGGTTTGTGTCTTCATCTCTGGAACAGCAGAACACATGCGCCCTCTCAATCTCCTAGGATACATGGCTTATTGCTACAGTTCAGTGGATCTCTTTCATTAGCAGGCTTCCTAAGTCACTTCAAATTATTTGTTTTGCCTTTGTATCCTAAAGTGCAGTCCATCCTTCATATATGTAGAGCTTCCGTTCCTGAGACCTTCACATAAAACAAAAAAAGTGTATGTTCCATCCCATTGTCAATGGACACAACATGAGCACATCCACGCTGGCACAGGCACACACACTGTGTGTCCATTGATGATAAGGGGACATGAGGCTTCACATGACCTTACATTCATGTGTGCAGAGCTCCCACCAGCAGAAGATGCACTATGTATAGGGAATTTCCCTTCCATAGAATTACAGGGCATTTCTGCACTAGACTGTTACAGTGCTATTATTCCAGTTTCAACATCCAATGGAATCCTGAGGCCCCTCCCTTAACTGCAAACCCCAGGATTCCACTGGATGTGGAAAGTGGAATAATAGCACTGTAATAGTCTAGTATGGAAATGGCCACAGGTGGAAGAGTCCTGCATGGATATGGCAGTCTCTGTACCAGATCTGGGAATAATACAGTCTTCCAGATGTTGTTGGACTGCAGTCCCAAGCGTTATTTACAATTGGCTATCCCTGGTAAAGCTGCTGGGAGTTGCTGTCCCATAAAATAACTCCATTATACATAAACAAGCACATCTGTTTTGAGTGTGTCTGTGCATGTGCACACAAACCTATCTGTATTGGAGTGGGCAAAGTGCAAGACTCAAGACTATTTCAGAGCCCAGAACCACTACAGTCTTTCCAGCTAGCCCCTTTTCGGGCTAAGAAAAGGTGAATTGTCTCTCCTGGAAGGCACCAGAAGTGGTAATTCAGCTTCTAAATACGTTGCGGAATCAGCTGCACTATTAATTAAAAAAAACAACAACACTTTTTTTGAAAACAGAAATAAACTTCTGTCACTTCCAGTTTTATCATGTTTGGCAGACTTTACAACCTCTGCAGGTCCAGGGGCAAAATAATAGTCCCAGATCTGCCTCAATGGTCTATTCCATTTATTGTATATACACATCTGTATGTATACATGCAAGTAAGTTCACTTTAGTTGACTTTCCCTGGGGAGCTTTTTGTTGCTTGGAGTAGAAAACAACTTGGTGCCCTCCAAATGTTTTCATTAGAACTCTCATAATCTCTTATTGTTTGACCTACATGCTAGTACTGGGACCTAAGTTCCCTACCACTTAGACCTTCTATTTATTTGGTGTCCTTTGAGTTGAGAACATTTATAGGAAGGACTGGCAACTTCAGTGTGTCTGAAGGCCAATTCCAGAACCTAAAAGCTACCATGAACCAACAACATGCTAGTTTGCACCACAGATATTCAGTATCCCACTAGACTTCCAGGATAGAATGGCGTCATGCAGTCTGGTCCTTTAAATAGCTCAGCTAAGAGAAGAGGCACTGGATATGGTAGGAGCCAGTTTGTCACATTGGAAACTGGCTAAAATTGTCTCCCTGGCATGGGAAACTCAGAGGATTACCCACATGGTTTGGATTCCCAGTCCTGGCACTCAGGGGACACAGAAGGTGTCCCTGGAAGAATGGATTGAAGGAGACTGGGATGACAGATGAGCCTCACCACCTACTAGTAGCCATTTTTTGATATCAGTGATACAAAACCAATTTTCTTAACCTCTAAGTAATACACGATTCTACATTTAAGGAAGTTCTCCAGCTGCTGGGAATAATTAACTTTGTCAATAATACTTCTGCACTCTCTGTGTGAGCAAAAACATCTGATTTAAACTTTTTAGTTAACAATGAGAACTGTGTTAAAACCACAAGAAACGCTAAATGCACTGGTACCTTAGAGGCATTAACTCCCTTAATTTCTACTGACAGACTCTTTTTAATGTAAAAGATTTAAAGACTTAAAGATTTTAACAATCCATAACCATGGGAAGAATACAGATAAGTTTCAAGGACACTACTGCTGGGTGGAAAACAGGAAGTGAACTAGCTACAAACTCAGGAGATCTGAGTTTTACCTTCCTGGAGAGTGAGTGCTGAAGTGCATCTTAAGAGAATTCTGTGGTGAAATGTACTGACCTCTAGAAGTCTAGTGGAAGAACTGCAATAGAAAATATTTCTTTTAAGTAAAGGGTTTGACAGGTGTCAAAATGGTTTCACAGTTGAAATCTAAGCAGAAACAAGCAGCAAGTGTGCAGAGTTCAAGAAAAGGATCAGTTGAACAACCCAAAGATACTGATTTAAATCACATTATTTTGGCAGATTAAATGAATAACAGCAGATATTAATCAGATGAGAAAAGATTTTAAACAAGATCTGAAGGCTGAATATCCTTAAATTCATGGTTGAACATAAGCATATAAGACAATCTTTGACTCAGATAATAACAGAGATCAAACGGATAAAAAAATGGTATTAGTGGTAGATAAGACTCTGAGATTGGAAGAAGTGACTGAGAAATTATCTGTGGATCAAGAACAGAACCTACATGCCATGGCTTTACTTGACCTGAAGGAAAGAAAGGGATCCCTCAGATTTGAAGGAATAGCAGAAATGCAAAAAAATAAAATAAAAAAAGTGAAAATATATATGGAAGAATGATTGATGCTTTGGCTGATCTCGGAAAGACAGAGAGAAGAACTCTACTGAGAACTGGATAAAGTGTACAGATTAGAATTCTGGGTGTCACAACAGAGAAACCTGCCTAAAGATATGTTTGTCTACTTTGTGAGAAGACAGGTGAGAGATCAAGTCCTCCAACAGCATTATTTAAATAAAATGCAGATTGATGGAACTGAATTGTATGACCTGGCTGGAATGGACAAATTTATCATTTGTATTAAAAAAGAATCACTGAGTAATCTTTAGAAAGATTGGGATACAATTTTTGCATACTTGAGAGAGTATTCAGGGGAGGTTTGAATTTTGAAGATCTCAATGAACTGAAGTGAATCTTAGTTATACAACGTTAAAAAAGTACTGTATTGACTAGTGTATAAGATGCACTTTTTTCTCCCCAAAATACCCCTTAAAAGTGGGGTGCATCTTATATGCTGGGTGCTCATTGGAAGCTCTCCTTTCACCACCCCCACCTGCTGAGGCTAAATGTATATGAAAGGAAGGAGGTGAAAAGAGGATTTCCACGAGGCTCTGCTGTACTGGCTCCATCCTCAGACCCTCCTCTGCCTTTTCTAAGCATAAAGAAAATGCCTAGAAAAGGCAGGAAAGGGTCTTGAGGAGCCCGGCGCTGGCACTGTCTCTGCCCCTGCAGTGGTTCTCAACCTGTGGGGCCCCAGATGTTTGTGGACTTCAGCTCCCAGAAGCCCCAGCCACTATGGTCAATGCTCAGGGCTTCTGGAAGCTGAAGTCCAAAAACATCTGGGGACCCACAGGTTGAGAACCACTGCTCTAGAGCCTCTCCTGTCTTTTCTTGGCAGGGGAGGGGCTGAGGGGTGAAAGGAGCACTGCCTCAATGCTTCTTTAGACGTCACCCCTCTTTTCTATCCATTTTGCCTTGATGGAGAAACCTCCCACTGAGCTGAAATGAAAGGGAACAGGAAACCTTGCTGCCATAGTAAAAAACGTTTTCCCAAAAAATAACCACCAAAAATGGGGTGCGTCTTATATGCCGGTGAGTCTTATATGCCGGCAAATACGGTAGATTTATTACTTTATCTTATAACCATCAGCTGAGAGTCTGAAAGTCATGTGCCTATCCTGCTAGCCCCATTTTAGTTTAGTCTTAGTCATTTTGAGTTCAGTTTTGATAGTTGTTCTGTGTCTGTTTTTGCTCTTTTTTAAAAAAAAATCCTCATGTTTTATTGTATGTATCTAAATTTTATACTTATTAAAAACATTTTTAAAAAATTTCAGTACCACAGCAACATCAGAGATGAAGAAGAAAACACTTTAAACTAGACCACAAGGGGAGTATATTTCTTATTTTAAAGAAGGTATCCATGAAGCTTCCAGGAGTGTTATTCTCTTTTAAGATAATGTAGATGCTCCCCATGCAGCTAGCTGAGAAATCAGAAGACATTCTTTCATGCCACTAAATTTTGAAGTTGCGCTACCAAATTCCAAGCAGAGAGGTTCAAGAAGCCTCCATAGGTGACAGAAATGAGCAGGTGGTTGCATGCAACCTACAGACTATGTTTTCCCCACACTATTTATAGATTTCAAGGAAGGAGGAGAAAAACTGAGCCATGTTGGGTTGCACATAAATAAATCACAGGCATCCAGAAGATAAATCCAAAACTATGGGTAAAGGTAAAAGTCAGTAATTAAATGTAGATGTGCCTGAGAGAGTCTTTAAGAATCAAACAAAATTACATTAATAGTTTTATGCCATAATTTGGGATTAAAGCTGAATAAATTCATGGCAAAACTAGCTTTCATAATGGAAAATCATCAGTTCAGCATACTGACAAACAACACAGAATCATAATTCTACATCAACCTGTGAAGTTATCAGCATGTCAGCAATTATAATCAGGACACAGAAATATAAGAGCATATTGGTGGGATGTCATTTTTGTAAATCAGTAGATTAAACCGCTTGGCAAATGGCAAATATCATTGAAGCAATTAATGTTTGTTCATTATCAAGGAAAAGAAAAAATATACAACTAACAGCTGTGCTCCCTCCCCACACACCACATACAAACCATTGTACAGGCTTGAATTTATTTCACACCAAGCTCCTATATAACAAGAAATTTTACAACCTTGCATTGTGGCTTCCTGAACAGACTTTCATGTGTGGCCTCATGTTTGTGCATCACACAAAATGACTTCACTTCAGTCGTCATTGAAGGGGGGTTGGCAGTGGTCTGAACAGAAATGACGGATTCTTGGCACACTACTCATACTGAAACTTGAGTTTAACCTCCAGGATACTAACTAGGACCCTCATTCCTGCTTTGCTACAAGGATCCTGCACCCATATCAATGCTCTAGAACAAGAACTTCTTCCACTATTCATATGTTAAACTGCTCATCTCAGCTTGTATGTAAAACTTGTCTCCCACTTTTGTTCCTTTAACTATTCTTTACAAACACCCTGCCACTCCATCACCATATCCACTTATTTTACATTTCTCTTACTATTCACACTTTCTCCCCACTATATATGTATACCTATAGAAACTTCATTCCATATATATAATAGACTGGAATCTGCAAAAGCTTCTGCAAGAAGTTTCTTTTTCTTGGGTGGTACAGGATTCCCCTATATCTGTTCGTGCTGAAACACATTAACATGGCTTTGTTTTGAACACATCATGTTCTTTATTTTTCTTTGTTCACTCTAAATCACTTGTTTTTTTGTGTGTGTAAATCACCCACTGAGTCATTTTATCCCTCCTCCAGTTATAGGAGTAGCAGCTGGTGCCTCCCACATCAGTAGCAAATCCACTGCAGGTTCTAATCTGAACTTTAAGGCTGTGCACTGAAGATGCTGAATCTAGTTGAGGGGATGGAATTCAGCATCTTGGATGGTTTGTTTGTTTAAAGTGCCAAGTAAGATACAAAGTGGATTCATCACCCTGCTGATGTGGGAGCCACTAGGCTTTCCTGAAGAATCTGAAGATTCTGTTAAGGCAAAATCTGACAGAGAACAAGTAAAAAGAAATGAAGTACAATCATTGCTATCAGTATTCCTAATTTCCTAACCTATGAAGCTATCATTTATAGGAAGAAGCCACTTAACATTGATTATTTTTTGAAGGGCAAATTGAGTATTTTAAATATTCAGAGGACATCATTGTTTCCTGAAAACTATTTGAATTATTACCAGACAAGAAATTGTACTCTGCATTCCTTTCATGTTCTAAATTTTACACTTAGAGTGTACTTATGACCCACATATATTAACTGATGCATGTGATTCCTCCTAGAGTGGAGGTATAGACAAGATGACAAGAGATGGGGCTGCACCAATATTATGGAATAGCTTGTCACAGAAATTGTCTGTGGTTTCTTCTCTGGCTGCTTGCTGACAATGGCTGTATTCTACCCTGTTCTCTGTTCTGAGTTATTTTTATATTTTATATTATTTTATTTTAATTATATCTTACCTTGATGCTGGGTAGAGACTCAAATCAACTCACAACAAGACTTTACTAAAAGATAAATAAAACACAATAAATTATTTTATTAAAACTCAATTGAATTGGCTATTATATTAAAATTGAAATTGAGCTGGATAGTTCTGAAACAAAGACAATTTCTGCACTAGACTGTTATAGTGCTCTTATTCCACTTTCAACATCCTATGGAATCCTGGGGTTTGCAGTTTAGGAATGGCCCTAAAAGATGTTGAAAGTGGAATAATAGCAGTATGACAGTCTAGTACAGAAATGTGGAAAGATCCTGCATTAGGACCCTTCTGCATGTAGTTACAATATGTCTGTCTCTTTAGCCACCAAATCCAACTTTGCAGTGGAGCAGAGCAGCCATTTCCAGGTCAGTAGAGTGCAAGAGGAGGAGCAGAGCCATGTCCAGGTATTTTCCTTTAGCTTAATGCACTGTAAAAGGCATCCTCTTGGACCCCATGGGAGTCCTCAGGAGGCCCCTGAGGTCAACATGATTGCTGTGCACCCAGCTAATGGAAAATAGCAGGACATAGCTCTGCTTCTCTCTTGCTGCCTGCTGACATGGAATTGGCCATCTTGGGGGAGATGCTGCCACAAGGAAAAAGTGTCATGTGAGGATACTGCATGGTCATAACAGAAGTCCAACCTCCTCAACAAACAAGTGTTACAATGGCATGAAGTAGACTTAGGCTGCCAAAACCCACTAACAGAATGCTAGCTAAAAGCTGTTCCTAATACTGTACAGATAGCCCTCCATATTCATGGAGTTCAGGGGCATAGGACTCCCACAAAAGTAGGAATATCATGAATATTTCTAGGCCCCTCTTTCCTTAGGTGCAGCAGGGGCATTGGGAGAGAGTTCATAGTACCAAGCAGCTGTTGGTGGAGGAGATCTATCCAAAGAATTATTTCAGATTTACCCAACAAATTATTTCAATTTCCCCCTTTTTACTTATGTGTGGTTTTCTCTCTCTCTCTCTTTCTGTGTTTTCCTTTAAAACACCAAACCATTGTTTCTTTCTTTTTATTTTTCCTTTCCTTTTTCAGAGGGGAAAGAAGCAGCATGCATTGGGAACTACGGGGGAAAACTTTGACTTAACCACTAGCAAATGCCCTTGGTTTGCTAGGCTTGCTTGGAGGTAAGGAGGGAGGACAAGAAGGAGGAGAAACCACCTTGTGTACTTTTTGTCCCAGCTCAGCAAGCTGTTAAGGTAGCTGCTTCCATTGGTTTTCTTCACTTCTACCCAGCAAAATAGCTATTTTGCCTGCACTGGTCATCCATCTTCCCTCCTTCTCCCCACTGCCCCACTCTCATTCTTTGCTGCCTTTATCTCTCAGGCCCAAAGCTTCATGATCAAGAAGAGGGCTCACCCTGCTTCTGATGGCACCCCAGATGAAATATAAACCCTGATTCATCTTTGACTGCAAATGCAAAGGTAAGGAGAGTGGTGATGCTGTGTGTTTGTATGTACCTGTTTCCTCACTATAATCAGGCTCTTTGGTGAGCCATGGCCATATGAGGGAGCTGCTTACTTTGGAGGTGGAGGAGAAGGGGCAGATGTTCTATAGAGGTTGCACTGTAACCCTTTGTTTTCTCTGTGGGTGGGAGGGAACTCCACCATTAGACCTCTATGAGGTAGCTAACTAGTTCCCATCCCATCTTCTATCCCTCCTTCTTCTGTTTCTTCTTCAAATCCTGGCTGCTTTGCTGATCAGCAGCTGGATGAAGCTAGTGTTGTGCATATTTGTGTGTGTACTGTATGCAGCACACAATAACAACAGTATATTTACACAAATATCAAATCCTCAAACAATCAACTCCACAAAAGCTAAACCTGCAAAAGTGGAGGGCCGACTGTACAAGGATACAGGTCCCTCAGTCCATGTGCTCCTGTCTCTTGGAATTCATATTTATGCAGCATATCTACTGCTTACAAAAACAAGCACAAAATTATGATAACCTTTAATATTCTTCTATATAATGCACGAGGAAGAGACGTCATTCATGCTTTCACATTCAGTGGTCCAGCATTAAGGATTTTCTAGTGCCCTGACATTAATGTATCAACCCGCAGTAGCTTTGCCAACAGTGAAGAGAACCTGTGTTTACCCTAGAACCTATTTCAGAAGGTTTGGCTCAGTGAATATGTTTAAATCTCTAATAAGAACAAAATGTATTCCAATTGGATCTGTCGGCTTATTGCCATTTTTTTTTTGTAAAAAAAACACACCCATATGAATACATGCAAACACTAGCAACAGGAATCATTATAATAGGCTATGAGTAATTCTTTTTTTGTCCCTTTTGTAAGCCATGTTTCCTAAAGCACAGAAAAACAAAGCAGAGCACAATAGCAACTATAGGTAGATCTAGAGTCTGTCTTCTGTGGACAAAAAGGCTCACAGAAGTTGTTTCTGCCTGATTTCGAGGGATTGTCTCCCAGCACACCAAGGCTTACTCCAGTGAATGGAATGGTCCCAGTTGTCTGTGTAACATTTTCAAGGCTGAATCAATGCAGAACAAGTGGTGCCAAAGCCTCCTTCTGCCAGTCTAGGTTAAACAATGACTTTTAAAGCTTAAGCACTCAAAAGCATGGTACTGGCCGCATGATTCTGTCACCTTAGCTTTCATCCATATCTGATTCTCTTAATCCAAAATTCTTTCAGTTCCAAATAAGAAGAGATTTGTAAACTGGGAAGAGATTACAAATGGCTTCCATATCAATAGGGAAGTGAATCCGCTCTGTGTTTAAATGTGACTTTTAAGGGATATGTCCAAGGTACTGAACCTGTTTTGAGAATAAGGTTTAGCTCCTTGGATAACTTCATTAAAGTTTGGATTAAAACTCAAAATGGATTGATATGGAAGCCAACGACTGCCATTCAGCTTGGGTAATTTATTTTCAGAAGAAACTGAAATGAAATGTTTATCCTTTTCTCCTTTCTATCCATCCATCTGGCAAATAATCCCACAAAAATTGGTGTTAAAGCTGCTTATGAATGGAATACCATTAAAAATACTTGGATTCTTTTCTGTATGTGAGTGCGTGTGTATAAATTTATTTGAATATTCTACAGCTTGAGGTTATTCTGTCTCCATTACAGTAGATGTTACTTCTTGGAAAGCTTACTTTAGTTATTTGTACATTTGTACAATGCTAGGAAAAAAGGTTCTCTCATTAGTGGAGAACTGAGGTGAAGCACTGCCAATTCTAGCTACATGCAGCAGTGCAACAAAACAGTCCTTGAACTTAGAGATACCATGAACAATGTGCAATCCAGAGCTTGAAAAGTTTTTTTTTTAAAAAAAACTACAGCTCCCAGAATTCCCTAGCCACACTAGTGCTTACTAGGAGGAGTGGCAGGTTGTGAAAGCTGTGGTGGTCAAAAAAAAAAAAAAAGGGAATCTTTCCAAGCTGGCATGCACAAGGAAACTGATGCCACCTCTGTCCTTGAAACCATTTGACCATGAAATCATAGGTACATCTGAATCGGGGCTGAAATCCCACCTAATGTTGTTTGAGTGTTGGACTAGGACTATAGGAGACCGGGGTTTGCTCAACCATGGAAAACCAGGGTATGACTGTCTCTTAGCCTTAGAAGAAGGCAATGACACACTGCCAAGAAAACCCTATCACTGGGTTGCCATAAGTTGGAATCAAGTTGAAGGTACATAATAACAAAGAACCTTCTGGCAATATATACACCCATGCAGAATTCTTAGTTATGCTACTACAGAGTGATTATAAAAACATAAGTGTGTGCCTTCAATCAATATTCCACAGAAATACAGAATGGAAGCTATGGGAGAGGTAGAATGAAGAAACAATTAATGCAAAGAATAACCTATTGCTCATGGATTTCACAGGAGAAAGAAGCTGAACATGTTGTTTTTTCCTGATGATTAATGAGCCAATTCCACTGAATGATAATTATTATGCATATGCCAAGTTTGAAACTATAGTAAGAAATCTCAGGGGAAGGGTTGAAATTGATGGGGTTTGTTGTTGTTTTTGGAGTCTCATCAACACTAATAAGGTTTAGATCCTAAAATAAGTGAGTTGAAGGGAGTTCACAGAATGGAAGTTTTCTGTCCCTCTTTGCCATCTTTCAAGTTTTTTTAAAAAAGCCTCCCTGGGCAGCCAGAGTGATCTCAAATAGCATGGTATAAGTGATAGGTGAGTGCTGGAGGAGGGAGAAGCAAACCTTATGTTACCCTAAAACATGGGGAATCTTGCAGTCCACCAGCAGTACCAGCATATCCTTGGGATCTGGGAAATAATCAGCGAAAGGGAGGCCTGTGAAAGGAGGGTAACAGCGGGATCCAGTTAAAAATTAAAAGAGTATTTTATTGGAAGGTAATAGACACACACAAGAAATCAGGCAATCTCACAAACCATACAAAGCTTTTGAAGGAAAAGGTGAGAAAGACTGAATAGAGAGAGATTTTGGATGGAAGGGGTAACATGTACTGGTCCTGAAGCAGAAAATCAAAGAGGAATAGCTCAAACAAGAGTTTGAGGGCTGCACAGAGGAATGGGAATTTTGGGTGCAGTGTGACACCTCAAGTGCTAACAAATTACCTGGGCTGGAACTGGGGGTTTTATACTCTATTTCCCACCCTGAATGGGTGTGCATTAATTGCTTTCCTGCAGAGCAAAAGAAGGAGTCTGGAATGGGCTCATTGTCTTAATTGTAGGTAACAAAACATTGATGGTAGTCCTAACAGCCTCTTAATGTCTTGGTTGGGTAAGGTGAATGAGGAAGGTCTCTGTAGGAAATATACACAGCAAGGGTGTGGACAGTTCATTTACTATTGTATTTGGAGGTCAGGCCATCGAGGGGATTATCCCAAACCCATTAACATCAAGGATTTCTTTCTAATCCTTTTGAATTTATAACCTGGCCATGTCAGGGTTATCCTGACCCAGCACGCATTTATAGCCTGCCCTGCTACTGTGTGCTTTTACAATCATAAATATCCAGTTTTATAAAATGTTATTTCTTGTCAATTTTGCTGTCCTGCAGGATGGGGGACATAAGGTGTGGTAACACTTCCTTCTGTTAACTTTCTTAAGTGAACATTTCTTAAGATTCAAGTCTAGCTGGGAGAGTTTCCTTTCACTGCATCAACCCTGTGCAACCCATCCCACATTGTTTTGAATGTCCCCATACTCAGTCTCTGGAGAGGGCCTGGAGTTGAGATACTCAGCAAGGGAAAGAAAGAGTTGAAGTAAAACAATGCTCCATACCTTCTGCACTCTGCTGACCTTCCTGGAGTTGATCTGTAAGCATAGCAAAATAAGAACAGAAAATGCTCTGACATTCTTTTAAATGAGTAAGCGTTCTACACTGGCTGAGACAATACCTATTTACAGTGCAAATGTTTTTGAGATGTGAGATCTGTAGCTTAAAGACTGAAAAGAAAAGAGATTACTGAAGTTTAATGGCCTGTTTTTTAAAAAAGTAGAGTAAACAACATATGCAATTACTCTGTGGGGAAATGCTGCTTAATTAAAATAGAAAGTAATTCTATTAGCATACACACCTGCTGCTCATATGGTTCATTTCTTCCCAAAATAACTGAATTACTGAATAGAGATTGTTCTATAGTTCACCTAGTTAGTAGGGCTGCTTCAGCAGTTTGTCGCTGTTCTCCCCCTGGTGATTCATCGTTCTCTTAAAAATAGTTCTAAGACATTCAGATAAAGATCTGTTGGGAGTTGGCCATCAGCTGAAAGGACACAGTTTATCTTTACTGTTTAAGGGCCAAACTCAAAATCCACAGCTAGCTAACTTCATCTGTGGAAAAGCAATGCATATAAATTGTACTTTATATTCTACACTAGAGCTGAGCTAGTAAATCTGTAGACACTTATCAGCCATAGAATATAGCATATTCACCATAGTGGAAGTGGAGGTAATGGGAATAGGCCTAACCTTCTTCCTTGGCAGTTGTTATATAAGAATAATTAAAGACATAAAGAGGCTGAGCCAAATTAATTTCCCAGTTCTCTTCAGCACTCTCAAGCTGTTGCCATAATTATTCACCTCATGATTTGGGATATTTTTCTAGGGTTTTCTTATAAAGCTATATCATGGATTCACACTGAGGACTGGTCTTCATCAAGGGTGGGGAATATTTGGTACTCCAGACTTTCAGAAAGTCTCCCCCTCCCCCCAAATAGTAGCTTTTTGGAACAGAATGAATGAATGATTTTTTAAAAAGCAATGTAATTCATAAGAGCTACATCCCAGAGGGGCTTTATTATTAATAATAATTGTTGAAGGGGAAATGCAAATGTTTTACATAAAGAGCTTATTGCTATACTCTTGGGTCTGCAAAGTTAGAAATTATAAAAACATGGGAAACTCTGAAAGATTTTCCCTTCTAATCCTGCTTGAACCATGAATTGTTGTTTGTGATAATGGGATTTTCCCATTATCCAGGCAATATAGCTGAAGGGGGATAATTCCCTCTCCAAGCAAACAAGGGGTTGGTAGGGTATTGGGCTTAAGTTATATTTATTGGGGGTCGGTGTCACCGAAGGATATCAGAGATCATGAGAAACAATTACCCAGTCATCAAAACCAGATGGACAACAAGGTGAGAAGCTTCAAGACACTTCGAACAAGAAGTTCTAAAAGGACCACAAAATACTACAAGATGAGGGAGACAAAGGGACGTCAGTGAGAGACAAAAGACTGGCAGAAGGCTGGGAAAGGCTTGTTTAGACATTTGGTTCCTCACCACTACCACCATCCCAGCATCTGGATATAGTAGTGTCACTAGAATAGGAATGTCTTAGCTAGTCACATTAGGGGCTTATGTTCCTTTACACCTCTGGCTGCAATGACCTAAGTTTGTTTGTAACTTTGCAACTGCTAAGTAACTCCAGGAGGAAGATGCCTGCATGAAAAAGATATCTTTTGTTGATGTGTTTGCTTGCTTAGAATAAAAATCTAAAGATCTCCTCTGTCCATGTTCTGTCTCCATGTGTCTTGCCAGTTTGTGCACACAGATAGAATTCCCCTCTCCCATGGAGGGTGGGAGAGGAAAGCCTCTGTAGTTGGAGGTGCAAGCCTAATGCTTCTTTTCTCAGTGCCTTCCTATGGAGCTACTCCATAACAGGGATTGAAATCAGTAGGTGGTGGCAGCTACATAATATCCAAGGGCAAGGTTCCCATTTCCTACTCAAGAGCAGGAGACAAGATTGAGATTCCTTCACCTCACACTGTTACAGAAATTATACCTCAGTTTTATTATGTTTCTTCATGTATTCATTTGTGATCTGCACAGTTAGTAACAAAAGCACAAGACTCTTTCAATTGCTTGTGATTGGGAGGAACTAATGGTTATCAGATTCTTTGTTGTTGTTGTTTCACTTTCAGTTACTCATATATTCCAGTTGACATGCACAGAAATTCACTTCTTTTTAAAATATTCACAAACATACTTTAGTCAGTAAAGAAAATATATTAAATACATAGCTAAAAAATCACTTTCGTTTTGTTTATAAATTAATTCCTATCACCATTTTAGCAAAAACTGAACTAAACCTAAAAGAATACCATTAGTAGTCAATGCCACTATTAGCAACATGCCAGTGATTTTTGAACTGATAAATGTTGCTTCAACATTTAAAACAAAAAAGAAAAAAAAAGAAAGGAAGGAAGGAGAGGGGGGAAAGAAAGAAAGAAAAGAAAAGGAAGGAAGGAAGGAAGGAAGGAAGGAAGGAAGGAAGGAAGGAAGGAAAAAGGAAAAGAAAGAAAACAACTAAATATAGAAAAAAGAAAGATAAGTTTAAACTTAAGAAATAGAAGAGTACAGGGAGAAAATGTAATTGTTGTTTTATTTCAGTTCAGCTATGAAAATATATGGAGAAACCATATCAGTGAATTATCCTTATTATAATCAAATGCATTATGATAAGGATTTATTCTCTGAAACTTTTCTAAAAAATATGCATATATAAAATGCATAATATAAAAGGTGTGCTGCAAAATACACATGAATAGTCATAAATGAAGAAAAACTGTCTTGTGACTTAATCTTGCAACTTGATAGAACCAAAAGGTGAACAAAAAATGCAGGTAAGTTTGGGAAAAATGATAGACTTATCTTTATTCAGGACATGTCTGAATACATTACTTTATCTTCAAGGCAGGCTGTTTCTGCTTTGTAACTTGCCTCGTGCTGCCATGGAATTTTGCCTTGTGGACAGTCCAAAAAAGCAGAGAGAGCTTCACCTTGCAAACATCTAAGAAAACAATGTTGCAGAATGGTATGAATATCAGAGCTTGAAAAAGCTAACTTTTTAGATGACAGCTCCCACACTCTCCTAACCATCATGGGGGATTCTTGGAGATGTAGTAAAAAAAAAGGTAACTTTTCCAAGCTCTGATAAAAGTGCAATCCATTGAAAACAGCATTCATTGCTGTTCAAGGTAAAGTTTTATAAAAAAATTAACAGGTTTTATACGTGGAGGTCCAGCAGTGGATGGAAATACAGGTCTGAATCTTACAGGTAGTTAGAGTAGATTGAATCCACTGAATTAATGAGATTAACAAAAGTGTTTCCTTACCATTCAGCAATAGGTTCAGAGCTTCTATTCAAGTTGGTACTACCAGTGGGATTCAGGTCATGGTGCCAAGTTCAACCTAAAAGAGAATACTTTAGTGAAACCTACATTTCTTTTCATGTTGCCAATAAACTGAAACTAGTAAGCCAATAGTTATGAAGCTTCTAGAAGTGAGTGGTGGGAATTTACCTAAAATGACAAGAGGCATATCTGACAAGAGAGTTGAGACATCTGTGGGCAGGAGCTGCAAATGTGAGGAAGGCTGACGTTCATAGATTGGTCTGAACTGATCATCTACGTCTTTTGCTATAAGTCTTTAGTTCATAGGACAGCAGTTTTTCCAGGCTCACAGTGTAACATCTAGCAGAGCATTCTTTTTTTTCCTTTCAAAAGAAAAAAGAAAAAGAAAAAGAAGAAAATAGAGTGATACACTTATTGGGCAATCTACCCCTGAAAGACAAATATCTAAATGGGAAAGAGTGGCAAAACATGGCAAAAGTCTATGAGGAGCAAAGGTAAGCAAAAGAGAAACATAGCTTGGAAGTGTTACTGGAGCTTGGGAAAGAGTCACATTTTCAGGCTCTGAAGTGAAGATGTTTGGTATGCCAATGATGGCTGAAATCCTGTTGGGCAGTTATGAACGTGTAACCTAGAATTATACACTTATGAATGGTTCATATTGAGGATCCCCACATAGATCCTAGTTTAGGGAAAATATAGGGACTGTGAAAGTCCCCCAGTTCCCACGTACCATGCAGCAGCCAGTGGGGATCTGTTTCCCTGTCAATTGGGACGCAGGTGCTGATGGTCCCATCCCACTCCTCATTCAAGCAACTCCAGAACAGAATAGGATTGTGATAGGGTCCTGCTTCAGCCTGTTGCACTTTACAGGACTGGGTAGGAATATCAGTTAGCTGCTTCCTGATGGGAAAGGGAAAAGACCGCTGTTGATCTCAGTGGCTGCTGCTCAGTAAGTGGGGATTGGGGGGATCAGGACAGGATTCACTGTGTAGCACCACAACTATGGTGCTTACATCTTTATAACTTCCCAATAGGATTCTGACCCTTGTAACTGAAGATATTCCTCAAGTTCATAATCACCTACTATGAAATATTGATTTTGTACAGGCTATTGTTTCCAAACCTTTTAGAATCAAACAGGTTGTTAGGTCAAAATGTAGAGCAACTTTTTGCACACACGTGAAAAGCATTCAGACTCTCCTCGCCTCTTTGCAGGAAGATATACAGAAGTCCATTTCTCTGGGTTTAGGCTGTGGGGTGATGTTGCTGCATCTCCATCAGAGCCCAGATACTCCTGAGAGTATCCCATTTGGCAGGACTTTCAGGTCTCTGGTAAGATGGCCTCCATGGATCAATTAAGACCCAGTAATCATTTGGGAACTCTCTTTGGAGTCTGCAAAGCCACCCATCCTCCCTATAAGCAAGATGGAGTCATGCTAGTCACTTTTGAAGGAACTGAGTAGGTTTGAGGGTTATCCCTTCCTGGCCTGTGGAAATAGCCTTTTTTTACATAATCTGTGTTGCTGCTTGTTTGAATTTGCTTAGTTTGCTAGCTGTTTATGTTGTATCTAGTGTAAAATTGGGGCCTTGAGGAAGGATTTTGTTGTAGGAAACATTGTTAAGCACAATGAAAGTTTACCATCACAGCCCACCAACAATTTAAGGCCAACTAGCTAAAGGAGTAGGGTAGAGACATTGGATGAAAAGGGGTTTGATACATTTTCTCTTCCAACAGCAATGCAGTGGGGGTTGCACAACAGGTCTGGGCCCAATCTGTGATAAACCCACCTCAAAAATTATTCTGAGAGGAGCTTTGAGCCAGGGTGGTATGGTCCTTAGACAGAGACAGTGAATTTCCAATTATAGGAGGAACTATTTAATTTTGCTCCTAGCAGATCAGCTTAATTTCAACAGAGACATGTCCAGCTAGAATTTAGTTGTGTCTCCATTCTGGAAGATGCTGGCGTAAGTTCTGTTATGTAAGTCTCTTATTTTGCATTAAATTCTGACAAAGCATCTCTTGGCCATACAAGGAACTACCTTTCCCAGGAGACAATATTTTCAGGTACATGACACCATCAGTGTGTGAACACTGATAGAATTCTAAGCAAGGGAATATATATTTTTCCCTCCTGGATACTCACTGGTAGTTCTTATTTGCCAAGTTGATCCAAACTGAGATGACAAGAGTTTCCTCACCTCTTTAACTAAAAGAAACTCAGAATGCCCTTTGGCACACATAAAATATGACTATATATAACAATACACGCAGGACAATGCCACACCACTTATGTATATCTTCACACAGATAATGAACCTAACTTGCAAATAACAAGATATATTTCAAAGCTGGGGTCAAACATATGAATCCTGTCAGTAGTCCTGAGTAGAGCAGACAGATTCAATAATTTACACAAATCTATTGATTCAGTGGATCCATTTTTGTTAAGACTACCATAGGACTCAGGTCAAGGGATGCAAAGAATATATGAAAATATTCAAGAGATAGTTAAAAAGCATGTTTGTTTGTTTGTTTGTTTGTTTTTGAGTGTTGAGAAACCCTGATAAGAGGGGTCCTGGACAAAGGAGAATTCGGGACTTATTCTATGCAAAATTTGTGCAAAAAACAGCATAGACATAATATACAGGGAAAATAGATGAGTAAACCTAAGTAACTTTTATGATCACTATTCAGTCACAACTGTGGCACTATTCCTACAATCATAACTCTCCCCCCAACTTGCTTTACTGGACATCAGCTACATGGAAGGAGGGGGTAGTCCTTTTTGCCAATGATTGGAGCACAGGTGAATGATTATTTCGGTGGGGGTTAGGCTAGGAGAGATTACTTATTTAAGTACATTAAGCATTAGTAGGTGATAGAGCCAGCATGGTATAGTAGTTTGAGCGATGACTGAGGAGACCAGGGTTTGATTTCTAGCTTAACCATGGAAAACCACTGAGTGACTTTGGGTGCATTACACACTTTCAGCCCCCAGAAAACCCCATGATAGGATCATCTTGTGGTCACCATAAGTCAGAAATGACTTGAAGGCACACAACAATAGAATACTGGCCTTTTTTAAAAAAAATAAAATAAAAACAAAAACAACTAAGGTGCTTAGAATGTGGAATCCACACTTACATGCAATCACAGAATACATTCAGCCTCATATATTACTTCTGCATGAAAAATCAAACAAAGCCAACTAAAGCAAAATTATATACGCAGAAGGTGCATTCAAGACAAGGGCACAGAACCTATGACCTGCCAGATGTTGTTGGGCTCCTACATCTGCTTAGCCAATGATCCAGACATGGTGAGAGCTGTAGTTCAGCAACATCTAATCAAATGACCCTGTTTTACAGGAATATATACATTTATAAAGTACTCTGGAGAAGAAGTTATAGAGAATGGGAAAAAAAGTATGAAGAAACTATCAGATCATCTTTCCATCTTCCTATAGAGAGTAATTTGGGGCACATCTGGTGGCCTTATTTGTGGCACAGCATCAGAACTACCCAGGATGTATCTGTATAATGTTCTCACATTATTGATGAGTCTCTTCACAAACTCAGAGGCCTCCTGTTGTTTAGCAAGAGTGAAGAACAGATGTACAGAAGTGTCTGTTTCCCCAGCTAACATCTCATTGTCGAAGCTGTCACATACAGATAATGCTGACATTAAGCACATTGGCACACTGCCCACTGCCTCCAGCAAATCTCACTATATCTGGGTAGCAGTCATCATGGCATCTGTAAAACTGCTAAGTAGCCCAGTTCTCTATTTGGCCACTGGGGGGGAAATGGAGCCTTTTAGATGCTGAATAAAGATAAATCTCCTTTGGTCATGCTGGCATGGGTATTCTGTCTGGAGGGATCATGTTGTATTGGCCTCCCATGTAACTATTAAAAATGAAGAACTTATGAGAGAGAAAATAAGAGGAACCTCATTAGTCTGTGAATTTTACTTTAGAAAAAATGGCAATTCAAAGAGCAAGCCTGTAAGAAGTAATACTCAGATCTCTTATCTGAATTTGACAAATCATTCACTCTTGCTTTACCCCACATCTATTTTTTTTTAAAATGTTATCGCCATTAGGTTATGAAGGTAATTTTAAATTTTGCATAATTCTTATTAAACATAGAAACAAAGAGGCCTTGAGAATTTTGCTTTGATTTTGTTTTTTGACTGTATAACTTTGCAAAATTCAAACACTTCTTCCCTATAGGCAGCCAGGCAGCTGATGACTATAATGGATTGAAGTCACACTGTATTTTAAATAGAATTGCTGTTTAATTGTTTTCCTTTAAAGCTTTTGGTCAAATAAGATTATAGCTCACTGTCAGCTGAATTTTGTTATAAGCCACTATAGATCACATGCCAGGAGAAAAGGCAGGTTATTAAGAAAGGGGGAAAGAAATAAAGAGCAGCAAGATAGATAAGGAAAGGCAAGGTAGGATGCTGCTATAAGCAGCAGAAGCCTCAAATATCTCCACAGCAGCCCACAATGCTCTTGGCACAGTCTCCATCAGGATGCAGCTCTCTGGGCAGCACCAGCTGGCGGAGCTTTGGATCATTGCTCTGTGATCTGAGCTCAAACAGGACTGGGTAATTGAATTGGTATGTTTTCCCTCAGTTTCCTTTTCTCTTTCAGCCAAGAGACTGAGATGAAAATCTTTCATTTAAGTGAAATTATCTCTTAGAAATATTCTTTTTCCTTTTTTGTAGGTACTGGGAAATTCCTTCACAATCCTGTTTCAGTTTTATAGCAAAGATCCAGCCCCATTTGGTCAGTTCAGCAAGCAACTAGCTCTCGGCGTCCCTTCTCAGGCTGGAACTCCCTTTCCAGACAAGGGATAGCTCCACTTTACCTCTGGGACTCCTTCCTCCAGCATACAAAGAACATTTTTATCCCCAGACCTGCACATTTTCAATTAAGCTACATTTTTGAGGCAAGGTGATTTTGACTTAGAGCAACTGGGTGGCTGCTGTTTTTTTCTTTTTTATAAAGGTGTGTTCTCAGTTGTGTTTTTAAATGTTTTTATGGGATAATTTTGTTGGTATTATCAATTTTATTGTGTATTATTCTATCCCATTTCCCAATAGAAAATGATATAAGTAGAAGTCAGGGTATAGATCAATTAATAAACTGCCCCACAGACGGCTGTACCAGCAAGACAAATAAGAGTATTTTAAGAGCATACCGTGTTTAAAACCATGCTTAAATACATAATATGTTCAGGCTGCAATCCTATACTCACTAGCCTGGTAATAAGTCCCATTGGAATATAACTCCCTATTTAAAGACACCATATGATTTCACATTTAAGTTACAGCTTCTGGGCAAATTTATCTGCATGTAAGGCTCTGATAAAAGCCAACATGGCATTGTGGTTTGAGAGTCATGGAAACCCCATGGGGGCTCCCCATTCCCCCGGTGAGCACCTTGGAAATCACACTCTTTCAGCCTTAGCGAAGGGTAATTGTCAACCTCCTCTGAATAAGCTTATCCTGGATGGCTTTGAGAGCCTCTCCCCCATAAGTCAGAATTGACTTGGCTGTTTAAGGAGAGCCACACATCCTCAGCCTGGTCAAGATTCCCAAATCCTCCACTCCCTCTGCACTAGAGGGAATTTGTTAGTATAGTAGTAGGAGTATGGGAATGAAACAAAAGGATATTGGGTGACTTTTCATTTTGCTTTGTATCTTGTTGGAAGCCATCAACAATTCCAAACTTTACCAGAAATCCACATGATGGAAAGGCTGGAATGATAACAGATTCTCAATAACTAATAGATAATATCACTGCTGTATTTATTGAAAATGGGAATTGTTTCCTAAACTGTAACTGAGATAATTATAGTACCTTTAGTAAGCTTGCAAATCTCTTTTTGAAATATCCTTCACAAAACATCTGGCCTGATAATGAAGGGTTGGGGAGAGCTCAAGTCCCTTTAAAACCAGGCTGGGGCTAGCTTTCTCCTGCTCCATGGCATTGGCAGTGGGGACTACAAAGACTCTCCCTGTGCAAGTTGAAAGTTTCTGCCAGAAATTCTCAAATAAGTGCACTGGAATGACCAAGAACTAACAAATATTAAGCATACTGTTGACTCGGTTTCCTAGGAATAAAGACTGCCTGATGCTCTATCCTGTGTGCATTTACATGGGGAGCAGCTACACTCAAACTATTGTGGAAGGATGCTTCTAAATATACTGCTGTGTACATAGAGTCTTCATAGTTAAGGTTGTTTCCATGATAGTGGATAGGAAGATAATTTGCCCCCCTTCACAAGCATCTGCAAGGAGAGAAAACTAGAACAACACATTTTGAGCTTCTGCACCCCCGTTAGAAACAGTTCCAGGGGCCTGCTCACGGTGTACCATAATCATTTTGTGTACATATGTTCAAACTGCTTCCAGATTTAAAATATGAAGCAAACATGGCATTTTCTACTTATTCTGCAACATTTGAAGTTGAACCCATTGCTGATAGAAAGGGGATTAGAGATTAAATGAGAGTACTAGAAATGATGCTGCATCCAAGTAACCCCCAATGAAGTAGGGAGAATATCACCAGTTCATGAATTGATGAAAAGTGTTCGGGAGACTACCAGCAATGCCACCTTTAAGAAATATTATTATTGTTCTTGTAGACTGTTTGTTATATAGTATGGAGGACAATAAAATTTTGTCTTCTGTGCTTGTCAACCTGTGAAAAATCTAGAACTTCAATAAACCATTAGTGACAAAGACCAATATTTCTACATAGGGGTTGTCAGTTACATATGCATAGCTAAATAAGATTCTTGACCCACCCAGCCCCCTGCAGCTACCTTAACAAGCAAAGCAGCTAGATTTGGGATAAGGTAGGTGGTTCTAGTTGCAAGGAGGCACACTTCCATCCCAGCAGTGAGTGAGGCTGCAACAAGGGAATTGTTCTGAGCCTCACTCACTGGGGTCGGGGGAGGGGGCACTGGAAACATCACCCTTCTTGCCCCCAAGAAGAAGCTTATCTCTCATTACCAACCTGACAGCTCAGAAAGGAGGTCATTTTCTGTAATCTTACAGTAAAGATCTCTATGTAATTTTACTGAATATGGAACAGTTATGAATCTGTACATCTAGTTATGAATCCTGTAACTTCAATCCAGCACGCAGTGCAATGTCGCTTTTTATGGAAAAATATACAAATATATGTCTGAAAAAAAAGTCTCATTTATATTGTTAAAATACAAGGAGATTTTGACCTTGTATTTGAGCATCTAAGGCTCCATTTCCCCCCCAGCTGGCCAAATAGAGACGGGTCATGCAGGTTTTTACACAATGCCTACGACCACTGCTACCCAGATAATGAGATTTGCTGAGTGGGCAGCTGTGCCAATGTGCTATGTTAGATTATCCTGATGGTCATAGTTTGCATAATGTCAGCTGGGGAAACAGACACTTCTGTACATCTTGTTCTTCACTCTTGCTAAAACAACAGGAGGCCTCAGTTTGTGAAGAGACTATTAATAATGTGAGAACATTATACAGATACATCCTGGGTAGTTCTGATGCTGTGCCACAAATAAGGCCACTCAGATGTGCCCCAAATTACTCTCATAATAGATGGAAAGATGATCTGATAGTTTCTTTATAATTTTTTTTCCCATTCTCTATAACTTCTTCTCCAGAAAGACTCTATATGTACACATTCTGTAAAACAGGGTCATTTGATTAGATGTTGCTGAACTACAGCTCTATCTGGATCATTGTAAGGACAGTGTAGGGACCCAACAACATCTGGGAGGCCACGTAATCCGTGCCCTTGCTCTCCAATGCACCTTTTGCCAGTACAAATTTTGCTTTAGTTGGCTTTGTTTTTGATTTTTCATGAGAAAGTAATATATGAGGCTGAATGTATTCTGTGATTGCATGTAAGTGTGGATTTCCACATTCTAAGGACCTCAAACTTGTTTTTGTTTTTATTTTATTTTTTTTTAAAAAAAGGCCAGTATTCTCATTGTTGTGTGCCTTCAAGTTATTTCTACTTATCTTGGCCACCACAAGATCATCCTATCATGGGGTTTTCTCCTGGGGGCTGAAAGTGTGTAATGCACCCAAGCTCACTCAGTGGTTTTCCATGGTTAAGCTAGAAATCAAACCCCTGAACTCCTCCCTCAGCCATCGCTCAAACTGCAGAGCCACTGTGGCTCTATCACCTGCTAATGCTTAATGGTACTTAAATAAGTAATCTCTCCTAGCCTACTCCTATTTCTAAATAATCATTTACCTGTGTTCAGTCATTGGCAAAAAGGACTACCCCCTCCTTCCATGTAGCTGATGTCCAGTAAGTAGTTGGGGGAGAAGTTATGATTGTAAGGAATAGTGCCACAGTTGCTGACTGAGACTGATCATAAAAAAACTACTTAGGTTTACTCATCTATTTCTCCCTATATTATGTCATGCTGTTTTTGCACAAATTTTGCATAGTATAATTCAATTTCTTCTTTGTCCAGGACCCCTCTTATCAGGGTTTCTCAACACTCAAAAACAAACAAAACAAACAAACAACATGCTTTAATTTATCTCTTTTCTAAGATTTCTTTTCTTCTGAATTCCCCTTCTACCTGAGTCCTATGGTAGTCTTAGCAAAAACTGATTTACTGCATCAATAGATTTGTGTAAATTATTTGAATTGTCTGCTCTACTTAAATACCTACCCACAGGTATTCATAGGTATCTTAGCTTTGAAATATATCTTGTTATTTGCAAGTTAGGTTCATTATCTGTGTGAAGATATACATAAGTGGTGTGGCATTGTCCTGCGTGTATTGTTATATATAAGCTCATATTTATGTGTGCCAAAGGGCATCTAGTTTCTTTTAGTTAAAAGAGGTGAGGAAACTCTTGTCATCTCAGCTTCATCAACTTGGCAAATAAAGAACTACCAGCCAGTATCCAGGAGGGAAAATAGTACATCCCTTGCTGTAAATCATCAGTGTTCACACACTGATGGTGTACCGGCAAAATATTGTCTCCTGGAAGGAGTCCCTTGCATGGCCAAAGAGATGCTTTGTCAGAATTTAATGCAAAATAAGCAGACTCACATAGACATAAGTTACGCCAGCATCTTCCAGAATGGAGACACAACTAGTCTCTAGTGGACATAAACTTTCTGTTGAAATTAAGCCATCTGTGAGGAGAAAAATTCAAAATAGTTTCCTATAATTGGAAATTCACTGTCTCTGTTTAAGGACCATACCACCCTGGCTCAAAGCTCCTCTCAGAATAATTTTTGAGGTGGGTTTATCACAGATTGGGCCCAGACCTGTTGTGCATCCACCGCATTGCTGTTGGAAGAGAAAATGATCAAACCCCTTTTTATTCCAATGTGGACTACTCCTTCAGCCAGCTTGGCCTTAAATTGTTGTGGGCTGTGATGGTAACTTTCATTGTGCTTAACAATGTTTCCTACAACAAAATCCTTCCTCAAGGCCCCAATTTTACACTAGATACAACATAAAACAGCTAGCAAACTAAGCAAATTCAAACAAGCAGCAACACAGATATTATGCAAAAAAAGGCTATTTCCACAGGCCAGGAAGGGATAACCCTCAAACCTACTCAATTCCCTTCAAAGTGACTAGCATGACCTCCATCCTCAGCAGGATGGCCTTCTCAGTTGCAAAAGACAATTCAAATCATTACTGGGTCTTAATTCTATCATATCTCTACCAGAGACTTAAGCTCCTGCCAAATGGGATACTGGGCTCTCTGATGGAGATGCATACATCACCCCACAGCCCTAAACCCAGAGAAATGGACTTCTGACACCTTCCTGCAAAGAGGCCAGGAGAGCTTCACGGCTGTGCAAAAGCTTGCTCTACATTTTGACCTAACAACCTGTTTTGATTTCTCAAAAGGTTTGGAAAACAATAGCCTGTACAAAATCAATATTTCATAATAGGTGATTATGAATTCTAGGAATATCTTCAATTCACAAGGGGTTGAGAATCCTGTTTTTGCAAGTTATAACAATGTAAGCACCATAGTTGTGGCGCTACAGGGACCCACCTGTCTTCTGATCCCCCCAATCCCACTTACTGGCAGCAGCAGCCACCAGACTAATACTGGTCTTTTCCCTTTCCCATCAGGAAACAGTGAACCAGATCCCAATCAGTCCTGTAAAAGTGCAACAGGCTGAAGCAGGACCCCATCCCAATCCTATTCTGTTCTGGAGTTGCTTTGAATGAGGAGTGGATCTGCACCATCATGCGTCCCCAATTGACAGGGAAACACACTCCCCACTGGCTGCTGCATGGTACGTGGGGAACTGGGGAATTTCACAGTCCCTATATTTTCCCTAAACTAGGGATCATGTGGCATTCTCACACTAACTATTTGACAAGTGTATAATTCTAGGTTACACGTTCAGATAACTGCCCAAACAGCATTTTCAGCCATCATTCCAACATCTTCACTTCAGAGCCTGAAAATGTGATCTTTTCCTGGACTTCAGTAACACTTCCAAGCCTATGTTTTCTTTTGCTTACCTTTGTCTCATAGACTTTTGCCAAATGTGATTCTTTCCCATTTAGATATTTTGCTCAATAAGTGTATCACTCTATTTTCTTTTTCTTTTTCTTTTTTCTTTTGAAAGGAAAAAAAAGAATGCTCTGCTAGGTTACACTGCTAGCCTGGAAAACTGCTGTCCAGATCAACTAAAGACTTATAGCAAAATACTGTAATATATCAGTTCACTCATTATGTTAGCTTCCTCACATTTGCAGTGCCCAACTCTCTTGTCACATATGCCTCTTGTCATTTTAGGTAACTTCCCCACTACTCACTCTCAGAAGCTTCATAACTATTGGGCTTACTAGTTTCAGTTTATTGGCAAAAACACCAAAACAAATGTAGAATTTTCACTAAGATTTCTCTTTTAGATTCTGAACTTGACACCATGACCTGAATCCCAGGGCAGTACGAACTTGAATACAAAGTCTGCAACCTATTGCTGAGGGTAAGGCAAAAATATTTTTGTTAATCTCATTAATTCAGTGCATTTTACTCACTCTAACTACCTGTAATATTTATCTCATGCCCGGACTTCCAATTGCATAAAAAGTCTGTGAATTTTTATAAAACTTTACCTTGAACAGCAATCTGAATGCTGTTTTCAATGCATTGCACTTTTATCAGAGCTTGGAAGATGATCTTTTTTTTTCACACCACATCTCCAAGAATCCCCCATGACGGGTCAGGAAGAGGCGCTGGGAGCTGTCACTTCAAAAGCTTAGCTTTTTCAAGCTCTGCATATTCACAACCTACTCCCCAACATTGTTCTCTTAGATGTTTGCAAGGTGAAGCTCTCCTCTCCATGTCCACAGGCAAAATTCCCATGGCAGCACCCAGAGTCTACAAAGCAGAAACAGCTGCCTTGAAGATAAGTAATGTATTCAGACACTGCTCCTGAATAAAGATAAGTCTATCATGTGTTCATCTTTTGGTTTCTCATTAGTTGCAAGATTAAGTCACAAGAGCAGTTTTTCTTCATTTATGACTATTCACTGTGTATTTTGCAGCACACCTTTTTATATTATGCATTTATATACTGATATTTTTTAGAAAAGTTTCAGAGAATAAAAATCCTTATCATAACTCATTTTGATTATAATAAGGATAATTCACTCATAATGACTTTTCTATAAATATTTTCATAGCTGAATGGCAAATAAACAACAATTACATTTTCTCCCTGTAGTCTCTTCTATTTCTTAAAGTTAAACTTATCTTTCTTTTTTCATATTTCAGTTGTTTTCTTTCTTTTCCTTTTTCTCTTTCTCTTTTCCTTCCTTCCTTCCTTCCTTCCTCTCTTTCCTTTTCTTTTCTTTTCTTTCTCTCCCCCCTCTCTCTCCCTCCCTTTCTTTTTTTTTCTTTTTTGTTTTAAATGTTGAAGCAACATTTATCAGTTCAAAAATCACTGCATGTTGCTAATAGTGGCATTGACTACTAATATGGTATTTTCTTTTAGGTTTAGTTCAGTTTTTGCTAAATGGCTGATAGGAATTAATTTATAAACAAAACGAAAAAGTGATTTTTTAGCTATGTATTTCTAATATATTTTCTTTACTGTATTAAAATATGTTTGTGAATATTTTAAAGAGCTGAATTTCTGTGCAGTGCCTATGAGTAACTGAAGCCAAAATACAACAACAAAGTAATCTGATAACCATTCAGCCCCCCTCCCAATCACAAGCAATTGAAAAGAGTCTTGTGCTTTTGTTATACTGTGCAGATCACAAATGAATACATCTAAGAAACATAATAAAACTGCAAATATAATTTCTGTAAACATGCTGAGGCTGGAAATACTTTAATCTCGCTCTCTTCCTGCTCTTGAGGTAAGGAAATGGAGTGGCGTCTCAGAGTGTCACTGCACTGACCCATTTCTATTCTGTCACTGGAGTAGCTCCATAGGAAAGCACTGGAGAAAGAAGCACACCCCAGGCTTGGCACCTCCAGATAGGCTTTCCTCTCCCATGGAGGGTGGGAGAGGAAAGCCTCTGTAGTTGGAGGTGCAAGCCTAATGCTTCTTTTCTCAGTGCCTTCCTATGGAGCTACTCCATAACAGGGATTGAAATCAGTAGGTGGTGGCAGCTACATAATATCCAAGGGCAAGGTTCCCATTTCCTACTCAAGAGCAGGAGACAAGATTGAGATTCCTTCACCTCACACTGTTACAGAAATTATACCTCAGTTTTATTATGTTTCTTCATGTATTCATTTGTGATCTGCACAGTTAGTAACAAAAGCACAAGACTCTTCCAATTGCTTGTGATTGGGAGGAACTAATGGTTATCAGATTCTTTGTTGTTGTTGTTTCACTTTCAGTTACTCATATATTCCAGTTGACATGCACAAAAATTCACTTCTTTTTAAAAATATTCACAAACATACTTTAGTCAGTAAAGAAAATATATTAAATACATAGCTAAAAAATCACTTTCGTTTTGTTTATAAATTAATTCCTATCACCATTTTAGCAAAAACTGAACTAAACCTAAAAGAGTACCATTAGTAGTCAATGCCACTATTAGCAACATGCCAGTGATTTTTGAACTGATAAATGTTGCTTCAACATTTAAAACAAAAAAGAAAAAAAGAAAGGAAGGAAGGAGAGGGGGGAAAGAAAGAAAGAAAAGAAAAGGAAGGAAGGAAGGAAGGAAGGAAGGAAGGAAGGAAGGAAGGAAGGAAGGAAAAGAAAGAAAACAACTAAATATAGAAAAAAGAAAGATAAGTTTAAACTTAAGAAATAGAAGAGTACAGGGAGAAAATGTAATTGTTGTTTTATTTCAGTTCAGCTATGAAAATATATGGAGAAACCATATCAGTGAATTATCCTTATTATAATCAAATGCATTATGATAAGGATTTATTCTCTGAAACTTTTCTAAAAAAATATGCATATATAAAATGCATAATATAAAAGGTGTGCTGCAAAATACACATGAATAGTCATAAATGAAGAAAAACTGTCTTGTGACTTAATCTTGCAACTTGATAGAACCAAAAGGTGAACAAAAAATGCAGGTAAGTTTGGGAAAAATGATAGACTTATCTTTATTAGGGACATGTCTGAATACATTACTTTATCTTCAAGGCAGGCTGTTTCTGCTTTGTAACTTGCCTCGTGCTGCCATGGAATTTTGCCTTGTGGACAGTCCAAAAAAGCAGAGAGAGCTTCACCTTGAACAAACATCTAAGAAAACAATGTTGCAGAATGGTATGAATATGAGAGCTTGAAAAAGCTAACTTTTTAGATGACAGCTCCCACACTCTCCTAACCATCATGGGGGATTCTTGGAGATGTAGTAAAAAAAAAGGTAACTTTTCCAAGCTCTGATAAAAGTGCAATCCATTGAAAACAGCATTCATTGCTGTTCAAGGTAAAGTTTTATAAAAAAATTAACAGGTTTTATACGTGGAGGTCCAGCAGTGGATGGAAATACAGGTCTGAATCTTACAGGTAGTTAGAGTAGATTGAATCCACTGAATTAATGAGATTAACAAAAGTGTTTCCTTACCATTCAGCAATAGGTTCAGAGCTTCTATTCAAGTTGGTACTACCAGTGGGATTCAGGTCATGGTGCCAAGTTCAACCTAAAAGAGAATACTTTAGTGAAACCTACATTTCTTTTCATGTTGCCAATAAACTGAAACTAGTAAGCCAATAGTTATGAAGCTTCTAGAAGTGAGTGGTGGGAATTTACCTAAAATGACAAGAGGCATATCTGACAAGAGAGTTGAGACATCTGTGGGCAGGAGCTGCAAATGTGAGGAAGGCTGACGTTCATAGATTGGTCTGAACTCATCATCTACGTCTTTTGCTATAAGTCTTTAGTTCATAGGACAGCAGTTTTTCCAGGCTCACAGTGTAACATCTAGCAGAGCATTCTTTTTTTTCCTTTCAAAAGAAAAAAGAAAAAGAAAAAGAAGAAAATAGAGTGATACACTTATTGGGCAATCTACCCCGAAAGACAAATATCTAAATGGGAAAGAGTGGCAAAACATGGCAAAAGTCTATGAGGAGCAAAGGTAAGCAAAAAGAGAAACATAGCTTGGAAGTGTTACTGGAGCTTGGGAAAGAGTCACATTTTCAGGCTCTGAAGTGAAGATGTTTGGTATGCCAATGATGGCTGAAATCCTGTTGGGCAGTTATGAACGTGTAACCTAGAATTATACACTTATGAATGGTTCATATTGAGGATCCCCACATAGATCCTAGTTTAGGGAAAATATAGGGACTGTGAAAGTCCTCCAGCCTCCCATGGACCATGCAGCAGCCAGTGGGGATCTGTTTCCCTGTCAATTGGGACGCAGGTGCTGATGGTCCCATCCCACTCCTCATTCAAGCAACTCCAGAAACAGAATAGGATTGTGATAGGGTCCTGCTTCAGCCTGTTGCACTTTACAGGACTGGGTAGGAATATCAGTTAGCTGCTTCCTGATGGGAAAGGGAAAAGACCGCTGTTGATCTCAGTGGCTGCTGCTCAGTAAGTGGGGATTGGGGGGATCAGGACAGGATTCACTGTGTAGCACCACAACTATGGTGTCTTACATCTTTATAACTTCCCAATAGGATTCTGACCCTTGTAACTGAAGATATTCCTCAAGTTCATAATCACCTACTATGAAATATTGATTTTGTACAGGCTATTGTTTCCAAACCTTTTAGAATCAAACAGGTTGTTAGGTCAAAATGTAGAGCAACTTTTTGCACACACGTGAAAAGCATTCAGACTCTCCTCGCCTCTTTGCAGGAAGATATACAGAAGTCCATTTCTCTGGGTTTAGGCTGTGGGGTGATGTTGCTGCATCTCCATCAGAGCCCAGATACTCCTGAGAGTATCCCATTTGGCAGGACTTTCAGGTCTCTGGTAAGATGGCCTCCATGGATCAATTAAGACCCAGTAATCATTTGGGACTCTCTTTGGAGTCTGCAAAGCCACCCATCCTCCCTATAAGCAAGATGGAGTCATGCTAGTCACTTTTGAAGGAACTGAGTAGGTTTGAGGGTTATCCCTTCCTGGCCTGTGGAAATAGCCTTTTTTTACATAATCTGTGTTGCTGCTTGTTTGGATTTGCTTAGTTTGCTAGCTGTTTATGTTGTATCTAGTGTAAAATTGGGGCCTTGAGGTCATTGTTGTAGGAAACATTGTTAAGCACAATGAAAGTTTACCATCACAGCCCACCAACAATTTAAGGCCAACTAGCTAAAGGAGTAGGGTAGAGACATTGGATGAAAAGGGGTTTGATACATTTTCTCTTCCAACAGCAATGCAGTGGGGGTTGCACAACAGGTCTGGGCCCAATCTGTGATAAACCCACCTCAAAAATTATTCTGAGAGGAGCTTTGAGCCAGGGTGGTATGGTCCTTAGACAGAGACAGTGAATTTCCAATTATAGGAGGAACTATTTAATTTTGCTCCTAGCAGATCAAGCTCAATTTCAACAGAGACATGTCCAGCTAGAATTTAGTTGTGTCTCCATTCTGGAAGATGCTGGCGTAAGTTCTGTTATGTAAGTCTCTTATTTTGCATTAAATTCTGACAAAGCATCTCTTGGCCATACAAGGAACTACCTTTCCCAGGAGACAATATTTTCAGGTACATGACACCATCAGTGTGTGAACACTGATAAGAATCTAAGCAAAGGAATAATAATATTTTCTCCCTCTGGAACAGTACCAACTGCAAGTTCTTATTTGCCAAGTTGATCCAAACTGAGATGACAAGAGTTTCCTCACCTCTTTACTAAAGAAAACTCAGAATGCCCTTTGGCACACATAAAATATGACTATATATAACAATACACGCAGGACAATGCCACACCACTTATGTATATCTTCACACAGATATGAATCCTAACTTGCAAATAACAAGATATATTTCAAAGCTGGGGTCAAACATATGAATCCTGTCAGTAGTCCTGAGTAGAGCAGACAGATTCAATAATTTACACAAATCTATTGATTCAGTGGATCCATTTTTGTTAAGACTACCATAGGACTCAGGTCAAGGGATGCAAAGAATATATGAAAATATTCAAGAGATAGTTAAAAAGCATGTTTGTTTGTTTGTTTGTTTGTTTTTGAGTGTTGAGAAACCCTGATAAGAGGGGTCCTGGACAAAGGAGAATTCGGACTTATTTTATGCAAAATTTGTGCAAAAAACAGCATAGACATAATATACAGGGAAAATAGATGAGTAAACCTAAGTAACTTTTATGATCACTATTCAGTCACAACTGTGGCACTATTCCTACAATCATAACTCTCCCCCCAACTTGCTTTACTGGACATCAGCTACATGGAAGGAGGGGGTAGTCCTTTTTGCCAATGATTGGAGCACAGGTGAATGATTATTTTGGGTGGGGGTTAGGCTAGGAGAAGTCACTTATTTAAGTACATTAAGCATTAGTAGGTGATAGAGCCAGCATGGTATAGTAGTTTGAGCGATGACTGAGGAGACCAGGGTTTGATTTCTAAGCTTAACCATGGAAAACCACTGAAGCCACTTTGGGTGCATTACACACTTTCAGCCCCCAGAAAACCCCATGATAGGATCATCTTGTGGTCACCATAAGTCAGAAATGACTTGAAGGCACACAACAATAGAATACTGGCCTTTTTTAAAAAAAATAAAATAAAAACAAAAACAACTAAGGTGCTTAGAATGTGGAATCCACACTTACATGCAATCACAGAATACATTCTCAGCCTCAGTATATCACCTTGCATGAAAAATCAAACAAAGCCAACTAAAGCAAAATTATATACGCAGAAGGTGCATTCAAGACAAGGGCACAGAACCTATGACCTGCCAGATGTTGTTGGGCTCCTACATCTGCTTAGCCAATGATCCAGACATGGTGAGAGCTGTAGTTCAGCAACATCTAATCAAATGACCCTGTTTTACAGGAATATATACATTTATAAAGTACTCTGGAGAAGAAGTTATAGAGAATGGGAAAAAAAGATAAAGAAACTATCAGATCATCTTTCCATCTTCCTATAGAGAGTAATTTGGGGCACATCTGGTGGCCTTATTTGTGGCACAGCATCAGAACTACCCAGGATGTATCTGTATAATGTTCTCACATTATTGATGAGTCTCTTCACAAACTCAGAGGCCTCCTGTTGTTTAGCAAGAGTGAAGAACAGATGTACAGAAGTGTCTGTTTCCCCAGCTAACATCTCATTGTCGAAGCTGTCACATACAGATAATGCTGACATTAAGCACATTGGCACACTGCCCACTGCCTCCAGCAAATCTCACTATATCTGGGTAGCAGTCATCATGGCATCTGTAAAACTGCTAAGTAGCCCAGTTCTCTATTTGGCCACTGGGGGGGAAATGGAGCCTTTTAGATGCTGAATAAAGATAAATCTCCTTTGTCTTTTAACAATATAAATGAGACTTTTTTTTCAGAGATTGTATATTTTTCCCATAAAAAGCGACATTGGCTGGCATCCTGGATTCAAGTTACAAATTCATAAAACTAGATGTACAGATTCATAACTGTTCCATATTCAGTAAAATTACATAATCTTACTGTAAGATTACAGAAATGACCTCCTTTCTGAGCTGTCAGGTTGGGTAATAGAGGATCAGCTTCTTCTTGGGGGCAAGAAGGGTGATGTTTCCAGTGCCCCCTCCCCGCCCCAGCCAGTGAGGCTGCAACAATTCCTTGTTGCAGCCTCACTCACTGCTGGGAGGGAGTTGGAAGTGTCATCCTCCTTGCAACTCAACCACCTCCTTTATCCAATCTAGCTGCTTGCTGTTAAGGTAGGTATGGGGGCTGGGTGGGTCAAAGAATCTTATTTAGCTATGCATATGTAACTGACAACCCCTATGTAGAATATTGGTACTTGTCACTAATGGTTTATTGAAGTTCTAGATTTTTCACAGGTGACTTAAGCACAGAAGACAAAATTTTATTGTCCTCATACTATATAACAACAGACTCTAAGAACAATAATAATATTTCTTAAAGGTGGCATTCCTGAGTCATGTTCCCGACACTTCATCAATTCATGAACTGGTGATATTACTCCCCCTACTTCATTGGGGTCTTTGGATGCAGCATCATTTCTGGGTCTCTTCATTTCATCTCTAATCCCTTTGTATCAGCAATGGGTTCAACTTCAAATGTTCAGAAATAAGTACAATCCCATGTTTGCTTCATATTTTAAATATTGGAAGCAGTTTGAACATATGTACACAAAATCATATAGTATGCACGTAGCAGGGCCCCTGGAACTGTTTCTAACGGGGGTGGGAAGACTCAAAATGTGTTGTTATTAATTTTGTCTCCTTGCAGATGCTTGTGAAGGGGGGCAAATTATCTTCCCTATCCACTATCATGGAAACAACCTTAACTATGAAGACTCTTATGTGCACAACGTATATTTAGAAGCATCCTTCACGTGTTGAGTGTAGCTTGCTCCCATGTAAATGCACACAGGATAGACATCAGGCAGTCTTTATTATTCCTGGGAGGGCTCAATGCCAACAGCTATCTTAATATTTGTTAGTTCTTGGTCATTCAGTGCACTTCTACTTGAGAATTTCTGAGAAGACTCAACTGCACAGGAGTCTTTGTGGTCCACTTCTGCCAAGATCATGGAGCAGAGAGGCTTAGCACCCCCAGCCTGGTTTTAAAGGGACTTGAGCTCTCCCAACCCTTCATTCTGGGGCCCATGTTTTGTGAAGGATCTTCAAAAGAGATTTGCAAGCTTCTAAAGGTGCTCTAGTCTCTCAGTTACAGTTTAGGAAACAATTCCCATTTTGATGAATCAGCAGTGATATATCTGTGACCTGCAGATCTGTTTATCATTGTGACCTTCCAGTAGTGGATTTCTGGTAAAGTTTGGAATTGTTGAGATACTTGACAAGATACAAAGCAAATGGAAAAGTCACCCAACTCCTTTGTTTCATTCCCATACTCTACTACTATACTAACAAATTCCTATTAGTGCAGAGAAATGAGGGTTGGGAATCTTGACCAGGCTGAGGAATATGTGGCTCTCCTTAAACAGCCAAGTCAATTCTGACTTATAGAGACTATCAAAGCATATCCGGGTAAGACTTATTCAGAGGAGGTTGACAATTACCTTTCGCTAAGGCTGAAAGAGTGTGATTTGCCCAAGGTCACTCACCGGGGGAATGGGGAGAAGTTCCATGGGGTTTCCATGACTCTCAAACCACAATGCCATGTTGGCTTTTACTATAGACCTTACATGCAGATAAATTTGCAGAAGACTGTAACTTAAATGTGAAATCATATGCATGTCTGATCAGAAGTAATTCCAATGGGACTTATTACCAGGCTAGTGAGTATAGGATTGCAGCCTGAACATATTATGTATTAAGCATGGTTTTAAACACATATGCTCTTAAAATACTCTATTCCTGTGCTGGTACAGCCGCTTGTGTGGCAGTTTATTAATTGATCTATACCCTGACTTCTACTATCATTCTATGGGAAATGGGATAGAATATACATAACATTGATAAAATTGATAATACCAACAAAATTATACCATAAAACATTTTAAAAACACAACTGAACACACCTTTATAAAAGAAAAAACAGCAGCCACCCAGTTGCTCAGTCAAAATCACCTTCCTCAAAAATGTAGCTTAATTGAAAATGTCCTGCTGGGATAAAAATGTTCTTTGTATGCTGGAGGAAGGATACCAGAGGTGGAGTTGGACTATCCTGTCTGGAAAGGGAGTTCCCCAGCCTGAGAAGGGACACCAAGCTGGTCTTCTGAACTGAGCCAATAATCCATGTTTGCTTATGAACTCTGAAACAGGATTGTAAAGGAGTTTCCGGGCTGCCTACTAGGAAAGGAAAAAAATATTTTTCTAAGAGATAATTTGGCTTAAATGAAAGATTTTTTTTTTTCATCTCAGTCTCTTGGCTGAAAAGAAAGGAAACTAAGGGAAATAGTACCAATTCATACCATCTTGTTGAGCTCATCACAGAGCAATGATCCAAAGCTCGCCAGCTGAGTACTGCCCCAGAGAGCTGCATATGATGGAGACTGTGCCAAGAGCATCTGGGCTGTTGTGGAGATATTTGAGCTTCTGCTGCTTATCACAGCATCCTTCCTTCCTTCCTTTATCTATCTATCTATTTATTTCTTTCCCCCTTTCTTTAATAACCTGCCTTTCTCCTGGCATGTGATCTATAGTGGCTTATAACAAATTCAGCTAAATGCAGCTATAATCTTATTTGACCAAAGCTTTAAAAGAAAACAATTAAACAGCAATTCTATTTAAAATGCATGTGGTTTAAAATGCATTATAGTCATGAGCTGCCTGGCTGCCTGGATATACAGGGAAGAAGTGTTTGAATTTTGCAAAGTTCTGGTCAAAAAACAAATCAAACAAAATTCTCAAGCCTCTTTGTTTCTATGTTTAATAAGAATTATGCAAAATTTAAAATTCCTTCATAAATTTAATGGCGATAACATTTTAAAAAAAAATAGATGTGGGGTAAAGCAAGTTGAATGATTTGTCAATTCAGATAGAGAGATCTGAGTATTACTTTCTTACAGGCTTGTCTTTGAATTCCCATTTTTTTCTCATTAAAATTCACGGCACTTAATAAGGATTACCTCTTATTTTTTTCTCTCTCATAAGTTCTTCATTTTTAATAGCTACATGGGAGGCCAATACAACATGATCCCTCCAGACAGAATACCCATGCCAGCATGACCAGTAACTTCTTTTCATAAGAAATGCCTTTCTCTCAGAGTGAGACCCAAGGTGGCTTTAATAATTACTTTCTATGATGACATTGAACAAACCACACTCTCTCAGCCTTAGAGGAAGGCAAGGACAAACCTCCTCTGAACAAATTCTAATAGGTTGATCTTAGGGTCACCATAATGTCTTGAAATGACTTGAAGGCAGACGACACAATGATGTGTAGATTCTTCTTCATTTTGGGTTATTCTAGTAATCTTTTGTTGCTCTGCTGATTTAGAAAGAAAGATAAGAAACCTGTTCTGTCCCACAAAACATCTTATGCGGGTAGATTAGTACTTTGGCTCCTCAATTTCAGTCCAGAGCTACTGACTCACACAGCTATTGCTGTTTCATAGAACCATAAGGTGTTTAATTTCTTCTGTCAATCTTATTTTTGATAATGTGTATCACAATCCATTCCCCCTCATACTCCACAGTGCCCCAAAGGAGAATCTGTCCCTTTTACATGGACTTGGTAGACTATGAGGCGCACATAATATTTACATGAGTAATTTTTTTAAAAAAATTATTTTTATTAAAAATTATCATTCTTACAAGTATAAGTTCGTAAGACTTGTTAATGTTTACAATATAAAATATACTATAACATACCATAATATACAACATATAACATACTCTTTTGACATGTTCATAACACATGTTATTGTTTACACTATATAATTTACTATAATATACTAAAAATACAACATATAATATAATAATTAACAATTAATAATATAATATAATAATAATATATATAATATAAAATAATGTTTTGTATGATGTAAATTAAATGAACATAGCTCTATATAAATCATTAAATCCATACATTCCTAATTTCTTACTTTCCTTTTTCACATTTATTTCTTATATTATTGTCACATGTTTATTAATATTTCAATATTCTTATTCTTATCTTATTATGTAGTGTCTACTATCTACCTATTGTTAAACTTCCATCTTTACTTGTCTTTACAGCCTTATTCCTCTCCTTTACAAGGTTTGACCAGTTATTATCTATAAATTTTTTCACTGTTTCCGTTTCTCTATTTTTCTTATTCCCTTTTTTTGTCTTCTCATTAATCTAGTTAAACGTACAATTTATCAATTCTCTAATTTTATTTAACCATTCTTCCAAATCAGGTTTTTTATCTCTCTTCCAATGTTTAGCAAATAAATTCTCGTCGTCCCATATATAATATTATATTTTTGTATTTGTTGTAATCTTTATTATTTGATGATTCATGTTTAATAGAAATATCTCTGGTGAGAATGGAATGGGTATTTGTAAGATCACTATCATATTTTTATGAATATTGTTCCAATATTTCTTTGTTTTGGACACATACACCACATGTGATAAAATTTTCCCGGTTTCTTTTTTACACTTCCAACAATGTTTTGATTTTGTTTTATACATTTTATTAGTTTATCTGGGTCTAAATACCTTCTGTAGAAAATTTGAAAATAGTTTTCCTTTAGACTCTGCGCCAAAGTAAATTTTTAGTGTCTCTCCACTTTTTTCCCAATTTTCCAGCATTATCTCATGGCCTATGTCACGTGCCCACACAACCATTGTATCTTTTACTATTTTTGTTTCTAATTTTCTATCTAGCATGTATTTATAAAAATGAGACGTTCTTTTTTCTCAAATATTATTTTTTCAAATTCATTTGAGTGTTTTTCTAAAAATCTTCTATTTTTAAGTCCATTTTAAATTTATTTTCATTTGCATATATAAAACCACCCTCCCATTATTTGCTAATTCTTCTCTTGTTTTTATTCTTAGGTCTTCCTTTTCATCCCTTATTATTATATCTTTATATGTAATCCAATTTTCTTTGTATCTTTCCATTTCCTAAATAACGCTTCCTGTGGAGAAACCCATAATGGAATTCCGGAAAATATTTTTTTCCTTTTCTTCAGATTTCTAACAATGATTCCTGATGTAATCATTGGAGAAATTTCTGTCAATATTTGCTTTATTATCCCAAAAGGTACGCATGCCAACCAAATCTAGGCCTCTTTTTCTATATTTAATTTTTTTCATTTTCTAATTTAATCTTTTAACCAAGTCATTCCACTTGCATGGTAGTATAATTTTAAGTCAGGTACTCCGCAGCCTTCTCTTTCTTTTTTTTCTATTAAGAATTTCCATTTAATTCTTGCTTTTTTTTCTATCCCAAATATATTTTGAAAGTTCTTTCTTCTATTCTTTAAGACATCTTTCTTTAATTTTTTGGTATTTTCTGAAATAAATATATCATCTTCGGTAGGACCATCATTTTTGTTGCAGACATTCTGCCTAGTAAAGATAATTTATTTTTGACCATTTCTGTAAGTCTTGTTTGATTTCCTTCCAATTTGTTCTGTAGTTTTTTCAAATAGTTCATTGATCTTTTTAGTCAATACTATCTCCAAATATTTTTTTTTTTTCTTTTTAAAGCCTGTCATCTGAGTCAATTCTTCAGTTTCTTCCTTCTTCATATTCTTTGTTAGAATCTTTGTTTTCTTTTTATTAATTTTAAAACCAGCCAATTCCCCAAAATTCCTACTAATTTCCATCAGTTTCTTCATAATTTGTTTTAATTTTCCAAAAAAGATCACTGATCATCTGCATAAGTTTTTAGCTTTTTTTCTTTCCTTTATTTTTCACTTCCTTTTTCCCTTTCCAATCTTTTTCTTTTTCTGATGGCTTCCATATCACTGGGATGAGAAATCTGAACTGGAGTTTAATCTAAATTGTCAAGGAGCTATTAAAGGTGCTGAACTGTACTGCAAAGTAGGTTCAGCACCTTGGAGAGTTTCTACTAGTTCAGACTAAAACCCAGAGTAGATAAAGCACCTCACTGACATGAAAACTTGTTACTGTGACTGATTTACTTGCAAAACATCTCTTTTTTCTTTTTCTTTTTTTTACCATGGAAAGTAAACCCAACATTAAATCCTATGCATGTTTACTCAGAAATAAGTCCTGTTATTTCCAGATAAATGTGAAAGTACCAGTCTTGTGCACACTTGCCTGGTAGCCTTACCGAAATCAGTGGGATTTATTTCAGAGTAAATATACATAGGATCACTCTATGAGTCTCTCAGCACTGATATATGCGGGGAACATTTCACTGTAGTTTAACAAATTCTCATTCTTCCTTACTGCTTTGTAGTCAATGATTTGTTGTGAGTAGCAGTTCAGGAAGAGACATATTATTCTACACCCTGGTTTTATTGCCTTTGTATTGTGAAAGCAAGAAGCAGGTGGAAAAGCCCACCGACATTTAAAAGGGATGGCAGTAGGAGAGCAGAATTTATTACAGCCCATCTTAGCACTCCCAGGTGACAGCTACAAAGCCAAATAAGTTTATCTTGGTGGGACAGGCAAACCAATTTGAAATATGTCCCCCGCTCACCCAAACCCCATTGAAATAAATGCTTGTACCAATGGAGTGCTTGGCTGCATCATCTCCTGGAATCTTTGTCCCATGCATAGAGGACAGACATCTGTCTATTGCTTTTCTTCCCATATGCTCTTATGTGTGCTCTTGGCAATATAAATGATACAGTGAACTCAAGCTAAAGCCGATTACCACCCTGGGCTGGCTCCAGTCTCAGTCCTTCTGGAAGACAGGATATTGCCCCATCGAGTCTTCATTTCCAAAATGCTCATCCAGATTTTTTTATTATTTTATTTTATGCTGTTGCCAAAATAAACAGGTGGTACATTATGACCCTTTATGTACAGTTCTTCTGCTTTATATGCAGGGCATACAGAGAAGCTTGCTGGATTTCGATGTACACTGCTGCCAGACAGATAAGTTCCCTAGTAAGAGCAGCAGTTAAGTACCTGGAGGATCGAAAACCCAAAAATTTAAATGAATTTTCCTTAGCTTTGGCATTCTGTCAGCTAGGAGACACAATGCCAATCAGTACCCTTGTGGCCTTCAATTTTGAAAGAAATAGCTGGAGGTAACTTCTGGGCACAGGCATTTGTTCCATTTAACATCAACAATGGCAGAATTCACCTGGAAGAACTGTTCTTGTTCCAAATACATTATAGTTTTATTATGCCAGGACAATAAATTAGATTTTGCTCATTTGTTTTAAAAATAAAGAACCCAATTGTAAAGTTTCTGGATAACATATTTTTCTAATGGACAGGGAATCCTTTTCCTTTCTTCTACCCTACTCCATAACATGCAAGATAAAGCATTAAAAAACCCCTCTTTGGTGAGGGTGAAGAATTGTACAAAGTGAAACATTCCTGGGGATTAAATGTATTTGCTTTTTTTTTTTTCATCCTCAGATGAAAAAGGGTTGTTTGAGTGTTTTTTGCTCAACTCTCCCTCCCCAAGTTTTCTATACAGAAAATGATGTTTTCTGCATAAAAAAGCCTCAGTTATTTTGTGCAAAGTGCTAATTTGGAAAAGCTCCAAACCACACAGAGTATTCAAAAATTATGCCATTTCTCATTTTTTCCCGTAGCAGGTTGAGTTTTTTAATTATTAATTCTTGCTCCAAGAATAAAATAAATTAAGGTTCATATCTCTAGCCATGACATATACACTCAAACAATTAAGCCCCCCTGTCATAGATTACAGGAGAAGCATAGTGGAAAACAGAGCCATATTTCTATCTTTTTGTGATGGAAATGGATAGAGTTGACAAATAATTAATGAATGGGCCCTGGATGATTTCTGACCAACCACAGAAATGGAGATACAGGACACAAGTAATGGGCTGAATATGGACCACTTTAAAAAAAAAATTAACTTATTTAAGTTTTAAACCACTGAGATGTACAAAAGAGGGCGAACCTAATGTGGGAGCAGCTGAGGCAGGAGTCTCTTCCCAATCCCCCCAGCTTCCCCCGGGTGAAAACTTGAGCCCTGAAGAGAACCCAAAAACTGGGTTGCTCCCCAACCAGCCTGTACTGGGAGGTCAACCTAAGAATCCCACCCCCATGTGAGGGCTTTACTTCCAAAAGACCCCAAAGGAAAATTTCCTTTTTAACATCCTGGCCACATGACCTAAAGAGACAGATCCAGAATATTCACCTTCACCAAATAGGTGCCACAGATCCACAGGTGGTCCCTAAAAACCATGATTTCCCCCACTGCCAGTCACCAAATATTGAACTCCCCAGTTATCAGGGTAGAGTAGGAAAAAAAAAATCCCTGTGGAAAGGGGAAAAAAACCCCACCCAGCCCTGAAGCAGCCAGCAAGCTTGCATTCTATTGAGACATGTGAGTGGATTGATGAATTCAGGTGAAAAAGGGAGGAGTGGGCAGAATGAGCTTTTCTTCACCCAATGATCTCCATTGCAATGTGCTGCAATTTGACATCTTCAACAGGCCTTTTTTTTCCTGTAAGAGGCCATGAAAATGCCCCCCTCCCCACAACACTGCACTGCATGGAAAGGGGGGCCAGCACCTTAAACTATCATCAGTACTATGCTTTTAAAGCATTGGACCATCCATATCAAGCAAACATCAAAAAAGTCTTAATTCATATGTTCAAAATTCCTCCCCTTTTTAATGATATCATTGCTGCCACTCTGTTGATTTAAAGTATACAATTATGTGAGGCAAAAAAGTTCTTGCTTCCATGGTTTTTCTCCTTCTAAAGATGGTTGGGATCAAATGGAAATGTTTATGATCTGGGAATTAAAACACTTTAGAGGTCACAGTTCTTGGTTGCAAAACCAAATGAAACTATGTTTAATTCTGAGAAAAATGTGCTTAGAAATTATTTTTTTTACATGCATATTCTTTCTTAAAAATACAGATTAAGGAATAGAAAGATGTATGAGTTGACCCATATGAAACTGACATGGACCAGCAAGACCAACCCTAAAAAGGACCATCTGTTGTTTTTTTTTTAAAAAAAAATCTGTTCTACTAAATCTCCCAATTTTTCTTTTATGTTACTTTCTTTTAGGTTTACAAAAAATAAAATTAAAAAAAAAAAATAACCATTTCTCTCTTACCCCTTGATTACATTTGCCATTGCTGCCAGGGTTCAGATGAAATTGTTTTGGAGATAATTAATGCAGATATATCTTCCATGTTTTAGTTCTGTAGTCAATCACTAGAATGGATACACATGGAACAAGTGGTCACAGAAAGGGCACTTTAGCTTTTCCCCATGGATGACTATTTCCATAAACTTCTACAATTACACAGGCTGTAGAAAAATTCCTGATACCAAAATCTTCCTGCTGCTGAAACTTTTAGGAATTGTGGTGATAAGTAATTAGGGAAATGAATTATCAGTTGCACAGGAAGAAATGAAGAATTGTTGTTCTTGTGTGGCTTCACGTTATTTCCAACTTATGGGGACCCTAAGGCAAACCTATCATGGGGTTTTCTGGGGCTGAGAGTGTGGGATGCACTCAAGGTCACCCGGTGGATTTCCACGGCCAGGCAGGGAGTACTCATACCACTACGCCATGTAAGAAGAAGAGTGAGGGGGAATGTGAGAATTTCAAACTGTAACAAACAGTAGAAAGAACTGGAACTCTCCTCCTTTTTGCTTGTTTTAATGTGGCCACTGTCTGTCAAATGTTAGCAGAAAAGGGAAGTTTGTACTGAGAGAAGTTAAACATCCTGTAGTCCTAATTATCATAACACCATGTGCTGAGAGAGTTGAAGCTGCATAACCAGCTGTCACCATGCCACAATAAATTCACTGGTGTGGTGACAAGAAGTTTTTCTGAGAGGCTGGCTGTCACAGCAAGGGGCCATTTAATGCAGCCTTCAGGTCACATCTATTTTTTGCATACTGGCCCATAGTGTATGCTTCATGTTTTTCCAGTCAATGCACATTAATCTCAACAGAAGTGCAATATTAACTCAAACACTTCAGTTGTCCTTATTTGCTCAGAATAGGCAGAGCTGCTTGGTTTTTTCAACAGGTTATTCATCCCACCCAATGTGGTAAAAGTGTCTCAGGGTCTCCATATTTATTTTGGATTTTGAATATTTTTATTAAAAAAAAAAGGAGAGGAAAAAATGTATTCACGCCATGAAAATATCTTGTTTTGTGTGACCCAGACCTGGAACTACTATTAATCTAATCCAGGCCAGATCCTGTCAAAATTTTCTCTTGGTCCTAATTCTGTCAGAAACCTGCAACTGTCTAGATCCCCTTGATTCCATATTCCTTCCAGCTCAACAAATCATAGATAATGTGAATTACAGTCTCTCAATGGCTGGAGGACCACCAGTTCCCTAAGTCTGCAAAAAGACAAGAAGATTTTTGTCAGATTCTAGTTCTGAACATACTCAGCCCTAAAATTTCTGTGAAGCTTGAGATACATTTTTGAGGGGGGAGTGGTCCTTGATATGTCATGCAATTATTGTTAAATTATCAAGTTTGAATTACTTAACAACAGTTGCCAAGATTCCCTCTAAATATTTATATTAGTTAGAAAATGACCTTGTTAGTTTTCTTTCCAGAAGCTCCCATACATTCTGAAATGCAGTCATGTTTATGCTAACAAAAGACTGGTTAGCACAGACACTATGGCTGCAATAATAAAACAAAAGTAATAGATATACTACCTTCATAGGATACCTGTTATACTTCTTGTATGCCAATAAACTGGTGCGGGGGGGGGGTGTTGTTTGTTTTTGTCAGCATATACCTTGAAAGCAGATGTTTACATACAAGTTGCTATTTTCCTGAAATATGCAAAGCACAGTCTGTCAGAATGTAAATATCATTGTATTATGAAACTATGATAAATTATCATTTGTAAAGCAAGATGTATGTGTGCAGACATCAGATTGTACCAGCAACAAAGTAATGCAATACCCATAGCTCTCTTCCCAGTGGAATATAATAAAGACCAAAGTGGATCCTTTTAATGATGCAAATTACATGCGGTGTGATAATAAATTATTTACATTTGAATCACATTTTAAATATTAAGTGTAACAAGACTCATAATATTTTCTCTGGGGAGCTAACGGTTTTCACAGCTTGACGGAGAGAAATAGTTCAAAGCAACTTCTAATCTGAAAGGCTTGGGTTTAAGCCGATTTTAATGACGTCAAATTCAGGACAAGCAACATTGTCATCCCAGTAATGTGAAGGTTTATCCAGTTTAAACGTGTCCTTCCTTCCATAGAACAGTGGCCTTTCTGGAGCAGTCTTATATCGTTGTTGTTGTCATTGTGTGCCTTTGAGTCATTTCCAACTTATGGTAACCTAAGAAAAATCTGTGACAAACCTATCACAGGACACCCTGATCCAAAAGAAATAGGATACATTTCCATACTTTAAAGGACAGAAATCAGTTTCAGTGGGGGGAGGGAGAGGATAACCATATCGCTCATTCTCCTTTTGATTCTGAAATTTATATCTTCAGCACAATCTGGGTGAGTTGGGATTTGTGAGAAAAGGGTGGGGCATTAACTGGCTGACTGTCTAATCTCGAGTGAGAATGGGAATGCCAATTTTTCCTTCTCCAAAGGCAAAACTAATTGACCTCTCAAGCCCTAGTGCCCATATGTTTGGTTGTTTCCTGACTGCCGTAGTATCAAGTGACGACTTGCAGATATGAGTAAACCGCCATAGATCAAACACCAGGGACAATGCTTCCAAATCACTTCAAACACTGTGATTTGTAAGGCAATGAATTCATACGTTCTGCTGTAATAAATATTGATCAGCCATCTGGGTTCAGAAACAAAACACTAATTATAAGTATTTTAAAGAAGTTAAAGAGGAGACAGATATGCTGTCTTCTCAGGGTTCAAAATCAACTCACAGGCTCAGAGCCTACATCATGCTTGTACTGTATAAATCAATATTCACATAGTTATATGGCTACAATCTAATACCAAAAGGTAAGGGGAGGAGAGAATAGGAAGTTAGCCGAACATTGACATTTGTCCCATGATTGCTTCCTTGATGGTGTGCCAAAAAATAAAAAAAGCAGCTTTATTGGTGGTGGGCCACACAAACTCTGGGATTTTATGGCTTATATGTTGAGAAGGCCACCATTTCCTATTGTAGGGGTGAGCAACTGTGGGAGAATAGGGGGACACATTGGCCCTGAAGGAGACAATCCCTGCTGTACCAGTTCCCACAAAATAATCAGCATTTTGAGCACCATATGCCTTCTAGGGGACAAGGGGGGATTTTTACCATGTTTGGGGCCTTTCTGTTACCCTGTGTGCTGGGGGTCCCGGGAGGGGCTCCCAAATAACCAAACAACAACAACAAAAGATGGGGAAATTAACTGGAGCACTCACTTAAGCTAACGAGAGGCAGGGTAACTTTGCGACGATCTTGTAACCCTTTGTATACTGTCAGGTCAGTCAAGCAGTCAAACAGTTTTAAAATAGCAGAAATGATGTTTTATTAAAGACAGACAAACACTTAAGACAACACAACCACACAGCTAACTAAGAAATAAGAAATGAGAATTTTCGGGGGAAATGGGTGATACGACACCTTTCTCGTAGTCCTGAAGAGATTGAAGATGGAAGTGTGGTGCCCGAGGGGAGTTCGCTTGACAGAGCGGCAGCAAGGCTGGATGGAAGTCCAGAGCAATCCGAGGAAGCTCTTGGAGCTTGGGGTTTTTACGGGGGGGAAATATGACCGTGGGCTAGTCTGTACTTGGGAGAGAACAATGAGGTTTGGGCGCGAGACAATGTCTCCAAAAGGTCAGAATTTAACATGATTGAGTTAAGTTCGAATTGACAATGGGATGGCCAGTATGCAGATGCAGCTTGCCTGGGCGGTGGAGTGTCCAGCTCGCCAGGATGCCTGCTCGGAGCAGGGAGCTCTTTGTGTTAGCATGCATACTTAATGAAGTGTTTGTTTCGGGAGGTCTCCTAAAGCAAGATCTGGCTGTGTCTGGCTTGCTTAGGTGTAAACAGAAATGATTCAGCATTTAATAGCCATGCCTAGCTTCGTGCTTGTTTGGAGGCCTCACAAACACTTGGCTGAGGGTGGCAGGATAAGACCAAATTGCGATATCAACATGATATCTAATGTCTACCGAAACCAGGCCAGTTCACGGTGATAACACTTCCTGGGCCATTCTAGGCCCAGGAAGGTCTTTTTTAATGACAGGAAGTAGACAGATGTAACTTCTTATTCACTTCTTGTTTTTTTAAAAAAATCTCTTTTGCCTAAAGTGGTCTGGGGTGGTCCAGGGAAATGGCCCCCATGCAGACATTTTTTTGGTGAGAAAAATATATAAAAATAAAAACTTGAAAACTTTGTTTGACCCCAAGAGGCCCAGAGGGCCTCAAAACATGGTGATAATGCTACCCATGTCCCCTAGAGGGATTTTCAGGGCACATTGCATCCATGTGGGGCCCTCGAAGCCAGAAGAAAAATGACTCTCTATGGCCCTCAAGCTGCACTTTGTCTACCTCTGCACTAGTAGAACTTGGAAAGGTGGCTTGTTTGGCAGCAAACCTCAGATTCCCCAGGCAGCCTGGTCCTGGAGCACTGTGGGAGTTGTTGCTGTTGTCATCCATCCTCCCGCCCCCCAGGACTCAAAATGGCTTTCAAAAATTAAAACAGGTACAGATAAAAAAACACATCACTAAAACATACACAAAACTGGAAATATAAGTAGACTATCAATAGAAGTAAAAACAATATAAACACATATCCATTAAAAAGTAAAATTAAAAGCCCCTTCACCATAAAGACTGTCATAAAAAAGCAAAATAAAAGGTCTTCACCTGCGGATGCAACAACAATCAGGAAAAAAGTCATTTGTGCATGTTCGGGTAACTAGAAAATTAGAATTTGTAAGGCTGTGGTTGTACACACTTTGTCAGAAAGTACATCAATCAAGACTTTTTTTTTAACCAAAATAAAAATAAAAATAAAAACTCTCAATAAGATGCTATATCACCATGGTTTCCATCTGTACTTCCACAGGACTCATTTCGGCTGTGCCCTCTCCTCGTGTGCCACACTAAAATGATTCCAAGGGCCTACATAGTCCTCACTGAAAAAGTTTCCCAACCCCATGCCTTAAGGGAAGAGCTGTAGCTTAATGGTAGATGTGTATGTTTTTTGTTTTCCCTACAGAACATCACTATTTCATTTCCTGGCATCTCAGGGCAAGGTTAAAAAAGGTTATTGTCTAAAACCCTGGAGAGAACTTGTACCAGCGATATATACAGTACTGCACTAGAAGGACAGATACAGTATAAGACAGATTTGCATTTTCTTTACAGTTCAAATGTTGCATGTATTTTAAAAATGCTTTCAAAAAGCTATTTGCCTGCAACTTTAAACGGCTTCTCACAGAAATGCTGCTTCTGGAAAACAAGCTTACTCCCACTGCAAGTTTCCCCTGCAGGAAATGGTTTCCCTTGCAAATGCCTCCTGCAGGTCTATGTCTTTGCCTTGTGTAACAGGGATGGTTTGATGCTTTCAGATCAGTGATGCTGTGGATCTGCTCTGAGTTTGCATGTTTTCCTAAGGAAATCATACAGGATCTATCCAAGGTGCTGAAGCTATTTGTGGGACAGGATTTAGCATATTGGATTACTCTTCTAAAATGTGGTATAAAACTCAGGAACACTGGCCGCTCCTGACTCCATAGCAGATGTTGTTGTCTTTGAAAGCACTCTCTACAATCCAGTGGAGAAGACATCTCCATCCATAGGCATAGTAGGACAAACACTGGATACGACAGCCTTTTTGTTGCTGTTGTTGGAGGTTATTGCTCCCAGTAACACTGTTCAAATCAGCCCTTAATTCCACAGATAACTGACAAAAATTTTACCTGTAGAATGATTCTTGCCCATTTCTACTTGCTTAGTTTGAATGTTCATAAGATTACAGCCTTAAATCGAGGCATCAAGTACACTGAGATTGCAATTCAGAAATGGCTACTAGAAGGTTCGATTGTTTGATCATGAAAGCACAGTATTCCTTTCTCCCATAACACCAAGCAAATATCTTATTTTAACAATCTTTTCCCAGCAACATTTTCTTTATATAAATATTTAATAATTATAATATACATTTGCTATAAACATTACACCACTGGAAGAGGAAAGATTGCAATGGGAAAAAAAAATCTCTTTGGACTGTAACATGTTGTTACTTATCACAGGTTTGCTGCTTCAGTTCTTGCTACCTTTTCTTCCCTACGTCTCTTTACCTTCCTCTTCCTCCTACCAATAAAAAGATTATGCAATCAAATGATCCTGCAGAAAGGCCACCGTGCTTGCTGAATGCAATCTAGCAAAAGTAAAGAATGCTTTAATTCCCCCAAGGAAAATGAAATATCACTTAGTCACAAGTAACTTTTTTCTTCTGAAGTCAGTTTGTCTAAGTTCAGAGCAGGTTTTATGAGACCTTTGTCCCTTGCAGCTTATAGGTGGAGTTTCATAAGGTTTTAAGTGTAAACTGTGGATCCAGCAAACATGTTTTCACATTTCTTATCTAAGTCCACTTTCCACTGAGCAGCAATTGCCTGGAATACCTTTCTGAATGTACCTCAGGTTTGCCATTGAGTAATGCATGAAATTGTCCTCACCCATACCTTCAGAGCAGACTTTTAAGTGGCCAAGATGATCAAGGACCAGTTAATCCACACAAAGAATATTCACAGTCTTCTCAGTCGCCACCATTCTACACACCAAGGACAACTCATTAGGAAAATTTTCCATCATTGTGAATCTTTCTGCCTCTGTACCAAAATAAAAGGACCAACACCTTTTGGGTCAGCAGCACCACTTTTTGTATTATGCCTTAAATGTGTTTTGTCTTATAACACTGTGCTAAAACAAGATATTTTTTATAGAAAAATATCTTCTGTCAAATTTTCACAAAAGAAGTTCTGAAAATGTACTGGCAAAAACTGTCACTACCTTGACCATTAGGGAGAAAAATGTAGAAAACTATTGTTCTTGCACAGAAGGATGAAGTAAGCAAAAATTTACATACCTACACTGTGCCAAATGAAAGTGTGTTAAATCCAAACTTCTTCTAGCCTAGGGATTTTGTAAATTCCTTAAAACTAGCTTTGCTCTAGTCTAACTTTATGCCAGTGCGATGGCTGTGTCACAGGGCAGGGGAAATTTTCTGACTTGCACCACTTACCTCTTCCCTTGTATTGCCCATTTTTTGCCCTCTTTTTGGCTCTTTTTCTGGCCGATCTTAGTCAGCACAGCTTTTCTGCCAGCTAATTGCTCTGTGCTAGTCTCCAAGATCACTTGGCAGAACCCAGTAGGAGGAGATTCCTTCATAGTGAAGAAAGTGGTACCAAATCCTAACCAACTATAAGCTGGTCCATCTTGGAGTAAAGGTTACACTGTAAGGCTCTATACACAACTGTAGGTGCCTTATTGTAAATGTCCATTGCTTTTAGCTTTGTACCTCCTAAAGCCTTGGTTGGCCACAATGTATAACAGTGATTTCTCCTGGGATCATATTGAAAGACCAGCATTTAAACAGGAACAGAGAACAAGCAGTCTTCTTCCTTTAATAGATTGCAACTTGCATATTTCCTCAACATTAGCTAGACTTAGAGATGTGTGAAGAACCCAGTTTAAATCTAAAGTTAGATTTGTGTCAGTTCTCACACCCTGGTCTGTCTGCAAGGAAGAAACAAGTCGCCTTGCAGAAACATCATGTTGATGGATGGTTGCAGACAGATCCAAAGTAATGCATAGACTGTTAAAGTGCACATAGGAAACAGTTGCATTCAAATATGTGCAAAATGTTGCCTAAGCACATTTAGCTGGTGGAGTGGAACATGAATAGTCTAATACGGGCACAAACATACATATATTTGGCGAGGGGTGAAAAGAAGGGGATGGATCAATTCCCATCAAAGAAAGCAGCAGAACTGGGCATAATTCTTTTTAAAAGTTACTTTCAAAGCTCTGTATGATATACCTAAAACCATGGCCCTTATCTCCCTTCACCATGTAAGGTTCTGGCATTGATTAAAAATCTGCCCTCCAGCAAGAACCTCTGAAAATAAATTATAAAGAAACCAAAGTTAAGAGCTTTGGCAAGAGGACAGGCAAATGAAAAGGCCCTCAGTTGCTTTTTCAGAGATCAGGTCCATAGTTTCAAATTTTAATTTAGGGATTCATTTAAAATAATATTGGGCTAGGAAAGGACACAGATTAGGAAGACAATTTTCTGCCTCCCCGTTAACTTAAATTGTTCCAAAGTTCTCTAAGGGCAGAGGTGGAAAACTTTTGGCCTCTACGGTTACATTATTTGCCAACAGCTATACTGTTTGCCAAGAGTATTATTCAAATTATGTGTGGTACATAATGTTGGCACTTTGATTATGCTAACTTAATGTTTTTCAGATATAATAATAAACCAGTTTCATGAAGGTCTTCTGGGATTTTCCCAGGGTAGGCTAACTAAGTTATAAAAGATATATAGATCACAAGTGCCTCTTTTTCCATCAAGTAAAGAGTGCACAAAGTAATTCTGTGCATAGATTCAGGTTACAGAAGAAGGTGGCAAATAAATAACCCAAGAAATATCTTGGGTGAAACAAGTTGTTAAAATTCCTTAGGCTAATCAATGTAAAAGCTGAATCCCACAATACAATCTATCTGCAAATATGGTTGGCTCAGGGACAAGGCAAAGGGTTAGCCTGAGAAAGGATATATGGGAGAATCCCTAAATGGAATTGTGGAAATCATTCATCATGTACCTCATACTCACATTGGCACTGTTTTGTTAAGATGGATCATATATAAAAAAAGGTACCTTCATGCACTTACACAATGCAGGCTGAGAAAAGTCCCTGATGCTATAGGGTTGGATTTTTCCAGTGATGGTTTGTGGATGAAATTGGAAGGACTCCTCACCTTAAAATGGTTAGGGGGTGTATCATGTTCTCAGAAAAGCCACCTGGGAATGTATCACTCTATGTTCCATCCCTGTCACTTTTGCACGTATTTAGTCATAACTTTATTAATGAAGTTTCCTTATCAGTTTGCAGGTTTGTTTGTTTGTTTTTAAAAAGTCATGTAAAATTGCACATGCCTTGCCTTGTGCCACTTTCTCTGTTATATACATGTTTACGCAACTATACTCATTTTGAAGCAGCAAAGCACATCACAAAATTTGAAGAAGATTATTATCCAAAAGATTAGCTCCAGGCTGCATATTTCACCCAGAAGTGTGACCTCAGGTTCGTGTGTTAAAAAAGAAAGCCAAACAAAATTTACCCACATTCATGCACTAGACCAGATTAATTTACATAAGCCCACTCAAAAGGAGTGGATTGTAGTGAAGTAGGTTACACAGTCACTGCAGTGTTATAGCATCTAATCTTGTTGCAAAAAATTGTATTGAACAATAGAAATGATAACTTTGGAATGTTTGTAGATTTTTAAGCAGAAAAACTTTAACAATTCTTCAAAATACCATTCTTGTTCTCTGCAATCCAATGAATGTCATAGAACTATCTCCTATTATGCTTTTGGGCCCCATCGGTTAGGTCTCAATGTGTTCTAATGCCCTCGGAAAGATATTGGAAATTCGCTTCTGGTTGTATCAAGTGCACAGACATATGAAACTCTTTAGATTTTAACTGGTTACTGTTTTCATCAGTTATATATACTTGCCGCAAGTGACAAGTACTCAGCCATGTCTTCTTTGGAAAGTGGTGAGTATCAACAGTCAACTCACTATTCTTCAGAGGCTTCTCTCAGCACAAAGTGCAGCAGTTATAGAAGAAAAAAATATAATCCTTTAGTGCCAAGTCTGACAGAATGATGCTGTTATATAATGCTTTACAACTGTATGGCACTCAGATTTCATTTTGAATTGTGCAAATAACCCAAATTTTCATTTCATTACCATGTTCATCTTGAGTTTCAAGTGTTGTCTCAAAATGGAGAATCAATGTTTATTTCTTTTTGCTTCTCCCAACAATCCTCAAACCCATTCTAGTTTATATTTAGTACCATCACATCACCTGGTGAGTTAGAGTTATCAAGTCAGGTGTTTACCAGGTCCTGAAATCTCAGAGCAATTACCTGAAACCTTGTGATGTCATGGAGTAGGCCCTGGTGGTATCATTACATATGACACATTAATCATCAAGCACAGTTGCTCAGAGTATGTTATTGAACTTTTTTAAAAGTACAAAGTCAAACAAAGGAGAAAATATCTCCATGCCCTCCAATGAACAAGGGGGGGAATCCCTCCCTGAATGGTTTTTAACATTTTGCAAGTACTGTTTTTAACAACATACAGAGCTGTAGTCCAACCAAAGAAAGTTTTCTATGTTTTTTCTCTGAACAGGAAAAAGAAGAAAAAAGCCCTGTTATTAAACACTTTTTCAAGCACAGATTTTTAACACAGAGAAGCTGTAGTTCAACCAAAGAAAATTGCCCAAGCAAAAATAATATTTTTTAAGCTCTGTTTTAAAGAAGATGTTCACATTTACACGTGCCTTTCCTTGGTCAAAGACTTTTACAGGCAGAGTGAGGAATCCTTCACCATCCCAAAAATAATCATATCATCCCCAAAGTAATCACAATGATCATCTCCAAATATTTGTCATCATCATATTAATCTCCATCATTATCACCTTAAAAAAAACTATAAAATGTTGAGACTAACAAATCCCAATTCTGTTTCAAGGTTTTCTTTGAGGGAACACAAAGAAAAAGGAGTTGGAGAAACAGAGAAGGAAGAGAGGAGAAGGAAGTACTTAGGGATGTTAGAAGAAGAAAGAAAATGGAAAAAAGAAAAAGAGGGCGAAGGAGAAGGTAAACAAACATAGCCAGGAAATATAGCGTAGGGTGAAAGACAAAGATGACAAGAAAAAGTTGAGAGGAGACTAAAGAAATGGGGAGAAGAGGAGTTCAGCTAGGAGATTTGGGGAAGGGAAGGGGCAGGTATTTAGCCCGCAGTTGTGGGCAGTACAGTGAAGGCATAGTAGAAGCAAAATGGAGATCATGGATCTTGCCCCTTTCATTCAACCTTTCTTCAGCCAAGTTAAGACAGTTATGTAGTTGTGCACTATGGTTTCCTTTTTCAATTCATTTTTAAGATTTTAGGGTGTTTTCTTTTTAAAAAAGTTGTAAGTCACCTTGGCCATTTCCGCATGACAACACTCTTCTGTGTTGTGTTGGCACGCTGCAATTCAGGTCCGGAAGTGAGTGTGTCAGCAATGCTCCCCTCTGCACCTGCTCATTCCCTGCAAAAGGAAGCACAATGGCTCCACCTCTCCCTTCTTCAGCACACTTGCCATTGCTGCTCTGGGGCAGGAAGCATCACAATTGGGCTTCCACGGCTTCCTCACAATGGTAAGTACAGGAGCGCTGCGCAATTCGAGGTGTAAAAGGGATTTTTTCCATTTTGCAAATACTGCGTGAGTACGACGCTTTGTGACAGAATGGCAACGGGACAGCGACGACATCATGCGGAACCGCGATCTGCCAACCGCTGCATCCTGTCCCAGAAGCAGTGCAGCAACGCTGTGTGGAAAGGGCCCTTGAGTGCTCTGGCACTTAGAAATCCATGTTGCTGCTGCTACTACTGCTACTGCTCAGTAATACATAAGCCTGTAGGTTTTCAGCACTGAGATTTGTTTTCACGCAGATTGATTCACTCTTTTAACATAATCTACAGACATAAGAAAAGCTTTGAGTAAAACATTAGAAGTATTAATGCCACCTGTCAGAGCTTGGAAAAAAATCATTGATTAACTCATTAATGTGTTAGATCACCATTTCCCTAGTGAGTTCATTTGACTTTCTAGATGCCATTATTAACACTGAAGTTTAAAATATGCTTTAGTGAATTAGGTCACCAGCATTTGTTAAAATGTTTTTGGATAGTTGTGTCTCCCTCTTTCACATTCGGTAAGAGAAAAGCTGCCTCAGAAGAAGAGATCTTAGAATTTGAGGAAATGATTCCCATGGCTTTGTTGTTAGTTGGTCTAATTTGTGTGATTTCTTTGGGAAGACGGCAAGAAGGAGAGAAGGAGAGAAAGAGAACTTTCTAGAAACTAGGTCAGATAACTGAGTTTGTGGAGCACAAGAACATTTAAGTCTGGGAAAGAAAGAGGAGGAAAAAAGGAAGACTGGAAAAACAGAAAAAAATGAATCACATACTGGAACAGGGAGCAATTTGTTTGCTTAGCATAATACCAAGACCATCAAGCAGAATGCTCTCCCCATGGGTCTGTATAGAAGGAACCATTTTCTTTTTTAGGTAGGGGTTATTGTAACTCTGTACAGCAAGCCTCTCCTGTCCTGTTGATTTTATTCTAGACTGCTTTCTATTGAATATTTTATTGTATAATACACCCATAAAATTATTTGGACACATGCACAAGTCCTTCCTCCCAATTTCCCATGTGCCCAGAAGTAAACCAAAGCTTCACATCTTAGCTGTTAAGACCTCTATAGGGCTTAGGATTTGCATTTGGCTGAATACAATCAGAAGCAGCTAGAGATTTCTGTGAATGTGGAACAGTGAATCTACTCTGGATGTTATTCCAGACTGTAAAGGAGCTCCCCAAGGCACTAAAACTATTTTGAGAATCACATTCAGCACTTTGGATTGTTCCTTTAAAGCACAGATGGGGTAAATGCAGCCCCAGGGCCATATGCAGCTCTTTTTGTGACCTCCAAAGTCGCCCAGGAGTCCATGAGGGAGTGCAGGGAAAATTGCTCCATAGTTGCCCACTTCTGCTTTAAAGTCTGATATAAACTCTGAGAAGATTCACCACACCACTAAATATACTGTAATGTCAGTTACAGAGATCCCGTGATTGGCAAAACCAGGAAGCAAAGTCTATGATCAAGAAAATAATGTAACTGTGTTGAAATGATCTGTAAAGGGTATGATCCAATATAGTTGATTCCAATGAACACATGAAGCTCTAGAATTCTTCTGGACACATGGGCATGTTTGGGAGCAAAGATTAGACACACATTGCTGTCCTCACTGGAGGCCTACACACAAAGAAGTCTATGCCAGCACAGGACTGGAATGGATCTTTGATGAGTTTCCATGAACCATTCAAACATGGAAAGACCATTCCACAAAAGATGGCTTGCACATTTCACAGGAAAAGCTGTAAGCAAATAATTAAAAGAAAAAAATGGCCTCATACAATTCTGGATACAATGATTTCTGCTGGAGAATTATTCACATGAGTAACATGGCTCCTTTTTCTCCCCATCACACTTGACATTATTTATATGTTATAAATACAGCATATATCCAGGGGTTCACCACCCTAGATACCAGGCTATGCCTTTAAAGACTGTTGGAATACTCAACATGAAGCAGTTTGTATACTTCTGAACTAACATCTGTGGTCTCTCTCTCTCTCTCTCTCCCTGTTTGTGTTCTGTGAAACAGAGTTGAGTTCCTAATTCAGAACTGCAACCTACACACAGAAGGAACCAAAACTGTGAAGTAGAGAGAAATATATTCATATTCTTTAAACAACACTCCTCAAGATTACCAGCTAGCAGTATGAAAATTTTCATGATTGTGATTTGCACGCTATTCATATGAATGAAATCATTCACATGAATGATTTGTTTGTTTTTAAAAACAACATACTGTTGAAATCCTGGCAGAGTTGAATAAACAAAGGAACAAAGACATTTGGGAACAAATACATACCCAAATCTTTGAAGTTCCAAATGGTCTGTTTGTCCCTCAAGGCTGGAAAAAGTAGAAATTTTATGATTCTATAACCTAGGGGCCATTGTATAACAGTCAACTACAGAAAAGACAAATAGATTAAACTATAAAGTCTAGGGATACTGAACACAAACCTCCTAAACTTATCTTTCCATGAAAGTAAATTGCTGAAACTAACATTACATGGTAATAAGAATGATGTCAGCTTGACTAGGGATGTGAAGAATGTATATAAATTATCTTGTGCCCAGTAAGAAATACATTTCAACACATTATAAAATGCACTTTAAAATGTTGCATTTTTTCACATTTTCAATGATTTTTCATTCTTTAGGACTTTCATATAAAAATTTATATTACACAAATCCATAGTATTTATCAAAAATCTGTATTTGTAAAAGGAAGTATTTTGAACAAAAGTATACCTTGGCAGTAGCAAAGTTTTGTATAATGGACATTTTTGAAAGAAGAAAAAGTCCTGAAATACAAAATAAATCACAAAAATATCAAAAATTCTTACATACTGCTCTAGAGAGCAAAAAAAAAAAAAAATTCTCATCTAAAAACAAAACACAAAAAAGGTAGAGATTTTAATACCTCTGCCAGAGAAAGGTGTATCTGCTACAGTCAAGCATTTTCTTCTAAGCATTAGCCAGCCAATTATCTATGGAAGCTCATGCATAAGATCAGCACTGGAGGCTGGATTTCATTAGACTTCTACTAGAGCATTATGTTCTAGATGCACTTTGTCCAGAGACATTCAACAATGGTAGGAAAGGAAAAACAATTTCTACCTGTTCTATGCAATGTCTTTCTCCAGTGTCTTATTTCCCTCACGGGGCAAAAATATCAGCCAGAATTCACCAAGACGATTATGAACATGTAATCACCTTAGTTACAAAGTTTTGATGTTCTCCCAGTCCCTCCTCAGCCCCACTTACTAGGCATCAGCTGCTGCAAGCAACAGGGGTCTGTTCCCCCGGTGATTGAGGGGCAGTTGACTGACATTCCCACCATTTCCCATGAGCAATCCCCAGTGTGACACCCAGAAGCAAGGTCTGTGTCACAGTTATTCCTCACATTGGAGCCCTGCCTGACATGGTGTCTCTCAGTGGATTTGGAAAGAGGGGTGTGCTCAAAAATATCCCCAAGCAGGCCTCCCACCTGACCAACTGCATTTTCGTTCTCTAAAGCTTCCAGATGTGTTGTGATTGAATTGAGATTGCATTAGAGAGATGGGCCTTACTCTTTGCTCCAACCCACTCCCCACCCACAGGAAGATTCTCCATGTAGCCTTTTCCAGAGTTGAGAGACTGGATAAAATGGTCTCAAATGCTTCATTGTCTTTTTCAGAAAAAGATGAAGACTGGGGTTGTTTTCATTTTGGAGGTGGCTTGGGCAAAGCAGCCTTGGCTTTTCCCTTTTTTGTTATTTCTCCCTTTCTTGGGGCCCATGATTGAGACCTATAAAGAATTACTATGCAAACTTGTTCTAATCAATGTGACTTACAATGCTAATTGGTTAAATAAATTGCTAATACAAAGCACTCAGTTGAGAGGACAGAAATGGGCTACCCTATGCAAACAGACTAAGCTTCCAATAGGGAACAATAGAGCAAAAATGGCCCTTTGCATGCATCAACTCTAGCAGGCCCCACCAAGCCACCCCTCTTAGGCCTTAAAGCTATCCATAGGTCTAAGCCCAACAAGGCCTCCTGGGTCCAGTTTGACTGGAAGCCTTTGCATGCACCCACCATTCCTGAAGCAGGCCTAACCCAAACAATGTTGCTAGGCTTTGTTACGCCAGAAGCCTAATCACCCCCTTCTCCACTAGCCCAATGTGTTCAGGTTCCCTAAGATTCAAGCTGCTCCTGCAGCCTACTCCCCCCGCCCCCAAAAGGGGCTGGAAAGAAAGCATGCAGAATGAATGGCCTGAGCACCCTCAGCCATTACAACTGGGATTATGAGTCAGGACGCAGGAGACAGATGTGCTCCTTTAGTCCCTGGTGGCATGCCCAGGGCACTACACACCTGATAATGCAGCACTTTTCACTGAAAAATTGACCATCAGTGGCCAGACCACTCATCTGGCCATAGCCAACAAGTCTCCCTGTTGAACTGCTGTCAAACAGAAGGCCCAAAAGGCTGAAGCATGTGGCAGTCCTCCCATGAGCCACTAGAGTGAAGAGGTTGGGGGAGCACAGATCTAAACAAGCATAGCTCACCCCCTGTACATGACAGGGGTGTACTAGCATCACCACTTTCTGGTGCACCTGCACAAGCATCCCCCAAAACCAATCTATTCTTTCAAGCAGGGAAACAGTATTTTGATTATAAGTTCCATACATACTATTATCTCTAGGATATTAAAAATACTATCTCCTAAGTAAATGAGTAAGGGGATTTAAATATTCCTCTATCATCTTCAGACCACTGTCTTACACAATTACTCTGGGTTTTTCACTGAGGGTACACACATCTGTGATTTGTAGCCAAGCCTAATCTCTGTGGACTTGTGCTAGCACTTATATTTGGAAACAAATCATGTGCTACATGCTTTAATTTTACACGGAAAAATATCTTTGCAATGCACCTATAAAATAACATGAGGAAACTGTCCCCATTTTTGATTCTGAGTCCTGCTTCAAAAATCTACTGAGAGGCACTACTAGATCTGAATACATTCCAAAAAGAAATTGGCAAGAATCAAGAAAGATTTGGGATGCCAACTAAAGTCTTAGTCTGCTGACTGCTTCCTAGAAAATATATGTTCACTTTGCTGAGATTAAGACTGGCATTCTGGAAGCCCTCTAAAGAAACATCTCAGTTTAGGCCTTCCTAGATCTTTAAGATGATCTTGATGAGGTTCACTTCAAAAGCTTATGGACTGAAATTAAAACAACCAAAATATAAATGCCTGATCCATGAAGGTCTCTCTATAAAAGGTTTAATGTGCATTCGGTGTTTGTAAATTGGAACTCTTGAAGTTTATCCCTTCATCATCAAATGCAAGGAATGAAGCAGTCAGTGAAACAATGGCAATTTAAATTGTGCAGTCCTTTGAAGGTTTAAAACTGATAATATTTACATAAATAGCTATGCAAATACAACCCTGCAGAGATTGCAGCTCTTACATTATTCAGATTATCAGCTCTCAAAAGGCATTATCTCTGCAGTCAGAAAGAATATAAATGAAATCCCAAGCAATGTGCATGGGGTATACGGTCCAGGAAAGATGATGGGTATCTTTTACAAGCTCTCCTTTCCCATGAAGATGAAGGTGCCATTTGACATTGTGAGGACTAAACAAGGAGATTTAAACATTGCATTAAACAGTGACCCTAAAAAGGAGTCTAGCAATGAGTACTATGATATCTAGCCTGTCACTGCTATATTCCACATTTCTCCATCCCTACCCTTACAGAAGCCAATGGCATCAAGTTCAGGGGGAGAAAACACACAAAGGCCCTTTCTGCAGCACGCTCCCATCCTGCTGTGGGGACTGGAGAAGGACAGGACTGCAACAGTGCTTCTGCATGATGTTGTCACGGTCCCGCTCCTCTCTTATCCCCAGGCAGCACAATTGCAAGTTAATCATTGATGGGTTTTTCCTGTCAATGACCTGTGATCACTTCACCATTCCACACTCACCTGTCCTGCAAAAGGGCAGGAAGCACAACGGTGCCACTTCCTGCCCCAGTGCAGCCTGGGAAAGTAGCTGGCTGCACTGCGGAAGGAAGCGGAATGTCCATCAGGTTCCCCTCTGCAGAGAGCCAGTCCTATGAGGAGAGGAGCACTGCCATCACACTCCCTTCCTGGCAGAGCAGCTGCTGGGATCACTACTGGATGCTGCCACAAGACGATAAACTGCGGAAAGGGCCAAAGCCACATCACCTTGCTTGATCAAGAAATGTGTTTCTGTATCATCTGCAGATTGCTACTCTTTTGTTCACAATGATTTGGAACACAATGACTGGGGGAAAAGCTTTTAGCAAACATGTAAGAGGAGAAGAGTTTCCCACTAGTGCACTGAGAAACAACAGTCTGCTTTTGGTCTGCTACATCTCATGCAGAAACTAATACATTTACTGAACTAAAACAGCATGTGTTACCTTTCACTTGAAAGAACAAGGCAGGACAGAAGGGTCAGAATCTTGTTGGTGCATTAGTGTGGGGATCATTTTTTTTTCTTCATCCATACAAGAATAGATTTACATCCTTCATATCAATCATTCCCCACACATTAATCATGCTAGTATGACCAACTCTTTCACAGCACCACCACCTGCAATATTCCTGATGCCCTGTAAGAATCAGCACAGCATAGGCAAACTCTCCCCACACCCAAAATCTGTTTTCAATGCGTGAGAGAAAAATTTCTCCCCAGAAGTGATGAGTAAAGCTTAGGATGGTAGGGATCCAGAATCAGTAAAGAACAGGACTTGGGCAGGGACATCTCTAACGCTCACAGCTTCCTGATGCCCCTGTTCCATTAGACACACAAAAGATTGCCCTGTTCTGCAGCCATCCGTCTCTCAATGTGGTTACACAGCTGGAATAACTTCAGGTTTTTTCATCAAAGTAATGGGCTGTTCTTGTAAGGTATATGAAAAATAGAGCTGAGGTTGGAATGCTCCGAGAAATGAGAAACAAAAAGAGTATAACAAAAAGAGCAATTTAATGGTTAGGTACTGAAATTAGAGGTAAAGCAGGTTGTGAAGTGAAGTGACAATGATTGCTTTGGCTTCTGAGGGAAAGACAGGAGAATTCAGTGGGATAGCTGTGCTTTCCAAATGTTAACAATTTTTTATTGTGTAAAAATAGATGGAAGGGATTGCAGGAGAAGAAAGCAGATGTGGCAAGTAGCCATCAGTTCTGCAAATCAAGCACTTTTTGAATCAATCTCTCATGACCCCAGCAGTCTTAGATTTTCAACCAGAACACTAGATTATATGAGATAAAATATATTAATACTGTATGGTAAATAGTGAGTTGCTACCCAGTGGTCCATTGATCTCGACTGGGGAAAGCTGTATCGAGCTTTGCGCATAACACAATTTAGTCTAATTGAAGTACTTGCTCAGTCTCTTGTGATTGTTGATCCCTAGGTATTTTAAGACTTCTGACTACTTTATTTGTGCTCCAGTGTGCTCCAATGCTGTTTGCAAAGCAGAGTTTTTGATAGTTCAGCCTTAAATTCTTCAGTTAGCAAAATACACAGAGGACTGAAGAAAGCAGTAGATGAATTTTAAAATTTTGGCAGCTGCAATTCAACTGGCATCAATTTAATGGTCATGCAGATTGGCAAAAACAATCTAAACCTCTCGTGTGCTGCTTTGAACTTGAATGATACTTTAACAGGGAAAATGTTCAACCAAGCTTAGGAATAATTCAAAGCACACAACTGTGTTGTTGTTTTTTAAGCAGTAAATCAGCTGTGAATTTTGTGTTAGTGAAAAAGCTAGATCAAGATTGTGCAAATTACATTGCAGATTCCAGATGACATTTGGAATGTTTGCTCATGACTGGTCAACTTGGTATTATCAAAAATTATAAGTTGCAAGCTTAATTGTCATGTATATATTAAAAACTTGATTCATCAGTTAATTTAAAGTATTTGTTAGTCCTTTGAGACATGAGGTAGTAAGGTGTACAGAGAATTCAAATTAGTAGAGCCCTCTCATGCTTTAAAGTGCTATACATCTATTACAACAGAATTTGTTAGTCTTCAACGTGTCAAAAAATTATTTTATGATTTTCTCTTCAGCTTGGTTAACATTTTGTTAATGTGAAATAAAAGAAGGCACACTGTGAGCAGAGCCTAATCAACTCCAGATTTGGCCTCAGCTCATAATGAGTTAGATCCATGGTCTCCAGTGGATGAGTTGGATTGGCTTCCTATGGGTGGAAGGGTTCTACCCACAGAAGGTACCTCTGCACAATTTGGATTCATTCTCTCCTCTTATATCATAGTTCAGCTCATTCAATAGTGTTCCCCAACCCTCTCTTTAGCTTTTAAGAGGATGAGAGACTATGATAGAAAGAAAGAAAAATAAACTTTGCTTCTGCCAGCCTGCTTGAACACTCCAAAATCTGACTCGGTATTTTGATCCACCTTATCATTTGCCAGTTTCAACAACTCTTTTACTGAATTTCCAATTAACTATACAGTGCTGAACACATACAAACACAAACATGAACACATACATAATTTTTCTATATGTACTAACCAGGAAGAATTTTTAAAAATATAGTCAAGAAGCCATCTCTCTAAGCAATTCCTCATTTGGAAATGTAGACCCCCCTCTTTATTGAACCGATTCAGGAAGAATATATTTGTTTTCTTTTGTTCTGTTTTGTTTTAAATAAACTACCATTCCAAAGGTGGTTCCATATGAAAGGTTTTTGTGTCCACCCTGGAATTTAACAAAGAATCCACAGTCTCTTTGTAAATGTGTTAATCAGACATAACCTTCCATTTGTGATGCTCTAATTTTTTCTCACTGATTCTTCCATCTTCATTCTTTTCACGGAAGAATCTTTTAGGAAGGAAATGATGCACTATGTAACATAAGCATGTAGAAAACTTTTTCCATTTCACTGAATTTCTCCCTCTTCATTCCCATTCCATCCTTTCCCCCCTCCAAATCAGGGACCCTTTCACACCTAACAATTATAGTGCTACGACTTCATTTTAACTGTCATGGCTGCATACTGTGGAGTTCTGGGATTTGTAGTTTAGAGAGGGGGTATTTAGAATTCTCAGCCAGATAACTCTAGTTCTTCACAAAACCCTAGGATTCTTTGGGATGAAACCATGGCAATTAAAGCGAAGACATTGCAGTTTAATTGTGTAGTAAGAAAGGACTGTCTGTTGTGCAACTTCATATTTTATTCCTGTATGAAATTCATACATATTCTGTACACATTTGTTATACTGTCCACATTTATTAATGCATTTTTTCTAAGGCTAGATAAATCTCTTTTCCTGCATCCCTACTTTGAGTACAGTGTGTCCAATAAAAGGAAAACTCTTTTCTTTCTACCTCCTCTTTTTCTCTTCTAGATTTACTGTAATGCTATGGATCCTTGCTATACTCTTTGTTTTACCAACCAAGCATACAGAAGCAATGGCACAGTGCACGCTCAATCTCTCTCTCTCATACACATGCACATGCAAACCTATGTTTCATCTTACCCAACCAAGACATTAAGAGGCTGCAGGGATTCCCATCAATGTTTTCTCACTCAAAGTAAGATAATTAGTCTGTTCCAGACCTCTTTTATTTTCTCTGTAAGAGAGCAATTAATACTCACCTTTTCAGGATAGGAAAAAGGATATTTAAACCCTAGCTCAGACCCTGGCATTTTTTTTTTTTTTAGCACTTTCAGCATGACACTGCAACCCAGACTCTTGTTCCTCCATGCTGCCCTCAAACACTCCAGGACTGGTGAATATCACCCGATATACCTGAACTGTCTCTCTATCCAACCTTTCTCTTCTTTTCCTTTACTACCCTCGTATGGCTTGTGAGACCGCTTGATTTACTGCATGTGTCTGTGAATTCCGCAATAAAACATTCACCTGGCGTCTCACAGCTAGCACCGGCACACACAGGTGAAAAGGTCCAATAGTTACCCCCTTTTGTGGGCCTCCTTTTGAGCTATAATTCCCCATTTTCTTAAGGAGACACTGGCATTGCTGGTGGACCTCAAGTTCCTCCACCTTTTGGGATAGTATCTCCCTCGCTGTGTTGAGTATTTTAGCTTAATAATCAGAAGCCCCACCATTCTCTTTTGTCCTTTAGTAAATGTGCTAGTTTGCAAATAAGCTCTGCTAGACAGATAACATCCTGTCTTCCTAATGAACAAAACCAGAGTGACACTGGGAAACTGTCCCTGTACCACATGAGATAAATTGCCCTCAGCTACTTCTGCTTCAGAAAGGCTTATTCTTTAGATATTTTGCAAAAGTCCTTAACAAGCATAGTACCACTGTAAAGCAGGAGTTGATGAACTATAGTTTTCCAAACAGGATTGATAAGCAGATCCACTGTTATAGGCTAGATAAATCTGCTAATGACTTTACAGTTACTCCTCCCTCAGCTACTCAAAGTTGAACAGGAGTTGCCAATGCTGGGTTGGCTGGACCATTATCAGACTTTTTTTTTTTTTGATGGGGGGATTTTAACTCTCACAATCCTTGATCATTGGCCATGTTGATGTAGGGCACCTGAAAGGCATTGTATTGCCTACCCCAAGCGTGGCTGCCAATTACTTTGGGTCTGATAAGTTAAATTATTCAAATATGAACAAAAGGGAAAAGATATAATTTAATTAAATATTGCTGCTTGAATTACTCACGGAAACATATTTCTTTTGACTTTCTCCACTTTCTAAAATATAGTACAATTTATTAATATATTTCATTGTGTTTCATTAGAGACTAAATTGTATTGAGCTATAACTATTATGCAAATTCACATTTTTGAGCTTGGTTCAGTATTAGATGATTTTCCCCAAGAAAAAAGTATTATCTTTATAGTAGCAATAAATTCAGCAGATCGTTACATACTGTAGTATTACAAGGAAATATGTCCCTTTGTTTGACTAAATGTCAGTTTTTTTCTAGAGACTAGAAATCTTTTAAAGAGAAGACTGAACAATGTTTGAAGGAATTGTAACACAGAAAAAGAATAGTTACATTTGTAATGTTGGCATTCAGAAAAACTAAATTAAGCATAATATTTTTAGTTCACAAAAGAATTCTATGTACCTTAGCTATCCAGCTAGATTGAGTGTAAAGTATTCATGAACTTGCTTTAATGATATTCCATCAAAATGTATAGAGTAAATCTTAATTCATTCTAACTTTCAGCTTAAAGAACTCCTGGCATGCCAAGTATTTTATGACCTCTACTGCTTTTAGGCAACATTCCTCCTGTCTCTTCTATGGCTTTGAAAATATCTGTGTAAGAGGAATCACATAGGAAGCATGACTGGATCAACAGATAGATTAGAAAGATAAATAGAAATGTATGCAAAACACAATGAAATCTAAAATCCACAAATCTATCTATCCAAATCTATCGTTTCTCAGCCTTTTGGCTAAGATCAAGTGCAGAAATCTAAAATCCACAAGCAGCGATACCTCTATTGGGCCAACTCCAAAGCATAAAATACATTATGCAAGCTTTTGAAGCCTCACTGGCTTTTTCATCAGGTAAAAAAAGTTAAAAATCATGCATGAGAAAAATGGTGATGATATGAGCCCTTTCCGCAGGAGGCCTGCATCCTGGCTTGGGGATGGGATAAGAGTTTCTGCAAGACATCATTGCAATTTCCCCTTCAGTGACCCCTGATTGTACAACCATCCCACACTTACATGGCCTGCAGAAGTGCCAGACATGTGATGGAGGTGCTTCCTGCCCCAGAGCAGCCTGGGAAAGGGCCCAGCTGCACTGCAGAAGGAAGAGGCATGTTCATCGTGTTTCCTTTGGCAGGGAGGCAGCCAGTACGGAGGAGAGCATTCGTGTCCTCACTCTCATCCCAGCGAAGTGGCTGCCAGGACAATACTGGGATGACACCGGAGAAAGGTAAGCTGTGGAAAGGGCCTTAGCGTCATGGCCTATATTCTGGGCGTTTTCCGCCTACACTGTTATAGTGCTTATTCCACTTTCAACATCCTACAGAATCCTGGGGTTTGCAGTTCATGGAGGGGCATTTAGAATTCTCAACCAGAGAGCTCTTTGGCCTCAGTGAACTACAAACCCCAGATTTCCACAGGATGTTGGATGTTAAAAATATGGTACACCCCAGTTAAAAGTCCTTTTGCAATGACCAATTAACTGTGAGATAGTTTCTCCAGGGACATGGGTTTTGTGAATGTTGGTTTGTGAGAAGCAAGAGAGAAGAGAGCTGTAGCATATGTGGCAGATCTATTCCTTGATCAGGTCCCATATTTCAGAATGCCCTGTGATGTCTATCACAGGACAACCACAGTCTATCATGGCCAGAGCATGGACACCAGAGTGTCATCTTGAGGCGATATGTTGATATACACTAGAAAGAATCTGCACATTAAATTTGATATTTGCTAGGCTTCTTCCTCATCTTAATTCTTATCCCTAAGCATCCTAGGCCATTCATTTACAAATCAGGCCTTCCAGTCGCCTTCCAACCACCCCCTCCAGTTGCTGAGATCAATATGATAGTGAAATCTCACAAGACCATTATTTCTTTTACATACCACACCTGTGATGCAAAACAGATTTAACAAAGTTGTCCTAGGATGATATAAAAGACTTCATCAAGGACAGAGATTATATAGATTTTCCTCATAATAAGATTTAATGATAAAGTAATTATGTGAAGAATTGGGATGTGAATATAACATGCCTGTCACAGCTGGGTAGGATAAGACTCTTCACTGCACTTTAGAGGCTAAATCTGAACAACAGAATGCCAGGTTATCAAATGACAGATTTTTCACCCCACTACTGCAGTTTCTGATCAGACATTCTGTGTTGTGTTTATGGATTTGTATAAAAGGATGATGAAAGAAATGTGTAAAATTTACTTGGCAGCTGTTCTAGATGCTGTGCTGTTTCAGCCCACTAAGCCCACTACACTTTTGGAGCATTTAGCAATCTGGAGGCGGCAGTATACCTGTACCCTGAGGTGGAGTAATCTGTTGAATGGTGCTGGAAATTTTAGGAGAAAATTGGCACAGCTGTGTTTGGGATCTGTGCCACTATTTCAGTCAACATCAAGACAACATGAGGTTAAGGCCCATTGTTAATACTGTGAAACAGAATCTGTTCACATTCTGGGCTTTGTAAGCTGCAGCTATATGCTACCTAACTGTGAGAGCGCGGCTTTATTTACATTCAGGGAAACATTGTAGCATTTACAACCATACATAGAGCTCATTTACTCTGAACGTATATGCACATGGAGGCTGGAGACACACAGAGTATTCACCCTGTTCTAAATCTGGCAACTGCGACAAGGTTTTTCTCCACCTGCGCGCGAGAGAAATGTGAATGCCTGCCCCCACAGCCTCATGAATGTTTCTACAATGTTTGATTGCCTCAGTCCAAAACTAGCCTTTTCCTCCATTGTTAAGCAAAGCATATACACACACAGCAAACACAGAAGGTCAGGATTGTTGATCCAAAAATATGAACAGCCCATCCAATGCCATGTCACAAGTCAGCGTCAGTTGTAATTTGCATAAAATCACTTGCCTAGTGCACAAAAGACTTGCTTCACACTTGCAAATATTGCCTTGGAAATACTTAAGAGATTAGCAGTTTGGAAAAGTTCAGGCATGGATGTAATATCACATGTGTATAATGAATGTGGATTTGTGCCTAAATAGTCGGCTTAACAGTCATTCCCATAATGTCTGCCTCCAATTACAACTGCCTAAGCAGAGGTAGTGACCACACTAGTATCCCCAGATTCTTTAACATTATTTACAGAAGCTGCTTCAATATTCATGAAGGATATTGGAACTTTCAGAGTCTTTCCTTACCTCAGATATGGAGGCTGCTCATCCAGCAAAGCTGTCTTAAACTGTGCCTTGTGAATGTGTACTGTCAGAATCCCTTTTGTCTCCCTAGGATCCTACTGGCTTCATTTCTAGCTACTTCAGGACCTGCATAAATTCTTACATCCCTCTGATCTGTGCTATCCTCTGTTAAAAAAAAGAAAGAAAAAAGCTCAGACGCCAGCTTCCAAAAACTGGTGTCAGATTAAATGTTAAGGTTACAGCATTCTATTTGAAAGCCAATTCTATTGATTTTACTGTTCTGTTTTAAGACAATGCCTGACCTTTTTTCCTTTAGCCTTAGCTTCTGATTCAGTAGAATTGTGTCCATGCCATCCCCTTTATTATTACAGATGTTACTATTAGGACAGTGTCCATTCTGTACCTCAGTACCCATTTGTTATGAAATGGCCCTTCATAACATGTCCACCCTTCCCAAATTTCATTTCATTTTCTCTTTCCATGATTCACATGGAGTAGTTGTAGATGTGAAAAACTGCCTGATGGTTTTACGTTTTTCATCACGTATTGCTAAGATCTTCCATTTCCAAATCATGCAGGTTTTCCTACCAAATAACACATGGGACTCTCTAACTTAGGCCCTTTTCACACGGTGTTTTGGAAGTGAAAGGGCCCCTGGAGTATCGTATAAATGTGAGGAGCGGTCTGCATGATGCACTCACATTTACGTACACTTAAGGGCCAGATGCAGAGCGGTCATGCATCTTTTCATTTTCAGCTTAAAGCCAAAAATGGTGCGCCGTTGCGCAATGCTCCCGGGCCCCACGCACACTTACCTGACATGCGGTGCCTCGGGAGCCGAGCGTCCTCTCCTCAGCACAGCCTGCGGGGTCCCAGGCTGCACTGCAAATGGAAGAGGCGGGAAGCTCACACGAGGAGGAAGGAGCTGCAGAGCTGAAGCAGCAGGGAAGTGGTAGCATTCCTTCCAAACCTTCTCGTCAGGACCCCAACCCAGCAGCGCGAACAAGTAACATGCAAAAAGGGCCTTAGAGAGCTCTATCATTATAACACTTGGGCAGAGACCTGAGTCAGCATGTTGACAGGAGATACGGGTAGAGAATGTAGGAAAACTCATGCATTGTATGGTTGAGTAAAGCACAAAGACCATGTGCAGAAACAAATCCATACCTTCATATATTAAGGAAGACCTGGAAGTTGCAGTCCTCAAAGCAACTTCAACACCTTCACATTTTCATGTATGCCATCCACTTTTCCAAAGAGAAGCCAATTGAACAGACAAATAACAAGGCAAAATTGAAACACTCAGCTCTGGAGCAGTGTACTAATTTCTGTTCTGGTGGTGGGAATTAACAATTTTTTTTTTAAAAAAAACTGTAACAAAATCAATAAATATACCTCAGATTAAAATGTCGGATAGTATTTTCCCCGAAAGACAGGGCAAACCTATCATATTTTTAAAAGGTATCTTTATTAATAATGTATAAAAATACTAAATTCCTAGAAATATATAAGAAAATATAAGACGTATGAATTAGGAATTAACAGTAGAGAAAAAGAAAAAGGATCAATTTCCTTTCTTCTTTCAAATGAATTATAACAACTAATTTTTTTCAAGCCTCTCAAAAATAATATCCAACATTTCTCTTCTTTTCCTCCACCAATCATTGCTCCCCCACCAAAAAAAAGAAAAAAAAGATGATCCAAATGTTAACATGGTACCTCAATATTGCTTTGTATTACATTCCATTGCATATTACGTTTATATGATAAATGGCATAATACTAAATGCTAAGCACTTTTCTCTCATCTAGCTGAAAGCTGCCAGCAAGACAGTCTTATCAACATTAACTAGATAACATCTGTACATTTTCACACTGAAGTTTCTCTTTGTTAAAAACCAATTCAGTCTTACAACTAAGATGAAATTCAGTCAACTCGCAAGATATATACCTAGACACCAACCCCCAATTTTCTAATTCATTTATCCCAGTCTAGTTGGGTGAACACATTTACTTGGTTCTTGATTATGGAAAGCAAGTGGTTGGAGAGGCTCCATGAGGCTCCATTGTCCCTTTTTAATCAGGAGAATTCTTCATTTTTTACAAGTCCAAAAGTCTGTGTAAGTGTTTTCTTTTAAAAATCATGTTGCTGGTATGGGCAATCAGATAATCAGATTCAAAAGGCTGCATTTTCACAGCAAGGGTAAAATAAATTACTCCATTGGTCCTTCCCACTCACAAAATATTTACTCAAACCAGAAGATATTTTTTGATTGTATAACTGTATGTTACGATGTATTCTCATTTTTGTTTAAGTTTTTAAAACTATTCTACTTTATTAATAAAAAAAAAGTGAAAAAAAAGTAAATGCAAGTAATGATAATTCCAGACCCTAATGGGCAATCCTCCACTCTGGCTTTAATCCAGGGAAAGTTTTTCAAGTCAGCACTTTTGCCATGTGGCCAGCACTTTTGCCATGAAAGCTCTCTTCGCTGCAGAACTGCAGCTGGGCGTATCTACCTCTCGGCCTGCTAGAGTTTGAAGTCCACTAATGTATCAGATTTTTGCTGCCTGAATTTACAGAAAACATGATGCCCTCACCCACCCGCTCCTTTGACATATAGAAATTCTTTGAAATATCAGTCGACTCTTGATTCAGCACTGGTGTCAATGTATCTGATAGCAGTAGGCTTGAGGTTCTAGGGCAGATTGAGAACAAGACACAGCAAACTTGTTCATCATTCTTACTTATTTTTATTTATTGAATTTGTATCCCACCTTTCTTCCAGGATGAGATCCACAGCTTTGAATATTTGTTGCCTGAAGCACCCACTTCATTCTGCCTAATGATGGCACTTTCCCTGTAGACATGCAGCATTCCCAATTACCATTGCTTTATACTTCTTTCTGCTCCTCCTGCTAGTGATCATGCCACAGTTATATCTCATGCAATATATGAATGCCAACATACAATACCTATAGATTTTTTGGAGATCAACTGTGTTAGTGTGAACCAGGCAGCTCACTTTCTGAATCATTATAGTAGTTTGCCAGAGGGAGGAAGTTGCTAACAATCATGTTTCTTGGCCATCAGTGGAGATAGCAGTAATAGATTAGCAAAGGCCAGTCATCATAGAATTGTAGAGTTGGAAGGGAACTCATTGACCATCAAGACCAATCCTCTGCTCAGTGCAGGATTTCCAGCTAAAGCATGCCCAGTAGGTAGCTGTCCAACCTCTTTTTGAAGAAAGTCAGGGAAGGAAGCTTTACCACCTCTCTAAGCAATTGGTTCTGCTGCTAAACTGCTCTTACTGTCAAAAAGGTCCTTCTAATGTTCAATCAAATGTACCCTCCTGTAATGTAAAACTTCAAGGAATGAAGAATATTTCACTAGTTCGGTCTCTGACCATCAAGACCAACCCTCTGCTCAGTGCAGGATTTCCAGCTAAAGCATGCCCAGTAGGTAGTTGTCCAACCTCTTTTTGAAGAGAGCCAAGGAAGGAGACTTTACCGCCTCTCTAAGCAATTGGTTCCACTGCTAAACCATTGTTACTGTCAAGAAGTTCCTTCTAATGTTCAATCAAATGAATCCTCCTGTAATGCAAAATTTCAAGGAAAGAATATTTCATCAGTTCCTGTCTTTGACTTCTTCTTTAGTCCCAACTGATTCCATATTGTCTGTACATCCTCATGCATCTTCAAGACTGGCAGATTAGAAACTAACTAGCTGTTATCAATTAAGCTATCAATTAAGTTGGAAATTTCTTAATAAAGAGAAGCAACAATTACATTTGTTTTTTGTTTTTTTTACTAAAGAAATCAACTCAGGTTGGAACATCAGCATTAACTAAATTCTGGAATGAAATTATTGATTATGTTTGTAATTAATTAAATAAGAGGCAATACTAAAGAGCCAAAAATGTTTCAACTGTTCAGTTCATTACAAGGTACATGAACAACTGGAGTGCAATGAGTGGTAAGAGCAGTTTGCAAGGGGGTGCTCTGCCCTCCATCCAGGTGGTTTTCCTATGTTCCTTGTCTGTCCCAAGAAATTTAATTTTGAAACTTTTAGTCCTAGAGTGTTTGCTGGGATCCATGCATGAATCAATAATATAGCAGTACATGAGTTTGAATCATGCATGGCATTTTTCCCCCAGCTTCATTCTAGTAAAGATTCCAGTACAAGCAGTTAACTTAAATTTAAATGTTTAACTATTAAGTTTATATTAAGGTGACATTTGAGTTAAATCTTTGATTAATGTTCAAATATTAAGTTTAAACATAAATTTGGTATTAAGGTAATAGTTAAATGTTTCCCCTTCTAATGTGAATATAACTGAATTAGATTTTTCATCTTAATAATCATCTAAGCACATTAACTAGTTACCACTAAACTTTTATCTCTATTGTTTGGTTGCCTGTTTGCTTTCAGATTGACCTGTTATAAGGAACATAACTTGGTTGCTTCCATTCACTGTGGCCTATACAATCCCATAAAACAGCAGCCAGGAATGGACTCCAATAGCAATATATAGCAATAGCAGTTATTTCTATACCGCCTATCAACTAGTGTTATCTAAGCGGTTTACAATGTATTTTAGCTAATTGCCCCCAACAAGCTGGGTACTCATTTTACCGACCTGCAAAAGGATGGAAGGCTGAGTCAACCTTGGAGCCTGGCAGGATCGAACTCACAACCTTGTGGTTGCAGTACTGGCATTTAACCACTGTGCCACCAGGACTCCAACAGCTACTTGGAGAATAAACATGTGGGAGAGATGCAAGGGATTGCAGGTCAGAAAACATGTAGGTTCATCCAGCACTTAAAAACATCCTGTCCAAGAGTGGGACAAACTTTGGCCCTTCCCGTGTTTTGAACTACTACAAGTAGAGACAGAAAGAATATTCAAAAATTGTCAAAAACATGTGTCTTGGGCATTGGGGAACCCTGATGAGGAGAAACCTCACCTGACAAGAATCTTTGCAGTTTAGGACATGTTCAGCACAAAATTTGTACTTTAAATTATAGTTTTATACATACCTGTACAGAAAATGCTGTTTCCTGGGAGGGAGGGAAATCGTGTTCAACACTGCACAGAGTAAGTCTCTAGCTACACAATTTTCTGACAAAGGAATGGCATTTTCTGCACAGAGGTTACTATTTCTACACAGAAGTACTATTTTGCGTGCAGAAGATGTTGCTACCTATAATAAAATGCTGTTTTCTGGACAAAGTAAATCAAACAAACCCTATCTAAACTTTCACAGAACAAATCGCAATCATGAATAGTCTTCAAAAATCATGCAGTTTTCTAAGGCTTTTTCTCAGCAGGAAGAAAATTTCAAAAATTACCAATTGCTTCCCTTGAGAATCAAATCAGCAAAGAATATACATCCTTGACTCCAACTCCCACAATACCTTTCCACTGCCCATACTGACTGGGGTCCCTGTAAGTCAAAGTGCAAAATATGCACTTGTCATATTTGCCTGCACGTGCAAAGGGTAAAAGGTTCACCACATCTGGATTATTTTAGAATGACTGACAAGGTAGGATATGTATTCTGTTCACAGCACATAATCCGAAACTTGCAGTATTTATGTATTATTTTAATGTTCAGTGCAATCGGTCATTGAACTAATTTTTTATTACTCCCCACCTGTTTTTTTTTTCTCTGAGTACTTAAAATAAGTCACCTAATCAGTACTGGCTTCAGTTAATTCCTACATTTCAAAGGACAAGCAAAAAAAAAAAAAAAGGGCCAATAACAACCAAGAGCTAGAATAAAAATAAGATTACACACACACACACCACCCTCATCATGCTGGGAAATACTGAAGGCTTTGGAATCTGTGATGCAAACTGAGAGACAAATTAATCAAAATCCATTCACAATAACCTAGTTATTACAGCTTGAAACATTTTATACTACTATAATGAATGAAAATGGCTCTGGAAATAGAAACATTGTGTTCTTCCCTATAAACCAAATGGCATTTCTGTTAGATGCCAGAGGACTCTGGCAACTAAGATAGATGTGAAGCATCATGTTTGTCCTAAAGATCTATTCAGCAAGGAGATTTGGGACACAGGGGTGATCCCCTGAAGTGGCCAATTGTTCTCTGGGAGATGTCTGTGTCTTGCCTCCCTCCTGTCCTCATTTAAAGTGCCTTATCAATGTGTGCAATGTTCTTTTCCACCAGGTACCTCCAATGGCTCCCAAGTGAGGAAAATTTCTCCATGGGACAGATGATCTGTCACAGGCAACATAAGGTTACCTCATAGAGGGAGTCTCTCATTGGTTGTAAAGTAGCTATATATTCCCAGGGTACCTTCTTGAAGGATGGAATAACTCGCCTAAAGAGCTAATTTTCAAAAAAAAAACACCAAAGGGCAGATCCATAATGTGGATACCAACTCAGTTTAAGGTCCAGAGACATTATTAGAAGGGGATTACCCAGACATCACCAGAATTAACCCTGTTTTTTTAGCCTAAACTTTAGCCTGAACTTTTAGACAGTCCATGCTTGCCATCCTATAACTATCTTGCTTGTCTATAAACATCCAGTCATGACAGTTTATACATTTAGGCTGAGATCCCATATGGATCTTAAAAGCCAGGCAGTCTAACCTAATTAAAGGAGTTCTCCAGGGCCTTATTGCAACTCCTTACTGTACCATGGCTTGCTAGCAGTTGAGGACTGAAGATATCATCCTTCAGTGTTCTGCTTCCCAGAGCTATAGAGCCCTACTCAGTACAGCTCCCTGGCTTTAAGGTGGATGGGGAGGCATTTGCTGTCATGGCAATGTTGCCACAATTGTTAAATTGTTAAAGTGAATCTGAAACAGTTATGAGCCTTCATGGACCTGCTGTGAGGACACTGTGGCCCCCAGGGGTCCATAGACCCCAGATTAAGAACCTCTGTTCTAGCTCATGACATTGTAACTACCTAACAGGATGCCTTCCAACATTTCTATGTATCTTGGTCAGTCTTACCTAGCTTAAGGATATCTAATGTGATGCAACAAGAAAAAGAAAAACAAAATCTGGAGACTTGAATCTTCATATGGAATTTCCCTTCTGTAGAAGATCCATGTTCAGGATACATTCTAGTGCTATAGATACTTACCTGAGACCAAGCCCCTTGATTGGGCTTAAATACTCTTAAGAAATCAGATCTTGACTCATCTTAGAAGCTAATCAGGGTCAGCTATGATTAGTCTTGGATGACAGACAGTGAATGAATACCTGGTGTTGTGGGCTATATTTCAGAGGAAGGAATTGGCAATACCATCTCTGAGTATTCCATACCTAAAAAAACTCTATGAAATTCACAGGGTTGCCATAAATCCATAGGTGACTTGAAGGCATGTGCACACGCACACACACGCACACACAAGCTCCTTGAAGTCTGCAAGACTTCTGTCACAGTAGAAAAACAAAGGATTTCATTGTGAATCTCTACTACCTCTCTAGAAATGTAAGAGGTACCTACTTATATGCTGAGCCAAAACAGCATTTAAGTGCATTTAAAATGTGGACAACTGAATCTCTTTTTCATAAAAATGAATCACCTGAAAACAATTTTTACAGTACTTTCCCCATCATACCAATATAACTTATTATGCATTTCATCTTCCCTGGAGAGTCTAAAGCATTCTTATGGGTTGTATTGTTTATATGGGGATATAAAATTTCAAATGCATCTTTTATTAAGTATAGTGTCAGCAACAAGGAAAACATCACACGCAACGATTTTCTTCTTAAAAAGCTGTAGTGTTTTTATCTATTTTAATAGGATCTTTTGTTGCAGTCCTTTGGTTTTATGTATACTTCAGGGCCTGTTTTCTCAAGAGTTGCCATTTTTTCTGACAGCCAACAGCATATTTTAGGGGTGATCTGCACGTGGAGAGAAACTGTATGATAAAGATTATTGAAGCTACCCACTTCAGGGGTGTTTGCACGTTTGAATGTTTTGTGCCTTGTAAGCATTTCCCAGCATGCCACAAAGAAGTATATTAGAAATGGCATAGTTTAATCCTATGTCTAACAAGGATCCTAGAAACTCTGAATTGTGCGGTTTTTGTCAGTATGTAAGAATGAACAAATCTGACTTTTTTTTTCTCCGCCACCTTGTCTCTTGCTGTCTATGGATCTCTAAGAAATGTGAAGCCTGACAGAAAAAAAAACTTGGTGGCAAACTTTAATTCAGAACCAAACATGATTGATTCTGTAGAGATTCAAATCCAGCTTTGTGGGGCCTAAGCACTTAATACTTTGAAGGGCAAATCAGCCAGTTTTACTTTTTCCCACATACAATATTTAAATCTTATGTTCTTTCCATCTCATCTCACTTTCTCACACATGATTCTTTACAAGTACTTTTATCTAAAGAGATTTTATGGAAAGTCAGAAATTTAGACAAGGAAACAATTCATTAGTTAAAATGAAAATGTACATACTACTGCTGATACAGTGCACTTATCTTCCTAAAGAAAGCAAAACAAAATTCTACCCTTGACTATTTGCACATATTAATTTAAATATATTTAATTTACAATGTAAATGGAAGAATGTAGAAAACTAAACAGCTGACTTGGTTTTAAAATGACAGGGTGTAACCTTAGCTATTGTCAAAAGGTTGCACAAAGAGCAATTAAACAAAGCAAAAAGAGTTCTGATGAAGAATGTGAGGACTCTTGATTCACAAGGATTGGTTCATTAAAGTTTCTGAATAAAGAAATATTTTTGTTCTTTAAAAAAAAAAATTATGAGCTATTCATCCAGGAGGATTTGGGCTTCAAGTTGCTACTATGTATTTTGACTGTTGTTGTTGTGCACTTTCAAGTTGTATCTGACTTGTGGCGACTCTAAGGCAAACCTACAATGGGGTTTTCTTGGGTCTGTGACACACCAAAGGTCACCTGGTGAGTTTCCATGGCCAAGCAGGGAATTGAACCCTGTTCTCCAGGATCATGGTCAAGTTCAAGCCACTATACCACACTAGTTTTCTAGGGATGTGAAATCTCTGTCTTGATTTTCTGTATTTCACTGATTCTGACATATTCCCATTCTGATGTTATATTATGTTGTGAGACTTTAGACATTTCTGCACTAGACTGTTATAGCGCTATTATTCCACTTTCAACCTCCTGAAACTGCAAACCCCAGGATTCCATAGGAGGTTGAAAGTGGAATAATAGCACTATAACAGTCTAGTGCAGAAATGGCCTTTGTTCTTTACTCCCCATGTACAAATTGGTTCATATTTTGGTACTCACATTGTCTCATAGAGACACTTTCTTAGCATGCATTTCCCAATGTTTAATTTTTTTTTCAAAGAAATACATGTTGTGTTACATAGTTATTGTTTTTGTTGTGTGTCTCCAAGTTATTTTTGACTTATGCTACTCTATGGTGAACCTATCACGGAGTTTTCTGGAGTCTGAGAGTGTGTGAAGTGCCTATGATCACACAGTGAGTTTCCATGGCTGAGCAGTTAATCAAACTCTAGTTTCCAGGGTCATAGTTCAGTGCTCAAGCCACTACACCATGGTGGCTCTGTACACTTGTAGTTGCATATAATGTCAATGCAAATAATTAGAATATGCCATTCAACAGTTCCTTTTAAACTGTAGGAAAATGAAAGATGTGTGGATATTTTTGCTAATAGTTTCAGGGATCACAATTTGGTTCTTTTAAAAAGAACTTTATTAATTTTCAAAAAATCAAATAAAAAAATACATTTGAACAACAAACAGTCTTCCATATTACAGCAGTTCCCCCCCCGACTTCCCTAAATGATTTTTCCTCAGTTGAATCTTCTTCCCCTATTATAATTTGTCAATAACATAATTTATCAATATCATTTTCTCATATATACCTGATCCTAAAAAAATTTACATTTTTAACCAGAGCATCACCCCTTTCCATTCTCCTTCAAAATTTTGAACCATGTTATTCTTAAGACAGCTTGCCAATTTCTCAGTTTCTAACCCCTTTAATTTCCACTCATATAACTGAATGTCTATTTTTCCTTTCCAATGTTGTGCATAGGTCAGCCATGCTGCAATGATCAAATACAATAATATCTTTTGGTGTTTTGTAGTCTCACAGTTCTGACCTAATACATTTAATAAGTAACATTCTGGAATCACTGTAAAATTAACCTTACAATTTTTTTGAATTTCATCATTTCCATTTCACCTTTCCAAAATTTTTTTGCTTTAGGACAAGTCCATCACATATGAAAAAAGGTTCCAACAGTTTCTCCACATTTCCAACACTTCGCATCTTCACTTTTAGTCTTTCTGGAGCCATGTACCATCTGTACATCATTTTATAATAATTTTCTCTTAAGTTCATGTTTGAAGTAAATTTTATATCTGTTTTCCATACTGTTTCCCAGGCATTGAGTTCAACTGAGTGACCAACATTCTGTGACCACCTAGTCATTGCCACTTTTATTATTTCAGGTTCCATTTTTCTTCTTAACAACAACTTATATAATTTCAAAATTCTCTTCTTTTGATGTTCTTTCAGCAATTGATCTAATTCATTTTCTTTCCTTTCAAATCCATATAGTTTTTGATCCATTTTATATCTTTCTTTCAGCCGACACCAGAGAAACCAGTTTAGTTCATGGCCTTCAATTTTTAGCTCCTCTAACGATTTCATTCTCAGATTTTCTCCTTCCCATTTTATTACATCTTGATATGTCAACAGCTTTCCTTGTTTTGTTTCTGTAATCTTATATGCCTCTTGAAGAGATGTCCAAATTGGGAGTTTTGTGTAAAATTTATGTTTTATTTGAAGCCAGAGTTTCAATAAAGTTGTCCGGATGCAATGATTGTTAAAATTCTTATTCACTGCTATTTTGTTATAGCACAAATAAGCATGACATCCAAATCTATTATCAGTTTCCTCTAAATCTTTTTAAGTAGATTTCTCTAATATGGTCCAGTCTTTAATCCAATCTAAACAGCATGTATAATAATATGTCTTCAAGGATGGTACTTCCAGTCCTTCTCTTTCTTTCTGCATCCTGTAGCATTTTTAATCTTATTCTCGGCTTCTTGCCTAGCCACATAAATTTTTGAAGCTCTTTTTCCCAGTCTTTAAATACTTTCACATTCCCTATTATTGGTAGATTTTGAAAAAGAAACATGAGTTCGGGTAATAAAGTCATTTTAAAAGCATTGATCCTTCCTAGAAATGATAGATTTATTTTTGACCATTTTTTCCTTTCCTTTTTAATGTATTTCCATGTTTTTTGATAATTATTGCCAAACAACTCTTGGTTCTTTTCTGTAATCGTTATTCCCAAATATTTAGTTTTCGTGGCCAATTGACATTCTGATATTTTTTCCAATTCTAGTTGTTTTTTCATCATATTCATTGTCAATATTGCTGTTTTTTCTTTGTTAACTTTATATCCTGCCACCTGTCCAAATCCTGGTAAAATTTCCATCAAGTTTAGAATTGAGTCATTCAGTTCCTCCAGGACACAGATCACAATTTGGACAATTCAACCATGTGAATTTTGTTTCCATCCCTAGTTTTGATGAGGGTTCAATCTGTACGTAAAGAACTGTTGTGTAAAGGAAAATGGACCCTTCAGACCAGAGATTCATTGAAGGTATGTGATAACTGCTCAGATCTACTTGAGACAAAAGGCTTAGCTCTTTCTCTTCCAGACATAGCCTTTTTCAAAATTACTTCCCCACTCTGTTTAATCTGCTTTTCTGTCTGCAGGGAAAAGGTACAAGGACATGACCTTGAGCTCATAAGCCAAAGTGGCAGGAAAGAGAAATAGGTGTGAGCGACATAATAGGAGCTCTTGAGAAATCCTCTATTGTCTCTGCCACAGCTTGGTACATGAGAGGAAGTTGACTGAATAGATGAAAACATCACTTGCTGTTCATGCAAGATGGAAATTAAAACATTCATGTGGCACTGAATCACTTGGCAGAACCAATGTGGCTGGCACATGAATACTCAAGCAATTCAAAATCTGGCCCCTATTTACAGTAAGTTGCCTATTCATGGAAATGTTTTCAGATGTCTCTCTTTGGAAGGAAAATATTCTGATGAAAAGTGATGCTTCAAACTCCTGTATCCTAAGGGACAAGTTCCAGCCCCTGCCTTTTAATGATAAGCAGCCACAGGAGGTTGCCAATTTGGGCAGTACAATGGCATAGGCTGCATATATTCATTTTCCAGCCCCTAATTGTACTTCATTTTGTTTAAATCTACATGACCTTCTACAATGTTTCTTGCACATCAGGAACCGGGAATCTATCCTTCAGATGTTGTTGGACTGAAACCTCCAGCAGGTCTAGGGAGCACAGCCAAAGTAAGGAAAGATGGTTCCAGTCCAAGATGGTTCTAGTCCAATAACATCCAGAGGGCTACAAGGAAGGCCACAAAGCTAGTGAACAGCACATGGGTGAGCACACTTTGGGGCTCAGAAGGCTATTTTCAGCTCCCCCAGGACCTCAGAGAACTGCAACACATTCATGTGGCCACTGTTCAGGGTGACCAGGAGAGCTGTTTTGTTACTCCTGGTCACTTCTGCCAGAATATAGGAATTTTCTTGCTGTTTAGGTGAAGGGAGGGGCAAAACAGTGTTATAACATGGAATCTGCCACTGAGAATTCTTATGCTGATTTTTTTCACCAGTTTTTTTGGGGGGGGAGGAGCAATATGGTCTGCACCACACCCCCAAAGGATCTCATAGAGCCCATTGGCCTCACATTTGTTACTCCTGCAACAAAACATGCATTTGTATACCATACAGCTACAAGGCTTTCTCTCATTTTTGAAAAGAAGACAATGGAATATCATTTAGTTCATAGTACCACATGCCAAACCTCTCAATTGCTTTTAAAGTGATTTCCCCCAAGTGGCATCATGGTTTTGGTTTGCTTGTTTGTTTTGTTTGTTTTGGTTAAGGATTTACCTCTTCCATTTATCCATTTATCCATTTAACCATTCTGTGTATTTATTTACTACAGAAGAAATAAAAATGGAAATGCATTGTGAAACTTTCAGAGTGGAAGACATTTGTATGCAGCATGCTTAAGACGGTTGTGTCTAATGACCTTCACAAAGAAAAAGAAACTGATGAAAACCAATAGACATGGAAATGCAGTGCTACAGAAGAACTTGGGTCCATAGTTTAACTGCTTCCAATATTTTTCTCTTAAAGTGGCCAGAATTATTATAAAGTACTATCAACAGGGCTTTCAATATTTCAGGCCTAGAATGTCTGCTCACATTTCAGTTACTGAAATATTGCATTGTGAGCCTTTTCTTCCTTGCTTGGTGGGTCTTCTTGATAGTTGTAGAGGCTGAGGACTGGGTGTTTTTTTAAAAAAAATAAACCTTTATCAGCATTCTTGGGGTGTGGAAAACAATGCTTCCAAGCAGGATTGGGGCCAGCTCTAGGCATGAAGGGCCTCAGCAAAGTGCATTCTGGTATGCTCCCTCCTGCACTAGTGGACTCCCACTAGTGGACTTTCATGGTGACAACTGAGCTGGGTGGTCATTTGGAATCCCCACAATACTTTCAGTGTAGCATCTCCCTTGGACCCTGTGGAAAATTTAAACGGCACCTTCTTGATCCTTCTGTCCAGCACAGAGACCTGACAACTTCCAAATGGTGGGCCTAAATAGAATGTTTTCTGTAAATAATGTACATACAGCCTCAATCATTCTACAACATCCTCTGCCCACATTTAGTGTAGTTGCTATGGAAGTGTCCTGTGAGTCACCAAGACACTCCTTCAGACCTGTGCCTTCCATCAATTTATTAGGCAATCTCAGATATTAGAAGTAAATAGTTATCTGAAAATTACTTACTTGTGATTAACACATTAATGCCAATAACTACTACAGTTTAATTACGTTACATAATTATCATGACTTAACAAGAGATAACTTTACTGCTTTTTCAGTGTTACTGTAACTTTTATGCTTGCCAGTGAAGATATAGAAGAAAAATGAAAAAGAGAATAGTGAAGTTGAAACCTCATCAAGGCATTTTGTAAACTTAAAAAAAACTGTAAGAAAAGGAGTCAGGGGAGAAATCGAGCAAATAACATTTATAGGGATGTGATTTAAATAAATAGGGGATGATGAATATTCCACAGTTCATGAAAATGAGGCTAATTGCAGCAGGTGTGATATGTTGTAACTAGATATTACCTGAGGCTCGTCAGAGGTGCAATCCATGTCAAAGAATTTTTACCTCATAACAAATCAGTGGGGATAAAGTCCATGAGATGAAGGCACAATGCACAAGAAATGAGAAGAGAACAAGCAAATTTCAGGCAAAATACAAGGCAGTGATTCAGTGAAAAGCGTAATGTTAAAACAACTTGTATTAAAGTATAATATAAAGCTGATTCTCTCATTCTTAGGATTTCAAACATGCAAAATTAGTTACAGATAAGGATAGGACAAATTCCCAATATCATACACTGGCTACTTAAATAACATCTCCTGACCCAATACCTCCACCATCCACCTTAAGAGACAGGTGAAAGAGGGCCATTCAGCTTCTGATCAGGATGCAAAGAGGATGACATTTCCATCCCCTCTTCCACCAGCCAGTGAGGCTGCAACAAGGAGTTCCAATAGGGGTCCTGTTTCTGATTGTCACAGCCTCACTCCCTGGCAAAACATCATCCTTGTTGCACCCAATCAGAGTGGAAGCATCATCTTTGTTGCACCCCGATCAGAAGCTAAATAGAGCTTTCACCCACTCTGGCTCCGAAGAGAGGCTAAGGTGGCATGTACCCAGTGTTTCAATAAGACCACATAGTCTTAGTGTATGCGTAGCAATGAAAATAATATTTGAAAATGTTCAGAAAATGGTTGAAAACACTTTTTTTGAGTGTTGAGAAACCTTGATGAGAAGACTCCTGGACTGATGTGAATCTTCACAGTCCAGGACTTCTTCTATGCAAAATTCACACACAGTTGGTTTGCATAGAAAACTGCATGGGAAGTAATACTTCTATGTTGAAATATTATGTTCCATGCAGAAAATGCTGTTGTCTGCACCAAATAGTCATCTGCACATCTAGTATCCATCATTGTATTAGTGACTTATGTGTGTGTAAAAGTCCTAGGCAGAGAGAGCTATTCGCTTGCCTTGGCAGCCTGTCCAAAGCTTTCCACTGTCCAGGAACTGGTGAGCCTGCTAGCCGACAGGATCCCTGTTGATGTCAGCAGTGAAGAAGTGACAGAGAGGAAGTTGATTTACATCATGTAGATCATCTGAGCTCCTCCACTCCATTTTAGAGAAAGACCAGCTGCTTCCCTTTGGTCTGAATCACCTCCCCTCAATCTTCTCCACCAGTAAGTGACATCAGCAGAGGTCTCTCCTAGGACTTGCCAACTGCTAGATGGTGAGAGGATATCAAACTATCTGTGTGGAGCTACACACTAATGTGGGATCTCAGACTAGGGGGCAGCTATGGGAGGGGACAAAAGAGGGTATTCTTCTCTCTCAAAAACAAAAAAAGAATTATTCCCCATAATGAAATTTGCCTGAGGTCCTCAGAGTACATTTGCACTTTCAGCATTGCTGAAAGACAGAAAATCATTCACATCTAGATATCTTCTGTTTGTTGTTCTTGAATTCTCTAGGTAAATTTGCCTCCCCTTTACTTTGGATGTCTAAACACTACTTCTAAATGTTCAACTGAAGTATCAAGATTTCAATGCTAGAAACTTTGGGAAATGAAAGAAAATTGCTTTGGAGTGAGCAGAATTCTTTTCTGGAGTGAAATGCCCCCCACAGCTATAGCCCTGATAACCTTTGTTAATTTTTTCAAGGGGCATGTTCTTGAAAACCCAGGTGAAAGTTAAGCAAGATTAAGCTCCGGGAACATTTTGACAAAAAACATTGTCATGGAAGAAAAGAGAAATGTAAAATGAATCTTATCAGAAGATATTTAAAAAATAGAGAGAGAGAAAGGAAGGAAAACTTGGGGGAGGAGAGAATTTATTCAGTGCTGTCCATAAGTCCACAAACATAGCATTACAAAAAGACTGTGTATGAATTGCAAGGAAAGTTGCTATAATTAGAGAGGAGGAAAATCTCTCCAAAGAAGTAACAAAGATTAATCAGAACTGCACAAAATGTCTGCAAAAGGCTCAATACAAGAAAACCAACCCTATTGTAAAACAGTTGACAGCAAAAATAAGTGAATCTAAAATGAATCTTAAAGCAGAGTTCTCATCTTTGTGTGTTTCAGAAAGCATGGGGGAGATTACAGCACACATAAGGCCATTCCTTAAAAACTGAATATATGTATAAAACAGAGAGCTGAAGCAATGATGGAGTCAGGTAAAGAAGAAATGAATCATTTCCTTTCAAAGAGAAGGTGAAAAGGCCAAACTAGGGCTCAAAGGCCTCTGAATAAACACACTGTGAAGATGAGCAAAATACAAAATAAAGTTGGAGATAAGCAAAATGTAAAATTAAATGAGAAAAAGAGGAGAACAAGAAAGCTCCTCTCCTGGGGTGCAGCAGCTTTTTGATCTACTAATACCCTTACATTTTGCTTTCTTCTGATGGAACTCTTCTCTCCTTTATCGCCAAAATTCAGTTCTGTGTTGGTAGGTGTCAACTGGGGATGGGGGAGTACATCACACACCCTTTCTTTACCACTCAGAAAGAAAGATCTTTTATCTTGAGGCAACTAGCATAATACTGGGGGTTTACAAGGGTATACTCCAAACACAGAGCAATTGAAATCAGGAGAGTTGTGTGCAGTGCTGGTCAATTGTCTCATGGCTTAACCACAGATTGGGTATCATATCCATATTCTCCCTCATTCCAAAATCCAGAGGGCCAGGCCAGGCCCAGAAAAATCTCTCCTTTTTTTCCAACAGGAAAATGACAATCGTGTTGTTCATGAACCAACCACATATTTGTCCCATTCCATAGCTCTGTGGGCATTGTTCCAGGTGCCCCCAAGAACCACACTGAGCAACAGTTCAAGTGCTGGCAAAGAGCAACAGGTAAACAGCAGCAACAGTTCAAGTGCTGTGCTGTGTCTCATGCTGTTACCTCGTGTTGTGGATGCAGGGTGACAATGAGGAGACTGTGCTTTGGACAACGGCTAGTAACTTGTAACATTTTCATGTTCCACAGGCTAGCGGCTTTTAACATTTTCATGCTTTTAAAGAAAAGGTAACTACCTACTTTTGCACTACATAGAAACTAATTACCTTTAAAGTTATAACTTCAATTCTCTTTTTTTTAAAAAAAGTTTATGAAATACACAATTTAAATACGTAAAACAACACTAAAGATACATAAAAAAGAGCTAGAAAAAAAATAAAAAAGAAGCAAGACTTATAACAAATACCCAAACTAAACAATACAAAAAACCTTACCTAATCTAAAAAAGAAAAACCTTGAAAGAAAAAGTAAACTGAAATGGGACCAAAAAGTAGACACTTCCAGTGCCTCAGCTGATAATTATAAAATAAAATACTAACTTTACATCTTCAGATTTATATAACTAATACAGTAGCCCCTACACATTCACAAGGATTAGGGACACAGAACTCTTGTAAAAGAGGAAAAATTGCAAATAATTCCCACCTCTGCAATTCCCCTCTAGAGCTCCCTTCTCCCACTCCTTTGCCTCTGGCCCCAGCATTGGATGGCAAGGGAGAAAAAAAGACATAGTAAAGGGTTTACTGGTTCTTTCCCCGCAAAGGAAGAAGGGCATAGTTCTTCTAGTTACCTCTTGTGGCCATCTTGAAAAGAGAGGGATAGGAGCAAAGAGAGCACCTGACCAAGCAGCAGCCAATATACAGCAGAAAGTGCAGCCACATGGGAGAGAGAACACACCTCAAGCAGTGGAAGGAGGGCTGTGTTCACCCAAAAAGAAAAAAAAAGTCCATTTTAAACACGATCCTGGCAAGCCTGGGGTGAGAAATGCAAGGGAATGGGAAGAGGAAAATGGGGAAGGGAGGCAATAATCAATAATCAAATTCATGAAGTTCAAACCTGTGAATGCAGAGGGAGGACTGCAAATACCTCTCCAATAGGTAGTAATTACCAATCTTTGAAACCCCAAAATGATGTTTTTCCCCACTACCTTCTCAAATATGCAATAATCATATCCTAGTCTTTCTCAAAATTACTCAGTAACTTTCCTTTGATCAAAATAGTCAATCTATCCATTTCTGCCAGGTTGTACAGCTTCATTAACTAATCTTCTTGAGATGGGGTAGCTGAGTCTTTCCATCTCTGACCTTAAAACAATCTTGTTGTCATAGTCATATATTGTATAATTCTTCCATACTTCTTGACTATCATCTATCATTCCTAACAAGAAAAGTTCAGGTTTCATTTAAATATTCAGCTTTAAAAATTTTCTTGCAACTGCAATCAGAATTTTTTTAACCTTCCCACAAGTCCGCCATATATTTTAAGAAATCCCTTCTTTCTGTTTACATTTCAATATATTGGCCCATATTTTGTTCCCACTTAATCACACAGTCTTTTATTTATTCATCCTCCTTCTCTTTAACAGTAATTTATATATTCCAGCTATTAAATATTCATCATCAGTACACAATTGTTCTTCAGATTCTGATCTATACATTTCAGAGCTCATCAAATTTCTGTCCATCTTCAAATATTCAGTTAATTGTCCTAACAATAAAAAAATCTCTACAAGTTAACCATTTATTTCCAGTAATCTCTCTTCTAAATAAAGCTTCATGCAGAGAGTTCCATAAAGACATTCTAATACACAAGTCTATTTTTAAAAAGTTCTTCAGTAGGGAATGCAGATACTTTTACCACTGCATTTAAACTTTCTGTGATGTTGCTTTTACTCTGTTAATGCATTGGACTAGTTTTCCATTTAAAAGCAATATAGTTCAAATGTACTAAACTCACATAAAAATGTAGTGATGCTCCCACAAGCTGAGGGTCTTCCTTAGTTGTAGAATCTTGTTCTTTAGGAGGTTAAGAAAGTTAATTTGGTGTCACTAGTACCACAAAGCAGTTCCCTAGGTGCCAGGATTAGAAATCAGGACCCTGTGGTTGAACCTATAAGTCTCCTGTACCAAGGAGACTTACAATTTTAGCTTTTACCAGACTGGCTCCCACCCCCTCCAGTTCCTAGTCCCTTAGTGGAGATCACCAAAGGGACTAGACTTCAAGATACCATTTCAGCCCCATATATTGTAACTCCAGTTCTCAAAAGGAACCATTATTTTAAACCTTGGAATTATTAACTATAAATAATTATTCTTACAAAATGCCCAAGCCCTGTGTGGTATTACCATTGCTACTACTACTATGTCTAAAATCTGAGCCTGTGTAAAATACATGTTCAGAGGTGATACGGGAGATGTCTCCTTCTTCTCTTCACAAGGGCGTCCAGGGGCTTCTGTGAATCACTAATTGATTGTAGGTGTGGTCTTTGGAATCTGGCTACCTTTGTACAGCTGGAGGGGGAGAAGAAGCAACTGTCATCATCTGGACAAGGAATAAAGCTTCTTCTTGTTCATTTCTGGGTATGCCAGGACAGCCAGACAACTTCCAGGCACATCTCTAAATGGCCAGAGGAAGAGTAAGGAGCTGAACTTCTGCACCATTGCAAAGCAGCATTTTTGTCAATATACATGGATTCCTTTGAACTATATGAACAGCAATGGTTGGAATTGTGTTGCCAGGGTAAAAAACAAAAAACACTCCACAACCAGTTTCACTTTCTTGGTTGTCAAATAAGTGCAGTCCCTACCACAGCCAATTTTCCACAAGTACACACATATTAAGTCTCTCACTCTGTTGAATTTGTGGGTGGGGCGGCTAATTGACAGTTGCATAGTGGGCATATACTCATATGCTATTGTGAAAATATACAGGTTCTTGGCCTAAACATTATTCATAACAGCAGAAGAAACATAGCAGAAAAACATATATTAGATGAGACCTCAAAGAACTTTTATAGAAGCAGGTTGTTTTGCAATCAATAGAAAAATCTTTCTAGAAACACATCTCTTGGGTTGTTTGAATGTCTACAGGAGATATCCACCTCTTGTCTCCTGTAAAATATGCCAATGTATGTGCCATTCTGTTAACTAATAGGCTGTCAACGCATCAGCAGAAGAATAATGATTCATAATCCACACTGCCTTGTCACTGGTTACAAAGGAAATATGATCATGTTTAACTGTAGACTAGATATGTTTGAGTTTCAACAGATCAAATAGTATGATGAATTATTGTATTTGACCTTTTAACTTCCCATTCAATGTCCTCTCTTTTGTTGCCAATGAAAATTCAAAGCCAACAAATTACTTCGAAGTAAAAATATTTTCAAGTCACTTTAATGCCTATCACTCCGTCTCTACCTGCTGTCAAGGGGAACAGATATAATTTGTGTGCACTGCCATGAATTGAGAATATATAAGTCTGAATGTTCTGAAAGCAAATATTTAAGTACTCATAGAAGTGAGCTGTTTCCAGTGGCAAAAAGAATTTAGCTACTTCTAGCTCCTGCCATACATGACCCTCTAATTAATTATACTTTCCTTACAAAAAGGAACTGTTTCCCAGAATTCAGGTGAGGATTTGTGCTGAATATTTTATCATATTTTGGGTGGTAGGACAGAGTAAAATGAATGGCTAATGCTGTTGCCATGGAATATTGAGTTTGTACTTCTTCAACAGAAACTGAGCCCCAGTCCAGTTCAATCATATTCTGAAGCTAGGATGCTGGGTTTCAACCAGAAACCATGCTTTTATCTTTCCCAATATAGAGGAAGGGATTTCTACTATAGTGTTAATGTTTCTTTTTCTGGGCACCATTGTTCACCTACCTCTTCCATCTACTGATGCAACCAGGGTTTTAATTTTGCTTCTCATGAGGTGGGAAAGGAAAAAAGGGTGACAGTAACCACAAAGGCATGACCTGGAAAGTCCAATAGAAACAAGTTGTCACACATTGTTAAAAGTAAAGAAGGAATCTCCGGCAGCCTATTGGAAATTCATAACCACTGTGGCATTATGACATTCAATTTAAATGCCATTCAATTTTTTAAAAAAAATACCAAAATTCCACCCATTTTCTCAGTTTCTTTCCATCCTGATTGTCCAAGTTATATCCTGGGCAGCTAATGAAAATAATAGAAATGCAATACAATTAGATAGAATAATACCATAATAAAATGAAAGATTTTAAAAAAAGAAGGCATGTAAATGTCTAGTAAAATTAATAAAAACCACTAGTTAAAACTAATTTCAGCACATCATCTTATGACCCAAAGGCATGTCTAAATAAAAATGTGCCTGCCAGCCAAGATTCTATTTTAAGAGCTACCATGCTGGCCAAGTTGTTAGTTCCAATTCATCTGAATGCATGTATGTTTAATTTATTTTGTGGCTCAGAACAAGTCAGCAGACAACTGAAGCTTTCCTTCTTTTCCCACTTACAGATTGCTAGCTAAGTTTTGTTGAATTGCCTTTAACTATTCAGGAATTTCTGTGAAGGGATTTCCTCCATTTTTCTGTCAAACTAGCCTGTAGTAATTACTACCCCACCTGCAACTATTACATTAATTTAAATGAGGTGTAAAAACCCAGTTTGCAAAAACCTTCAATGACGGTCTTTCAAATGCCCTGCTTCTGTGTAGTATTGATTGGTTTCAGTCCCTGGATGAAGCGGTACCCATTACCAATTGAGATTTTTCTTTTTCCTGTTAAGTGGTTCTCAACCTGTGGGTCCTCAGATGTTTTTGGACTTTAGGTCCCAGAAGCCCTGAGCATTGACCATAGTGGCTGGGGCTTCTGGGAGCTGAAGTCCACAATCATCTGGGGACCCGCAGGTTGAGAACCACTAACTGGGTGAGTCTCTCATTTGTTTCTGACTCTCTTCCTGAAGTCTGCGTAAAAGAAAATCTTGTCTATGGATTCTCTTGTATACTGATACCCCCTTGACCAGTTACTCAAGACCACATTGGTCACATAGAATTGGCCTGAAGAAAGAACTACATCCAACTGGTGTCTCTTCATAGACAAGAAAGTCTTTGATCCTGCAGAAGCTTTTCCTGGTAGAAGGAGATGCATTTTCTTGGCTCCCCTCTTTCCCATTTCAGCCACCTATATCCCCCAAAAATCTATTCTTTGGATTGAAGGAACCTTTCAGACTGCATGGATGTTATGTAATAAGGCTGCAAGAAGAAACTCACCCCAAACTCTTTAATTTTGATGATTCAAAAAGACTTTTGCTTGTGGGGAAACAGCAATGCGTACAATTCAAAGATTTCTATAAAGTTCCATTCATGCAACCATGATAAACTTCACCTCCCCTTTCCTGGTTAAGGAATGATGTCTTTGTACAGACTTCCCTCACTTATCTGACAGGTTAGGAACTGGAGTAATGTCAGAAAATAGCATTGGTTGAAAAGTGGGACCCATGTGGTATATTGCAGGGAGCATGAAGATCTTATGAGGGTTAACTTCTTATGGACTGTGCATGCACTGCTTGCAAAGTATCTCAGCCAGCTTAGAACCTTGTCCCCCCATTTCAGCTCACTTTGCAAGCAGCATGTGCATGCGAACAATTCCAAGCAAGCCTTCAGAGGCAAGAAGAATTAATGAAAGACACACTGAATACAATGGTTATTTCAGACCCCCCCCCTCCTTATTATCATTTCCTAGCCACAGGTACAGCCTGGCTAATGGAGAAGGGTACTTCAGAAAGCCCTGCCAACTATTCTGTCTGCTGCAGTAAATGCTACAAAGGGGGAAAAAATGATATGATTCCCTGTAGCAGCCAGCCAGTCCAATGGCTCACTTCAAGCAGTCCTCAGACTGAGGTATAATCATGAAAACTCTACTGTTGTGGCATATGCTCTCTGGAGAGCACTTCCAAGTTAAAATACCTCTTTCCAAGGAGATGCTCCCTCAAAGAGAGGCCTTATGAGTTAAATAACCCAAAACACAACCTGTGACAAATTAGCATAGGTGCCCTTCTTGGTGACCTCACCCACAATGCATTTCTTTGAGGATGTGCCCCTCAGGGTGAGGCTCTGAAGGAGAAGCATCAGCAGTGGAAATGAGGAAGAAGTTTCACCACGACTTATGTTTCTTTTCTTTTCTTTTCTTTTCTTTTCTTTTCTTTTCTTTTCTTTTCTTTTCTTCTTTCTTCTATTTCTGTAATATCAAATCCCATGTGTTGAAACTTAATAAATTGAAGGCCATACCACCACCAGTGCATTGGAATCCTTTTTAACAAGTATAGCAAATTTATCAACAAATAGTCAGTTATGGATCTGTCATTCTTGCGAACAATGAACTGAAGAAAGATTTTCAATACTGCAGTCTCTGCAGCTAGCACATTGCTATTGTCCTATATTCCCTCTGGTCCATGTCTTGCATTTCTTACAGTCCTAACCCAGGAGAACTGGCAGAAATTAATTACACCTGCACATGTTTGGAATGGCTAGTTTAGAGTCTGAGGTGTATGAATGGCAGGGAAAAATTGTTTTTGGCAGACACAGATCTCAGTGCACTTACTTAACAATGAAGCAAACTGAAGGAAGGGCCACAGATCAGTAGTAGACATGTGCTTAGCAATTTCCCATGTTCATTTTCAAAACTGTCAAAAGGCATGCTGTTAAAACTCTGATGCCAGTTAGTGTAGACAACACTAAGCTAAACACAAAAAAGACAGTTCTAGTTGTTCCCCCCGACCAATGATTTTGCCTGGTTCTATAACACTTGGGTCATTCTGAGGCTGCTGCAACATACTTTCTTTGCTCTCTTCCCCTGCATGCATGGAAAGGGAGATACTTTGGCCCTTTTCACATGGTATTTGCAGTCACACGACGCTCCAGGGGCTGACAGGTGCCGACCGTGCACTATTTCATTTTTGGCTGTGAGCCAAAAAAGGCGCATGATCACACATCGCTCCGGGACCCTGCACACACTTGCCAAGTGTGTGGAGCTCCAGAGCCATGGCACTCATGCTTCCTGCCCCAGCGCAGCCTGGGAAAATCCCAGACTGCACTGCAGAAGGAAGAGGAGGGGCTCTCACATGAGCAGGCAGCAGCTGCGGAGCTGAAGGAACCGGGACGCGAGGGCCTCTCTCTAGAGGCTGCTCTCACGATCCCCGCACCCCAGCTCCACAGAAAGGTAAGTTGTGAAAAGGGCCTTTGAAGAAGTCAAGTAAAACCAAAGCATAGACAGGCCCCTTTCCTGATTTTGGCTGTCTAAAACAGGGATTGGTAATTGTGGCTTTCTAGACCAGTGTGGTGTTTGAGCACTGGCCTATGACCTTGGAAACTAGGATTTTATTCCCCACTTAGTCATGGAAATCTACTGGGTGACCTTGGGCACATCACACATTGTCAGCTTCCAGAAAACCCCATGATAGGTTTGCCTTGGGTCTGCCATAAGTGGGAAATGACTTGAAGGCACACAACAACAACAACAAGGCATTGTTTGACTGGAACTCTTAGCAACCTTAGGCAGCATAGCCAATGATGAGTGATCATGGAAGTTCCAGTCTTACGCCATGTGGAAGGCTATAGCTGTCTACTCCAGTTGCGTAGGGACGAGGAGGTGAGGGGTCGGTACACCCTGGGTGGCATTTTGAGGGGGGTGCCACTGCTCCTTGCCTGCCTCCCCACATGCCGTTGCCTTGCCCACATGCCTCCACCCTCCGCCCCTACCCCGCTTATTCCATGCTGGACCACTGGCCTACTCTTGCACTAAACCTGATTATGTGACAGACCATTCAAAGACAGAGAAGATTTTTCTCATCCACAATGCCACCTGTAAGAGCAATCAAGTATTTTATTGTACAAATTACAAAAATGTTAACAGAAGGAAAGGACCTGCTCCTTGTCTTATAGTAGGTCAAGAACATTTATGGAGGCTGGTGGCTTCTTGACAGGCTCCATTTATTGTCAGCCCAGTTAAGAATGAGAAATTATGCAAGTATTCTTCAAATCCTTCAGAGAAAGAAAGCATAACACATAGATTAACATACATGCCAAGCTGCCCCTCACAGAATGGAAAGAAATATGGTTATGGTATGGAACATTTGCAAGGTTAGCCTGCCAGTGACCCATAAAGAAGTATTTTTAACTTTTGAACGCCATTTCAGTTATAAAAGCCCTTTCTATCACAATAATGAAGATCATTTAAGAGTTACTTAATGATAATACTGTTCAAGAGCCAGCGTGGTATAGTGGTTTGAGTTGGATTACAACTCTGGAGACCAGGGTTAAATTTCCCACTCAGCCACAGAAACCCACTGGGTGACCTTAGGTGTATCACACACACTCAGCCCTCAGAAAACCCCATGATAGGTTTGCTTTATGGTCATCATAAGTCAGAAACAACTTGAAGGCACACAACACCAACAAATGCTGTTCAATATTTTGTAGTTTTTAAAACAATCATAACAGTTACTCTAATTAAGTATCACTATCACTGCCCCAAATTTTTGCATGATAATTGAATAATATGTTTTTGCAAATTCTGATATGAACTGATGTAACGTGTACCTCCCAGGTTCGTTCTGATGTCACTCTATGGCTTTTCTACCACAGTTCAGCTCCAAAAATCTTTAGGAAAATCTGAATTTAAAAAGTAAAAATGTGTAAGACAGCCATGTGGAATAATGCTACAACTGTTAGACTCTGGGAGACCAGGGTTCAAACTCTGCTCAACCATGAAATCCCACTGGATGACCTTGAGCAAGTCACATTCTCTCAGTCTGGAAGAAAGATAAAGGCAAATCCTTTCTAAACAAATTTTGCCAAGAAAACCCCATCAATGTTTCCTTTAGTGTCACTTTAGCTTGGAAATGACTTGAAGGCTTACAACAACAAAGAAATTTATGTGTATACATGTGGTTATACATGCTCTGTGAGAAAATGGACTCACACTAAATATTAAGATATGTTTTTTAAGTTGTTGTTTTGAATTAATAGGTTAATGTAGAAATAAGATAGAAAGCTCCTCCTCCTCCTCTTCCTCATTCCTGTATCACATCTTTTCTCAAAAAAGGTACTGTACTTACAAAAATTAAAAGAAATACGCAATGTAAAACTAAAACAAATAATGTCAATGTAAAACAAATAATCTCAAAGCACATATCATGACGTAAGTACAAACATATAAGAAGTTTTAAAAATACAATTAAACTATCTATAGAATTAGAAAAAATAAAACAAATGTGTTAAAAGGCAAAAGACAAAAGTCATTCAAATGGCATGTTGTTAAAAAAAGCCCTTGCAATTGGTTCCTAAAAGCCTATTGAATGGTTCAGGAGTGAATACAAGAGAAAATGGCGCAAAACGGAAACAGACTAATCTGTCCATCTCCACTTTTGAATCAATGGTAGTTTTACTTAATGCAGAGCCAGGGAAAATTTCTTATTCCAGATAAATTAATTTGGAATATAAGAGCGCATGTAGTATCAGATATTCAGGTTGTAGGTAATGCACCTACAATGATTTTTGGGTTCCTTCTCAATTATAGAAAGGCAAGTATTGGCCACTGATAGGGAAATTAATACACTGGGGGAAGATAAAAATACATCCTATTGGCCAGCATACCTACATGGCATTGATGGTGATGGTGATGGTGATGGTGCTAGTGTAGGCAGTAGAGCAGCAGCAGGGATAAAATTGCAATGGGACACCACAGTGACAATGGAGTAGCATGAGTAGTTTTCCTAAATTGCTCAGGAGCCAGATGTACAACTCTCTGATGACAGCTTTTTCTTCCATCCCTCTACCACCACTGTGTATTGATCCAAAAAGTGCCTTAAGCTGGGATAATGCAACATTACACTAGCATAAATCACTGAAAAGATTCTGGCTGTACTCTGCCCATACTCAAAATGCATCCAGTACTATGAGTATGCTGCTAACCAATTTGTCTGCATATACACACACTCATACACATTTATACCCAAAGCACTTGCCACTCTGTCTGCCTTCTATGGATTGACAAGGAAAAAAAACATACTGATATGCATTCCAAAGTGAGCAGCAGAATGTTAAAATGAAGATTTCTCTCTCCCTCTGGGGTATGTCTTCAATCCTTTTATATATTGGAAGGAAATTGCATGGATCAAGTGGAAAAGATGGAAGAAACATCCAGTACATGTTCCAAAGACAGTGATGAACTGAGCCAATGTTGCTCAGCATTTTGATAAATGACTTGGATTATGGAATAGAGAGGATGCTCATCAAATTTCTAGAGGCCACCTGTGACAGAGCCCAAGTTCCTTCTTATTCTTTAGCCTGGACCTTCTGTCCCTCCTTAACTCTTCCTTAAAACCCACAATTGCTTTGTATCACGGAATAGTACTCACAATATATCAGCCTGTGTGTCCCTGTGTCTCTATAAGTCCATGGCTGAGACCCAGTTAATCCCCTGAGACAACATGCTCAGACTGTGCAACAGCACACAATTTTTTTTTTATTTGTTGTTATTATTTCAAGATTTCTCCTTACACCCATAAGATTACCAAGCTGCCTCTTATAGTTGTATGCTTCATAACCTCTCTCTGAACTCAGATAGACTGTCTCCTCCACAATCTCAGTCCAGTTGGCTGTCTCTCTAACTAACCATTACCACCCTCTTCTTAGCTGGTTAGATCTTTAACCATCTATAACTGTCAAAATTATTTTTGTATTCCTCCCCCTTCATTCCAGCTCCCTTCACAACACCCTATGGGATAAATATAATCTACTAGATTTGACCAGGGGGTAAAAAAAAAGATGTTCCAATATAGGATGGTTGACATAGCACCCAGCAGTATGTGCAAAAAGTATCTAGAGGTTTTACTAGACCACAGGTAAATGCAAGTCAACAGTGTGATGTGGTACAAATAAAAAAGTCAATGAAATTCTAGTCTGCATCAACAGAAGAAGTGTCCAGGTGACAAGAATAAATGATACCACTCTATTCTGTTTTAAGAGCCAGCATAGTGTAGTGATTTCAGTGTTGGGTTAGGACTCTGAAGACCAGGGTTTGAATCCCCACTCAGGCATGGAAACCCACTGGGGGACCTTGGGCAAGTCACACTATCTTGGCCTCAGAGGAGTGCAATGACAATCCTCCTCTGAAAAATTCCTGCCAAGAAAACCTCATGGCAGGTTCAACTTAGTTAGGAATGGCTTGAAGGCACACAATGACAACAGCGTTCTGATTTGGTCATATCTCACCTGGAATACTGTGGCAACTTTAGATTTCACAGTTCAAGAAAAATACCACCAGCCAGGAACATCCGGAGGAGAACAACCAAGATGGTAAAGGGTTTAGAAAACAGAATGATTAGGGGATGTGGTTGTGTTTAACAGGGAGAAGAGAAGGCTGAGCAATGGTAAGACAGGCCTTTTTAATCATCTAAAAGGCTGTTCTGCAGACCATGGAGCAAGCTTGTTTTCTTTTCCTCCATAGGATTGTACCTCAAATAATGGATTCAAACTGAAGGGAAGGAGATTTCAGTTAAAACTTAGGAAGATCTCTCTGGCAGCAGAATAACAGACTTCCCAGGAAGGTGGTGGCTATTTCTTTTGTTGAAGCTTTTTGAAACAGAAGTTACATGGCGATTTGTCAGAGACGCTTTATCTAAGGATTCCTCCACTGGCAGGGGGAGGAACTCCATGACACTTAGCCTCTTTCTATGATTCTTTGATTCAGGCGAAATATTAGGGGTTGATAACAGAATGCATTTCTGAACAAAACCCATTGTCCTAGGCAGAAGAAAATAAAGCAGAAGCCACCTTGGCCATAGTCATTTTGCTGCCTGCAGCAAAATACAAGATGACTCCTCCTCCTCCTCCCCCCTTTTTTTTGTTTTCAGAAACAAACTGGAAATTGTATCTACCATACTTGAAGAGAACTGGTTAATTTTAAGAGTGTGGGAAAGCTGATGTGCCACACTCCTTGCCACATGTCCAAGGGCTCTGGATGACTGGCTAGTGGACTGTGGCTTCCACCAGCATCAGCTTCTATTGATAGAGCTAGCTCTGAACAGAACACATCTATGGAAAACATAAAGCATGAAACAAGGGATGCCCATCAATGCCTACTTCGAAAGCTGTAACAAAGAAATTAACATCTAAAATAGAGGTGGAAAGACTATTTAAAAATGTTGGGGCAGGATGGTTAAAATTGAGTTTCTTGACTTTCAGGAAACTACAATGACAAGAATTTTAAAAGAGTGACAATCTTAGCTGTTTGGGATTTATTCTGTGCGAAAAATACACCTGGACTTTTCTTCTGTAGGAAAGAGCCTTTTCTGTGCACAAAATCTGCACAAGTTTCCTGCAGATGAAACATTTTCATTTTTAAGCAGAACATTCTGCTTTCTCTGCAGAATGCCATTTTATGTGTAAAAGTATTTTTTTAACTCCACAGACTATATTCCAAATTGTGAACAGCCTCTGAAAACAGCACAATTTTCAATTACTTTTTTTTTTGCAGTGAAGAGACAAATTGTTCATTCTTATCAGTAAGAATAAAATTTACTAAGCTTCACATCCTTAACCCAAAGTCTTGAAAGGAAAAGAAGAAAACATGTAGTTCAATATGTAGCTTTCACTACAGCCATTGCTTAGAACACAGCTTTCTTTTTCCAAAAATACTTTTCCTCTTAAAATTAAGTGCAGGTTTATTAGAAATAAAATCAATAAGAGGGGAACAATAGATTTTAAAGTGAGTTAAATAAAGTTAAGATACAATCTCCCAAGATAATACAGAAGAGCGATTAAAAGGGAAAAAAAGTGTTCAGTGTTGTAACTGTGTCAATCTTTCTTAAAAATTTCTCCCAAGCTGCTGCTGTTCTTACATATTTTGTCAATCTGTCACAACGCTGAAGCTAAATGGTCTAATTTTAAAAAGGGTAAGTATGGACAACGGTAGCTCTCCAGATGTTTTTGGCCTGTAACTCCCATGCTCAAGCCAGCAAAGCAAATAACCAGACATAATTTCTATAATTATTAAACACAAATACCCAGTCATGAGAGAGGTGGGCTAGTGAGATGGTTTGACTGTTGGACTAGGATGAGGGTTTTAATCCCTGTTCAGCCATGTAAACCCACTGAGTGATCTTTTAGCTCTGCATGAGAAGGGGGCAAGGTGTCATCTTGTCCTTCACCTCAAGCAGCATTCTGTCTTAACCTGACCTTGATTCAAAAAGGCAGTGGAATGCACTAGAAAGCCTCAGCAATCATGTTCTGTTACACACCGTCCTACATATTGGAAAGGTCAACCACCCTGCATTGGGACTCCACCTTATTATTACAGCAAATATTTATGGCTTCGTATCTCCTGTGTTTATTTAAACTAGATGGTAATGACACTTACAGAACAAGAATGCTAAGTTGGCAGCAGGCTCATTGATGGTTGATGACTCTTTCAAAATTAAGAAACACCCTCACATTTTAGATTTCCTTCTGTCTCCTGGTGTGAAAGGGACAGAAAATACATTATTGTGAATCTGTTCAATTAAATAAGGCACCAAAGCAATTTTACTAACTGTCATGTTAGCTGAGGTGCATAATTTCTGGAAGATAGTATCTGAGTTTGAAATGTCTTCCCATAGCACCATACTTCCCACATATATACTTCAAATGCATGCATTTGTCTCCAAGAGCAGTAAGTCAGAAGAAAACTTTCCAGCTGTATAACTGGGAACACAAGTAAAACAACCAAAGTGCCTGTTCTAAGCATCATACAAAGCCAGTAGTCTTGGTATCCATTAAAAGATATAAATTTTCTCTAAGGACCAAGTTAGCCTACCTTGAGAGATAGGTTAACAGAGTTACTTTTGAAACTCCTCAGCAAATTTACAAAAGTGTGAAAAGAAAGAAAAGAACTGTCAACGCAGGATGCCACCTTTTCAGGAAGTGTGAGTGTCGCTAAACCAAGCAAGAAAGCTCTGGCCGCCGCAAGACACGCCTTTGTTACATCTCGGCTGGATTGCTGCAATACATTGTGTGTGGAACAAGACTTTGAAATATTAATAATATTTTCCTTTTTTCTTTGTAGATGTTTTAAATTGTTTTAATATGGTTAATAATTAGATTCTACTTTAATGTTGGCCTTTTGTATGTTTTTAACATGATGGTAATCATTTTAATTTGTAAACTGCCTTGAATCCCAGTTTTGGGGAAGTGTAAATAAGCTTTAAAAGAAAGGATTAATATAAAAGGGTTTCAGAACTTGAGGCATTTCAGAAAGCTGCAGTGAGTCCTACTTTTTTGGTGAAATAGTTAAAATGTTCTATTCAAGGATAGCTGAATCTGTCATTTTCATTTACTCCCACAGACCACTTTTTGGAAATTTCTGATCAAAGTTTACTGAATTGAAACTCTTGTCCATCTGTGTTAGAGATGAACCTTATCAATTTCACTGTCCATGTTGCAATTTTGGTTAAATTATAGGGGGGAAAATGATTAAGCAAAATGCCCATTCATAGTCTTGGTTATCTCTTTGGAAATCCTAAGCAGCTTGTGACCTACATCGTAATAATAACTCAATGATGTCCTGGCTGTAGCAGGTGTAGAACAGACTGAAACCTCTTCCTCCTGTGCTGGCCGAACTGGCCTTTGGCCAACTAGGCTGCCTTTATGCTTCCATAACCCTCTCCTGCTGGCTGCCATCAGCTGGTAGAAGAGTCAAAAGAAAGTGTGGAGAAGGGGTACAGCAAGGGAGGAGCTAGATTATTCTAAATCCAAACCTCCTCCAGTCCAGGGACACAGCCAGCCAGGTTAGTCCTAAATAATCCCTATCATTCTTAGACTGGGAGAGATTTGAATTCAACATTGCCTAAGTTGACCTAGTGTTGGATCACCTCACTCTCAGGCACTCTGGTGAGTGAGGATTGCACTCCTAGGTATCAGAATTCTTCATTGTCTGTCTGTGTGGGTACAAAGAGCTTTGGCAGAGGGCATCCCATATAGATTTGGAGTATAGTCTTAATGCAAGAAAGATCTTTGCACTAGCTCCATTTAGTCTTCCCTCCTGAAGCTTGTCCATTAATAACTCAAGACATGATTTAGGTAAGTCTTATTGAGAGTGAACAGATTTTTCTGCTATTCCTTATTTTTATCTATGTCTGTTTACTGTTATATGTTTAGATGCTATTTCACCTTGTCAAATGTTATTATGTTATGATCATGTTTTTGCCTCTTGTGGAGAAAAGACCTTGTGGAGAAAGATAGGGTGTAATTTTAATAAAACATACATCTTCATTTGTTCAGACACACATTTAGTGGGGAATAATCCCCACTGAAAACAATTAAGAGTTATAAGTAAAGATGTATCGGATTCAGCTACACAGTTCTCAGGAAAGAAGAAGTAAATACTGTTGGCTTATTTAAAAAACAAAATAAAATGCAATCAAAATGACAAAATGGACCAAAGTGACTCATTGAGTAAGCCAAACATTTGTTTTAGAAAAACAAATGGCTGTGAACGGAGTCTTCCATTACATTATTAAGGCTTCTGGTTGCACAGAGAACTCTTTCTATTGTTGTTGTTATATTGTTTTCTGCATTCTCAAAAAATTCCCAGTTACTAGTTTAAAAAAATGATATTAATGATTCCACACAATTAATAAAAATGCAAACCACAAACACATAATTTAAGCACAGCAAGTTACAGAAAGTCACAAATAACATCACAAAAGAAGCTTACAATAGCCAGGTCATACATAATACCCACGCCTTGAGAACTAAATAAGTTTTGGCCTGCAACTGAAAAGATGGCAATCTTGATACCAGATAGAATTTCTTGCAGACAGTGTTCCATAAATCAATATCACAGAAAAATCTTGCTCCTTAATTGGCCCCAACAGCAAGAGCACAGAAGAATGGTCCTCTGATGCAAAGCTCCAATACTAGTAAGTTCATATGCAGAGAAGTTGTCCTTGAAGCACTGGGATACTCAATCATGTTGAAATTTAGAGGTTAAACTCATAACTGTGATTTTGGTCCACAAGCAAACTGGCAATCAGTGTAGGTGAGCCAGCACTGGCCTTATATGTTTGCATCACTTAGTTCGCATCACTTAGTTTGCATCACAATTTCATGATGACTGTCAACACCCTGGAGATCCTTCCTAAGATTTTGGCTGATAGTCAAGCTGTGGCCTGAACTGGATGGGGAAACCTAATATACTTGCCTACACTAAACCTCTAATTTGATTACCACAGTGCTGCCCTTGAAGACGGTTTGGAAATTGTGCAGGATTTAGAGGCCAATGAGTTTACAATCTCCTCCAGGATATATTCTCATCTTTGGAGACTTAGTCCAGGTGCCATTGCCTGTTGAGGTTAGAAGGTCTAATAGAGGAGGTTCAATAGAGGGATCTTTTCTGTGTTTAGGCAATAAACTGTGGAACTCTATCTCATGGCTGATCTATCTGAAGCTACTTCTATCTGGCAAGCTTAACCTGTCTATCCAGACTTCTGTTGTCATTTGCCTTTTTTCCCCTTGCTCCCTGCAGTTGATTGCTCTTCTTGACATACTGGCCATTGGACTTACTTAACATCTTAATTTATTTGAAATAGTTATTGGTTAGGCATTCCACTTTTGGAAATGTTATCTGACCAAGTAGATCAATCAATCCATAGCTAGCTAGACAGATAGATCTATATGAGCAGAAAAACATTTCAAAAAATGACACACACACACACATTGTTTTAATGAATTGTTTCCAAAACTGCTATTTATGGTAAAAGAATGGGCTTTCAAGTGCTTGAAGGAATCTAGATGATGACAGTTTAAGTTGCCAGTAATCTCCAGTTGACCACACTGACTAAGCAATGCTTTCTTTATCTTCTTTTAGTCTGTGTTCTCCCACCTTGCTCCTTTATTAAAAAAAATTGGTTGTAAAGATTGGATTTCAGTTCACTCACCAACCATTACATTCAGAATGTAGCTAAGTCTTGACAACTCTATAAGTATCCATCCTATACATACTATACTATCATTCCTATGAATGATTTTAGTAAAGAAGGATGCTGACAGTCATCATGAAATTGAACTTTTTCATTGCTTTGTTCTTTAATTATGTCCCATTGTGTACAGATAAATAGCTTCTTAGCAAATTGCAAGAAACCCATCATTTAATAATTGCCATCTAAAATGCACTCTTTATACCACAATTATTCAATATTTTCTACTCACTGTGAGACAAATGAAACTGCACAGGTCACTGATTTAAATGAGCAAAACGAATTTAGTTAATAAGGAAAAACAGTCACATGAGATATCAAAATTTCATCTGGACTCCTCAGTAGATGATTCAATAGTTCCTCATACAGACAGCTTTAATTTATCCACATTTATAGTTCCTTTAAGTCGTCCCACACAGATGACATTTCTGCCATACTGTGTAAAAATGGTGAAAATGATTATAAATCATGAATGAAAACTCAGCATTTGTCTACTTCGTCATGGTTAAGCTTGTTTGAAAATTACTCAGAAACCTAAGAGACAAAGGCCAACTTGGCCTAACATTCTGGTATCACATCCAGTCAGCTGCATGCCTATGAGAAACCCAGAAGGTTGATGTTAACGGCAATAGTACTCTCCCATGTGTGTTTTCCCACCAAAGGTATTCAAAGCCATACTGCTTCTAATGCTGAATGAAATGTATATCCATTATAACTAGTAGCTACTGGCAGCTGTATTATCTGTGACTTTTCCTAGTTCTCTTTCAAGGAAATTCAGGTGGATGGCCATGAGTATATGACTAATGTAGCTGAATTTCAGAATTTAGCTCTATATTGTTGAGTACTTCCCTTTATCTTACCTAACTATCCCACCATTTGGATTCCATTGATAATTCCTGGTTCTAACATTATGTAAGAGAAAGAAACCATTTCCTTAACCACTACCTACATACCATGCCTGATTTTATAGATCATTTCTCACTTAACTGGGCTTCATCCTAAGCTAAAATGGTGTGAATGGAGTATATTTTCTTTACAGGAGCTTTCCTCCAGTAACTTGGCCTTTTTGATTTGTAATTTTACAGTATCCTTTTGGAAGTGTGGTGTACACAGCACACAGTATTCCAAGTGACTTGAGTAAGGGCATTATGATACCAGTAGTATTTTTTTTAAAAAAAAAATCCTTTCCCAATCAAGGTATGCTAGGAATAGTTTCAGTTTCAATGTTTCCTTTGTAAAATTCTTTGTTAAAACACTCAAATCTGTAAGGATCCCAAAACACAACCAATTCGAGACTGCAGCACTTTTTAAAATTGATACCAAATTGTTGGAGGGAGGGTAACATGTCAACTCATCAAATCAGAGAATTTTAGAGTTGGAAGGGGCTGCAAAGGCCATTTGTTCAACTCCCTGCCATATAGGGATGCAAAACCACAATACTCCTGAAAGTTGCCTATCCAATCTCCACTTAAAGTAGGGCCCTTTCTGCAGCACCCTCCCATCTCACAATGGGGATGGGAGAAGGATGGGACTACAACAATGCTTCTACATAATGTTGTCGCAGTCCCACCCCCAGGCAGTATGATTGCAGATTAAATCATTGATTAAATCCTGCAGAAGTGCAATGGCTGCATCTCCTGCCCCAGCACAGCATAGGAAAATACCTTGCTGAGCTGTGAAAGGAAGAGGTGTGACTATCACATTCCCTTCCGCAGGGAGCCAGCTGGTGTGGAGGGGAGCACTCCCATTGTACTCCCCTCCGGACAGAGCTGTTGCCAAGATCCCTACCGGACAACTTCAGGAAAAGGTAGGGTGCAGAAAGGGCCAATTTCCCCTCCTCAGAAAATCTTCTGGATTTCCCATGCATTCTTCAAGATTTTTCCTGAGAAAAAAAAGAGAGAGGGAGCAAATATATACCAAGCAGCTAACACATATGTCATAACTGCATTTTTGGGACCAATTTAAGGAAGATCTAGTTTAAAGTAACTAGCTTATATACTGTAAGGCATAGAACAGCACAAGAGAGAGATGGCTGGATCAGGACAGCAGTTTGCTATTACATATTAAGAGGATTAAGGACAAGCCCCCTTGGAGGTGCTGACAGCCAGCTGTACATTGTACATCCAACTGTACACTGGATTGCTCCTTCTCTTGTAGATCCACAGGACTAAAACAACAGGGAAATTCTTAATACCTTAGTGTGAAGATGGATCTCCAAGGCAGTGATGTAAGAAATTGTTACCCTGTTTTCTGGGGGTCCCGGGACGGACAGCAAAATGCGCTCTCAATTATATGAGTTGGGGGAAATTAACCAAGAGCACAAGCTAGCAAAACAAGAGGCAGGGCAACGGAGTGAGATCTTTCACCCAGTGTCTACGGGGTCAGGCCAAGTCAAGGAGCATGCAGAATTGAAATAATAATTGTGACTTTTATCAAAATACAATCAAACAGTGTATGCAACACACTCATGCAGAGAACTAAAGAGATAGAGGTTGGAGTGGGATAGCGGGGTTTTTAGAGGAGTTGTTGGTTTGGGTAATACTACACCTGTCCTGAAGCCCGGGCAGTCTGCAGCAGAAGTTTGGAGATATGGAGTTTCAGTATGAGGGGACTGAGGGGAAGGCTCGCCAAGCACAGGGGCAGCAAGGCTGGATGGAAATCGGGAGCGATGTGAGCAATCCCAGTGGTCAGAGCAATCCGAAGGAGCTCACCAAACCAGGGGTTTTTATAGGGAGAAATATGACCACAGACTATTCCGTACTTGGGGGAAACAATGAGTTTTGGGCTGGAGACAAAGCCTCTGAAAGGTCAAAATTTAGCATGATTGAGTTATGTCCGAATTTACAATAGAGTAGACAGTATGCAAACGCAGAGTGCTTGACAGGTGAGGATTCTTCTAATCAAGCTGCCTTCTCGGGGCCGGGAGTTCTTTGTACGTTGCGTGCATACGTAATGAGGGTACTTGCTTTGAGGTCTCCTGAAGTGGTAGTTTGGCTATTTCTGGACGGCTTGTATTTGTTTTGAAATATTACGGCGATTAGTGACCGAGCCTGTTTGCGTGCTTGTCCAGGGGCTTCGCAAGCACATGGAAAACAGAGGGGTATAGTAGGCCAAATTATTGATATCAAAATGATATCTATCGTCCCCAAGCTTTGGCTAGGAACTGCAGTGACAGATTATTCACTACTTCTCATCTAGGATAAAGTGCTTCAATATCTTTTAGACAATCCCTCAAAAAAATGTGCAACTGCCTAGTGATTTTTTTCCTTGCCTGAGAACACAGAACAAGTCCCTCCCCCCTGTTCTGAGTCTCCAAAATTTGTGCAAGGAACTCCTGCAAAAAACTAGTCATACATGAGCAGTTGGCACAGAAGAACTGCTGACTGCTCACCAAAAAAAAAAAAAAAAACCAAATCTGTTCAATACTTCTGCTTTTAAAATGTCTAGATGAATAGTGGTTTCCCCCAAGGAAAACAGAGCACGTGCGACTTAACATTTTTGCTTTTATCACATGGGCAAAACCTGGTTCACATAATGCCTTTTGTCATGGTTATCTGGGGTCTGCTCTGGTGAGATGCCTCTTTCTGTAAGCCAGAGTACAAGCAGAAGAGCATGTCAACAGGTGATGTGCTGCTGACTCTGCCACAACTATATGAGAGGCAAGGAGTAGAGATCATGCACTCTGAACATCTACTGGGAATTCCTTTAAAAGGTTGCCAGGAAAGGGGAAAGTGATGACTAGATAGGAACATTTGTCTCTTGTTATTAGGCCCATATTCTGCGCATAAAAATTATCCTGTTACAGCATTTCAGCCCCTTTAGAAGGTCATGGTTTTGCTGACTGTTCTCTCCAATGAAAACAGATGGCTCATTCAGATATATATATATATATATCTTAAGTCACTTATATATAGTCACTTTGGAAATGGTTAGATGGTTAACACTTCTCTTCAACATAATATTTTTTAAAGAAAAATCTCAGACTTTACTATTCAATAAATACATTTGTTTCTCACTTTCTAAATAATGCTTCAGTACTGCACTTCTGTTGTAATGATACTATATTTCTCTGAACATCAAAATAATTTGGCACAATCCAGCCAAGGCTGAGCATTTTTAAGTTGCATTGATTTCTCTTTGGCAATTTGAGGGCCTCTTAAACCCGCATCCATTTAAATCAATGGGACAATGCCTAATTTTGGCTGGGTCTCATCCATAATCTTCTGCATTTTCTAAAATACTTTCCAATAGAGTACATTCAGTATTACTATAACCTCAGAGGGTCATCTATTGAATATGCTATTTTTGAAGCATGGAGTCAAACAAATAAATACCCTACCCCTCTCAATGTTCAGAATTTTTTAACAATTCTACTTTTATAGTTCTTTTATTAAGACCACGAGGCATTCTGGCCATGTTGCTTAGGAGAGCCTGGAAAATGTAGTCCAAAAAAGTAACTTTTCCAAAGCTTTTTGAACAGACATAGAAAGAGTGTACAGGATTAGGATGACAGGGATCTAACTCCTTCTGTGTGCACTATGCTTGTGCCAAACATGATCCCACCTTTGAATCCTCTATTAGCCTCAGAAGGAGAAATTTCCCATAAATAGAAAACTTTGCTTCAGGGTTGACAGCTTCTGGGGAGATTTTTGGAGGGGGGCTTTTGATTTAAAGAAATACTTAGATTGCATCAACCATAACTGTAACCATCTTACCCTTCCCCTAGAGCTGTTATTGATGTGATAAATGGTGGATATTTCTGACAAAGAACAATGAACTATGAACAATGTGGATTTAGCATTCAAAAACCATGTACACAAAGTAGCACACATCTAGGAGCCCAGAATCAAACACAACGCTTGGATTAGTTTTGATAGAGAGAAGAAGGATGGGGGGAATCAAGATATTGTGCTATATAAGATACAGTCAAGAGCTTCCTCTGCACATACACCAATTCCATATACAGAACAATCTAATTTCAACAGAGTTCTCCACCTGAATGCAGCAGATCAGGTTAGGAGATGTGCTGGGCTGGCTGCCAGGTACACAGAGAAAAGTTCTCAAACATCTTATGGCCTTCCCCATAACTCCAACATCTGCTGCCTTGAGGCAACCCAGACACTCTTTCTGTCTAATGGTAGGGTCACAGATAAGATAAACCAGGGAATTACACCAGCCTCTGGACATTGCTGAACTGTACCTGCAAGTATTCTTTGTCCCTGTCTATGCTGTATAGGTCTGTTGGGACTTGTGATCCCACAATATTTGGAGGGCTGAACAATTCCCATTGGAGGTAGACTGAAACACACGTATACACACACACACACACCCCCCTCAGTATTTAAGGATGTTTGTCATTTAAACTTTGTCTAATAATAGTGTGAAAGGCTAGTGTATCCACCACATACAAAACTGTCGTGCAAAAAGAGCTACTCTTATTCATTGCCGAAGTGATGCATTTTTCAGCAATTTATTTAATCTGCAGCAAGATCTGCGTGACTGGGAGTAGTGGCAAGTGGGATGTAATTGATTCTCCAAACTCCTGAATCTCACAGCTGATCCATTAGAGTCTGGAATTACAGTAAGATGAAGTGTTTGGAGGGAGAACAAGACTCCATCCAGAGATAACTAAAGCTCATTAAATATTACAGCAAACAGATGTGAAGTCGTTTACTTCACAGAGAGTTAAGAAAAAGAGATCATCATTTTTACGTTCGTAAGTACTCTTTATGAGTTGTTTTCCTCCTATAATTTAGAAAATATTCTGGCTGATTCTCTTCTCTTTATTACTTTGAGAAAAATGAAACTAACTAGGTCAGATCTAGCTTCATCTCTTTTACACTCACTTATCCACCATTTAATTGGCTGGGGAGCATTATTATATTTCCAGTGTTGAGGAAAGCAGAATATAGAATCTTCACAGGATATTCTCTTTTCTTCTCCCTTCCTACAGCTTTAAAAGCAGAGAAGTTGACACTCTTTTAAACTGTCAACATTTGCTTTTCTCTCAGTCCATAATGTGTTCTACCAACCTGAATCTTGGCATGGGGCCTGTGAAGCTGTTATTTTAAGGGTCTCTCTGTGGACTTGGAATCAAATAATTGAGACATGAGGCTGAGTTACTCAATGAATTCACTGCTCAAACAGCATAAAATGCAGCTTTGCAAATTCATCTAGTTTAACTTTAAAAGAGTTGGTAGTAGTGGTACAAGAATCATCAGCTTTATTTAACACTTTCTAGTCTGTGCCACATCTCCTTAAAACAGGCAATGGTATGGACTTCTTGCTTATTTATTTTTATTTAGTGAAAGAAATATCATGACAAACTGCCAAGGAGAAAAAAGAAATACAGGGTAACACAGCTCCTTATGAATGCATGCCATTTCCGGTTTTGTTTTGCCTTCCTAAACCTATACTACAATCATATATACAGTACAAAATGGGGGGATAACACTAATCAGGCACCCTTTTAAAAATGAATAAGCTGGTCATTTTTATTTTGAAAAAAAAAAGGCAGATGTTTCCATCTGTATTTGGATCCTGAACTACTTTTCAACATAAACTTGTCTCCCAGCCCTAGATGCTATTTGAAAGTGTTATTTATTTCAAAGAGTGACAATTCTGTGAAACAAATATCAAATGTCTTTTCTGTCTCTCTCGCACAACTTTGCACTTGTCTCAGACATCTCTCTCTCTCAATTCTGACAGCAATACTGCCTCCTAAAAATATAGCAAAGCTTTTTCATAACCTCCACAAATAAACAAAAAAAGACAAAAATAGAAAAATTAAAATTGTTTTAAACATTGAAAAAATTAAACTGAGATAAAAGTCTGTGTATAATACAGAATGCATAATATCTTATTCAATGCTCTCTGCCCGTCTGGGGCAGTACATTTTGTTTTGTTTTGTTCTTTCGCCCCGGAAGATCTTGGGATGTATTTTCACTCTCATACTAATTATGGTTCTCTTCCCATTCCAGGCTTCAAAAAAAAAAAAAATAAATGGTTTCTTCTGTTTGAGAGTGGTTGAAACAAGGGCAGAATCTGTGGCTTTTTCAATCAGGGACATACCGAGATCCAGTTTTTTGCCCTCAGGATCCTCCAGTGGCCACAAAGACTGTCTAAAATGCCAAGGAATGTGGAAGTCAGAACTGACCAAAACAGCATTTCTGGTTCTGAACTGGTAAAATTTCAAGTTGTTGTTATTATTTTATTAGCTTATTCACTTATATCCTGCCTTTTTCTCAAGGCAGCTTGCAAATGATTAAAACTAGTATAGACTAAACACATAAAAATACATCATAAACAACACACACACACACACACACACACACTGAAAGAGAGAGAGAGAGAGACAATCTCTAGTGTTTTTGTATGTTCCTAGTCTGTACTGGTGTGTGTATGTGTGTGTGTGTGTAGGAGAGAGAATGCATGCACGTACTATTTTCAAAACAATTTAAATTATCTGTAGAGTTAATGGCTTTTAAAATCCATTATAATGCAGATGTCAACAAATCAACAAAACACCATACCATTAAAATCCCTTTATGGCCAATTTTTGAAAGCCTGATGGAATAGGAACATTTTTACTTGTCCACAGAAGGACAACAAGGAGGGAATCATCATAGGCATCTGAAGGATGGAGTTCCAAAGTCTGGAATCAGTCATTGAGAAGGATCTCTCCCTTGTTTCCATCCAATGAGCCTAGGAAAGTAGTGGAATAGAGAAAAGGACCTCCTCTGAAATTCTTATAGCTTGAACATGCTCATACAAGGAATTATGATCCTTAAAATAGTCAGGACCTAAGGCACATGTCACACTGTACTAGGGTTCCACAACGTATCTGAAAATGCAATCATCATTCCTGAAGGCTTCCAAGAAAGAAAGATAATTCATCCTTTTATTTTTCCCAATAAAAGAGCAGTCTGGGGGACAGTTGGAGCAGAGGCTGAAAAACACATGTAGTTCCTGGGCCACACTTTGCCCACCCTCTCCTGTAGTGGTTGAACAACATCTTTTTCATCCATGACCACTGGCCATGTTGGTGGGGACTGAGGGATACTGGGGTCCAGAAACATCTGTCCCTGCAAGTTAAAACAAATTTGAATAAAACCACAGGAAATCACACAAGCAAACCCTTGTGCTTCCTTCCAAATGCACATGAGGAAGAAAGAAGGGAAGAGATGGAAGTTGATTCTCACATGACTAACCAGGGGTGTCATTACGTATGAACTGGGCCACGGTGTTTTTGAAATATTTGTTCTCTTCATAAAGGTACAAATGGACTTATTGGCAGCAAGCTGACTTCTAAAAACTGGTGGCAGATTCATTTTCAACTGTCAGATTCAGTTAACTGCAACTAGAAATGCTCAAGTCTTTCTCATCCCCATCAAGTTCTGCATTGTCTTTTCTCTCTGCACACCTGCTGAGCATTCATCTCAGACCTTTGACTTCTGCAGGTGAATTGCCTCTTCAGGGAATCATCCACAGTCATTAAAGAAACATTTAACATACTTTTCTCAAGAACACAACTCGTCCATTGTGATCAAGCCAGCCAGCCTCAATTTAAAGAAACAAATCCAGCAGAAAGTTGGATGATTTAAGCTGGGTGCAAATGAAGATATTCAAGAAGATGAAATCCCAAGAGGATTATAAAGAACCCATTAGATCTGTTATCCAAGTTGCACAACTGAGCACCACAGCAGGAGAATAAGATTCAAAGGGCCAAACCAGATATGACATCTGTGAACACGTTTAACCATTTGCAAATGTGCATGTGTTTTTATATTAATTGTCTACAACATGGAAATGAACTGTGTTCAGGAGAAATGGATTCTCCAGCTCCCTCAGTGGCTAAATAAATACACTGAAACATTAGTAAGATAAATGCCCACCTCTTATTATTCATTGGCTTGAAAACTTCAAAGCTTTTTCTGCATTTGAACTTGTGTCGTACAGCCATTAGCTTCATACGTATATCTAGTTGTACATGGGGTAACTAGCCACAGAAATTTATACATCTTTATATTTTAATTTCTATAGTACGGAAGACAGGAAATGTAGTCTCAAAGGCCCATGAATTGCACTTTTGCTGCCTCCAAAGCTTGGAGAACCAGGTTTGAATGTTGGACTAAGACTCTGGAGACCAGGTTTTGATTCCCCACTCAGCCAAGGAAACCTACTGGTTGACCTTGGGCAGGTCATACACACAGTCCCAGAAAATCCTTTATGGTTGCCATAAATCAGGAATGACTTGAAGTCACACAACAACAACAACAACAACAACAACAACAACAACAACAACAACGTTTCATGGAAGCCGCTCAAAACCCTCAGACTGCCCATTTTATTTTTTTATATTATTTTCAATTGATTTTTTTCATCCCCAAAATAGACCCAACACAACCAAACTGCTCATGTCAATCCTTTGTCTTCTTTCCCTTTGAACCCCAATAAATACATTAAATATCAGCTGCGAAGTAGTTGAAACAGGAACCAGAAGTTACATGATGTCATTTCCATAGCACCATCAATATACTAGTGCAGACATGGTGGGGATGCATAGAAACTGATCTCTCCCACTCACTGGCCCTTTCCACACCACTCTCCCATCCCACCATGGGGACCAGACAAGAATGGGACCATGATGACACTTCTTTATGACTTCATCGCAGTCCAGTCCTTTTCTCATCCCCAGAAGGCAGAATCAGAGATTAAATCATTGAAGGGTTTTCCTTGTCAATGACCCATGATCATGTCACCATCCTGGACTTACCTGTCCTGCAGAAGCCACAGAAGCACAAAGCTTCTGTGGCTGCATTGCAGAAGAAAGAGGTGTGGCCATTGCGCTCCCTTCCACAGGGAGCCAACCAGTGCTGGCTTTGTTGTACCAGAGGTACGCATCGCACTCCTGTGACACTGTAGGTTTATTTCCAGTCTCTTAAGTTGACTCCCACCCTTGCAAGACTGGAAATTCCCTCCCAGTGCTTTTACTAGGGTTCTTGCCAGCCTTCCAAAGCTGACTTCCACGCATGGAGCGACTGGCAATCTCCCCAACTCTATCAGGTATGCTGCCACCCCCCCCCCCGAATTAAGAATCATTTGGACAGGACAGGAGGGACCCTGCCCAATCTCTAAGCGTAAGGAACTTCCACCTCCCCCTTCCCCTGAGTGAGAGGTCCTATGTAGCGTGTGCCAACCCTGGTGTGGAAATGGAGAGAAACGGAGGTTTATAAAAGTGTTTTAATCAAGGCATGCAAATAAACAATATCACACTTGGGAGACCCCCTCTCCCAGGTACACTTAGTTACAAGAATTTACAAAACAGATATAACAGCACAGATACATTCTTAAGATCAGCCAATTCCCAAAATAACAACATTCCTAACGCGACTAACTACTTATTTCTAGTTACTCACAATTAGGTTACAGGCGTAGATGGTCTAAAGGAGAAGAGAGGGGGTCCAGGAGACACGGCAGGCATGCCTGCCAGCTCTCCTCTCTTTCTCTCTGTCTCTCTCTCTTTCTCTCTGTCTCTCTCTCTTTCTGTCTCTGGCCACATGGCCTCTCAGAAGTTTTATCTTTTCCTCCTTGGAAGGATCTGGAAGCCTCTCCAAGATGCCCACCTCTTTTCCTTTTGGTTGGTCAGTTCTCACCTTGTGACCTGTGAAGTTGACCCTTTCTTTTTGATTGGTCAGCTCTCACCCTGTGACCCTTGATGTAATCCTAACATCTCATTAACCCTTGGTTTACCTGAAGAGGGAAGTATCTCCCTTTGATAAGCCTAGATAATGGAAAGCCCCATTATCACACGCCCCCCAAATCTCAGACGGTCTGGGAACAGCTGAAGGCTGGAACCACACCGGCTGGGATTTCATCCTGGGACCTAAGAAAGGAAAAGTCAAAGAATAAATGCAAACGCACACAACAGTACAGGTTAGCCATATTATCAATGCGGACATGTAAAACTCAGCCCTCTTAACCTCCCTCCAGTCCTCTGCGTGACAAGGAATCTGCAACCACATTAGAACTTCCAGCCACGTGCTGAATGTCGAAGTCAAAGTCTTGTAGGGACAGGCTCCATCGTAGTAACTTCTTGTTAGTTCCCCGGACTGTATGTAGCCATCAGAGGGCAGCATGATCAGTCTGGAGGGTGAAGCGACGTCCCCAGAAGTATGGTCTCAGCTTCTCTAACACATATACAATAGCATAGCATTCCTTCTCTGGTATGGACCAATTGGACTCCCTTGCAGAAGCTTCTTGCTGAGGAACAAGATGGGATGCAAGGTGCCATCCGGACCCTCTTGTAGTAAGACTGCTCCAATGCCTCTGTCAGAAGCATCTGTAGCCACTACAAACGGCTTGTCAAAGTCTGGTGCCCTGAGCACAGGATCTGCCATCAAGGCCTGTTTCAAGGCTGCAAAGGCTTCTTGACACTCTGCTGTCCATTTCACTACTTTAGGCTTCTTGGAACCTGTCAGGTCTGTTAGAGGTGCTGCCATTTGGCTATAGTTGGGCACGAATCTCCGGTAGTACCCAGCCAGGCCAAGGAAGGACTGCACCTGCTTCCTGGAACGAGGAATTGGCCAGCTATTAATAGCTTCCATTTTGACTTGCAGTGGAGTGATAGTCCCCTGTCCCACTTCATGGCCAAGGTAGGTCACTCTGTCCAGTGCAAACTGGCACTTCTTTGCTTTGACTGTCAGTCCAGCATCACTAATGCATTGGAAGACAATCTCCAAGTGTCTCAAGTGGTCTTCCCAGGAGTCTGAGAAGATTGCAATGTCATCTAAATAAGCAACAGCAAAGTCCCCGCACCCTCTTAGCAAACAGTTCACCAGCCTCTTGAAAGTTGCAGGTGCGTTCCGTAGCCCAAAGGGAAGGACATTGAACTCAAACAAGCCCATGTGAGTGATGAATGCTGTTCGATGCTTAGACCAGTGGTTCTCAACCTGTGGGTCCCCAGATGTTTGTGAACTTCAGCTCCCAGAAGCCCTGAGCATTGACCATAGTGGCTGGGGCTTCTGGGAGCTGAAGTCCACGAACATCTGGGGACCCACAGGTTGAGAACCACTGGCTTAGACTCTTCTGCTAGGGCGATTTTCCAATAGCCCTTAGTCAAATCGAGGCTGGATAGGTACTTAGCATGCCCCAATTTCTCCAACAGGTCATCTACTCTGGGCATTGGATAATGTTCAGGGCGTGTCACTGAGTTCAGTTTTCTATAATCCACACAAAAACGAATGTCCGTCCCCCTCTTTTTGGGCACTAGGACAACTGGGGATGCCCATGGACTGCGTGATGGGCGAATGATCCCCATGTCCAACATCTCTTTCACCTCCCTCTTTATCGCCTCTTTCCCTTTTGGTGACACCCGTCGTGGCTGTTCTGCTGATGGCCTGCTGTCATCTGCGGCTACCACATGTTGAGGATCTGTGGTGCGACCTGGGATAGGTGAAAACAGGGTGGTCAACTTACCCGTCAAGTGAAAGAACTGCTTGCGTTGTTTCGCATTGAGTCTCGGGGAGGGTTTCACATCTTCCAAGCTACCACCCTCCCAATCATAGAAAGTACCTTCAGGCCACTCTTCCTCCTCCTCATCTTCCTGGACTGAAAGTGTGAGAAGATGACTGGGCCTCTCGTAGAAGGGTTTCAGTGAATTCACATGATACACTTTTGGCTTAACCCTGAAGTCTGGAAACTGTGTGAGATAGTTCACTGTCCCAATGCGTTCTTGCACTGTGGCAGGACCTTCCCAAGAAGTTTCCATCTTGTTAGACTGGAGAACTTTCAGAACCATCACTTGGTCTCCTTTCTCAAAGCAACGTTCTCTGGCATACTGGTCATACCAGGTCTTCTGCTTCTTTGTGCCTGTTGCAGATTCTCATGAGCATCTGCCCATGCTTCCCTGAGAGTATTCTGCAAGTTAGTCACAAAATCAACCACATTAGTCTCTGAAGAAGGGATAGCTCCCTCCCACTGACTTTGAACCAGCTGTAAGGGCCCTTTCACATCATGGTCATAGACCAGCTCAAAGGGTGAATAACCCAGGCTTGGGTGTGGAACAGATCTGTAAGCAAACAAGAACTGCTGTAGCGCCAAGTCCCAGTCATTGGAATGTTCATTCACAAACTTACGGATCATGGCCCCCAAAGTTGCATTAAAACGTTCCACCAACCCATTAGTTTGGTGATGGTAAGGCACTGATGTCAGATGGCGTACTCCATGTGCCTCTAATAGGCGCTGCATGACTTTGGAGTTGAAATTGGAAGCTGCATCTGTTAAAATCTCTGCAGGCCAACCTAATCTAGCAAAGATGTCTGTCAAAGCTTGGGCTACTGCTTTAGCTGAGATCCCGCCCAGTGGAATGGCTTCTGGCCAACGAGTGCAGAAGTCCACAAAGATGAGCACATATCGCTTTCCCTAGCAGTCTTCCTAGGGAAAGGTCCCATGATGTCCACAGCCACTCTCTGGAATGGGACATCAATGATAGGAAGTGGTTGGAGAGGGGCCTTGGCTTGATCCTGGGATTTCCCTACTCTCTGGCAAACTTCACAGGATTGGACATAATCAGTCACATCCTTGCCCATCCCCTCCCAGTAGAAGGACTTTCCCAATCTGTCCTTGGTTCGGTTCACCCCAGCATGTCCGCTAGGATGATCATGAGCCAGACTCAAGAGTTTGGCTCTATACTTAGAAGGCACCAGCAACTGTCTCTGAGTGCATACGCCCCCCTTGTTACCTCTCGGGCCAGACTCACGATATAATAAGCCCTCAACGATTACAAATCTGGGCCCCTTCATCGCTGGAGGAGACTTCACCTCTTCCTTCTCTCTGGTCCAAGCAGCTTGAAGGCTCTGGTCTGCTTCCTGGTTTTCCTGGAACTGCTGTCGCTGAACAGGAACCAGCTGTTCCACCTGGAGTGGCAGACTCGCCTCAGATTCTCGTTGCATTGCAGCTTCTCCAGGTTCTGCTCCCTTGGCTGGAGTGTTCTCTGGAGTTTCCACTACTGTTGAATCCTTTGCTGGCTTTGGAGTCAGCGTTGTTGGATTCTCCTCCTCTGCACCAGCCTCGTGCATCTCAGACAAATTGTCCAGCACCTGACTCTGCTCGGTGCCCACCGGAGACTCTCCGCCCCCCTGGGCAGCGCTGAGTCAGGAGTGACCACAGGGACCAACTTGAGGCCATGCTGACTAGCCTCTTGACGTGGAGAAGCTCTTCCTGGACATCCGCCAGCATCTGCTCCGACATCCGCGGTATCAGCAAGGATGGTCCCGACCTCTGGGCCTACGATGCTGTGGTGGGAGTCTGCCCTAGGTTCCGCCACCTCTTCAGACAGGACTCCTTCTGGTGTAGCAGGAGACAGTGACTGCAGTCTAAGTTCAGGCTGGTCCTCAAGTTGCACTGAAGACTGACCTGTGCTCAGGCTGCTTGCCGTCTTTGTCCGGACTCTTTCCGGGCCTGACTAGCATGGAAGACGAGATCATCACCCAACAGAGCAGGACATTCGTAGTCATCATAAACAGCGAAAGTCCAAACTCCTTCCCAGCCTTTGTACTGAACAGGAACGCGTGCTGTTGACTGTTGAGCCGGAGGAGCTCTAAAGCCTCTGATGGTGATCTTGATGTGGTCATCAACAAGACCAGGATCCAGATATGAACGATGAATAGCAGAAACTTGTGCTCCAGTGTATCTGTAAGCAACAACTTTCCTGCCTCCTACCCACAGTGTGTACCTTCTGTGAGTAGGGATCATGTCCGGATCAGGAGCAACTGAATGATCAGTGGGAATGTTCCTGGAAGCTGAAGCAACAACTAACTGGGCCAACTTAGGCTTCTGCTTACAGTTGGCTTTAATATGTCCCAGCTCTCCACAGAGAAAGCATTTAGGGCTAGCCTTTTTCCCTGGCTAACCCTGAGCACCTGCCACAGACTGCTGCCCAGAACGAGGCTGTGGCGGTGTGGTAGAGCTGTGCAGCTGAGGCTTCGAGGTAGTGTCATTTAGTGATGACCTTGGGGTAGAAGTGTTGTGCTTCTGGAGATCTTTGCGTGCTTGTTGGTATTTCTGCTTGTCTGTAGGAGGCATTACCGCAGTAGGCTGGAATGCCTCTTCAGCCCCTGGAGGCAACGAAGCAATCTGCTGCCTTGGCAGCCTCCTCAAGCGTCTTTGGCTCGCGTTGCAACACGAAGGATGCAGTCTGTGGAGGTATGTGCTCCAAGAATTGCTCCAATAAAAACTGAAATAAAACCTCTTCTCTAGTGGATGCTTTAGCTGCTTGCATCCAAGAGTCCAGTGCCCGCTCATGTGAACAAGCCATTTCATTGTAAGTCTCACCCGGTTTTTTCCTAATGGCACAAAATTGGGATCTAGATTTATCTGGTGTGAGTCCAAGCCTCTTCCGGGCTAGGGCCACAAACTTGGTGAAATCATTTCGGTCCGCAGCTGGCAACTCGCTTGCTGCTTTCAGTAATGTCTCTGAGAGATTAAGCCGAAGTTCACTCATATAATTCTCCTCAGGGATCCCAAAATCATCTGCTGCACGTTTAAACGAGATGAGAAAAGCCTCAAAATCATCTGAGTCTCTGTAAGTTGGCAGCTGTCTGATGCGGTTAAGAGCAAGTCGCGGCTCTGGGTTCCGCTGAGCAGCTGTCTGGTTTGCAGTGGAAGCTTGCATCATGTCCATCGATTTATCTAGGAATCTTGCAATTTGCTCAGGGGGCAACTTGTCATGTAGGAGCCTTATTGATTCATGCAGGAGCTTTATTGATTCCCAGAAAGCAGCAGGAGAATCCATATGATCACCAAGGGCTGTTACTGGCATAGCAGCCCCTTGCTGAGCTAGATTACTACCACTAGGGGTAGCTGGTTGAGCAGATGAGCTATCTTCTGTAGCATCCTGCTGTGTGACATTGGTACCACTAGGGGTCGCCACAGGATCCATAGTGTATTCCAGGATTTTTCCGGGTCTTAAGTTCATAAGCTCCCTGACTACCTTTGTGCACCGAAAACTACAACACAGAAAAGATCTGATTGGCTGATCAAAGAATATACAGTGCTAGAAGCCCCAAAAGCCACAGAAAAGAGGAAAAATCCTAAAAACCAAGAAAAGTGGGAAAAATCCCAAAGCCTTCTCTCCTTTCCCTGCTCTTCGCCCCCCTCCTCCCTCCTGAGGGAAACAAAAGCCAACTCTGTCTGAGTTAAGTACCTGCAATTAGTATGCAGATTTTTTCAGCTCCACTGCTGCAGGGGACTTAAAAAAAATGCCTGCTCTGACTCAGACTCAATGCCAGAGTTTAGCAGCTTTAAAAATAAAAAAAACAAACAAAAAAAAACTTCTTTCCCCAACAGAAGCTTTGAATGACAGAGCCAGCAGCTCTTCACTGAAAGCTTTTTTAAAAAAAAACCCAGAAAATCACTCCTTTCCTAAAGAGAGTTTCTGTTTGACTATAGGAAGCAACTCCTCACCAGAAAAAGCCCCTCCTTCCTCCTGCTTGAAGGAGTGGAAGGGAAAACAGGCAGAGATCACGCTGTCAATGAACAGGTAGGCGACTCCACCCCCAGCCTCCAACTCCCCCTCCCTTTTCAAGCCTCAGAGAGGACGCGAAGGAGAGGGGAAAAAACGTCCCTTTAAACCACAGGCTGTTTAAGAAGGCTCCCTCGCTCACACATCCACCCCCCCTTCTCCTGAGCTTAATTCCTCACCACAGACACAGGGGAGTGAAGCCAAAGCCTCAACTCTGCACCCTAAAAACCCCACTCTCCGTCCAAAAACCGCTGCCACCATGTGACACTGTAGGTTTATTTCCAGTCTCTTAAGTTGACTCCCACCCTTGCAAGACTGGAAATTCCCTCCCAGTGCTTTTACTAGGGTTCTTGCCAGCCTTCCAAAGCTGACTTCCACGCATGGAGCGACTGGCAATCTCCCCAACTCTATCAGGTATGCTGCCACCCCCCCCCCGAATTAAGAATCATTTGGACAGGACAGGAGGGACCCTGCCCAATCTCTAAGCGTAAGGAACTTCCACCTCCCCCTTCCCCTGAGTGAGAGGTCCTATGTAGCGTGTGCCAACCCTGGTGTGGAAATGGAGAGAAACGGAGGTTTATAAAAGTGTTTTAATCAAGGCATGCAAATAAACAATATCACACTTGGGAGACCCCCTCTCCCAGGTACACTTAGTTACAAGAATTTACAAAACAGATATAACAGCACAGATACATTCTTAAGATCAGCCAATTCCCAAAATAACAACATTCCTAACGCGACTAACTACTTATTTCTAGTTACTCACAATTAGGTTACAGGCGTAGATGGTCTAAAGGAGAAGAGAGGGGGTCCAGGAGACACGGCAGGCATGCCTGCCAGCTCTCCTCTCTTTCTCTCTGTCTCTCTCTCTTTCTCTCTGTCTCTCTCTCTTTCTGTCTCTGGCCACATGGCCTCTCAGAAGTTTTATCTTTTCCTCCTTGGAAGGATCTGGAAGCCTCTCCAAGATGCCCACCTCTTTTCCTTTTGGTTGGTCAGTTCTCACCTTGTGACCTGTGATGCTGACCCTTTTTTTTTGATTGGTCAGCTCTCACCCTGTGACCCTTGATGTAATCCTAACATCTCATTAACCCTTGGTTTACCTGAAGAGGGAAGTATCTCCCTTTGATAAGCCTAGATAATGGAAAGCCCCATTATCACAACTCCCAACACATCACAGCTGATGCTGGGATCCCCACCTGACGTCCTCGCAAAATGGTAGGGTGCAGAAAGGGCATGCTCACACAGTAACCCCACACAGATACACACAAACACACAATCACTTTTTTCTATTGACGGTATCCTTTTCTTTACCTCTTCATTTTCCCCATCAGCCTTTTTTTTCCAGGTTTATGCTCATAAAATACATTTACAAATGATTAGTTAAACCTGTAAGTGATATATTTTCAAAACAAATTACTTCTAAGTAGAGTAAGCTTAACCAGGAGCATAGAAATAGGAGGAGGGACTTACCACTAGCCCTGCAATGGGACTTCCTCCTTTCCTTTGAGAATAACAGACATTGCAATCAGTAATGGAGGCAAGGGGCTAGAGTTGCCCTCATTAAATATCATGATGCCATTGCTCCTCTTTTGCATGGGACATTTAATACATAAACATAGAGAGAAAGAAAATGCAAATTATACTAATATAGATATGAACACTAGGACTTACCATGTGAGAAATGATGGTTAGAATCCTATCAGTTACTTCCATCTAAAATAGACATATTGAATCAGTTATTGAGTGGTGAGTCAACATGGAGGTAAATCCTATAGATAACTGGATTTAAAAGTGACAAGAAGATAAAATATCTTGGTATTATGATTACAAAGCAAAACAATGAACTTTTTGAAAATAACTATAAAAAATATGGAATGAAAATAAAAATGAGATTCAGAATTGGGCAAAATTAAAGCTATCTTTAATGGGCAGAATGGCTGCAATAAAAATGAATATCCTCCCCAAGTTAAAACTTTCTTTTTCAGAATTTACCAATAATTATAAATGAAAAATGCTTTCGAGAATGGCAGAAAGATTTATCAAAATTTATTTGAGGAGGAAAAAAACTAAGAATTAAATAGAAGACCTTAACAGATAGAAAAGAAAGAGGCATCTGTGGGCTCCCGGAACTGAAACTTTATTATTTCACCAATAGACTAACATGGATTAAAGACTGGATCGCATTGCAAAATGAAAAAACATTAAAGCTAGAGGGTTTGGCTGGCATGCGTAGCTCGGGTACAACAAAGCAAAGATTAATAAAGATTTCACACATCATTACATAAGACGCTGTTTATTAGCAATTTGGATGAGATTCAAATGTAAAACTCACAGAAGAATTCCACAGTGGTTATCACCGCATAAGGCATTATTCAGAAGACGGAAAGATCTCAAAGAAAGATGGCTTAAATATAAAGATATCATAATCAAAAAAGAAAAGACCAATTTAACATTAAAGACAAGAGAGGATCTAGAGAAGGATGAACTGAATTGTCAATGGTTTCTTTATTTACAGCTAAAAGAAACATTTAAAATGGACTTAAAGCTTGAAGATTTTGAAATAAATAAACAACTTAACAAGTTTGAGGAGGCCATTTTTGAGAAATCTGATCATTTAACGTCCCAAATCTATAAGATTCTACTAGATCGTGAATTAGAAACAGAAGCAATTAAAGATGCCATGATTCAATGGGCTCATAATATTGGACATGAAATAAAACTGGAAAATTAGTAAAGAAGCTGGAAAAATACTCAAAAATTCACATTAGCCCAAGACCTGAAAGAAAATAATTTTAAGTGGATGTTTAGATGGTATCTAGATCCTGTCAAACTGAATAAAATTTACCAAACAAGGAAAAATAATTGCTGGAAGTGTAATGAGGAAAACGGTACTTTTTTCCACGTGTAGTGGTCATGTCCTAAAGCAAGAAAATATTGGAAAGATATACACAAAACAATGACCGAAATCTTACAGATAAATATCCCATTGTCCCCTGAAATCTTTCTTCTAAACATGCGACATGAATTAGACAAGACGTTAATGATGAGGTACTGGAGGACAATACTATATATGGTTACTGCAGCTAGAATTGTATACACCAGCTATTGGAAGAATAGTGTTATTCCAGAATCAGATGAATGGCTTATCAAACTCATGGAATTTATGACACTAGACAATTTAACTTTAGCATTAAGGGACGAAGTATAAGGGAAAAACGAAACAGAAGTGGCTCCAGTTAAAAACTGTCTGAAACAAAAGCTGAGTACTTTCGATATTTCTAGATTGGAATGAAGCAATACGCAAAATTTTAGAGTAATGGAAATGAGGACTTAAAAATAAGTGAGGATCATGTAAGTTTGAGACCTTAAAGTTTCTTTTGAATTGTAGGCAAATCATCATTGTCAATTACAGACACAGAGGAAACATTAAGGCTGACAATTATCAACCAAGCAAGAGAATGTAGGAAGTTGAAACTTTATACTGAGAATATAGATAAGGATCGACCTGAGGTAATATGTTTTTTCAAATGTAAATAGATAGATCCTCATCTATACTGTATTATATTATAAAATAAGGATACTAATATAACTGTATTTTAGGAAAATGTAAAACACAAAATATTGCTGTTATGTATCTATAAGTATCAAATATTTTAATAAAAAGTAAATCCCATAGAATCAATAGGTCTACTCTAGTCAAAAATAACATTATTTTGGCCAGTATGGCCAAAGTAGGCAAAATCATACAAGCAGGATAAGCAACGAAAATACACAACAGAATAAACAGGAGAAAAAGTGAATCCCATTCCTAGCCTTGCATATGCCGACAGAGTGAAGAAAAGGCATGAGTTCATCTTGAAAACATTTCGCCACTTCAAGGCTTCAGGCTAGAAAACTATGGGCAAAGGACTCTGTTGCCTGAAGCAAAATCAAGCAAATGAAAGAAAAATAATGACCAAAGCTACTGATATCCTTGGCTTACTTTTACATACTAAGCATGTGCCAGTGAAGTTCAGGAAAGCCTATCACCAGCTAAAATGCCAGGAGAGGGAAAGCAAGATAATTCTTCAAATTAAAAACTTCCATGGGTGAGCAGCTGGTGGCTATAAATCCAAAGCACTGAAGATCCTTGATTAAACTACCTGCTCAACACAGGAAAGTAATATGTACCCATATTTCTCTTATGCTGCCTGATTCATCACATTTTAACTCTACCTTTCTTCCAAGGAACCATAGGAGTGGTATAAAATTATCAGAAGTTAACAGTACCAACATATCCTAAGGCCATTTCTGCACGGGGAGAGAATTGCCCCGTGACACTACTCACTGGACTGTTGGATTCCATGGGCCGGTCCACGCTTCTCTGGAGCAGTGCGTGGGCACCGCTCCACATTGCTCCAGGGACGAAAATGGCGGCTTCCAGTTGGTCAAAAGTCTCAACCAACTGCTGAAGCTCGCCAGCCTAAAACCTGCCCCTGGCAGATCGCAGGCTCACACTAATGTGAGCCTGCAAATATGCATAAGGGAGCAGGCTCACAGTGGCATGCTCCATGCTTTTGAAAGGCCTGTTTTTAGTGGTCTTTCAAAAGCACGCTGGACGACCACTTGGGGTCATTCTGGAGTGGGCTGGGGTGCGGATCTATGTTAAGTAGGTCTGACAAAGTCCACTCCCAGGTGCAGACATCCTCCCTGGAGGACGCTTTGCCCCGTGTTAAAAACTCTGTGTGGAAATGGCCTAAGTTTTCATTTGATCATACCTTATGAGAACTAAACCCGATTTAGAAATGTCTTTCTTGTGAGGGCATTAACAGAGCCAACATATCCTAAATTATCATTTGATAACCTCTATAAGAACTAAAGAGAGGCCCTTTGGGCCCTTTCCGCACCTTACCTTGTTCCAGCGCTGAGGTACGGGGATTGTGTGAGCAGCTATGCCGAGAGGCTCTCCCTTCCCTGCTGCTTCAGCTCCGCACAAGCTGCCTGCTCGAGCAAGAGCCCAGTCTCTTCCTTCCGCAACTCAGCCTGGGACCTTCCCAGGCTGCACAGGGGCAGGAAGCGTGACCGGCCTGGCTCCAGAGGCTCAGGACACCAGGTAAGTGTGCGTGGAGCCCGGGAGCAATGTGCGATCGCTCACCATTTTCTGCTTCAAGTTGAAAATGAAAAGGTGCGCAATTGGCCCCTGCCTGCCCCTGGAGCATTGAGTGATTGTGAGTGCATCATGCAGATCGCTCCTTGCAATTGCGCGACACTCCAAGCCCTTTTTCACATGGCAGATGCTGTGCGAAAAGGGCCATGGTGTAGTGGTTTGAGCATTTGACTACAGCCCTGGGTACCAGGGTTCAATTCCCTGCTGAGTCATGGAAATGCACTGGGTGGCCTTGGGTGCATCACACTCTCAGCCTCAGAAAACTCCATGATAGGCTCATCTTAAGCCCTTTTCACATGGCGTTTCTTAAGCAAAAGGGCCCTTTGAGCGATCTGCATGATGCACTCACATTTATGCAAGGGCCAGACACAGAGTGGAAGTGCACCTTTTCATTTTCGGCTTCAAGTCAAAAATGGTGTGCTGTCGTGCAATGCTCCTGGACCCTGCGTGCACTCACCTAGTGTGTGGTGCGTCGGGAGCCGGGCTGGTCATGTGTCCTCTCCTCAGTGCAGCCTGCAAGGTCCCAGGCTGCACTGCAAATGGAAGAGGCGAGGTACTCGTGTGACGAGGAAGCAGCTGCAGACCCGAAGCAGCAGGGATGTGGCAGGGAAGCAGCAGTGTTCCTCCCAAGCCTTCGTCTGCGAGCCGAGCAGCCCAGCACCAGTAAAAGATAAGGTGCAAAAAGGGCTTTAGAGTCCCCAAAAGATGGAAACGACCTGAAGACATAGAACAACAGCATCAGAACTAAAATCTATTCAAATATGTCTTCCACATGAGAGCAAACACATGGAAAGCAGAAAAGAATTGTGTCTCACTTGCTGCCCTATTGGTAAACCCTGTCCTGGGGTCTACAACTTTGATATAAAATATAATCTAACACACCAGAGAGGTCACCCGGATGAGCACATAGGCAGCAATGGTTGTACAATCAGAAAACCAGGTCAGGCCAGAAAATGCCCCTGTCACGTAGCCACAGGAGACCTCAAGCTGTGCCAACCCACAGTGGACAAAAGGTCCTCAGCCTTTGAGGGGCCAACTTGTAGGTATTAAGGTGCTTTCCCACAAGTGGGGCACTGGTAGCAATAAAATCTTATCAGGCGAGGACCATCTGCATAAACTTACACTGCAACCCAAAGTGGGGGAAGATCCTGAAATTTTGGTAACACCTTGTTATCTTCTAATATCAAAGAAGGTGCCGGTGTGGTGTTGTTTTTCTGTTGCCATTCTCTTTGTTCTCCCCAGGAGAGGATTTGCCCTCAAGATACATTTTCCCTACAAATAGTCCCTGTTTTTGGCTGGTTCTTTGGATATCTCCCAGTCATACCAACAGACCGTCCCCCCCCCGGCAGCCAAGTAATCCCCTCAGAGTCCTTCTGCTGAGCTTTACTTCTTTCGCTGCTTTCTCAAACCAAAGAGTTCAGGAAACGGTGCAGTATCACCCAAACTACAAATCCTCTAGTAATCCCTCTATCTAATTTCTACTCTTTGCCTTTCTATAGGGTTTGAATGCATGTGTGAGTGTATGCATCGATGCGTGATATTTCTGTTCAATAAAGTCATTTATTGGATCTTTCTGTGTGGTTTTTGGCTTGGCCTGACCCCGTAAAAATTGGGTAAAAGATCTCGCTAGTTTACCCTGCCTTTCGTAGTGCTACTGCTTGTGCTCTGTTGAGTTTACTTCCCCATCACTTAGAGCACATCAAGGCATCCCTTGGGGACCCCTCAAAATTTCAGGGTAACACACTGCTCTTCCATGAACTTGCACATCATGCTACTTTCCTCTCAAATTAGGTGTGATGAAAATGGTCCTCCCATCTAAGGTGAAAGGACAATTGTTTTCAGCACCACAATCAGCATTCTACTCACTCACTGTCTGAGATTTGGTGGAGAGGCTCTTCCATATTGTTATTGTCAGGGACTCGCCTCAGATTGAAAGTACTAGCAGGCAAGAAAAAGCAGCCCAGCACATTTCTCCATAGACAGCCGGCATGGTGTAGTTGTTTAACCATCAACTACAACCCTGCAGACCAGGGTTTGATTCCCTGCTCAGCCATGGAAACTCACTGGATAATTCTGCACACACCACAAACACTCAGCCCCAGAAAACCCCCTAATAAGTTACCTTAGAGTTACTATAAGTCAGAAATTACTTGAAGGCATGCAAGAACAACAAACAGTTCTTCATAAAGCTGTCTAAGCCCAGATACATTCCTCTGAGGAGTTCTTCCTCACAGTGAAGTGTCATGGAAAAGGTGGTGATGGAATCCATCTGTGTATAGATAGTCATCAGGACATTTCTCTGATAAAGCCCACTAGCAAGACGTTTGGGCTTTGGCAGCTTAAGGAGAGCATAACAGGCTAATTTTTGTGACTAACACTGTTCTGCAGACAGCCTGAGCCAAGGATCTCCCACTCTGAGAGAACTCAAGTACAAAATCTCTCAGTGGTTTGCTGCAATGATCCCTCAGGTCAGAGAAGGAACGTCATTTTAAAAATAAGTTACATCACCCTTTTTTTCCTGCCAGCAACATTTCTAGTTTGGCAGCAGCTGGGAGGGGGTGCAACACCTATTGTCCACCACACCCAATGCAGTATACATTCCCCTTGAAAATACTTTCATTTGTAGGGGGCAATGCAGCCTCATGAGCTCCCGTCTTTCAAACCTGTTACAGAATTTTTGATACAACCAAGATGTGTCCACTGTGGAAGGTTTCCAAAGTTCTACACCACACAAGTACATAATTTGCTAACAATCCATTGTGCAGCTGCAGTAAACATGCTTATAGAATTCTTCTCTTTCTAAATCATTCTTAGTTAAAGAAGCATGTGTAGTTGAAGATACCTCTCCTCTATCTTTCATATCCGACTATATTCTTAGGTGGATTCTCAGGTCAGATTTGTGGCCAGATATTTATGCATTTAGAGTGCCAGTATGATATAGTAGTTTGATTGTTGAATTACAACTCTAGAGAGCAGGGTCAGCCATGGAAACCCACTGGGCGATATTAGGCAAGTCACACTCTCTCAGCTTCAGAGGAAGGCAAAGGCAATTCCTGCTGAAGAAACCTTGCCAAGAAAATCTAGGGGCTTTCCCCCCTAAAATGTTATAGTGCTCTTATTCCACTTTCAACATTCTGTGGAAGTTTGGGGTTTGTAGTTTACTGAGGCCAAAGAGCTCTCTGGCTGAGAATTCTAAAAGCCCCTCCCTAAACTGCAAACCCCAGGATTCCACAGGATGGTGAAAGTGGAATAATAGCACTATAACAGTGTAGTTTGGAAAGGCCCCTAGTGATAGGTTCATCATCATGTCACCATAAGTCAGAAATGACATGAAGCCACACAAAAATAACAACATACATTTGTTTGTTCTGTTCTCCCAACATGGGAGCCAATGTTCACAGTACAATTTAAAATGATGGATAATGCATATTTTAAAAAATTACATAAACAATTACATTAAAAATATTAGCTAAAAACAGTTAACAGGCAGGCAAAACATAATAACATTGATAAAAACAGAGGGTATCTTCGTAATGTGTGGTCAATATTCAAAGGGCTGGGTACAGAAGATCTTTGCATGCTGGTGGAAAGAGAACAGACCTTGCCTCCTGTGATAGGGAATTCCATAGACTGTGATCAGACATCAAGAAGCTTTCTCCCATGTCCCCATCAATTGGGCCTGTCATGGTGGTGGAACCAGAATAAAGCCCTTTCCCAAGGATTTTAAAACTTGGGCAGGCTCATATCAGGTGATGGGACAAGATGAAGGTTTTGCTACTACCTTGAATCAGCATTGCTTTTGCTCTTTCTAACAAAGTATTTTAAGGTCATGATCGGTGGTTAAGGAAAAGGAGTCTTTGTTTCTGACTTGTTCTTTAAGCACGGGGGCTATCTCCCTTTGTATTCAAAAGAAGAAAAATACAATTGACATAATGTCAGTGAAGGTACTCTACATGCACATTTAGAGTGTGACAGCTCATCTATTCAAACTCAAATTAGATTGCTCGTCTGATTGTTTTCAGTAAAGACAAAATGTAAAGCAATTTTACTGGTTAAAACCGAGAGTGCAATTTTTAAAAGGTCAGATTAACTTTGTTTTAGTCTTTGAAATAGCCCAAAGCATTTCTTATTCTACTCGTACTAAAATCTTATTCACTGGACTTTTTTCTTTTAATAAAAAATTCATTTAAAGGTGAATAGTTCAGAACTGAATCACAGTTTTTTTGTTTTTAAAAAAGGGTAAGTTGCAATTTTGGGGAACCCTGTTGAGAGCTCACCTTTATGATGGAGAGGTAGCGTGAATTAATCATGCCATCAAGAGGGTTATGCCATGAGCTCATAAATGGGGAATACAACAATGGTGTTGAACCTGGATGTTAAGAAAGACTGCATTGTGTTGATATGAATAATTCCATAAGTAGAAAGAGATAGCTGTTTTCTTTATTAACACAAATGAATTGAGCTGAAATTTGTCGAAATGGAAATACAACTGACTCCTTATGAACAGCCCTTCAGTAACCTTATCAGTATTACTAAAATTGTTATCAGTTGAGTAGTGAATCCCAAGTTCTTTGTTTTACTTATTCAGTTCCATACAGAGAATGTTAGATTCACTTTTCAACTAATAACAATTTCTGTAATGGTGGTAAGGTTACAGGAAAACTCATTATTTTATTTCAATTTCTGAATGCCAAGCAATTCTATAGAACCTATTTCCTGAACCAACATATATATTTTGTATGCATTTTAATGGCAGCATTTCATTGCAAAATTGAGAGAAGTATCCATTGCTACAAATAACTGAGTTTCAGTTCATGCTCAAAAATACAAAAATAGGGGAGTTCACTCTGAAATGTGAACTGAACAAAAATCTCTCCCCTCCCTACATCTTGAGTGGGCTAGTAGGGAGTTTGAACAAATGTCTCCCTTCTCCATCTTGGGATGGCTAGTTGGAAGTTTCACTCAGAAAGAAATTGATAGTATTGAAATTGTTTCCATCTTTTGTAATATGAAAGAAGAAGCAGAGTAAATAGCAGGCAATCTGTTAGTGGGTGCCCACTCACAGAAGAGAAAAACAGGTTAAAGGAAATGTTCAGAGATTGTAACCCAAATAGTTGATTATATTTTTTCATCTTAAAAAAATATTTAAACCAGAACTTAGTCTTTTTCCAAAACAAAACTTTCTCCTCCCTAAACTGCAAATCCCAGGATTCCATAGGATGTTGAAAATGGAATAATAGCACTATAACAGGCTAGTGTCGAAATGGCCTTAATATAACTTAATGTAATTTAGTAATTCTCTGAGAAAATGACATAGGGAAAGATTTTTGTTAGTTATATTTTTATCCCTTTATTCACACATTGTGCCACCCTATCCCTTATATTCCTTGTTGGAGTTCTTCACACCATGGTAGGTTGCCAGTGGCAAGCATGAGAAGAACAGCAGCAAAGAACAGGAGGGAGAAAGAGAAAAAAGATTAAGTCCGCCACATGTTTAGCATATTGTCTTATGTTGCCAGCCACATGCATAGGAAAGAAGAAAACTACACAGTGTATATGCGTAAAGGGAATCAAGGCACAAGGATAGGCAAGAAAGAAAGTGATAGACATGGGCCCTTTTTGCACAGCATTTTCCATGTGAAAGAAGGCCTGAAGTGTTGCGTGATTGCGAGGAGCAATCTGCACGACACACTCACAATCGCACAATGCTCCAGGGGCTGGCAGGCGCCGATCACACACGTTTTCATTTTCGGCTAGAAGCCAAAAATGGTTCATGATTGCGCATTGCTCCCGGGCCCCACATGCACTTACCTGGTGGGCGGAGCCTCCAGAGCCACGACAATTACACTTCCTGCCCGAGCATAGCCTGGGAAACTCCCAGGCTGCACTGCGGAAGGAAGAGGCAGGGCTCTCGCGTAAGCAGGCAGCTCATGTGGAGCCAAAGGACCCCGGACGCGACAACCTCTCACCAGAGGCTGCTTGCGCAATCCCCACATCCCAGTGCCGGAAGAAGATAAGGTGTGGAAAGGGCCATGGATGTAGTTGGAAAGGAGAAAAGGGATAAGTCTTGGAAGAGACACACAGAGAAAGAGGGAAAGAACTACAGAGGTTACAGAGTAATGTATGGACTCAGAAGAGAGATATCTTTGACCATATTACATAGTGGCACAGCTGTTAATAGAAAGACAGAAGATATGAATGGACGCCAGAAGTGGACAGCTGTGTTTCAGCAACACAGATATTGCTGAAAATATGGGAGAAAAGGAGAACTTCAAAGGAGGTGAGGATCCAAAGTCAGTAGGCAAAGAGGTGGAGAAAGAAGGGGAAGTGTGGTTTAGTCTGACCTAAAAGTATGAGGCTTTGTACAACTAGGGATCATTTTAAGATTATATTTCATCATGCTAACAAGTGCTTTGGGGCTAAAACTTGAGAACAGTTATTTATTATGTTTACAGTTACAGACAGACAGGCTCAGTTTGAAAAGGTAAAAAGAAATGCATTGATTTTGTAAGGAAGGGAACTGCTTCAACTATTATTAGGTTGTTTTGGGTGGAGAAAACTAATAATTTCAGTGCAGCATGATTCCTTCCAGCTATGACCCATTCACTCCATACAAATTAGGGAAAGGAAGAATATTTGAAAATATTTGCAAAAATAATCATAAATCATGTTTCTTAAATGTTGAGAAGCCTTGAAATGGATAAGCCTGGCCTGCCAAGAATCTTTGCAGATCAGCACTTACTCTGCACAAATCTGCGCATTTTTTGCACAAAAGCAACATTTTCTGTGTAGAAAATAATATTTCTGGAAGAAAGCCACTTTGTATAATGTTCTAAGACTATTTTCCAATTTTTCATGCAGTGTGTGTGATAGCCACCATTTTTGTTCCTATGATGTAAAGGAACTATTCTAAACAGTGCATTTGGGGAATCCAGCTTTATTGCCAACAGGTGATGCCACCACTTAACAGCAACATAAGAAAACATTTTAAAAAATACATAGGAATAAAGAAAGGAACTGTGTTATTTCCTCTGCTACCACAGCCTTTGGCTCAGGCCATGTCTTCACCAGCCTAAGCAGAGTTTCACTTTTCCCCTGTTACAGAAGCAGTTATAAGCCAGATTGTAATACCTTCTTCCCCTACCTCCTGCCCTTCTGATCCTATCCGTTCCTTCCTTTACTCAGTTCTTTTGCCTTTGCTTCTGCCTTATATAACCCAGTTGGTGAACTGCTGTCTCTTATGGGGCATCTTCCCGTGCTGCTTTAAGCATGTTGTTTTACATCCTCTATTAAAGAAACCTTCTCTGGATCCTTCACTTTCTGCTAATCATTACCCTGTGTCTCTTCTCCCATTTCTTTCAAAAATTTTGGAGAGAGCTGCCCTTTCACAGTGGATGCCATACCTGACTATACATGATTTTTTTGATCCATTTCAATCAGGGTTTCATATAGGTCATTCCACTGAAATGGCCTTGAATCATGTAGTGAACAATATTCTAGTGGCAAAGGCGCAGTGATTAACTTTGGTGTTGATTTTGTTGGATCTTTCTGCAGCCTTTGACACCTTGAACCACCAGATTGTACTATTACAGCTGGCATCACTAGGAATAACATAGAATGCTCTGTCCATTTTTAAATCCTTCTCGTGTGAACGTTCCTTCCCTGTTTCAGTTCAGTGACTCACATCAAAAACTTTCCCTGTAATGGTAGGGGTGCCACAAGGTTCAGTCCTGGACCCTCTTCTTTTTTCATTTTAAACACTCCCCCTTGGATGTCTTATTTCTGAATTGGGTCTTCAGTATCATATTTATGCAGATGACACTCAGATTTTTCAGAGTTTCAAATCAGTTGATGCCACTATGTGGAAGTCAGTGACAGACTGTCTGTCACATGTGTCTTCATGGATGACTGCTTACCATCTTAAACTGAGCGTGGGCAAAACAGAGATCTTGGTATTTTAGCCTGATCACTCAGCAGCCCCTCTCTCATGTCCCCCACTGGATTTACAAGGTTGCACAGTGGGTCCTGTCTCAGTTGGCAGGAACCTTGGAGTCCTGCTGGATGACCGCCTATCTCTACATCTGTTACCCTCCTTGTTGGGGCTCCCTTAAGGGGATTCCCAAAAGCTGTCAAATTGTGGGGACAATTAGCTCAGAGCACTGTTTTAGCTATGCGAGGGAGGGTAACATCAGGACCTTTTAAGCTCTATGTATACGGAGTCAGATCAGTGAACAAAAACAATTCAGAATAAACCAAATAATGTTTTATTGGAAAATAAAACAAATAAGACAACAATCACACACTAGCTAAATAAGAAATAGGAAATAGAAATGAAGTCAGGAATAAGCAATACGACCTGTTCAGAAGTCCTGAGTAGATGGAGAGAAAGTGGAATTCTCTGGAGCTCGCTGTGTAAACTGGTAGCAGGACAGGATGACATTCAAAAGCGGCCCACTCTATGGTTACAATCCGGGGGTTTTATGTCTGTGACTCATGTCATAAACTTTGAGATCAAAGTTAACTTTTGAAATGCACCAAAAGACTTAGAAGTAGAACAAAACATATCAATCACGCAGCCCAAATGTCAATCAATGGCACTTCTATGGTCTGTTATTTATGGGCGCGAATCAGGATCTTGTGAGATGAAAGGAATAGCCTCCAGATCCCAGATCACAATCCAAGTCACAGCTTTTTGAAATGCCCGCTTTAGAGAGGAAGTTGTAAACAGCTGCTTCCTTGTGACTGTTTTTCTCAGGATCCTGGCAAACACTATAAGCCAAGGTGCATTGAGAGGTCAAATTATTTGATATCACAAAGGGATATCTAGTGCTCAAAGTTAGGTACCTAAATCACAGTTACACATCCCTTTATCAGGGCTACAGCAAAAGCGTGCAACTTCCATCTTTTGAACATCCACAGGATCTGGAGGTTCCTGACCGTAGAGATTGCCCACCTGCTTGTCCAGGCCTTGGTTGTCTCACACTGGATTATTGTAACAGCCTACTGGTAGGTTTGCCTTCCTGCTTCCTGTTTCCTCTGGTTTTAATTCAGAACAATGCTGTCCAGGTTTTAAATCTACCAAAATATTCACCTATTTCTTCTTCCTGTAGATCCCTTCACTAGCTACCAGTTCCGGCCAGGGCCAGTTTCAAACTTTTGGACCTGGTATTTAAAGCTTTGTGTTTTACCCTCCCTCAGTACCTTGCAGCTCGGCTTGTTTGGTACATTCCATCCAGGAATCTTAGGTCCTTTCCGCAAGACACCTTTTTGCAGAGCTGGGGTGCGGGGATTGTGCAAGCAGCCTCTAGCAAGAGGCTCTGATGTCCCGGTTCCTTCAGCTGTGCAGCTGCTGCCTGCTCGCACAAAAGCCCCTCTTCTTCCTTCTGCAGTGCAGCCTGGAATTTTCCCAGGCTGCGCTGGGGCAGAAAGTGCAAGTGCCATGGCTCTGGAGCTCCACACGTATGGCAAGTGCGCGCGGGGCCCCAGAGTGATGTGCAATTGTGCACCATTTTTGGCTCGCAGCCAAAAATGAAATAGTGCATGATCGGTGCCTGCCAGGCCCTGGAGCATCATACGATTGTGAGTGCGTCATGTGGACCACTCCTTGCAGTCGCGCAATGCTCCAGGGGCCCTTTCGCATGGCAAATGCTGTGCGAAAAGGGCCCAAGATCTGCAGGCAGAGGATTATTGTCTGTTCCACTAATGCGTACAGCAATGTTAAGGCTGTGAGCCTTTCATGATCTGGCTCCAAATTTGTGGAACGGTCTTCCTTTGGACCTCTGGCTGGAGGAGGATCTCACCCATTTTCATAAACAGTTGAAGACCTTCCTCTTTGACTCTCCATCTTAAGCCATTGAGATATGTTTAAGGTGCTGAGATGGGTAGTGACTGGTGGTGTGTTGGGAATTTCATGGCAGGTATTATGTATTGTTGTGTTTTTTTTTGTTTTAATGTCTTTGTCTCTTATTGTATATGGTGTTGTTCCTCCCTTTGGTGGAAAGGGTGTTATAAATAAACAGTTGTTGTTGTTGTTGTTGTTGAGTCCTGACAAACTGTTGGACAATTTCTACTATCTGTGGAGAAACTCAATGATATGGTCAACCCAATTTCTCTGCCTACTAACAGAATAGAGAAGTTTGGGAGGCTGCAGAAAACACAGCACAGCACACAACACAGCAACTTTGCTGATACATCTTTTTAATTTGAAGAAAATATAGAGATAAAATCCAACTTTTCCACTTTCTCATAGACTATAGCTTTGAATAGTTATTTGTGTTAAATGCCAACTTCTTTACTTATTTTCCTGAAAAGCAAGAATGAATGTTGTGCCTACAGCTAATCAAATGTTTAGTAAAATACAGTCGGGGCACTATATTTTTAGCACAGGGGGTTATGCTTTACTCTGGATATGAACAATTCAAACCCCATTATGAGCAAAAGCTGTAAGGACAGAGTAAGTCACAGTATTTCTATCATAGCACCTGGATAGAAATGCAGTGATTGCTAGGAAATACTCATTCTGTTGAATGAGCCAATATATCTCATAGGTCAAGAGGCTTTTCTTCAGAAATAACAAAGCTAAGTATCTGTCATTGCCTGCAATGTCAAGTTCTAAACTGAAGAACACTGTCATTTATTTGCTCTGTTCCTTTATGTAACTGGTCACACAACTGGTGTGTGGAACTGTTTTTAATACCATGTTATTTGACTCAATTATTTTCAATCTGCACAGCCAAATAAGGCAGTTTCTCAAACTCTCCTAAATCTTATTATGCACAGGGATTGGAAAATGTACTTTTTAGATTAAAAATCACAGAATATCCTGGCAAACACAGGACCACTCAGGGGATTTGGGGAACTGAAGTCAAAAAGGTAATTTCTCCAGGCACTGGTTCTACAGCTCAAATGGCTCTTGAATGGTCATAATGAAAGACTTTGATCTAGATTTCAGTGTGTGTATAAAAACAGATTTTCCTATGCCTTCTTTATAATGGCAAGCTTTCTAACCTCCTGGAAGTGCTACACAGGAAATTTTGGGGAACCTGATAAATCGGCTGAGTTGTAACCCAAGGAGGGTGTAGTTTTCTCATTAAATGGAAAATGTGACATCATCATCCTCAGCAGCAAATTTTCCTGAGGAGAGGTGTTCTATCCACATAAGGCAGTAACTAGATTCCACATATTTCCACTAGTTTCCTTCCCTTTCTAACAATAATGGGTTGTAAAGTCAAAGGCTTTCATGGCCAGAATCCATAACTTCAGCAGGAGTTTACCGCATACCTTGCAGCCGTGGACAGGTCCACATAGGGACTACAAAATGCAGTGTCAAAAAGCAAATAAAAGAACATGAAAGACACTGCAGACTGATCCAGCCAGAAAAATCAGCAGTAGCAGAACATGTTATAAACCAACCTGGACACAGAATGCTATTTGAAAACACAGAAATTCTGGACCATTTGGATAACTACTATGTCAGACTACACAGAGAGGCCATTGAAATCCATAAACACCTGGACAATTTTAACAGGAAAGAAGAAACTCAGAAAGTAAACAAAAGTTGGCTACCAGTACTGAAAAACACTAAAATCAAGACTCAAAAATATGCCAATGAACACCACCCAGACTCAGGAGGTCTCTCTACAGGAAACAATGGATTGCTAAAGAGTAATTAAATGCACACACAACTGTTATGCATATCCTCTGACAAACAACACAACCCTGGGGGCTAGTCCACTCAACAGTGGGCTATCTCACAGGCCAGCTGCATCACCAATGCATCACCAATGCAAATCCCTCCCATCTGGGGATCACACAAGTATATATACTCCATTCCACATCCATGTCTTCAGATCCTTTGAAGATGCCAGCTGCAGATGCAGGCGAAACGTCAGGAGCAAATATTACTAGAACACGGCCTCATAGCCTGAAAAACCCACAACAACCCAACAACGGGTTGGTGTATCAAGCCTCCCTTAGAACTTAAAACATGGAATTATGGCCTGATTGTGTATACCAAGTTTCCAAGATTGCTAGGACAGGGAATTCAAAAATAATGGCCTCACTTTCCATGTCCAGGTAGATATGACAAGTATGTCCTTGCCCCTGAAAAAAATGCAAAGGTACCATACAAGGAAGTCACAACTGCAGACTTCATATTACTTCCCTTAGCTGCACTACAAGAAATGTACACTGCTTTCTAATCTGGAAACATTAGCATTGCAAGCAGACTGGATGCAAAGCAAGACAATGTACGCAGATAGTCTATCAATGGATGTTGTGCCGACTCTGGCCAAGAGGTAATTTGTGAAAAGCCAGGAGACCTTATTTTTCCTACCCATCCAAACCATTAAGATGTTTGAGAATGCTGCACATGTTCAGACACATGCTGTTTCTTTCTGAGAAGATAATAAAACACAGTTTTCAGCAAAAGACAGTCTCAGGCCTCTCTCCCATGTCTCTCCTCTTTCCCAAGTCTGTTGTTTTGGTCTATACCAGTTCTAATAGACAAGAGTGTTCATGTTCTTATCTATGTAAATTTGGATGTCTATGGGTATCCTTGATAGTGTCTCCAATCTTTTACTCCAGTATCTCTACCCTTCCTTCCTACCAGAATGTGCTTTCATCCTTGCTGCTCTTTTAAAATTGCTTGTAAAAGAGAAAAGGAAAAGGAAATAATTCTTTGTTAGATATTCAGCACCAGACCTATGGCTAATCTTTCAATTCTGAGTGTTCCTCTCTAGAAAAAACTAGTATGACTTGGTTAACTTTGCTTGTGTGTGTGTGCGTGTGTGTGTGTAGTCAGCCTAGAATATAACTTAAGAGATATGGTAGGTAATCAACTCTACCTGCCAACCCCATAATTTTTGATCTTGTTTTGGTTGGTTGCTTTTGTTTGACTGATAGTTTACATTCTTCACCTCATTCCTTTATCTGTCCCTGGCAATATTGTAGAGGGACAAAAATGAGATCCAGTGTGGTGTACTGGTTTGAATACTGAACTAGGATTCCAGTAGACAGGGTTCCACTGAAACATGAAAACTCACTGAGATACCTTGAGCAAGTTAAATGCCCTCAGATTAAGAGGAGGTCAGTGGTAAACAACTGAATAACTCTTGCCAAGAAAACTCTGGGATCAGTTTGTCTTAGGGTCAGCATAAGTCAGAAACTACTTGAAGGCATACAACAACAAAGATAAAAACAAAAGGAATATAGGTCAGAAAAGAACATAGGTATTAGGCATCTTAAAGATGACAGTGGATTCTTGAAAGTGGCCACATAGTGTTGTCATACCTATAGAGCTTGCTAAGGACCCACTTTGAGCCAATCTGTTTTATTCATTCGGAGGCATAGTACCCAGATGAAGGAGCTTCCCTCCTGAACAGGTGCCATGTGAAACTCCTCCCTGATCTGAGTAATGGTATAGGAATCAGGCTACCTGCAACCTTGGGCTGAGTCAGGCTCGCCCTAACACTTGGCAAGTATCATCACCAGATGGCTCCTGCCAGGATTGGAGTTGTAAAGGTTAATGATATAAAAATAAAGTCTAGTCATTACATGACTTGTCTCATTATTCAGAGTGTATAAGGAAAATGAAGTGGTACTCTTGATCATTCTGGCACCATTATTGGGATTTGTATTGGATGAGAAAGGGGTTGGGTTTATTTGGAAATGTTATTTCTATTTTTCTCTTTCTTCTCCCCTCCTCTTTGCCTTTTTTAAAAGTAAAAGCTTAGTGGGCTCTTTAAAAGTATTCATAGAGGTTGACAGGTGTTTTAAACTTAGATATGTCTTAGGTAAAGCTTTTAAAAGTACTGATAAAATTATTTCTCTCGGCACAGCTTTTCAGACAGTTGACAGCCTTCCACATCCACTCCCACCTCAGGCCATCCTCCAGAGAGCTCCAGAATATCCATAACTGTATAAATGAGAAAGAAGAAATGTCTATAAACCAGATGTTCTTAGAATGACCAGGCAGTGTATTGGCAAACTGACAACTTCCTTCATTGGATTTAGCTTCAGGTTCTGGGAGTGTATGCGTCTGTCTTTAAAACTCACACACTGTCCAATTGCATGTTTTCTAGCATTTTCAAAGTATGCATTAGAATTTTATGTTTGCCTTTGGGCAAGGTGTTCCAAGGGGATTTTCAAGTTTCATGAATCCTGTGAAATACCAACCAGAGTGTTTTGGGACACCAACTTGATGCTATTGGACAGTATCCTGTTCACATTCTTTGAACTGCAGCCATGTCAAAATTCAGTTCTCAAAATTCAGTTCTCAGTCCCATCTCCATATCATGAAATGGCACTCCTTATAATCTGAAACAAGGAAGGAAGCCTCCTGACTCTGGGGATACAGAAAAAAACAAAACACATTTGTTCCATCTGTTATTGTTCTTGGTCCTTTTATACGTCATACTGTCACACTCATATCTGTGATAGGCCATTTTTCCCCACCTTAAACAAATACGATTCCTAGACAGAAAACTTCAACATTCCTTGGTAAATTGTTGAATATTACACTCTATTGACTTTTTTAAAAAAATGCTAGAAACTACATTTCTACTTTGAGTCATTCTGTTTAACAATGATGTAATTATTTTAATTTATTTATATAAAGCAGTCCAATCTGCACTTCCAAGAGCTTTTCCTGCCTGGTAAATTGCAGAGGGATAGAAGAATGAAAGAGAAAATTAAAAACAAACAAAACCCTAGCTATTGAGGCCTGAACCAAAATACATGTATTGGACTCAGTCCAAACAGCATACAGGTCATAAAAGGTGGAGGATCTTTTGAAAGAAAATTATACAGTTGAGAGGGAAAATGTAAGTTTTAAACCACTTGAGTACAGTCCTTTGGACCTGCACTAAATTTCAGTGTTTAAAAAGGCCATATGATTATTTTTATAACACCCTTTTATTTCTTTGTGTAAGTAAGGTACAATTTGTACATATTGATCTTCTTACAATTCAAAAAAGAGACAATTTAATTTGACATTTTATTTGTCTCATGGTTGTAATCTTCCACAGATGAACTGATTTAAACACTCAAACTTATACACTTCATCACATGCTCATACTAATTGTGAAAGTAAAGAAAATTTTTGTTTAGGTCTCTTCTACTGTCCTCCTGACATACACTCAAAAATAGCTTTGCAGATGATAAGTTAAAAAATGGGTGGAAACAGATATATATTTTAACAATGCAGTCCTGTGAATGCTTCCTTAGAAGTAAGCCTCTGTCAGTTCGGTGGAGCTTACTTCTGTAAGAAGTGTGACTAAAATGGAAACCTGACAGTGGGATCCTATGTAACTCTTACTCCATTCACTATGTTTAATAGGATCTACTCCTATTAAATGTGATGATTTCAGTGCAAATTTCCTAAATTTCCTCCAAATTTAATCTGATTATTCTCATTCAGTTGATGGAAAGATTTCGTTTAAAAAAAATCAAAGGACAGTTTTTGTGCAGTAACACTCTTATGAATGAGTTAGGGATGCAATTTGTCAATAATTTTTTTCTCAAAGGAAGCAAAAAGTAATTTTAGCAATTTTCTTCCTGCTGTGAGAAAGCCTTGAAAAACTGTGCAGTTTTTGAAGACAATTCACAATTTGGAACCTACTATCTACACATTTTGTTTTGTTTTGTTTAGAAAGCAGCCTGTTCTGTGCAGAAAACAGCCTTTTTCTGCTCAGGAAGTAATATTTCTGTGCATACTTATGTTTTCTGCAGAAAAGGCAGCATCAGGGTTTCTTGATACTTAAGAAATACATTTCTTGACTATTTTCCAAATATTTTTGAAGATTTTTTCATTCCTAGAATGAGGTGTTAGATCCTTATATTTATCCAAGGGATGTGCACAAATGTCTTTTCTTTTATTGCACAGTCATCTCTCTGGTAGTTTGCAAGCATCCTTGCTTCTCATACTTCAATAAAACTCTAGGGAAAGATGTCACACACTAACCTTTCTCATGGGTCTTTTGAGTAGGAAACATGGGCAACCAGAAATAACAATAATGTACGCTCAAAAATAAAATTCTATACCTCCTGAGAGTAAACAAGAAAAATGAAGGCCTCTTTCACAGAGGAAAGAATCTTTCAGGAGACTGAAGAGCAGATTCCAGCACAGCCCTCCAAATATTGATTTGAAAGCATGAAGATAGTTAAGTGGAATTGTATACGTCCAGTCCCTACAAAGTTCCTTGCGGATTCCATCCATGCCACTTGCAACTCCACTTTGCCCCGAGTACTGTGCACCAGTGCTCTTACAATGGATGTGTGGGAAGTCAAACATATATGAACCTTTTTTACCACCTCTGGACATATAACACCCAAATGGGTCTTTCTAGTGCCGCAAAAACTCAAATTTCTCTCACACACACTGAAAACACTGTTGTGTCAGAAAATCCATAAGTTGCAAATGTCTTTCTTCCCAGGTACCAGGACTATTTTCTGCACCTGTCTCTGGTAAAATATCTCCCAAATCAGCCTTTTGTATAAATGGTAGTGATACCTTTACAAAATATTTTTGGTGAATCCAGCCGTCATCTACACTAGGAAAATAAAGTATTTCTAAAATAAAATAAAATAAAATAAAAATAAAAAATAAAAATAAAGTATCTCTTCTAGAACTGACATGGACTCAGTGGACACAAATGGCCAGATTTCTGTCTTTTCCCGGCAATCGAAGCTGATGAGCTACTGTCGTTTTAGTGCTAAACTCAATGGGACAATGCAGGTACTAACTGCCTTAAAAAGTTATAGGCTGTGCACTTGAATATATCCCTAAAGCTTTTACAGTATGCACTAGAACAGTGGTTCTCAACCTGTGGGTCCCCAGATGTTTGTGGACTTCAGCTCCCAGAAGCCCCAGCCACTATGGTCAATGCTCAGGGCTTCTGGGAGCTGAAGTCCACAAACATCTGGGGACCCACAGGTTGAGAACCACTGCACTAGAAGGTGTTTCCAGAAGCTGCTGTAGATGGCATTTATTCAATGCCATTGACTGAATGGGACAAATCCTCCTTACATATTTCAGGCTGTAAAAAGAAAAGTTGTATATTTTTAGAGCAGAGATCTTCAACCTTTGGTCTCCCAGATGATTTGAACTTCACCTCTGAGAATGTCTGATCACTGGCCATGCTGGTTGGGATTTCTGGGAGTTAAAGTCCAAGACAACTGGCATATCAACGGTAGGGAATCACTGCTTAATTTTCATGCTTGCTTTTATAATAAACATTGTCTCTTTTTTGTATCATACAAAAATTTCACAAAATAAAAGGAGGATACTTTGGTGCTTTTTCTCTCCCTCTGTATATTGTTGAAGGCTCTGTTATGGTTGCTATAAATTAAACTAACCTGATAATTTAGTTTTAGAAATAGAAAGCTTTTTTATTTGTTATTGTTTAATCTCACAATGGATCGTGTATTTTTAGAATAGCTGAATCCTTGTATTGGATTCAGACTTAGTCATAGGCCATTTTCCACACAAGGTTGATACGTCATAGTAGCGTTGAATTCTTACCCTCCAGTCTGCACATTGTAGTGTTTTAGCATCGTAGTCTTCCTTGTGGCTCTGCACGTTTTCAGCTCCTAGAACAGTTCACTGCAATGAGAAACCACTGTATCGGAAAACCGGAAAAACTCCAATGCAAACATCCCAAACTGTTTCTGCTTCGTTTTTTGCTTGCAGAAATGTAGTATCGATTCACAGTGCAGAAGCGGCCAGCTTTGGGTGTTCCCAGGCTGTCCCTTCCATCAATCTGTCCCTATCTCTCTCCACCCATCAAAGGACAGGCTGCCATCATTTTGTCTTCATGCGTTAGACTACAGGAAGAGAGTGGATCTGGTAATGGACTAAAACATTTTTTTCCACATATCAATGAACATACATACCTATGCACAAATGTAGCAACAGAGAAATGTGTTTAAAATGTGTGTGTGTGTTTATAAAAAACAGACCAATCAGCGATGGCAGGGTGGGCTGAGGGAGGGGAATGGGAGTGACCACGGACTTGCTGTTGCAGATGCAGCAACCACTGTTCTCCATGGTAGTACAATGTAAATTGTGGGAGGGAGGTGTCCAGACAGCATAGTTTCTGAATCAGGATATAAAAACACTACTCTTGACACACAGTGAACCGTTCCTCCCCTCTCACGCAGAAATGGCCATATTTAGAGAGTATTAAATTGATTTTATTTGGTCCATGCAAGTATAGCTAAGTCTGAATCCGACCCACATTATATAGCCATGCACCTGAGTCAGAGCTTGGAAAATGCTAATGTTTAATATGTGAAAGAAATATTGTTTTGCTTTCTTGAGCCCCATAAGTGATGCCTCGTGTGTAACATCCTTGCTTGTAAAATGTTATTTCCATTTTTTCACCTTCGTGAACATGTAAACATTTGAACATATGCAGTCAGAATGTGTTCTGCCACTCGCCTGTGGGCATTCAGGAGCCCCTTGTGCCAAGAACTGAGGTTTTTGTACTTGAGTACACTTAGGCAAGAGCCAGTGTGATTTAGTGATTTAAATGTTGGATTAAGAGTGGGAGACCATGGTGCTAATCCCTGCTTGGTCATGGAAACCCATTGGGTGTCATTGAGCTTTAGGCTAAGAAAACAGCAAACCTCTTTAGACAAGTTGACAAGAAAACCCCGTGGTAGGGTTGCTTAGTGTCACCATCAGAAATGACTTCAAGGTACACAAAAACAAAAAAGAACACTTGGACACCTGTATTTTTAAGAGTACTGTACTAGATTGCACATCCAGTAGTATGCATACACACACGCACACATATTTGATTTATATGTATAGGTCTGTATACCTAGAACCACTGAACACAGAGAAGTCAGATATGGAGCAGTGAAGGCAGACCCAATCATTCTCTCTCCTCTACACATATACAGGAGATTCCTGAACTTGATTCATCTAAACATGATGTTGTGCTAGGAGGATGGAAGGACAACACTGCAGGGTCATTCCATGGCTTTGTCTATGCATATACCCTCATATGAATTAGGGTCAAAATGCATCTGCTTCCCAATCAGAGATTTACAATACAATCCTATGCTTGCATACTCAGAATTAAGATCTGGAGGTGAACTATTAGGTAACAAGGCCTGTTGCTTTTAAACAGAGACTGTCAGACGACAAGTAATGGTAGTCATCAATTTATCAACACGGGAAACCTAAGAAGACAGGAAAATGATTGATTTTTTAAAAAATAGAGTTTGGGAAGACAACACTTTAAAATCTTTTTTCACTCTGGCATGGATTTTTCTTCTTCTTTCAATAACATTTTCTGAGGCGCAAGAGTCAGGAAAAGGGAGACTTTTTGCATCAAGCCCGCTTCCTATCAGCAAGCTGTTCTTTTTCTAGGCAACACTAGATCAGGAAAATGCTACAGGAGAAGCAAAAGAGCCCAGAATATGCTGCTGGTATGCTGTCTGCATCTTCAAAGATTTCATTTGAGAAATCCATTTGGTGCTGCCTTGGAGTTAAGTTTAGACCAAAGATGACCTGCTTCTCTTGGCTTGGTGGGTAATGCTACTGCTCTAGGAGTTGAGTAGTCATAATACTGCTGTATAGGTTTATAATAAGCCTGGTGCCATTAGGACAATAAGGTAGAGACACTTGTGAAGTATTTGTAATCAGTCATTCTGTAACATATGGCAGACTGGGCAAAGAACTCTGAAGAACTTCTGCCAGGCCGGTACATCCCTTGGGTGTCACTGAAATTGAGGAACAGCAGATCCAAGAGTCATGGTGGTTGGACATCAGCCCAGGTTCAACCGATGCCATTGACAACATCTGAGGAAAATTGTTTCTCTTGCCTTAGGACTTCTTTCACATCAGCAGGTAATAACATTATTTAAAAAGCTACGACCTAAATACAACTGCTAGTTCTAGCTGGATCAGACCTTTTGAATTCATTTCTGAATGGGAAACCAATATACATGTATAAATCCCAGCAATGTAATGGGTTTATTCCAGTTAGGACTAGTAAATGAATTTAGGGCATTTTCTCTGGTGACTGGCTACTCTTTATTGGATCCAACAGTGTGAATTTGGTATCAACCACTGATTAATCTGAATCTATTTTTCTGAACCTTTCAAAAGCCACAATGGTAGAAAAGAGGTATACAAACATTTAAAAAGTAAATAATTAAGTAAAAAAATGCATGTTAACATTTACAAAGTGTATTCAAGTTGAAAAGACAGGTTAAACATTCAAATGTAGAACCCCTGATTTATAGAACCTGAAAACATTTTTGGTAGAGACTTTAAAGGGCACAGTTAGTCATTCTTGGCCTAGATTTGTTTATTTATTGCTTTTCCATAGGCCACCAACAATACCACTGAAATTTAAAATGCAATAAAAACAATATCAAAAGAAAAAATTGCAGGAAAACAGTCATCAGCAGAAAAAAAAAGATAAAACCATTTTCATAATGTGATGTGAAATCCATGACACCTAAATGGTAAGGGACAATTCAGAGCTTTAAAACCACAGATTTTACAATGCAATAGAAGAATAAACCATTTTTATCCTAGTACATAAATGACCATAAGGAATACAGGACCAGGCAAGCCTCTTTTGAGCTGAGTATTGTGCAACTTATGTACTATTACTAAGAAGACCTTTTTCCTAGAATCCAACCAGTTCACTTCTCTTGGTGGGAGCACATTTAGGTAGAACAGTTTAAAATTATTCCTGGCCTTCAGATCTGAAAATTATTCCTGACTTATACTCACTAGAATATATTAACAGCTAGAAGAGATGGCCTAACATAGGCCTCTGCTCATAGGGAGGAACTCCACCAGCTGGTGGGACTCTACCATATCATCAGAACCCACTGCCTCCATGTAAAACACCACACACAGAAAGCTACAGCCTGTGGAAACTTTTATCAAGGATATTCTAAATTGGAGCTTTCAGGGAGTAGGCCAGAGCTGACCTCGCCCCTCATCCATGAGAAAATACTCAGATCTGATGCAACCACAGGTGAAAAGGGATCAGTAAAAGCTACCTAGCTCAACATGAGCCCACAGGGCTGTGAATGAGGCAATAGGTCTCATCCCTTTTCCTTGTCACTTCCCTTTTCCTCCATTTAGAATAATTCTTTTAATTTTCTCCAGAACTCACACAATTATTCATGGAAGAAAACATCTTTCCCTGGAAAAATTAAGGCGATTTGGCTTTTGGCTTGCCTAACTCTCGTGGATGTAAAATGTAACATCTCTCAATCTTCTACAGTAATGGCCAGCCATTCAACAAGAACCACCAACCTTCTATAAAGAGATGCAGTGTGTGCCCATATTTCTGACAGGCCCAAGAGTTTGTTTGTGTCTTTTAAAAATACAACTTTATCCCCAGCTGGTAGAACAGTACAGACTTTAAATCAGGCAATTTATTGTTCTCTTCCTAACACCAGCCACAGCAGTCTGTTAAAAATGACAACTATTTCAAAAAGGAGTTGGAAAATGATTAGAAGTTTAAAACTCCTTCTAGTAGCATCGAAAGAAAACCTATGGTTCCAGAAGCAATTTTTGATTACTTTTAAACTATGCACCTCCCCCACAACCTCTTTAATTATAGTTACAGATCTTTACAGAGCAATTTTATAAGGTATACTTAGAAATGTACTAGTCTATACTTAAAATAATTGTGGATGGGATTGCTGTCTAGTCTGTCCCTCCTACTAATCTTCTGTATGATCTTGCACACTTCTAATTGTACTTCTAACATTCCATCTGACTACTCCTATATCTTCTCCCTGTACTATTTATCATGTTTCCTATGAAATGTATATTGTGTCAGATGCTGTTCCATGGTTCCTTTTGTTAATATACATTACATTCAAGTCAGCATCACTCAGGAAAAGTTATTTTTCTTTTCCTTTTATGTTTGTTAACAAATATAGGAACAGAGAAATGGAAAGCAAATTCTGAGCATGGAGGTCTATATGAATGAGTATCGGACCTTCAGGGAATATTTTAAGGGCAGTGATAGTGGCACCATAGTGAATAAAATAGTTTAATTCCAGATAAAATACCAGAAAATATTCTATATACAGATCGGCTGTCAATTGATAAAAGAAAGCCTGTGTCCCATTCATTGGTTTTGATTAATTAAGATACATTTATTTCAAGGCTACAGGATTTGAATGCTAGGTTCAAAATAGAATTGGCATTATTTAAACAAAGTTACTTAGCCACTTTGTATTTTGATGAACCACAAATAGATCTAGTTAACATTATGTGAACCCTAAGTAATCATCATATTTATCTGTTGAGAGCATCAGTGCAACAGTCACACAGTAAGAAGTCTTCACAGTTTACTAAAATAAAATAGTGTGTTCACTAGGAATGCAAGTGAGATTTAGAGAGGTTGCGGGGTTAAATGACTCTCAGGTCCTTCTAATCCTAGGGAATGTTTTCATGTTTTACCAATAGGTATTCCAGCACTGTTATTTGGGGGAAAGATCTGTGATTCTAATAAATATTATGTTAAACAGAAAGCATGCTATAAAGAGATAGAGGATCACCATTTGGTGTTTATGGTTTGCTTTAACTAGCTTCTGAATCAGAGTGAACTGAATCAGGTCATTCTCTAAAGCACCAAATTAGGGTCTGGACTGAATCATAAGGATTGTAAACAACCCTAGTGAACACCACCCTACTTTCTTCCTGCAGCAACTTCTGAGTGCACAGTAACTTATGTACTAATGCACCAAGGCCTTCCATTAATTCCACTAGGGCATGAAGCATTTCAGGGGTGTAACAAGGTGAATACAAATCCAATCCAAAACAGGGAAAGTTGCAACTCAATTTTATTCAACAACTTGACAACTACAAGTACATTACCTACAAAGTCCCAACGCAATAAATCTGCCTACAGGGTTCTACTTCAATAAATCCACCCATGATTTTCATATTATAATAAATCTTCCCACAAGGCTCCAGGTATAACTGAGGATAATTTCTAAACAACAATGACTCACTGCACTCTCTTGACACCCTCAGTAAAGGAAGGATGCACAGTCATTCTGATCTTCAAGGGGAAGTGAGACCTAGACTTTTCCCTGTTCTGCCAAGATTTATGGTAGGATCATTTGATTCTTAATCAGCATGATAACAGCTAATTGTGCTAACAATGGCAGTATAAGCTGTTCTGCTGTCTAAGATGAGAAAACATGTCACTGTCATCTCAGCCCTGTCCTTAACTCTGTCTCCTTTTGATGAGGTCCCCAGAGCAAGACAGAGATCTTTCAATTGCCCTGGTGAGCACACCCAGTCTGATGGTGGCTGCTCTCCTTTGGGATTCTCAGAGAAAGAAAGAAGGCAGGGATTTGCAACAGGAAGCCCTGTCAACAATCTACCACTCTGAAAAATACTGTAGCGGGAGACAGGACAGGGAAGGAGTCTCCAGGACACCCAATCTGAGGGGGAAGAAGCATAATTTGCCATCTGTCATGTTCTACTGCATGAGTGAGGGATTCATCCTGTTTATGAGAGGACCAGCCTGATACACTTGCCTGCTGCTTACTGTTCCCTTAATGAATGCTACCAACATACTTCCTGAAATACTGATATGCTTCAAATAGTACAGTATTCAACAAACCAATCTAGTGATGTCCAGAAATAAATATGACAAATATATGTTTGACTTTTTTATTCATATACTTTAAAATTGTTAATTCAATTGTGCTTGGTAATAGGATATCATTTGCTGAACTCAGTATTATTATTACTATCATCATCACCATCCTCCTCCTCCTTACATTTTTAGTTAAATTTGTGAGCTGCCTTGAATTCCATGGTTAGGAGGAAGACTAGATAAAAATCAATACAAAAATAAATAATAGATACAGTAAGATCAGCAGAATCCTATTCAATGAGTTTAGTAAACTGCTCTGAGACTGTGGCTCAGTTTAGATTTAAGCAACTTCTGCCTCCTTGTAATTTCTCATTGTACTTCCCTATGAATTGCTTCCTTGAGGTCCTGTTTTCATGCTCAGGTCCATGGAATCTTGCTATTTTTTTTTTCAGACCAAGAGAAAGAGAATACATCAGTGTATAAGCCATGATTCATTGATGGCAGTGTTCTTGATGTTGTTTTTGGCCACAGTATATGCTCAGAATGTTTGCTTGATAAAGGACCATTGTACAGCATGACTTTGGTAACCACTCCCCAATCTGTTGTGGAAGCTTGGGCCTTCAGGTCCTCTGTGTCCATGCTAAGCCTGACAGAAGCAGGAACAAACAGTATATGTAGAAAAGACTGGGCTACCAACTAATGGAAGGAGGATTTTGTTTAAAAAGTGATAATTGTCCTATCTGCCATCTATGCAACAGGGAACTTATCTGTCTGACAGGATACTAGTCACAAATATGAATACTCACTTGGGTGAATTGTCCAGTGGATAAACTATCTCAGATGGCTATGAGAGTCTCTCTCACACTGTGTTCTATCTGGTAGCACACCAACAGCTATTGAGGCACCTATCCTATGGACAGATTTGTCCTATTTATCCTATGGATAAAACTGAGTAACTGAAACTGTATTATATAGATCATTACATAGATGAGTAAATAATAGCTATCAGGAATTATTAGATTATGCATCTCACTTCCTAACTTTAAAGTTTGTATGAAATAATAGGTTGTTAGGCTTGAAATTTGGTTTTTGTAACTTGCTATAGAATTAATACCTGATAATCATTAACTGTGACATTAATTGGCATTTTAGACACACAGAGCTCATAAAAAAAAACACCCTTGCTTAAAGAATTGTTTAAGAATTGTTCATTCTGCTGTGCTCCTGTTTATAACCAGTGTGTACAAGTGAAGGACTCTTGAAATGCTAATAATATTTTGATAAGGACCCAAGATGTAAAAGGGTCATGTAGACTCAGGAACTTAAAGGGTCAGATGAAATGTAACACGTGTAGAAGATGTGACTCTGCTGATGCATGAATATTTTCTTCCTGTAAGCATTTGTTAATATAAACATGAAAATGGTATAAGAGGGGAAAGCCTGGAAGAATTAATCGTCTCCCCTACGTGGGAGTCTTTGATCAAAGTACTTGTCTCTGTGTGTGGTCTCTCTCTCTTTCTTTTCTACCTTCATACTTTGTGTTTGGGGGTTCATATCAGCTCTTTGTCCATCTGGGGATATGGTGGAGGTATCAATAATTTATCCACCCTAACAGGTAACTAATGAGACTGCATAATTTATTTTTATTTATTTATTTACTGAATTTATACCTCGCCTTTCTCCCAAATAGGAATCAGTAATTTCCAGTAAAATGTTCACATGCAACCTCATATTGCTCTAAATAAGGTATTATAATGATAAAATATTTAGTCATGTCAGCAGGTGATTAGTGTGATCCAAGATGGACATTAGCTGTGGGTTTAGTCATATCAGGTACTTGCTAAGAGGTTTGATTAAGGATGCACTCCAGAGGTTTAACTAAGGATGCACTCCAATACAAACGTACTGGGAGCAAGCCTATGGAAAACAATAGGGCTTTTGGCTGGTCAGGCTTTAGTCATCTATGCAATTTTCTATATAATACATTAGTGTTCAGTTGATGGAGGCCAACTGTAATAGCAAGATTGTATCTTGGAAGTACTATAAATACCTTTTGGTACCTTCTAATAATCATCAAACCACCATATATGTAAGTAAAGGGATTTTTAAAACTGACTTTTTAATGTTTAACAAATATGAGGAAAGTAAGGAAATGTAAAATATTGCAGAGAAAAGAAGAAATGTGCATTGTTACAAAATATCACTGAATATATTGATGAATAAATGGCTGGTCTATAAGAATATGCAGAAAATTATCTCTACCAGTGCTATTTCTGTAAGAAAAGGTAGAAATTGCCAGGCATAGGGATCCTAATGTCCTGAGATGGCTGTCCAAGAGGAATTAGGAAGGGTCAGAAATTTCCCAATCTACACACCAGAAGAGAGGATGTCTACTGCAGATAATGTTTATATCCCTTAAAGCTCTTCAGAGATAATTCTACTACTATTAATGTTACCACTAGCAGTAAGCCCCAAAACTGTATGCTCTGGAAGCAGAGGAGAACCATCATTGGGTCCACACTGGGGGAAACTATCCCCCATATGAATAGGAGCCCCAGTTGTCCTTGTCCACTGTACCATGGCTCCTCAGGTATGGGGAGGATGCAGCTAATTCCTTTTCAGTGTGTGCACAAGGTCATTTTTAGAAGAAATCTGCTGAGCTGACAAGTTCAGCAAAAATGCATTTCCCATCTTGGTCAGTTTGAGCCAACAGGACTTTGAAAGGTATAGAGGATCTCTGATTTAACTTCACTGCCCCATCTCTGCTGAGGATAACTTTTCTTGTTCTTTCACACAAGAATATGGACATTTTAGAATGGGATGGCAAGGGAGGATGAAAGTGGGGAGAACTAGTTGTGCTATTCACTTGATATTCTGTGTAGCAAATTGAACAAGATGGGGCTGAACAGATGGAGATGGTCTTCTCCAGAAAAGTTGGCAATATCTCTCTACTTTACTCCCCCTTAGAAGAGTAGGAGATACCATAGTTAGCGCAAGTTAATTCAAAGGTAACACAGGGAAAGTTATTCACAGTGTAGGGTTATGCTCCACCCAGGCAGTGTAAATTTTTAAGAATTCACATTCCATAAACTCTGCTAACCTTCTTTTTAACTTGTTGCTCTATGACCTCTGCTCTTCTAGGAGAGATTACATTTTCCACAGCCTCAGAGGCTATAGAGTTGTTGTTTTTAAAAGCCTTGAAATAATCTTTTTTTTTTTCTTTGCAAAGTACTTTGAACTGCATGCTTCTCTCCAGACTTTTACACATTGCTGAGTATTCTGAGTACACTACATATATATATAAACATTTGTGGAGGCTGCTTTCCAGGTTTGCTTGTTTTTGTCATGATGTAAATAGAAACATGAGAGAAGGGCAAATTTGATTTCTCTCTTATTGTCACATATTTCTTCTTCTTTTTGTGATTGAATATATCCTCACAGAGAGGAAAGTAGGCAATTCTTCATTTCAAATAGAGTGATCCAATTTAATTTGGATGACCCATTAGGATTTTGAATGACCACAAATATTGGCTAGCATAGATATGTTGTCAGCTGCTGTGTCTGGCTGAATTCAAATTGAGGAGAATGAAACCAGATAGAAAACAATAGCTTTTGAGGATTTCTCAAACCATTCCTAACAGATCCATTCATTCTGCTCTTTTCTAAAGAGAGGAGTAGCTTGCAGTTTCCAAAACAAGGAAGGAAGGAAGGAAGGAAGGCCCTTTAATCCCATGGTCAAAGTTTATCTCCCTCAGGCAACGTCCATTGGTCTGTATGTATTATTTAAAAGCCCTCTTGCTTTGTGAAGCAAGATAGCAAAACAGCCTAGTTAGCTTTTTGATTTTTTAGGGCAATGGAGCTCTAGCATTCATAAACTCAGATAGTGATTTTTTTAAATGAAATATTTATTGGGGTAGATCTTTTGCTTCTGTATACATATTAAGTAAGTCAGTAAACTGCTTCTTATAACTACAAAGAATTTCTGAATTGCAACTTCTTCAGTAAATTGAGCTATTTTGCAGAATTTACACCATGGTATCACACCGTGGTAGTTTCAAGTTTGTGCAGTTAAAGGCCATTTCTGCCCCACATTGTTATAGTGCTATTATTCAACTTTCAACATCCTGTGGAATTCTGGGGTTTGTAGTTTACTGAGGCCAAAGAGCTCTCTGGTTGAGAATTCTAAATGCCCCTCCCAAAATTGCAAACCCCAGGATTCCATAGGAGGTTGAAAGTGGAATAATAGCATTATAACAGTGTAGTGTGGAAAGGCCCCTAGTGATAGGTTTGTTGCTGAGTCACCATAAGTCAAAAATGATTTGAAGGTACACAAGAGCAACAACATTTGTCTGTCTGTCTGTTTCATAGAATCATAGAATCATAGAAATGTAGAGTTGGAAGAGACCACACGGGCCATCCAGTCCAACCCCCTGCCATGCAGGAACACGCTCAAAGCACTCCCAACAGATGGCCATCCAGCCTCTGCTTAAAAGCCTCCAAAAAAGGAGACTCCACTACACTCCAAGGCAGCATGTTCCACTGCCAGACAGCCCTGACTGTCAGGAAGTTCTTCCTGAGGTTCAAGTGGAATCTCCTTTCTTGCAGTTTGAATCCATTGCTCCTTGTCCTGGTCTCTGGAGCAGCAGAAAATAAGCCCTCTCCTTCCTCTACATGGCATCCCTTCAAATATTTAAACATGGCTATCATGTCCCCTCTTAACCTTCTCTTCTGCAGACTAAACATACCCAGCTCTCTAAGTCTATCTTCATAGGGCATGGCTTCCAAGCCTCTCACCATTTTGGTTGCCCTTCTCTGGACTTGCTCCAGCTTGACCATGTCCTCCTTGAATTGGGGTGCCCAGAACTGGACACAGTATTCAAGATGAGGTCTAACCAAAGCAGAGTAGAGTGGTACCAGTACCTCCCTCAATCTAGACACCATACTCCTATTGATGCAACCGAGAATTGCATTGGCTTTCTTGGCTGCCGCATCACACTGCTGACTCATGTTCAGCTTGTGGTCTATGAAGACTCCTAGATCCCTTTCACATGTACTCCTGTCCAGCCACGTGTCCCCCATCCTATATTTCTGTGTTCCATTTTTTTACCTAAGTGTAGGACTTCTCTCTGTTGAATTTCATTTTGTTAGCCTTGGCCCAGCTCTCCAATCTATCCAGGTCATTTTGAATTTTGATCCTGTCCTCTGGCATATTAGCAACCCCTCCCAATTTGGTGTCATCTGCAAATTTGATGAGCATGCCCTCTATTCCTTCATCCAAGTCATTGATAAAAATATTGAACAGCATTGGGCCCAGGACCGAACCCTGTGGCACCCTGCTAGTCACTTCTCTCCAGGATGAAAGGCAGCCATTTGTGATCACTCTTTGGATTCGGTTGGTCAACCAATTACAAATCCAACTAACAGTAGCCCTGTCCAGCTCGCATTTTACTAGCTTCTTTGCAAGAATGTCATGGGGAACTTTGTCAAAGGCCTTACTGAAATCGAGATACGCTACATCCACAGCATTCCCTTCATCTATCAAGCTAGCAACTCTATCATAAAAAGAGATAAGATTAGTCTGGCATGTCTTATTTTTGAGAAATCCATGTTGACTTCTCGTGATTACTGCGTTGTTTTCTAAGTGATTAGAAGTGCTTGTTTTGTTCTATTCTCCCAAGATGGGACACTTCACAGTACAATTTCTATAGGATGTTGAAAGTGGAATAATATCAATATAACAGTATAGTGCAGAAATGGCCGAAGTGTTGGGGTTCTGGACCCAATCTTCTCCCTATGTTAGCAAAACCAGGTGGTCAGTGCCAAGTGCCATGCTATTTTTTGATGTCAGTCCTTCATGTGCCCTCTTTGAATCTTCACAGTACTGAGGGGACAGATCACTGTACAAAGTTTTGCCTTTCATCAGGCTTTGGTTTAGTTTAGGCTGACAGGGATAAAGTGGAGAGCAGTGTTTCTCGACCTGCCCCTGCCAGTCAATTTGATTCTCTTTTGTCTTTTAATTTCCTTTGATTTGCTTTTCATCAGGTGTTAGTGGGTTTAGACTGACAGGGATAGAGTGGAGGACAGAGTTTCCAATCTATCCCTGCCAGTCAATTTTTTTTTTCTCCTTTGACTTTTTTTCTCCCCTTTGACTTTTTATTCCTTTGACTTTTAATTTCTTGGAATGTTGATTCTATTGTTTCCCTCCTATAGTGTGTGGCAGCATGAGAGCAGTGAGGCAGATGAATGCATGCATGTGTGTGGTATCCATGTTTCTTTAACACATGTGTTAACAGTTGGTGTGTTTAGTTGTGTGCTTTTGGGGCGAGAAGAGAGGGAAGTGTTTTGAGGTGGTGATCAGTGTGGTTCTGTGATCTAAAAGATGAGGAAGGAAATATCTTTGAGGGGAGTCTGGAATCTGGGCTCTCACTTGTAGGGCCCTGTGACTTGAGTGTGAGTTCCCTGGGTTTATCTCCCAATTAGGGCAGCTGAGGAGCAACCTAATTATTGGATAGCCTTCAGAGCTCAGGTGTTTCACCCAGGGAAGGCTGAGGAGGTACTCACAGGGTGACACCTGTCCTCAGCTGGACCCACATCAGGTGGCTTCCTCTTGTTGCTCCAGTTCCAGACAAACAACTTAAAAATGTTTTAGATCAAATAAAATGGCCCTCACTAGTTTTGGATTCTTTCCTCCAAAAAGTACATCTCATTCCAACTCAATTAATATATTACCTGACTAAGACCTATATCTTTATCCTGGTATTTATGAGTGGTAAATTATTACTATCGGAAGTATGTTGTGTTCTTGCTTCTCTGTGATGACTGCCTTTTGTTTCATTAGATATGCTTTATGTAAGGCTACCAGGTGAAACAAGGGACAGAGCTCCTGTGTTCATAGAAAAGGGGCATTCTACGGGTTCTGTGTTTTTTGTTGATAAAATTTATTTTAGGGGAAAAAGTGTACATGAAAAGTGATTGAAATGTGGGCACATTGTTTACAACTGTGCAGGTGACAGTGTCACAGGATGCTTTGTATTGTTTGTCTACTTCTATGTGGATTCTGTGACGAAACCTGATCCTGGGCAGCTAAGAATGTTGTTAGCTAAGGCCCTTTCCTCACGGGGGAGGGGGCGAAATGGGGTGGTGCACACATGGCGAAGCTTACCTGGTAGCGGGTTGCTCCGTCCCTGTGGGGAGTGCGGGTTCGCCGTTCTATACGCCGCCGAATTTTGGTGGCGTTCGGTGGCATTCGGCGGCACCCAAAATGGCGGCCGGCGGCTTCCAGAGGTGCTCTGCCAATCAGGGCAGTGCGCCAGCCGGAAGCCCGCCCCCAGGCAGATCTGCAGGGATGTGCTACCACATCTCTGCAGTTCTTCACCAGGGGCTGCCACGGAACAGTGCGGGCGAGTTTCATAAAAAGGTGGTTTTTATAAAACTTGCAGTGCCACCCCCGCAGCTGTGCTAGAGCAGTTTGAGGTGTAGAGCCTCACCTTTTCCAACTGCACTAGCGCACCCCACGGTGAAGAAGACCTCCTGGAGAGGTCGCCCTAGCATGGGCAATATGCCCATGTGGAAAGGGCCTAAGAATGTTTTTGTTGTATGCCTTCACATCCTTTCCAACTTATGACTACCCTCAGGTGAAGCTATCACACAGTTTTCTGGAACTGAGAATGTGTGATGCACCCAAAGTCATTTAGTAGGTTTCCATGGTCAAGCAGGGAATCAAACCCTAGCCTCCCTGGTCATAGTCCAACACCCAAACCACTACACCACCCTAAATGTATTAGTGTTAATATTCTTTATAGCATTTTATTGATTTAATATTGTTGCCTGTCCCTGAGACTTTTTTTAAAAAAAGGGTCAAGTATAGATATAAATGCATAAGTAAATGTTCAGTAGCCATGGAATATTGAATGTCAGTTGGGAAAGAAAGGAAAACGAAAAATATAAGTGGACACAGAAGGACAGAATGGATTGTCTTGCTTGCAGAAATGGCCTACTGGAATCCAGTAATGAATTCTTGTGTCCCAACTAAGATAAACCTGCTGGATCTATGGGTTTTACATAAATATTGGCTCATCGTTCAGTTTAATAGGTTTTCCCTAATTTGATCTGCCAATGGAATTCACACTTTTTCTTCTGGTCTAGCATGTTCATTGTGCTTTCCACTATTCTTCAGGAAGTTCAGAACAAAGGGATTACACCAAGGGAAAAATGGATAAATGAGCTACAGGAGGGGGGGAATGTAATTAAAATGAAGAATTCTTGCTGCAAATCTTGCCTAATAATCTGCACATCATGGATTATCTCTTTCTCTTCCCTAATGTTTTTTCAAAGTTGAAGTGTAACGCTTGTCTTTTGGGTGCTAACAAATATCTATTTAACTTCTAACAATGGAGTCTTTGGGGTGCTAACAAATATTTATTTAACTTCTAACAATGGAGCTAAGTATCACCTTTGTTGGTTTGAATGGCATAAAACTCTTAGTGATTCTCTCTCAGCTTTATCAGAGCACAATAAGTTCTAAAACACTGACTATTTCAAAAGTTGTAGAAAATAATGTGTTACAAAGAGTAGCACATGAGCAAATGTATGCCATCCACAAGTGAAAATATTCATTTTGATGTTCATGTTTTCAGAAATTCTTTTCCCACATCTGATGTGGTGAAATTGAAGCAGATGATTTAACTGAAGCAGATAATTCATTTGTCTTCCCATTGCCATAGCATGTTGAATGCCATGTTCACTTAACATAAGGATGTGCACTTAATTTTGCTATAAAACTTGGAAGATACAATTTTTCAGGGGAACACAGAAACAAAGTGATGTTCTTCCTAACAAATAATATTTTGGAAACATATATTCCCTCAAACAATGTGGGTCGCTTTGCTTCATCTCTTGCTTGCCAGGCCTTTTCTTTCAACCTTTGTTTTGTAATGTCTTCGCTTTTTCCTTTGCCCAGTCAGCCACCATCCAAACAGAGCCAAGCTGCTCATTATTGTTTGCAAAGAGTTCTTCCAACATACAACACAGAGTATTGTTGACATGCCCTTAAAAGCCCATCTGCAAATGTGTTATCTGTCATAAAATTTAGCTTTTCCCTGCAGAATTTGCCAGTGCTTGCTGACTTCTCGTTCTACCTAGCCTTTTACTGTTAAACCCAGACATCTTTTTTTCCACATGTATACTTTATGAATGTGCAAATATATAGACTAACACCCCCCACACACACACACACATTTTTAGTTCTACTTTGTTTCATGTAAGTCAACAGGGCTGATCTACTACTTGGTATGGGCTGTGTAGGTGTTTATTTGTTTTTTAATTGCACTGAAATCATTTGTACCAACTAATGCCACATTATAACAGCATAATTTAATTTAGAGCTCTTCATTATATTTCTATTACCTTTCATATTTGGACCTTTTCCAAGGAATGACCCAGGAGTAACTAGTTGTACATTTCCTGGAGTGATAAATAGATACAGTTTGTGCAGTGCAATGCCAGCTTTTTTTAAGAACTGAACTCAGGCATAATTTTATTGCTTGGTGACAAGTTCAAAATAATAATTGTTTTTCTTCATCTTTTCAACCCTAGATTCTAATTTCTGCTTTAATCTTAATTAATAACATGGCACTAGTTATGTTATGCAGTTCCAGCCAGGGGAGTTTTAAACTAGAAACCCATCCAAATTTATGCAGTGCAAATAATCTAAGCCAAAAGCAGAAAGAAATTCAAGGTGATTCACAAAAATACCCAAGTGGCAATAGTACGTTTTAAACCATCTTTCATTTCTGCAAATCACAATGCTTTTTTTTTTTTAAGTGTATAACCTTTTGCTTAAGCAAAGCTCCATTGGGCCTTTGCCTTCAAAGTATTTGTCACAAGCTTTCACAATCAATCAACAGTAGTTATTGTAAAATAAATAAAGTATTTATAGTCGGGATTATAAATGTCAAGTATTCTGTTATGCAAACTTTGTCGAAGCTTCTTTCCTAAGAATATTAAAGTGATTAGGGTAAAGGATGTGTATTAAAAACTCAGCAGGTTGTCTTTGCCTCAGCAGGTTGTCTTTGCCTTATTTATGGAAATCATTAGGTCATATGTGATGCTCGAAGGAACAGGCAATGTAATTAGGCACAAGGGATGGCCACAATTCATGGAACATTCAGAACCTCTAAATCAGTAGAATTCCTAAGTACCTTAAACCTCCTGAACTTTGATTGGATTTTACTAATTTTCCATGGAGTTTATCACAGTGGTCCTAGATCTTTTTCTTACCCAGGAGACACTGCTAGCTTCAGTCTGTAACATGGTAAATGTTTACGCCTGCCAACCTTTCAGTCGTCCTCTGTAGTTATGCCTTAGCTATTATTTCAATAGCTGAATTATTTGTAATATTAATAATAGGTTGAAGTGATAATAACAATATATGATAATATTTATCTCTATGCTGTGACAAACTTAATGTGCTAATTTATGCACATGAACCTTCAGCCCTATTCATGGAAGGAGAGGCAGGGTATAAATTAAAGTGAATAAATATCTAGACCTGATATTAAAGACTGAAAGGCAATTCAGGGTAATTGCTGGTCAGTTGGAAATCATACATTCATTTTCTTCCAGACATGTTAAGTGTCCTCCTCAGTTTGTCACAAAATAGGACATATATCCTGTGCCACTTAGAGTTGCTTTTTAAAAAGGGAAGTCATTGAACTGTGGTGAGAAAGTTTTACTTTCTGAAATTCCTGATTCCCCCCCCCCATTTTTAATGGCCATCTATGATTCACTGCTAACAGTATGATCCCTGGCATCCACTAATAATCATGAGTGAAAATCATTAAACCCATGACACAGAACTTGGAAAAGTTACTTTGGGAAAATACCAAGCCAGAATTCCTGTCCAGCTAATTCCAACAGAAAAATTTCACTGGAAATCATTTGCAGCAAAACTAAGGCCATTTTATGCCATGTACCTTTTCTGCTCCCCACTCCCCGCCACATCGTTCTATCATATCATGGTCAGCTTCTGCTTTGTACCTTACCTATGCTGATGAATAGGCATGGGGGCAGCATAAGCATCCCGTGTTTAAAAGGGCACATTTCGTTAGGAAAGTTTAAGGGGTGCTTTCTCTGAGAGTCCTGGTTTAGGGGCTAAGGGACTCTGATTCAGTTATTTGGACCTGAGTCTGGATTCAGCAATTCCAACACTGATGCTATTAGTCTTTCTGTTCTAGCAGGTTTCTCCTTCTCTTCTGCTTAGCATCCAAGTAATGATACTTGTATGGATCTGCTTTTTACTCTCTTTTACCTTAGTTCCTTAATCCATAGGTTACACTTACCAAACACTTCCAACAAAACAGGAAAATGACACTTTGTGCCTGCACTCCAAGCCAGATTGTGAAGGACAGTTTGAAGCAGATATCCTGTTGTAGTTGGCAGATCATCACTACACCCATACCTAAGATTTCAGAGTCCAAATCAGAGACCAAGAGGTGGTCACTGTGATGTCCCAGGAAAGGGGCAGAGGAGAGTTGGGAGCTGGCCTGGAACAGCTTCTGAATTAGTTGATTGTTGGAATAGGCACAACAATAGCAATAGCATGTGTATTTCTATACTGCTTATCAGCTAAGTGCTGCCTAAGCAGTTTACAGTGTGTTAGCTAATTGCTCCCAACAAACTGGGTACTCATTTTACCGACCTGCAGAAGGATGGAAAGCTGAGTCAACCTGGAGCCCAGCAGGATTGAACTCACAACCTTGTGGCTACCATACTGGCGTTTAACCACTGCACCACCAGGGCTCTTGGCATGAAGGTGAGACGGGCAATTGGCTCCAAAATCTAGGTAAAACCCAGCTAATAAGTTATGTGACAACCTCGAGAAAAGAAAACTTTATGTATGCATGTATGTATGTATGTGCCCAGGCTGGCGACAAAATGCACCCAATAGCTGCAGCAGCACTTCCTCTCTTAGTTCCAGAGAAGCATAGAAATTCACCTCCTATATGGCAACTATGGTTGCCAGTTTGGATAAAGTGCAGGCCTTCTGTAATTTTCATTCTCAACAGATCGTGGAGCAAGATGAAGCACTGTAAAACTCTGTCAAACAGAACAAAGATAGCTGTCCTCTCTTTCCTTCCAAACTCCAGCTTTCAGCCACAACCATCCTCTCCCAATACAGATATTGCCTTACTAGTGGATAGCTGAGGGTGGCAGTGGTAGTGCTGGCACAAAGAACAGAGCTGGGTGTTCCTCTGTGCTCCCCTCCCTCCCTCCCTCCCTCCAACCAGAGAGGAAAGGGCTATGCCGGGACAGGATATTGCAACTGAAAAACTGGAGTTTGGAAGTTAAGAGAGGATAGATACCTTCATCTAGCTTGACAACATTTTCTTTCCCTGCTCTATGATTTGTTCAGGATTAAAGTTGCATGTGCCCCATGTGTTACTCAATCTGGCAACCATAATGGAGACCCAGAAAACTATAATAATTCTCTGAGACTTCAGTCAGATTTATAGCCTCTCTATAAATCTGTTCTCTACCTTTCTCCATTACTTAGGTCAGTGTCTACCCAGGACTAGGGAGAGAATACAGAGAGATTGAGAAGACCTGAGAGCTGTGTTGTTAGCTGTGGAAGCCAAGAAATGTTTCTCATTCTTCTCCAGAGGAAACTTGAAAGACATTTCTTTCTTCATTTTTATTTCATTTTTTTTTTCAGGTTTAAATTTAATTCAGCTGTTCTGGAGCTATATTGTTTGTGTGTGTGTGTGTGTGTGTGTGCGTGTGCGCGTGTGTGTGTGTGTGTGTGTCCGAGAGAGAGAGAGAGATACAGGGATACAGGAGACAATTCCTTTTCCCTCATTCTTCAGTTCTTATATTTAAATTTCAAATGTTTTTGTGAAATAGCAACTTCTGTTTGTCCAAGAGGGACTGTAATGTAGGGAACAAAGAGAAGTGCGTGTGCTTGTATGTGTTAGAAGCCACTCTTAAAAAAAAATAAATCAAATTTCATTTCTCCCAGTGCATTACTAATCTGTTTCACACTTAGGAAGGCCTTCCTATTTACAATAACACCCCCACAACTCATTAATCTTGTTCATATGACTTAGGGAGCTGGAGCTGTTTAGCTTAGAGAAGACTGAGAGGTGATACAATGGCTCTCTTTAAATATCTGAAGGGATGTCATGTAGAAGACGGAACACTTTTGTTTTCTCCTACTCCAAAGACTAGAACAAGAACCAGTAGATTTAAATGACAACAAAAGAGATTCTACCTAAATGTCATTGTTGTGTGTCTTCAGGTCGTTTCTAACTTACGGTAACCCTAAGGAGAACTTATACAGGATTTTCTGGGGGCTGAGAGTGTGTGATGCTCCCAAGACCACCCAGTGGGTTTCCATGGCTGAGCAGGAATCGAGCCCTGGTCTCCAGGTTCATAGTCCAATGCTCAAACCACTACGCCATGCTGGCTCTCTACATAAACATTAGGAAGAACTTTTTTCTTTTCTTTTTTTTTACTGTACAGCTGTTTGACAGTGGAATGTACTGCTTGGGAGAGGAGATGATTCCTTCTTTGGAAGTCTTTAAATAGGTGTTGGATGTGCATCTTCCAGGAATGCTTAGTTGGGGACTCCTGCATGGCACAGTTAGATTAGATGCCCCTTGTGATTCCTTCCAGCTCTAAGATGCCATAATTCTATGATACTCATACAGAAATTTAATCACTAAATAATTTAGCATCCGAGCAGTAACTCATCAGTCAGGAAAGAAACCACCTTTTTTGTTTGATCATGTAGAATATAAAGTTGTTCAGACTTACTATGCCTCAAAGTTTTACTCTGTGAAGAAAGAGAAAAGTTATAGTTATTTAGGGTTTGCAGTAAAAGTGAATTGGAACAGACTCAATCCAGATTCCTGAATTGTGTTCTGGACTCTGAATGAGGCAAGTCACGTCTGGAGCAATCCAGAGTGTATTTGATCATGATATGAATCACCAAATTAGATCCTGAATCAGATCATGAGTCCCATTTACAATCCTAGCAGAGACAGTTCTCAGGAGATAGTATAGACTTCACTGCTCCTTTCCATTCCTTTTTTGCTCAGCTGGCACACACAGCAGGGCACTGCAACTGAAAGAGGGATGGATACCAAAGATATGCCAAGCTCTCAGTATATTTCAGTTAATTGAGGATGATGGCCACTGATGCTCTTATCAGTTATGATTCAGCAACTTTTACAAGTGCCTTAGCAGCCTTCAGCTGAAAAAAAGCACCCTACCATAAGTGCTCTGTGTGCTGTATCAATTTTGGTCATTGAAACCTGAATGCCATTTATTTTGCTCTTTCACTGTAATTTGCGATAGCCACTCAAGCATGCAATCATATCTTGTGCTGCCAAAAAATTAGATAACTCCTCCCAAGTGCCCACTACTATCTAGATTGCTCCAGTGTGCTCTACAAAGACTCTGTGGCTACATTCACAGAAAACGCAGGGGGGAGGGCACCCAATGTATTAGTAAGTGCTATGGAAAAAAGAAAAACAAAGATGTCCAGAGATCAATTATTTTAGCCAGTACTCCTTTGTGAAGCTACACCAGCAGTGTTACAGTCTCCATGCTTTTAAACAGAGATGCCAAAAAATCTGTTCTCATTGAGTTTCTCAGTTTCCTATTGCATTCCTATTCTGCTCCTTTTCTTACTCTCTTATAAGCAGATGTCTTTTGTCCTCTTCAGCATGGGCATTTGTGCATATTTTTGTATGCAGTTTTTCCCCAAATTTCCAAAAGCCTTTCTCCAATATACATATTTTGTACATTGACTAAAGTATCTTGGTGCACGTTGGTCTAATATTAGTCACGTGTAGTATATTCATGGATTTATTAACACTGTTTTCTCTCTTTAAAAAAACTATGATCTTCACAAATATGAGGATTTCAGAGGCAAGACAGGTTCCATTGGCAATCTAAAAATGAAATGACTCTTGGCATTCTAAAAGGTAAAGCCAATGTATATCTTTCATGCCTCCAGTTTTAGCAAAGCTAACTGTGGAGCCAGTGTCATATAGTGGTTTTAGTGTTGGACTTGGAGGACTCTGGCTGAAGCTCCATTCAGCTATGGAAACGTAAGGTGACCCTGGGCAAGTCACTGCCCTCTCAGACATAGATGAAGGCAATGGCAAACCTCCTCTGAATAAATCTGGCCAATAAAATTATATGACAGGGTCACCATGAGTCAGAGTCAACTTGAAGACACATAACAACAATAACAACTACTTTCTCAGCAGCTTCACTTTCAGGCTCAGAGTGCATACTGATGCATGCATAGAACCTTTGAACAGAACGGATGTGATTCTTAGTGAACGTTCATTGGATTTGACTGACATTGGATACATAAGACTGATTCTTGTTGCTGATGTTCTTTTGTTTCTTCTTAGTCTAGTATGTTTTTGAAATGTGCAATATGTGTGCTTAAGATATTTAGTCATTTATTTCTACAGTGTATGCCATCTTCTCTGGCACAAAAAAAATCAACTAAAAGAAATAGCATTGAACACTGAAAAATATAAAGCACACACATACATTTGTTCTTATGTGCCTTCAAGTCATTTCTGACTTAGGTGACCCATGGGGTATTTGTGGTGAGATTTTGTTTGGAGGGGCTCTGCCCTTCCCTTCTTCTAAGATTGAGAGTGTGTGGCTTGCCCAAGGTCACCCCATAGACTTCCATGGCTGAGCAGGGATGTGAACCCTGGTTCTCCCAGAGTGCTAATCCAATACATAAGCCACTGCACTGTCCTGGCTCTCTATGCGCTCTAAAAAAGCAACCAGTGATCCAGAGAAAATACAATATGAAACAAACAAACAATGGTAGTTTAAAAATCCAGGCCAACATCCTTAATTAAAAGCAGAACAGAAGAAAGGGACCCTTAAAGCCACCTTTAAAAACAGCTAAAAGGGAAATGCAAGGTCAAGATTTATACAATTTCTTTTGAAAGAAGGATTTTAATATCTCACATAAGATGAGCAGTGCAGTAACTGTGAAGTGTACTGGTAGGAATGTTTAAGTCTGGAGCAGTGAAACCAAATGTATAGCAAAGGCTCGGCTCCTCTGTCTTCAAGAATCTCAAGTCCTAAAGTCTAGATTGTCTTTCCTCTAAGGAGAGTGATTTCACTTCTCACAAGAGCAACTTCTGTATTATATGGATGAGAAGGTAAAGATGCTATTGAAATTTCATACCACTCTGAACCCATTCTAAACAACTGGGATTTGATTGCTAGAGGACTATCTACGTGTGATTTAATTTGATTTTAGCTAAAGATCTAGGTGCTCAGCACCTCTGAAAGTGGGCACAGTAGCATTTTTCACCAATTATACATATTTTGCATATTTAGCTCTGTGGGTGGCATTTAACTAAGTCAAGAATCCTATTGATTGAAAAAAAGTGAGGAGTGCTTTTTGCTTCCTGAAAATGAATCTTGAAAGCTTCACTGATTACATGCTTCCTACTATAATGGCTTTTATCTCTGAAGCTAAGATTACTGTGAATTAAATATACAAAATGTACTGACCAGCCAAAGAAAAGTGATCTGAAATGTGCTTCAGTAGTGCTTCAGTGACCTCTTTCTTCTATACCTTACTTCTCTCTGTTTGCAGCTCAGATATTATGCATTCTGACTGTGCCCAAGATGCTAATAAAGAATTATGGAGCTGTCCCACCAACAGCAATACAGCCTGTACTCCACATGCACTAGGATTAGGGGTGCAGGCAGAGGCGGATCTAGAGTGGGGAAACTGGGGGTGCGTGCCAGCCAAAGTCGGAGAGGCACAACAAAGAGGAATCTCCTTGCCTGCCTCGCTGCTGCCACTCACCCCACCCCCGTGGCTCACCCTGCCCCCTTGCCTAGGCACTGTTAAGCCTCTGTATGCCACTGGGTGCAAGACCTCTGCAATGGTATAAAAATCACAAATATCAAAATGTGTGTATGTTGGTGGGAAGGGGGTAAGGGCACGGTGGGGAGGTCAGGCACCCAGAGTCTAAACCAGATAAGGGAAAGGAAAGGAAAAGAAGGTAGGTTAGCATGGTTGCCCTGTGCTTCCTCTCTCAATGCCCATCTCTTTCCTTGGGTGTGGGGGGCAGCAGGAGAGAGTTTGTGATGCTGAGAAATCAGGCTGTGAGCCATCATTAGATGGCCAGACAGCAGGTGATGGAAGAGAAGGAGAAAGAGGAGGAGGACCAAAGGTGAGTTTTTAAAGACCTAGCCAGCCTGATCAGAGCTGCAGAGAGGGAAGGCTCCCCTGGGAAAGAGGCACCTGAGGTTGCAGGGGAGGGTTTGGAGAAATGTGCAAATAACAAGATCTGTGAAAGTGAAACCTGCAAATGTGGAGGGCTCTCTGTATAGTGATTTAGGCTGCAGATCTATACATCATTACTCAGGAGTAAACCTCATTGAAATCAGTGGGATTTACTTCTGAGTAACACAGACAGCACTGTAAGAGGCAAATAGCAACACCCTTTTTATTTTTATTTCTATTTTATTTATTTTGTGTTCAGGAGGGAATGCTCCTAGATTGGTGTGCTTTGGTTTACTCCTGAGTTTACAAGAATCATAATGAAAATAATGCTTGTGTGTCATTCTTTCTGAAATAATTATTCCAAATGTGATGCTATTACACCATCAGACAGAGTAATTCTTACTGCATGCCTGACATAATTTCTGTATTTTTAGGTGTTGCATAACCATGGATATGAAGCAGAAACAAACAGCAGCCATCGAGTTCTCGATCAAAAAAGGAGGTACTGCTGCCAACGTCCACAGAAGGCTTCAAAACATGTATGGTGCAGTGACAATTGATTAGAGTAATGTGCAAAGATAGGTGAAACAGTTTAAAGAAGGGGAAACTAGCGTTGAAGGCAAACTACATAGCAGAAGGCCATTGACAGCAGTCACTGATGAAAAACAAAACAGGATGGCTGAGACATTGTTGGGGAGCTTGGTTGTGGTCACAGAATCATAGAGCAGATTATCCACAACTCTTGATACCAGAAAATGTGTGCCAAGTGGGTTCCTTATCAATTAACAGCTGATTCTTTTGGTTAGCCTTGAGGCATGACCACCATATATAATATAATATACCCCTCTCAATATCACATTTCCAACATTTATTATTACAGTTTTTGTACCTCTTTGCTAATCTGTCCAGAGAGAGATACCACCACAAATGCATTTCATACATATTCTTTCTTTTATTTTGATTAGCCATTTGCTTTAATCTTTTAGTCCACGTTCTTTCCCATTGTTTGAGTTCTATGGTATGACTTATATTTTGAGCCCATTGTGTCCTGAATTTCTTAACAATCTTATCCTCAGAAAAAAACTGGACAGTTTTCAAAGACTTTCTGGGACAAAATGCACATATGGTTATTTTCTACAGAAAAGAGATTTTCTGCATAGGAAACAACATTTTCTGTACTGGAAATATTTCTGTGCAGAATCCTTATTTTTCTGTGTAGAAAAATACTGTTTTATGCATGAAACAACTAGTGGAAATTTTGTGTAGAATAAGTCCCAAACTGTAAAGATTTTCATCAATGAAGAATTCCTCTCCTCAGACACTCTAGAAATACATTGTTCAACCATGTTTTGAACAGTTTCAATAGTCTTCCCTAGCTGTGGCCCCAGGATCCACTACACTACGAGGCAAAGGATACTTATATATATTTCCCACCCACACAGAACTGCCCAGCCAAAAGTGCTCCTTTCCATTTATCTATGCAATGCTTCTTCTTTTCATTTACCAGTATAGATGTACTGAACAGCAGAGAAAATTAGTGAAGCCAGGGTAAAGAGACCTCTTCCAGGGGCACCATGAAGTATAAGAAGAAAGAGGAAGCAAAAACAGCTGCCTGAATTCTGTGGCAAGATTTTGAAATGTGTGCATCTTAGTGTTTTATGGGGCATCTTCAAGTGGAAGAATATCTTGGGCTGACATTTGTATTTGAGATTCTCATTGCTAGCTTTGACAAAGGCCTTTTTCCATCTGTAGTCCGTATGGTCCAATCGCTTCCAAATGCTTCTTTCAGTAACCTCACTCCAACTCTCTTGCTTCACCGTTACCCCCTGCCAAATTCAGCATGAGACACACACCTAACTATAGAACCTCTTAGTTTGCCTATTTTTCTCTCCTAATGATATATGTAGTAATTGCAAATTCTGCTTAACTCAAAACAAAATAAATTTACAGTATACATTTTAAGGGCAAATTTACATATTTCCATAGCAGTTTTTTTCCTCAAAAATAGAGCAACTAATTAATTGAATTATTCAGTTATAACAAATGACATCAACTGAAATTCATTGTGGATTTAGTCAGGGTTATAAAAATTAACTACAAGGATCTTGGTTAGTCATGTATTCACAGATTATTAAGAGAAATTAATTTAATAAGAGTGAGGATATAACTAATTCATATAACTAATTCATTATATTTAATCATCATAAAGTGCTTAAATAATGTGAAACATTATCTAGTCTAAAGCTCTCCTAATGGGACTTTGCAATCAACAGAGGTCACGGATGCAAATTGCTCTGGAAAAAGAACATGTTGATTCATCTGCTTTTATCACAGCAATCTCCATGGCATAAAGTGGTCTGATGTACAGAGGTTACCCTGAGTTCTGTGGCAGAATAAATGTTCTATTTGCTGACCAGCCATGGAATAATAAAACCAGACACAAAGAATTGCATTGAAAGGTGCCACTTTATTTAACCCAAAATCTATATAAACTGAGTTTGCACTACATAGATCCAGATCTATAGAAGAGATGCTGCCAGATTTAGTATCTGGAATAACTAGTCTAAGTAGCAGATCCTAAAATAACTCTACTGGAGACTTTTGGGGGTTCTGCTAGCCACAGCAGACAGTACTAGTTTACATACACCAAACTTCACCTTACCTTTTCACATGTAGCAGGCAGATAGATCAGTGTTCTTCAGTGATGTATTTAAGTCTATTACTCCAAGTCTCAAGTCAAGTCTCAAGTCGAGTCTCGAGTCCTTGCAAGATAACTCAAGTGAAGTCTCAATTCAAGTCTCAAGTCTGGGAACCAAATTTACACCCCAACCTATTTTCCAGAATTTCTGGACAAAATCAAATAAGTCAGTTTTAATAATTTAAGCAGAGTCAGCCTTCCACAATTGTGATTCTGCCATCTGCAGAAATGGGTAATACTTCCCATTTTCGAAGCTGTAGGATTTTTCAAGTGGTGAATAGGATCCTTCTTACTCCCCAGTACTGAAGCTTCAAAAGCTTTAGATTTAGAAAGCCTGAAGCCTGTGGCCTAACACATTTGCTGTTCCTCTCTGAGAAATACACCCTGCATTCTGAGGGTGATTCTTACCTTCTGCTGTTAGGAAAAGTGTTAGAAGGGATCCTCCAATATGCAGCAGGGACAGACTGCTGAGCAGACCTCAAGCTCCCCTCTACCCGATTGCCTGACCTGTTTGCTGTTCCCCTCTGAGAAATGCACCCACACTTTGGGCTTGAGACAGATTGTCATGTGACCAGTAGACAAAAAGAGATGGATGTGTTGTTCAGAGTTGTAAGGTTTTTGGATGAATGTGTTATGTTACTGAACCAAGGGCAGCAAGTCAGTCACTGAAAATACACAAGTTTCAAGTCAAATTGAGTCGAATCAATGCATCATTTATTTCCGAGTCAAGTCCAAGTTGAGTCATTGAAGTGACTTAAGTCCGACTTGGGTCTGAGTCAGTCAACTTCAGTCTACATCACTGGTGTTTTTGTCCTGCTCAGCATGAAGTGTACAGTCATGATCTGTAAATGGGACTCCAGCACAGCACATAGGGACCATAACTTTCAGCATGGTCTCAATCTAGATCACCCTCATCCCACAAATGCATACATATTCTCCCTCAATCTCTCTCACTAGATCATTCCCCGCCCCCCGCCCCAATCTCCCTCAACCTTGATCATTAGTCTGGATCACCCCTCCTAATGCAATTTCATGGGTGGAAGTTCCCATTCACTTTGATGGGAATTTTTTTTCCTAAGCAGACTGTAGGTTTTGCTCCAAATAAAAGTATTTCAGGGCTGGAAAAAAATGAATGCACAGATATAAGAGGGTGACACCTGGCTTGATTACAGTACATGTGAAAATGATCTAGGAGTCTTAACAGACCACTAGCTGAACATGAGTCAGCAGCGTGAAGTAGCAGCTAAGAAAGACAATGCGATTCTGAGCTGCAGCAACAGGATTATAGTGTCTAGGTCAAGGATTATAGTGTTTAGGTCAAGGCATTACTCTATTCTGCTTTAGTTAGACTCCACCTGGAAAACAGTTCTGGGCATCACAGTTCAGGATAGACATTAACAAGCTGGAATGTGTCCAAAAGAGAGCAACCAAAATGGTAGAAGGCCTGGAAACCATGCCATATGAAAAGAGGTGTGGGGAGCTGGATAAACTGGAAAGGAGAAGGTGAAGAGGGGACATGATAGCTTTTTCAGATGTAACAGTATAGAGACTCCTTGAGAAATTAAAAATTCTCTGCCTCAGAAAGGGACAGTTAGCTTTGCATGGGACAGGGACAGCTGGATCTCAAAGAGTCATTTATCTGTGGCTAGTAGAATTATAATTTTATTACCTGTCTTTTATTGCCCTTTGTCCCTAGTCCCCACATGGCCAGTAAGAGGAACGGTCTTTGCCTGCATTGAAATCTATCAACATAATCTTAACTGACATCTCAGACAGAATATTGACCTGTGACTCTAACATCGTCACCATTTTTCCTCTGTATGATTTTAGACATCTTTACTTGATGAAGAAGCCAGTGAAGATTCCAAAGTTTGCAAAATGTACTTTATGCTTTGGAACCAGCTCCAAAAAGGTATTGCTGCTTCTGGATATTGGATTTTGTTGCATTTTGCTGTGTAGCCAACACAGCTACCTCAATTCCCCCCCCCCCCGAAGCTGTGGTTCTAACATGCCAGTCAGAATCAAAAGAATCATCAAGAGCAGACAGGTAGTAGTAACAAGAAGTTTGAGCAGCAGAGACTAGAGCAAAAAGTAGCATTCTCAGGATCAGGGTATACACAAGCAGGGAGAGAGGTAAAAAGTAGAGCTCAAATACTCTTCCAAAAAATATTCGTCAGCTTTCTGACTTTCTGTTATGTCAATAGGAATTCCAATACATGATTTTTTAAAAAAGAGATGAGTTTTCACTCAGCATTGTTAAAACAGGCCATTCCACTAACACGGTTTCTCCATCAAGATATCTATTTTCTGATATCTCCAGTCCTTTAATTAACTATTCCTTAATTGCAACTTTCCCATCTTGAGCCCATGCAATTTTTTTTCCAGTAACTAACACTTTTCAAAGCAATAGACTCATAGCACTCTATTGATCTTTGTGACCACCTATAAGTGTCATTTAAAATCCACACTTTATCTTTTTCTCTGTTGTTGGAAAGAATTGCTGTAACGATTTGATTCCAATTACTTTGAACATGGTGACAGATCCACCATATTAGAACAAAATCTGTGTGGTCACAGTAGCATTTCAAGTGATTAATTGTCTTTAATTTAATTAAATTCCAAGTTGTTACGTAACTGAACTTCATTTATATTCAACTTGGAAAGGTCCATGCCTGTAATCCTACATAGATTTGGTGAGAACTCTCTGCCAAGTACACTCACCCAAACAAACTGTCTGATTCTGGACCATGTACCCATAGCCAATTAGTACCTGGGAAGAAAATGAGGGGGGCACCCAGGCCACTAATCATTTCTGTAGGGAGTAGCATAGAGGCAATATATTATCTTCTCAAATCTTCTGCAAGTAATTGTAGATTTGTGTTATGTCTTCTCAATTCCCCTAGTTGTAAACTACAATTAGGCACTGACTGGGTTCTCCCTTCCCTCTCCTGACTACTAATTGGCCATGTGGGCAGGCTCCAGCATCACAGTTTATTGCATAGGGGCATTGTGCAAGGAGACACTAAATATCTGTTTGTGCAAAGACCTTTAACAAATTGCTCAGGCATAGCAGGATGTCACCAACAAGATTTCTTTCAAATGTTGCCTTCGTTGGTGCTTTTTGCTGTGTTCCTAAGAGTTGGATGGGGTGAAGTTTCTTTGATTCATATTGTGATGCAACCTTATCTAAATTTTTATTTTAGAATCATATAGTAAAAGTTATCTGTTGAAACACACTTTTCACATGAATGTTGTGTTGCACTTTTGCATTCAAAAATGCATACCGTAGAACAACCTGCACAAATAAAAGTGCATATTAATCAAAATAATATACAAACATTTATTAACTGAGGGGGAAATGCTTGTGAAAGATAGATAGAATAGATGCAAGTGTGCATAAAAATTCATACATTCTATTGAAATAGAGTTCTACAAGCAAGGTTCTATGATAGAAAGAGCCCTGTCTTATATATTCACCAGCCTCTTAAAGGTGGTGGCATACATAGCAGGTCCTCTCAAGAAGATCTCAATTTTTAGGACGGCTCACACAGAGGAAGGAGAATCCCCCTCCCCACCCAAGATATTCTGGTCCTAAGTTCTTTAGGGTTTTGTATGTCAACGAAGAACCTTCAATTGAATACAGAAACAAACTGAAAGCCAGGGAGATGATTCAAGACCAGTGGTTCATGGTTTGTTAACCACATACCACACAATAGTTCGACTGTCATATTTTGCACAAATGGCAGCTTCTAAATATTTTTCAAGCACAGTCTCAAGTATAATATACTCCAGTAAGTGATAGATAGTTAAGAAATGAATCACTGCAGCCAAATCTGCCTTTCCTAGGAACGGACGCAGCTGGGCAAAGGCAGGCTTGGCCACAGCAGCCACTTTGTCACCCAGGAGCAATGTGGAGTCTAACAGCACCCACAAGCAGCAAATTTGCTGCTTTAGAAGGCATGAAATCCCATCCAGAACATGTTGTAACAACTTCCAATTAAGGACAGAGTGGACAATGTCAGCGTGAGCAAGGCTTCTCAAGCTCAAGACAGTGACAGCTTTCAGCAGGCTGTCAACATCAAAACCCATGGAAAGTGGGTGCCCAGGACCTAGGGCACCTAAAGGACCTTGGATCAGCTGTCTTTTTTGTGCCTTTTGTGCCTTCTCCATCATCACTTGGACAAGGATGACAATTGCGAGGAAGAAGACACAGAGCAAAGCTGCCATGCTAGTGAGATTTCCCTGCTCGCACAAAGACAAACCACTGAATGTCTTGAGGGTTATAATACGTGAAAGTTAGAGACAATATAAAATTCAAGAAGCTTTCTTCAGCAGTAAGAAGTCTGCCCCTGGACTGCAGGGTTTTCTTGCATCTGTTTTTTTCTATATTTTTTGGAGGGTGTTTTTCTGTAAGATTGTATGGTTAAAAACTAAGTCCGTGCTAGTTGGATTTTTTTTCTCTTTATCAGAAGGTTGCCTTCATGATCTGTGAACAGATATTATTCTAGAGATTTAGTATATTGACTTTATATTCTTTTTGTGTTGGAACAACCCCCTCAAATGCAGATCTGAGTGGTTATTCAGCCCTGCTGTTATTTTTTGTTTCTTTATTGAGAAAAGCCTAAAATGGCTGCTGGCTACTGATAACTGAGGTGACCCTGAAAACACTTTCTTCTAGACTTATTGCCACATTCATTTGAGGACTTAGAGGATTGAACCATGTCATCATTATTGGACTTCCCTTTTCTATTCTTTTTGAGCAAATCTCCCCTTCCTCTTACATTCTGTCTTGGGAGTAACTTTGCTTGACTATTTGTTTTCTTTTTAGATATCATTTTTATATCATTTAATATTGGACATTGGAATTATTTATTCAATTCTTTTTTAAAAAAATTGAATTTTTGAATTTTGGGAATTTTTGGTGTTTTGCTAACTTTTCATTCCCTTTCGCCTTTCTTTTTTTCCCTTTTGGAAGGCTTCCTTTTATGATTTTTTTTTTTTGCAATTTTTTGCAATTTTTTTTTAGACAAATATTTTCAATATTTAATTTGAGAGAAAGGAAGGAGTGAGGAGAAGACTTGAAAGAAGAAATTAGTCATTAAGTGATAGAAGGAAGAAAGAGAAGAAGAAAGAAGAAGTTGGAAGAGGAAGGACAGGAAGGAAGACGAAGTGGAGAAGCAGAGGTAAAAGAAGTAAAGAGAGACCAAGAAAGAAAGAAAGTTAAAGAAAGAAACAGGAAGTAAACTTGGAAGAAGGAAAGAAGAAAGAAAGAGAAAGAGAACTAGAGCAATGATGGCGGGAATGAAGATGAGATTTAAACAATATGAGCCTCAGCAGACCTAACAGTCTCAACAAAAAAGACAATCAATGAAAGAAGATGTTCCTTATTATATGAATAAATTCATGGAGGAGATGAGAGACTTTAGCAAAGAAACAGGAGCTTTTCTTGAGGATACGAATACCAAATTCAATGCTGTACAAGGCCTTGTATTACAAATGAAGAAAGACATGAAGAAAAATAAAGAAGAAATTCAAATGTTAAAGAGGGAGGTACAAGAACTGAATGAAGATATGGAAAGACAGTTAGACCAGATGGCTCTGACTGAACAAAGGGGAAAAGAGTCCTGGCTGAGAATGAGAGGTATTGCAGTACATCCAGGAGAAAATATGAGGACCAAGATCATCAAGGATCTGGCAACTAATTTAGAGTGGGATGAAGACCTTTTAGATAAACAACTTGATCATGTATATAGGATTAATTCATCAATTGCCAGGAAAATCAAACTACTGCATGATGTAATAGTCCACTGTGCCCGAAAAATAACAAGAGATATTATTTTGGAAGCCTATTATAATAAAAGAATCAAGATTGATGGTAAATTTGTATTGGTTCTGAAAGAAATCCCAACTTGAATTTTGAAGAAAAGGAAGGATTATTCCTTTTTTGTGGATGTTTTGAAAAGAGCAGGAAATCATTTTAGTTGGGATAAACTCAAACTTCACATTTCAAAGAGAGAGATACAGAATGAATAGATTAGAGAAAGCCAAGGATTTCCTGAAGAGATTCAGAAGGGATTCAGGAAACTCAAGTATGAACTTAGAAGAAGCCTCAGTGGAAGTGAGTGATAGTTCAGAATATCGAGAAGATATACATCAAGGGATACAACAAGAAAAGGTCAAGAAACAGAAGAGAATACAAGAAAGGAACTGAAAAAGACAAATCTCGTAAAGATGTTAGTCTCCTGGACCTTGACATCTCTGATAAAGAACAGAGAAGCAAAAGAAGACAAGAAAGAAGGAAAACTAGAGAGAAAGAGGTGAAGAAGATGTAAGGGAAAAGGGCTGCAAGTTAACAGAGGGAGGGAATAGACTAGTGAGAAAGTAAGAAATATAAGAGAATTTAGGATTAGATATAAAGAGGTTAGTAATTTAGAATTTAAGTTAACCTACTAACTTGTAGTAAAATTTTCAATATTCTCTGTCTTGATTGAGAAGAATGTTGTGTTAAGACCATAGTGATGGATTGTCTCACATGGAATGTGAAAGGTATAAATTCAATGAAAAAACAGAAATTAATTGTTCATTATCTTGGAAAATTAAAACTGGATACAATTTGTCTCCAGGAAATAAGGATAAAAGAAAAATATAGTAATTTTTTGATACAAAAAAACTTGGGGAAAGAATTTGCGTCAGTAGGAGCAATAAAAAGGAATGGGGAGGTGTAAAAGAGAATTTGGAACCAAATTTATTAGTAGTAGATAAGAGGGGAAGATATGTGGGGGTGGAAATTAATTGGAATAATAATAAGATATTGATTATTGGAATTTATGCACCAGAATGAAAAGAATACCTTTTATAAGGAATTGAAAGATAAATTAATACAATTGTAATATGAGAGCTAGATGCTAATGGGAGATTTTAATGAAGTGGTAGATCGCAGATGGATAGGTTGTCTAAAGATAAGATTATTTTAAAAAACCAGGGGAAATTAGCTAAAGAATTTTCTGAATTAGTAGAAGAACTTCAGTTAGCAGACACTTGGAGATTTAAGGAAAGGAATAGAAAAGATTTTTTTTTCCAAATACATACAATTTGTTTTTGAGAATAGATATGATTCGGCATGAGTATCTAAACATTGAAAATGGCACAAGACAAGGCTGTCCTTTATCACCATTGCTGTTTATCTTACTAATAGAATGTTTAAGTAGAATAGTGAGAAATAATATAGAAATAAGTGATATAAAATTTAGAAAAGAAGAATTTAAACATTCGCAGATGATGCTGTTTTTACGCTAGAAAACCCTCTGAATGGTATAGATCAGTTGACAATAATCTTGAAAGAATTCAGGAAGCTATTAGGTTTTAAAGTAAATATTGATAAAACAAAGTTTATAACCGAAAATATGAGGAAAGAAGAACAGGATGTACTTTGTAAGAAAATGGGGTTTGAAATAGTTCAGAAAACAAAATACTTCGGAATAATTATAACATCAAAAAATCAACAACTATATGAAAATAATGGTGTTAGAATAAAGGAAAATATTTAAAAGGATCTTAATAAATGGCAAAAGGTGAACTTATATTTACTTGGGAGAATACCAGTAAACAAATGATGGTATTACCTAAAATGTTATATTTGTTTCAAACAATCCCAATAGTTTATTCAAACTCCCCCTTTAAGATGTAGCATAAAGAGATTTCTAAATTTATATGGCAAAGAAAAAGACCTAGGATAAAGTGGAAAGTGTTAATAGATGTGAAAGAACATGGTGGACTAGATTTAAATTCAGATCTAAATTTAAGAATATATTTCGAAGCATCCTGTCTAGTATGGTTAAAAGAATGGATAACATGAGCGAATAAAGGATTACTGGAATTAAAAGGCCATGAACTTAAATTTGGTTGGCATTCTTATCTATGGTATGAGAAAATACAGGTAAATGTGGGAATCATATTATAAGAAGAAATTAATATAAAGTGTGGGAAAAATATAAGAAAAGATTAGGAATGAGGATACCAGGATAGTTATCACCACAAAAGACAACATATAAAAGGGAAATAGAAAGTTTGAAGGTACAGATTCGCTATAGGGATTTATTGAGGAAAGAAAGTGAGGGATGGGAAATCAAAGATATGCAAAGCTTAGAACAGGAAGGATTTAAAATGCAGTGCTTAACGTATTATCAATTAAGGGAGAAATATAAGGACGATAAGATAAAATTTGGTTTTGAAATAGCAGAAATGTCATTTGAAAAACTGTTGTCAGGAGAAGATTCTCATTTAATTGCTAAAATATATAAATTGTTACTAAGATTTAATACATAAGTACAAATAAAGGAATCAATGATTTACTGGGCCCAAAGAATAGAGCAAAATATAGATTTGGAACAAGGGGAGGATGCTTGTGGAAGGGGATTAAAATTTACTAGTTGTAATGATTTGAAAGAGAATTTTTACAAACTGTTGTATAAATAATATCTTACCCCCGAGAAATTAGCTAAGGTGTATAAAAATCTTAAAAATAAATGTTGGAAATGTAGAAATCAGGTTGGAACTTATTATCATATATGATGGCAATGTAAAAAAGCCAAAAAGTTTTGGCTAAGAATAGGAGATTCTATGCAAAATATATTTAAAAAAATAACATTAAGACCAGAGTTAGGTTTATTAAATATAATAAACAAGAATGATAAGGGGGAAAGAAAGTATAAGAACTTTATTAGATATATGATAACAGCAGCAGTGATTATATATGCAAACTACTGGAAAAACACTAACATACCGGAACTAAGTGAATGGATAATTAAGTTGATAGATTTGGCAGAAATGGATAAACTTACAATATTATTGAAAGGGGATACAGTATATTCATTTCTGTATAGCTGGAAACCTTTCACAGATCACGTGGGGATTAAAAATGGGGACTTAGTAATTATAGGATTTGATTTGTAAAATAGGATGGGTGTTTTACTGGTAGAGAATAAAATAATTAGTGGATATTTAGAAGGAGATTATGAAATAGATTTAACTTTGGAACTTACAGCAGAAGAGGATGGGAAGTTATTTTAATATATTTGTACCAATGTTTTTCTATCTATATTTATGTCTGTAATATGAGTGTAGGGTGTGGGGTTAATAGAAACTCTTTTTTTAAAACCTCCATGTTAAATGTTTTTCTTTTTTTTTGTCTCTTTTTCTTTTTTCTTTGCTTGTCTGTTTGTCTGTTTTGTTTTTTGCCTTTTTCCCTCTTTTTTCTCTTATTTTTCTTTTTGCTTCTATTTAGGGTTGTTCTTGTTTGTCTTCAGAATGTTTTTTGAGAGATACTTATTTTTATATTGTGTCTAGTTTATTACTTTTCTTTGTTTTTAAAAATACTAACTAATAAAGATTACTTATTAAAAAAAAGGACGTGTTGTAACTCCAGTCCTAGATTAACTTTTTTGATGATGCACCTGAACTGATCCTCGATCACAATTGAATTGTGTTCTTCCGAGGATCCTAACCAAATTCTATACTTCCTCTGTATGCAAAACATCAATCTCCCACTCACTGTTTCAGATGGGGGCCTTGAAAGGAACCATGTTAAAGGAGAAGTAATGATACATTGGGTTAACACAGAAAACTCTTTAAACCAAGGTTGTTCAGAGGATTCTTTTTTCTTTCAGCAAAATAGTGGAGGACTCCTACTTCATATGCTTTTTTATTATTATTATTATTATTAAAAGAACTCACACTGTGCTCTCTGCCTTTCACATTTTATTTATTGATTTCAATGTCTAATGCATAAAGTAAGTCACCTCTGGGCACATGCTGCCTTTTTCATCAATTAAGGATGCCGGATGTATTGCCCAAAGCTGCCACAATCTGTGCTGAGAGCACCCACTGTATTATTCTAAGACAGAGATTTCCATCTCTTTGGAATTAGACCATACATATTTCTTTTTAAATTCATTCAAATTTGCTTCTAGTTTTCCCATAGTAGCCATACTATTTCTGACTTTTTTTAAATTAGGAGTAGTATCATATGGGAAAACTTTTTAAACTTGAAATATCCTTTCGGTAAAGACCAGTTTCTCCTATATCCTACTAGTGGCAGCTGGTGGCTTCCATGTTAGTGGGATGGGCTTTAGTCCAGCATTTAAAAGAGCTATCCAAGGTGAGCCTAATCACCCAAATAAGTTCAGCACCATGGCTAGCTCCCAGACGAAGCCATCTACTGCTACTTCCTCTTCTCTATGTGGCAAATACCAATTACTGAGTATATGCCTTCCCATGTCTGCCCCTCTCAATTATATGACTAATTGTATATCAGATCAATAGTATGGAAAAAACAAATATTTGGGCCAATATAGTCCAATCATATGCAGACACACCTGAGTGTAAACTACATAGAACTCAATGTGATTTATTTTATATAGGAATGCACTCTAAATTCCTAAAAAGAAGGAATAAGATTAATTCCCCAACACCACCTGCTAAATAAATTGGAGTGTAATATTTTCTAGATTGATTGGCCAAGCTGACATAGTGTTAGAAAAAGGGACTAATGAATCTTTTCCAAATGGTCTCAGTGCAGGTCAGTATTAAGGATACTAGGGCCATTTCCACACTAAACTGTTATAGTGCTATTATTCCACTTGCAACATCCTATGGAATCTGGGGGTTTGCAGTTTCAGGAGGGGCTGCTCTGGATTCCATAGGATGTTGCAAATGGAATAACAGCACTATAACAGTCTAGTGCAGAAATAGCCTAAGAAATATTATTTGTATGTTATTGCATTGCTGTTTAATTGGCTTGAATTTCTACCTGCTGTTTGTGTATTTGATGTGTGTGTTTGACTGTTTGCATATTATTGTCCATACAGCAAAAGCCTGATCAAATATTTAAATTACAAATAAATATACATAAAGAATAGTATTCAACTGAGTGTGTTAAAGAGGTGATTTAAACCTGATGCTATGTTCTATCTCATAAATAAATAAATAAATTCTAAAATAAATAAAAATTAATTAATAAAAATAAATATCAAATAAATAAAATAAATAAAAACTGGTATGTCTCAATACTGTAATCCTGCATGTTCTGGTCTCTGTGTAATTGCCTTTATGTGTAAAAATTTAGAAATCTAAATCCCTGTGCAAAACTACCTATATGATCACATCAGACCATAATGTGAATATGTCACTACTCAGAATCCATATAGATTTGCTACATTACCTAGCATTTACGTCTGTCTTATATTCCACAGACCTAAACGATAGGGAAAACCATACCACATGTCAAAAACACATTTGTGATAAAATCTCTGATTTTCTGAGGCTGTGATCAGATGCCTTGCCTGGAGAAACACAGTGAATGATACTAGCTAATAGCAGAGATCACCCTAAGTCAATCTATGTGGGCAACTAGAGAAGGGAACTGTTCTTGGTGATTTCTAACACATGTCCCCTGTATATATTTCCAGGTATGTTCACAGATAGGGATATTCAAAAGAATATTCAATTTTTCTTCTAATTTTTCATTAGAAAGGGTCTTTCAACATATTGAGGTACCTTGTCAAAAAAAAAATGCTATAAGCTGCAAGATGTTTTTTCTGTGTGAGATTAAAAATAGAAGTCCCACACAAATAGCAAATAAGTTGTATTTTGCACACAACGCCATATGGTTTTACATGAAACGCAATATTTTGTGCAAAAGGAAACACTTCACTTTTTCTTTCAAAAAAGGAGAGGCCCAAAATGTGAAAAATGATTGAAAAAATTCCAATTCATTGATGGGAGGAATTTTGAAAAATAGGCCAGAATTTACTTGGGAACTTACATCTTCATAAGTGGACTTACATCTGCAAGAAAACAAAGTTGATCAGTTTCAGAATGTCTGAATTGATAGTTTCCGTAGTGTTATGTTACTATGTAGAGGAGCCAGCAAAGTAACCCTTACATCAGGATGGATGCATAATGGGACCAATGTACATTGTGATACTGGCAAAGACTGATAATGCACATCAGTAGAGTTTGATGCACTTGTGAACACTCTTACCTGTTGTGGGGACCAGGCCTGCTTTTCTTTCTCCCAGATTGAAATGGCAGCTTCCCACTCCCAATCTTTTACAATGCCTTGCCCCCTTATAGAGCCGTGCTTTCCCCTTTAAAACCACCACCCTTTGTGTATAAAAGGTAAAGCCTCTCAGTTGTTATTCTAAATGATTTACTGATCTGTGGTAGCATGTTACTAATTGGTTAGAACTAAAGGAAAGTACTCTACTTAGTCAGAATTTGTAAACATACAATGTACTCTTTATTAAAATAACAAACAGGGAAAGGTATTGGGTGTCATAAGTGTATCCAAGCAATATTGAACTTCAAAAAGTTTTTACTCAGTATTCAGATACAGAACTTTCACACACACACACACAGGTCTTTGGCTTCTCTTTTGCTCAAATGCTTAATTCCCAAATCAGGGTCACACCTTCTGACCCAACTCAAAAATGGTTGGTTTCTCCTGTGTCTCTCTCTCTTTAGATCTCTGAGAAGACAACCACTCTTATTCAGACAAACTCTCTGGCTGACTGAAGGCCTCTATCCTACAGCTCTGTCTCTCTGGGAATATCATTGAAGGAATCTGAAAAATCCAAGTTACTATGCCTTATATATAGACCTTCTCCTCTCAAACCTCAGCCCCTCCATCTCACTAATGGGCTGGGTTTCTCTCATACAGAGAAACTTTGATCACCTGGCAACCTTTTTCCAGGGCTGCCCTGCCACTCAGGTTAGCCACAACCCAGGCTCCATCACATGAGTATCCCATTATGAATTGTCACAGTTCTCTAACAAGGTTCCTTAGCACCCCTGCTAACTATGTCTAAAGTTGTGCAATGTAGACAGAAAGAGAGAATTTCACCACAATAAATACAGTTGTCCCTCCACTTTTGCAAGGGTTTGGGGCACAGAACCCTCACAAAAGTGGAAAAAATGCTAATAACTCTCAGGATCTTTCTCCCAATCCCTTCTGGCGCTCCCTCCCTTCCTGTTCCCATGCAAAATGGAAGGGAATGGGGGTGGGAGGGGGCTCATACAAGCCTTCCTTATCCTTTCCGGAGCTCCCCTTGCCATTCCCATTCATTTTGCCCTGGAGCTGAAAATTCACACAAGCCTTCCCCCCAATATCTTTCTGGTTTGCCTTGGCATGAGTTCTCTGTGCCAGGGCAAAATGCATAAGAATGGCACGAGGAACCCTGGAGCGGGGGAAATGAAGTTTTGCAAGTGCTTTCCTCCACCCCCTTTCCCTTCCATTTTGCATGGGAAGGAGAAGAAGGGAGCTCTGAAATGGAGGAAAGGAAAGCTTGCATGAGCTTTCCTTCACCCCCTTTCCCTTCTGTTTTGCATGGAAAGGGGAATGAGGGAGCTCTGGAGGGGGAAAGGAGGGCTCATGTGAGTTTTCCCCACCCTTCATTTCCTTCTGTTTTTACCTCAGCATGAATTCTTTGCACTTGGACAAAATGCATGGGAAGAGGAGAATATTGGGGAGGCGCAAACATTCACGAATAATCAAATTTGTGAATGTCAAACCTGCAAATGTGGAAAGAGAACTGTAAAATATTGCATTAATGTTCTCTGGTGCTGTTATTATTCTCTCAGGTGCCTCATTAAGACAATTCTATTCACCCTGCCTTTGATGGTTAAGTCCTCCTGCAAAGTTTTTGTCATGGTTGCTTTTGGCATTTGGTTGCTATTGTGTGTGTGTGTGTGTGTGTGTAACAGGTTGAGAGAAGGAGAGGGAGAGAGAGCGCCCTCAGTTATATTCTTTCTGTCATGTCCTTGGAATCTTCTAATGTGGATTTGTAGGCAGTCACCAGCTGAGGCACAGCAGGGGTTAAATTCCAGTAAATGAATCATTTTGTGATCAGAGGTTGTAAGCAGCACCACCCTGCTTGACTATCTCCTCCTTCACCTCTTCCTGAGAGCCTGGTGGGAAAATGAGATCTGTGAACATTCCGATCCTGTGGTCTCAAGAGAATGAAGTACAGGGGAGGTGGGAAAAATAGAATCCAGTCTCTGGGGACTATTTGCCGTGATACAGGAAATAATGATTTGGCCACTGCCTCCAACGCTTTGATTGCTTCTAAATTAGACAATTACATAATGCTCTACTAGGGGCTGTCTCTGGAAAGTGTTGAGATGCAACAGTCACTGCAGAATAATGAGATTAGAGTGCTGACAAGGGGCATCAAGAGTAATGGTCAAAGCACTGAACTAGCCTAGGGAGAACTATCTTCAAATCTTACTCTGCCATGAAGTTTTCAGGCTGGCCTCAGGCAAGTCACTATCTATTGGCCTAATATGCCTTGTAAAATTGTTGTCATGATGTGGAGAAAAAACATGGAAACCTTATTGAGCATCTTGGAGGAAAGGTAGAATATAAATATAAGTAATAACAGTTCTAGAGAACATTTTGCTTTACCATTATTCTCAATCAATCTCCATTGGCTCCCCATTTGTTTCTAAGCCCAATGTGTTTTCTAATTGACTTCTTTCGTGTGTGTAAATTGAGGAAGGTTACAATGGACTGTCCAACTAGCTAACTGAGAAGCTGTCTCTCCTTGCCACTACTCTGAAAGAGGACATTTTTCCTTCTCCTTCTTATTCTGAGAATTCCTATATACTTCTGTGAAACACAGGCTGGAAAGTTTGTGAGATACACATGTCTGGTGTTTCTATGTGAGCATGATGAGTAAGAGTTGTATTATTATTATTATTATTATTATTATTATTATTATTATTATTATTATTATTTTCCTGACATAAGTATCATGGTTATGAAAATTCAATAACAAAACAAAACCTTAGCCAAGAGCTTAGGAGGTTTTGCTGAGACCACAACAAAAATCTCTTAGAAACAATGAGAACATAAGACTAGAATTGGGTCAGTCTCTCTTTTGCTGTTTCTTTAATTGTGGTTACTGCAACTTTCAGAAAACTATCACCATTGGGGGAAATATGAAGGAAAACATAGTCTTCCATCATCATACCAGTGTCTCATACCCCCTTGCAGGAACTTCCCAATGAGTTTGTTAACTCAGTGTAAAAGATAGAGAATGTTTCAGGATGCCAAAACAAAAAGGGGGAGGGGGATTCCAAAAAATAGGTCAGTGCATTCCAGCTAGGAAAATATTTTTATGGCCTTTTTCAGAGTTGTTTAAAAACGGAAACAAGGTGCATTAGTAATTGTAACCAAGGGATAAATTGGCACAACAGTTGCATCAATATATATGTGTGTATGTGTGTGCGCACATACACACACAGATATATCTCAAATGATTTGGGATATCAAAATTAAAGTTCATAGAAAATACTATAGTGTCTAACAAAATTCTTGCATAAAAGGCATGGCTTTTAAATATACTTATAAACATGGCAAAAATTTGACTTGTGGAATGGAACCCTGCTCATCCACTCCAGGTCCATAATAAGGATCTGGAGTTTATTTCTCTACTTTAGAGTTCAGATTTTCACTCACTCGCTGTTTTCTTTCTGCTGCCGAGACACTATGATTATGATGACCTTCATGCACACAGAAAAACCTCTCTGTGATTATAATGCTTTGCCACTGCTTCTGAAAACTACTAGTTGCTATTCACAAGATTTGGAAACACACTTTTTAGAAATCCCTGCAGAGAGATTTTCAAAGTGTGTAAACTAAAGTGAGACACCTTTATGTATAATTTTTGCTTCCAATTTAATATAAGTCCTTTTTATATACATATGTATACCGTCTCCTTTTCTAGAAAACCCTGGCAAAGTCTATAGAAATACTTCCTGGCTGAAATATGTTGGGCTATAATATCTTCCTTTTTCCTTTCCTTTGCTTTGATTTCTCTTTTCTTTTAAAATAAAATCTAGTTTTATGTATTTTTGCGTTCCAGACTCTTTGGCCTTTTCTCTGTGAATGTGCTAACCTTAGAAAGTGAATTCCAAGTTATTACAGGTGCACAGACAAACTTGCTAGTATAAGAGCAATGTGAAGCAGTGACAGAAAAGCTCATATAATGTACCTATTTCTCACTGGTTTGTGGCATTCTCCTTCCTTTCAAATGTGGCCTTCATGTATTTCTGCTGTAATTTTGACATGCTGCTAATTTGCAATTGAGGCTGACACACTGCTGCACAGATTAGCATATTATGTGCATTTCATCCAAATGCCAGTACCACATCTTGTTGGAACGCATTTGCATTCATTTCAATAGCTATCACTTTTGATGAGGCAACTTTTTTCATCTGCCTGTTCTAGGAAACTTATTGATATCATAAACAGGCTATCATCTGATGGTCTAAACAAGTCACTAGGTCTGTGAGCAAAAAGGTGGGTGAAATTAAGAAGTGTTGTGCTTATGTTTCTCTTCCTTATAGGAAGCCCCTACCTTTTGACACCCCATTATCTGATGACTCATTCTTTTGATGCTTCCAAATTAAGAATGAGGCCCATTAATTCTATGGGTGTTCCACTCTTTCATTAGTTCTTCTTACCGATAGGGGGTCACTTGGAACTGTTCACATGCACATGCTGCTTGCAAAGTGACCTGAGGTGGGGGGAAGGTGAGAGGCTCTGCAAGCAGCATACACATGGTCAATAACAAGTGAGATTCCAGAAGTCCTTTTTCACAGTACAGTACATGGGTTCCACTTTTCAACCAATTCTGTTCTGGTCCCTAGCCTGTCAGATAAGTGTGGGAAGCCCCTCTATTGGTATTTTGACAGTGTATTATGATCACTCTTAGGACTGCATATCCCAAGAGGAAGAATGTCATGCATTTGCTTTTATTTTGTAAATAATTAGAGTTATTTGGAAGGCTGGTTGTGTTTATAAATAAATATGTTAATTTTGGCTGTATTACCATTTTTATGGTATGTCTTCTGCCAATTAGTCTTAAGGAGAGAAGCTTAATTTTGTAAGAAGTTATATAATTATTCAAGGTTATCATTGTCATACATTTATGATTTATCTATACTATTAAAAAAACAGCTTTGTATATATCAGTGGAAACATTATTTGAATTAGGAACTGCTTGGAAAATATTGCCACATTGTGTCAGTTATGGGAATATAGATGTTTCAGGTGCTATCTGCTGAAACTGAACTCAGAAAAATAACTTTTTTGCAGTACTTTTTTTTTTCAAGTACAGCTTCATGGTTGGGGGAGGGAGTATTTTCTGTGGAAACAATACTTTTTCAAGTATAGCTCCCACAGAGATTGTATAGTGATTTGAACATTGGGCTATGATTCTGGAGACCAGCTTTGAATCACCGCTTGGCCATGGAAACCCACTGGGTGATCTTGGGCAAGTCACACTTTCTCAGCCTCAGCCAAAGTCAAAGTCAAATCCCCTCTGAACAAATCTTGCCAAGAAAACCCCATGATAGGTTTACGTTTGTGTCACCGTAAGTTAAAAGCAACTTGAAGGCACACAACAACAATATAGCTCCTAGGATCTCCCAGTCAGATGGGATGAACGATTCTGGGAGTGGGATTCTGGAAAATGTAGTCCAGAAAGGTTATCTTTCCAAGCTGTGGGTTACAGAGTTACAGAACACTTGAACCATGTTATAGTTTTCCTCCACCATTTAACTACACCCCTGTAACTGTAACAATAACCAAAAGTTCCAGTTGTTCTGCAAAAAAAAAGGGGGGAATAATATTATCTTTCAATAAGAGCTCCTTCAGATGGGGCAAATACATCTGTAAATTGTAGCATTTGTTGTAGTAGTTATTGAAGTTTTTTTTAAAACAAGAAAAAAAATCTAAATAATATTTCTGTTGTCCTGGATATTTTCTGGCAGTTCTCAGTGACATTTAATCCTCACTCTTGAGTGTGTTTCTTTTTAATTCTAAGACAAGGAGCTGCCCCTGAAAACAACTCTAAAACTGCAGCTGGTACAAGTGCAATAGCTAGACTGCTCACAGGAATTCACTTAGAAATCATACAATACCAGTTCTAAAGGAACTGCACCAGCTGCCAATACATTTCTGTTAAAAATTCAAGGTGCTGGCAATAACACTAAACAACTGAGGACCTCAGTACTTGAGGAACCCTCTTCCCCCTCCTCTTTCTCTCTACACACACACACACACACCTGTCCAGTAATTGAGATCTGTGGGAGAAGTCCTCCTCTATGTGCTGAAAGTAGGAGAATACACTGTGTGGGAGAGGGTCTTTTCTGCAGTGGTACCCTAGTTGTGGAATTCCCTCCCTCTGGAGGCCTCATTGGTACCAACCTTAGAATTATTTTGGCACCAAGTTAAAGCCTGGCTTAAAAACTGGAGGCTTTGGATCAAACTGATTTCATCTAGGCTGCAGATTGTTTTATAGTTATACTGTTCAAGATTGTTCCAACTGGTTTTAAGTTGTCTTTTTTTAAATTGAAAAACTATTTAATATATTTTAAACTTGTTAACTATATGACTTTAACTTGATTTTATTGTAAGCTGCCCTGATCCTCAGATAAAGGATGGAATATCAATATTTTTAAAAATAAATAAGCATACATACAAACAAACAATATTAGAAACCATTCTTGCTTGCTTGCTTGCTGGCTCTCTTTTCCTTTCTTCTTTGTAAGTTCCTTCCTTTCTTCTTCTTTTCTTAAGTTTCTTTTTCTTTTTTAAAGTTATAATGCTATAGTGCGTCAGTGAAATGCCATTTTTTACACCATAGTGCAAAACTCTTTTCAAATATAAGAGAGGAGGAAATTTGCTCTTTAAACTCTAGGACTACTTCAGTGAAACAAAAGTTTCTGGTTTTGTTCTTTAAAAAAAGAAACCCTTGGGAAGAGCCCTACTAAACATCCAAGAAGCTGATACAAACAGATCCCAAAAGAATGAAATGAGTGGACAGGGAAGCAATAATTTACCAAAACCCAACGAGCTATATTCCAAGTATTCATACTTCTTTGAACTAATCTGGAAAAGTCCAAAGTTATCATTACTGAAAAAGGAATTGATTATAAGTAATTCACTATATTTAATGAGTTCCTTCAATCTATTTCTGTCTGTCTTTAGATCTTCAGCTTACCATGAAAGAGTTCAAAGGCCAGGATTGAAACAGTGAGTGCAATCTTCCTTCACTCACTCAACCTTCACACCTTTAAGAATGGAATTGGGTCAGGGAATGGGGTGGACATGCTTTTGAACCACTTCCATCCACTTTACAATGATGGTCAGACTTTCATCCAAATGAAAAGGTCAGTCCAGACTCCGAAGTCACTAGGGCAAGAGACAACTCCTCCTACAAATACAAGACTGCTAATGTCAAAGAAACCACTTATCTCTGAGAGTTAATACATTCATCTTAACCCTTTCTCAAAAGGATTAATCTCTACGATCTGTATCAAAGATTGTCTGCCAACGGTTTCCAAAGATGCCATGAATCTTGTACAAGTGTCTTTAACCTCTGTGATTAAAGGCAAAAAGAGAAAATAGAAAGTAATAGTATCCCAGTGCAGAATAAGGATTAAGAAAGCAAGAATCCGCTATTGCATGCTAATCTACTCAAGACAGAACCCTCATCTTCTTTTGTCATTTTTCTTATACTTCCTCTCAAATATTTAACATTATTTAATTATGTTTTTTTTCCACAGGGTCATGCTAATGTCAAGAACAACCTCTAACATCATTTCTGTGCTTGGTATCATACTGCCATATTCTTTCAGCTTTAAAAGGTTAATGCCATTCCATCTTTAATCTCTCATACATTAATTAATGCTCAGACCGTTCTTAAGCTGGAACACAAAGATATGCTACAAATCCTGAAGCTAGGAAATGCTTGAATCAGTAAGTTAATCAACTTCAGCTTTAGTTGCTTAATTGCCAGAGCCAGTTTTAATCTGTTTGTTTGAGAGCAAAGGCACATTTTAATTTTTTTTTTTTTAAGGGACTGTTTTTGGTCCCTTTTTAACTGGTGTTCTTTGAAGTATGTAGAAATCTTTTGTACAATGCTTTCATTGGGCTCAGTGTTACTGGTGATAACTGAAAGAAAAATAGAGAAAAGCACCAGAGGAAAATAGGTATGCTGACTGAAAGAGACGAATAAAAATTTGGTGAAATTATGTGCTTGAACTTCCTTGTGTACACAAAGATACATCATACAGTATGTCCATAATATATTTTGCCCCAGACATTATGCTGATTTGAGGTGGAATAACAAATGCCCCCTTCCAGTCAAAAGGCATAGTATACAAGGCCGTTCCCATGATTTTCGTACTTAGAGTAAGGAACACTATAGGTACAATTTCCCCCTACTGGAAAGAAAATACAAGAATAGTCCAGGGCAATTCTAAATTTGACTTTCTCTTTCCTTCTTCTGTTTTTGAATTGTTTCCTTCTCATTGCAACAATAGTGGTTAAATTTACATCTACCACCTCCAGAATCAAGGTAGTTTCTACCTATGTGTCTATATTAATAGGAGGTGGGGTTAGAGGGTGGAGGAGGCTTTGGTTCTGCGTGTTCAAAACTTCTCCTTATCCAACCATACCATGCTCCCAGACTTTTCTCTCTTTTGCCTCCCCTTTTTATGTATTGCTGGAATAGGGAGTGGCTGTATTCTTTCATCCCTAAGGACCACTGGATTATAGCCTGGATTATAGTCCAGGACCACTGAACTATAATCCAGTGGTCCTTAGGGATGAAAAGAATACAGCCACTCCCTATTCCAGCAATACATGCAATGCCCATAAATTGCAATGCCCATAAATTGTCTGCCCTCTTATAAGATCTAAAATCAGTTGCCTCAGGTAGATGCCTTACTCTGAATAACGGCAAGTTTGGCCTGTTCCTTTGGAGATACATATCTACCAAATCTCTCTCTCTCTCTTTCTCTCTCTCTCACACACACACCCCTCCTTTATCATCTACAGATAATACCAAGTCGGTTGTGTGTGCATTCAGTGTATAAAAACCCCTTCTGCAGTAAATGGATAAGGAGGAAAAGGGCAGAATGAGGTTCAAAAAAGAAATAGCAAGAAAATGTAAAGTGAGGAAATGTGTAGCAAAATAACTTCACTAACTCATAACCTCTTTCTTTTCTGCTCGGCATAAAATAAGAGAAAGAGTTCTCATCCCAGTTTTCAGTAGCCTGAAAGTGAAACAGATTCTCTACTTTTCTCCCTTCAGTCTGGATCAGCTCTCCATTTCTATAATGTATTTCTATGGTGGTCCCTGAGGTTTATTTTATTAAATAGAATTTTCCCAATGTTTGACCTTGAATTCAGGACTTGCATTTTCAAAATAGTATTGGTCTGGTAATCCTACTCCATACAAAATGCAGTCAAAATAAATCCTGACTGAATGGCAAAATAGGGGAAGAAATGCGCACTGCAGGAGGCATAACTTAAGAACCAAAATACATTTTAGACATTTTGCATGCATAACAAGATGTAGTGCCCAAATCAGGATGCTACCTGTCAAATTATTATTAATCCATTAGACACAGACAGTGCATTTGACTCCATATGAAAAAAGGGAGAGAAAAGAAGAAAAAGAAGAAAGAAGAAAAGTCTTCACGCCAGGGATTTTACAAGTTAAATCTGTCAGCCTCCTTATATTTAGGGCTCTGTGCTGCCGTATACCTAAGCGCAGTGATTGCTTAAGTATCTCCTAAGGGAAGATATTGCTGTTACATTAACACAAGTTGGATCTTCAGCAAAAGATTGCAGTGTGTCCTCAATCCTCACTGGGCTCTGTCTGTGTTTGAAAGGTGTTTTCCTCTCATTTCTGCCAATCCAGATATTTTGCCAAGCATGTTGATGCCTCCCTTTTATATCCTTGCGGTTCCATTATGGCTCCAGTCCTGTTGGCACTCACCACTATACTTCACGATTAGAAGGAATCTATGGTGACCTCTGTGTCAGTGAATCTGCTTAGGGTTTCCAAACTTTCAAGGAGGTATCCAAGGTGTTGAACCCTCTACATAAAATGGCTCTGGTCCCTTGAACACTTCCTTTAAAATTCTAAAACTAAAGCTAGGAGTGGATTTACTACCCACTGACATAGAAGCTACCAACTGCCATTAGAAGAACTGATATAGAAGAAGGAAAGTGGTGGTCAGCTGAATGACTAGAGTGCTTGGGACCAGTTAGTCACCTCTGTAGAGTCACACTTCTAGTGAAAATAGTCACCATTAAGATGCACAAGAACCTTTTCAAAGAAGTATTATCCCTCTTTTTACTTACAGTTGGGGGTATGATGTCTAGAGGTTTCAAGGAGTAAAGAAACATAACTGTCATAAATAGTCTATGTTTAAAACAAGACATGCTATCTAAGAATATTTTGCTAGTGGCATAAACACACATAAGTGTTGTTTCTGTACATACATGTTTCAAATGGGGAGTAGGCAGTTATTCTTTAGCTCTTGCTCCCTCATTCCAAATCTCCCCCCAGCAGCCACTGCTATTATTTCTATTGGAGTGCAAGAATGTGTGCATGCCTGCACACACATGCACATGTGTGCCTTCAAGTCACCTGTTGATTTATGGCAACCCAATTGATTCCGTAGGGTCTTCTTAGGCAGAAATATTTGGAGGTGATTTTGCTAGTTTCTTCTTCTGAACTCTAGCCTACAGCACCTGGTATTAATTGGCAGTCTCATATCCAGGACTGATCCTACTTAGCTTCCAAGATCAGACAAGATCTGGTGTCTTGAGTGCAAAAGAGGGGAGAAGAAATTCAGATCAAGATGATGTATCAGCTCTAGGCTCCAATGGGACAGAAAGGGAGAGTACACTCAGCCTGTGGCCATACTCTCATTTCTTCCTTCTTCTGAGCTGAGAACAGTGGCATCTTCATCATCTGAACAGCTTTTCACCTTCCTTCTCCATCCCACTTGTAAGTAGCATAAGCAGCAAGTGCATCTCTCAGGGCTTGTCAGGGAGGGCACAAAACTTTTCCCCCTGCTGGATGTAGGATCTCAGCCTTAACATCCTTTGATGGTATATTTTTTACTTGCTTAGAGGGAAGCTGAAGGAAATGGCATGACAGTTTGTGAATGTTTCCAGCAATCAAATAGAAATTCTGAAGCCATAAGAAAACGGTGTATTTGGGGGTATATGTATGTGTTTATTATTTATGTTTTCATTATTATTATTTATACATATATTTATAAGATTATAAATATAAAGTATATTTAATGCTCTGAAAGCTGCTACTGTCAGCTTGATCTAATAGGCAGAAAGGGGTAACCAACTCAGGCAGAAGATATAAGTGTGGGGCAGAAGTGGCAGATGCCCTAGGACTTTATGCAAAGGAGAAAGGGTTTTTTCCCCTCATCACCACTTTTCATCCCCAGTATTAGAATATTATGAAGGCTGCCTCTCCATGCAAGTTTTATGTTCCTGAAATATGATAGCTACTCCTCATAAAACTGTAGCATAATCAATGAGAAGATAAGCATAAGTAGACCTAACCTTATTTTCAAGTGCTGAATGGCACTCTACAGATACCTAAGATCAGGGAGAGAATGGTACACAGAGATGCTTATGACACAGACTAAGGGCAGGCAATGAAAGAATCTCGAAAGACAAGAGGCATAATCAACCAAGAGGTTTTCCTACTCATAGGTCCTTGAAATGTTTAATAAAATGATGGTGGTCTACCTGGAAAAATAAAACTTCAAGAGAAAATGGCATATTGATGAAGACAATGTTTTTCTTTTCCCTTTTGTGTTCCTCAAAGATGAAAGCATACTACTACAGCCTAATCATGAGGAGGAAGTACAAGGAATTTCCAATTAAATAACTCCAGCCAGGTAACCTCTTCAGTTTAAAGCCATGGGGTTTTGGGTGCCCCTGAGTTACTTCCCTGGTGTTTCATCCTCGTGTTAATATTGGCAAAATTACAGAACTTCAGAATTTCACCAGTCTATCAATCACTGTAAAGAAATACCAAGGACAGCATACTCTTCTACATGGCCCACACTTGTCACTTCTTTTTCATAGCACTGACAGGCACATGCAGGTAAAGAAAGAAAAAACTACATTGACTGGATTTTTCTTTTAAAATTGTATATATTTATTGACATCATAGTTCTATCAAACCCAGAAAAATAACTGAGAAAAAGATTCCATTGTGCAGGCATAAGCAACGATTCAGATCAAAGCTGCTGGAAAGCAATGTATGCTTGTCTGAGTTGATTCTTAGACAAAGTAATGCAAGTACAAGTATGGGATACTGGGAGCATCAAAAACCAAACATCCAAGATTGCTGCCACCATGTATTTTTCTTCTCCACCCATGAAGTGTGCATGTTTTTGTGCTGTTTAATTGTTATCTTGCCTCTTTCTATAAGCCTAATATCTTCCATTGCTGCTTCTAAAAGATTCTAGGTGACAGATCTGCATTGCATTCTGAGCTTTCTCCAAGCTGAAACTCTTCGGATGTGTCTGCATGACAACTCTCATCACCCTTGTGCAATTGTAAGACATGGAAATTGTGATTTGAAAGTTTCTGGGTTAGGGGTTTGTTGTTGTGTGCCTTCACATTGTTTCTGACTTATGGCAACCCTAAGATGATCCTATCATGGAGTTTTCTTGGCAAAATTTATTCAGAGGGAGTTTAGCCTTTGCTTTCCTCTGAGGCTGAGAGAATGTAAACTGCAAAAGGGCCACCCAGTGGCGTTTGATAGCTCAATGTGATTTGATCTGGTCTCCAGAGTTGTGGTCCATTGTTCAAACCACTACACACACTGATTATGATAGTGAAGCCTTGTTGGAAGACACAGGCAGTGAGTCTCTGAAACTTGAATCTAAAGGGTTAAGTTGTGCTTGTTAAGATGGGGAGTCTCTTGGAAATCTCTCTGCAGCAAGCTCTGAATTCTGGCATCACCTTTTATCTGCCCAGGAGCAGAAGTTATCTGTTCCATGTTGTAAATATATTTTCTTTTCACCCTAGCAAAGCTTATTACTATTTGCAAGTCTTGGAGTTTTAGATAGACCATCAGTACACAGGAGGAGTCAATTTCATAATAGATTATGGGCCTCTGCAAATGCACATAGTTGATGTGATAGAAGAAAAGCCTCTGTGATGAGATCACTCTGAAACTTGTAAGAACTGAAGATTGGATAGACAAAACAAATTCTAAATATTGGAGATGGCTGAAAGGAGCATTCATATGGCTATGGAGAAGCTGAGCACTAACGATTATCAATCATAGAGGCTTTAAATGGAAATGGTGCTAGTAAAGGAGGATGTGTGAAAGGTCTTGGAATCACAACAACCAACAGAGAATGCCCAGAAAAGAACAGAAAAGCCAGGGCAACTGTTGCACTCTCAGTTTGAGACACCCAGCAGTTCCACTTCAGGAATGAGAGACCTAAAAAAGAGATGTGGGAAGCTCTTCAGGAGATGTACCACCCTACTAGTATCAACACCATATAAATATAAGCTGTTTAGGGTGAGGCTTAAAAAAGGGGCAAACCTGATAGAAAATAAAGATGCAGTGCTGCAAGTAGTGGAAGAACTAAGATCAACTTGTTACCCTGTGACTTGGGGTCCCGGGAGGGGCGCCCAAATAACCATAACAAACACAACAAAATGGAGAAAATAGCTGGAGCACTCTCTTGGCTAGCAAGAGGCAGGGTAACTTAGCGGGGATCTTTTACCCAATGTATATAGCATCTGGTCAGTGAGTAGTCAGACAGTTCAGACTAACAACAATATTTATTAAACAATTATTAAGAAAAACACAGCCTCACTATTAAATAAGAAATGGAAAAGAGAGTTTTGGGGAATGGGTGATACGCCACCTTTCTCATAGTCCTGAAGAAAGCCAATTGGAGAGAAGGAAACCCAGTGTGGCGGCCGAGGAGAGCTCAGCAGAAGAAGCGGCAGCAAGGCGGGATGGAAGTCCAGTGAAGTCTGAGCGTTCCAGCGAGAGATCTGAAAAGCTCTCAGAACTGGGAATTTTTATGGGGGAAGGAAGGACCATGGGCTAGTCTGGTCTTGGGCGAAAACAATGAGTTTTGGGCTGGAGACAATGTTTCCGAAAGGTCAGAATTTACATGATTCAGTTAAGGTCCGAATTGACAATAGTATGGCCAGTATGTAGATGCGGCTAGCTCGGCAGTTGAGCACTTAGCTCGCCAGGGTGCCCTCTCAGGGCAGAGGTTTCTTTGTTTTAATGAAGGTGTTTGTTTCGGGAGGACCCCTAAAGCAGATTTGGCAGTTTCTGGCTTGCCTTGGTGTAAACAAATATGACTCAGCAGATAATAGCCATGCCTAGCTTCGCGCTTGTTCGGTGGCCTCACAAACACTTGGCTGGTGGCAGAGCAGGGCTGAATTATGATATCAAAGTGATATCTAGAGGTTACCAAAGGCCAGGCCAGTTCACGGATGTTTTAATCATAATCCTCTGTAGTTTAGACCACTCTTATGAGCCCCTTGTAACAGCTCTAGAAACACTCGGAATCAGAATACATCAGACTATATGAAGGCTAGGCTGCTTAGCGAGTGGATCCAGAAGAGAGAAAACATTGTAGAAGCTTTATGTAAAACAGCAAAGTCTAAACCAGAGGTAAAGTTTTAAAGGGAAGGAGAACATGACCTAAATCTGAATGCTAATGAATGTTACAAATGTGGAGCAAGGACATACTTCAAGAAGGACTTTCCTGAAAATAGCTGTAAGAGTAATGCAATACAAGCTAAGAGAAAGATTAAATCACAATAATAATATTGTAGATCTGCACATATAGCAACACCTAAAAATTATAGAGGCAACTCGACCTGAATTCTTGATTAAGGGACCGCATGCCATACAAGCAGCCAGAAGGAATCTTTTGAGGAAGCTGATTTGCCAAGAGGGATAGACTGTATACAGTGGGTCCTCCTCACAGGCAAATTTGTGTTCACGAAGCTGTTGTGTCCCTATATATAAAATGGTGGTGATGGGATGTTGAGTAAAAAAATGCAATGCCTTTTACTCCATTGGAAAATACCTTTGTTGAACATGTGAAACGAAGCAAATGATGACACACGCTGATAGCTCAGACTGATCACCTGTAAGCAGGAGTGCATAAAAGAGAAGCATGAATGCTTGCTCTCTCTCTGTTTGCTTGAATCTATGCCTGCCAGTATCTCTGCATGTATCTCTGCCTGTGTATCTGCTATTGATCTGTATATCCTGTATATAGTTGTACGTATTGCAACTGAGAAGATTAAAGCCTTCAGGTATTTTGGATGACACACTTTGTGTCTGTGAGTAACTAACCTGTGGGTAGAGTGGTCAGAGCAATAATGTATCTTTTGTTGTAGTTGTACTCTGCTGCACATGTTTTTGCTGTTTTTGAAACTCTGCTATATAAGATTGCCTCTGAGGCAATATGTCCACAGAGCATAAGCTTCAGAGATAACTTTGTCTTGGTGCTTTAAATCATCTCCTGACATGGGAGTGTACACACGTGCACAAATCATCACCACCGTTAGGCATTATGAAACACGAGCATTCACATTCCATCTTTAACACGGGTGTTCCTGGAATAGAACCCCCACATATATGGAAAACCCAATGTATTTGACCAGTGGCAGTGTAACAAACTCAGCAGGAAAATGGAATGTGCTCACCAACTGCCTAACACCACCACAAGATGGAAAGGTGTAATTAACAAATGTGTTGATTGTGCCAAAACTAGAGGAGGACTTGTTTTCATTTAGAAGGCTGACAAAAGATGGATTTGCCTTAGTCTCCAAGGAAGATGAATGTAAAATATTTAAAGATGGGGAAACATATGGGGCAAAACTGTGGCAAAAGGTAATCATTATGAGGTTGCTGGCAACAGTGAAAAGTCTAAAAGAGCTGATCATATATCCCAGGATAAGTGTATCCATCTGTGGCACAGCTATATGGGACACAGAAGCATAACTGGAGTGAGGGAGGTAGAGAATAAGGAATTAACTTCAGATGTACAGATTCCAGCAGGCAAATCAAAGATGAGCTGCATCTCTTGCATCAAGACAAAATCTACATGAGCACCAGCGCCCAAAATTCGTAAGAGCAAAGTCAAGAAACTAGATGTCCTGAGCTCTATGGACCAACAGACACTGTCACCCCACGTGGAGATAACATATTTCTGTATCATTATCATTATTCTGTATCATTATCATTATAGATGGCTATTCTAGATTCAGCCCAATATATATCACCAAGAGCAAGGACCAAGTGCTGAATAAGTTGAAGGATTTTGTTGCAGCAGTTAGCAACAAGTTCCATAGAACCTTGGGTACCATCCTCACTGAGAATGGAAGGAAAAGAGATGGACACATATCTGAAGACATTAGGCATTATGCACCAAAGGAGCATCAGTTATACACCAGAACAAAATGGAGTGGTTGAATGACAGAACTGATCTCTTTTGGATATGATGAGAAGCATGCTATCAGATGTAAGCCTACTATTTAAATTTGGGGGCAAAGCAGTGCCCACAACAGCCTATATATAAAATAGACTAGCAACCAGGACTGTTAAAAAAAATGCACCCTTTTGAACTATGGAACAGGGCAAGGCCAAGGGTTAGCCATCTCTGGGCATTTGTGTATAAGGCCTATGCTCATATCCCAAAAGAGACGAGAACTAAGCTTGGGAACAGGAAGTATTTCTGCGGTATAGCCTTTACAGCAAAGGCTACAAAATTCTCATCGCCCAAGACTTCAGCATCATTGTCAGACACAGTGGTCAAATTGATGAAATTGTAAGACCATGAATATTGGAACTGTTGGATGTGAGCCTGAGTGTACTTGAAACTAAAGAAGAAGTTTCTGCACAGTAGAAAGGAAGGACAGCACAGTAGAAAGGAAGAAGAGGGTGACTAGCACAAGGGAGACTGGTGCAACTAAGCATTATAAAACCAAAACCAGAAGTAGGGAGCATCGCAAGTCTAGGAGGTCCAAGAGCATCACAAAAGGAGTGTCACCAGTCAGGAACGGTGACTATTATTTTGCAGCCAAAGCACAATATATCCAGGAGCCAGCAAGTTGGGAGGAGACTGCACAGTCACCTAAGATCAAAGCAAACAAGTGGATAAGAGCAACAAAGAAGAAATGGAGTCATTGCATAAGAACAAGACTTTGGACTCTAACGAAGCTACCCTCTAATCATAAAGGGTGTAAATGGACTTTTAAGGTGAAGCACAGATGGTAAGACAGAGTATTATAAAGCTAGGTTGGTGGGAAAGGGACATTCTCAAAAATTTAGGAAGAATTACGATGAAACCTTTGCCCCATTTCTAAAGCACACCATCATCCAGGCAATGCTGAGTGTTAACAGCCAACAGAAAAATGCAAGTTAAGCATCCAGACTGCTTTTCCCATATGGTGAGACAGAGAAGGATCTGTACATGTCACAACCATCAAGTTTCACAGATCCAGATTGCACAGATTGTGCATTTTACATAAAATATGTAAATTGCACAAAAGTATTTATGAACTGAAACAAGTTGCAAGGGCTTGGATTAAAAAAATTGATAAAGTCTTTGTAAGTTTGGGGTTTACTAGAGGGAAGGCAGACCTGTGTCTTTTCAAGGGGCAGAAGGGGCTTCAATAAGCACATATCCTAGTCTATGTCAATGACTTGGTACTATACTGGAAAAAGGAAAGTGACACCACAGAAATCAAAGTCAGATTAAGGGAACAATGGGAGATTAAAGACCTGGGCCCAACATTATCTGAGCATACACATGGAGAGAGAAGAGGGAGAGAGTGTCTTTCTTAATCAGACAGAAAATCAAAAACATATTGTTGCAGTTTGGGATGGAAGGAGGCAAAGGGAGCCAAGACACCTATGGTAATAGATCGTATGAAGGTAACATTGCAATGCCAGATAACCATCAGTATCAGAGAACTATTTGTGAGTTGTTCATTACAACAGTCACCAGACCAGATATCACTGAAGCTGTCAGTATCCTGAGTAGGAAGTTAGCCAGACCTTCCCAATGAGAGTGGAATGCAGTAAAGTATGTAATGCATTATCTTAAAGACACTGTCCACACTAAACTTAAGTTACCAGGATGCATACATGAAGAACTGAGTGAGTTCATAGATGCAAACTGGGTAGGTGTCAAATCAGACCACAAGTCTACTTCAGGGAATATGTTCATGAATGGGGACCAGACCATTCGCTGGACTAGTAGGAAGCAGGGAATTGTGGCAGCAGCATCTACAGAAGCAGAATATATGGCAGCAGCCACTGCTTGTCAGGAAGTGATCTGGTTTAGGCAGCTACTTCTTGATAATGATATTGAAATTTTCTGAAGCTACTGTGCTGCATGAGGACTACCAAGGGTGTATAATATTAGCACAGAGCAAAAAGCTGGGGCCACAGACAAATCATGTAGATGTTAAGTTTCACCAAATAAGAAGTCTGGTTGAGTGGGAGGAGACTGAACTGAAGAATTCTACCAGCACCATCTCATGAGGTTGGACTTACCTGGTGAAAGTGTGTTGGAAGACTGAGGCAGTGAGTCTCTGAAACCTGAATCTAAAGGGTCAGTTTGTGCTCATTAATATGGAAGGGGGCTTCTTGGGAATTGCACCCGTCAGCAGCCTCCATGTTCTGTTTAAGATTCTGGCTTTTATCTGCCCATTACCTGCTCTATGAGTAGAGCTTATCTGTTTCATGTTATAGATATGTTTTCTATTAACCCCAGTAAAATCTATTCATATTTTTAAGACTTGGTGTTTGTCTGATCCATCGCTACACTTACAGAGTCAATTCCACAATCAGGCTTGAGGAAGACTTTTTCTTTAGTAGGGACACTGGCAGTAGAAAAGCAAAAGGTCTGAATCCTTTCTTCTCCTGATAGGTTGATCACCTGAGTTAACTCTAACCTCAGAGGTTGGTGTTGAGTTAGACAAGCTCCAGAGCCTGAGAAAAAGTTCAGAGCAGAAGGTTGCCAGCAACAATAAGAAAACTTTATTCAGGTTATCTGAGGAGTGAAATACATTTTACCACAAAACTAATTTCTACCATTATGAGCTCATCACAGAACTTCTTTGTCGATGAAAGGCCAAAGCCTGGTATGTACACAGATAATTTATAGCAATCTCTGAACCACAGGAATGATATGGGCTTAAATGTAAGATGTCCTGGGTGCCAACAATTCCAATATAATAAAAAGGTATTATAAATGTCATGAAATGTCATTCTTGGCATAAATCTATACCGAAGGTATTTAAAATATCTTTTTTTTCTATATTCTGTCTCCAATATCCATATCAACAACATTGGCATTCAAAAATGTTAACTTTTATACAGTGATTAGAATGTGTTTACAACACTTCATATCTCTATAATATTTACAATGGTCCTATAGTGTAGATAAAATTATTATCCCCACATCCCAGATGGGAATGTGAGGCTAAAGAAAAAGGCTTGCTAGGGACATCTGGCCCACCATAGCACACTGGCTCCATATTCATGTTATGTTTCAAAACTGTGTTCTGTGTGTATGGAGGAGGCTATCTCCAATGATGTATTTAAGTCTTTTACTCCAAGTCTCAAGTCTCTACCTTCATGTCAAGTCTCAAGTCTTTGCAAGATACTTTCAGGTCAAGTTTCAAGTCAAGTCTCAAGTTTGGGAGCCAGTTTCTAAAGTGGGGAATAGGAGCCTTCTTACTTCCCATTACTGAAGCTTCAAAAGATTTAGATGGAAAGATCTTTCCCTGAGCTCTGGGATCAACTCTTGCCTTCTGCTGTTAGGAAAGGTTTCAGAAAGCTCCTTTGATATACAGCAAGGACAGGCTGCCAAGAAGTCCTCAAGCCTGTTGTCTAACACATTTGCTGCTCTGCTCTAAGAAATGTCCCAGGTTTTGGCTTTGAGACAGATTGTTACGTGACGGTAGGCAAAAAGAGATGGAAGCATTATTCAACATTGTAAGATTTTCAGATGAATGTTTTATGTTACTGAACCATGGGCAGAAAGTCAGTCACTAAAAATGTACAAGTTGAGTCTAGTCAGTGTGTCATTTATTGCCAAGTCTAGTTCAAGTTGAGTCACTGAAGTGACTTGAATCTGACTTGAGTCTGAGTCAATTGGCTTGAGCCCACATCACTGTCTATTTCTCTTGTCAAAGATGAATGCCTAAGTGTAATATCAAGGCACTACCACATCTTAAGCAAGTAGCCAAATATGAGCTCAGAATCTGCAAATGCCAGGTGTGGTAGGAAAAGAAAACTGACCTCTGCTTCCATTAAAAGACAATTACTGTGATACGCTTGCTAGTTCTTTAATTCCCACAAAAGATGACAAGTCCACAGGCTTGTTAACACATTATATTCAAACGAGGGGAGGGAAGTGACACCAATTCCCAACTATCTCAAATGGAAACAGAGCTTGCCCGAGGCTCAAGAACAACAGTGGTTCAATCCTGTCTTACAGCAAAGAGCTTTTTGGGTAGTCTGGAGCTGTCAGATATTTCATCACAGAGAGGGGATCTTGTAGAACCATACCACCAGCAAGATGTTACAGGCAAGAAAAGTTGCATATGTGTTATTTATATCACAAGATGATACACCCAGCCACACTGAGATGGGAGTGTAGTGCTCCAGAGTGCTGAGCTTTTTGCTTTAGCACCCTCGACCCTAGCCATTTCTTGGAAACCAACCTGTAATTTATTGCATTCCTGAAAGCTTCCAGAATGGGTAAGTGAGGGATGCAGGGTGTGTTCAATTTGAGACAAGCATTTACCTTTAAAGCTATCATATGACTGAATCAGCATGGAACCTCTGCTTTTTTAAAAATCCCATTTTTTTTTTTTTGCCAAAGTTTGATAATTTGAAATCCCACTACCACCACCACCATCCCCTGGAGAACTTCTACAGATGCCAGATCTTCAGACTTCAGACTTTTTTTTCTTATCAGGACCTCCAGGGGCGAAGTAGCATATCAGAACTTGAGTCATGGAGAAATGTTGGGGAATATAAGAGGTAACAGAGTTTCTGATGAGCAGAGTAATTCATATTCATAAGCAGGTGAATAGTAACCAGTCCCATACCAATACCACTTTATTTCTTCTAGCAGAGAGATAAAGTAAGCTTAGTCTTCTATGTGAAAACATATGAAGCAGCTATCTTAACTATTTCAAAATATCTCATAGTGAAAGGCTCTGTAACCCATGCTCTTCAAACATGTAGTAAAGAGAGAGAACTGCAGGATACAAAATGGAGGATGAACAAACTCAAACATACTTCAGACTAACTGATGCAGGAAGAGAAAAGACCAACAAACAAGAAATGGCATGAATACATTGTAGGCCTAAACTGTTACAGACATGCAGACTAGCAACTACTGAATATAGCTACACTATCCTTGCTACTTCTAATAAGGAAGGATACTTTCTTCATGGCTTAAGAGCATTTGCTGTTTGCTACAGCCTTAATTCTAGCATAACGCACTAAGTATGATCAACCCCTTCTGCAGTCCTTCTAGATTCCATCCACTACCCCAAGAGGCAGGACCCCAGGAGTCTTGAGGTCTGAACATCAGAAAACCCCAAACCTCCTACCTTTCTCATACTAAAAATGGCAAGGTAAGGGAATATAGGATTGCCATACGATCCTGTGGGAGATTAAATATATGAAAGAGCAGATGACATAAACGGTCACCACATGTGGTGAACACTGTATGGGAATGCACTTGAACATAGTTGATTTGCGTTATTGTAGCCCAACTTCAAAAGTATATGTAAAAGTATATGGAAACAGGGTGGCTATGTTTAATGCATGTCAAGTGTATACCATATAGCAGGGGTAGGAAGCAAGTTCAGTTGCGGTTCCATTGCCCCCACAGAATTTTCAAGGGAAGGCACATATTTCTCCCATTTCCCCTGCTGCTATTAATTTTGCTGCTGCTGCTGCTGCTGCTGTCAATGCCACAGCCCAAAATGCAGATGTGGCCATTGCTGCCACAGTAATACATAATGCAACCACAAGAAATATCATCTTTTAAGATCTCTGCCTCTCTAACCCTCTTGAAACAACCTGATGTAGTGATAGTGTTGGTCTAGCATTCCAGGAAACAAAGGTCTGTATCCCTTCTCAGTCATGGAAACCCACCAAGTGACCTTGGGCAAGTCACATACCTTAGCCTAAAAGGAAGGCAGTAATAAACCTCCTCTGAATAACTCATGCCAAGAATGACTTTTGAGGAGTTTACTACATGTAAGGTTCAACTAGAAGGCAAATAACAAGTAATGCAAACCTATAACAACCACAGAAATCCCAGGAATTATTTTAGGAAATGCAATGCGTGGTTAGAATGCACCTTGCTTCCCAAAACAACTATTTTCTCTGAAATGTTACCTTGTCGGGAATCCTGTAGCAGGAGCCTCAGCTTTGGTGACTGACAAACCAAGGAAGGAGCAGATAAAAAGAGTTCAAGGGTTCTAGAGTAAACACATTAATGGGATATACCCATGTGTTAACTCACTGTTCCACAACTGACTCAATGGGTCTACTTTACCTGGGACTAACAATAGGATTCATGCCAAAGTGTACAGGAAGGCCATTTCTGCACTACACTATTATAACACTATTATTCCACTTTCAACATCCTATGGAATCCTGGGGTTTGCAGTTTAGGGAGGGGCATTTAGAATTCTCAGCCAGAAAGCTGTTTGGCTTCAGTGAACTACAAACCCCAGAATTCCACAGGATACTGTAAGTGGAATAATAGCACTATAACTACGTAGTGCAGAAAAGGCCATAGTTCATGGGTAATTACCTACTCTTGCAATATGGATTCCACAGGATCTATGTAGGAGCTCAAATGTGACAACAAGACATCCCTCAAATGCCATCATTATGAATTGATCCAAAGAAAAGTTAATTATTGCCATCTTCCTGACATACGGAAGTGGCTCTGATTCCATTTGTCCGTTGATATTTGACAGTGCATTTTCTTGGACGTGCAATGTGATATTTCTGGAGTATTGTTCTGTTGTGAGAATGACTAGTTGTTTGTGTGCTGCAGAAGGTAGTAAAAAACATCTCACTGGGAATCTAAGCTCTGGTTGAGAAGTAACTATACTACATGTAGCCAGCTGCTAAAATGTACCACTGAAAATAAAGACCTAAATCAGTGGTGAACAAAATGCAGCTCTCCTGATATTTTTGAACTGCAATTTCTGGCAGTACTACCCAGCATAGTCAGTGTAAAGAATGCTGGGAGTTAGAGTGAAGCAACATCTGGAGAACTAGAGTTTCCTACTCAGCGTCCAAATCCTAGTATTAGTCCCAACGAGCATAGACCTATTCAGTCCATGGGAATTTGGTATGTCAACACATACATAAGTTTCATTCATTCAATAGGTGTTGAATATCTTCAAGTTGTTTCTGACTTATGGTGACCTTAAGGCAGTGGTTCTCAACCTGTGGGTCCCCAGATGTTTTTGGACTTCAGCTCCCAGAAGCCCTGAGCATTGACCATAGTGGCTAGGGCTTCTGGGGGCTGAAGTCTAAAAACATCTGGGGACCCACAGGTTGAGAACCACTGCCTTAAGGTGAAACTATCACAAGGTTTTCTGGGGCCCTTTCCACAGCTTACCTGCTTCTGGCGTGGACGCGCGGGGATCACACAATCAGCCTCTTCCGAGAGGCACTCACATCCCCTCTGCGCCTGCTCTGCAGCAGCTGCCTGCTGGCCGGCTTGCAGCATGGGAACTCCACCTCTTCCTTCTGCAGTGCAACTGGATACTTTCCCAGGCTGCACTGGGGGGAGGAAGTGCGAGATCTGCATCTCCGGAGGCTCTGCACAGATGGTAAGTGCATGTGGGGCCCTGGAGCAATGCGCGATCGCACATCATTTTCAGCAAGAAGCCGAAAATGATATATTGTGCAATCGGTGCCTGCTGGCCCCAGCAGCGTTGCGCAATTGCAAGGATGTCATGTGGAACAGTCCTCGCAATCACGTGATGCTCTGGAGGCCCTTTCACATGACAAATAGTATGCAAAAAGGGCCTGGGTCTTGGAGTATATGATGCACCCAAGGTCACCCAGTGGGTTTCCATGGCTGAGTGGGGAACTGAATCCTGGTCTTCAGGATTGTACTCCAGAGCTGAAACCATTACATTACAGTGGCTCTCAATAGATCTACTCTACTTGAATATAGAGAAAAGTGGTTAGACATGAGACCGGCGGCCTGTTATCATTCTTACTCCTGAGTATATCCAGTGTTGTTGCTAAGCAAGAGTTAGCCCATTGCCCAGTAAGGTAGTAAATCAATAGTTAATTCAGATGAAAAAGGGGTTTTGCTTCAAATCATTTTCAAATTAAAGTAGTTCTTAATGCCAAAACTGCTATACGCTTCCGTTATCAAGAACTTGGGAAGGTGGAAATACAGTCAACAAATTGGATTAAGGGAGTGCAGTCCTTGCCAGCGAAGCTGTGGTTGATACAAAAAAATCAAAGCAGCAGACTAGAAATTGCTGAAGTGATAGTAATAAGAGTTCTTCAAGGAATCCAGGAAGAGTACACTTAAAGAGGAATTAAGCACTCCAGGAAGTTGGCAGATGCATGTGCATTTTTAAGAGGAAAAACAGACCCTCAAGGACAGGTAGAAGTAGAGCTGGGAACACAATTTTTGGACTATAATTCCATGCTGGATGGGGTGTTCTGGGAGTTGCAGTCAAAAAACAGTAAGGTTTCCAAGCTCTGAGTAGAAGGCTTGAAAATCATGGATCTGATAATTTTCTTTAATATTCCCAATGTTATGTTACTTTGAGGAATTGTTGGGAATGTATTTGCATTTGCATTCAAAAGGCTCTTTTGAATTGTGGACCATCATTCTTTCACTGCATTCTTCAGGGAGAAACATCATTCACATTTATGAAATTACTAGCAAATGATTTCCTAAAATCAGTAAATGTGGTTTGTTTCAAGTACTGTGAGGCAGGAAAAGGGATCATCCATACTATAAAATTGTAATTCTATTATTTCACTTTAACTGCCATGGTTCCATTCTGTGGATTCCTGGGATTGCACGTTTAGGGAGGGATATTTAGAATTCTGAGCCAGTGAAGATTCTAGTCCCTCACTAAACTATAAATCCCAGGATTCTATATGATAGAACCAAGGCAGTTAAATTGGAATAATAGCACTACAATTGTGCAGTGGGCCCACATTCTCCAATCTTGTCAGATAAGAAAGGATGTCTAATATCTGTGTGTTACATTGCAAGAGAGAAAGTTAAATAAAATGTATATTCAAACTGTAAATCTCCATATAAAGTGAAAGCATCCTTAGTGGGATTTGGGTTTGGAGAGTTTTAGTTTCTTGACACTGCATATTGTCATCCCCCCCAAATCTGTTGTAAGGCTTACTATTTTCCCTATTCTGCTCTGTTATCAATTTGTAGAGAAGGATTTCTGTCTGTTGCAACCTTTATAAGTAGAGAGAAAATTACAGAACACATTCCTTTTGGGAATGGTGTTTTTATGACCCTGACTAATCAGGAAATGGCAACTCAGCATGGTATTTTATTTTATATTTTAATGGCCATTATTTTTTATAGTTATTGTTTTTATATTATTTGTAATAGTTGTTGTGTGCCTTCAAGTCATTTCTGGTTTATGGCGACCCTAAGGTGAGCCTATCATGGGCTTTTCTTGGCAGAATTTGCCTTCCTCTTGAGACTTAAAGAGATTGACTTGCCCAAGGTCACCCAGCAGGTTTCCATGACAGAGCAGGGATTCAAACTCTGCTTTCCCACTGTCCTAGTCCAACATTATTAAGTATGAAAATCTTTCCATTCCAGAAGAAATGTGCAATGATGATGATGATGATGTTGATGATGACTGATATACAAACAAGCACTTCTTTTTAACTATAGCTTTAAGATAGGCTATGATAGTTTCCTGACTCTATTTATTCATTCACATCTGGCTAGTGTAATGAAAATGTCTCAGCAGCTGTAGCTCTTAAAACAGAAAATGCACACATATCAAGCTTCATCAGACTCTCCAAACATTCATTTGATAATATGACTTATCAAAATAATCATTTTTAAACAGCAATCCCTGCTGTGATCCTGCCCAGGCAATTTTCCCACTATTAGGAGCTGAAGGAGAAACGTACTGATAAAAATCTACTCTTACTCATTAAGTAAGTGCCAGAAGATATATACATGTGTGTGTGTCTGTGTGTGTGTGTGCAGTGTGTTACACAACATGAACTTTTGATAAGCCAGCACGTCTGTCTGCAAGCCCATGTGTATGAGAGTTAAAATCGACAAACCCAAAATAAGAAAATTGGAGTTACTATATGAGACTGCGTGCTGAATATCCCTTCTGATGGCAGCCTAGAATTATTTCCTGACTTGGCAATGAAACAGCATTTTCATTCCCAGTCTCCTCCCAATGTATAAAAAATCAAGACAAAAACATTGTTCTGCTACTAACCCAGTCCTCAGAAGTACTGCACTTTTAGGATTTTTTTTGTAACCTATACTGTTCTTATATTCTGCTTTAGATCCATTTTGTAACAGACCTGTTTGCATTTTCCTGTTTGCACCCATATAAGGTGGGAGGGGATGTCTTTCTCTAGCTGCAGCAGCTGCTTTTTCACTCTTGGCCTGGGCCATTCCAGAGAGAAAATGGCACCTGTCATGTGCAGTATAATTTTTACAAGGTGGACGACATTTTCACAGTATACACCATAACAGCACAACATCTGGGATACTCTGGGAGAATTCATCGTTCTCCTAGTGGAACCACTGAAATGAAACCAGCTCTGTCGCTGCCAATGAAACTGGAAAAGTCAGTAAAACAAGTCAAAGAAAGAGAAAGAAGAAGATGTATTTGAATAATAATGCTGAATTATTGAATGAATGAATGGATGAATGCGATTTTTGATATGAAAGCTGTATTGGAAAAGCCCATGGAAGCTTATGTCATAACAAAATTCATTCATTTTTCAAGTTCCACAAGGGCTTTTGGTACTTTTGCTATAATATTGTTCAGGAGCTTCAGCTGCAGGCATGCAGTGTGGAAAAAGATGGTAACATGCTGATAGGTAATGGAGAGAAGGCAGAACTGCTTGATATCTGCTTTGTCTCCATCTTCTTCCAAAAGTTCAACCCATTAAAAATAGAATATATGACACAATGAGGGACTGCAAATCAAGATAGGCAAAGAAATGATATGGAAATATATAGCTGCTTTTCAGGTCACCAGGGTCCCATGAAATTAATTTGAGAGTATTGAAAGATGTAATCTCACATTGTCTGTCAGTAATCTTATTCTTGTTGTAGAAGTTTATTATTATTATTATTATTATTAAACTCAAGGCAGTCTGCAACCATTAAAGCAAGCAGAGTTAACTTATTGTTTTTAAACAGAAGTCTAGATTAATTGTGTTTTAACTTCTATATTAAGAGCTATTAGTTGTATTGTGTTTTTAGGGTTGTATGCTGCTTTGAATCCACATTGGGGAAAAGACAGCATATAAATTGACTAAAATAAAATACATATTATTGCAGGCAAATTGGAAAAGTATGAGGTAAACAATGCCACTCTTTGATAAATTTGTGCTGTTTGACAGCCTGGTTGATGAACTGGACACAAAAAGTACTCCTCATACTGAAGAAAAGTGACAAGTAAGAAACCACAATTTTCCATAATATTGGACTCAGTATTGTTCAAGAAACTTATTGTTGTTATCAATACTGTTATCAAGTAACAGTAGTGTTCAAGTAACAGGGATAGTTATTAATTTTGCATATGATGCCAACTTGGAGGGTTACCTAGTACCTCAGAGAACAAAATCAGGATTCAAGACAGTCTCACTGAGTGAAGCTAACAAAATTAATTAATTAAAAATTAATTTCAAGAGGAATTAATATGAGGTTTTAAACTTAGGCAGGAAAAATCAGATGCACATATATATATAAGATGGGTGACATCTGGCTTGATAGCAGAACAAATGGAAAGCATACAGGGATCTTAGTAAACCATATGAGTGAAGTGAAATATGAGTGAAGACTGTAGTGTGGTAACCAAGAGAAAAAGAAGAGTGGAAAAGGGAACCTAATACTGTTCCAGGCTTTGGTGTCCAGATCAAAGGAAGTACTCTACTCTACTTCAGTCAGGTCTCATTTAGGGTACTGTGTCCAGTTCTGGGCACTAAAGTTTGAGAAGAATATCAAAAAGCTAGAATTTGGAAGAGGAACCAATTTTTTAAAGGGTCTGAAAACCTAGCTCTATAAGGAACAATTGAGGAAACTGATTATGTTTAGTCTGGAGAACAGAGGATTGACAGATGATACGATAGTCAAGCCATCTTCAGCTATGTGAAGCATTGGTACATGGAAGTTGGAGCAAAGTTGTTTTCTGTGGCTTCCAAAGATAGGACCTGAAACAATGGTTTCAAAATTAAAAGACAGAGGATTCTGACTAAACACAAGGAAGAACTTCTCAATTCTAGCAACTATTTATCAGTAATATAGCCACTCCACAGCTGGAGGTTTTTCATCACTGATTGACTGACCGTCTGCCAAGGATGCTTTAGCTGTTTGTTCCTGCATTGACAGAGGGTTGGACTAGATGCCCCCAGAGTACCTTCCAACAGTACAGTTTGATGATTCTATGATTTGTATTCCCTCCCACATCCAACCAGGCATGAAATCCCTTTCACCACTGCGAATTGATGTTGAATGGTGGTAGCAAGGACAACAAATGAAAGGAATATTCAAACCCACCGTTTGCTATGACATTTTTTTCCTATTCTTTTCCTCCATTATGTGTTCAGTGTAATTCAGCAGAAAGCATGATGGCATCATTCTTTGAAATGCATAAGATGTCACAGAGTATAGGACAAAGAAGAATTCTACATTACTAGATATTGTTATAATGGTTTTAATCTTCTTCCTTAATGTATAACAGCATTGCCATTGATGAATTAGATATAACATTTATTAACACTTCATCGTAATTATGATTGCAGACTGCTGCTGTTAATATAACTGAAATGGAAAACAAAGAGCATTTCCATTTTCACAAGTAACACTATGAATGCCAGTTGAATTTCAGAGATTTATACACTGAATGAAAGAACTACATAGACCAGCATGTACATTTGAATTAAAATTGGTCCACCTTCCGCTTCCTAGAGATATAGTTATTTTATAAAATTGTTCAGTCTTAATTTTTAAAAATCCTGGAAGCTGTGGTTGAGTTAAAGTACGTAAACATTTGGAAAGGCCCTTCTATGTAACACACCTTGGAGTAGTACTCTCTTTTTTCTTAGTTTTAGTTTTGATTTGCTTTAGAGTATAGTTTACAAGGGCTTGTAGCTCTTCTATGTATTGTTTTTGTTCTGGAGTCCCACCCGGGATTTTTTCTTATCCAAGTATTGCGTACACAATACTATGATGTCACAACGACATGGCCACTAAGATTTGACTTTCTGGAACAGCCTTTTTCAGATATTACTTATCACTTTATTTTCTTCAACATGGGAACATGGAAGTACTTTTTTTCAAAGCAGAACCTTTGTCATTGATATTTCCTAACACGGAAAGGCATACCTACAAAGAAGGGTTTCATCTTCATAAATAGGATTTCTACACAGTTCTTGACTTTTCCAGGCTCTTTCTCACTTGGAGAGCTCCAACATAAACAGGAACCACTCTTCTTCAGAGTTGTAGCTTTCCACGTGAGGAAAGCAACGATGGAGAGGATAATGCTCCTGCTTCTCGAAGAAAGCATGGTAACACCCGAACAGAACTAAGATCACTAACAGGGAACAAATCAGTGCTTTGTCCTCAGTCAAAACTGGTGAATTAAGAGAGAACCATGTTAAGTTGACAAGACAGAGATCATCAGCCTGATGGTTTCAGCAATGAAATTCTCCTCCTATTCATTTTTGACTACTCTTGAGGTAGTTCTGCCTAATCACCCAAAGTTCCCTGCCTTGTCATTTCAGCTCATCTATATTCCTCTTCATTAGGATTTCAAAGGGAGAAGGAATGTTTGTGTTATAAGTATAACCCAGATTGCTTTAACACCCTTTAGAAGTGATGTTTATGTGTTCTATGCATCAGTTGCAAGAAGGCTGTGTGTTCAACAAATATTGACGATTAGAAATATTGAGTAGATATCAAAGATTCTCATCTCACCATATGGAACCAATTAATCTCTTCAGCCTTTCAGACAGTTTTTTTTTAAAAAAATCTGAAATATTTCTAAATTCCTTTTCTTTCCACAGCTTTACTGTTGAACTTTTAAAGCTAGAAATAGCAGTTCTCCCGAGGTTTTAAAAGTAGTTCGTATTTGATTTTAATGATTGGCCCATCTGGCATTTTCCCCCCAAGAATCTTACTGAATCTGTCCTACATTGCTGTTCTCAGCTTTCTGTATGATTTAATATTAGCCTCTTCTTAATATACTTGATGATCATGATGCTTATGGCAATCGGCTTTCAATGGCAGTGGCATGAAATCAGTCCAGTGCACCAGGAGATGCATCAGATAGCAGAAAACAGGAGAAATAAAGAACTGCCTTAATCTAAACTGGTATTGTGTTGGGCCTGAAATCAGGGACCGTGCAAGACAGGCATGGGAAGTGGGGTAGGCCTATGGCCAATTTTCTGCCATATAGACTGCCAGGCATGCCAAAAACAAGCAAGCAAGCAAACTCAAATGGAAGTTGATGGCAGCCCACTGCTGGTTTTGAAAAGGTGGCTGTGATGCACACATTTCCTTCCAGGTTGGCCCCTGCAGTTCCTAACCTCTAGAAACCTGTCACTCTCAACCTGCCCTTCCATTTCCCTTATTAAATCTTCACTTGGATTTGGGGCTGTAGACCTTCAGGTGACCTCACTGTCAACTAGTGTGTGTGTTAGCTTTATGTTCTTTGTAGCAAGCGTGCCTCACTTGTCCTTCAGGAAAAATAATGCTGTCCAGAGTCAGGTTTGCAAAATAATCAACAGGGTAACTTTATTTAATAACAGATGGAATTAATGCTTTAAAGTTTCACTTCTTTGGACGTTTCCACACTACACACTTATAGTGCTATTATTTTCCTTTCAACATCCTGTGGAATCCTGGGGTTTGGATTTAGGGAGGGGCCTTTAGAATTCTCCACCAGAGAGCTCTTTGGCCTCAGTAAACTACAAACCCCAGAATTCCACAGGATGTTGAAAGTGGAATAATAGCACTATAACAATGTAGGGCAGAAAGTCCCTTAGATTTAGACAATGGCACTCTTCCAATGAAGTTATGTCAGATGTTTTCCTAAATCCATTCAACCATCCAATGATCAGTAATTCCCCTCAGACAATTGATTCTTCCACTAGTCTAACTGACACTAAATGTTTGTCGCTAACTATCAGAAGTTTTTTTTTTTAAAAAAAGGCTAAAACCCTTTTTAAAAAGAATTTACTGCCCCACAGGAGCCCGTCCCTTCCCTCACAAAGTTCTATGTGCTGCCGTTGGCTGGAAATTGGTATTCGCTCCACCTCTTTTTTTCTAGGAGCTCTTAAGACAACATTCTATCCAATTATCTTCCTCCTTGAGTTACAGTTATCACACTGGCATTTCTAGATGTTAAGCCGTGAATTGTCACTCTTGGGGACTTCCAGGAGAGGAAAATCACCCTTTTGGGGTCAGAGTCAGAAAAAGGGCAGCCTGAGGAGCCTGAAGATCTGCCGTAACAGCTTTGGCCGGGATGGGGTGGGGTGTCTCACACAGACCCAGGGGCACATTTTGCCCATCTCTGATGTTTTAAAGAGACGACAGCTCCTGGCAATCAAAATGTGAATGTTGCCAAGTTTTCAGACTTATTTTTAGGTCTGTTGCTTGGTGGGCCAATAATAGTGATGCAGGCTACCTTGTTTAATATTACTGAAATGGCTAGGACCTGATCAAAGTAAAAATAGTAGAACACTTATACAACATGAAGTAGCAGTGTTAGACAGACACAAACACACACTTCTATGTTCAGCATTAATCTTGCCTGCCTATAAAACTTAGAGCACTCAGACACACAGAGAAAACATTTGTGTTTTCAGAAAAGCCCAAACCATTACTGTGGCTTTGCAGAGGAAGAAAAAGCTACAGAGGCAGCAAAACTAGTCATCTACTTCACCAGCTGTTTTCACTGCCTGCCTGGAGTTTGTGTGTGGCCAGAAGTCACAAATTGATGACAAGAAGGCACCATTGTAGCAAAAAGATAAAACCCTGACTTCATTGTATTGGCAGCTAGGGAGAAAGGGATGGGTGAGCTCATCTGAGGTTGTAGGGAAACTCCTCTGGGAAGCCGGAGTCAACCACCCACTGAACTGGCAAGAGCACTGGGACACCAAGTGGACACTTGCCAGCTAGTGGTGCTTCTCAAACCATTCTTGGAAGCCCTAAGAGGTACTTATTGACTCAATTTATTTTATACCCCACTTTCTCCTGGAATGGGACTCAAAGCAGTTTACAATGATTTAAAACAAATAAATGCAGCTTCTTTTGCCAATCCCACAGCCCTAAAAATAGCAGGAAGAGCTGAGAGAAGCTCATAATAATTTCCTCCTACGTCCGTCCCAAGAGCTCTGTAATTGGAAATAAAAAGCCTGGCTAAAGTCAATCTGCAGTTGGAACTTAGCACTATCAGTCACTAAATTAGACACTATCCTTTCTTCCCTCTTTGGCTTTTTGCTTTGACACAGAAATTGCCAGTGACAGGTTTTTGTTTTTGTTTTTCTAAATCCAATTGTGCTTCAACTGTTCTCCAAAGCAGGGCCGAAGCTTCAAGAGTAGCTTGTTTCCCCTTGGAACATTTTAAATTGGACATTCTTCAATTCCAAGGAGGCCAAAATGCCCCCAAAGCAGTTTATTTTAATCTAATACTCTGGCATCTCTGAAACAGGTGCTCATCCCTTGTTTTTCCCACCCATGCTATCCTAGTTTTCACACACATAACACAACTACATTGGTTCATTCCAAAGGGAAGTAGTTACTGCTGTACAATTGTAGGCATGTTAAAGACAAAACCCCTTCTGAGCAAATCTTGCCAAGAAAACGCTGGGAGAGGTTTGTCTTAGGGTCACCATAAAATCAAAAATGATTTTCAGGCACACAACAAAGTCATGAAAAGGTATAGCTATTTAACAATTCCGGCTTCTTGATACAGTATGAGCAGATATAGCAGTATGTAAAAAAAATATGAAAAGCTGCATGAAGCCAGATTTTAAAAAAAGAAAAGAAAAAGAAAACCTTATTCTTCTCAGTGTCCTATATTGTTGCTTGAATCACTATCTTCCAAAAATGTTGGCTTCACATTTGTTTTTCATTGTCATGATGTTATCATTCTACTGCCATTGGGCATAATTATGTGAAGTAAGCTGAACAGAGAACCAGCTTAAAAATCAGAGCTGCACAATGCATCTGTGCATTGACTTATTAAACAGAAGCTCTCGCTCACTTGCTGTAATTCTTCAAAAGCAATATATTCAAAATTCCTCTCAGAAAAGCATTTTGTTCTCCATGTACAGCAGCACAAGTGGGCAGAGCTTGAATTAATCATTTACAGAAGTGCATATATTTATTTTATATAAATAAAATAACTTGTTCTGCTTTCATCTGCGATTTATTTTCTGATATAACCATTGAGCTCAGAAAAGCTACCTGTCAGAACTGCAACAACAAACAACAAACACCTATGTAGCTTCTTTAGTTTAAAATTACTGAATACAGGTCATCTGAATGCAGACAGGAAAGCACATAGGTTCATAGGGAACATTCCAGCCAAATTGCAACAGTTGGGTTGTATAAGAGAAGTGCTTGAGGAACAGAATTCCTTACGTAAGTAGTTCAGTTGCTCATATCTAAAGCTATTTATTTTCTAACTATAAGAATAAAACATAGCATTTATATTGTGCATTTCAAGCATTCAGAATGTGTCATATGCATTGCCTAGGTAACACTTGCAACAACCCTGTTAAGTAGAATGCAGTGGAACAATTTCATCTCCATCTTACAATTGCAGAGGAAAAACTGAGACACAAGGCCACCACTTAATTTCAATGCTGAATGAAGGTTGTCTCACACTTTCCCACAACTATGCGACTTGAATGCTAACATGAAGATGGTTGCAGCAAATTCCTTCTATAATGAAGGCAGGGTGTCTTTCTACTGATTATTATTAATGCTGAAAGCAAAGTGGCATCACCACTTGTATAAAACTAGTGAAACAAGTGCTTTAGATAAAGCCTGACCTTTGTTTCACCTCTCTGTATCTTTCTTTGGACTATGTATTCAAGACTTTTGCTTTCTTCTAACCTACATTTCCTTATACTTCTTACTTATGTTGCAGGAGCCCAGAGAACACAGAGACCACAGAGCAAGAGAAAGAGTAATTTATTACGCGCTGGCTTTTGGCTGGATGTCTCCAAAAGACCAAAAGCCCTGAATTCAAGTTTCACAGCTCTTTTATAGACAAAGTTCACAGCATACACAAAGATCACAGGCAAAGATCACAGGCATGTCTCGGTCCGCCCCTCCGGGGTCACAAATACCACGTGCTGTTACTAGCTAATTACCCCCGCACTCAGACCCCGGAAAGTGCTTATCTACAATCTGCAATTACCGCAGCCAATAAACAAACAACACCCTGGCTACGTGATCAACATCCTAGCTACATGATACATTGGCTCTCATGACCTTTTTACCTTTCTTAAATCATTCTCCTCTGACCTAAGCCTCTAAGCTTCTACTTTATTTCTACTTTATCATTTCTAATTCATACCTATATCACTTACACCTCCTTCTTCAAGAAGTTAGTTTCTTTGTTCTTTTTGTCTGTAAAGGGAACATCAACGGGGATCCAAATCTAATAATGGCTGCTAGCTTACTGCTACACATGAAATCCAGCTTTTCGGGGCTCTTCTAACCAGTGGCATATCTAGGTTCAACAGCATCTAGAGCAAGCGTGAAAGTTGCGCCCCTAGGTGCTGCTTCTCCCACTGCTCTGGGCCAAGGAAGACCCTGGTGAGAGCAGTGGTGGTGGGCCAGGCCCAAGAGGAAGGGCTGCTGCTGCTGCTACCACACTGGGCAGAGTGAGAATGACCACGGTTGGAACAGTGACAGCATTGGCCGGCCAAGCCCAGGTAGAAGGGAGTTGGCTTTTTTGCACACACACCCAGCATTGGCGCCCAGGACATGCACCTCACTTGCCCCACCCTAGATATGCCTCTCCTTTTAACTAATTATAGGTCAATTACTTCTGTCTATCTCCTTTCCTGTCCTAAGATGGATTTCCTGATGCAATCAACATTACATTTTATTTTTAAAATATAGCATTCAGAATAATTACTCCCATTTTTCCCACAAGCTCATATTGCAATAGCCCAGCTCCACTCTGCCTAATGGAGATACCAAGTATTCCTACAATTAAGAAATCTGCAGTAGGCTAATATTGAGATGTCTGTCTATCATTTATCAAGACATGTTTTTCTTCCACTCTCAAGAAAGATTTATCCTTTGGGAAAATGCCAGGGGATGGCTCACCTCTCTCCAGTGCCACTTTCAGAGAGGTGGCCACAGTAGTTATCTGTAACATTAAAATAATCAAAGACTAACAGATTTATTATGGTTTAAATCATGCACTGTACTTTTTTATCAGATGCATGAACTGTTCTCTATAGTTGGCAGGTATAGTCTCCCTGATTTAAAGAAACAGATGCCACTTAATTTGTTAAGTACATTGGGATCTTCTGAGCTGCATTGTAGCATAGAGGTGACCATGATCTCTCTGAGGCTATATTGACAGAACATAAGTTCTAGCAGGTTCTAGTAGGTTCTCGGTGGCTGCTCTCACCTTGTGGAACGCTCTTCCAGAGGAGGCTAGGTGGGCCTCTTCCCTGCTCTCCTTTGCTGACAGGTGAAAACATTTCTTTTTAAACAGGCTTTCATGTAAGCCGGGGAGCTTCATTGAGTAACTTGTTTTTAATGGAATATCATTTTAGGTTTTTATGATTTTATATGTTTTTCATGTTTTTAAACTATTTTTAAAGGTTCTGCTGTTTTAATTTTGTTGATGGAAGCTGCCTTGGGTCTCATGCCAGGAGAAAGGCGGCATACAACTATTATATATCAAGCTAGCTAACTTCAAGTATGGCCCAAAAGGCTGATTTTCTGTCTGCCATTTGACATCCAGCCTAGCTGAACACAGCGAAGTTATCACTAGAAGGCTGCCCTCCAGGCCACAGCAGACATGAACACAGTGATAGTGTCAAACAGCTGCAGTCCGCATTGATGAAGGCCATTACCTGTGCCGATGAAACCAAAGATTTTCAAGATATTGGAATCTATATCCCGTCTACCATGGTTTGCATTCAAATTAAATAGCAGAAGAATTTCTGTGGGTGTCTGTGTGTAAAATCCAATGGTTATTGTGCATCTAGATGATGTTTGCTTGAAATGAAATGTTAATGAACTTAGAGTACATAACTGTTTCATATACGCCCTATGTTTTGTAAGACATCTTGACATTTTCCTCACTTGGCTAAACAGAGATGCCAAAGGTGGTGGAGAAATTAAGTCTATGAGTAGATGTATGTGATCCTAAATGTTGTCCATTTCTGAAGATGCATTTTGACACTTCTAGCTTTATCAGAGACAGATTTTTGAAAATGATGTTGCACTAGATTGGAGAGAGTACATTCTGTGGCAAGTAATTAATGGGGAGAATCCTCTGTTAGATTTTTATTTTTGTATCCACAGTACAAAAGCATAACATGCCTTTAATAAATGTTTTCTTTAACAGATGTTCTGAGTAACACAATAGTTTGCTTAAATATCCTTTGTCATTAGGCAAATAGCACTGGTATAGAGATCATCCATGAACAATTCTGATTAGCATATCAAACACACATATTCTTTTCAAATATGTTATAAATAACTCTACCCCAAACAACTTATTAGTTACACATTAGCTTTATTTTAATTTGTGCTGCATTTTTTTTAAACAACAGCAAGGGAAACAGGAACGTTGGAATATTTCACAGACAGGTGGGGGAATGAAACTACAAATACTGAACTATATTGTATGAATCAGAAGAGAATGGGTATAATATCATGAGGCAATATGTTCTTATCTTATTATGGAAAACTTAGAGAACACAAAAGTAAAAAATCAGGATAAGAAGTATATGTTTCTCTTAAACAAAATCAAACCAGCAACAGAAAAACCCTGACTCTACACATACAAAAAAGTCTATTGCCATCTGGTGACCAAAGGGTATAATGATACTATCCACCAATCCATACCACATACAGCAAGACTGATCTCTATGTTGAAGAAAAGTACCAGACACATTGCCTGAGTTGCTCATCTGAGTGTGTTTCCACATCTACATTGTAATATGCATTGAGATCCAACTGTACAACTTTCTCTTTCAGAATCGCTAATGTAATCTCTGTTTCTGGAGCTGTATTATGAAGTTAGTATTTTAAGTTTCCTTGGTACATTAGGGTTCCTGACCTTATGACAGCTACATATTTGCTTAAAACTTGATATGTACAGATTTCATTTTTTCTGTCTCAGAGATAAACACCTTAATGAGCTACAGTACTCCTTTCAAATAGGATGCTAGAGTCATAGGCCTTCTCAATCTTATTAAGAAAAAGACCTCTTGTCTGCTTCTTATTTATCTTCATAATGGGCCTGCCAATGGTCAAATTCACAAGACTTCTCTCCCCTGGCATAATGCTATGACTTTAATCCTATGCCAGCATTGCTAAGAAATGACACTTTTTCCAACTGCAGCACTGTATCAAGTACAGAGTTCGAAATAAAGGAAAAAGAGAGATATCCTCAAACAAGAAGCTCTGTAAGCAGGTAGGTTGCATGGATGGAAGGCAGAAAGTTGGACCCTGAATTGACCCAAAGGATGTCACTTGAATGCAGCAGAAAAGCTATCTCTAGAGCTTTAGTTGAGCTTTCTGAGTCCAATTTCAAGTCTGGTCAATGGAATTTAGCCCATCAGTGGTGCATAACAGTAGGATGGCATATTAACAAAAATAGAAATATGACAGAATTACACTTCTAGCTATGAATAGGAATGAGTGAGGACTTTGTTTCATTTTTTAAAAAATTAAGAGGTATCTAGCTCCAGAAGTGAAAAAGACAGCTATCTTGCATAATTAGAAAACTAAGTGAGCACAGTTACAAGTTGATGCCCATTTTGTGAATCTTTCCTTGGAATGAATTAATTTTTTTTAGATGATTATCAGCTCTGACCTGCATGGGAAGGAGGAGGAAGAGCAGTTCCAGATGGAAGGCTCCTTATGCTAGCAAGTGGAAGATCCTATGCAGGTATGCAGACTTTTTCTCCATAATGGATATTCTGCAGTAGGAAAAAAATACATGATGAAGCACTGGGAAAACACGGAAGAGTAACAAGTGGAGAATAACAAGATTGGAAGCACCCATGAATTTCAATGAACGAGGCAGTGTGATGATGTACTAAAGATTCTCCTGAAACCATTAAAAGTTGTCCTATATCATGCTGCTCAAACAACTTTTCATTGTCAATGCACATTCAGTTCTCTCTACTGGTGCTTTCGCTGGATGAAGCTGCCTTAAATTTCTTTCAGTTCTTTCTTATCCAGAGAGAAGCGTCCTTTTTTCCATCTACCTTCAGCTTTTTGTTTGTCCAGCAATCAAATCACCCTGAGGGCATGGATAGGAAGCACTGCTGGCCACTAATGCCCTCACTTTCAATTGACCAAGATGGATCCCACCAGCATGAGAGGAGAAGAAGAAAGAAACAGTGTTTCCTGGCTGCAGAAAAAAGACTGGGAAATCCTGTCTCCCACTTCAAAAAATTATCAGTGGAAGGAGTGACTGTATCACTGATATATCAGGAAGAAAACTTTACCCCACTCTACACAGACTGACTGAAAATGAAGTGGCAAATTGGAGGAATTTGGCTGAGTTCCACTACTTATATAACTTTGTTTTTAAAATATTTGCAGCATGTTTATCACTATAAAAATAAACTGACAATGCAATCCCTCTCCTAAAGCACCTTACTAATACTGAGTGGTTTACAGTTTATAGGAGGAGGGAAGCATTGATCTGGAAAAGCCAATTATACTTATTGAATTAACAAAATTATACATATTGAAGGAGTGTATAATCTCTCTGTTTAGAGACTCTCCAGTGTTTATCTATGTGCTTTGCATTGATTCATTTTAGGTATTCTCATCACCAAATGCTCATTACAGCAAGGAAAAACAAACCAGAAAACTGTGGAAAGGCTCTGGGTTCACATCAGAGCTTCTACTTTTTATTTCAGTGAAGCAAAGAATGAGCTCAAAATAAACAGATTCATTAAATGTTGTGACATTTGCGCTTGAATGCAGAGGTGAAGTTGTCTCAGGCTACAAAGCTGTCTTTTAGCCCATTCTTTAAATTGAGATGTACATCTTTATAATGGAAGAAGTAACACACAAATGGTCCTATCAAGGACTTAGTTATTTGCTTATGGTTGTATCCATGCCTCCCTTCCCATGCGTAGGACATATTGCATCAGTAAAACAAAGAGAGAAGTACTTGCTGTTCCCTTCAAAAGTTGATTTTTGGGGAAACTTACAGAACAGGACAGAAGGCTACTTGGTGGAAGCCAGGAGAGTCCCACTGCATAGTATCCCACTGGTGAAAGAGATACATCAATAAGGGGAGATGGAACAGGATTTTCTGCCTTGTGACACCCTGGGCCTTCCATTCCTACATAGGGCTGTTACTCTACTTCCAACATCCTATGGAATTCTGGGATTTGTAGTTTCCTGAGGCCAAAGAGCTCTCTGACTGAGAATTCTAAATGCCCCTCCCTAAACTGCAAACCCCAGGATTCCATAGGATGTTGAAAGTGGAATAGTAGCACTATAAGAGTATGGGGTGGAAAGGTCCACTGTAAATGGAGTGTCCTTCTCTTAGAGGTCCAGCTGGCACCAACATAGGTTTCTTTTTAGGTGCCAAGGGAAAACATGTTTTTTTGTTGCATGATATAGCCTTTTCCTCTGTTTTAATTTGGTGATATGTTTAGTATTATTTTCTCCTATTTAAACTATTTTATTTCAAAAAGACCCTGGAATTGTTTTAAATCATTGTTCTAATTGTATGCAACCTTCTGGTCTCACAATAGAATAAGGGATACAAATATTTAAATAAATTAATTAAATTAATTAAAGTATGAAATTTAACTCAAGTGGTAGTAAATCTCAGCAATTTCACTGTCCTCAGCCAGAAATATCTGAAGTGATGTACACTTTTTAAAAATGTAACTCTGATCTTAGGACAAGAATTGTACAAGACAAAAAGCAGGATTGAACCTAATGAAGTGGAGTGAACCTTGGCAATGTCTGAACTGAGAGACACTTGGAAGGAAAAAAAAAGGTATTTAAGAAATGTACAGCTACTTTTAAAATACATTTTAAAAAAAGAAATCATTAACATGGTTCACAAAGCAATGAAGAAATTTGTACAACAACGCAGGCAGAAATAAGAATACAACAGAAGTTCAGAATATAAACAATAATAAATATTAACATACTAGTGCTTTATAATGATGGTAACACTATAAAATCATTTGTGAGCCATAATTGTGATCTAATAGACATTAGATTGGATGCAATCCTATGATTGGAGAGGCTTAGGATAGATTGTATTGTCTTCTTAAAGGAGAGTTCACCTTTTGAGGAGGAGCTTTTTTCTTCTAAGCCCATTGGAAGCCCCCCTTGCAAGTGCAGACACCACACCAATCCTTATTTATCATATATTTATTACCAAAGTACTTAGATTCCCACCTTCTATCTGTAGATCTCAGGTTGGCATACAATAAAACAACGTGATCAATTCACAACAATTTAATCAGTAAAGTAAAAGATGTTTTAGAAAGCTGAAAATAGGTCAAAGAAATTAAAGAAGTTAAAATAGATTAAGACCACTTAAAATTTAAAGCCAGACACATGCAAGAGTATGTGCAACCAGTTAAGCCACAAAGACTTTTGTAACCGTCCATGTACAAAATGAGAACACTGTAGGCACCAACTGGACCTCTAAGGGGAGGGGATTCCATAACTAGTGTGCCACAGCAAAGAAGGCCCAATTCTTAGCTGACTAAGGCCCTTTCCGTAATTCACCTTCTCTTGGCACTGGGGACCGGGGATTATGCAAGCAGCCTCTGCCAAGAGGCTTTCACATCCCCGCTGCTTCAGCTCCTCACAAGCAGGCAGCATGAGAGCCCCTCCTCTTCCTTCCACAGCACAGCCTGGGAGTTTCCTAGGCTGCGCTGGGGCAGGAAGCGCGACCACTGAGGCTCCGGAGGCTCCGCATGCATGGCAAGTGCATGTGGGGCCCTGGAGCAATGCACAATCACGCACCATTTTCAGCTGAAAACTGAAAATGAAAAAATGCGTGATCAGCACCTGCCCTACCCTGGAGCGTTGTGCGATTGTGCGTGTGTCATGCAGATCACTCCTCACAATTGCATGACGCTCCAGGCACCCTTTCGCATGGCAAATGCCATGCGAAAAGGGCCTAAAATTGGTGCTCTAAGCTGCGACAGGGCAAGAAGGGAACATGTTGTGGATGTGTCAGTAGCATAGCAGAAGATATGGACCTGCAGGATCCCAAACCTCTTTTTCTGATGCACTCCCCAACTGACACAAAAACAATGGCATCCCTGAAGTTGACACAATTTGTCTCCAGTTGGAACCATGAGGATAACCTTCAAAATTTCACAGAGGAAAACCAGGACACATATAGCCATGCAACATCAGAGTGTGGTCAAGATTGCAAAAGTTATCAATGAGAAAAAACAGATAAGCTAAGAGAGGCTGGAGCAGTTGCTTTTGCTCGAGACTACCTGGAAGGACAAGATTCTGCCCTCTCCTCCCCTTCCTGCTGAGTTCATGGGAGTGCAGACTACTTATGCACTCTGAACTCAATTTGCAATAACCAAAGGAATCTGAGGACAAAGGGGGAACGTGGGAGGAGGAGAGAGAAACTGGGACATTTTAAAAGCATTGAAAAAGTGAGATGAGAGAGGATTAATTGGGATTGTCCCAAATTGGGAGAGTTGGAGAAAATGAAGGAAAGAAATATAGGGGACAGGAAATAAACTCTCTCTCACCGTATCAGTGTGAGTTTATACCATAAGAAAAGATATGTCTTGGCTTCTCCCCGTTCAGCTTTTGTACTATTCTATCCATCACATTTAGAGTAGACATTTTGATTTGCCCCATCCAAATATATAATCAGTATCTGTTCCAGAACCTTAACTCTCTTAAGAGCCCATTGGCTAATCTGTAAAAAACAAACAAACAAATAAAAAGTTTTAGCTGCATTTTAGGCACTCAATAAAGTCCATTAAACTCTTTGGAATTTGAGGGAAAGAATTAGAATACCCACTGGTATCATGGTGAGAATAATTCAGTGCCTCTAGGAATAAATCTTTGAAACTGTGTGCTCTGCAATTTTTATCCATTCCTCTGCACTCATGACAGAAAAGTCTTGTATTTAGATGGCTTTCCTATTCCATTTGACTCATGCTCTCTGTGTCAAATTTGAATTGACTTTCTGTATTGACTGCTTTAAAAAGAAAAGGAAGAAGAACTAACAAAATCCAGGCTGTTGCACCATCATCAAAGCAGAGAGCTGAATGAGAATGTTATTAGCAAGGTAGCCAGTCTTTACCACTCACAGAATCAAATGTGTCCTTTGATACCTACCAATAATAAGCATTCTCCAATAGCAGCACTCACAAGAGCTGCAGACCTTTTACATACGAGGAAAAGTGGATTATTTGAAATATAGCATCACGTCATTGTAGCAGGGTACAGGAAACCACATTAATTTTAGAAATCAGAGGGAATCCCCAAACACTGACAGCTTTTCCTCAGAGAATATTGACTGGTTTTAAAATCTCTCTTACTCTTTCCAGGAAGAGTTATATGATATCCATATCCTGAGATGAGTTCTCTCATTGTAGTGCAGCTTTAGAGAGCCAGTATTGTATAGCTGTCTGGATGTTGGACTAGGACTCTGGAAGACTAGTGTTTCAAGACTCATTTTGCTATGGAAACCTATTAAGTGATCTTGAGTAAGTCACACTCTGCCAGCCTCAGAGGAAGGCAAAGGCAAATCCCCTCTTAACAAATCTTGCCAAGAAAAACCCATTATATGTTTGCCTTAGGGTCTCTATAAGTCAGAAGGCACAAACAACAAGTGCAGTGATGAATACATGTGGTCCTCCAGGTGCTTTTGGCCTACCTCTGCCATTAGGCTCAGCCACCATAAGCAATGGTGAAAGACTATGGGAGCTGCAATCCAGAAACATCTGAAGGATGGCAGGTGCTGACTCTGCTATAGTCTATGCTACACTCCTTCCTTGTGCTATGTTTTATGTGGTTTTCACAATTCGATAAGCCTTATTCTTGCCATCACTGTTCCAAATATTTCATGAAATCATAGATCTGAAGAAGACTTGTATGCCACGTGGGTCAACCCTCCACTAATGGCTGCCCAGTCTCTTGAAGATCCCCATTGCCTTAAAGGTATTTAATCCCACTGTTGATTAATTTTACCATCAAGAAGTTTTTCCTAAATTCTCCTGATTTTCTGAATCAAAAAAGCTTTCTTGTAACTCTAGGACAGCAGAAAACTAACTCTTGACTTTCTTTTATGGGACAGTCTTTCAAGTCTACTATTATATTTCCTCTCAGCCTTCTGTTTGTGAAATTAAACATACCCAGTTCTTTTGACTTTTCCGTACTCCTGTCTTTGTATTCCTCCACTGTGGAAAGGTATTTAAGTTTCAAATACTATTTAAAAGTAAGATGTCTCCTTAAAACATATGGGATATTTTTCTACCCATGAATAGATCTCCCTTCACACCATCGATGTAATGCAATGGACTAGAACAGAAGAAAGCAGAGATTCAAATTCCCTACTCAGCAGAAGCAACGTATAAGCAACAATCAAGCTCCAACTGCCTGAATGGAGAGCACTGTCACCAAAGCAGAACTTATGCTAATCAGTTTTTTTGTTGAGGGCAAGGAGAACTAAATTCACTCTCTCTGCTGTTAGTGCCATCTCCACTTTTCCAACAGATTTTGACAGAAGTGGCTCTGTAAGGTGAATCTGGAAAGAAATTTTGCATGTGATTCTCTTTGAATGTGTGACCATGTCCACTGTGGGATATGTACCCAGATACCTTGCTCCTGGAGGTGCATTGTCCCTAGCAGGGCTGAGTTGATTTTGCATATACAGTACAATATGCAGTTTGTCCAAAGAGACCTATTCTTCTCATATACTTTGTTGTGAGTAGCAAATAACAAACAACAATTGGTTAATCTTGTAAATCACATCACATCTGGTTTGCAAATTTATTCACCATGGAACAAAATCTCCACTTGTCAAGACATTTGAGGTCTCAGAGGGATGGTGGATGATGGGAGCTACACAGAAACCCGATAGCACTTCCCTCCAGCACTGAGCTCTGGCAAAAAGACAGTTCACCAGAGTCAAGTGTTTAAAAATCACCATACAGCAGAGTTTACTCATACAGCTTGAAGCATCCCAGCAGAATGTTAACCATTAGCAGCAAATACCTTGAAGCTAGGAAAAATACTCCCACGCAAATTTTATCTTCCAACAGGAGGCCTTTACTCTTGAATTACAATATATACAGTATATACAACTCTCCAACGGAGTTTTCAACATTCAAAAGCATGCAGAACATAGCCTCTAGCCGCCCTCCAGACAACAAGAGGGCTTAGAGGGCTAGAACACCCCCCCCCTTATATACAGCCATTGCTGATACATCTCTAGCAGCCCTTGCTAGAGGTATGATCATAGAATCACAGAAATGTAGAGTTGGAAGAGACCACACGGGCCATCTAGTCCAACCCCCTGCCATGATGCAACCTTCCTGCCCTGGTTACACAACCTAATGACTCATGCAGATGTTACATGGGATTGCATCATCCCAGGTGCAAAACTTTAATTTACATCATGTAGATTTTATTTGGACTTAGGTTCTGTCCAACCTTTCCTCACATGAGGATCTCATATCCAGTCTCTAAAACTGAGTATTTAGAAGAATATTATGTATTTTCCTATATGTTATTTGCAACAGTCCCTGTTTTATTCCTGCTCAATGCACAGACAGAATTTAAAGGTGGTAACTGTAAGTACTTAATACACTAAAAGGAACACAAAGTGTACTAACATAGAGTTAATACATAGATGATCAGAAGGTGCTGTGTTACTTAAGAGGAAAGAGAGTAATACACTCCTCCAAATACAGAGAGACAAGTTACAGCATTAGTTACTAGAAGTAGTTTGGAAACAAAAGCCATGTTTCCTTTACTTAATTTGGGTGCATATTGAACATCTTAAGGACTAGGAGAAGGAAATTAATAACAAGAAGCTTTCCATTAAAAAAGAAAAGAAGAAGAAAATGTGAAATGCAACAGACACAGGACAATGCAGAACAAACTCTGGTTCATTTAAAAATAATGAAGGTTCCTGTATAATAAGATTTTGGAGAAAAGGCCACATTTATGTTCATGGAAGTAATAAAATGACAAACTATTTTACAGTCATACATTTATTTAGCTGTACAGTAAAATAACAGCGCTTCTATGCATGTTAAACAGGGAATGCTCCTTACTTACCTGAGAGATTTATTTCCAGCTTTGTTATATTTTTGTTATTTTCCTAAGCACATGCAGAACGTTAGACATAACACTATAAAATATAATGAAAATATATGGATGCTGAAACTTTACACTGGGCCAAATCCACAGGCAAAAGAGTGAGGAGCAAATTTCATAAGAAATATGTCTATCTCACTCTGACCCTACAATACCTTTGTTAAACCATGTTTAGGATCTGTTTTATGTTCAGCAGTCCTTCCAAGGCTTCTTACTTGATGAGAATAGAAATGTTTACTTAAAGAAGAGAGAGAGGGAGAGAGAGAGAAATAATTGATTGGAACTGTGTTGGGGCAGAGATTGTTTTAACACTTCCCTTCACTATTTCCTAAATTAGAATGCCCTCTGAAGCTGGTCTCTTCTGCAGAGGATACTTGTGTGATGCTCGCCCTTGATCTTGAGTATCATTCCCAGAGTGTGTTGTTGTTATTGTTGTTGTGTGCCTTCAAGTCATGTCCAACTTATGGCAACCTTAAGAGGAACATATCGTTTCTTTTCAAGATTTCTTCAGAAGGGCTTTGCCTTTGCCTTTTTCTGAAGCTGAGAGAATGTGACTTGCCCAAGTCACCCAGAGGGTTTCCATGGCTGAGCAGAGATGAACCTCACTCTCTAGAGTTGTAGTCCAACACTCGGATCATTATACTATACTGTTTCTTACCCAGGCTGCATATTCATTCTATTTCCCACTATAAGCCACCTGCATTCTGACATCCTGGGGAAGAATCAACAGGAGAAAACTCCTGCAAGATGGGAAGCTGAGTGGCTCTGATATCAATGGCCAACAAGGGTTGCTGGGTTATAATGGATTCCAGTGCATCTCTTGCACCTCCATGCATGCGTACAGCAAAATTAAGACCTGGACCCTTTTACACATCATATGGCCTTATAAGACATTCATTCAGTTTTAGATTGATGTTAAACTGAGATTGAACTGAGTGACATCTTGTTCATACTCTATATTTTCTGTGTTAAAGGATGAAAATGCAATTGTTTCTGTTCCCTGAAGGAATGCTATGTGCCAGTGGAGTGTACTCCCACTTTCCCTGCAGTCCTTGTGACCTCTCCATCTGCTCTGCAAAGTTGTTTACTCTATAGAGCAAATTCTGAAGGTTTACAGATCTACAGGAGAGTAAGAAAGGATCTACAGGAGAGTAAGAAAGGAGGGGGAAAATCCATTTAAGCAACACTCATAACAGTCTTTAGTGTTGACTTTGGGATTTCTCATAACCATTTGGAAGATTTAACATTTTAGGAGCAACTAGTTTATCAAATGCGTAACATAGTTCTCAAAGTATCTGATATGAGGACCAACAATTTTTTTCCCCAGTTTGCCAGGGACCAGCATCATATTTGTGTCCATTATCTACAATTGTTTCATTTTTTTCTGGAAACATGCCAGAGACTGACAGCTGATGGCTTGTGGACTGGCACCAGGCCAGGGGCTACCACTTTGAGTTGCATTGATTTAAAATGAGCTAAATTGACATAACTGAGCTAATTTCAACAAATGGAAGCGAATTACAAATTCTTGTTTAGTGGCAAGTGTTGTGTAATTCTGTTTACATTTTTAGAATACAGTGATAATATTCTAACTGTGGGTAACATTTGGGTCATTTTATGAACATAATAGTTTATAGTTCAGATTCTAGGCACAGTCATTCTGAATGGCACATTTCAAAAGAAAAACAAGACATTAAAATTAAATTGAGTGGTAAAGGTCGAATTAGGAAATGTGGAATGCCATATCCCCCTGTCATAACCATTGAAGAGCTTACCTGTTGGAAATGTGATCAAAAAGAAGGAACTTTTTACCATATGTGGTAGACCTACAAGAAATCCAAGAAGTTCTGAGTGATGCTATATAGATTGATGGAAGACATCTTAGAGGTAAAGATTCAACTCCAACCTGAACCTTTTTAATTGGGTCTGACTGATGGACAGAGTGATAAGAAGTTGGGAAGAATCTTTCACTACATGATCACGGTGGCAAGAGTGCTTGAATGCACAGAAATGGAAAAGCGTGGCGATACCTTCACATGATGACTGACTGTTGAAGATGCTGGATTTGGCAGAAATGGATAAATTTTTAATTAAGAAATGCTCTTTGGTTTAAATTTAACCAGAGATCCTTCCTTAATTAAACTGTTTGTATATCTAAGAGACTATGTGGGGGGGGGGAGTAAATTATTGGTTTTGAAGATTAAGCTTATAGTTATTAAATACTAGGCAGCAGTGTGATAATGACAGACACACCAGAAGAAGCATATTTTGTAGATTATCTTAGAACTAAAAGCTGAAGAGTTGGTTATTTGTATATATTTTTGGCCCTTTTTTAGTTTTGTTGGTAGTTTAAGTTAGTATTAGGTTAGATATTAGAGCAGTGGTGGGAGGAGGTTAAAAACAGTGCCCAGGGCAAGGGGGCAGGCGACTGGCAGGGTGGCATGACCAGTGAGCAGAAGTGGGTGGGGTGAGTGGGGGCTGGTGAGAGAGGGGCAAGTGGAGGTGGTTGGGGTGAGTGGCAGGCAGAAGTGAGTGGGGCAAGAGGTGGAAGTGGGTGGGGCAAACAGCAGAAATAGGCGTGGTGAACAGCAGAAGTGCCAGTGTGAGTGGGGACTGGCAGGGGGTGAGAGGAAGGGGGCAGGGTGAACGGTGGCAGGGGGGCAAGCAGGGAGATTCCTCTCTTTTGTGCCTCTCCAATATTGGTGCCTAGGTCAGGTGCCCCAGTTGCCCAGCCTAGATGCACTTCTGCGATATACTGTTCATCTTTGTAATCCCCTGTATGTTGTTTTATATACGAAATACATGTTAATAATATCTTTTAAGAAACTAACTCTTTGAAGAACTCAAATATAACTGGGAGTTTGTCCATGTGCAGCTGCTTTTGAACATTCTTAGTCTATCAGATCTGATATTTGGGCACCCTTCAAATTTAGGGATTGTGGGAATTGCTTAACAGATTTATTTATTTATTTCATCAAAGAAATAAATTTCATGTGAGACAAGTCTTAAAGCTAACAACAAAACAATGATTGGCAAGAAAATAATTATAGTGTACCAACACTGTAACTGCTTGAAATTGTTATTTGGAGTATCCTATTGTAGTTCTGGAAGCATCAGAAAAGACAACAGAAACGATGACAGCTATTGTAAGGGGAAGACAATTGGAAAGCATGTAACTGACAACTGAACTTGAACAACTTATACTGTTCTGCTTGTACAAAACTAATGCATGCAGTTTATTACAAATTCAAGTATGAAATGCCAAAGGGAGACAGTAATTAACCCCAAATGAAATCTGTGCCATACTGAACCAGCAAATAAATGTGTGTTTTTGAAGAAGTAATATATTGGCAGAAGCACAGTTTGAAAGGGTATAGTACTTCAAACACACAAAGCCCACAACAGTTACAGACTGAGAAATCAAACCCAATGGAGTGGGCATCTGGAAATATTCCCTTTTGGTGAGCTTCCTTGGATGCTGCCATGACCTGGTCATTTTTCCCCCCTATATAAGCACATGTGATAAAAGAAATTAGTTCCCATTGGTCAGTTACATGCTTCTTAACACCTGTGAGACTGAAAGGTACAACATGGGCAAAACCTTTACAATTCAAAGAGTACTGGTGGGGTTTTAGCTAAAAATATTACAATAGTCTCTATAAAATCTAAATGCGCTATTCTTCGAACCTCTATGAATAGCCAACAATGCGCAATGGAGTGCAGAAATTGTTAGGTTTAAGCAGAATACAGTGCAGACTCTGAAAATTTTAACATGTATTTATACACTGAAATCTTGTTGATTATACCCTGACTGCTCTGTGTCCAACTGTACTTGAATTTTCCCTTTGGTTGGTTGGTACAAATTTTGTGAGAATAACCAGGAGCAGGCAGAGGATTTGCTACCACACAGGGAGTGAAGCCACTTTTGAGTTTATTTCCACTCTTTCTGCAGACGCTCCACACTGAACAAGATCTCCCATATTCCAGCTTGTCATTTTATATATGGAGGGTTTTGAAAAAGAAATCACCCGTCCCAATGAAGAAAAAAATGAAAAGCTAATATTTTGGGCTAGATTCCTGGGTAATGTTTTCTATATTTGGAGAGGTAATGAAGTAGATCTCAGATACTTTCACAACACAATTCTATCAATATAAATATAACATTTTATTTTCATTTTAGCAACACAGTGGTGGTATTAGTATTAGTATTATTAGTATTATTTGGATATAACTGTTAAAAATGAGGCCATTTCATTACTTTCCATATATGGAAAACCCACTGATGCCAACACCTATCTCAGATTTGACAGCTCACAGAGCAATGAGACACAACCTCCCATAGCCAGTTCCCCAGGTTAAAACAAAACAATTCAACAAGTAAGAATTAAAACAGGAATCCTACATATTGTCCAAACAGCTTATTGAAAGAGGATATCCACAGTATGGCATAGCCCAGGGATTTGTTAAGGCAGCTTGCAGATCCTGCTTAGAATTGTTACAAAAAAACAGCACAGACCACAGACCAACCACTGCTCTGTTATATTCAATCACATTACAAAAAATACACAGGGGGTTCATGAAAAAACATTGGTTTATAACAGAAAATATCCCAGGATGTCAGGGAAAGCCACAGATCTCTTTCAAAAGAACAAGATCAGAGACATTGTGGTGAATACTACTTTCAGGGAGTCTGAACAAACCCCAAAAATACTGTAATGTATACAGCTAGTTTCACAAGACACCACCCCTGTGGTCACTGTATATATTGCAAATCCAAATCCAAAATGACTGAACTTATGTGAATCATAATGATCAACAAGGATGTATCTTGACCCAGCTGAGCACTTGTAGTAGCAGTTTTGTAATATATGCTAGTTAGTGCAAATGTAAAAAAATGTAGGTAGAGAAGACATCAAGACCCCTAAAAATGAATAGCAGAACATTTGTCTAATTGAAGAAATAGAAGAATGGGTGCTCCTCTGGTCAATCATTTTGAGGAACTGCAACAGTTTCCATCAGATTTCAGGTTCTTTGTGCTGGAAAAGATGATGATGATGAAAAAGTTTAGATGAGAAAGGAAGCGGAACAGTTTTTTTAACTCTGAATTATCTGATGCCAGGAGGTTTCAATGAAGATCTGTTCTCCTTTCTACAAAGTAAGGCCACTCCACTCTACACAGGGAAAAAAAAGGTAACTTTTCAGCCACATTGCATCAGATGCCCTTGAAAGTGGTTACACCACATTCTTAAAGCTCTCTCCTTATTTCTGACCATCTCTCAAAATGTATAAATAATAAAAAGAAATGTAGATTGTCTTCTTTTATTGCTTATCAGTCCAGCTAATGCAGACAGTGTATCTGAGACCCCAAAAAATTTCTGCCGTTGATTTGATTAATGGTATAGATGTAATGTAATACTATATGAGCACATTTTACTATGGTAATTTATAAGCATAATATTTTTACATTATATATTATCCTTTTGTAATGTATTTTAAGTTAATATATGCATTTGTGTTTATTTTTAATGTAGCCCCTGAAGAAGGCCAATTAGTTTATGTACAAGCTGAAATGTGTTGAGCTTTAAAAAAAAAATAATTAGACAATCAATAAGCATGAGGAGAACAGTATTCTTTTTCTGCTAAAAGAGATTATGGGACACCAGAATATTACCTTCAAAACAACAAAATGTGACCACATTAACATATTCATGTCGACTCAGCAGTTAAACTGACTGAGTTCAATAGGATTTATTTCCAGCTAGTTAAATGTACAGAACACCAGCGGCAAAAGATTTGAATCCTATTGGTAATCCCAAGCAGTGTATATTCACTGATTTGTTGAATAGTGAGTTAACACATATAGTCAGCCCTCCACATTTGTGGGTTTCACTTTTGCAGATTTGATTATTCATAGATTATTCACTGCCACCTCTGCTGCCTCCCTACACCGTTTTTAATAGGGACTGTAAACCTCATGGGACTAAGAACCTGCAAACAAGGCTTGTAAGTCCCTATTAAAAATGGTGTGTGGCAGCAATGGAGGTGGCTGCAACCCCTCCAGCCACCCAGTTTTGCTTTGTAAAGGAACCCTGATGCCTCAAAGGAATCCATGGTGGGTTAAATATAATGATCATATTTTTTTTGTGTGTTAAATGTGGTTTGGGAGGACCTAGAGTTATTCATGGTCCTTTCATTTCCACGGGGGTCCTGTGCCCCAACCCTAGTGAATGTGGAGGGATGACTTAGCTAAATCCCTGCTGTAGTTGAGAACACCAATAGGATTCAGGCCTAAGTCTAGTAATATCATCAACTGTGCCTGAATGAAGCTGCATTAATAACCATAGGCTTAGTTCAAATGATGATCCTATGCTGCAAAAATGACCAAAAATATACCAATACTTCAAACTAAAACAGAAACATTACAAAAATGACTATCTATAGATCCCTCAGATCTAGGGGCTCAAAAATGAAATGACTAAAGCTACTCTTATACCCTCTTTGCCGGGATTTAGCCTTGTGACACTCAGACTGATTTTTGAATAGGCATGTATGAGACTGTGCTGGAAGACTCTTAAATCTACTCGCAAGAAACACAGCTGAAAGATTCAAGCCAACTGTGATTAAGAGTTTAGGGACAGAAATCAACCAAGTGTGAAAAAATGTTGTGGCTAAATGTCAAAAGATCTTAGCCTATTCCTAATGTACCAGCCGAATAGCAAGTGATAAAACATAGGATGTATAATTAGCTCACATACGCGGGCTTCATTAACCATGTGGTAAAGATAAAGCATTTTGGTTTTAAAGGCTAGAGATACTGGTGTCAGCCAAGTAGTCTAGGGAACCACATGCGCTTGGTAAATTATCATTTTAAAATGGGTCAAACTAAAGATGTATTAATGTGCATATATATCGGCAATATTTCATTTAATAAGATAGCAGTCTTAAGAAAATGAAATTCTTTGCTATATTTGTGTGGTTGTTTTGCAGACAGTGATTGGGTTAATAGTCACACATCAGCCAGTTTTGTGGGGAGGAGTTCCTTGTGCAATATGAAATCTTATTTATTTTCAATAATGAGCACTCTTGCTGAGTTCCACAGACCTTCAAACATGAGAGATCATATTAGGAAAGTATAAATTTCCTCTGTTCCATCTCCTGCCGTGCTGTGCAACCTGCCAGATATTCTTTGTCAAAAGGCTTTTCAGAAATAACTTAAATCTGGAAAAGATTTATCTTGACTGTAGCTGTCATCTAGGAAATACCATTTGGAATATCTGAGCAAATAAGGCACATTGTTATTGGCATTATGCTAACACTGTAAAGTCCTAATCAAGACTAAAATCTGTAACCACTGACTCTTGTCTGAAGGGAGTTCTTTTCAATGTACTTAATGAATACATTTTAAATAGGCATTAACCTTTCTAAAGCATAAAGTTGAAGCAAAAAAATTGGACTTTATATCTATATCTATATCTATTTATATATATAAATATTTTTAAAAAAATCTATTTAAAAAAATAATCTACCTTGAAATTTATGTTCACCTGTCTGTATCTTATAACTATATTGTAAGAGAAAAACAGAAATACCCTCTTTTTTGTCACACCATCCAAGCAGAATCCAAGCATCCATTAGAATACCATCTGAAGATTCTAAGTCGATGTTGTTTTCTCTTTATTGTCTTGCCTGAATGAATTCATTTCTCCTACACTTCCAATCTGTCTCTTCTCCCCCTTTAGCATTTGTCACAGGAGTGAATTATTAAAACTTTTCTGTCTTCCTACTTTTTCTTCTCCTCTCCAAAATACATTCTTTTTCAACTATTTTCAGTATTATCTGTTGCAACAGGACATTCAGAACTCTATACCTACCACTCCGTGAGCCTGTAAATGGGAAAGCAAGCCTATTACTAGGAGGGTGAGTCCTTCAAAATGCAAATACTGGAAAAGGTTGGAATAATGCTATGCATCACTGCAATTCAGCAAGCACTGGGGACATTAATATTCTGCTTCTTTACACCTTGGAAAAATTCAAATGCAGTCAGAAAACAATACCTCTTTTGCATGATAGAAACATTAAAATAGAATAAGGAAGTCTGTAGCCTGGTGGGAGAATAGACTTCTTATCTCATTCTTGTAATTAGCAGAACAGACGCTGTCAAGCACTGTTCCACATACTAACAGTAAGCAAAGTGTGGAAGAGTTATCTTTTTAGACTATAGTTTCAAGAATCCCCCAGTAGCCATGCTGGCCGTAAGAGGACCCTAGAAGCTGGAAGATCATCGAAGTAAGTAGGAGGGTAAATGTATCTGTATTAGCAGTTGGCTTTAATTTTCCATTAAAGATGGGATCAGTCGTGCAACCAATTGCACAGAACCATATTGTTTAAAAGGAACCATTACAGTTCAAGAGCCAGAATGGTCTCCCAGGTGCAGCATCAGTGTATGGAGAGATTTCCATTTAACACATTAACACCCTGTTTTGTTCTTTACCACCTTGGCATGCCTGAAAATCACATCCATGTCAGCACATGATGGGAAATGGAAGTCTGGAATACTTTGGATAAATCCACTCGGCCCTTCATGGAAATTCTGTATGTTGCATTTTACTTAACTTCTGGATCTCAAGCAGCTGGCAGGATGCAGAAACAAGAGGGCTGAAATAGAATGTGAAGGTCCTTCACATTCACTTAAAGATCTGAAAATGGCAGGGAAGTGAGAGAGAAAGGGCTCCACAACTGAACCCTGTGTTGATCTCATATTCACCTACCTTTTCTACTGATCCTGTATGACAAATTATACACACCTGCCCCTAGTGTAAATATGGGTGTGTAGGATTGGTGGTATGTGTATTGAGGTAATGGTGCAATTTCATAGTAACTTTGGCAAGGTTAACTTTTCTTAACAGGATTTCTCATGAATAAACAGATTTAATGGTGATTTCCAGATAGTGTTTCTCTGTTACAATATAATCAATAAAGAGACTGTCAACATATAGAGATAAAGTTATTTATTTTTATACAAGTTTTCATGGACTAGATCAGGAATGGGAAAAATATTCAAAAATATTTTAAAAAATGATTGAAAAACTTGTTTCTTGAGTGTTGCGAAACTGTTATTAGAAGAATCCTGATTATAATCTTCACAGTTCAGGACTAATTCTATGGAAAATTCACACAGATTTATTTTTCAGAGAAAATAGCATTTACTGCCCAAAAGACATCATTTTCTGCACAAAATTACAGTTTTCTGTGCAAAACAACCACGTGCAAATGCTAAGCAGAATAAGTCCTGAACTATAAATAATCATCAAAAACTGCACAAGTTTCAAACACTCTTAACATTGAGAAGAAAATTGATAAAATTATTCATTGCTCCTTTCAGAAAGAAAATTAGTGAAGAATTATATTCCTAGAGTGAATTAGAATGTACCTGATAAATACATGAGTCTTTAAAACTGCACAAGGTTCTTTATAACTTTAGGATAAAGACTTCACCAAAATGCACAAACTAGGATCAGCTTAGCTTCCTGTGATGTATCAGCTTTTCTAACTGAAGCTTTCAATACTGCATGTGCCTCCAGTCTGATAAATAAAACTCTGGAAGAAAAAAAGACGAATAGACCCGTAAATTCCCAGGCACAAATTGTTTTTATCAATAAATCATGGGCGAAAGTTATGAACATTAATTTAGTGAGTAGTCGTTGTATCTATATAAAAGTTGAAGGCTGGAAGCTTGTAATAAATCTGCAGGCACACATGGGATCAGGTGGAATGTTAAGAGGCCACATAAGAAGACAAGCCAGTGTTGCATTTCAAACACAAGAACATATGGTGGGTGAAGATAATCATGTTAACAAGCAAATTTGTGCACATTTAGTCAATGCACAAGTTAGTCAATGCACAATGTCACATTGTGCATCATCAACACAGTTCGTTGGAAGACAGTGGCAGCATTGTTCAAGCCACTTATGCCCACTTCATGCTTGCTATTACTTGTGATTGAGGTTGCCAAGTAAAGCAGAAGCAAAATAGGAGTAGAAGGACCTCTTCTTCATTTTCAGGCTGAAGCACAGTGGCTAGACTTCCTGTTGTATAACACAATGTCTTGTCTAACAACATTTTTGAAGCGATGAAAGAGATCAGAAATGGATACTTAATTAGTTAATCAATAAATTAAAATCCCACCTTTTTCCCAAATGAGACTCGAATGATGAATTAAAACAAGGTGAGGTACTTAAAATCTAATAGTAAATAAGTTAAAAGGCAAATAAACTATACTTTAAAACAATATAAAATCATTAGAAACATGACAATGACAATAAAAATGCAGTGTGCATACACATGCACGTTAAAAATCTCACTGCATAGCCATTTAGTGGCCAAATGCCATTTCAAATCAAATGGTCTTTCTCTGCTAGCAGAGAATTATTAGGTAATGTGATTCTACAAGAATCATGAGGATCTGTTGCCTATTGCTTCTGATATAAAAATTAGTAGCAGTGTGAAATGAGAAGTCCCACCCTGACTGTATCTACCTTGAATGGATGTGTTTGAAGAGGGGATTTGCTGACTGTTTTGGAGGAAGGCCAAGGATCCAAAACAATCAATGGTGATTCAAAGGATCATATTCATAGCTGCCTAATACAGGAAGCACATTGTAAATCACAGCATCTAGAGGGCTGCACATCCTCACCCTGGTTGCATGTGAATTGCAGGAGTATTGATTCCCTTATCTAAAATTTAAGATTCTTGTGCAAGAATTCTCCCATCCATTTTTTTCCTAAGGTGAAATTTTACTGAAACCTGGAAAGTTTGCTCAGACAACATTTATACATTTTTAGGACCAGTAAAGGTTTTTGTAAAAAGGGGTTTCATTTCACAGGGGTTTCACACAATTTTTGGCTCTAGTGGTTTGGAGTGTAAAAGATCAAATGATTCCTCAGAAATAATATAGTTTAGAAAAATCAGACAGAGACCACAATTGGTTTCTTTAATTGTTCTGAATCTGAGCACACTTTGGAAAACGCCAATTTCATAGTTGCTGTCTACAACGGACTCTTGGTACATACGTCCAGGATCCTTTAGTGACAAGCCACTTGCAATAGTGGTCTGTTACATGATTAACACTGTCCACACCTGGGCCCTTTCTGCACCTTACCTTTCTTCAGCGCTGGGTTGTGGGGATCGCGTGAGCAGCCTCTGGAGAGAGGCTCTCGCGTCCCTGCTGCTTCAGCTTCACATGAGCTGCCTGCTTGCGCGAGAGCCCCGCCTCTTCCTTCCACAGTGCAGCCTGGGAGTTTCCCAGGCTGGTCTGGGGCAGGAAGCACGACTGCCACGGCTACAGAGGCTCCGCATGCCAGGTAAGTGCACGTGGAGCCTGGGAGCAATGTGTGATCGCGCACCATTTTCAGCTTCCAGCCGAAAATGAAAAGGTGCATGATTGGCACCTGCCAGCCGCTGGAGCTTTGCAAGATTTTGAGTGCGTCGTGCAGATTGCTCCTCACAGTTGTGCGATGCTCCAGGCACGCTTTCACATGGCAAGTGCCATGTGAAAAGGGCCCTGCAGGTAGAAATGGTAGCAACAGCTATGGTGGTGATGAGAAAAAGAAATTACCAGCTCATGCAATCTATTTCTTTAACATGTGGTTTCAAGAAGTCCTCAAAGCCATGACATTGTGGCCAGAATTCTATTCAGGACATCCACACATGCAAGTTTCATTTATGGATGAAGGTGTCCTCTTGTGGAAGGGTTGATATTTCCTTCCTCCCTCTGCAAAACTCAGCACCTAAAGCCTCTCCCCTGACTTACTGCTAAGCACTTAAAGTCATCCCACATAGCTATTCCATGTTTCTCAGGCCATTTCCTCACTACCTTGTTATAGTACTGTTATTCCACTTTCAACATCCTGTGGAATTCTGGGGTTTCTAGTTTACTGAGGCCAGAGAGCTCTCTGCCTGAGACTTCTAAATGCCCTTCCCTAAACTGCAAACCCCAGGATTCCATAGGATGTTGAAAGTGGAATAATAGCGCTACAACTGTGTAGTGCAGAAACGGTCTCAGTAAGCAAACAAATTTGGAGAAACATTTACATCCCCATAGTCAGATGCAAAAGGATAGCATTAGTGCTAAGATCTGTTGGGGCCCCAGCACTACTGTGATCATTTCATGCATGGCTATTGGGATATATTCAGATGGTTCTGTGAGCATACCTGCTCACTGTGAAGCACAGAATGGCCAAGCCGCCTGGCTTCAGAAACCTATCCTTAAGCTGGGGTTGTGGAGGACATATACGGCTCACCATAATGTAGGTCAGCATACAAGTATTTATGATATGCTGAGGCAATGTAAGATTGAGGCTTATGAAAGAATGGCTGGGAAAATTGGCTTGGGCAATTGTCTCTACCATACCACTTTGTCATCGCCATCTTCTCTACTTCCTTCCTTGTAACTTTGCTTTTGCTCATATTTGCTGGCTTTGGCATGCATTTTTGTTTAGACGATATGACTCTAAGCAAGAGTGATAAAAGGAAACCAAATGTGTCTACCGCCCCATTCCTTCCTAATTTTAACTTTAATAATCATGCATAAGAAGTGAAAAATCCAGCTTTTTCCCTTCCCTTTTCCTCTCAGTTTTAAGCACAAAATACCTGTTCTTTTTCAGAGGAGACCCCATCTAGATCAGTTCTGCCCAGCATGTTTGACAAGTGTCATTTCCAACCATCCCTGAGAATGACAGAATATAAAGATATGCTTTGCCTCTAAGTTCCACGCTTTCTTGAGAACTTGTAGAACCAACTTCTGGAAGAAAAAAAAATGTCACCATTGCACTACAGTTGCAATTCTGAGAACTGAGGTGCTTACCTGCATTGGTAGATTATAAAAGTTAAGTCTTTTTCAGTGAAATCTGAAAGATTGTCCAGACAATCAATATGGTACATTGAAAAGAAAAGGAATACACACAGACACACACACACACACATACATATGCATACATACACACAGCTACACCTAATTAGGATACTTAGTGGAAGAAATTAATCTTGGAACAGCTTATATCAAGAGACCAAGACCAAGACCAGGACCAGTCTCTCTCTCCTCTCTCTCTCTCTCATTCTGTGTGTGTGTGTGTGTGTGTGTGTCCTCACATAAAAAACTAATGCTAATTCCACACTACACACTTACAGTGCTATTATTCCACTTTCAACCTCCTATGGAATCCTGGGGTTTGCAGTTTAGGGTGGGGCATTTAGGATTCTCAGCCAGAGAGCTCTTTGACCTCAGTGAACTACAAACCCCAGAATTCCACAAGAAGTTGAAAGTAGAATAACAGCGCTATAGCAAAGTAATGCAGAAAAAGCCTCAAACAAGATTTTAAAATGTTCTGATAATCTAGATCTTTCAAAATGCATGAGAGGGGTTAATGCTACCATTCTTAACTTTTAGGACTGTTCACAAAAGGATTTATTTGAATTTACCTGGAGATGCCTTATTTGTGAGAAAAGGGGCAAACAGGGTAGAAATACATATAGAAAAAAGACTCAGCCATTTTGCAAGTACATCCTGGTGTCAACATCAGCCTTCTGCTTTGACAGGGCTTCTGCAATTGAGGAAAATGTCTTCCCAAATGTTTGTGTAAGAACAATGGTGTATAATGAAACCAAGAGGAGAACATGACTGTCTGGAGCAACCGTCTTGAAACAAAATCATACAAATTTTATTCCTCTAAATATGAAAATTTGAGAACAGGGCTCAGAAAAATGGTCTTCCCATGTATATCATGTGTAGACCTAGGCAATATAGAATCAAATTCATGAGAAAGTTTCTTGTTCCTAGTTTTGGTGATCAACATGCACAAATTTAGTTCTTTTTCAAATGTATTTTACTTGTGTATTTAAGCTTTTTATATTGTGACATATCACATTTTATATGTTATCATAAAATGTTTGACTGATAAAATATGTCTTTGCACTCACTGACAAGAAGGCAGAGAAACAAAAGTGGTATGAGCATTTGTAATGAATTGTTCAATATTAGACAGCTGTAATCGTTATCCACCATGATTCTCACAAAATAGCATTCTTCATACTAAAGTTAGGCCCTTTTCACACAGGGTTAATAAAACGATGTAGGGCGACCTTGACTGGAGGTCGTCCACGCCTTGGAGTGCACAGGGTCAGTTTTAATTTTTAGGTTCTATACCTCAAACTGCCCTGAAGCGGCCGGAAATGGAAGTGTCGCGTGTTTTTTAAAAACCACTTTCCAAGTGGTTTTTATTAAACACAAGTGTGCAGTCCCGTACCACCCCATCGCGGTGCCCCGGTGTAGATTTGCAGGCGTGCGCAAGTGCGTGCCTGCAGATCTGCCAGGGGGTGGGCTTCTGGCTGGTGAGCTTCTCCGATTGGTGGAGAGCCTCCACCAGTCGTAAGCCGCCATTTTGGACACCACCGGATGCCACCGGACACCGCAGGAGTGTGGAGCGGCGAATGCATGCTGCTCCTTGCAGCGGCAGACTTACCTGGCTTCAGGTAAGCTCCGTTTCTGCGTGCTTTGCCCCGTTTCTCCCTCCACATGTGGAAAGGGCCTTAGTTATTTGTTGTTTTTCTTACTTACTTATCTATATTTTTCTCTATAACACAAAAATGGGACTAGAGGGTTCAAGTGGCAAACAGCCTGCACTTTCCCCACGCCAATCTGTACCTACCCACATGATTGCGTGCAAGAACTGGGGATCAGGAACAGGAAAGATGACTATCCCCTGTCAGGCACAGCCAGCTTGTTTAGGCACAGTGAGGTGATCACTTCCAGCAGCAGATTTGAGTTGCCATTAAAGGGCAGCAAGCTGTTAGTTTTTCATCTTGTTACTCTTGTATCTTTATTGCCAGGAATAAGAAATGGTGCTTGTGGGATTTTCCACCAGAATAACTTGACTTGCTTTCAGTGCTGTGTACTTTGACATGAAGGGCTCTATTTGCTACTCCACCTCAGGCAACAATATATCTTGACTCAGTCCTGGTGAGAAAAATAGCTAGAACTCTATAGCACATGTAGAGTTGGTGTGGAAGCAGTGATGAAGGAAGAGCCAAAACAGCTCAAAAATTGGTCATAGCCATAGCCATAAGATATGCACTTTAGACATTCTCAAAAAGGCACTCATTGATTAAATAGGTGACTCACTGGAGGTTATTGCAACTACCAGGTTACACCTAATAAAATTCTGTAATGAAAAAACAGTGGTTGAGCCCCTCTCTGTGGACACAAAAATTTGTTGTTTCTCACATTTCAGTTCTTCTTAAAAGGTGAATTCAGTGTTTGTAGTTGTGTGATTATGGCCCTTTCTGCACAGTATAGTCACTGCGTAGCTGTGACGGCTTGAGGAGGCATGCATTTGCACCATGTCATTGCTATTAAGTTGACGTTAAGTTGCTGGTGCACCTTTGCATGTTGCTAAAGCGTTGTATTTGAGCAACAGAAAAAAATTCATTTTCACTCCCTGAGATCGCTTCTACTACATTTGTACAACTACATGCGGAACCACTGAAGTGCATTCTCGTAGGAATGGGCAGGTTCAGGGCGGGTCTGGCTCAGTACACATGATGTTGTGTTTGCATAGGGACATCCTTCCCAAGATTTTTTAAAAAAGGGATCCAATTAAATGGGCTGGGGTGGGACATAGGCCATATGGGAGTGGTGATGAACACTGTAGTGCAGAACGAGAAAGTGGTCTTCGCCCCCTCAAGTGGAGGATAGTGTGGAACGCTGCATTGTAGAAACATCACAGAAACGCAGCCATGAACTCTGCTTCTGTGACACGATGAGGCGTTTCTGCCATCTCATGCAGAAAGACTTAGTTATCACAGAGAAAACTGTCATGACCAAGGCTGAGCATGCTGCCGATTCAGACTTGGACTCCGATTTAGACTTTGACTCCCAGCCGGGGGAGGATCCCTTGGAGGGGCCTTCGGGAGAGGGGGCTCCTTCAGAGGATAGGGAGGAGTCTGCCAGTGACCCCACAGCTGTCTCAAGTGTGGATCCCAAGCCAGTACCTGCAGCAGATGTTTGTGCTCCAGAGGCAGAGGCTAGTGCTCCTGACCTGGCAGAGACTGGTGTTTCTTACTCCAGCCCAGAGTTTGCAGCAGACCCTCCCCCCACGTTCCTCCAGAGGCGGCTGGAGAGGGGGTGGTTCAGAGGTCTCAACGGCTGCGGGAGAAGCGTCTGCTGAATTGGCCCTGAAGTCTTGAGGGGCTCCAGCTGTGAGCTGGGCCAACAGACATTTGATCTGCCCCAGCTGGGCTAAAGACTGTGTATTTAAGGCAGATGCTGTTGGAGTTGGGTGTCAACGCCCAGGCCTGGCAAGCAGCCAAGGGAGCCGGCTACAGGTCTCTTGCAAATGAGGCAGAGAATAAATTAAAGGGTTTTACTTCAGCAGAACAGAACAGGAAAAATAGCAGTAAACACCGGCAGCAGGGAGACTCCCTGGCTGCTACATCACAGCCAAGCGAGCACACAGTCAAAGTCTGTCCGAACAAAAAAGTTACCAGAGCTGGTCCGGGATCAAGAGGTGGCAACGTTCCAGCAGGTCGGGCAGCGTTTCAGGAGGCCAAGCTGAGATCCACAACAAGCACTTCGCCCAGAATGGTCAGTTGTGAGTCGACAAAAGACCCAAGACTGAGTGATTGCTTTTATAGGCAGATCACTCCTACAGGTGTTATCGCAGCTGGGCCCTGATTGCCTGGCGTTTTCTATTTAAACGTTCTGACCTCCTGAGAGCACTCTTTTGCTCCCGATGCTGCTGGTAAGTAGGCACCTGCTCTTGAAACTCACTATCCAACTCCTCTGGCTGGGCTGGGTCTGGGCAGCCCCTGGCTCTGCTGCTGGGACTACTGGGGCCAAGGGCTCTGTGCCTGGGGCAGCCTTGGGAGTGGGCTGTGCTGGTGCAGCAGGCTGCAGGGACTCTGGCTCAGACTCAGAGCTTGTGTCCTTGAGTTCCAGGGTCCTGACATTGGGCACGGGGCAACAACCACCAACCAACCGGGAATTTGCGTCCTGTGTCGTGGGCTTTCTGTTCCAGGCTAAACCTTGCTGTTTGAGTTTGCTGCCCCTGGGACTTGAATGTTTGTTTTGGTGACCTAACCTCTTGCTTTATTTATTACTAAAGCCATAAACTCAGCTCCTGCCTCTGTGTCTGCTTAGCCACTGCCTGACATTGACAAAAAACACAATGTGGGGAGATAGAAGAAGCCAAAGAAAACATTCTGTGAGAGGCCTGTATCACCACATGGTTTTTATTTTAAGAATAAATGGGTTTGGTATATTTCTTCCTGGTACAACTGAAGGCAACAAGTCCAACAGCCTCTCCTTGGTGTGTGTATCCTCCTACATAAGCACTTGGGCCTCCTCAAGTACAGCTACAAGAGAAATAATCACAGATTCTGGATAGGAGTGCTCTCTGTTCCTGTCTTTACATGCACACATACACACACACTTTCTTTGCTACCAAGGTGACAGTTTTAGTGAGAAAGTGAGAGTGGAAATTTCTTCTAGCATCTTTTGTCCCTTAGTGAAGACACTATGATGAGCATTGCCATGAAATGACTATGCTTTTCTGAATTTGGACCTCCTTCTGCCGTTGGAAACCAACCTTTGTTTCTTCTGGGTTTACACAGTTGTTAAAGAATGCTTGTATCTGTAACACAGCTTCAAGCCTCAAATTATCTTTGGGATACAGAAGGAGAAAGAAATGTTCCTTTTCTTCTTATTGCTCCCACACCTAGCTCCTGATCATGTTCAAATACTTTTAAAAATATCTTAGGTTATTTTATATAGTGGTGTTTACACTTCATTGGAAGAAATATGTTCTTATTGTAAAAAGTACAGGCCTTACATTTGTGTCTTCTTGTACATTTTCTTTCTCTTCTTGCTGTTTGAGAAGTTATTTCAGGATAGTGTAATGCCTAAAGCACTTGAATTTCTCTTGTTTGTAAATGGATCAAGGATGTACAGAGACCTTGTTCATTAATGGGAGAATGATTTCATCTGTCTTGGAAAAGAACCTGTTTGGATGCCAAGAGGCTAGAAGGCATATAAGACCTATAATGGTCCTGATTGGTTAATTGAGCTAACCTGAGCTAAATTGAGCTGTGCTTGGTTTTTCCTATAAAATTGAATTGGTCTTTCTTTTTTTCCTTCCTCTTCTTCCAGGTCCTAGAATTTTGCTTTTCTAAGAGGTTATTGCCTATGCCTCTGGCATATATAAGATCTAGATCACTTAGCTTATAGTATTTTTTTTCTAATTGATTTATAGTTTTACCTCTTTTTCTTTTGAAATACATATCTCCAAGTAATCTGCTTTCTTCTTTCTTTCTGTCTGTCTGTCTGTCTTTCTTAATCCAGAATTCAGAATGCTAAATTATTGCTAGGGATTTATTTATTTATTTATTCTGGGGATGAGGGCTTGGGACTCTTGGGAACAGAGTTTACAGAGTTCTCCCAGATCCAGATTATTTGGAAGACCATATACTCCCATATGAACCTGCACATGTTTTGAGATCTTTTGGGAAGGCCCTCCCCTTTTGGGGAGGCCTTCTGTTGCATCTAAGGTTGCCAGAGTAGAAACTGGACATGGCCCCTGTACCTTTAATGGTTGTGAAGAAGAGGAAATTTCAACAGGAGTAGTTTGTCATGCAGCTGTTGAAATCCCTCTCCCCACTTCCACACAACCATGAAAAGTACAAAAGCTTTCTCCAGTTTTCACTCTGGCACCTCTAGTCCCACCACCCTTATAGTTACAATGAGAACAGGAAAGAGACAGTCTTTTGTAACTAGTACAAATCTGTGAAATTCTCTTAACCCAGATAAGTTAGACTGACACCCTCCTTCCTATCTTTTGTTTCAGCAGACCTTGGAAAACTCTTTTGTTCAAGATGTCTGGGTCTTACATAATGTGCTAAATTTTCTATTTCTCATTTTCTTTTTAATGGTTTATGTTTTTAACCGGACAGAATTTTTTTTGATAGTTACATTACATTTTTAACCTTTACATGTTGTGAATTTTCAGCTGTATATGTTTTAACTCTGGTAAGCTGCCTTAAGTCCCAAACTGGGGAAAAGGTGAGATTCAATAAATAAATAAATAAATAAATATGTTTGTCCCTTGTTTTTAAGAAGCTGGAGGGATGTCCTGTTGTGAGCTGAGTTTCCCTTGGCTCAGGCTAAGTTGAACCAGAAGGGAGGGGGGATAGCAATCCTTACTTGCAAGATTGTGGTTGATCCTGCTTAATAAACTAGGGTGGGACAGAAAGTGACTCACGCCCTTAATCCTATGCTTGTAATAAACTGAAACAATGACTCCAATGTTTGTCCCCTTAGTCATATTTGCTAGTACAAAACCAGGCCAAATGCATGGAGCAGTTTCTGGTGCATAATTTTTGTATATTAATCAGTTACAAGTTGTTAACTGGAAGCTTCCTAAGTATGAGAACTATGAAATGATAACTAGAAAGGTAAAATTGAGAACAAGATGCCCTTGCTTAATGTGTGGATATTAAGAATGGGACTAATGAACTACATCATCTTGAAGACAAGACCAGAGCTAAGAAAAATTACTTTTGGGGGCTACAGCTTCCAAAATCTAATGGATATGCTGCCTAGAGGACACAGGAAATTGCGTTTTGGAAAGTATGTTTTCCAGATTCTAGGAAGGACAAAAGCATGGCTCTGTAGGTTCCCTCATCATACACTCTTGCAGAATTAATACGTGAAGGAGGCTAGTGTTAACTTCAGGTGTGGGGCTCATACAGGACAAAAGCCTATCCACACTACCCTGTTATAGTGCCATTATTCCACTTTCAACATCCTGTGGAATCCTGGGTTTGTAGTTTACTGAGGCCAAAGATCTCTTTGGCTGAGAATTCTTAAATGCCCCTCCCTGAACTGTGAACCCCAGGATTCCATAGGATGTCAAAAGTGGAATAATAGCACTATAACAGTATAGTGTAGAAAGACCCTTTGTTGCAGAGCTTGAAAATAACAAGCTACAAGTATCACCAAGTTACTCTTCTTGATAATAAAGAAATAAGGAACTGACATTCCAAAAATAGTATAACAAATGGGAACGTTATCTCAATGATGAACTGTAAAGAGTGAGAAGAGAGCAAGCGCGGTGTAGTGGTTTGAGCATTGGACTATGACCATGGAGACCAGGGTTGAACTACTCGTTTGGCCCTGGAAACCCACTGGGTGCCCATGGGCATGTCATACACTTTCAACCACAGAAAACCCTGTGATAGGGTCACCTTAGAGTCACCATAAGTTGGAAATGAGTTGAAGGCACACACCAACCAACAACAAAGTTTACGATATATCTACTTTTGAAAATTAGGTTTAAAGATATTTGCATGTATTTCGATCAGATTTTTTTCCAGTTTCCAGTATCATACTCTAAGTAGTGCAGGAATCTAAGTAGTGCAGGAAAGGGAACTATACAGGCCATGGAGATCCAGTTTGGCTCTAAAGATCACCACTGACTCCCCCAGCCCCACTCACATCTCTCTTTTTTTCAGCTTAATAAATCCTGATTTTTAACAACAACAACAACAAAAACCGAGTCCTGGGATTGCTATGCTGTTTGGGGAAGTGGCTATAAACAGTCCCAACCAGGGCCCTTTCCATAGCTTACCTGTTCCCAGCACTGGGGTGCGGGGATCGCACAAGCAGCCTCTTGTGAGAGACTCTCGCACCCCCATTGCTTCAGCTCCACAGCCACCGCCTGCTCATGAGCAGGGAGTATGAGAGCCCCTCCTCTTCTTTCTGCAGCACAGCCTGGGATTTTCCCAGGCTGTATGGGGCAGGAAGTGTGAGCACCGCGGCTCCAGAGCTCTGCATGCATGGTAAGTGTGAGTGGGGCCCCAGAGCAATGCACGATCACACACCATTTTCAGCTCAAAGCCAAAAATGAAATAGTGCGTGATTGGCACCTTCCAGCCTTGGCAGCATTGCGCAATTGCAAGGACATCATATGGACAGCTCCTCGCAATTGCATGATGCTCCAGAGGCCCTTTTGCATGACCTCCCGGGAGAGGTCAGACATCCCTTCCAGCCAAACAAGATGGCAGCTGTGGTGGCAGACTGTGGCCTTGCAGGGTAGCTAAGTTCAGGTGGTGCAGCCTTCCAGCTTCTAGAGTATGCTCCTGCCTGAAGTAATGCAATGAGTTAGTTTCAGTCATTGTACTGAATAATGAAAAACAATTACTTTTCTTTAAAGAGCCAATGATATGCTAGGCTCAAAATTTGGGCCACTCAATTGACTTAGCGAACTGGGAGAAGACTTGGATAAGAAAACTAAAATTTACATCTTGTCAGAATTTAAAAGAAAATATTTATAAAATGCATCTACGGTGGTACCTCTCTCCTGAGAGACTGGCGAAGATATATAACTATAGTGATAAATGTTGGAAGTACAGAAGTGAGAAGGGTACTTTCTATCACATGTGGTGGACATGTTCAAACGCTAGGAAGTATTGGAAACAAATACATTTGAAGATTGAAAAAATTCTGGGTATACATTTTCACATGTCACCTCAAATGTATCTGTTGGGTATACCAGAAGATGAATTGAAAAAGAAACATGATGAAGTATTATTCTATATGACAGTTGCTGCAAGGATTAATTATGCAAAAAATCAAATATACCAAATGTAGAAGACTGGGAAATAAAATTATTTGATATGGCACTTATGGATAAGATGACGACATTAATAAGAGGCATCCCGCTTGGAAAGTCTGTTAAGAAATGGGATCCAGTTATAACATTCTTTAAAAGCAAATGGGGAGATTTGATGATAGTGAGCTTTGTGGACTGAAGAGAGAGATATGGCTGAATTTTATTTAGTTCATTCTAATTATCTGTAATATAAAACTATCTCTATATAGCAACAATGTTAAGACTTAGGCCCTTTCCGCACCTTACCTTTTTCCAGCGCTGAGGTGAGGGGATCATGCGAGCAGCCTCTGGTGAGAGGCTCTCGCATCCGGGGTCGTTCGGCTCTGCACGAGCTGCCTGCTTGCACGAGAGCCCTGCCTGTTCCTTCCACAGTGCAGCCTGGGAGTTTCCCAGGCTGTACTGGGGCAGGAAGCACGACTGGCACAGCTCCAGGGGCTCCACACGCCAGGTAAGTGTGCACAGGGCCCCGGAGCAATGCGTGATTGCACACCATTTTTGGCTTCTAGCCGAAAATGAAAAGGCAATTGGCACCTGCTGGCCCCTGGAGCATCATGCGATTGTTAGTGCTTCATGCAGATAGCTCCTCACAATCGCACGACACACCAGGCCCTCTTTCTCATGGAAAAGGCCGTGCAAAAAGGGCCTTAATGTTACAAAAGAGGTAATATCAGTAGAGCCCTGATGTATTTAAAAGAAGGAAATAGATCCTCTTTTATCTAGTTAACTTATTATCCTAAGGACAACCTAGTCAGGAAGCCAGAGAGGAAGAGGAATGACTGGAACTGAAGTGAAGAAGTATGAATGTGAATATGATGCAATACTATTATATTCCTATGATTATATTCTATCATGTTTAGGCTTCGTTTCTAGAGATCTTTCCTAATCGAGTATGTATTTTTTCTTTCTTATCTATTCTGTTTTTCTACAAAAGAAAAAAAAAAGAAAAAAGGAAAACAACTACTTTTCAATCAATGTAATGGGTAACAGGAATGATGTATTTTTAAAAAATAACTTTCCAAACTCTCCTTTGTTTCAGCTTTTCCCACAAGTTTCATAGCACTGTATTTCTTTAATTGTTCAGTCCATTTCTGTCTTCTGGTATTATTAGCAAGCTGTGAGGCTCCGAATTTATTACTTTGATGCTGATTGCTTTGATATTGTCTTTGATTTATCAGAAGTAAAAATGTGTGAAAAACTGCAGTTGCCATGAAGTGATTCGGGGCCATATTCTCCACTTGCTTTGAAAATTAGTACATTTTGACTCCTCATCAAAATAGTTCAAGATGAAAAGTTCATTTTCTTAAGTGGGATGTTGTTTTGGAATACAGAATTCTGAGATCATTCCATCTATAATCATGTTTCTGTTTCATATTTTGCCTTAAGTTCCAAAGCAATTTATTTTTCTTTCATGATTTTGATTTTTTTCCTTACAATATGCAAGTCTGCAGGTGGCCACAACCTGATAAAGCTTCATTATTTTATGCAAATGCAATTGGCACCATGGCTCAATACTAATAATATAGAAAAGAAAAGTTAAAACTTTATTACAGGTTATATGTTCATTTCATTTCCATTTTAGTTGTGACATTTGTTGCATTGTAGGACCTTTTAAGAGCAGGAATGGAAAAGGCTTCATTCTTATTATTTAGTGCAGAGTACTCAAAAGGGGATCAGTCTAACACCTGCTGGAAACTGACCTGAAATCATCAAAAGTTGCCTCCATGTTAATTAGAATTAAAGGCTTTGTTTTGCACTTTCAGTTCCCTGCTCCAACAGTAGGACTAAAGAAATTGTCTTTTTCATAACAATAGGTTTGTGCCTCCTTTCTACTGTGAGTGATACAAAGCCACGAACTACACTTTAGCCATTTTCGCACTACACTGTTATAGTGCTATTATTCCACTTTCAACGTCCTATGGAATCCTGGGGTTTGCAGTTTTGGGAGGGGCATTTAGAATTCTCAGCCCCGGAATTCCATAGGATGTTGAAAGTGGAATAATAGCACTATAACAGTGTAGTGTGCGAATGGCCTTTGTCCTAGAAAGAAAAGGAGCACTGAGGAATATTTGCACATATTATGAGTTGTTCAAAGGACAGGTAGGAACCAAATGCAACCAAGCATAGAAAAGCAGTACATGCATGGTAGATAAACGACTTGAAGGCACACAACAACAACAAGATAGAGATATTTGGAAGTTCCATGTTTCTCCAGAATGAGGAAACAATAATAAGGAGAGTCCTGGACTGACACAAATCTTTGCTGTTCAGGTTTTACCTTGTGCAAAATTCGTGTGTCTGGATTTTTTGTATATGTGTGTGAGTGAGTGAGTGAAAAACAGCTTTTTTATGTGCAGGAAACAGCATTCTCTGCCCCCAAAATAGGATTTCTGCATAGAAATAATATTTTCTGCCCACACAAAAAAGTAAATTTTGCACAGAATAATTCCAAAATTGTGGATAGTCATCAAAAATTCGGTAATTTTTAAAGACTTTCTCATGACAAGAGGAAAATTGCTAGAATCACTTGTAGCTTCTTTCAGGAATGAAATTAGCTCAAATTTACATTCAGCTACACCGGATGTGTCACATGACGGGGGTGAGCAGGAAGCCATGATCTTCTGGCTCATGGCCCACCCTCCCACCTTCAGTTCAGTATGAGAATGGTCTGGTCACTGCAGGGCCAGACAGGATTTTTCCCCCTGTTTGGCAGGGTTTTTTTTGCCTACCTACCCCATATTGTTCTGGAAGGAATTAGGGAATTGGCTCGGGTGGAGTTGATGAATAAGGATTCACCTGTCAAGTAGCAGGTAAGGAGATATGTCTTTGGTGTACACCTTTGGCACCCTCTAAGGGTGGAGGGTAACGCTTTTTAACTTCCTGTTTAGGGTCCTGGGACTTGGGGGCTGGAAAGTAGCCTACCTTTGAGGTTTATTCAGAACAGGAGCTCTCGTATGCAGGGTCCTGCGACTTCTGTGGGAGCCTACTGAGTTTACCTTCCAAATATGGGAGGTCTGGGAGCAACCCAGAGGATATGGATGGCCCCAGCACTCACAAGAAGGCCAAGGAGGTCATCACAGGGGCGGCACCTGGCCTCTGCTGGGCCCAAATTAAGCTATTAAGCTCCTCCCCCTATCATAACCACACATAAATAGGTCAAATAAAGTTGCCTTTATCACCTAATGTTTGTGTCTAGTCTCTTCATTCTGGGGTGAGGCAGCAGTTGGTATTTGCCACCAGAAACATTGACCAAAATGCATAAAGAAGTTTCTAACAGACATTGGAAATGTGAACAAGTAGGCTGCTTTTACCATATGTTGTGGGCTTATGAAATGGCCAGGAAATTCTGGAATCAAATGTGATGTATAAAATGCTGAAAGTTAATATTCAGTTGAAGCTGAACATATATTTGTTGGGATTAGTAAAAGATCAACCAGAGAAGTACAAGAAACTGCTATGATACATGAGCACTGCAGCATGACTACTATATGTACAGAAGTGGAAGAACACAACTATTCCTATTAAAGAGGAATGGCTGTTACAAATGTTGGATTCCTGAAATGGATAAATTGATAACATTGGGTTTTTTAAAATTATTTTTATTAAACAAAGCAAGAAGAAAAAGAAAAGATATAGCATACAAAAGAAACATAAGTTTTTACATAATACCAGACACACCTCCACTTGATGCACAGAAAACACACAGTAGCAATGATGATACACTAACATTGACATTACACTAACATAACAGTAACACTAAGAAAGCAATAACGCTAACATAACAATAATTGTTGAGAGAAAAATCAGTAGTAACTTTTTTGAAAAACTGGGAATCTTTGGTAGACTTTTTGCAAGAGAAAGAGTATACAAAGTGCTGATTGTAGCTTTTGACAACTAATACATTTGGAAAAACAGGAGTTGAAACTTTTGAATGGCATTTGTAATTAAGGAAGTTATTTTATAGAGTTATCTATAATCTGTGTTAGGAAAACTTGAAACACCATCATATATTTCTTTTTTCTTAATATTCTTAATGTCTTTATTTATCTTTAGCATTTATCATATTTATACTATTTCATTTTTTTTGTTTTTCTTTTGTATTTATTGTAATTTTGTTGGTTTTTTTCCTTTTTTTGGTATGTATTTTGAAAATTTAAAATAAATTTAGAAAAATAAAGGGCACTTTCTTTTTAAATCAGGACACAAATAATAGCAAATAGTCTTCCGTCCCTACCCTACATTGGATAGGGGAGAAGATATGGTTGGTGAATATAGTAACTATGCTTTGAGAAAAATCTCTAAATGATTTTACAATATACGATTGTGATGACGATACACACAAAACTGCATAGATTCTGTCTTCAAACCAAGAAAAACAGATGTATTCTTGATGTAGTTTGGGGGGGGGGGGTTCATCTCCTGATAAATTCTTGTTCCCTTAGTATATCCATAGATTAAACTCTGCTCTCATCCTGAGACAAAGACTGGTTCTCAATGAGGTAGAGATCATGCACACCAACCAAAGAATCAGAACTAAAACACCTGAACATTTCTTTCCTGGTAAGATTCCCAGCAGTCTGACATGTAGAAATATATAAGGATTGCTTGGGACAGAGGGAGTAATTGTACAATTCTCCAGATGTAACCTCTAGCATTCCTCATCATTGTCTGGCCTGCGTAGAGCTGCTAGCTCTTGCAGTAATATCTGGTACACCATATAATTCCCATCCTAGGCATAGAGCTATCTTCCTTAACTTGGTGGTATCCAGAGATTTTGGACTTTTCTTCCCATTATCTATCACCATTGGGTATGTTGGCTGGGCTGATGGCAGGTACAGCCCAAATCCCCTGGAAGACACTGGGCTGGAGAAGATTGGCATCAATCTGTGTAATAGTCTTTACTTTTAATATTGTTTATTAGCTTTCTCTGTTGTTCAGAACAATTATGTTGAAAAATCTTGTTTACCTCAGTAAGTCTCCTTTGGCACTCTAATTATTGTCCCTTCATTTCAACACATAAAAACCACTAATTGTTTCTGGGGTGGGTGGGTTTACTTGTGCTGTTTGAAAGCTATAGTTAATAGTGAAGAAATATTCACTCGGATCTGTGGTAATGATAAGGACTGAGCCAAACTGTTATATATTTTCTCCCTGGTCCAGCTCAGCCTGCAGCATCTCTCCTTCAGATCCACCGTTGGCTGAGTGAATGGCAGCTGGTCAGGAGACTGTAGTTATAACGCTCCCCATATCAGATTAATATTAGCAACATCTTGATTCCTCACAGTGCTTGTACGCTATAGGACTAAGAGCACTTGTGAACTTTTGAACCAGCCCTTCTTGCAGCTTTCACTTTACCCTTAATGTGAACAATTAGTTAAAGATAATGCTTATTTCCATGTAAGTGTTTCTTGCTAGTTTCTGTTCTCAAATCACTGTTAAAGGGAAAGTAGCATACTAGGAGACTTTCTTCGTCGTAACCTGTTGGCAATTTTGCTAAGCAGTGTGCAAGTGTTAGAATGTTTTCACTAGTGGTGGTAGCAAAGTCCTCTGAGTTCATGTCTGGAAATCTCTTCATGTGCTGGACAATGGTTACCTGAAATGACAAATAAGTACAAAAATCTCCCCAAATTTACTCCAGTCAGAATTAAAAACAGAAGTTGAGAAAGTTACCAATTCACATCCTGCACTTTTACTGTTCAGAGGTAAAAGAATATACCTCCCAGGGAAACCTCTGCTGGAGTATCTCTATTACACAGATTCAAATTTGGACTCTTCAGAAATTAAAGCAAGCTACTTTTTGATTTGAAAGGATAAGTAACTGGAAGACTTCAACCATCTCTTAAGTTGCACATACATGGACATGAAGTACAAATATCACTCCCCCCTCCAAGTTTTAAGAGGTTACATTTGAAACTATAAAGAAGGGTCATCCATACTTACAACAACACCATCTGAATAGTCTGTGCGGTAAGTGAAACACGAGGGAAAATCTCATGGTACTGCTGTTGCTGGACTTTCAGATGCCAGGCGATGGAAGGATGTAACAATATCAAGCAATGGAAGGATGCAAGCCATTTCGCCATGCACACCTTAGTCCTGGGAGGATGTAACTAAGGTGTACATAGTGTTACCCTGTGAATTGGGGGTCCTGGGAGGGCCGCCCAAATAACTAAACAAACCTAGCAAGATGGGGAAAATTAGCTGGAGCACTCTCTTGGCTAACGAGAGGCAAGGTAATGTAGCAGGATCTTTTACCCTATGTCAACAGCGTCAGGTCAGTGAGGAGGCAAATGGTTCAAACAACAATTAAGATTTATTAAACAGTTATTAAAGAAAAGCACAAACACACTCCTAACTAGAAAAGGAAAATAGAGTTTCAAGGAGAATGGATGATACACCACCTGTCCTGCAGTCCTGGGGAAGCCAATTAAAGAAGAGGCGACCAAGGGCAATCTGCTGAACCGAGCAGCAGCAAGGCAGAATGAGGTCCAAGCGATCCGGCGAGAGTTCCGAAGAGCTCTCAGAGTGGGGGGTTTTTATAGGGGAAAGAACAACCACAGGCTAGTCTGGTCTCGGGTGAAAACAATAAGTTTTGGGTTGGAGACAAAGCCTCCGAAAGGCCAGAATTTGCATGATAGAGTTAAAGTCGGAATTGACAATGGTATGTCCGGTATGTAGATGCGGCTAGCTCGGCAGTTAAGTACCTAGCTCACCAGGTTGTCCTCTCAGGGCAGAGGATCTCTTTGTGGTAACGTGCATTTGTAATGAAGGCGTTTGTTTTGGGAGGTCCCCTAAAGCAGATCTGGCAATATCTGGCTTGGTTTGGTGCGAGCAGCAAGTAGTAGCCATGCCTAGCTTCTCGCTTGTTTGGCAGGCCTCACAAACACTTGGCTGGTGGCAGAGTAGGGCTGAATTGCGATATCAAAATGATATCATTGGTTCACCAAAGGTCAGGCCAGGACATGGTGGTAACAATAGGGCAGTGGCTTCCACCCACTGGCTGAAGGAGATTCTATTATTTTATTCCCCAGTGCTCCTGGACATACATTACAACTACTTCCACACAGAAACTGTAGAAACAAAGCTCTTTCAAGCCCACAGCAAGCTGCTTGCTGTTTGCTGCAGCAATAAAACAAGGTTTTAAAATAAATAAATAAGACAGGTGGGAGAACAACCCTCTGGTTCCTGTATTTGAAAAGTCTTCTGAAATTTTAGCAATTCCTTTTGCCCACTGAAGATTTCTTTCTTCTCTTTTCAGTTACCCTAGCCCTAAGAATCATGCTAAAAATGTTCTGACAACCTAACATTAGTCATCTACACATTCAGAAACTTCCAAAGCTGGAATCACTGTTAGTGTAGTTGTGCAGCTATCCTGCTCCATTTTTATACATTTTAACAAGATTAGCAATAGAAGCAACTTCCTTTGAATTAGATGAAAGTCAGCAGATGGACAAAGTATCTTGGAGAAGTCACCTACCATATGAAATCAGTGTTCACACAGCTTTTACTAGCTGATCAAAGGCTTGATTTCCATTATGACCTACAGCTCATCTCAGCCTCAAGGGTATTTCAGACTCCATCTGCCTTTAAGGCAAAATCGAAAACGTCAGAGATTTGGTGGCCCGATTCGTACCTGCTGGCAGATACATATTCAGCAGATAAAGGCTCCATGTTTTCCTTCTTTGAGTTATCTATAGTGAAATGCTTCAAAAATCTAGAGAAGTGTAGGATTTTCATGGTCAGATATGATATACAGAGCAATTAAATTTTGTATTCATTTTTCCTAAAATAATTTTTATTAAAAGAATATCCTGCTTTTAAAAGTGATCCAATGGCATACCCTCTGCAGTCTAAGTTGTAGGAGCTACTTAGAATCCCTGTAGATTTGATCAACTATAGAAAAGCAGCATAACACTTTGAGGGAAAAATCTTTGGCTCAAAAAATGTATTTCCAATTTTGTGTTTTTGCTATGTTCAAGAAAATTTCTAGTGTTACACGTGCCAGTTTTGTTTCCGTTAACAAGGCCATGATGTTTCTTGTGTTCAAATCTTTTGAAACTTTTTAAAAGCAAGTTAATGTCAAGGCTGCAAGCTTGTTTAAATAGTGTAGAGACTAAACATGCAATATTAAACAAGACTTCCAAGAAATAAGTCCAATTGACTTCAGTGGAGCTTACTTACAGATTGGAAAACAAATGTGTTCATTGCTCAACCAAAAGAGCAAACAATAATTGTTAAGATTAAGGGGAGATGTATGAAAACAATATTTGGGGCCTTTCTGGACTACACTGTTATAATGCTATTATTCCACTTTCAACATCCAACGGAATCCTGGGCTTCGCAGTTTAGGGAGGGGCCTTTAGAATTCTCAGCCAGAGAGTTCTTTGACCCCAGGAAACTACAAACTCCAGAATTCCACAGGATGTTGAAAGTGGAATAATAATATTATAACAGTGTAGTGTAGAAAGGTCCTTGGTTTAAAGAACCACATATATAAACTGATCCTGAATGCCTATCATTAATCAACAAACAGCAGAAAGCATAGATTTTATAATATAACCAATTAATGTGTTTAAACAGAAATATCAATAGCCTAAATGTATGTGAACTTCAAAGGGTAATTTTCAGTGGCAATATACACATCAGTCCCCCTTCCCCCAAAAATGTTATAACACCATAGAAATAAGAGTATTATTCTTTTTACAGTTGAAGTACCTTTAAAATACTTACATAAAGTGTTTTTATGCAATAAACACACTGTAAAGCCAAACACATACACACACCAGAACCAAACTTAACATTCCATATTAAAATAAACATAATATTTAAATTAGTTAACTGCTTGTCAATAGAAAAGAACTAAAAATACAGATATAGGTACAGATCTATCTTCATTTATATGTTAAAGATGTTGCCATAAGGGAAATAATCCAATAAAGAAACTAAATGTTAGAAGTGTAAAATAAAGCAACGTAAACTGTTATGAATTCTGGCTTTGCAGAGCATTATTATATAGTTGCAGAATATAGGAAGCCTTTGGCTACCAGTTAACTGTCTAAGCTGATTAATCTGTTTTAAATAAAAAGAATATATTGAATCTGTTTTTAGATGCTTTCAGTTCTGATTTTGCACTATAACAAGAGTAGGCAACAGAAAAATCTTTGAATCAATTTTCCCTTTTACTTTATATTAAAATATAAACTTTCAATAAAGCATAGCATAAAAATAAAGTACAGCTTAATATATTGATAGCTTAAGAGGAGAACCTATTTCCACATTTCTTTTTTATTATAGACGAGAGCACTGCTATGCCTTACCCAGCTCTGCTTGAGCTGTTGGAGTTGACAGGTACATAAGCTTGGGATTTCTGATGAAAATAAGCAACTTCATTTCGAAATCAGAGCAGGCCTCCACTTCTGTGTATGTGTATATATCATATTGAATTGATTTCACACTTGGTCGTAACATCCCCTCAATTAGGCTCACAGTCAAAGGTTTTCCTTGCAGCTAAATGCTTCTAACAGATTAGACATAAACATGAATATACATATTTCATGTCAATATGTTCAATCTAAATTAATGAATTCAGACTTCAAATAATTCAGACTTTACTACTCACCTATAACATGCGCATACACTAGTGGTGGGGAAATTGTGACACCGTACCAGAATTGTGTGGGCCCTGAAACCTCCCAGGTGATCTGCTGGTGATGCGATTTGAGTGATTTTTCCCCATGCAAAGTGTTCAAAATGCTCCCTAGACACTGAAAATGCAGAGAGTTGGATCACCTACTCTCACCAACCATACCACAAAGAAAAAAAAGAGAGAGTGAGACTGAACATGGACCAAACTGCCACCCAGAAGTAACATCCTGTCAATTCCAATGTGCCCAAATGTGCCTGTTTGGCTATGGAAAGGCACATGGTTGGGGGACATAACTGATTTCTACACACATACACACACACACAGTTTCCCATCCTGGGGATCCTTCACACTATACAATTACAGTATTCTGATATCACTTTAACTGTCGTGATTTGTAGTTGGTGAGACATTGGAGCTCTGGCTGAGAATTCTAAATACTCCTCCTTACACTGCAGATCCCAGGATTTCATAGGCAATCCCAGGATTCTATAGGCTGTTAAAATAGAATCATAGCACTATAACGGTATTGCTTGAAAGGACCTCAAGTGTACACCAACTTTTTGTGACTGCAAACAACTATATAACTACAGTCCTCAATGCAATATATTATTGTTCATTAATTATTGATCATAACTGATATGCAAAACTCAGAGCAAATAGTTGACCTTGAATGATGGGTGGTCACCCCCCAAAAAATTAAGATTAACATCTGATCTTGACAGTGGAGTTTTCTATCCCGTCATTAAGCAAATAACCATTTAATATTACAAGCTAAGGTCTTCATTAGAAACTATCCAAATTATCCCACACATATAACCTGAAATATATTTCTCAGAATTAATTGTGATTTTGGTTTGCATTGCTGCTATTAATGCAATGACAATGTCAACATCTTTAATAATTCCTCTTTAAACATTATCAGTTGCACTTCAGTTGCAATTTATATCTCACAATTTTGGAAAGAGGTGAATTAGCCATTTCTGAGTAGTCCTTTTAGAAATTCTACAACATTTAAACCAGTTTTTTTCTTAAAATCTATGTCTAAACAACATTTTATTCGGAATATATCAGCTTCTCTCCCAATAAATAAATAAATAAATAAAATTTTGCATGTATTTTGCAAAAAAGGAAAAGTTAGAATTTTTCCAGTATTACTACAGATTAATGAATGATATAAATAAATAAATAAATAAATAAATAAATAAATAAATATTTACGCAATATGGGACCCAAAGTAGCTTACAATATATATTAAAATAAAATAGTTAAAACAATGCATAGTACAAAGGAATTTTTTAAAAAAATTAAATCACTAAACCAGTTAAAACTTAATTTAAAACAGTAAAAAACACATTCAAAAGATAATATAGAAGACCCATAAAACCCTTTTGTCCCACCAGTTAAAAGCTGAAAGAATGTTTAAGGTAAGCCTACATTTTTTCTGCTTCTCATAGCTTCCATGGATTTCTGCCTCAGTTGTCACACAGTTTACACCTTCTCTTTTCCACAGCAGGTAGAAAGATATTATTTTGTACTGGTTTCTTAAACTTGAAATCTTTCAACCACCTTTTAAAAGGAATCAGTTGGAAATACACTATTTTCTGTGTCTACAGTCATTCCTCATAGCCAGGGGTGGGATAACCATTATGTATTTATTCTATTTCTTATTCCTCCATTCTTTAACAAAAGAGCGGAAAACGTATGTCTTTTCATATATTGTGGCATTGCTGACTGGGGCTTCTGCAAGTTGAAGAGCATAATTTAATGAGAACCAAAATTCACCTTCCATGATTTAATTCATATACTTAAAGTAGAATATAGGCCATTTCCACCCTGCACTCTTATAGTGCTATTATTCCACTTTCAACACCCTGTGGAATTCTGGGGTTTGTTGTTTACTGAGGCCAAAGAGCTCGCTGGCTGAGAATTCTAAACGCCCCTCACTAAACTGCCATGTATGTGGGTAGCACCATAGTCTGGAAGGACATTGAGATGGTCACTTACTCAAACTACCAACCCATTATTACCACCATGGTTCTAAATTTCACTGTTGTAAATGTTTCAAAAGTCAGCCCTGCTTGCCAGCCTTATTTAAAACTAGCATGGACACAGTGGGAGCACTGGGAAAAGCGGTGGCTGCCGTTTTCCCACCCACACGTTCACCCTAAGAGCAGTGTCCTAGGGACCATCTTAGGAGGTCTAGGAACTGGCGGCGCAATATTGAATGCAATGGATAACAAGGTATTGGCAAACAAATTAGGCATGATTGGCTCTAAAACAAAAGAAATTGGCGTATCCTCCACCGCTGGTTTAACTAACCTGGCAAGAGGAATGGATTTGATCAGTCAATTGTTACCGCAGTGGGTTGGTGCATAGAGAGAGATAGTGTCTGATCTCGGTCGTGTCTTAAAAACCACGACGCACAACATGTCAGTTGCCATCCAGTGTACGCAACTGCAAAGCAATATAATCACCTTTGCTGCTCAGGTGATACCTCATGGGATTAATGCACCCTGAGATCTTAAGCCTGCTGAGACAGCGCTACCTGGAATCTTTGGAACACCCTGCTGCTTTGGCAAAAATACGGCATGCCACTTGGGAGAGCCTAACTCTCAAGGTGGAAGTTGAACATGAAAGGATTCTGGACCCGGTAATTTTACATCCATTATCCCATCTAGGACTCCCCTTAATAGCCACCAATGCCACTTTACTACCCCGACAAATGTACCATACTCTTTTGATTTATCTGGCTGTTTATTTCACCACCATTGGATACAGTGTTTTCGCAATATTGATAGTTTCTGTTATAGTAATGTCTCTGAATATGTAGTAGTAGCAGTAAACTACACTGTAATGGCTCAAATTAACCAAGAGTGCTTTTGCTTAAGAACTCCGTGTTCACATACAACTGTATTGCCTAGTGGTGCTACAGTAAGTATCAACTGCACCACTGGCAACCCTTGCTTTTGTTCACAGCACGTACAGGATTGTTTCGGTAAAAACTTCTATCTCAGGCGGGAGATAAAAGATTATGTTTTAGAAAATGGATACGTGCCCACGGAGTCCAAACTAGTTGGATTCCACCTTGAAGACGAGATCTCCATGTCTACATGGCTACAGAATCTCACCCGCCTGGCAAACAAAGTACCGGAGGTTTCACACTCCCTCCACCAGATTGCCTTGACCGTTAATCACTCAACCAAGGTAATCATTGAATCATCAGAAGATTTGGAAATAGTATCACAACAGTCCTGGTGGGACACCTTCAGTTGGTCGCCCACGGGGCAGGCGATCGCCCACTTCACCTTGCACTCTTTAATTATATTAGTTGCATTTCAGGTCATACTCGTCTTATGCTTAATTGGCCTCACACTGTGGGTTAAGAAACAGATTTTTCAGCTTCAAGCTGGCCAGTTTTATTGAGAGCTCCGAGGCTCGTATTTGTAAATGGTTTTATTGTTAGTTTAAGTTGTTTTGAATGTAATGTCCCAACTGGTTTCAAAAGCCTATCCGAAGGCGACCAGTCTTCAGGCCTGCCTCGGAGTCCAGCTTCTTGAGGTAGGGAAGTTGCTCACTCGGAACCTACATCGAGCCATTAGTACTATACCTGCAACAGCCCCAAGTCTTCATTAATACATCATCAGGCTTGGAGCCCAGCTCTGGGTCTGAGTACTGGACGGGACCTTGGCAAACGGACTGCCAAGTGAGATCTCATCCTGTATCTGATAACTTTGGCCATTTGTCTGCTAACTGGATGCCAGCCTTGTTCTGTTATGGCTTTGGATATCTGAATCCAGCCTCATTCCGAGACGACTTTGGCTACGTGTGCCTCAGGACTGATGAAAGGATGCGGGTTCTGAATTAGCAGCCTCACTACCTGAATAGGCCCTACTAAGGCCAATACAGCTCTATTCTTGGGAACTATTTAAACCCTTGCTCCCTCTTCAACTTTTTGGTTATAGTGAAACAAAATTTCAGGGTTCAGCTCGAGCTCCCATCAGGCTCTGAGCAGGTAATTTGCATTTTCTTCATGCATTGGCTACTAACATTGTCAGTTCTCTGCAAAATAGCTACAGGTCGACGGCTCCAGAGAACCAGGATGACCCTTGGACCTGACCATCCCCCCCGAGTATCGTGAGGGGGGTGAAGAGGAAAAATCACAGCTTCATTTGGGAGCCGGTCCATGGAGGTGCCCGATCTCTCCACTGCAGCTGTGGGACCATGGGGGGGTGATCCAGACACCTCCCAACGGAGATAAAAGACTGTGTTACCAAAGACTTGAATTTAAAAGGACTATTGCCTTTCCAAATGGACTATTCCTCACCTCAAGATCTGCAAGATGCATGCAGTGGATAGCTAGCTTTTAATTGTTAACTAATCTGCAAAATTGGATACATTGTAACCTTCACCGCTTTGCTTTGCTTGTTTCTGCAGTGCCTCATTGGAAGGCATGCTTTACTTCAAGTTCAACTGTTTTGCACTTTGCTATTTGCCTCAACTGCTCATTTACTGCTGCTTCTCAGTTGACAGGACTATTTTATTATTCCTTATTGTTTCTATGCATTTGCGTGAATGTGTTTAGGTTTAGTTAGGAATGTATTTATAAGATAGGACCCTTTGTGTTCTCTGAAAATTCCCTTTCCTATTGAGAAATACTGCCTCTAAACCTTTAGACCCCTATTTGGCTCTAAAACTACCTTTGATTATTAATTGGAAAATGTTCGATAGTGTCCCCAACATCGCCCATTTTCAGGGGGAGGGATTGTTACTGCAGTTTCCTAGCCCGAGTTCGTGGATATTAGATATCATTTGATATCAATAATTTGGCCTTCTTTACCTATTCCTGCCCACATGCTTGCGAGGCCCCCGGAGAAGCACGCATACCGGCTCGGTCGCTAATCGCTGAAATATTCCAAACAAATACAGGCAGTCCAGAAATAGCCAGACTGCGGCTTCAGGAGACCTCAAGGCAAGTACCACATTATGTATGCATGCTACTTACAAAGAACTCCCTGCCCCAAGCAGGCAGCTTGACGAGCCGAATACTCAATCGTCAAGTACTCTGCGTTTGCATACTGGCTACTCTATTGACAATTCGGTCTTCACTCAATCTTATAAAATACTGACCTTTTGGAGGCTTTGTCTCCAGCCCAAAACTCATTGTTATCCCCGAGAACGGACTAGCCTGCTGGGTAAAAGATCTCACTATGTTGCCCTGTATCTCTTAGTGCTAGCTTGTGCTCTTTGCTAATTCCCAACTTTGTAATTTGGAGCGCACTTAGGTGTCCCTCCCGGGACTCCCAGAAATCAGGGTAACATACCCAAAGACCAGATTGTCCGCAATTGGTTCAATAGCAAAAACTAAGTCTAAGGTATGTCCCGCCATTTACATTAGACCTGTGATGTACTGAGACAGCCCCATGGTTGTCATGGTAGTCAAGAAGTCCTGAATAGGTAATGCTAGGACAGCATGGATGTGCAAGTCCCACAGAACCACAGTCCAATACCACCTCTGACACTACCTCAGATAGCTCAGGAAGGGAAACAGCTAGGCAGCAGGATGGGTGGTACACCAGCAGCACCCTCAGTCTGTCTGTTTGGCCCAACACAAGGTACAAACTCTCAAAGTCAGTGCTAGAGTGGATGGGCTTTCTTGTGAGAGTAACGGAATCCTTATGGATGACAGCAACACCACCCTCCCTGGCCTCCCAGTCTGGGCTGATGCTGCATTGAATACTCAGGTAGACAAAGCTGAGACAAGTTGACACCACCAGGCTCATCCACTCAGGTCTCTGTAATACATACCAGGTCAGCCCATATTCATCCATAAACAAGTCACAGATGGTGGATGTTTAATTACAGACCGCAACACGTGCACAGCAGAGGGTAACTGACAGGGCAACTTGAATAATCCAGAGAAGGACATGGAATAGATTTCAAATATGTACGTATCTTGCCTTTCAAATATGTATCTTGCCTTACCTTTACCTAGTCTGTCATATCCCCTATACCATATCTCCCTCTACTCAATATTCCCATTCTTCCCCCTTCCCTGAGGTTCACCCATGCACTTATACAGATGAACAAACAAACAGACATAAAACAAACTGATGCAAAATGTCAATGCAGCAAGTCAGACACCACAGTCACAATAGACACAACAGTCTGTCCTCAGCTAAGCAACTTCAGTTTTTTTCCAACAATCTTTGCCTCTCACCCAGGGATTCTGGAGCTGGACGACACAGAGGCAGCCCACGTTGTCACTGTCGGAGACGCTAGTTTAACAGATCCTTCATCTCACCCAAAGTCCATTGTCCACTCTCCAACTAATAAGGGATGGTGCCCTTGCCCCTGTGTTCCCCAATGTGGTGACCCATGAAAATGTACAGTGTTCCTTCACCATACTGGCCTCAGTATTGCCGTATTCCTTTTGTAAAGCTGTAGGCTATTCAATCCTGACTACTGGCACCTTCTTCTTTTTTCAGTATAATCTCCTTCAAGAGTTACTTTTATCATTCCAGTTTTATTAATAGCATTGCTTTTGACAAAAGCTTGGCAACTCAGAACTTGGCTTTACATGTTCCAACTTTATGTATGCTGCACCCTCCTCCTCAAGTGTCAGGGGAATAAAAGGGCCTCTGATAATATTCTGATAGGTGCCTGTCAATAGGCAGTCTTGGGGGAAAAACAGTCTCAGAAAAGCAGGAGAGACGGAACACTGTGAATAAAGGATGCAAGCACTTTGCAAAGCTGCGTGTGGGAGATCTGGCAAAACCTCATGGGTGTTTTACAAAAGTATGATCTTTTGGCTTGGAAGCCATACATGCTGCTAAATGACAGCTATCTCACACCATACTATAAAGGTCTTGTTGTCTCTTTTGACCTTATACTCAGTATTTTAATAGTCTTATCTCAACAAAAATAATATCTCTCCTACAAAGCAGCCACAGAGTCAAAAAGGAGAATTGTGCAAGAAGAGAACTGCAGTCCAAAATTAACAGTGCAATCCTATCCACACATGGAATTAATTGGAGCAAAAATACATAGGATCAGGCTTGCAAGCAAACAAGTTATTTGTTTGTCCAACTGCCAACATAAGTACTGAATTGAACCTAGCAATACTTCATTGCCTATTGTCAAATATCTTTTGAAAATATTAGTCTTATTAGTCTATTTAAAAAGCAAATCAACTAACAACATTCCTAGCTGCACTGCTAGAATATGTGATCAGATAGTCCACTCAGACATAAAAAAAATATGAAATATTTTGTGTGAAACATTATAGACGCTCTAGAGAAACAGTAGGAACTCATGGGGAAAAAGTAGGAATTGTGCTAGGTGTCTCATGCTTCCCACTAGATTAGCTGCACGCCTTCCTTCTTTCATTGCTGAATTCTAAGTGAACTGAATTTCATGGATTTACATTTTTTACATTTTTTTTACATGAAATCAGTGGGAATTATTTCTAGTCAATGTGCTTAAGAACAGGATGTTAGTCTATTTCGTGCTTTAAAAATGATGCATTCTGGAGATCCATTTAGGAAAGGTTATAGGAACAATTCTCTACACTATAATCAAACCTATACTTCTCCTAATAATGTCTACATGTATATTTAGATAACTATCTCACCAGTTCTACACACATAGGCCTGGATTTTCTAAATCCTGACTAGAGCAGGTCCACAGAGTCAGTGGGATTTGCCTACATGTTGACTCACCACTCAACCAACTCTAGTTGGGACTGACCAATAGGATACCAGCCCTATTGCTGGCTCGATTTATAAGTTAAATATTCTAAGTTTCAAATATTACTAGTAGGGGACTTCAGCGCTCATATTGAAGATACCCCCCTCAAGATAACTATTTTGATTGTTCTGTTATAATCAAATGAGAAGTACAAAAAATCCCTTCATTAATAAATCTGGGGAATTCTACCAGTTTATTGACAAGTTCATTTGTCAGTGAATGATAATCTGGAAGTTGATAAGGATGGGAAATTTACCAATTTTACTCAGAAAGAAATAAGTTCAATTGATTTTGTACTAACATCCCCTGCCCTACTGGAAGATATGACATATTTTAAAGAGGAGTCACAACCAAAAATTGACCATTAACCACTTACATACATATCTCCAGAGTACAAGTTGACTGTGAGTCAGAGAGTTCTTTGTCAACAGCTCGGGTGAAAGTTACAGTTGATATTCTACTGAACTGGTCTTCTAGATTCCAGGATGCACTCCAGTATGCACTGAATACTAAACTGTTTCTTGAACAGAGGGGTAAAAATTACTGCATCCTGATATTGACACGGCCTTGTTACTATACAATGATCTAATTAATGCATTGAGTGCTTTTCCAGTTAAGAACATTAGAATGACAAATGCAAAGAATCAAAACAATAGAAATTGATTTCATAGTGAATGCCTAAGCATGAGGAAGCAGTTAAGGTATGTTGTATGGCTACATCAGGGAAATCATTCCGAGAGCATACCAAAATCCTTTTTTCTGCTTTAACAACTTCTTCAGTTGGAAAAAGTACTTCAGCAAAGGAATCATGGCAGGAGCTAGCTTTGGCTCTGACTCAAAAAGATGAGGCAAAATTCTAGTTCCTACTTGCGACTTCAGAAGTGAGTGTCTGCTATGACTCAGACTCATATATATCTATTGCATGCTGGGAAGAACCTTTTGTAAAAATAGTTAACACATTTCAGGTGGATGATATAGCTGAACCATTTGCACTACATAGATTTTTCACTTTACGGTCTCCTGTTATTGTTAGTGAAATGGAATCTTTAATTGCTATTACTAAGAACAATAAAGCTCTGTGAAGAAACTAAATATATCTCACAGTATGCTTGAAGCTTTTCAAGATTATTGGGCCTTTGTTTTAGCAATATTATGGCAAGTGTCCCCCAGAGTGGACCTCCTCAGTTATATCCATCTTTAAAAGAGTGGGCATAATGATCCAGTCAGTTGTGGACCAGCAACTTTGTTTGATGTCATTTGTTTGAGGTCTGTGAGATTAAAAAGAATGTACTAGTTCCTGAACAAATTATATTTAGACCTGGACATTCAAATGGACTCCTGTTTTTTGGTTACAACATCATTTTGTGAAATATAATACATAACCACTGGTCAATTTTACCTGATACTTATTGGTCTTAAGGCTGCATTTGATTTCATCCCTAGACATCAATATACAGAAAACTAATGAATTTGTTTATATATCTCAGGCTGCTAGACCTTTACAGTAATACCATTTTAAAGGCCAGATTTGGTATCTATTTCCAATCGTCCAGTCCTGTTAAAATATCAAAAGATGTTCACCAGTATATATCTTGGCTTCCTTGCTTCCAATCTCTATATAAATTTTATAGTGGATTATCTGTCAGGACCACATTTTTTCCAGTAAAGGTAGATAGAAAATCTGTTTCACAGTATGGCTTTATGTAGATGATGCAATACTAATATTGCAAAATCAAAAAGGCCCCAGGAGACAACTGAAAGAGTTTAGTGATTATTGTAAGCAAAAATTGCTCAGTGTAAATTATGAAAATCATTGTTTTCAGGTGAAGGCCAAAGGCTTAAACATGGTCAATGGATGGACAGTTATTGGAATAGGTGTCAGTTACTGGAATAGGTTTATATATTTGGGGATAGCGTTTCATCAGTCAGGCTCTTGGACAACTCATATTGATTATCCTTTTTCAAGAAACTCCAAAAAGCTATGTTTGTCACCCAGAAAATCTGCAGAATTAGAGAAGGCTGTTTGGTTAACCCAACCCTGGAAACTTTTAACATGAAATTATATGGAACTGCAGTTCAGGGCACTGGTAAACTGCAATCATAAGAAACTGCCCAGAATAAAGTTTAGTTAATCAACAGCCTTAGCTAGGCTTAAATCATCACTATTGTCAGTTGTGATTTTGGTACACAAAACGATAATTAATTATTACCTGAAGATTTTGTTTTGTACCCCTTTAGCTCTTTTTAATATGAACATGTGACATAAAACTCAACTCATAGATAATTTTATATTAAATTTGATTGATTAACAGGGACTTTGGAAATGTTTTTAAGGGAGAGGGGGCCAAAATTGGCAGGCAAAGTGCTATTAATTTCCCTCCTTGCAGGTACTTACAGAAGTAATTACTTTCTCCATCAACACTGAAGCATCTTTAGATATGAAGACTCTTACAAGTACAACGTGTACTTAGATGTGGTCTCCATGTGTTCAGTGTAGCTTACCACCTAGTAAGCTTGCATGCAGGATTTATTATTCCTGGGAGGGCTCAATGACAATGTCTCTCTTAATATTTCTTAGTGCTTGACCATTTAGTGCACTTAAGTTTGATGACATCTGAGAAGGCTCAACTACATAGAAGTCTTGGTGGTCCAGTTCTGCCCGATCATTTGGAGACAGGGATTTAGACACCCTTGAATAGTCTTGGCAGGGGATGGGAGCTTAAGATCCCTTGCTCTTCCATTCCAGGGTTGTGATCGGTAAGCTTGGATTTTCAAAACAGTATCTGAGCAATCTTGGCTTTTATACACTGTCAAATTTTCAGTTAAACTAAGTTTGTGAAATATGAGTTGAAAAAGATGTAGGATTATCAACACCATTAGATTAGCTAATATTTATAAAGGGATTATCATTCTCTGACCCTTCGCTAATATTTTACTGATACTACAAACTCTGGCTACAGAATTAGACCATTATAATAGGTCTCCACACAATGAAAGTTTGTCATAGTGATCACAAGTCTGCTGAGTGGTGGATTAGATGTTCTGATGTCCTATAATTTGGGCTGAATGAAAAAAATATCTCCAGCCCATTTTAGAACAATTTCCAGGAAGAAAAGATCAGGATAAAATAATAATACTATTTCAGATAAAGATGAATTGCAATGTTTGCCATTTTATTTGTTAAGGCTAAGTCATAGTTGAAGCCTAAATTTCTGTGGCAAACTAAACTGGTGGCTAGACCAGGTATTTCACTCTAGGATTTCTTTTATTATTTATTTATTTATTGAAATATTTATATCCCACATTCTCTCCAGAGATCTCAGGGTGGCATTCAGTAAAACTAGTCTGACAAATGTAATACAGTGTAAATGATAGAAAGTATTGTAAAAAGATAAAACTTTAAGCAATTTAACAAGCTAAAAAGACAAACTAAAACAGTTAAAATAGTTCAAAATGATTTATTATTCTTAGTCACATTTAGACTGTGCTGCTGTGGTTTTCCTTTTTAACGTATCGGTTTAATACACTGTGTATGGCTATTATGTGTCTTTAACTTATTAGGGAAGTTTTATTGTGTTTTATTGTACTGTAATACTTTTTCTGTTTCCTATGGCTTTGTATTAAATTTTTGTTGCTATTGCCGCTGCTACTGTTCTAAATGAGACCTCAGTATTAAACATTCCTGTCACCTTTTTTTGTTTTTGTTTTTAAAAAGCCATCTATTAAACTAATGTTGATCAATCAAAGACAAGTGGCAGCTAGTGGCTTCAGTGTGAGAGAGGTAGTGAATCCACAAAAGGTTTTAGTCCAAATTTCAAAGAGCTCTCCAAGGTGCTGAACCTATTTTCAAAATAGTTACAGTACCTTGATAGCTGCTTTAAGATTTACACAATAACTGTCAGGACCCTGGAACTCCAGGACACAAGCTCTGAGTCTGAGCCAGCACAGCCCACCCCAGAGGCTGCCCCAGACACAGAGCCCTTGGCCCCAGTAGTCCCAGCAGCAGAGCCAGGGGCTGCCTCAGACCCAACCAAGCCAGAAGAGTCAGATAGTGAGATTCAAGAGCAGGTGCCTACTTACCAGCAGCATCGGAAGCAAAAGAGTGCTCTCAGGAGGTCAGAGCATTTAAATAGAAAACGCCAGGCAATCAGGATCCAGCTGAGATAACATCTGGAGGAGTGATCTGCCTATAAAAGCACTCACTGAGCCTTGGGTCTTTGTCGGCTCACAACTGTCCATTTTGGGGTGCTTGTCGTGTATCTTGGATCCCTGCCTTGCCTCCTGGAACGCTGCCCGATCTGCTGGAACGTCGCCTCCTTTGGATCTCGGTCCGGCTCTGGTAACTTCTCTTGCTTGAACAAACTCTGACTGTTCACTGAGAGCTTGGCTGTGACGTAACAGCCAGGGAGTCTCCTTGCTGCCAGAAGCTCTTTTATTTACTGCTGCTTATCTATTCATTTGCCGTTCGCCCGGAAAGCTCTTTGCTTTATTGCCTTATTTGCGAGAGACTTGTTAACCGGCTCTCGAGGTTGCTGGCCAGGCCTTGGCATTGACAATAACCAAGAATGGAATCACTGTCCAATCAACACAGGTGTCAGCAGCTGTCACTGTCTAATGGCATCCTATTGAATCTTGTTGTGAATTTTGTCCCTACTGATATCCCTGTGCCACTTGAATCTAAAGTCCTCCCCACTCCAGTGAATTCTTCATGCAAATGAAAATCTGACCATGATTGTACTGTTCTGTGAATTGAAAAAGTCCCAAATGGAAATTGTTCAACTGGCTTTTCAAAAACTTCAGATGAAATAGGGATGTGATATTGGTCAAGAACTGTATTTTATATTTTAAACTTTGTGGATTAAAGCATTTGTTAACAGTGGAAGGAGGAAGGAAGGAAAGGTAAAAGTAGACTCAGAGTAGTGTGAGTAAAGTGGGGAAGCTCTGTCACATTTCCTCATTTAGCTACACTTACAGTCATATCACTGTGTCAGAAAGTAACTGATAGGGACATGTAATTGGTAAGGGAAGTGACTGAGTTCTGCAACTCAGCCTGGGATTAATTTTCAAATTTTCAACATGTATTTACTTACCTGATTTAATATATTTGTGAAACAAATCTTCCACTTACAAGGCACCTCGCACAATTCACAGTAAAACTACAATAAAAATAAACTAAGTAAAAATTATCTATCATTAAAAAAACTGTAAATAAAAACATTCAATTCAATAAATTTAGAGAATGACAGTAACACATATCATAAAATATTAAACACCATATGAAACTTGATGGAACAGGAGAGTCTCCACTCACTAAATATAATAGAGAAAGAGCATATCTGTCCTTTCTTGTGAGTGCGTTCTCAAACTTGGCTGCTGCTACAAAAGAGACCTTGTCTCAGAGAGAGGTGTAAGTCTTTGCATTCCTCATCTTTGCATGCAAGGATAAATAGCATTCTATAGCATTCTCTGGACGGAAGAAGAAAATAAAAATTTCTGTGCAGTTCTCAAAAAAATATTTACATCTTGCTAAGTCTTTGGGGAATGATTCACTACAATAAAATGCAGTTTTCCTGCAGAAAATACCCTGTCTTTTATGTATTTTTTTCACACTGACACACAAAGAGAGAAAGAGAGAGAAAGAAACCAAAAATATTTCTGTGCAGAATAATTCCTCGAAAGACTTTGTCTAGTGTGAGGAATCTTCACCACAGGGATATCTGGAAACCTCTTGTTTCGCAGGAAAATTAAAAGTAACAAATATTGTCTCCACTGCTAGTCTCAAGTAGACAACACTGTAGCCTCTTTAGGGGGTTGAACATTCATTTGTCTCATTGTTATATTAATGAAACATTTTAATTTAAGATATGTTCTACGTGTCTGTGCTATAACTAAAGTCCCATTGAAACAGAGGCCTGCCAGAAGAAAACAATAATTTTGTTCACTTTCTGTTAGCTGCAGAGCAATAATGGAAATTGCACAGAACAACTGTGTTCTGTTTTGTCTTGCATTAAACCGGAAATAAACATTTGGGACAAATACAGGATAAGTATCCCTTGTCCACAATGCTTGGGAACAGGAATGTTTCCTATTTTCATTTTTTTTTTTCAGATTTTGGAATACTTGTATTTACATATACATAAAATACAGCACTGTGTTCCAGGAAGCCTGCAAACAAATGAGTGGGAGCACTGTAGCCATTACCTCAAAGGTGGAAGCGGGTGGCTGTCAGGCACCTTGGAGATCTGCTGTACAATTTTTTTTTAAGACAGCTTTCAGGTCTCTCATATCCCCAGTCTCTCAGATCCTCAATCTCTCTCTGGCCTCACTTCTCATACACAACACAAGTAGTGAAGAGACAAGGCTGAAAAGACACATGAAGCTGGAGAAAGATGCAAGGATCTGTGAAATGGCTGGAGGCATGGATTCACACCAAGCACTATGCTTTGATTCTCACCATTTCACAGATCCTCACATCTCTCTCTGGCCTCACATCTCAATTGTTCACTATTTGTCTTCTGTATGAGACATGAAGCTGGAGAAAGACTGAGAATCTGAAGCATGACCAAGCAGGAGCCCTGCAGCCGTCTTCTTGAAGGCAGAAGTGGGCAGCTGGTGGCAAAGAGTTTCAGGTTTTGGAGGTTTTTAGATTTCCAGTTTCTGGATTTGAGATGCTCAGCCTGAAGTAGTATTGAACTATAAGATTTTAAGCAAAACTTCACACTTCATCCCAAGTGTGACAAAAATGCTTAGTTGAAGTTTTTATATTTCTTTTATCCCCTCTTTTCCTATACCACTTGGCTGCTAGAGCAAAAAAGAACTATTCTCCTCACAAGACCATTTTTAGAATTTTGCATTCCAAAGACATATTACATAGCATATTGGCTTTCAGAGGTGTGGGAAAAAGAGAGTGCAAGGAAGTGTGTACTCATGATATAATTTTAATTCCCATGGCTCAATCCTGTGGAATTCTGGGATTTGTACTTTTATGAAGTACTTTGAAATATGTACTCTGGTAGAAGGAGAGTGCTTTAGAGACTGCAGACTACAAATTCCAGCATACAATAGGACAGCATATAAAAGTTAATGTTTTATCAAACTGCTATAATTCTGCAATATGGTTGCACCCACAGACAATAATCACAACTCATGTGCCATGAGAAATCTAAATCCTTAAATGTACATTTGGATTACTTGTTCAACATCCTTATTTATATTTGGGTTCAAACCTGGCTTTTTCTGAACTTGCCTGCCAATATCGAGCCACTTGACTTGATTTGTTGTTTTACCACCCAGTTCAACTGCACTTTTATCCAACTTGAGGGGGGGAAAGTCATAAGAAAAGCAGGGTATGCATAGGGCTTTTATGTGATTAGAGTTGCTAAGGAAACCACTTCCTAGACAACATGTAGCGAACTGAGCTCATCTATCATTGCAGCTTGAAGTGAGGGAGAAGCTGTGTTACAGGTGACATCTAAAATAATATTGAAAAATATCTTTGAGAAGATCATTGAAATCATCAGAATATGTTCATTTTTAATTTGGATTATACACAGTCTAGACTTTCCAGCAAGCATCTCACTACAGTTATTTGAAAGCCAATGCAGGTATTTCAGACAAGGCATATAAGTTCACCTGTATGGGTTATAGCAGAGGGGTTTGGAGAACAGAGAACTAGGACTCTGGAGACCACAGTTTGAATCCCCACTCAGCCATGGAAACATACTGGGCAAGTCACACTCTCTCAGCCTCAGAGGAAGCCAACAGCAAACCTCCCTGAACAATCCTACCATAAGTCAGAAACAACCTGAAGGTACATAAGCACCACCACCACAACAATATTAATTAGCATTCTCTGCAAAAAACCAGAAAGTCTAAGCCATCCCATACTGAGAGAGGTGGATTTTGCCCAACTATAATGACAAATAGTAGTCCAAATATGAAAACTGTCAAGTGATACAAAGGAGGGTAGTAATGAATAATAAAGAAATTCAGTATCTGCCTACTTTAGCCCAGAGAGACGCAAAGAGACAGAAATCACCCTAGGGTTTCTTTCAGTCTACACAGTTATAGTATTTTGATATCACTTTAACAGCAATGACTCCATCCCATCAAATCCTTGGATTTGTAGTTGCATGAGGTAGTTAAAATTCTCTGTCAAGATCTTTAGTGCTTTGTCAAGCTGCAAATCCCAGGTTTCTATAGGATGTAGCAATGACAGTTAAAATGGTATCAAAATGCTATAACTGTATAGTGTGAAAGAAACTCTACTAAGATTGTTGTCATCTGAAAGTTATGATGGAAAACAGACCAAACCAAGGTGGCCATGTTGCAAAATTCCAAGATAGGCAATCCAGCAATGAACAGGAGTGTTGAAGGACTGCTGTTGCTGACATAATTTGCCATACGTTGCTGAAAGGTCATTATATTGCACACTTATCTGAAAGATTCTGTTTAAAATGGGAAAACAGAATTTTATTACTGTTAAGTGATTTCTCTTTGAATCACTCACATAATCTGATCTCCAGGGGTGAGGGAATGGAGATTGACATATTACACTACAGTACAAGCTTGGGGATGTTTATTTAGAAGTAAGCTACACTGTATCTAATGGAGCTTATTTCTCATTCAGCAAATGATATACTTTCTCTATGACAAAACTTCATTGAACATCATGGGGCCTACTTCTCAGTAAGCATGCATAATCATAGATCCTGGAACAGGGTGGGGATGGGATAGGAGGACTCAACCCTGCTCCCCAGACTTGACTGTAGGGGCTGATCACTACCTGAAATGGTCAGGCAAAACTGGGCCATTAAGATTCCCATGAAGTTGAGCTTCCTGAGGAATTATCAACCAGAAGTCTGTTACATGATCAAACAGTAAAACATATTACAAGTCTCTGTTGCCATTGATCCCTCCCATCACCACAAGAACTGTTTGCAATCTATCCAATGCACATGCATTTGGGAATAAGCTACACTGGACACATTGAGGGCACTTGCAAGTATATATTGTGATTGTAAGAGTTTTCATATTTAAGTGATAATGGGTGGGGAACGTAGTTTTCCCTCCCTCCTCTATGGGACTTCAAATAGGCAAAATCAATAGCAACTTGTCTGCCAATATTGAGCCTCCCCACTTTAAAATCAGTTCCAGGGTCTCTGCATAAGCCTATGCTATCAGTCCATCAGTCAGTCATACAGATATTCTCCTAAACACTCTATAAACACTGTACTAGGCAACTTGGAGCATACAGCTGTCCATCTTTGGCTTAGGTCAAGATTGTATTTTTATTTATGTGCAGTTTTTTAAAAAATACATCTGTGCCATTGAAAGGGTATTTATAGTTCTCAAGTATTGTCACGTTTCACTGGATGCTTCTGAATGCAGAGGATTGGTATTCTGTTTTATTTTTCAGACTCTTTACCATCTCCCTGTGCAAGATAACAGATATACATTAAGAACTCTTGGTGCTGCCAGGTTTTTTCCCCCTCCGCATCTACATAAAAGCACTGAAAGAAGAAGGTGATGGTTTCTTCAATGTACAACTTGGTTCTTTTTATGGATGGTTTTTATCTGCCTGTTTTGAAACACATTGAAAACTAATTTTTGAAAGGAATTATCTTCAAAAGGCTAAGAATAAAAATGATGGTGCCTGATGGAAAAGGCTGGGTCCCTTTCTCTTAATCTTCCTTTAAAAATATAGTCCCTGTATTTGTGTTATTTTGTCTCCCTTTCTGAATTTCAACAATGTTATTCTACAAGTTTCTCTCTGATATAGATGTTCCCTATGGATTGATGGCTTGTGAAAGAAATAACACAATACCCTTTCTTAATTCAAAGGTGAAATTGTGCCTTCAGCATGCAGGATCTTACAAGACTGATTTTTATCAATCTTCTGAACTGTTTTCATCCCTAAAGATTGCATACATTTTCTCTGCATTATCTTTTAATGTGTTGATATGGATCCAAGTGCCCCTTGAAACCTTCTTTTCTGGCCAAGAGATCTACATTTAGCATAACTCATGCAGGGATACCTCACTTTTTCACTTGAGAATTGCATTGCTGTCAGGAATTGACATTTCAGTTCTCTTTCCTTTCAGTCAGGAAGTCTTTTTGTACTGTTACTTTTAAAATATCTCAGGGAAGAACAGATACCACTTTTGAACACAGGAATAGACCTGCTGGATCAGACCAGCACTCCATCTGGTGTTGGTCATTCTCCTTCTTGCAGTGACCAATCAGATGTTTATGAGAAACCCACAGTGAATTTCTGGCTTTATTTTTAAAGAATACTGTTGATTGTCAAGGAAAAGAACAGTATTACATAACATATCTCTCATGTGTGTCTATGTGTGTTTTCCTCTAATTTACTTCTTGTCGTTAGTGAAGACATAACAACACAAGGATGTAACAAGAATCATGCTGGATCAGATTGAAGATGGCCAATCAGTTCCCATGCCATGCAGGGTGTTCAATTGTTCCCTCCCACTCAAGGACTTTGATGCAGGAGGGCCATTCCCACACTACACTGTTATAGTGCTATTATTCCACTATCAATGTCCTATGGAATCCTGGGATTTGTAGTTTAGGGAGGAGCATTTAGAATTCTCAGCCAGAGAGCTCTTTGGCCTCAGTAAACTACAAACCCCAGAATTCCAAAGGACATTGAAAGTGGAAAATAGAATAATAGCACTATAACAGTGTAGGGCAGAAATGGCCTATGAGACATATAGTCATTTTGCTAGCAGCCACCAATGGCACTAACTGACATGTATTCATCTATTCCTGAGGCCCAAGAGAATGGCAAATACTACAGGTCTGGAGATGTGAACTGCAACAGAACATGACTAAGGCAAGACCAGCAGAAGGAGGTTGTGGATAGCCAGCAGAATTTGGATCAGGGGACAGCAGACACTTGGCCTGGAGACGGAGGCCCTTTCCTCAGGATGACGCTCTCATGTGTCATCCCATTACAATCCTGGCAGTATTTCTACTGGTATGGGTACGTGTCCACAGCACTCCTCTGTGGACTGATCTGCTGCCTGCAGAAGGGACCATGAGGGACATATCCCTTCCTTCCGCACTGTGGCCAGCTTTCTTCCCACGCCGCAGTAGGGAAGGGAGCACATGATCACACTTCTGGGTGGGTGGCTGCAACAGAAGGCTCACACAACTGAGGGGTCATTGATGAACTTTTTTCATCAATGATATACTGTCAATGATAAACCAATCATGCTGGCTGGCAACGTGAGAAGGGTGGGACTGTGATGATGTCATATGGAAGTCTCATTCTCTCCCCCATGCCAGGATACCACCGTCCTGTGGAAAGGGCCAGTGAAAAAGAGCAGTTGGGCAGGGGTTGTTCAGGCTAGAAGGCAGACAAGAGCACTGTGTATTAGTTTGGACTTGCTGGATGTGGTGCACTGCACTTGGAGGAAGATATCCCTTCCTCCATGTTCTTCTATATAGGTGATGGTGGCCCATGGGGGCCAGCATGTTTGGTGCCATGGCAGTTGCTTGTTGGTTTTGCTGGAGGAGTGTGGCCATTTCTGCACTAGACCGTTATAGCGCAATTATTCCACTTTCAACATCCTATGGAATCCTGGGGTTTGCAGTTTAGGGAGGGGCCAGGCGGCCCTCTCTAAACTGAAAACCCCAGGATTCCATAAGATGTTGAAAGTAGAATAATCGCGCTATAGCGGTCTAGTGCAGAAATGGCATGTGTTTTCCCTGGCCTGGCTCTTGTGGCTGTTGGTATAGTCCTGGATCCAGGACGTTAGTTATTGGTTTTTTGTAGGCACCGGTATAGTATGGGGCTCAGGATATGTGGAGCTGATTCGATAATGTCTGGCTTGGTGGCAGATGCAATTCTGCACCCCCTGGTGGTAGGGAAATCATTCTGGGATCATTCCAGTGGTTCTGGCATTGGGCCAGAGGATTGGTCTCTGTTGGTTGATGTCTGGAGCTGGACTCATGCATGGAGCCAACATATTACACAGCTGTAACCAATACAAGTTGTGGCCTTTTCCTTCCAACTTCATGTGTTTATTCAAGTGGAGTGGAACTTGTTCCTGAACAAGCAAAAAACTTTCAAAAATTAGTCTGCCTTTTCTACCTTCTTCCTTCCCAATGAAAGAGACTGCAGATACAAGCTGGAAAAGTATGTGGTAAAAGCGAGAGCATGGGTGCGTGGATATGGCCGGGGAAGGGCTGCCTTGCTAGGCAGTGTGCTCTGAAGAGTGGCAGAAGCCTGGTTGGGTTGGTGTGAGCTGTGTGAAATTGCTTAGAAGAGGAAGAGAGTTTATCTCCACAAAGGCACAAGACTTGGAATGAATAAATGACTCATTCTGCACCTCCACACAAACATAAGGATGCAGTGCATAACCTGGTGGTATTGTCAGGGCATTTTTAGAGCATACTGATTATCCAGATTCCATTCAGTTTTGGTCTGGGCCTGATTACAGGACTAAATCAGCTTTGAGAATCAGCTGAGTCAGAGGGAAGCATTCTTGCTTGTTCTGCTCAGTCTCTCTTTGGCCTTTGGTACTATTAATCATATCCCTTTTGTCTGCCTGAACCAGACAAGTTACTGGAAGTGGTTCTGTTCTATCAGCAGTGCCATTTCAGAGAGTAACATTAGATGGCTGTTCATTGGCTTGCTGGTAAGAGAGCTGGGGGGTTTTGCAAGGTACTCTATTATCCTCAGTGTTACCCTTTGTGTAAGGCTGCTGTTAGCAGTCATTAGACAATATGAAAGAAAGTACCATCAATCTGCTGTTGACATGTGATTCCTTTATCACATGGCATCTGAATCAAATGCAACTGTGCACATCCTGGACTCAGTGTTGGGCTTTATGAAGGCCAATAAAATGAAACTAAATCTTGGTAAGATGAAGGCCTTGATGATGAATGGTTCTTGAGTCCAGGAGGTAGTCTGATATTGCCCACTGTGGATATGCTTACATTTTCCCCAAGAATGTATAAAGCTCAGGTATTAGGAACTTGGTATCAGGCTTCTTACAACAGATGCCAGAGTCCTTTTGGTACATTATACTAATGGTTGCTCTTTTTCCACTATGCCACAATGACAAAGGAAAGTAGACATCTGCTGGCTCTAATGTCTTAGTCCCTTCATGGCCACTGCTCCCACAGGCATTTTTGGCCTGTTGCCAACATGTCAGTACATTGTACTGATTTCAGACTATATCTTTTCCTTTAGCAATCTGCCTAATGTTGAAATCACTCCTGGTAGTTCTGCATGTGTAGTCTGTTACTGGAGTAGAGCTTTCAATATATTAGCTCTCTGGAAATCTGCCAACCAGTGTTAGAGAAATACCTATATTATTTCTTTTTTGGCTGCTGGCTTAAGATATGCTCATTTAAATGAGGCTTCTGTCATTAAAAGACCAACATGGTTTTATTAGGTATGGTCTAATAGTTTGATCATTTAAAGTTTTTTTTTTCATTTTCTCCCTTTTTCCTGTTGTACATAGTTTGGGAATTCCCTCAATGCAGAATGGTTTACAAATGAATAATGCAAGTACAGTAGAGTCACGGTTATCCAACTTAAACGGGAGCACGGAGCGTCGGATAACCGAAAGGTCGGATTACCCGGACACTCGTGACAGCCGCCATTTGGGGGGGGTGTCGGGGGCATGTTGGGGCGTGCCTGGGGGCATGTCAGGGTGTGTCGGGGTGTGTCTGAGGGCACGGAAATGCCTACAGCCACGCCCCCAGGCAGCCGCGACGTCAGTTAATCTGGAAGGTCAGATAACTGCAGGTCGGATGACCGGGACTCTACTGTAAATAAATGAAATCATACAATGATCTGGAAGATGCAAGAATAGGTCTTCCAGCCCCTGTCAGTTACTATTTCCACTGGAGAACCTTTATGAGGAGCTGATGGCACCAGAATCTCTCCCTTTCTCACACTAGAATTACTTGAAAACCACAACAACCACCATCTGCTCTTAATAGCACCCTCTCTATGATAGAGGTTGGCAAAGTGTGGCCCACAGGCCATGTGGACCCTAAATATCCCAACCACTCCCCACACACCAAAATTATTTTTTAATGGTACTGGATGGAGGTGTACTCATATTGCCATGTTTTCCATTGGCCCGTTTTAGGCTGAATGCTTTGTCCCAAACTGGAATTGTGATTAAGAAGAGATTTTTGGTGAACCTAAAACAGGCCAGAGAGGCCTGATATATGTTTAAATTGCACCTCAGTATGTTTGGAGGTTCAAGGGATAATTTAGCCAATTTTTATAATGTACAAAAATGGGTTGACACAGGGGAGGGGCAGGTCATACAAGTCTGGCAAGGGGAGTGTATGACTCCTGAATCTTGGGCTTTGCCTATTCCTATTGGGTCAAGTGGGTCTTTAGGAGCTGTACTTGACACAATGGCTGTGAATGGTAGATTACTACCTTTTGGTTTAGTTGTGGAGATTCCAAATAGGTACCTCCATGCCAGAAGACTGACCATATGGTTCTTTGGTTGCTTTTAGCTTTAATTTAACAACTTTTGTTAGAAAATTGTTCACAAACTTCAACAAGTCCAGAATGCTGACTGGGGCCAGCTACAGGGAGCACATAACTCTCTTGTCATCAGACATACATCCCCACGCTTTGATATGGCTTAATTGGCAAATATGAATTGACATGAAATTAAGTTATACCCACCTATGGCTGAAAGGCCATGTGAAGAAGGGACACTGGCTGGGAAGATGTGCAAAGGTAGGTCAAAGGTGACCTCCGCACGGCCAGGTCATAAATTCACTATGGATTAGCTGGGAAAACCTGACTCAATGGTTCTGACCTAATCCTCTCAACTGCTCAACCTCAGAAAGCAATAGTCAACCCTGGGTACAGCAGGCAAGCACCCCTGTTGTGCACATTTCCTCCCCAAACCTTCCCCTGTCACCTTACCCAACCAAGACATTGAGAAGCTGCCAGGACTCCCATCAACACTTTGTCAGCAATCACTCCATTCTAGACCCCTTTTGTTTAATCTGCCAGAAAGCAATTAACTCACACCCCTTCAGGGAGGGAAATAGAGTAAAAAAAACCCAACATTTTTAAGAAGCTAGTTTGCAGTATCTCAGATGCTGAACATCTCTCTGTTGCTTTGAATCCCAAACTGTACTGCTCTCAGACACAAGACTAAGCCACCACTATTTCTTCACTGCTCTTCTGAATTGGTAATTATAACCAAAAAAACAAAAAACAAAACTCAGCTTTGTTATCCAAACCTTCCTCCCTTGCCTTCAATTAGCTCTTGTGTGAATGTATGACTGTTTGAATCTTGTGTGCATGTGTGATTGAATTCCTCTCAATAAAATACATTTTGAGTCTTTGGCTGGTTTTCCTGCAAGGACCCCATAAACACTGGTGGAAAGATCCTGCTAGTCACGCCACCTCTTGCAGCTTTCTTAATCAGAACTAATTAATTCTGCAATTTTCTGCAGAGTTGTGGGTGCTGCTAGAAGGCCTCAAGAAGTCCCCCTCCTTTTGGAGTAATACCATTGTTAAAACAGCTTCACTGGCTACTTGTTCATTTCCAGGTACAATTAAAAGTGTCGGTCATGACTTATAAATCCATATATAGTTTAGGTCCAGACTATTTGAAAGACCGTATCTTTCAGGACCATATCTGTCATACAAACTTTATGAGCTTTCAGATCTGCAGGGGAAGGCTTTCTCTTCATCCTGATAACATCCCAGGTTCAACTGGTGAGGACACCTTTGGAACTCCCTTCCTCAGGAAGTTAGGCTGCCCCTCTTGCTCTCCTTTCACCGGTAGGCAAAAACATTCTAACTTAAGCAGATTTTTAATATGTAAGCAAGTGAACTTTTAATTTATCAAGATTTTTTTTCAAAAAATGTAGGTTTTTATAATTGTGTATTCTTTTAATATGTCTAATTGATTTAAATGCCTTTTAATCTTTTTACTTTTGGATGCTGCCTTGGATCTCATTCTGGAAGAATAGCAACATATAAATATAATAAATAAAGAGAGAGAGAGAGAGAGAGAGAGAGAGAGAGACATACACACACAAAATATAAACTACTGAGGTCAAATCATTATACAGTGATTATCACAGCTTACAGTGTTGACTTGTACTGGCTTAAGTACTGTTATGAAAGCAGTTTGATTTTCCTGGTGGTTGCTCCATGGTGATGTCCCACTTCGGGTTGCACAAGTCCTTGTGCAAACCTAGTGATGCCCTTGTGCAAGCCTAGTGACACTGTGTCCAACAGGATAGTGCATTGCTGCACCACCTGTTGTGTGATCAGTTGTACAGTGGTGCAATCCAGTACCACAGCAAAGCTACTCTTGCATCATTTTGTGTTATGACTAGAATATCAGTCTATATATGTTTCATTGGAGTTCAGAATGGAAAGAAGCTTGGCCAAGCTTCACATCTTCCAGTTCCAGAGAGTTCAGTGTCCATTTCAATCAGTGTGCAAGGAGGAGCAAAGCAATTGCTGGGAAGAATTCATCATTAAATAAGTTGGAGGCCAAAAAGATGATGTATCTTTTTGAAAGTAGTGTTTAGTGAGAGAGATTTAAATATAACAATGGAACCTTCCTGAACATGTTTGGAAATGAATTACTGCTACTGACGTGTCATTATTGATTTGTCAAATTGAAAAGAAGGGCGTAAGGAAAGACATTTTTCTGTGTCACTCTGCTCAGAAAGTTCTTACAGTCTAAAGAGCTGCTAAATATGTACTGTCAGCTTAAAAGACATCTTCATATCAGGGTCAAGAAAGGATGCCAAAATTGACACCTGAAGCCACAGTACATGAGCAGAGATTGGTATGGAATTCATTGACTGAGGGAGAACTGATAAACGCTCCAGAAATAACATGTATAATCATCACTCTGAAAACTACAGCTTTGATCAGACATGTTACCTGACATAATCTACCACGACCTTCTCTGCAAAATTGAAAATAATGGGGGAAAGTTCATCATGGATACTTTATCACCTTAGTACCTTTATTAAATTTTAGTCTCTGTATTTGTCATTTACCACTGGGTCAATCTTAAAATGCTTTGATTCCTCACCCGAGTTTCGCAACACCAGCTAGTAGATTTTAAAATCTTCATTCTGTCTAAAGAAGGAATAGTAAATAAACCTCTTATGCTTTTCAAATATTAAGGACAATTAACCCAGAGAAAAGCAAACACATGTTACAAGTCACTGGGTTTGTTAGGTTGTTCCACTGCCCCTCCATTTTTTTTCCTTAATATTCAAAAGGCAAAAGAAGTTTATTTACCTATTCCTTCTTAGGATAGGAAGTAATAATTCACTGGGTAATAATACACTGCAACTAGTATTTCCATTGGAGAGGACTGCCTTGATTACTTAAAGCCATTTCAGTCTGAATTTTGGCCTGATTACAGGACTGAAACAGTTTTATTTGCCCTGATGGATGATCTGTGTCAGACAACGGGCTGAAGAATTACCAGATTAATTATCTTCAACCTCTTATTGGCTTTGATCCTATCAACTGTTTCCTAGATCAGCTCAATGGGCTATGTATTGGAATTCTTGTATTTTGTTCTGTTCCTAGCTGAAGAGTGAGATTCTGATATGCTTTGAGTGACTATCTAATAGCTCTTGTGCAATTGAACTGCAGTGTTCTATAGGGTACCATCATGTGTTCAATGTTCAACAGTTATATGAGCACCTGGAAGTCACTGTTGCGGGACCTGAAGCTAAGTGCCACCAGTATGTTGAAGATGCATAGTCAATCTTACTTTTACATCTGAATCAGGTGAAACTGTGCAAGCTCTGGATCAGTATCTGGTGACAGGCGGGATGAGGGCCACCTATCTGAAATATAATCCAGATTACTATTCCACCAAGATGATGGAATGGAATTCTATCAAGATGGTGGAACTAAATTAACATGGGCTGTGGCAAAGGTTATACTTCAAAAACAGAGCAAAAACACTGCATGCAGAAGTTATTAACATCTATCCCTGTTATCTGTAATAAAAAATATAAAACAAATCTGGTGTTGGCATCTTGAAGAACCTCAAATGATTGAAATAAATGGTAGTGGGTAAAATGGAACAACGGTCTGATATAGAATAAAACTGCTTTGTGGATGATTATCACATTAAGATATTTTTTCAAGGAATGAATGTAGCCTTTTAAAAGATTTAGTCTGCTTTTCAGTTTTCTAAAAACAGAACCTTTTATTTAAGTGATTATTTTAAATAAAATTTGTGTTGATTGCTTCTTTGAATTCTTGATTTATACAGTGAACTTTAAATAATATGATGTTGATACAAGGTATGCCTGTGTTCTGTTATACATAATTTGTCAGAAATTGCATAGTCAAGCTGTAGTCTACAAGCCACTCACTCACAATCTGTAAATATACAGGCATGTGTTACACACACACAGAGAGAGAGATTGAAAAGATAAATATTGTGTCAAAGATACCAAGCAATGTTATAAACATAAAAGGTCGAAGTGAAGAAATATATCAAATTAAAATGTGGACAGAAAGGAAAAAAATTCCGTATCATGACTGAAAAAGTTGCATCAAGCTTGTTACAATCTAGCTTCAATATGTAAGTGTGTGCTAAAAAGAACGTGAATTAAAATCTATCTAAACACCAATCTATGATGATAAACACCTACTGATTAACACTTTGTTTCTTTAAAGTCAAATATAAATTATAACTACAGAGAATAAATATTTGTTCTAAGGATAAAACATCCTCAACAGAAGTCAAAATCCATAGTTCTGTGTGCCCTGATTTATTGTATGAAACTGAGAGCTTTAATAAACTTTAAAATGGGGTTAATGTTCCTTGTTGCTTTATGAAGCTTCTGTTTTGACTCATTATCTGTTACTTAAAATAGACATTTTGAATTGTTTATCTTTTTTAAAAAAATCAAAAATTATCCAGATCAAAAGACTGAGGAAACAGCATTTTGAATCAGGGCACAGGCTTTCAGAGAGAAGAAAATAATTATATAAGGTTGTGTTAAGTTTAAGGCTGCACTTTCAACCAGTATTTTCCCATCACCTCCCACCCCACTCCCAATAATAACTGCAGACCTGCTTCTCAGGACGACTAGAGCTCCTCAGCAGCACAGTGATGTGTTGTAGGAAATTGTAGTGAAAATGAGAATCACTCTAAATTGGGCAGAGGAATCTTGCGCCACTACAGGGGGGAAAAAAATATCAGTATAAGCTCATTTTTTGGTAGCCGTTCTTTGATGGTAGCCATATTGAATCTTTCACTTACAAAATTTTCCTGGAACGTTTCAGATAGTTACCCAGCCCAATTTATTTCCTTCTGGTCTAAGATAACAAAACAGCTGCCAGACTTTGTCCCCATAAAATGTTTATTGTATTATATTATTTTACCTCCAATAATAGCTTGCCAAAGGCTATCTAGAAAACTTGTAACTGATATAAGATTTTAACTATGGACTTGCACAGCTTCTAGCTGCTGTGGAATAAAAAGGAATTCTCACCACAGTTTCCAAATTTCAAATATAATGTGAATAGGTTCTTTGGAAGATAATCTCTGTATTTCATATACTGTCAAAGCAGCTTTCATTTTGTCTTTTCTATTTCCCACAACTCCAACTGAAGCAACGGACCTTACTGAAGTCTGTCTGGTTATGAGAAAAAATGTAACATCTAGCAATGTGGATTCGGAGATCACAGACACTTGACGCTGTGTCATCATTTCAGCTCAGGGGACCTGATAACACTTTCTTCGCTTATATTTTCTGTTATTGCATTCTTTCTTATCTATTTGCCATCAATAAGGTTAGACCTTGTGCTCTCAGTGGCTTCAGTGTATACATTGAAGCTAAAGTGAGCAGCCCTCTGGATCGATATGCCACTTAAAGACAAATTCACCCTACATCCTCTTCACTCTATGGGTATCAATGTTTTGGGGGGTGTTACAGCTTCTCTGCTGGCTCTGCAACAGTCTCGTGAACTCTGATCTTCTAGCTGTATTCTCATAAAATGTTCTTGAAGCCACAATTGACCTGTGGCTGCAAATATGAGAAACAATGTTCTGTAAAAGCTGCTTCCCTGGCACACTTTTGTGACCATCTCTTAAAACCAGACACCAATAAATGTAGGCTGGAGTTTACAGCCTCATTAAGGAGTCAGCAATAGAGTGACGACTTTTATATCGACCTACATTTCAAGGCCTGCAACCAGGGAATAATTGTGAAAATTTTCTTTTCACGGCAGGAAGATTTAATTCAGATTTATCCTTGAAAACCTAGTTAGGATTCACCAGGTGTCATCGAGGATCTGGGAAAAGTACTCTCACAGTGCCTACTCTTACTAACAACAGAACTGTGAAAATGTGCCCTTATTTAATTGGCAAAAACTATCACTCTCATTCATTACCATGGCAATGTGCATACTTTGTAATGATATTAGTTTGTTGTACAGGCTTTACATTCAAATAGGACAGTGCTTGTTCTTATCTACTGCTAGTGTGCCTACTCGGATTTGAACAACTTTTAAAGATCTGATGAACAGCTGTTTTCTGAGGGGGGATACTTCTTTAATTAACAGTCACAGTAACTACCTTAAATGGCATCTGCACACAACTGCTGAGTTTGGAAGTAGTATGAATATCTTTAAATCCTAATAGGCTTTTCACTGCAGTGAGCCATCCACAACTCTTTGATGACCATTGTGCTGAAACTTTAATTATTGCAACTCCCAGTAAGTACAGAACAATCCTCTCCATTACAGAATAGTACTGGAAACTACGGATTACATGTTTATGTCATTGTCATTTTGGTGCAGGACATCTGGTTTCACTATACACATTTCTCAAGCTTTCAAACAGCAACTGATCTGTGTTCCTTCCAGCTTTTCTAAAATCTATATAAATGGTAGAAGATACAAAAGACAAACAGTTCCATCATGACCTGAATCAAATTGTTAGTCCCAGCTCAAACAGACTGATTTAATCAACTGTTGAATGATAACTCAACATTTTTGCAAATACAGTTTATTCAAAGGTTCTACTATACTCTCTCTCTCTCTCTCTCTGTCAATGTGTGTTTATATGTGTGTGTAGAGTGGTTAATAATATACAGAAGCACTACCAATTCAGGAAGTACCTTTCATTGTAAATGACAAAATTATTGATTGAGGTGCTCTGACCTTTTAAAAAGAAAAAAATGTACATAAATATATTGCCATGCCCTCTAGTTTAACAAAGGGTGGGAATGTCATGGCAGATGTAAGGAGCATATTAATTTTGCATTAAACTGGACCATTAAGTGTTTAATATTGCCTAATCCAAAAGTCATAAAGATATTCATTTCTATTAAGTTTAAGAAAGAGTGAGTGAAGTTTTAAAGCTTCCCTTATCAAAGTACATAAGTATTGAATAGTACATTGGTACTGTATAAGTAATTTCTTCAAAAACAAAAGTTGAATTATTTTTATTATCTTCAGTATATTAATAAAAAAGGAAAGTACATTATCTAAAAGTCAAACTAGATTCACCCTGTAAGAGAACCCAATACAAAGTTTATTGTAATTACACTCCTTATATTACTTCTGAATCACTTTTTAAATAATGGCCTGGATACAGACTTAACTCACTTCGATTTAAATCCATCTACACAGCTTCAGTGACATATTAAACCTTTTACATACATGAATATATTTTGTCTATGGTCAAAGTAGCGCATGGCTCGGAAAGATAATGACTTGTTTTCTACATCTGACATAGTATAAGAGGCATGACATGTCTTGGTATAGTATTCTCCTTAAAAGAAATAGCTATTTTTAATTTCCATAATGTATGCCATAATTCATCCATAAAGCCAAAAGCAACACCTCTTTTTTTGTAATTCACAACATATCTGTTTAATTATCAATCTCTGAATTTTATTTTATTGTATTTTTTTTGATAAATGTTATTGCTACATATCTTAATTCAGCCTGTCCCAAACTGGTGCCATTCAAATCATTTGTACTTCAATTCTCAACTGTAGTTGCACCCAGCTAACATGACTAATCATGAGGGAACGTGGAAGCTGAAGTCCAAACATCAAAAAGGCCACCATGTTGAAGGAGATGCTTTCACGTAAAAAAACCAGCACAAAGAAAGGTTTGATGCCAAATAATCTTGTTTTTTCCCCTCCAAATTTAAAAAATATTCCATATGCTTCAACATTAAACTAGATTTTATTAAAGGCCATCCTTGACTTTCATTTGAATATTATTTTTGAGCAATCCTCATAAGTGAGTTGCTTATTTGAAGAAAGAGGTAACATCTTTGGCTCAGTCTGGTTAATTATATCAGATCAAGTATAGAATGGACAGTTTTAGCCCTGATAAGTTTGGCTCACCACAGTGTCTCTTTATATCAAAATAAATTAAAACACTCCTAGTTTGCACAGCTACTTCTTGCTCAACCACTCACTATTTTCTACTCCCTCAGGGTTAAAAATCAGTTAAAGAAGTAAACATGGTAGGTGATAAAACATTTCATGATACATAATAATATAATTATATATCTAATAGTTCCAGTTATCCTTTATCTGCACTGTTATAACAGGGCTGTCAATCATTTATAATGGAGGTCCATTAATAAGGCATATTCATAAATAAAAATAAGGTACATGGTAGAATATTCATCCTAACGAAAGCAAACCTGAACATCCGTGATACTGGTTGAATTGACCAGAGATATATGCTTTAAGTTTGCCATTAATTTATTGTGAATCACCCAAAGGGATGATTATTTGCTTTAGTATTGAGACATATTCCAACATGTTGAATTGAAATATATATTTTAGGACAGTTTATTTTTCATATTGATCTCTAAATCATGACTCATCTATTCAGATCATGCAGTTTAGCTACAAATTGCATAGACTACTTTCAAGATGCACAAGAAGTACAAAGAACTTGTCTAACAGTGTATGATGCACTGGGAATAGTTTGAGGTAAAGCAGTTCAATCATAATCACTGATAAAGAACCAAGGAAAGTGCTCTAATTTGCCTCAGTTGCAAAATTATTCTTTGGTTGTTTCATGCTACAGTGGTGCAAGGTTGTACTACTGATCTAGGCTCATAGGTTGGCTTTTGCCTGTGGGAAATCAAGTGAAAATTCCTCCTTCTGAAACCCTGCTTCCATAAGTTTTTTGATCTACAATGATCGGACTGGAACTGACCTCCTAGCACAATACAGACGCAATCTGTCATGATTAATAAAATAATCTGTACATTAAAATGACAGTTGAAACATTTTTTTAAAAAAAATCCATCAACTCAGAACAATAACCAAATAAAAAGCAACAAATGAAACTTGGAAGAAAAGGTAAGAAACAAAAGGTCTTCAAATTAATAGGAAAGCACTTCTATTTGGTTTCTTCTCCCCTCTAAAAACCTCCAGAGAAATTTCACTTCTGAACAACAGTACTACAGTCATGTCTACTTTTGAGAAGGACCTAAACTCAACTGTAGTTACAATGGCAGAAGGAGGTGGACCATGTCCTTTATAAATATGTTAGCATGCAGGTGAGATAAGTATGAAATGCTCCCTTGAGCTTGTAAATCCAATTGCATGCACTATTGATTCAGTGTAATACCTTTCACAACACTGAACTGAAAATTTTCAGGTTTCAGTCCATATGGATTTTGATAGCCCTTTATATAACAAATGTGATCTATGAAAAGGGAAATGTTAACCATGAATATCGGCCCCCAACACATTTTGTTCATATATATTCTAGATGAAATAGTTGTAGCCATGGACCAGCTTGAGGATCATTCTGCAAATACTACATTTCTAATAAACTAGGCAGATGAAATTGTGTTTTTTTTTTCCAAAGGAAACTGTAATAATCAATTATTTAGTATATGTACAAAAAGACTTCTTGCAGAGATGGAGACACACACCTGCATGTTCAAATAGACATCAAATAATTTCAAAGCCTACCAGAAATGTATAATAATCCTGGATCCAAAAAATAGACAGCATTTCAAAATATTTAATTATTGCACTAGCATATTAAACCAACTATTCACCATAGTTAATTATTAGTCTTATTCAATGCAGACTAACTTCCTGAGAAATGAATAAGGAAAGGGAAGATACAGTGAAAGAGATATGAAATCCATGGTCACACATTGTATGAACTTACATTTCAGTTTCATGCCCCAAGCATGTTTGTGACTCCTCCGACATTGTTTGCCTGAGTAGGTGTAATGGCTTGGCATGTTTGGTTGTGTAAGGAACAGAACAGTTTGCATTTCAAGTTATGTGAGACAAGGGAAAGTTGTCAGTTTGATTGATATTAATTTAAAACTTCACATGAAGAATGGCTGAAAACTATTGGTTCCAAGGCAGTAGGCAGTCTTAGGCCCTTTCCACATCTTTTTTTTTCAAAGAGGTGGGGGGTGCATGAGCAGCCTCTTGGGCAAGGCACTCACTTCGCTACTCCATCGTCCCGCAGCTGGCTTACCAGTCGCGCAAGCGCCGTGCGAATGCCCCGCCCCTTCCTACCACGGCGCAACCTGGGAATTGCAGGTTAGCGCTGATGCAGGAAGCGTGACCGGCCCGCTTGTCCGACGCACCGAAGGGCAGGTAAGTGCGCGAGGGCCCCGGGAGCTTTGCGCGACCATGCAGCATTTTCGACTTGAAGCCAAAAATAAAAAAATGCGTGCGCAGTTCGCGTTAGGCTCATGAGCGTCGCGTAAATGAGAGTGTGTGCGATGCTCAAGGGACCCTCTCGCAAAAGAAACAGCGTGCGAAAAGGGCCTTAGAATATAAGAAACCAGAACTATAGATTGAAGAAAATATGCAGAGTATGTATGACCTATGGAAAAGAAACCTGGAGAAAGGATCTATGCAAAATAAGATTTAGGGCATTCCTGCATTACACTGTTATAGTGCTATTGTTCCATTTTCAACCTTCTATGGCATCCTGGGGTTTGCAGTTTAGGGAGGCCCATTTAGAATTCTCAGCCAGAGAGCTCTTTGGCCTCAGTAAACTACAAACCCCAGAATTCCACAGGATGTTGAAAGTGGAATAATAGTACTATAACCGTGCACTGTGGAAATGGATTTAGTCTTCCATTTGTGTGTATTTGCAGTTAAACCACTGTTGTAGAATTCTGCTTTACATTGTCTGAGATTCCAGTTCTTGAAACTGAAGATTGTTTTCTTTTTTATCATCATTCTATTCTTCATAAAAGATGTCCTGTTTCTTATGAGATCCTATGGGACCAGTCCTCTAAAAGCCTGCTTGTTCATACATATTGTTTAAAAGTACCCATTTACAGTCAATTATTTGTCAATTATTTACAAATTTTCAGGATTAGTTTTATAATACTGTTTGGCAGCTACTCTTCTAAAAGGCAAAGTTAACATACTGAAATATTTCCACTAAAAATTCATTGTAATTCATTCATTAAAATTCATTCATTAAAAATTCATTGTAAATTGTAAGCGGTGAAATTGCTATTGAATATTACAAATACTGAGTAATTGTGTGATTGAAGCATTTTGTAAGCCCTTTGCATATAGGTTTGCAGATATTTACCAGAACATTTGGTTTAGTTATAGCTTGGCATAGTTACACTGAAAAGAAATATTGATAAAGAAAGAGTACTAAGGGATATTAAAAATATAGGGGATAGGATTGTATAAAATTTTAGAGATACAGGTGTTGGAGACAAGAGATATATTAGACTAAACACAAATAAAAGAAGTGACCTTGAGATAGAGTTTAGAATATAAACATTGGAGAGACTGGTTGAGATAAGAGACGCTTTGAGATAAGAAAGGAAAAAGTTGGAAAAAAAAGAAAACATTGTAGTTAACTCTTGAAGAGAAGGCAAATAATAGGACAGGATAACAGCACCATCTAGTGTCAGGAAAGGAAAGACATAGGAATTAAAAAAAAATTAAATAATGGCATCAGGAACAAGAAAGGGCACAAGAACTCAAACGCAAACACAATTACAGTTGATAGATACCTCGAGAAGGGGATCAATGGAAAAGGGAAGTCATATAGCAGAATTAGTGAATGAAATTAGAAGTTTGAAGATGGAAATGAGAAAAGAATTAAAAGACACAAGAATGGAAATAAAAGCTGATATAAGAAAGGAGCTTGATGACTTTAAGAAGAGTATGGAGAACATGAACAAGGACATTACTGTGATGAAAAGAGATTTACATGAGGTACAAGAAAAAACAAATCTACGGGAAAAGAGAGAAGGAATCAATAAAGAGGATGCAGAAGCAGGAAGAAATGAGACTAACGCAACATGAAATGAGGTATAGAGACAAATGTATAAAAATGAGAGGGATTCCAGAGGCTCCAGGAGAATTACTAGAAGAAAAGATTATTACAATTATAGCAAATTATTTAGGAGTTAAAGAAGAAGATTTGGAACGAGACATAGACAGAATCTTCAGAGCAAATTTATGTGTTGCAAAGGAAAGAGACTGGCCCAGAGATGTAGTGGTTTGTTTCAGTAGGACAAGAATTAAGGAGAAAATATTGCAAGTAAATTACGAGAAGCAACTAGTGTATGAAAGAAAACTGATTAAGATTTTCAAAGACATACCTTATGAAGTTTTGAAGAGAAGACATGAATATAAATTCCTAACACAACTGTTACAGAGGTATGGAATTGCATACAAGTGGGAGAGACTGGAAAGGCTATCATACTCATATAAACAGAGAAGATATAAAATTACGGATATAGTATGAGCGAGGGAAGCATATACAAAAATGAAAAAAGAATTAGAAAGTTCAAATAAGACGGAGTACGAGAAAAGACAAGAGAAAGGACATAGCAGTCAAGAAGAGTTAGAGGAAAGAAAGATGGTACAAGGAGATGATTATCAAAGAAGAGAAGAGCAAATTGAAAAAGACAGCTATTTGGAATCGGAAGTGGAACAAGAAGAAGGTGAAGATTTACAAAAACAAGATCTGGAAATAGACGATTTATACACAGAAGAAGAAGACATCTAGAGGGGAAAGGGGAGGGGAGGGAAAGAGAGAGAGAAAAGGGGGAAATAATAGAAGGAAGAGTCGATTATGAAAATTATATCTTGGAATGTAAAAGGACTAAACTCAAATTATAAAAGACGACAGGTATTTCATAATTTGGAAAAGATGAAAGCAGATGTGATCTACCTACAAGAAACTAGAATAAGAGAGAAAGATAATAAGTATCTTAGGAACCCTAAATTAGGGAAAAGTCATATAGCTGCGTCAGAAAAAAAGAAAAAAGGAGTAGTACTATATATAAATCAAAAATATACATCAGAGATAAAATTTAAAGATAAAAAAGGTCATTGTTTGGGGGTGGAACTACAACTTTTGGAATATAAGATATTGTTATTGCAATATATTTACCACTAGAAGAAAAGGGTAAATTTTATGAGAAAGTAAAAGAAGAGATTTTGAAATATTCTGAAGAAAATGATTATGGGAGCTTCTTAATGTTGGGAGATATGAATGGCGTGATGGATCCAAAATTAGATAGATCGTCACATTTGAAAAAAAATAAACAACATGGAAAGCTTCCAGGTTCATTCTTTAAATTATGTGAGTTACTAGATTTACATGATGTTTGGAGAGTTACAAATAAAGAAGCTGGAGGATATACATTTTATTCGGATGTGCATAATTCCATGTCAAGGATTGACATGTTTCTGATTTCAAGAAATTTGTTAAAATTAGTAAAAGACATGGAAATAATACCAAAAATAATTTCAGATCATAACCCTATACAGATAGAATTGTGAGATATAAAGAAGAATACAAAGTGGAGAATGAATGATACTCTTTTACAAAATGATCAAAATATAGAAAAGATAAAGGAAGTAATAAAATTCTTTTTTATAGAAAATAAGACAGATGAGTTAAAGATGAGATCGGTATGGGACGCAAGTAAGGTGGTAGTACGAGGTCATTTAATAAAAATGGGAGCTGAAAATAAAAAGAAAAAACAACAAAAATATCAAGATATATTGGGAGAAATTAAAAAACAGGAAGAGTATTTGAGAGAAAATCTGAAAGATAAGAAGGTGCAATTAAAGTTAAAAACTCTTCACTCAGATAAATATAGAAAATCAAATGGAAATCAATAGAAAGTTAAAATGGATAAAACAAAGATATTTTGAACAGGCAAATAAACCTGGAAGGTGGTTATCATATAAATTAAAAAAAAAGAGAGAGAGAAAAGGCAAATTTTGGAAATAAATAGGGAAGGGAAAATAATAACAAGACAGAAAGAAATAAAAGAAACATTTTATAATTATTTTAAGGCATTATATGGTATGAGAGATCAAAATAATAGGGCTATAAAAATAGAAAAGTACTTAAAGAACCGGACAATACAGAAAATAAAAGAGGAACAAAAAGAGAGGCTGGAGGCGACGATAACAACTAAGGAAATAAAGGACGCGATAAAAAGACTGGATACATCAAAAACGCCAGGACCAGACGGTTTCTCAGCACTCTCTTACAAGAAGATGCAAGATCATTTAATAGAGCCATTGAAGGAATTGTTTAATGACATAAAAGAGAATGGGAAGCCAGATACATGGGGGGAAGCATATATTACATTAATTCCAAAAGAGGGGAAAAATTTAAAAGAACCGGGAAATTATCGTCCGATATCACTCCTAAACATAGATTACAAATTATTTGCAGGTATTTTGGCGGAAAGGTTAAAAAGAATATTACAGGAAGTGATACATAGAGATCAAAATGGTTTTTACCGAATAGACAAATTAATAATAATATAAGAACTGTATTAAATATTATTGAATATTATGAGAAAAATAATGAAAAAAAGTAGCACTGATTTTTGTGGATGCAGAAAAAGCATTCAATAATATCAGATGGGATTTTATGGTAGAGATATTGAACAAAATGGGCATGGGAAAAATATTTATAAAGTGGATTAAAGAAATTTATAAGGAACAGAGGGCAGAAATTATAGTTAATGGAGATAGAACAAAACAGTTTAGGATAAAAAAGGTACTAGGCAAGGATGCCCATTATCACCGTTACTATTCATTATGACATTAGAAGTCCTGTTGAATGAAATTAGGAGTGCCTCTAAATTAAAAGGATGTAAGATTAAAAAACAACAGTATAAAGTAAAAGTGTATGCAGATGACATGTTGATAATGTTAGAAGATCCAGAAGAGTGCATAGAAAACTTTTTAAAAGTGATGGAAGAATATGGAGAAGTGGCAGGTTTGAAGATTAATAAAGATAAAACAAAAATCATTATGAAAAATCTGACTAAGAGGGAAGAAGAGAGTTTGATTTCAGTTAACAGGGTTTAAAATAGAAAATAAAATTAAGTATCTTGGAATTTGGGTAGCAAAGAGAAATCATGAATTATTTGAAAGCAATTATAAAAAGACATGGAAAGAGATTAAAAAATTATTAGAGAACTGGGGTTCATTAAGATTGTCTTTATTAGGTAGAATTTCTGCTATTAAGATGAACGTGCTGCCTAGACTAATTTTTCTATTTCATAATCTCCCTATTATAAACAATGAAAAAATATTTAAAGAATGGCAAAGGAATTTGACAAAGTTTATATGGGAAAAGAAAAGACCAAGAATAAGGTGGAAATTATTAATAGAGAGTAAAGATAGAGGAGGATTTAGTTTACCAGATATTAAAATGTACTATAATGCATGTGGTCTTACATGGATCAGGGAGTGGATAATGTTACAAGACGAGGAAATATTAAATCTGGAAGGAGTAGGAAATTGGATGGGATAGCACGCTTACATGTGGTATGAGAAATATAAAATCAATAAAGATTTCTTAAATCATTATATAAGGAGAGCATTATTAAAGATATGGTTGGATTTCAAGAGAAATTATTACATTAGAAAACCTCAATGGTTATCACCACATGAAACGTTGTACGGGAGGTGGAAAGACCCTCAAGAGAAATGGATACGATATAAAGATATAATAATAGAGAAATTAGAAGAATGTCAGTTAAAATCAAGGACAGAAATTGAATCAGAGGGTTTTAAATGCCATTGGTTTTTATATAGGCAATTGAGGGAAAGATTTAGATTGGATAAGAAGGCAGAGGGGATAGATTTGAAAAACAAGAAGATCCGTTCCTGAAAATAATAACAGATTCAAAAAAGCAAATGATATCTAAGATTTATAAATTATTGTTGGAATGGGAATTGGAAACGGAAATTATAAAAGAGACAATGTTAAAAAGGAGTAAAAGTATTGGACGGGAAATAGATTTGGAACAATGAGAGAGTAGTTGGAGAGATACAAATAAATTTAGGGCAGCTCAAAACTTAAAGGAGAATTATTTGAAAATGTTTTACAGATGGCATTTAGATCCGGCAAAATTGAATAAGATACAGAAAACAATAGAGAATAGATGTTGGAAGTGTGGCAAGGAAAATGGTACATTCTTCCATATGTGGTGGACATGTGATGTAGCAAAGAATTATTGGAGAGAAATTCATGAAAGGATGATGGCAATGTTGCAAATTAAGATACCGTTAATACCGGAGTTATTTTTGCTGAATATGATGCAGAAGATAGAGACAACAGTAAAAAAGAAGTATTGGAGAATAATTTTATATTTAGTGACAGTTGCAAGAATATTATATGCACAGAAATGGAAAAATAAGATTACACCACAGATGGAAGAATGGCTGGTGAAAGTGACAGAAATGCAAGAGATGGATAGATTAACTGGTATGGTTCAGGGAAGAAGGCAAAGACAACAGGAGGAGAGTTGGGATATGGTGAGTAAATATATAGTAAGTGTATAAAATTTATAATGGAATCCCCAAAAGCAGAATGAGGAGTAGGAGAGGAAGAAAATGGAAAAAGGAGGCCCCTGGAGAGAAGGGGAAAGAGATAAATAAAGGATGTAAGATCGTAAAAGAATCAAGAACAAAGACGCGAAAATTGTTAATAGAATATTAAACACGGATAAAGAGGTCGAGTCCCAGAATGGGAAGGTTAAAGGGAAATACGCAAATAATGAGTTTTTTTGGAGTTGGAACACAGATGAAATAGGAGGAAGAAAGAATTGTGGATGTATGTATGGTAGGAGAATGTTGGGGGAGGGGGGGGGAGAGGGTCGAAAATGAGATTTTTAAATGGAGAGAACGAAGGATGTAAAGGGGTTTTATGGATGTTTATGAATGATTTGTATTATATTGTGAAAAAGGAATAAAGATTAAAATAAAAAAAAATAAAAGGCAAAGTTAACATACTGAAATATTTCCACTAATGGCTTCCCACTTGGAGTTGCACACAAGAAATCAGCATCTTTAAAACAGGCCATTATTTCCTCACTGATGAGGAGTATTTATTGGAATATAGACAAAAGGTGTTAATTAAGCTTTGTTTTTTTTTTAAAAAAAAGGAGTTTAGTACAGAAGGTGATTTTGGCAACTAGCAGGCCACATTTTGAGACTCTACAAAGTAATTTGTTATGCAGGATCTATGCTGTTGAAAACATAGGCCATAGGCATTCATTAATTTAAATCACTGCAAAAAATACTGCCAAATGGTGTTGCATTGTCACAGAAATGAAGGAGCAAGTGCATGATCAACCAAAATAATGATTTTTCCAATACTATTTCATTGCTCCTGAGTGTTGTACAATTTTATCACTATTTCACAACCATTTTAGAATACCGGTCTTGCTTGCCACTGTTGTTTTTTCTTTGCTGAGACTCCTGCTCTTGACTAACCATAGGCAGATATTTGACATGCAATGTGCTTTTATATCACTCTTTCTCTATATGGTATGTTTTGAAGTATTTTTTAAACTGAGAAGACATCACAAAGTATTCTTGCTACTGATGGTTTGGCAACACGTTCCATCTCATGGCTGTTACAAAAGCTACACACCATTTTAAAATGTGCCTAAATAAATTTCAGCATTCTCAAAAATCAAAATGTCAAATATAACCTTCTCCCTGAATTTTATGATATGATATAGTAGTTTAAATATTTCAGTGCATCCAAATGTTTAATTAATAATGCTCTTAAGCTTTATCTTGCAGTTCATACTTGCTGAGCTGATTTAATATCACTGAACAATCTTTTGAAGGAGGAAATTAATATTGAAGCAATTAAAGCATTACATTTCAAACAGAAATGAGTATTTTTTAAAAAAAAAAACCTTCCTATTTTAGACATGAAATCTCCTGAGTTTTTAGCAAAACACTGTTCTGGATTGTTCTAACAGTGCATTGAACCAACTCTGTTAACTACAAACTCTAAGCTAAGGTATTCCCCATAAAATTTGTCCTTGAATCTTCTACTACCATCCACAAGTAACTCACTTTACCAGCCTGAGATCCCATGAAGCACCCCCAAAATTAATATGTCCAATCTTCTTAACCTCTACCATTGTTTTACATTAGTTCTTTATTATTTTGTGCAGCAAACCCCAACTCTGAGTCCAGACTCTGGTCCCATACATAAGACAAGACTGGACAAAGCTCCTTTTACATCCCTGGTTATGCAGGGCTTGTGTCCAGTGTATGAGTTGCCATTCTCTGACTGCAAGGGTAGTATATTCTGCTTTTTTCTCAATTATCTAGGCTTCAAGCTTGAGATGAGGTACCCATATTTTGAACTGGGCTTTGCATTAGGAGATCAGAAAGTAGTCCGTGCCCTAAAGTAGTGGTGCCCCAAACCGTGGGACAGGACCCTAAGGAGTGTGTGACAATGACTCAAGGGGGGGCTCAAGGAAAGGCAGCCTGCAAGTACAGCAATTATATAAAAAAGACAAGCCTCTGTGTGCATGTATTTGTGCACTCTTGAAGACTAACTGGTCTCCATAAAAGAGCAGCACAAAATGTCATCTCCTGTTACGTCATCTTTCAATTTATCAGATGCAGGAAAAATCAGCTTCTTGCTTTTTGTGCTTTACCCACCCAACTTCTCCAAATGCCTTAGTGACCATGGGAACTGAAGTGAGAAATCAGAGGGTGTGTGTGTCATAGGAGGCCTGTGATACAGACAGAGGGAGGGGTATAGGTTAAAGTACAAGGGGCACAACACTGAATAACATCATCTTGTAGATGTAAAAGGGATCTTGGGGTAAAAAGTTTGAGAATCATTGCCCTAAAACATTCATCTAAGGGGTGGGAATCATGCAGCCTTCCACATGTTTTGGGGCTCCATCTCCCAGCATTCCACAACAGTGGCTATGCTGGCTAGGGCTGCTGATGCTTACCCTCTAGATGTTTTTAGAATGAAAGTCCAATCAGCTCTAGTCAGTATTTCCACTGGTGAGAGATGACAGGAGTGGCAATCCAGTTAATTTGCCTCTGTTCTAATATCTGGCAACCTGATGTGAAAGCACCTTCATTCAGGTTTTCATTTTGTGGAGTCAAGTAACTATAGCTATCCCCTTCTCCTCTCTCTCTCTTCTTTTTCCTTTCCATCTCTCCATTCTGAACTTTGAGTTCCATACCACCACCAAGCAAGCTTCCTTTAACGGCACACGTCTCTAATCCTCAGGTCTATTTCCCTACCCTCACCCCACACTCTCTATGCACTGTCTTTCCCAAAATATGCATCTGTTCTATTTTCAGATAGAAATAGGCAGATGGCTTCATACATTCATTTGAATGGATATACTAACCAAGCCATTCCTCTAATGCACGTATGATTTTTGCACAAATATATAACTATTGTATATTTCAGAAGAACACTACTTGTCAACAAAGAAATAAATGCCTGATGGAAGTACAATGATTTTTTTCCCTAACTGATGGAAATATTGTGGGTTTTTTTCTATGTTGTGTTCTTTGGAAGTAAGCTGTTTTCCAAGGAATTTGTTTTACTGGTCAGTTGGGAACCACTTTCATTACTAAGGGCCTTACCACACAAAGGTGTGATACCACCATAGCAACATGTTATTGCCGGTTCAGGATCAGTGCCATCACCATTGCTAACCAGCAGCTATTGCGTTGCAATCCATTTGAATCCATTTGAATCTGCCCTTTTCCAGCGCTGAAAATAATCAGTTATGACCTCCTTTCCTGCAACAATCCCATTAGCTGTGGGAGCATGGTTTCTCAATAGCACTTGATAACATTTGCTTCTGTAGCCAATGTAGGAGTGGGCGTGGTGTGGACATTCCCAGATTTCCCCTCCCTCAGCTACTCCCATGACGTGGTGAGTTTGAAATCTATCACATCTCCATGTTTATTTTAAATGTCTCATTTAAGTTAAATTAGCTTTTTTAGATTTTTTTTTTAGTGTTAGAACGCTAATGCACAGAAATGGCAATGCTGGGACTGAAATGGAACAACACAATATTGAAATACGGTGTAATAAGGGCCTAAGTGCTTCCAAAGTATCCTTTCTGCACATGTATCATAAAATACCTAGAAATTAACTGATACAATGAATTTACATAATAACAGGTATTGATGCATCAACATAAGATTTTTTTTAACCTTATACCTCTCAGAAAAACAAAAACAAAACCCAGTAACCCCATCTTATTTCAAATAAATCACAGAACACATGCAAAGTAGTTTCAGCATATTGGTTTTTATCAATTAGAGTTAATGCTTAAATCTGTTACAGGGGTGGGAATCATAAGAATTCTCATTACTGCACTGTATCTGATAGAAATTAAACAATGTACTCATTACTTTGACAGTGGCTTATGACATAATTACTGCAATAAGGAGAAAATCGTGAATAATTCAACAAAGAAAGAGCAGGTAATTTATTTGCTTGGAAAACTTTCTACTCTTCCTGTCTTGTACAGCATGTCCCCCAAGGAACACCTGCTTAATTCAATTGGTGTGTGCAACAATTGGGAAAGGAGAGTTCAATCATGCAGATTAAGAAGCCAGCAAGGAAAGTAGAAGAATTTTATCTCAAAATGTGAATTATTGTATAAATGAGCTTCCATATAGCACATTTGCAAGTCTGCCCTATGATCTTTGTATACAGTTAAATAATTTTGTGGTGAGAGGTCAGCATAGATGGGCTCACAAGTTCGCATTTGACTACTAAAATTGGCCAACCAAAATCTACAATATACGTTATGTAAAATTTTAGAGCTTCTTCCTCAGACAAAGGAGCAGTGATCATGTTGACGATGATGATGTCAGAGTCACAGGCCTACCTTTTGTCTCAATAGCATTTATTTCTATACCGCCTATCAACTAGTGTTATCTAAGCGGTTTACAATGTATTTTAGCTAATTGCCCCCAACAAGCTGGGTACTCATTTTACCGACCTGCGAAAGGATGGAAGGCTGAGTCAACCTTGGAGCCTGGCAGATGTTACTTTTGTCATTAGTTAAGATAGTCTAGAGGGATCTCAGTGCAGACAGAGCTCCTCCTTGGAGCTGTATCTCCCTATATCTTGGAGCTGTATCTTTGTCTTGGAGACAAAGGACAATAAAAGACAGGTAATAAAATTTCAATTCCATTAGCAACAGCAAAGTAACTTCCTTGAGATCCAGGCTGCTCCTGTTCTGTAAGAAGCTAATTGCTCCTCATTATTATTTTGTAATAATAAGCTTGTTACAGAATTCCATGTTAGTTACTGGAGAAATGTGTGGGTCCTATATTTTATTTCCAAAATTTAAGCAAATATCTGAGATAACCTGGAACAGCAAAGAGGCAAAAACCACTCGGGACAGTGACAGCAGCAAAAATCTTGTTGAGGTGTTAATAGGTGCATTTCTTCCTTCCTTCTTTCCTTTCTTTCTTCTTAAAGTGAAGGTACCAATTTCTTAGTATGGTGTTTCAAAAAGTACAGTTTTATTAATGGCTTTTATAGATGGGAGTAAGAACTGGAAACAGGTTTTTCAGTTTCAATTGCAATACAGAGAAGATCTGAAGAGAGAAGGGGGCACACTCTCCCTGCATTTGACAACACACATTTCCTTTAGCAGCTGCAAATACAATAACAAGCCAACTGGCAGCTGCAAAACAAAAGGGACTTACACAGAGATAGATGCAATCTTTTTCTTCACCTCTCACTCTCTCTTCACTTCTACTTGGCAACGTGGAGCTGCTGCCTGGAAGAATAGCAGAATACTTTGTGAAAGGAGAATTAAAATAGAAGGTAAAGGCTATAGCAACATGGCAAGTTCTTGCATATTGTTAGTGTATATATTCTTTGAAATGATGTGCATGACAAATAAATATATGGAGGCACTTGCTGTGTGACCACGCAGATATAAGAGGAAGAAGAGAAAGTGAAGTTAAGAATAGAACTGCTTGAGCATAGGGTCAACACAGGGAATTATTATGCTTTTTGCATTTTGATTCTAAGTGCGTACTGAAACATAGCAGTTCAACAGGTGAATTTTTCATTCACTCCCTTTAATACCAGGAGAAAGTCAACCTGTCAGATTTCTCCATTTCAGACTGCTATAAAGATACATGAAAGTATTTCTGTAGATCTATCTATCTACGTATGTGCACAAAAACAAACACACACATATTATATACAGAGAGAGAATAGCAAAGGAACTGAATCTTGTCTGATTGACCTGCTACTTATTTTTTTTTAATATTTTATATGATTTCGTGTCAGCAGCCTGAAAACAAAGGATTGCATATCAATTAATTGTTGTAATTGTTGGCTGCTTCTTATTCAAGAAATATAAGAGTATAATCCTATGTACTCAGTAGACTTAATCTGAAATCATATGCTTATAGTCAAGTTGCAAATGTCAAGAAAAAATAACTAGGCTGCTTCTGTGCTGGCATAGTCTTCTAAAATCAGTAGGTGACATTTTTACTGGAGGAATATTATTACCTATTAATGTTTGCAGGACAAATTAGTTTTATAGAATCTGGCAACTATACACATGGCTGCAGTCCTGCAGATTTACTTAGAAGTAAATGACACCCCCCCCCCGGCAGAACTCAGTGCTGAATTTCTTCTAGGCATAAAGAAATAAATAAAATATGTGTGCCTGATAGCTGTTATTTCATTTTCAGGACCACTTTGTAGCTGATTGGCAAACCACTGACATGAGGGATAAGCACATTTAGAAATAAAGCTCCGTCTTAATGGAAATAGCCAAAATATCAAAATAGTAGTAGTATGCAGAAATCCTTATTTTGCTTCTAACAGGCCGAATTTCCAAATTAACCTAACAGGATATGATGTTACAAATATATTCATGGGAAACAAAGCCCTTAAAGGTGGTAATGCTTGCTGATTTGTATGAAAAACAAACCCAGAGAAGTAAACGTGGGAAAGAAGGAAGTGTCCTTGGGATAGAACACATTTAATCAAGGGAGATAGCAAAAGGAATTAAAAAAACAAGAAAAGAAAAGAAAAAAGAAAGGGAGTGAAGTGATCAGTCACACCGGCACACAAGGAAGCTGAGTTTAAGTGACTCAAAGAAATGTTCTATTTAAGAATTAAGGCGGATGTACATAAGCGGTCACACTAGGCATGCATTTTAACAGTAGTTCTTCAAAACTGAGCCTTGCAAGTAGAACCTGGCATGCACACAGGTATGCTAAGCTTGGCTTCTAGCTTGTGAATGGCAGCAATGCACATGGTAGTAATTCCTACAGACTTTTCACAACAAATCTATTCCTAATGCTTTGCCAATGGAGAGTTCTGACTGACAGTGTTTTTCCCCCCATCACCTCATCTTAAATTCTCACTTGTATTTTAGAATACAAGTAGGGTAATGAGGGTTCTTATAGATGTACAAGCTGAGAAAAGAAGGAAATTTTACAGGTAGAATATACCCCATTCTACAATTCTATACATTTTATTTTTAAAAAGCACCCTGACCTTCTCTACATGGTTCATCCTAGATATAGTTATACAAAACCAGAAGGGATTCTTGCCCGGATAAAGAGCACAGCTGGTGTGATTCTGTGAAAGGAGTAGGCTTATACGGGGTAAATGGGTATGAATTTAAACTATATAAACCCTTATAAAGGAATTTTTAACAGTACTTCCACCTATTCCCTTAGCACTTAATATAGAGAAATTTAGCAGATGCTTCTTTTCTTGAAAACTGACATGGAGAAAAAGTTCTACCAGCTTAGTTCTGTATCTAGGGACATGAAGGAGGTGGGAGCTAGGGAAAAATCAGCATTACAGTAGGGATTCTAGCATGAGAGAAGGGTATGTTTATATGGCAAGGCTTACGAGTCTTGCTGGTCAAGGTATTTTTGCATCACACAGTCTATCCAAAACTATGAGGTGAGAGACAGTTCTAGAATAGGTATATCTATGCCCCCAAGTAATTTTTGAACAAGACAAAATAAATTTTGATCTTTGCTGTTAATTTATATACAAAGTAATTCCTCTTCTCCAAAACTTATGAAAGCTTTTTAAAAAAATCTTTTAAAATGCACTTCAGAACCAACATATAGGTATTCTCACCAACTGTCCTTTTTGCCAAAGTATATGAAATGGAGTAAGAAGGCAAATGTCCTACTGTGGGAACAGACAGGGAAAGAAAATGTTAAAAATACAGATATAACATTTGAGATGGTCTTTTAAAAAAATGTGGAATGAATCCTTTCAGGAGCCAGCAATTGTTGCCTTCCAGATGGTTTTGGTCTAAAATGTCCATCAGCCCTCTCCACTATAACAAGTGGTGAGGAACTATGGGAACTATTATCTAAATGCTACAGTTGCCTATCTCCTGTTACAAAGAAGGAGACAGGCTTTTTCCTCCAGTCTTCTGAGCTGCAAAATGGTACTTTTTAGTGTTTATGTTCAACCCACTCTCATCTTGGAAAAAACAGAGGGTGGTTTTTGGTTTTTCAAAGAGGGGTATTGCTTGAAAATCCTTGCAAAACCAGAGACAACAAAAATGAGCTCATGTATCTGAAGCAATACATTGGATTCAAACTTCTGCATAAAATAGGCAGGAGGTGAGAAAAAAAATGTCCCTTTTTAAACGGAATCAACCTAGGCAGCACAACCACTTTTTCAAGCACTGGAACGACCTACTGAAATCGATGGGACTTATGTTAGCCACCGAGTAATTTAACACATTGAGGCACGCAGAGAGGCTGGAGACCATTTTAAATATGACCACAGTCAGAAATATTGGGCTGAATCATGGCTCACTGATGCTTAGAACAGACTAACAGAATCACATCAGACTTACATTAGTCACTAGTTTGTCTCATGGGTTTCATGAACAGATTTGATCATTTGTGCATTTCTTCAGTTCCTGCGCCCTCATCTCATCTTCCCTCTTGGCAGTTCCTATCAGGCCACAGAGCCATTTAAAAACTCGCCTCTGGTCCTCTTCCTCCTCCAGCCACTGCCTGGCTAGCTAAGGATGCCTTGCAGCCCAATTTCTCAGCATCACAAGCCCCTAACACCCAAGAAAGGAGATGAGCAAGAGAAAGGTAGTATAGGGCCACCATGCCAACCAACTCCCTTGCCCTCTCCTTTCCCTGAGATGGTTTGCATTGTAGGTGCCTGCTCTTTGCACCATGCCTTTACCCCCTTACTCCACACACACATACACACACACACACACATTTTGATATTTATGGTTTTTCCAATTTGCAGGGATCTTGCGCCCCTATCCTAAGAGAATGCGGAAGGATGACTGGATAGTCTTCAGTCTCCCTGGCTACCTCAGTGCCTTGTGTTTCATATCCTTATTTCATTTAAAATAAAAAGGCTGCATGTCCAAAAAGGAAGAAAAGCTAAATGCCACCATCATCATTTGGGACCACTTTTAACCACTCCTCCTTCTGCTTAGGTTGAAAACAGGCTGCCCCTGGCCCTGCTACCTGAGGCAGCAGATTTTGAGGCTCACAGATAGCACGAGTTATTTAATGTATTCTTTTTGTACTTTTTTTTTTTCTGGCAGGAGAAAAACTTGTGAGATATTCTGCCTCTGGTGGCAAAATAATCTGATCGGCCTAGGGTATGTTCCTTCTCGACTTCGGGATGAAGAAAGGGGGCAATCTGCTGCTCTGCCTCGGGCAGCAAAACGCGTGGGGTTGGCCTTGCAATCTGTCATGCCCTCTTCGGCGATTTTCGGATACACCCGGCATGTTTGCAGGTGCACGGTTCCGGAGCATCTTCCGGTGGCTCTCCTCCCCTGAACTGTCATTCTTCAGAAACTCCTCTTGGCACTCCATCCTATGACCCCGGGTGGGTGCTGCGCCCGGGGCTCCGTCGAGTATTTCAAAGGGGGAGCGGACCACCGACGACGATTCTCCCTCCCAGCAATAACCCCGCGCCCGCCTGGAATGGCGTTGCCCACCGCCGCATTTCGGAGCGTGTCCCCTTTCCCTCTCACCCCCCCGCCGCCCCCCTTCGCGCATACCAATCACCGTGTGTGCCCTTGCATCGAGTCCCCCCTCCCGTGGACTCGTCCTCGTGCGTGTCCAGAAAGGAGAGGGGCCCTTGACAAGAGCCGCTCTCGGGCAAGCGGCGCGAGGAGACGCCGGCGGGGTCCGCCTCGCTGAGAGCCTGGTGGAAACAGCCGGGGAGAGGGCGCCTCGTCCAACCCGTTTGCCTCTCGCCGGAGAGCCATGCCTCTTCTCTTGAGCCTCCCTCTCCACGGGATATGAAACACTACTACTATCCCTCACTCCACGCACTGCCTGAGGACTGAGGTGACATTCTTTGGCCGGGTGTCTCCGCCGACTGCGCCACCGAGAGAGCGAGAGAGAGAGACGGAGGGCGGGGAAGAGGAGGCTCGAGCTGAAAGCCCACCGCTTCCTTGGTGAGGAGAAGCCCTGCAACCTGCTGCCTCCTCGCGCTCGTTCTCTCTCTCTCTCTCTCGGTCTCCTCCTCACATTTTTTCCCCCTTCGCTGCGGCAGAAGAGCGAAACCGGCCGGCTTTTCTTCCTTCCCCTCACCGCTCGGTTTACCGTACCGTAGCTACCCCACCGCTCTCCTCCCTCTTGTTCCCCTTTCCCTCAGGTTTTCTCAGGCGCCTCCCTCTAGCCTTCCCTTCCTCGTCGTGGCGGCGTTTCCCCCTCTCCCTTGGAACCCCCATTTCCCTCCGCGAGTGTGGGAACGAGGAGCCGTCCCTCCACAGGAGAAGAGGCGCCTCTTCCAGCGCCGAGGAGGAGGAGGAGGAGGAGGAGGGGTCCCCTGGCTGTGACTCGCGTGTGCGAGGCGCGTGCCCCGGCTCTCAGTTTCTCCCGCCACAGCGGACACCCCCGGTCTCTTTTCAAGCCCCAAAGTTTTTTCCCATCCTCTTCTTCCTCCTCCTCCTCCTGCCGCTCTTCCCCTCCCTCTCTGGACCCATATTTCTCAGCAGCCAATAGCGGGCTGGCGGAATAGGCAGCAGGGGAGCGGGGGGGAGGCGAGCCGGCGGCAGGCGAAGCAGCGTCACCTCCTCCTCCTCCTCCTCCTCCTCACCCCGCTTTCTTCGGGTGGGGGGACTCCAGAGGAGCGAGCGCGCGTCGGTTGTCTGGGGGACGGTCTCCGTCAGCCCAGGCGGCGCCAAACTGAGGCGGGCTGGCAGGGAAGCGCGAGGACCGAGAGCGTGTCGGGCAGACCTCGCGGGGGTTCTCCGGTGGTTGGCGACGAGGGCGAGGCTGCCGGTGGAGCGGCGTGGAGGCAGGTGGCGGCCACTTGGGCTCGGAAGGATTACCCGCCGCGGCTGGGGTGGCAGCGTCGGCTCCCTGGAGGCAGCGTCGGTTTGCTGAGGTAGGACGTCCCCCTCTTCCTCCCTTGCCAGGTGGAGGCAGAAAAATGCCCCACTTGTTTGACTTCTCGGCTCCTCGTCTGCGCTCTCGTCTGCGGTGTGGCTTCCCGGTGGTGCCGCCGCCTGAAAGTTGCTGTCGGTGGGCTTGGGAGCCGGGGGGTGCGGGAAGTCCGATTGGCGCGTTTCGCGTCCCTTTAATAGCACCGCTGCCCAAGTGCCAATCCCTGAGCCGCCGAGGGAGCCGTGGCCCAGAACTGGGAGAGGGTTCTGAAGGTCATCTAATCCAACCCGGGGGATCAAAATCAATCCGATCCTATTGCAGGCAGAACACCAGCCTGTCATGTGGGTCCGTGTTGGAAAAGGACACAGGCGTGGGAAACCTTGTAGAATGCCAGACTGCCTTAAGGTGCACAGTGTTTGGAAAGGAAAGAATAAAGGTTTGCAACTGCAATGCTTCCCCAAATCAGTTCTCTTGCTAGGGAAACCTTCCCCCTTCCCTTATGCAGATACCACGGGGCGCATCGTTCTGAAATACGGTGGCAACTTTGCTTTGATTGCTCCCAGCTTTGGCAGCTGCAGGAAAATTTTTCTAACCCATTTCTCCAGAATATTTCAAGGACCCTTTAACCATCTAGTCCTGGCAGGAAAACAACAGCACCGAGATGCGATGAAAAACCAACTGACCAACCAACCTGGTCTTACATTTTTAGTTTACTTTGTAGCGGATCACCTGTTTGTTTTCTTACGGAACACACCTTTAACCTTAAAGTGCTCAAGAGTTAAGCATCTGGAGGCAAGTTCTTAGCGAGGAAATTGAAGAGCCACACAGAAACCTAGGGAAGCATTTTCCCCCCTCAGTATTTCAAGGATTTTTTTTGAGAGGTGAGGATGGCTGAGAGAGGGTGAATGCTATTCTTACAGAGATAGTCTTTAACCTAGAGCAAAATATGCTGCATTTCTGCTAAAAAAATTTTTTTTTTTTTTTTTTTGGAGTGGGAAGGGAGTGAAGATTGCCTTGGTGTTATGGAAGCCTGTTTCCAAAGCAAAAGTTGTTCTGTGTGCAAAGAACTGGTGGCAGACCAAGTCGCTATAGTTGTGGTTTAATATCTGCATATGGTAATCAGTCAGATAAATGAACCAGTTAGCATTCTGTTCTTGTAATACTTGGTGCGGTAGAGAGGTTGCTGTTACATTTCATTTCCGATCTCATTTGTGGGAGTGGAATAATGCTGGCTGTATTATCTGCTGTCTCACACGTGCCTTGTCTCTCAGATCTTTGGAGATCCTAAAAGCAGAAAGGCAGGAGGAAGGGAACATCTCTGCTTCCTATCCCCAGGCCCATGGTGTTGGCTCCTTCAGTCCTGTTTGACCATGGATCGGTAAGGAGTGTGTGGGAAGCCTTTCTGGAGTATTGGTTGGGAGGCAGCATGTACTCTTTTGGAACTATACAGCACCATTAGCAGACTCTTCACTCCTTCCCTGAAGCTCCCGGTGGAGGATCTGACACTTATTGAAATATTTGCACAGTTTGTGCTATTTACTTTTTCCACTTGAATTGTGTGTTTTTGTGTGTGGGGTGTGTGGCAGCACTACACATGATGTTGATAGCTGGTGAAATGCATAGTTAAGGCTCTTCTGTGAATAGCAAAGCTTTTCCTAGTGGATGATGAAAACTGAAGACGACAAAGCAAAAACAGAGTGGTTCAGCACATATCAAGAAACAAATTTGTTCTGAAACAAGAGGTGACTCTTTAAAGAACGGGTCAGAGTTTTAATAAGAACTGCTGCTTTAGGTGAAGCAGAAGGTTACATATTCAGGCAACCCAGTCATCCGCCAGCTTGCTCAGAAGAAGTCCCATGGTCATCTGTGGGACCTGTACACAAATAAGGGTGCACAGACTTCCTTCTTGTTCTTTTGCTAGCTGCTAAATGGGAGAGATTATTTGTTTTCCTTGGTAAGATTTTAATCCCTCTATTTTACCAAGAAGCTGAGCAGCATCATTAGTATCCAACTAGTTAATTTTTCTTTCTTTTTAAAGTACACATAAGAGGCCAGGAACTCCAGTGGAAGTTTATTTATTTATAGTGCTATTGAGTAATAGGAGATATGTTGAAAAATTGCTTCTATATAGTAGAGATATCTTTCTTACTTATGTGGCTAAAGTGTAGGGGGAGAGGTTGCATAATGATCAGACAGATTTTCTTTTGTATTTTAATATTTATTTGAAAAATAGCTGGCATTTGGGATATAAATTTTGATAAAAGCAATGTTAGTCTCATGTGAGGTGAATAGGTAATGTATCTTTTATGCTTAGAGGTATGTTTTTTAAAAAATGAGGAAGTTTATAAAAATGTAGTATCATGTTTATAGCATGCATGGGGAACCTTTGGCCAGGGGTTTTAGTCTTAACTTTCCTTGGCCCCACTCAGTATGACCAGTAGTATAGGATTATGGGAGTTGAAGTCCAAAAACTTTTGGAGGCTCAAGGTAGTCCGCTCTTGTTATATTGGTTAATGAAAGAAGTTTAGTAGAAATGGACAGCTCAGTCCTATGCATGATTACTCACAAGTAAATTTAAGTTCAATGGCACTTAGTCTCAGGTAAGTGAGTATAGAATTTCGGCCTTGGTTGACTAATTCTGCTATGCAAACAGCTGTAATTAGTGAAAAAGTGGTTCAGCAATACCTCTTCAATAATGACATACTTGTAGCTGCAGCAATAGTGTGCAGTAAGTTGCAGAAAGCTTTCTTTGATAATAGCAGGGTAAATTTTAGAGACTTTAACAGTGCACAGTTGGTGTTCATATTGTTGAGGTCTGTACTCTGAGAATTTAATACATGGACTGTAGTTTCTAGCTTTCTTTTCTTTATGGATAAAGCTATGGAATGGAGATCTATAGTAAAACATTCTTTATCATATCAAATATCCAGAATAGAGTTGCAAATAAAGTGCATAAATGTAGGATGCTTAGATTAAGAGACTGTATAGCATATAACACAAATATAGAAACGTGATACTTTTGTAAGCAGATACTATCATTTGTATATTCTGTTTGTATTGGAAATCCCACTTATGCCACCCTCTGGAAGGCATGGTGACTAACTCACAATTTATTTGAATAAAGTATATACCTTTTGCAAATGCTTAAATATTATAATGGCATGCTGCTTGAAGTTTCTTTAAGCAAGAATTTTTGTACAACATAAATTTTGCTCTCTCTTTTGGCAAAAGGTTCTTTAATACTATAACTTATCCTATCTGATTTGAAATATCTTTAACAGTATAACGTATCTATTTTGAACTATTTTCAAGTTGTATGCATTCCTTAGTAAATATAATTCATGTTCATCTCCTTTAACCCTCATTCAACAATAGACTGTTGCAAAAGAACAGAACAAATAATAAATGCATAGTGAGACTTGTGAATTTGTTTGTGACTCTTTAAGTGAGTCCTTTCATGTAGTGCGTTTAGTTTCTTTATTGGAAATGGCTCCTAGGAGAACTATGAATTGGTAATATAACAATGATAGAATAGATGCCAGTGGAGCTTGTCACTTGTGGCTTCTCTAGATATCTGCTATGCCCTGTGAAGCAGTTGGGCCACAGTACTAGTAGGAGATCTATGCTATCTGTATGACTGCATTTATCCAGTGCTTAGATGTACATAGTATACACTTAATGTATGTAGCACTTGTGGAAGCCATTGTAACAACCTCCTGAAGTAGGGGGTCAATTTAAAGCAGAGGTAGGGAGTATCTTGTAGTCCAGATACTGTTGAACTACAGTTCCCAATAGTACTATTCAACATGATTAAGCAGCTACACAAAATATCAGATCAGTTCAATAAGCCAGCACTTGCATTAAGGTGTGGGTAAGTGTGAACTTCTCATGTTTTTGGACTATAGTTCCAAGAGTTTCTTACAAACTGCTGTGTTGGATAGGGCATAAAGAGTTGTAAGTGAAAAACATCGAGGGCTACGAGAAACCTCAGAGAGTAAACATGGAAACACATGGAATGGTGGGTTTCATTGGGGTGAAGAGAGCTTTTGATTGCCTTTGCTCCTCCAATGCCTATTCTATGCCACAAAGAACTGTGACAGAGCCATGCCAGCCTAGCCAAAAAAAAAAAAAAAAAGTCTCCCGTTGAGCCATTTTGGAGCTAGGATTATTTGTGGAGATCTGTTGTAGCCTGAAGATTCAGTAGCAGAGGATCAGTTAGAACACAGGGGGGCTGTGGGGAAATGTTGATTTTTACTCTTCTCTGGCAGCTCTTATCTACTGTATTGGAATTTAGATGCCTAAGAATTTTTATATAAGTTGGCAGATTATAAATACTCATTATAAGTATTTTGTCTTCAGCCTCCAGTTCATATGCTCTGTATGGGAATCCTGATACCATTTGTTAACTGTTTGGAAGTCTGTAATAATAATATTAAAAAGGTCTGCTTGGAAGCCAACTAAAAAGGTTTCTCAATGTTGTCCATAACATTCTGGCATTACAGTTTCATATATGATATACTTATTGAGATAAACCAGTTGGGGGAAGAAATGTTGTATGGTTAAAGTGGCACCACTAAACATCAAAAAAACCCTCCTTCTTATGCTTCAGATATATTTAAGTGAAGAATACTTCAGTTATAAATATTAATAATTGAATTTGCTTTAATGTTTTTGCATTCTGTGCTGCTGCACTGGTGTTGTGCTGCTGCACTATGCCATTGGAACTGCATGCTTGCTGGTGCACAGTGACTTTCAGAATTGTGATGAAAGGCTGTAGTTCTCAAATTATATCTCCAAATAGCCCCATTGTCATTAATATGACTCCAAGAATTTTCCACTCATGAGCAATCAGTCTGTGGTAGACTTTGAAGTTTGAAAGCATGAACTTGAACTAGCATGTAATTTTTACTTTTTTTTCTGAAGCTTGTTTATCATTCATATCTCTTAAAATTCTCTGAAATTATTATCCTTTCTGGATGATGAGCTGACATGATTGAAAAATCTATGATAGGCCTGCACAGTTACTAGTCTCAAGAAATGTTAAGGACCTCTGTAGCTAATCATGAGAGTAACACCAAAATCATTGCTGGAGAATATTTTTTGGCCAGAGACTACATACCAGTCTTTTTGATAAGTCTTGTCATATTCTAGCCAGGGCCAAGGATACAGTAAGTAGGGCCAGAGAAAATCAACAAATGAAATTTAAATTTTACCTGTTTGGACATTTTTGCACCAAACATAACAAACCACAAGTCACTTCTATGAATATCTGTTTAGTACTAAGCTGTAGTGCAACAGCTTTGCTGCAGCAGAGCTCAATTCTTTCTATGGCATTTAAAGTCTCAGTACTCATATGTTTAACCACCAAACGGAGATAAAAGCAGAGTGTTAAGCTACAATCTTCCCTCCACAGTCATGAGTTTGACCTTCACGAATTTGATTATTCACAAGGCATGCATATGCCTTCCTCACCATTCTTCCCCTCCCATTCCCTTGCCTTTTGCCTGGGTATGTGTGCCTTCCTTCTCTGTAGCCAGGCAAAAGGCAAGCAAATGGGAGGGGAAAACCCTGCACACAGAGAAGGAGGGTGTGCATGAGCCTTCCTCCTATTCTCCCCCTCCCATTCATTTGCCTTTTGCTCAGGCATATGGAAGGTAGGCATACACATACACAGGCAAAAGGAGGGAGAATGGGAGGGAGGCACACACATGCCTTCTCAGCCCGCAGGGTTGCCCCCTCCCATTCACTGCCTTTTGCTTGGATGCAGAGAAGGAAGACACATGTGCCTGGCCAAAAGGCAAGAAAATGGGAAGGGGAAAATAGGGAGGGAGGGAGGTTTGTGCACACTTTCTTTCTCCATGCATGGGTCTGCCCCCTCCCATTTGCTTGCCTTTTGCATGGGCTTGGAAAAGGAAGATATGCATACCAAGGCAAAAGGCAAGGGAATAGAAAGAGGAGCCCCTAAAGGGAATGGAAGTGCAGAAAGGAAAGGCACACAATGCATTCTCTCACTTGCTTTCTTGTGTGGGGGGTAGTCACAGTTTTCTTTCTTTCTTTTTTTCTTTTTTTTACTTTTGAGGGAATTCTGCACCTTGAACCCTCGCCAAAGTGGAGGGGCCATGGTAATTGGAGAACTGAAGATGCGCATCCTTGCCATAAATAATCTAAGGACTGAAATATAAAGCCTAAACCAGTTGTTAGTTCCAAACAGAATAGATCTATTGAATCAATTGAATTTAACATAAATGTTGACTTACCAAGTTCCCATTGATTCAGTGGGTCTATTCTAGCTGAGGCTAGTTGAGCTTTGATTTCTGTTGATGAACACCATGTTGTCATTAAAGTCATGTTGATGTTTTAACTTACTATATATATATATAATTATAATTAAATGTATGTAGCTGTATATATATTATATGTGTGTGTGTGTATATATATATATAGTGTGTGTGTGTATATATATATATACGCATAGATATATATATATACACACACACACACACACACTATATATACACACACACACACACACACACACACACACACACACCCTTGTTTGGGAGAGAACTCTGAAATCTCTTTAACTTTTTATTTGGAAACATCTTTTAATTATTTGAAGAAGATATGTATGCCAAAAGTGAGATGGGGAAGCTCTAGTTACATTGTTTCGTGTTGAAAGAATGTAAGTGCAGAAAGAGGGAACTCGTGGTTAGAATGTACTAAATAATAAGAGTGATTTGAAACTTTCTTTTAATTCAAGTGTGTATGAAATTTGGGTTTAATGGGGAGAAGCTCCTGTTCAGAAGATGCAGTGTAAACACATGATTCATATCATACCAATTATGCAGTAACACAAACCTTTCTATTTTAAACTTTCCTGGTAAGTAGGCAGATTGGCATCAAAAGGTTGGTAACTGCCAAACAGAACATTTTTTGTACACATCTGTTAAGACAGTAGTATATATGCTAGCAGGCTCCAGTTGGATGTAGTGGTTTGAGTGTTGAACTACGATTCTGGAGACCATTTTTGAAATCCCTGCTCAGCCAAGGAAGCCCACTGGGTGACCATGGGCAAATCACATTCCCTCAGTCTCAAAGGAAAGCAGAGGTAACCCTCCTCTGAATAAATCCTGCCAAGAAAACCCTGTGATAGGTTCACCTTAGGGTTGTCATATGTCAGAAGCAACTTTTTTTTAAAAATTTTTTTTTTAAAATTTTTAAATTGAAAATAAAATAAAAGAAAACTTTCCTCACTTCCAGGCTTTTTTCTTTTTTCCAGTTCAGTCTGCTTGTTTACATTCTATTCATACATAGTTTCTGTTTAAAGGATAATCTTACATTGTTGCATCTTACATTGTTACATTGCTGCTTTGTTACATTGCCTTATTACATTGTTGCCTTGCATTACATACAATCTTGCTTTATTCCTTTTTCTTTTCTTATGCTATATCTTTATCCAATTCAAGACTTCTCTCCATTCCCTTTCAAAGTTCTGGATAGGCTTATTTTTCAATGAAAATGTTAACTTTTCTATCTCTACCATATCCAGAGCTTTTAATTTCCATTCTTCTATATCAACATAGTTCCTTCATATGTCAGAAGCAACTTGAAGGCACACAACAAGAATGATAAAGGAATTTTAGGTCTGACTCATATTTCCCTTCCTTTAATTGGCTGATACAGTTGTGTCTGGGGTGGATGTGGGGAGAGAGAGAGAAATCTTTTACAAAGTAAAGGAAGAAGGATTGCATTGCAGAATTAAAATGCTTTTGTGGAACTCTTAAACTCATCTGATGATTCATTACCGAGTCACAGTGTGCAAGAAAGTTCCTAATGACATTGTTATGTCTCTGAACACTGGAACCTTTAGAAATATGACAGCAAAGTGTCAAGTGTTACATAGCGTTTGTATTTCCTGTGTCTGTAATCACCATTACTATCATCTAGAGAACTCAGCTGATCTAGAAACAGATGTCCTCCTCTTCTTTTGTGCATTGGCATTCACAGATGACAGACTCCAGACTGAAAGAGATGTCAGATGACAGACTCTACACTGAAAGAGATTATTGGTATCACTTGAAAATGATCCAAGTCTTGATCATGGATCCATGTACACTGAGACGGTTGGGGGAAAAAAACTCATGTTTGTTCCATCTCTATGATATAGATAGTGATTTGGTATCTTTTGCTGCCAGCTTGGAAAGCATCTTCACATGCACTTATTTAGAGATGGGAAAGGGAAATGATGGAAATTGCATTCTTCTATTTTAGCTTGAATTGCAAATGTAGTCCAGGCATTAGAATGCTTCGAAGACACAAGATGTAATGGAAGGAATGGTGCCTCTATAAGTGCATCTATAAGAACAGGTGTTTTTTAAGGCTATTTTCACCTACATTCATTTGATTGCCTGTGTATGCATTACTGAATGCTTCCCAGGTAATTCTGTAGGATGAATCTGGGAACCACTGTACTAGTTGAACATTTGGAAATAATAATCACTTAATTTCATTTTGGTTCAATAATTTATTAAATAAGCTAAAAGAAGACCTTACATATTACATTTGAAGAGAAATTTAGATACAGCAGTGCTTTGAAAGACTATAACAATGCATCTTTTTTTGTAACTTTGCTTATATTCATATATTTCAAGATGAGTTGCATTTTTCTGTTGTTGGATAGTATGTTATATGTAAAAAAGTATACTTAAGGATAGAAAAATCTACTGATAATAAGTCAACATAAATGTAGTTGAAGAAGCCTGACTCACTTTATTTACTGACACTTCTAAAATTGAGCATAAACATACTACACTAGATACCAAGCCTAAATACAGGGGAAATTATATTATGACAACATAAGTGTCATCTGCCTGACAAGGAAAAGCATTACTGTTTCCGTTGTGTGCAAGTGGGAAAAACAGTTTTATAAAGAAAAAAGAAAACACCCCTTTTAGAAGAGATTAAGTGCACGTAAGAGCTTTACTGCAGCATGTACTCACATTTGTAGGCCTATTTTTCCTCTCTCACACATGCATGCATTCTCAGACAACCCTGGCATGATGAATACATTATGCTGATCACAACTTGTATGCAAGGAGTAGGCCAAGTGTGCCACCTGGGCCCAGGTAGCCCTCAAAGACATTTGGATGGGCATGCTCCCCAGACCCCCCAAACTAAACAATTTTTAAAAACCATCAGTTGTTGTTGTTGTTGTTGTTATTATTATATTTATTTATTTAGGGAAGCTTCCAGCTATAGTGGTTTTGCTCAGAGACAGATGTGCCTCTGCCTCCTATAAGTGAAAAAGAAAGAAAAAATACCTGTCCCCAAACAAATATTGCTTCCAGTTTGTTTGTTTGGTTTGCATTTCAGGGCTGGATACATGTTCATGCTTCTGTAACAAGAAAGTTAAAACAGCCTTAATTTTATATGGCTTGGGCGGGTTGGCACAGCCCTAGTCACCATATTCAGTGGAAAAGATTATGGTAGTTGTAGTCCAGCAATACCTGGAGCGCCACAGATTGCTCACCCTTGCTTTAGGTTAAACATCCCAAATGATTTACACCAAGATAAAAGCAATTCCTTCAAAGCATGGATGTGAAACATATCTGTGTTATTTCTTACACTTAGATTCCTTGTGTGTTCTTTAGGACTCGTATGTGTGTGTGTGTATACACACATATATATACATAATGCATGCGCGCACGCACACGCATACAGTCAGCCCTTCATATCCATGGATTCTCTATCCATGGATTTAACCAGCCACAACTTGAAAATATCACTCCCCACAAAAACAAACAAACAAACAAACAAAAAACCCCAAAAGCAAATTTTGATTTTGCCATTTTATATTAGTGATGCCATTTTATTATACCATTGTATAAAATGGGACTTGAGCATCTACAAATTTTGGTATTCACAGGGGGTCCTGAAACCAAACCCTAGTGGATATTGGGAGCTTACTGTGTTTATATAAACACACCAGATTGTGTGCTTGCTAAATGTAGACCTGTTTCTCCTCCCCAATCTTTTTTTTTTTTTTTTAAAGGTTACTATAACGTGTATATTCAAACAATGAATCACAGAGATACACATCAGGAAGCCATGATTAGTCTTGGTTTCCTGCTGGTTGTACACTTGGTTGGATATTCAGATTTGCATAAACATAATGGGTGAAATAGCCTTGCCAGGAAAATTACCAGCTAGTGTAATTTTTCTATAGGTGCCTTGATTTAAAAAGAGCTTTCTTACCTTGTGCAGCTCTCATAGTTTACATATCCTTTGCATTAAAATGATGCCACTACTGCTAGCTTTGTTATTACAAACAGGGACAAAAACATGTAGGTAAAAAGATTTCAACATTTTTGTCAGCTTCAGATGCTCTACATCAAATTGCACTGAAAGTGGATTGATTTGGGTAAATATTTGGCCATCAGTCCTATCAATATCTGGAAGGCCACTGATTTCCCATTCCTGTAACAGTTGCACAAATAGTATAAATAGATAGCTTTCTAAGTTCCAGTTTGCTCTGATCTTGTCTTCTTGGATCTTTTTTTTTCTTTCAAAAGTCATTGAGAAAATATACATATAAATGATAAATAGGCTTATGTTTGATCATGGTAAACATGCCTGCACAGATTAAGAGGACTTATATGTAGAGGAAGCAAGATATACAGTCCTTCCTCAACATTTGTGGGTCTGACTTTTGCGAATTTGACTATTTACAAGGCATGTGTGTACCTTCTTCCCCTGTGCTCCTCTTCCCATTCCCTTGCATTTTGCCAGGTGAGGAGAAGGATGGCAAATGCACTTACACAAGAAGCAAGGGAATGGGGGAAGGCACATGCACGCCTCCCTTCTCTGCGTCTGGTGCTCCCCATTCCATTTTTTTTGCCTTTTTTTTTGTTTTTGCATGTTTTTTGCCTCCAAATGGAGAATACACACTGAGACAAAAGGCAAGGGAAAACAGGTGAAGGCATGATGTCAAAATGGCTGTTAAAGAAGTAATGCCCAAGAACAGATATACTTTTTATTAACTGATGTATACCCATATTTCATTTTTCTTTTGTGGTAGTATTAAACAGTTTTCTGTGCTGCGTGTGCATATGCATTCAAAATTAATTTTGAAGCATTTTAAAAAGTTCAAGGACTAGTTTAAAGATTTCCAGGGAGTAATTTACTCTGGGATGTATGCAAATGAATCCGCTATAAGACTACGTCCAGTAGTAAGTACTGTGGAGATTAAAGAGATACTTCCATGTATAAATGCTGGCTGACTTTTGAATAGAAAGGATGTAACAAATCAAAGTTTGTATAGCATATTTCTTGTATACCAAAACAATGGAATTATTTTTCATGCACTAATATATTATCTTCAATACTACTGGATTTATTTTTGCAGTTTAGTATTGGGGTGGTGGTAAGTTTATCACAATATTTATTTTTTCTTAATTTACTTTAATTGCAACAATGCAGTGATGTGTGTTTAAAGCAGCTGAACAATATTTGATTTCTTGGTTTAATATGTCTTTGCTATATAAATATTTACAGATGTCTTTGCTCTATAAATAAGCAGAACTATTATTATTATCATCATCATCATCATCATCATCATCATCATCATCATCATCATCATCTCTGGTCAGGCCAGACTTAAAAACGTGCCTCTTATTCTCCTCTGTCTCCACCAGCAGGTACCTAGCCAGCTAAGGATGGCTTGCAGCTCAATTTCCCAGCACCACATACCCCCTCCTGATACCCCCCACACAGTGAAGGAAGGAGATAGGCAAGAGAGAGGAAGTATGGGGCCACTATGCTAACTTACCCCCTTTCCCTACCCTTTCCCTGACCTGGTTTGGGCCTTGGATGCCCACTCTCCCTGCCATGACTCAGACCCCTTTCCACACATTCTGATTTTTCCCCCACTTTAACGGGGTCCTGTACCCCTAACCCTAGTGAAAGTGGAGGGCTGACTATAGTTGCATTCTGGCAAGTATCTTGTTATTTTATTCTTGGGCACTGTGCTCATATGTATGAAAACATCTCAAATCTAGTCTTTCTTTCTTTTCTTTTTTTCAATTTATTTTTATTACAACAACCATAAAATAAAACATTCTTATTTCTTACCATTATATAAATGTTTGTAAAAAATCTTTACAATTATTAACTCTAATTTATATATATATATACCAATCACCATCTCTTCTATATCTCTATCTACTTACCCTCCTTCCCTTATTTCACCTACAGTATTTCGAGTGGATATTCCATAACCTTCCTTGACCAGCTATTATCATTCCTCAATGTTATAACTAATACCACTACCTATCGCACTCCTCTATCTATGCCTTTCTTACAATTTATCTTCCGAGTCTTATTTCTACCTTCACGCTAATCCTTTCCCCATTGGTTTTCCCAAAGGGGTTTTACTAGATTCCATTCTTCTATAATTTGTTTTCTTGATCTATCAGTATCAAAGGCAGACTAAAATGGATCTCAATTATAATTGTATCATCCAGGAAAGACTAGATTATAATTTAGATCCATTTTAGTCTGTCTTTGATACTGAATATGAGACAAAGATGGTTTTGGTGTTTATACACATAGAGGGTGAAGGAGGAAGAGAGTGTATCCCTTATGGTTCTGCTGGAGCTCTCCATGTCTTTTGAGATCATCAACCAAGTTCTAAATGAAAAGTGGAAAAAGTACAGCTCTGTAGTTGTTGAACTGCAACTCTCTCATCAACTCTAGTAAATTGTGAGTTGCAGTTCAACAACCTCAGAAAAATCATACTTTGCCCTCCATATTTTTGGGATAGGACTTGAGGTTGCTGTTGTCTGTTTGTTCAGGTCGTTCCTAAAGAGGCAGTTCCAGAAAGAGATGCTTGTTTAACACCTGGCATGATGTTTCCTAGATTTACTTTCTGTGCATGCTGCTTTAATATCTGCTTTAATATCTAAACAAAACCACTGGGAAAGATTCCTTACTGATCTGAAGGGCAGTTTCAGAAACATGCAGATGTCATCCAACCTGCCTCTTCATTTTATTTCATCCCAGTGAAAGTATAGAGTGGCTGAACTCATGCTTGAGATGAGTAATAGAATGAGTTGAAGCCTAATTCAGATAGGACAAGAATTTATTATATCTTGGATGGACTAGCATTCCCCTTTTAAACTTGAGATTAGATCCATGGCCTCAATGTCTGTGTGGTGGCTATGCCCAGTTTTGGTAAGTGCATGTGTCATTCTTAGTTCTGTTGCTCCTTGAGAGTGGAGATATAAGCTGTAGGTATAGCACAGCTGGGCTTTTGCAGTGTCATGCCTATGGTAATGCTTTTGACAAAGGTCTGTAAGTTTCAATTGGTTCATAATCCAGTGATTAGGCAGCTGGCTGCTGGTAGTTATTGGGATCCAAAGACTTCACTGCTTCTTTTTTCTCCCAGTCTAATTGAACTGAAGTCCTGAATTAGAAGATTAAAGGTTAAAAGCTGTGATCTTTAAATCACTAAATAGGATCGTTTAACAACTGTGTTTGTCCATTTGTGTTGAGTTTTTTTCCAGAAATACACTGGTTGCATACTTAGGGCTTACAATATACAAACTGAATTTGGTTGTGTAACATGTGAAAAGGCTTTCTCTGTGACTCTGCCTAGTTTTTAGAATTCCTTTTCTAGTTAGTTCTGCTTCATGCCTTCTCTGATGGTGACTGTGAAAGGTTTTTCTTTTCCTCTCTCTCTCTCCTCCTCTCTTTCTCGCTCCAAGCATTTCACCTGCTGAACTGTGAAGTTTTTAAAACTCTTTGATTTTTCTACTGCTTTTTGTCTTTAATAGAATTTCTGTACATTTTTTTCTCTGTTTATTATTTTATCTTGTATACATCAAAGATATCTTGAACATTTAAATAGAAAGGTTTGATATGATATTATAGTCAGGAATATGATGTTCATTGCTGTCCATTTTTACAACAAGATGACAGCTGAAACAGAACTTTTTTTGGGGGTAGCTTTTCTATTTCTGTAGATTACAGTTGTTGAAGTGAACTTAAACTTTTTGCTCCAATTCCAGCTTGATTCTTTCTAGATTTTAATTCTATACTACTGCCTCTCAGGAATGATCAAAAGCAACATTCTTCCCATTGCTCTGGACTAATGAGGAAAAAAGACTAATTCTCTGTAGTGGGATATTGATTTTTGCTTCTTTAATGTTGCTTTCATTACACTGTTGCTTTCCTTCTCACCTTGTTCCAATGGTGCATTTGCCGCTAATGCGTCAGAAAGCAATAAAAGATATAATAGAAATTCAGTGGGTTATCCACTGAGAAGCTACTGTAAAAGTCCATGATCTTACCTCAGAGGATTGATTTAATCTGAGGTGATTCAAATCATGATTAAATCAGAAAGACAAAAAGCCAATTTTAAATCATAGATTTCAATAAAACTCTCAATTGTTATTAGAGGGTGAGGGGTCAGCTGAGTCATTGGCAGATGGCCAAGCTAGATTGGCAACTCTATTGGAAGTATAAGATCTGGGCTCTGTCACAAGTCTACAACTAGGCAAACTCAGCAAAAAACAATGCGGGGGGTGGAGGAGTGTCCAGGCCAGAGGGTTTTCCTTTTCTGGGTTTCTGTTTGCCATTGGTGGGGGTGGTGGAGTTAGGAGAGGTTGCCAGGCTCAAAAACCTTTTAAAGGCTGTGTGTGTGTGTGTGTGTGTGTGTGTGTGTGTTGTGTGCCTTCAAGTTGCTTCCGACATATGGCAACTCTGTCAAGGCAAGTCACTTTTCTATGGAAACTGTGCAGTATACTGAAGAATCTAAGAGTGACAATTCTTACCTCTTAATCCTTACATTGTCCCTGCCAGTCCCTTCCCTGCTAGAACTGCCATTCTGAAAGACTTCTCTTTATCAGGACTGGATAGCAGCATTCCCAAAGGCTTGTTGCAAAGATCTCTGAAAGTAAAAGCTGTTTCAGAAACAGCTTGTGGTAGAGCATAGAGAGGAATAGAGTCTGCATCAAGCATTGCACTGAAAATGTGTAAGCCACTCTGTGTGCTTAAAATAGCTCTTTAGATCTTGGTCAATGCACATAACCATGTTAGCTATTGCTACTAATATAGGTCAATATTTTGAATGCAGACGCACTGCTTGACTTGCATATATATGTGTTTATTTTGTATGTTTAATATAACATTGTTTTGCATATAATTCTTTTTAAAGAAAGCATTAAACATTAATTGTACACATTTCCAGAAGATTAAGACAAAGAAAAACTGGCATTTTGTCAGCAGAAAGGTTGGGAAAGAATTCAGATCGGGGAAATGCGGCATAGTGACAAAGAAATTAAGCACAGTTTCAAGAAGTCAAATATCTTGTTAGGTCTGGCTGGTAATCAATAAGCACTTTCAGAAATGGTGCTATAGACTGTTCTCTTTCAAGAAATTTTCTGTCTCAAAAATAAATTACTCTCACAGAGTAGAAATTAATTTTATAGTGACTGTTAAAGGTACACCAAATAGAAGTTGAATTTGCCTTTTTAACTTTCTCATTACCTGCATTGGGGATCGGCCCTTCAAGAGCATCCATGGCTGACCATAGATTACAGCAGCTGCCACTATAATTGATCTGTGCACAGGTTACATTTGATAAGTGTTTACTTCTGAAGTGCTAAATCAAGTAACTAGAGGTTTCTGGTGTGTTTTTTTTTTTTTTTTAAGACCAGGGCTGTCAGCAAATAGTGCTAACTAATTTTTGCCAGACTGCTGTTCTTGTGATGAATTATGTTTAATTTCAGCAGCATTAACATTCTTACCCTTGTATATATTAATAGCTTTTCTATTACACACAGTCCTGCTTCCTTTCTTGGGCTATAGTGTAGAAATGCTATTATGTAAAGAAGGCAGAAATGTTCATTTCTTACACACTTGCTGCTTAGTCAGTTTCTTGTGGTTGTAGACTGATTAGAGATGGTTTGGTTGTATGCGGAAGAATCAAGAAATGATGATTAAGTAGGTCCTATCATTTGTAGAATCTGCCATCCCTTTGTCGTTCAGGTACAGCCTGCTTCGTAGGATGCATTCAACAGCTAACTGAATGCCATAGATCTATAAAGCCCTATATCAGTGGTTCTCAACCTGTGGGTCCCCAGATGTTTGTGAACTTCAGCTCCCAGAAGCCCTGAGCATTGACCATAGTGGCTGGGCCTTCTGGGAGCTGAAGTCCACAAACATCTGGGGACCCACAGGTTGAGAACCACTGCCCTATATGGTTCAAGAGCAGGCTTTCTGAAGGACTGTTGTCTTCTTCCTTGAGTCCACCTGGGCTCTAAGATCTTCAAGGCAGGTTTTTATCTTTGTCCAATCACTTTCCAAGGCATGTTTGTTGGGAACATGGGAGAGAGCCTTTTTGGTGACTGATCTCAGGCTTTGGAAATCCCTCCATAGGGACACTAGGGTAGTTGCTTCTTTGCTGTTCTTCTATCAGGAAGTGAATTCTTATCTGTTCTGAAGGGCTTTTAGAAATTGATTGCAAGCATTTTTTTAACAGCATGCTGTTTTAATGGTGTGCTGTTTTTCTGATGTTTATCCTTTGTCTTATCCCTCTTTTTAAAAGGGTTTTAATTCTATGGATTATTTAATTGAATTTTAAGAATTTTTATAAGCTTTTACTTAGGTTTTTACAAATGTTTTCACTGGTTTTTTTTTAAATTTCTGTCAACAACTTCTGTCAGTATTGGGTAATAGGCAGGATATAAATGAAATAATAATAATTATGGAGAGGAAAAAGATTAGGAAATATTGAGGTCTACAAAGTGAAATTCAGCAAAGTGAAATCACTGGCATTCCAGTGGTGATAGCTACTCTGGGAACAATTCCAAATGTACTGACAAAACATCTGAATGAATTTGCCATAGGGTCAAAATATGAATAATTACAAAAAGAGACACTACTTGGACTATGCCAGATTATCTCACAATAATTCACTGATTCCTGGATTCTTGTATAGAATTTGAATCACTGATAGTCCAAAACTCCAATTGTTAACACCTGGCACACTTTGAAACTGAGATAATAATAACACCTGTCTTCTGAAATATATGCTTGCAAACCTATGTATACTCTATTCACGCTTTTTTTTAAAGTGTACAGTAAAAACATTAAAGTATGATATGTTTCTTGGTTTAAAATTTTGAGCATGGTCTCTGACAGCTGGAGTGTGATACTAAATCTTTTAATTTTAATATTTATGTTGAGGCTGTGTCCCCCCAGATGTAAATGTTTTTTAATTAATTTTGAAATTTTGTTGCCAGTGAAACTATGAAAGTTTTCTGCCTACTGAGTGAGTTTACAGAAGGGTGCTTTTCATGTTTGGGACTCTGCCACAATATAGTGGGCCCTCAGTATCTTCTGGGTTTGGTTCCAGGATCCTCTGTGGATACCAAAATTTGTCCCATTATGTACAGTGGTGTAGTAAAATAGTGTCCCTTATATAAAATGACAAAATCAAAGTTTACTGTTTGAATTTTTAAAAAATATTTTCAAACTGTGGTTTGTTTAATCCGTGGATACAAAATCCATAGATATGGATGGCCCTCTGTAATTTCATTTGCAGAAAACTTGCCATGCTTTTAGAAAAGCTGGATGTTTGTACCAAGTACTGTACACTGATTTTTGTAGAAAAACAAAAGTCCTAAGAAAACCCCATTACTACTATTAGTAACTGAGGATGAGAAAATGTATAAATTATTCTTTACCCTCCTACTATTTTCATGTTATAAGTCACCATAATATTTTTAGTAGGATTTAGTACATACAGGAGAAGGAGCACAATTTCACTACACTTGATCTTGTCTTCCAATCTGAAATACAACTAAATTGTGTAGTATGTAAGACTGTGAAGAAATTTTGCCAGTGTCTCATTTTTGGTTGAGATAGGCTGTATTGACACTCAGATCTTGCCTATACTATGAGAGTAAGCACTTTACATATCTTGCCTAGACACACTTGTCCAAAAATAGCACACATCTTGTATGACATAGACATGTTTTGTGTGTGCATATGACTTTTTTCTTGTCATGGGCTACAAGAGGCTATTCTTTAGCCTCTTGTGCCCTAATCTAAAACCACTGTGTCTACCCACACAGTGTTAGCAGCTAAACTGCTAGTGGGGAGGGGAGGGAAAGAAGCTACTGGGGGGTATGGACATCCTCTTGTACCCCTTTAATTTGCACATATAAACATGAGAGAGGGAGCATAATGATAATATCATTAGTCTGTTTCTCTCCCTCTCTTTTATAAAATGAAGGGGGAGTTGACACAGTTATAGCTGTCCAGTTGCCTTCCTGCACAGCTGTTTAATGGCAGAAGCCATAGCTCCATCAGGTTTGATTGTCACCTGGGTTGGGGTTGCAGGCATGGAGGAGTATTAATGTGCCATACCTTCCAACTGAGATCTCAGTCACCAAGTATTTTCTGCTTGTAAAGCTAAAAGCACACATATAACAAACAGAAAAGGACAGGTGATTGCTCACAGAGACGCAGACTTTCTTCATCAGAACAGTTTTCTACAAGAGTAGAATTCCAATGAAGGAAATCAAAACATAAATAAAGGACTGCCTGAATGCTGCCCAGGCTATCAAATGCAGGTGTGGTAGTTTTAGTAGCCTGATCTTTGAAAACCATTCCAGATTCTATGATCCACTCCTGACCTGTCCATTCTGCTCTCTGGCCAAACTCATTGTACTAGAACAAAGTGGTTTTGCTCATTCCCTACTGTATAATAGAGGCATTCCTGGAGCCTCAGTTTTGGAAGGTAGCCAGGTCAACATCTGAAGGACATGCCAAGCAATCACCACTCAGGTATAGCTTTAAATGGGCCATTCTTGATGAAAAGCTGTTATGGAGTGGGGCAATCTGCAATGATTTTCCTTGTTTCCTTTGAACAGTTCAGCATGCTGATTCTGACCTAGAGAAATTCAGTGTCACATATATCTGTTTTGTAGTTGGTTCCATGAAGATCCACATGGTTTACTCATATGTGCCTGTGTGTAGGATTGCAGTAACTGAAATTTAACATACCATGGAGACAACCTCTTGTACTTTATCTTGTCTCAGTCTTTACAACTGACTGAAGGCACTAATTTACCCATGTGTTCAGAAGGGCTGGGGTCTTTATGAAAGGCTTTTCTAGTTGCTTTTTCTCTCTAAGAATTATGCTCTGTTGGGAGAGAAGTAGACTTCATTTGGAAATGTGGAAGAGAATATAAAGATAAAACTGCATACATTTTCCCCGTTTCTGAGATTAAGGTGCAATCCAAAACACTACCAGACCTATATTAAGGAATAATAAACATTCTAAGATTAGTGGTCTTCCTTACTTACATAAAATCCCAGATTGTGCTTAGAATTGCCATAGTGGAAATGAAGACATATTGAATTGCTATGGGATCATATAGCTTTACAAGCTTTAATAACATTGCTGAGTATTCTTGATGTCATCATTCAATATCTTTGGAACACAGAAGAAAAATAATATTTGTCATAAGAACTTTGAAAGTTAATGAAATAAACATGGATATTAATTATGCAGTCACACACTGAAGATTTGTGTTACAAATCTGAGTAGGAAAGAATATAGGAAAGACAGAATAGAGCTAAAAATATTCTGATTTTTTTATCCCCAGAGTTATTACAATGGAAATCATGCACAGCAAGATTGCTTTAGAGCCACTGACATGATTTTCATTTGGATAGATTTGTATGGCATTTAAGCATTTTCCCACGAGAGAAGGAAATCTGAAATCTGAAGAGTCTAAGTAGTTTGTTTTGATCATTAATGTGTACTGAATGTAAGTACCCTACATATAACCTATAGTTTAGGAATACAGTTTAGTAATATGTTAGAATAATATGTTAACATATTATTCCTATTAAGGAGCAGTATTATTTGTTCTAATCTGTATGTATCACTTTCTTCTTTAAAATGCATCACACTGCCATAACCTCTGATTTGGTTAAGAAAATCCCAGAATACTGTTAAAAATTTTAGTACAGTGAAGTTATTTACAACTAAGTGTTTATTTTGCAAAGAGTTGCAAAGAAAAATTGCTAATATTAACTGAAGATACAGAAAGAATGTGTGCACACTAGCATGGTTAATGTTAATAATGGGTAGTATTCTGTTGGTAAGGGTACCTTCTTTTCAGCCTCAGCTTTGGCCAGCTCAGACTTATAAATATCCAATTACCTGTTCACCTGTGGTAAGAGTCTCCATAGAAAAGTTACAGTACTGTATTACACCAGGCTAAAATGGATCTTTTCATGTGCTGTTAAACAGAAGTGTGAATGTGCTAGAAAAAACTGTATGGTTAATAATATATTAGGACTTTTTTTTTTAATGCTGATTCTTTTATCTCAGGATTGTTTCATTGATAGCATGTATTCTTCTAGCTCAGAATCACCTTATGTTTGGAAGGTGCTATCTGGGAAGATTTTGTTGAAGAAATACTGTCCTGCTAATCTGGACATTTTTATTTTTAATGCATTTTTTTATGAGCTCACATTTTGCTCCCCTAATCTTCCATTTCTGCCTTGATTATTTTAGTGTTGTAAGAGCTATTAACTGTAATTTAAGTACATGCCAGCATGATTATGTTGGTTCCTACACATGTGTAACAGATTGTGCAGAGAGTGCCATGTCTCTGAGCTCACTAATTGTGCAGTGGTCAATACGCTCCCTACCCACCAAGTCTAAAATGTGAAAGAGGGGTGTAAACCTGCTTCTAAAATGACTGCTTTTGAGCAAGTGAACTAACCAATTCTACTCTTATGTATCCTCTGAGAAGCTTGTTTGCTTCCCTTACTTAGGCAATGTCTCACAAAGAGCAACTTTTCGCACAGTTGTTTTTATGCCTGCAACAGGAATCCAACCCTTGTTTTCAGAATGGATTTTGTTTTCACTCTTAGCAATGTAAAACCAAAAGAGAGGTTCACTGTATCATAAAATGAAGTCTTTTTAAGAACTTGGGAAAGCAATGCTATGTAGTAAAACAGAAAGACAGATTAAGGCAGACAGATAGATTAAACATGGTGAGATATATCAAGTAAAGATTCAGAAAAAAAGTCTGGGAAAAGTGGTTAGAAAGTTATTTTAAAAATTAATTAGTTCTAGTTCCAACAGGACCCAGAATTAGAAACTTACTCATATTTAATTTGCTTTCTTTTCAAAAATAACTAAAATATCTACTTTCAAGTTACTTTTTTTAAAAAAAAAATCAGAATGCTATAAGCTCCAGAATTTTAGTAGAAATAGATCTATGTACTTCAGTACAATGTAGTACAGTATAGTATACAACCCGTATAAGAGTAATTGAAATTATTAGTTATACAAATAATGAAATGAAACTCTACTTCATTAAGTTATAATCATAGTGCATCTTAGTTGCCATCAAAAGAAATTAATTACAGGTAACTTATTAGTTATAATAATGCTTATATTTAACAATGTAGTATGTATATTTAATGTTAATATGTATATAACATTGTTACATTTCTTTTTTTAAAATAATTTTTATTGAAGTTTATAACTGAACATAAAAAATCCCCACTCTCCACTTCCAAGCTAGTTTTCCAGTTGAATCTGTTTGTTTTCATGCCATTCATACATAGTTACATCATATTCAAAGGAGAAGATGGTTTCACATTGTTTCATCTTACATTGATAACATTGTTGCTTTGTTGTATTACCTTATTACCTTATTGTTATATTATTACATTGTATTACATTCAATATTACTTTGTTACTTTCTCTTTTCTTATTCTATATCTTTATCCAGTTTAAAACTTCTCTCCATTCCCTTTTAAATTTCTGGATAGGTTTATTTTTCAGAGAGAATGTTAGCTTTTCTATCTCAACCATATCTAGGACTTTTAATTTCCATTTTTCTATATCAACATATTACTTTTCTTTCCAATATTGCACATATATCAATCTTGCAGCAGTTATCAGATATAAGAATGTCTTCTGGTGATTCCCTATTTCTCTTTGTTGCCCTAATATATTTAACAGATAAAACTCTGGCTTTATTTCAAAATTTAACTTATAGATTCTTTGAATTTCATCATGTATTTCCTTCCAAAATTTCCTTGCTATCTTACAAGTCCACCACACATGATAAAACGACCCCACCTTTTCATCACATTTCCAGCATCTTGTATTTCCATTTTTAGTTATTTTTTGCAATCTTTCTGGTGTCGTATACCATCTATGTAGCATTTTATAGAAATTATCTCTTAAATTTAAACTTGATGTAAACATTGTATCTGTTTTCCAAGCCCTCACCCATGTGTCCAGCTCAATTGGGTGTCCAATATTTTGTGCCCACCTGACCATATTATCTTTAACAACCTCTGATTCCATTTCTCTTCGCAACAGTCGTTTATAAAATTTGGAAATTCTCTTCTTCTGGTCACCCCTCATCAATGGATCTAATTCATTTTCTTTTCTTTCAAATCCATATAGTTTTTGATCCATTTTGAATTTCTCTTTAAGTTGTCTCCTTGGGAACCAGTTAAATTCATGTCCTAAAGCTTTTAATTTTTCTTCAGTGTGCATTCTTGGCTTGTCCCTTTCCTATTTCAACAACTCTTGATAAGTTAATAGATTTCCCTGTTTTGTTAGGGCAATTTTATATGCTTCTCGGGGGGAGGTCCACATTGGAAGCCTTCTATAAAATTTATGCTTTATTTGTGTCCAAACTTTCAATAGTGTCTTCTGAATACAGTGGTTGTTGAATTCTTTATTCACTGTTATTTTGTCATAGTATAAGTATCCGTGTCATCCAAACCTATTATTTATTTCTTCCAGTTCTTTGATCGTTGTATTTTCTACTTGTATCCAGGCTTTGATCATGTCTAAACAGCATGCTTGATAATAGATTTTTAATGATGGCATGTCAAATTCTCCTCTCTCTTTTGCATCTTGTAATATTTAACATTGTTACATTTCTAACAATATTTATAACTTGTACTTATCTCAAGTTGAGGAAATTTATTTTTGAAATTTTTGGCCCAGGGAACCTAAGTGTGATGCTGGGGAAATGTTTAATTGATGATGAAATAACAATATGATATTCAGTGCAGTACAAGTGAAGTATTTCAGACCATCCATTCTTGGTACAACAGAGGAAGAATTGAGGGGAAAATTCTGCAGTGTTTCATTTCTACAGATTTTTTTTTCACTGCTGTCACCTGTAGTTCAAATGTAATGGGAAAATCATGCTTTAAAAGCCACATTCTCCTGTCTTCTAAATCCGTCGCACACTCACTAGGAAATACAAGTGATGGGTTTAAACTAGGACCATTTTATTTTAATCCCTCCACATTCTGCGGTAAGGCCTGCTTCATGTAGAACTCAGTCCCAACTTCTTCCCTGACTGCAAATGAGTGAGCACCCTGTCCCTGCCACCATTTCATCAGCCTGTGTATTGGCTTCAGCTGTCTAATCTTTAGGTCAGGAAAACCTTCCCAGGAGAGTTACCTCTAAGCCTCATGACTTAGGCCATTTCCACACTAGACTGTTACAGTGCTGTTATTCCACTTTCAACATTCGATGGAATCATGGGTTTGCCTCAAAGGCTCCTCCCTGAGTTGCAAACCATTCGATTCCATAGGATGTTGAAAGTGGAATAATAGCACTATTACTGTCTAGTGTGGAAATGGCCTCAGAAGGAGGCTTGTCCTGTGCCAGTCCCAAAGATTATTCCCTTTCTACCACTAGGTAAGGTTGTCTGGAGTTTGGGGCTTGGTGCTCTCAGTGTGCAGTTGACACCCTGGTCTGGTACTCCTTCCCACCTAAGTTCAAGGAAACTTTCTCAGTTCTAAACTGGTGCTTGTCATCCCTAATAGACTGCATGAGGGCAAACAAATTGAAACTCATTCCACACTTCAAGGAAAAACAACTATTTTTATGTTTCGGTCATTTTTTAAAAAGTTCTGAAGTACTTTTAGAAGTCTGATCTGATTTTATACATTTTTAAAATCTGACCTACATTCTTTGAGTTGTTCTCAGAACTGACCATGGAAAAGAAACATTTTCTGAATATTGAATTATTTTTAGTTAATTCTCTCAGTCCTACTGTCAGGAAATGTGTAACTTGATCTGTTTGTGGATTGTTCTGTAGCATGCAGTAAACCTCCAAAGGAGAACTCCTTCATACTTGTTACAGAAGGAATACAAGCCAGCTAATAAACACTGCAAATAAAAAGGAGTGCTTCCTTGCTTGACATGCCTGTCCACTTTCTTGGTTCCTTGTGAAAGAAGGCACAGAAGTGCCAAAATTTTGTCCTCCAATCCTAGAGCAGATGTTTAAGTATTAGACTTTATTTTAATGGAGCGGAAGCAACAACCACCACCACCACCCCAAACAGTGGCGGACCAAGTTAGGTAATCCTCCCTGGGAGGAATTTTCTAGGGGTGGCACTTTCTAGTGAAAGCAGCAAAGAAACCACCTTTCTGATTTTAAGGAGGACTTGCCTCAGCACGTATGTAACTTACTGCCCCAAGGAAGGACTTAAGGGAAAGATTGTTAGCAGCCCCCACTTCCTTCAGTTAAGCCCCTCCCAGGCAGAGTTGAGGGGAAGCAAAAGTCAAAAGGAAAGGGCAAAGGGGTTGGGGGTGGCAAGGAAAGAAGCAGCAGCAGAGCCAATGACAGCAGTTTCAGGTGCTGGAGAAGTGAGTGTTTCCTTGCTTGGCATGTGTTCCTTCTCCCTTCCCTTCCCTTCCTTTTTCAGTCAGTCATTTGGTTGCTGATAAGACTCACCTCCCTGGAGCCGCCTCCTTTCTTCACACACACACACAAAATAGACTTGAGGGAGAGGAAAAATGTGCATGTATCTTCCAGCTCTCGGTTGAAAATTTTGAGGTAGGGGTTGGAGAAAGAGGAGAGATCCTACTCTTTTAAGACCACTTACATAATGCCTTTCAATTTTGGCCTTTTTGGGGCTTGTCCCCATGCTGCTGGAGGCATCTGACTGGGCAGGGACTGGGGGTGGGCCAGGCAGTTGCCAGATGCTTCTCCCTCCCCCCATGCCATTGCCTGGTGGCCCAGAGGCTTGGACACCCACCCCACTCCAGTGCACCTTGACCATTCAAGCTCTGTTTACAAGGCTGTCCTGTCAAAACGTGGTTCAGAAGTTAAGACATTGGTAGGGAGAGAAAAGGCCTTCAAGTCTGGTCAGCAGTTATCCCTGGCGCAGCAGGCTGATTAGGCACACAGTTCATCAGATCACTGTCTTCTTTTACTTCTTTTACTATGACAATTATTTCTAAATTTCTGTCTGTACTCATAAGGGAGCATGTGCACATTTAATACAAATCTATGCTCTTTTATGTCCTCTTTTGGTGGTGGGGTGAAGTCAGTTCATATCCTCTGTTTAAGTAATATGTAAATAGCTACACTGGCTCACATTTGGGTAAGCATTATTTGTCCAAACTGCTTCTGGGCCTTGCAGTTTGAATGTGTTGAGATACTTAACAGAACATAAGAGCAATGTATGGCTGCTTTACCTTTACATTCACCATTTTGACACTCACCTTTGTTTGGTCATACTTGCTCTGGTCTTAATCCATGAAATGTTGGAGAATATGTTGTTTTCCTATATGAACTCTAGCCATAACAGTCCTCTGGAGTCAATGAGAAAGTGGCCTTTAAAAACAAAATGCCATCACCCATTTTTATTGCAGAACCCTCAGTAAGGTCACTTTAAAAAGAGGAAATTTATTTCCCTATATGTCGTTTTGACTTTTTGTGATATTTTTGGTGTGTATTGGAGGGAGGGGGCGGTAAACTCAGGGACTGCTGCTGGGTGACAAAAGCTCTTCCTACACCACTGACCCACAAAAAACACAAACCCACAGGATATGTTTCCTTATTTTTTTAATTTATGTCTTATTTTGAATATTACTTAAAAGGTAAAAGATTCAAGAGACTTCATACAGCTATGCTTTGAATAGTGGATTCCATAGATACATTATTTTAAGTTGTAATCTGTTTCTGTTGCTTATTTAAACACCTCTTTTAAGTCACAAACCACAAAGCTTATGGCTAGAAGGATCCTAAATCTGCTCATGAGACCTTAGAAATGAGCTTTTTGGCACCTTAGTTATCTTAATGTGTTGACAAACTGTGAAAGTTACAGAAAGTGAAAGAGATAGCTGAATAAATTCAACTTACCTCTTTGACAATTTAGCTTAATTTATATAAGTAGACTAGGATTCTTTCCAAATGTTGTATTTTTGTCTATTTCATCTATTAATGTTGAGCACAGATTTCATTAAATAATTAGAAGTTTTGGTATGAGCCTGAACAGACTCTTTGGAGTAGAGGTGGAAGTACTGCTTTCATGTGATATTTGTTTTTCTGCTGTTGACTACATGGATTCATGTAATGGAGGAAAGAATGCATTATTCACTGATGTTACCCCAAAAAGTGTGGGACCTTGAGGTCTTCCAGCAGTGTGAGCATCACCTTAGAAAGTTGGGGAATTAAAGCTCAAAAAAAGCTTGCAAGTGAGGGGAGGGGGGTAACCACAGGACGTTTTCATCTGTGTATACTGGTACTAACTGTGAGACACCAGTTGAGAATCAAAAGAATGTTTTTACTGGGGAATTCTCAGACACATGCAAGAAAACAAGTAGTCTCACAAACCATACATGGCTAGTGAAGGGAAAGGAGAGAAAGGTTGGATACTGAGAGTTTTTGGGTTGAAGTGGGTGATGATTACTGTTCAAGAGGTGGAAGATTGAAGCAAGTTGGCTTAAACAAGAATTTGAGGGTAGCACACAGCACAAGTACCTGGGAGCCAATGGATAGAGTGGTGCATGTGTCCAAAGTACTGCAAATTGTTGGGGTTGGGGCCAGGGTTTACATACCATGTTACCCGTCCTGAAGGGGAATATGTTAATTGATCTCTGGCAGAGCAAACAAAAGGGGTCTGGAATGGATTAATAGTCTTAACTTCAAGTGACAAAGCATTGATGGGAGTCATGATAATCTTTTAATGTCTGGGCCTGTAAGGGAACAAAGGACAGTGTCCACGGGAAAAGGTTACAGAATGGTGACTTTTGCTTGGTTCATTGGGGCAGTTTCATTTGCTACTGTATTTGAAGGTTGGGTCATTGAGAGGATTATCACAAAGCCTTCAGTGCCAGGGTTTTCCATCCAATCTTCTTGAACTTAAGACCTGGCCGTACTGAAGTAATCTGTCTTAGCACGTGGCTTCTAAGTAGAGTCCTCTTCCACATGCCTTCCATTGATAAGTGTATGATTTTCATATTACAAATAATATCTCTCACCAACTAAATGTTATTTCTTGCCAATTATACTATATGATGGAATGGGGGTGTACAACATGGCAACACTAGAGAAAGCATTCTCAATGAAAGACAATCCATTTCTCAGTCAGGTGCCTACTCCCCATTAAAAAAAAACCTTTGTGGGATTCAGCTGTGCCTTTGCTCTTTTATTGTGCTGAAGGGGTGTGATGCAGATAAACAGGAAATATGTATTGTTCACTTATTCAAATTAGTTTTTTTAGGAATGGTGAAGGGTAAGAGATGTTTCAGATCTGAGGTTAGAGGGCAGAATATAAAAGCATGTTCAATGACATACAGACTCGCCTCTCTCTCTCTTTGTAAGGAATCTGATTGTCAAATTTTATTATTTGTTATAGCTTTTACTTCTTTCTATGACTATTTTTGCTGACTGATTCTTTGACTAGTCATTAGCAAACAATATTTTAATTTTTTAAATTTTTCAAAACTTTTTAATGTTAAAATTTATTGAAATGTTTTTAAAAATAAAAAAGCATGTAACAAAACATTGTAATATACATAATCTACAAAATGTGCATCAAACACACAATAAGGTCAGAATTACAGAAAGTTAGCAGACAATATTTTAAAATGCTTGTGACTTAAGTAATTTAAGAGCAAACAGAACTAAAATCCTTCTAAAATTATACTGGCAGAACAACAATGCATAGCTATTGTACATAGAAAGATGTTGAATTTTAAATCAATATAGATGATTTTTTTAGATTTTTTTTTAAAAGTGTGCATATGTGTGTGTGCAACATGCCCAGAATTTTGCTAACAAAAATCACATCTTGAAATTCAATCAGCTTTCAACATATTCCTCACAGCCACCGTTCTTTATAAATATTCAGATTCATATTCAACTATTTTCTGTTATTTGTTGCTTTCACCTGCTGAACAGTAATTGTACCTTGCAAATGATAAAACAAATGTCAGTGAAGAATGTGGCTAACTGAACACTTTCTTCAACAGAGCAGTCCCTGCAGAATGCTCAGAGTCCCTGCTTTGTATTCTATGGGAGACAAGATAATACAGAGTAGCATAAGATTTCACATGTCCACATCTCATTTCTGAATGTTTGGACAGTGTCAGGGACACATCTTCTACAATTCTTCACATCAGTAAGGCTGCAGAAATCAGAATACAGCATGTGTAGGAGCTGTGAGCCACAGTTTGTACCTTATTTTGTAGGGAGCTCCAGTACAGGAAAAAGAATACTCAACAGAGATTTTTGTAAAAACAAAAAAACAAAAAACAGTGTAACTGATATAGCTTGGGATTTTATTTTCTCATAGGTAATAGTTGTTAGAAATACATTAGGAATTACCTTACCTTACCTTAGAATTAGACACAGCTGAAATGCACAGATTTCAGATCCTGTCTCTGTAATTCCCCAAACTTCCTTGTCCAATACCTGTAACTTATCCCCATATTCCCCAATCCAATCTGTATTCAGAGTTGTTAACATAACAGAGGTTTGGTTTCTGATGGAATGCACTGCCCTTCTTCTTGCTGGTAGGCCTCATCTCCATGCAACCGGCCTGGAGCCCAAGAGCTCTCCGGCTGAGAATTCTAAAGGCCCTTCCCTGGACTGCCAACCCCAGGATTCCATAAAATCTTCACAGCAAGCCAATCATATGAGGTCTACTCACTTCACATAGCCAATCGTAAGAGGTCTGCCAGACATAGACAAACCTGACATAGACGAACAGACAAACTCACAGACAAACACTGACTTTTATATAGTAGGTATATATATACATATATGTATATGTATATTTATGTATGTATTCTTAAATTCCTGTACTTAAAAGTGCTTAAGTGGCACGTTGATGCTGTTTGGACTATACTGTTGATCACAGATTGGGAGTGTAGGTAACCAGAGGATGATGAGATGAATCTACAAACAGATACAGATTAGTTGACAAATGGCAAAGAACCCTTAATCCTTCAGTCTGAAGAGATGGTGAGAACCATGCTATTTCACCATTTGGTTAATTCTGTATGTGTTGAGATTGGTTTGAATTACACAAGTGTGTGAGAAATGTACTTTCTGTATAGTTAGATACACTCTTAATGAATAAAGAATATGCACTGGAAGAGATACTGGTATAAAATGCTAAGATATTGTGATGTTCCTTGCATTCCTGTTAAGTCTGAGAAGGACCAAAATACCCAGAGACGTAAAGAAGAAGAGTGTGTCTGAAAAGAAGCATATATTTCTCTACTTTTTGGATACCAATGAACGAAGATATTTGCTATGTAAGCGATTTTTAATCATTTTTTATTTTAACAGTTATTTTAAGTATATGTAAATAATGCGCCACTGTCTGAGGATAGGGTATTTAATTTGTCTATCCTTGCACATGCTATGAATTTTTTTAATTCTTTTTTATTAAGATAAATATATACATCAGACATCTCTACATTATTACATCATTACTCTTTCTACATCAATAAAACCTAATGAATACCCTGAAGATTTATCCATGTCCCATTTACAACTTCATTTTCATAATATGGTTTCATTATCAGAATTCAAAGTCTTTCTTTCAGTCGCTTCACTTCTTGCTTTCTTTGACTTGGTTCTTTAAATGCCTCTAATATCTTTCCCCTCTACATTTACATACTTCCTTGTTAACTGTCCTATTAAAATGTTGCTTTAGCTTTCTTGACTCTTTTTGCTTATTATTAAGTATAATCCTTACACTACTCATTACAGATCTTTTCCCAATTTTCCTCAATATATTTCTTAATTTCTATCATATCAGTCTTTTTGGTTCCTCTTTTTCTCCTTTCATGACTCTCAATAGACTATCTAACGCTGCGTATTCTTGAACTTTATAAAGCCATTCTTCCAGTTCTGGAGCACTATTCCTTTTCCAATATTTGGCATATGTTATTCTTGCTGCTGTTGTTATGTACAATATACTGTTCTTATGTTTATTTTGCTCTTTCGTTAATTGGTGTAGCATATTTAACAAAAATATTTCCAGCATCAATGATATTTCTATGTTCAAGATTTCTATAATCGTTTTATGTATCATTTTCCAGAAATTCTTCGCTTCAACGCAAAGCCACCACAAATGATAAAAAGATCCATTTTCTCCCCCACATTTCCAACATTTCTTCTCTTTCATTTTATCAATCTTACTTAATTTCTCTGGATCTAAATACCAACGCTAAAAGATTTTAATGTAGTTCTCCTTCAGGTTTTGTGCCATCGTAAATTTCCGTGTATCCTCCCAGCTTTTCATCCCTTGTTCAGGTGTGATCTCATGACCAATATTACGCGCCCATAAGATAATTGGATCTTTAATAACTTCAGTTTCTAACTCTCTAGTTAACATAAAATTGTACATCTGCGATGTTGTATGTTCTTTTCCCTCAAATATAATCTTTTCAAATTCATTCGTTGAAGATGTTATTTCCAATCCTTCCAATTTCCGGTCCATTTTGTATCTTTCCTTAAGCTGGTGATACAGAAACCACTGGCAATTCCAGCCTTCTTTGTTCAGTTCTTCTCTCATCTTTATTCTTTGGGTTTCTTTCCCATGATTGGTTATAATATCTTTACATGCATCCATCTTTCTGCGGGTCCTCTCCGGTTACTGTATAGAGCCTTGTGAGGTGACACCCAGAGTGGTATCCTACAGTATATTTTTTCCCCATATTTTCCAAATTTCTAGAAGCGATCTTCTTATATAATGATTAGTGAAATCTTTGTCAATTCTTGCTTTGTTATACCATATATAAGCGTGCCATCCAAATCTAAGGTCTGATCCTTCAAGATTCAGCATCCTTTCATCTTTGAGAGTGATCCATTCTTTAATCCAGAGCATTGCGTTCGCATGGTAATACAATTTTAAGTCTGGGAGTCCACTTCCTCCTCTTTCTCTTCTGTCTATTAATGTTTTCCATCTTATTCTCGGTTTCTTCTTATTCCAAATAAACTCTGTGAGTTTTTTCCAATCCTGAAAGCATTTCCTGTTAATAATTATTGGTAGATTTTGAAATAGATAATTCATCTTTGGCAAAATCATCACCTTAATTGCTGCCAAACGCCCCGATATTGATAAATTTTGTCTTGACCAATTTTGTAAATCTTTTTTAATTTCTTTCCATTTTACTCCATAATTATTTTAAAATAATCCATTATTTTGTTTAGTTATATTTATCCCGAGATAACAAATTTTCTTCTCTTCTTTAAATCCTGATTTTTGAACAATTTCCTCTATCTCTTCCTTCCTCATGTTCTTGGTCAGGAATTTCGTCTTTTCATTGTTTATTTTGAAGCCTGCTAAGTCTCCATATTCCTTGCAAATTTCCAATACTTTCTCTATACTTTCTTTCGGTTCTTCCAAAAAGAGAACCAAATCGTCAGCATAAGTTTTCATCTTATACTCATGACGCTTAATCTTTACTCCTCTTATACCCTCATCAGCTCTTAGCTTCCTCAACAGCACTTCCAACGTTAATATAAAGAGCAGAGGGGAAAGCAGACAGCCCTGACGTGTGCCTTTCTTAATTTCTATAGATTCTGATTTCTCCCCATTCACCATTAGATTTGCCTTGTTATTCTTATATATTTCTCTCATCCAAGCTAAAAATTTATCACCACATCTCATATGATCTAACAATTCAATCATAAATTCATGGTTTAGATTGTCGAATGCTTTTTCTGCATCTACAAAAATCATTAATCCTTTCCACTCATTGTGTTTCTCGTAATACTCCAGTACATCTAACATAGTACGTATGTTATTTCTAATATATCTTTTGGGGAGAAATCCACTTTGATCTGGGTGAATGATTTCTTGAGCAATTTTTTTCAATCTTTCTGCTAATATACTTGCAAAGATTTTATAGTCTATATTTAACAATGATATGGGTCTGTAATTTTTTGGTTCTTCTGGATCCTTGTCTTCTTTCAAAATCAATGTTATATTCGCCTCATTCCACGAATCTGGCACATGCTATGAATTTTTATTTATCTCTGTTTTGTTTAGGGTACATTTGCCAATGAAAACAAATCTTGTCAACATAGCTAACTGCTCTGCAAGATTCATAATTTTAGAAAACATTTTTTCTTTGTATTTTTATGTTTGTATCTTCACTCCTCCTTCTCTGGTTTTACAAGCATTTTAATTTTCTTTAAAAATATAGATGCTTGACATTTTACTTTGTCCCTGTTTTTCAAATTGACTATATATTACTGTTCAATTTGTTTAAAACCCTTTTTATTAGGGATGGGACGAATACAGAATTTTCCGAATCCCTGGAAGGTTCTGGGAATCTACGAATCTCTCAAATCTTTCGAATCCTTTTTTAAAAAAGGGTTTAAAAAGCAAGAGAAAAAGGATAATCTTGGGCAAGACACACTCTCTCAACCTTAGCAAAAGCCTAGGCAAAGGCAAACCTCCTTCTGAAGAAATGTGGCTAGGACGATTGTCATAGTTTTGCGTCAGGATCTCCCCAGATTGAAAATGACATGAAGGCCCTTTTACACTGGCAAGAAAATGTGGATTAATCCCACATTTTCCTGCCTGTGTAAACAGAGCTACATATTACAGTAGAGAGATAATCCAGGTCAAAACTGGCTTTTCTTTGCAAGGCTCCTTCTGGCATCCTGGGGTTTGTAGTTTGATGATGCACCAGCACACTTTGACAGAGAATGCTGTGACACCTTGTAAAACTACAAACCCCAGAATTGTGTATGAAAGAGCTTTGCAATGGAGTTATGCAAAGGAATCTTTCAGCTGTCCTTGAAATTTCAAGATTGTACCTTCCAGTCAAGTCTCAAGGCCTGCAATAAGGAAGGCACTTATTAAAAACAACAACACTAGCCTCTAATCCAGTCTCAATTCTCTACCCACAAATTCAGTCTCAAGTCCTGCCAGGGACTTTCAAGTCAAATCTCTAGTCCAGTCTCCATAATTCCCAATCCCTACCCAGTCTCAAGTCAAAAGAATAATTATCTTTGCAGAGGGACACAGCCCAAGCGGGCACAGGCAGCCCAAGTGGGCATATCATGTGGAAGGAGGTACACTGGCCTACATGTGGCAATCCCTGGATGAGACTGTATAACCTTGCCCTCTGCCCCACTACTTCTGATCGGCATCAGACCCACTGACCCAAGCATTTATACTTGCCATTGATTTTCAGCTCAGAAAATAGTGCTGAACTTAAATATTAAATGAACTTAAATATTAAATGTTCAATTTAAATATATTAGAATACAACCTCAGATGTAATTTCTGAAATTGTTAGCAAAGGCCATTATTACTCCAAGGGAAAAACTCATGTACTTGCCATCTCCCCTTGTGTGTCTGGTCTCCCAGGTTTTCAGGCATCCCGGTCTCCAACCAACAATTAAGTTCATGGATTCAAAAGGTTTCAGATTTGTGAATCTTGAATCCTTGCTGAGGATTTGGTTGGCCCATTCCTACTTCCTATAAATATTCTATTACACAGGTTCAAAGCACCCATGGTGTTTGTCACAATAGTTTCAATTAACCAAACTGATTAGACTGTTTTATAAAATGATTATGGAATATTTTAATACTCAGAATGAATGAATGAATGAATGAATTGTGAAATATATAATATTTTATAATCTTCATTAATCAATAAAATCAATAAAAAAGGGACTTACAGAGTGAAAAACTGAATTCTAAGGAGACAATGAAATGACAATTTCCACATTTATTTTTTTTCTGTCCATTTCAAACTATTTTGTGTCTCACAGTTTCTTTTCAGACTCACCATTTACAAACATCTTTATGTTTCAATAACTCTTCTGCCGATCAGGTAGAGATGCAGTTCTCTTTATATTTTCAGAATTACAAGCAACTTTATTTTATATTTCTCTTCTGCTATTTTTTATGGAATCATCAGTTTGCCTGTTTCTTTACAGATTTGGTAGCAATATAGTAGGTCATTGCTCCTAGGAGCTTACAATCTATAATTCGATAACAGGGAGAAGGAGGAAAATGGAACGGAAAGTTACAGAAATATGCATTCAATACAGTCAGATACATTTGGATTTGGTTCATTTTTGGAAAAGGACTAAGGTTTTAGCCAAAGTCATTATGGAAAAGGTAGATTTTCAGAAGGGTATGGCAGTAAGAGACAGAATGCATAGCATCAGAGTTCTGGGAGAGAATTTTAAGCATAAGCATAAAGGACAACTATGAAGAAATAGCAGAGTTGCTAAAGGAAGCAGGACATCTTCAAATAGATGAGAGTGGTAAAACTTGAATGAATTGTTGCGTGCTTCAAGTCATTTTCAAATAATGGTGACCCTATCACAAGATTTTCTTGGCAAGATTTGTTAAGAGGGGTTTACCTCTGCCTTCCTCTGAAGGCGAGTTGATTAAAGTGACCCAGTGGGGTTCCATGGCCAAATGGGCATTGAACACTGCTTTCCAGCATCATAATCCAATGCTCAAACCACTACACCATGCTGGCTTGAAAGAATAAATGAAAGTAAACTGTGATATGAAATGAAGGCAAAAAAGAAATGATGCTTGAATTGTTGGCTTTGAATATGATGAGTTGTGTTGGATTGCACAGTAGATAGCTTGTAGTTTGGAGCCAGAGTCTGACTGAGTACCATTGGATCATAATACTCTATCAGCATAAATGCCTGGGAGCACGACAAGGGATGAAGGTAGCTGTAGCAAGGATAGAGCTGTGCCTGAGCATCAGCCAGGAGGGATGCTGATCAATACACCACCAAAACTGCTCATGCACAGAGGGGATTGCATATGCAAATGCACAGAAGTGACATAATATCCCAAAAGCACTCAAGATTAGGTATTTAAGGAAGTGTGTGATACGTGGTTTGAATGATTTGTAAGGTTAGTGATTTTGTTGGCAGTTTTCTAGATAAAGATGAACCACTTGGAGTATGACAGTAAAAGGGCCCGAGAGTTAAAGGTTGTAGCAATAAAAAGGTGGACATAACCAGAGGGTGAGAGAAAGGCCACATTTTTCAATTGTCATTCAGGAGAAACACTATGGCTTGGTGATGAACAACTGTATAAAACAATAGGGAGTAAGAAACTGAAGGAAAAGACAGCATTTCCTTCCTGATCAATAGAGTGGATCATGACCTTGTCAAACGAAATGAAGAAAATTTGAGGGGAAAAAGATTAAGATGAAAGAAGAGCTTAGTTTTGACAATACTCAGTATTAAATGACAATAAAACATCTCAGCTGAAGTAAATCTTCAGAGGGGAAAGTGCTGTGAGATAAAGTTTATTGTTATCAGCATCCAGGTGATTTTGAAGGCTGCATGTTTGATGAAGACATCTGTGTGCCTTAGTGTTGTATCCAACAACACTATCCAGTTGTGCAGAATGATGGGAACTGCTACCTAACAACATGTGCAGGGACACACATCTTCCATATCTCCTATAAAAAAGTATCAGAAGTCTGAGTATAGAATACTTGGAGACTACAGTGGAAAAAGGGAAATTAGAAAAAAATCAGCCACCATGTGAAAAATTGAATGTCAAATATTGTGTCACAAGGTGCTAATGTTTTGGCAAGGCTAAATGCAGCCACTGGAAGGAATATTTATTTATTTATTAATTTATTTTGCCTGGAAGTGTACTGTTTAAGTATTGCTATCAATAATGTAATATAACAATATATTTAAAGATGATTGTGCCTTTTGGAGGTAATCTGTGATGTCTGGCAATAAAGATGTGTGAGTTACACTTAACAAAGTTATCTTTATTGGAAAATACATTGCCTCTGGGAAAGTTTGGCCTTTGGGAATTTTATCCAGGGACAAGGCAGTCTTGAAGTTTAGTTGCTCCAAGACTATAGAGAGATGCAGAGGTGTCAGTCAATTTGGGGGGTTGTGTGCTGATCCCACATTGTGCCCAGTTTGGGCTCTCTGGCATTTTGTGTAGGCTAGTTGAAAGTTGAAATTTTGTTTTGCTATGATGACTTCTAGCACCTCACCAGGTATCAGTTTTGGACTGTCACCAATATGGCCTTATAGATGTTAGGACTGCAAAGGGATAAGGTTTCCATGGCAGGAGAGTTGTTGGATCCTGGGAAAATTCCTCTGCCTAACTGAAAAATTTAATACAGACAATGCTCAAACTCCAGCGGTGAAATCAGACTCATATATAAAAGCTCACCAGAAGGATGCAGCGACAAGACATAAAGCCATGGACTTGACTGGAATTTGGTCTTGATTCCTCAAAAGCTGTTTTTTTTAAAATTACCCTAAGCCATTTGGGTTTCTTACACTACATAATCGTATTTTACATTTTTTAGATGTTAATAATGAAGTTTTACCAGGTGTTTTGAAATTTAAGGACGTAGTTTTAGTGGAATATTTTTACTATGATGGTCTTAAAGCTCGTGCTTCAATTACATTTAAAATAGTGCCATTGCCAATGCAATATATAAGGCTAAGGATGCTTTTTTAAGCTTGGGAATCAATATTGTAAGATTTTTTGAAAACCAAGCCCCATCTCCCCTAATATACTGTTCTTATAATATGATGTTGGGTAAGAATACTGTGCTCATAATCCTGTTAATTTGGTTGATCTGAATGAGTCTCAGGTGGATCTGCATAATGATAGCCACTTAGTTTCTAGGGGTTTGGACCCCTGTGGTAATGAATTTTGCAAAGCTAACCTGGTTACTTGTCAGACTCCTAAGAAAAGGATGGAGCCATTTAATCTAGAGGAGAAAGCTCTCATAAATTCATTCTGGTCTTGGCCATCCCTGTTCAAGAATCCTGGACAGGTTAGATTTTGAGAAATTGTTTAGAGCATAAACTGTCTATCTCCTCAAAGATGTCAGTTGTTGCTAAAGAGAGCCAAGTTACTTGTTTGCAACAGATAGATGCCAATATAGAAAGCGATGTCCAGGAGATCTGTCAGATAGTGGTTGAGCCCGGAATGTACAAGTATAGATACAGTCAAAAATGGGAGAACTAAAGGTTGTCTCAGTAGAAAAATCACAGGTCACCTTCACTGCACATGAACCAAGTAGAGGGAGAAGTTTTGTTCTACCTAAACTTATTGCCAACAGTCAACAGAATAACAATAATTGGGTTAAAATGAGGTACCCGGATGATGATGACTGGGGCAGAGTACCAGGTTCATGGGGGGCAAAACCTTCAGACTCAGTTGTTACTCACCCAATAAGATCCAATGTCAGCAAATTGAGTCCTTTGGAAGATGAGCTTATTCACCTTGTTTGCAAAGAGGTACAGCCCCCTGTTCCGTCAGCCAGGTCAGTTAAAACTACTGACTAAATGCGGATTATCAAGTTCAGTCCCAGGCCCCTTTGTTAGCCTATTTGGTCCCTTGTTACTCAATGCGTAGTGAGACTTTAGGTTTAACTCTGAAAAATAGTGCTATTGCTCCATCACACCTGTTAATATGGTCTCCTGGAATATAGCAGGCTGGAAGGCTTCCCTTTATGGGGAGGATTTTTTTGGATTTTTATCCAATTCTGATTTGATTGCCTTCCAGGAGACCTGGCTCCAAGCTGGAGACAGAAATGTATTGTCCGGGTACAAAACCTGGTATGAACCTGCACAGAAAATTAAAAATAAGGGTAGAGCCTCTGGAGGACTATTAATTGCAGTCAAAGAAGATTTAGGCTGGAAGGGAGAGTTGGTTTCCCTCTCATTTTACCGCAGAACTGCTTAATAGTCAAGTTGAGTTCCCTAGTACAACCATCATCCTGGTTAACATTATATCCCTCCAATAAATTCCCCATATCATTCTAAGGAAGTGTGGGCTCTCCTGGAGCAACTGTTGGATGAGTTAAGTAAGGGATTCCCAACTGCTTTAATAATTTTGATGGGAGATTTAATGCCGGAATAGGTACATCATCTCAAAAATTTGCAATTTGGGAGGCCTCCAGAAGGAATTACAAGATGTGTTTTGTTGGCCTTCTAGTGATAAAAAATCAAATCAAGCTGGGCAAAAATTTCTAGGGCTTTTGCTTTCATTTGATCTCCAGATCCTTGGCCCTAGTGATTACAGAGCACCTTATCCATTTACCTATTTTACCCACAAGGCTGGGAGCGCTATTGATTATATATGTGTCTCAAAACATAAGAGACATCTTTTCTCAGGTATTTCTGTAAATATCCGAGAGAATAGCAATCACTAACCGATATCCACTTGGATAATGCTTGAATTGATTTAAGAAAATCAACACAGGTAGACAGGCAGGTGAGTCAGTGCCTTGACATCGTGCAAGAAAAACGACTAAGATGGCAGCAAGTGGATGTGAAGAAACTTAGCTCTTTCTATAAGTGGTGTCCTTAGTAGTATGATTTGCTGCCCGGAGGCAAATATTACCCATGTCCTGGCTGCATATCATGCCATTTGTCTAAATCAAACCTTTATTATCTCAATTAACAGTAAAAGGCTGCAGGAATAAAAGCATCCTTGGCTTGATGCTGAATGTCATAGACTGAGGACATTCTTGAGAAAACAAATAAGAAAGGCCCAAAACTCCCCAAACAGCAGTGCATATTCTTCTATGCTTATTACAGGAGAAATATAAAAAAATAGTTACAGAAAAAAACCCAACTATGCTGCCAGATGTTGGGCAGATTTGGAAGAAGCGGCCATTAATAAAAGCTCAGCTCAGTTCTGGCAGTTAGTAACTAGAAAATTTGGGGAATTATTGTTATGATCTTGGACTCCCATTTCTGCTTCAACCTGGGAAGCCTTTTACTCTACCTATATAAGGAGCCCTTAACAATGGATAGCTACTCAAAGGATGAAGAGCTTTTGGGAACAAAAAGACTTCCCAAAATGGCCTGGGTTACCGCGGAAGTAAAGCCCTCATTCAGTCTTTGAAGAACAGTAAAGCCTCAGAGGTTTCATCCACCCGGGAAATTTTTAAGAGCAATATAGATTGGTGGGCTACCCTTTTGGCTGGCCTATTCACTCATATAAATACACGGGATATATGCCCAATGAATGGAAGCTTGGCATAGTTATTCCTCTTTATAAAAAAGGGGATCGAAGGGACCCTAAAAATTATAGGCTGATCAGTTTAATAGATATTGCAGCCAAAATCTATGCTAAGTCTATTTTGCAGAAACTAGAGGATTGGGCTGAACAAAATTCCATCCTAGTGGAAGAACAGGCAGGTTTTAGACAGGGAAGGAGCACCATTGATAATTGCTTCACTCTCCTGCATCTGATTTCAAAATACACGGCTGGGGGGGACAACTTTATACTGCATTTATGGATCTAAGTGCAGCCTTTGACTTAATTAACAGGACACTCCTTTGAAAAAAATTTCGAAGACAAATATTGATAGGAGACTTCTTCACCTAATAATGGCTCTCCACAGGGATACAAGTTTACAGACTGGATCAGGTATAAACCAAGCCTTAACAAACAAAATTCCTACATTCAGAGGAGTGCATCAAGGCTGCATCTTGGCTCCATTTCTTTTTAATTTTTATATCAATGATGCAGTTTCTACTATGTACAATTCTATTTTCATATGCCCAAGGTTCTGGACAGACCAGTTACCGTGCTCCTGTATGCAGATGACATGATTCTACTTTCTACAACTCTGGTAGGCCTGCTCAGTCAGTTGAAAAAAACTCAGTGTTTACTGTCAGCAAAATGATCTGGTAATTAATAACAGCAAATCTAAAATTGTAATTTTTGGCAAAAAAAGGACCTGTCATAAACGGTTTATCGATTCTAAAGAAATAGAAAAGGTAAGAGCCTATAATTATTTAGGTATTGTCTTCTCAGCCTCAGGTTCCTGGTCTCCTCAGATAAAGAGGAATGCATTAAAAGCTTCAGCCAGTGTCCATACATTGAATAAATTATTTAATTATAAATACCCTGGTTCACTTCTCCCGATTATAAAGTGTACAAATCCAAGGTGTCGCTGGTGTTAACCTTTGGAGCAGAAATTTGGGGATTTGCTTCAATCAGAATTTGAGAGAATCCAGAACAAATTTTTAAGATTGATACTGGGATGCGAAAAATTTTCCCCCGCCCAGGCAGTTAGAGCTGAATTGGGTATGGCAGCCATTTCAGATCTATGTCTGCTTAGGTTATTTAATTTCTGGATTAAACTATTCCAAATGAATGATGACAGATTACCCAAGATCTGTTTAAACGAACAAGCACTTAAGCCGATAAGTAACTCCTGGCTTTCTAGTTTTTCAAAAATGCTTTCAAAGCAGGGTTGGAGCATTGAGGCTGTTAGTTTGTGCAAGTCCAATACCAGAAACATGTTTAAACAAAGAGTGATGGACATTAGAATGCAATTAGATCTAGCTGCGCTGTCCTCTGTAAGATCCCTGAAACAGTTAGCAAAGGCCAAATCTCTTTTTCAGGAAGAAAAATGTTTGTCCTTTGCAATGAAAAAGGACTGCGCATTGCCTTTATACAGCTCTGATTTGAGCAAATGGAAACTAGGATGTTGCAAGGTCGTTATCAGGGTATTCCTGTTCAAAATAGAATTTGCATACGTGGGGCATTTGCCATTGAAGATCTTGCCCACTACCTATTGCACTGTCAGCTATACGTTAATATTAGAGACCACTACTTTAACCTATTTCTAATTAGTTGGAGGGAGTGGGATGACGAGTCCAAGCTGACTTTCCTTTTGAAAGGGGTTAATCTTTTTGTGACTCAAAGAGTGGCCCTCTTTGCGTATTATGCAGCTAAATTGAGGAAGAAAGTACTAGATAATGGGTCTGCTTTGCCGGCTCTTGGGTAATCTCTTTTTAATCACTTTTAATCACTTCAGGGGTGTTCTTGTGATTCAGACGGGTTGGTCTGTTTAATTTGAAAATTGCTATTTTATCTGTATATATTGTTTTGTATCTTATATTTTATATTAATATTACTTGTCGATGTGTTTCCTTGCTGCTGCTGCTGCTGCTGCTGCTGCTGCTTTTGTTCTCTTTTCCATGTTTCGGGTTTTGTTCCCTCATTTTAATTGTTTGATATAGTCTGTAGACTGATTCAGTAAAGATTTTGATACTTTGACTGCAAGGGGTTAATTTTGGAAACCATTCTTTCCGAATTGGGGCTGCCTCTACAGCTTTTGCAGTGGGGTTTGGTCTTCAGTGTATCCAGCAGCATATTGGTCATTGGAGTTTGGTAGCAGCAAGAAGGTATGCTTGCCCTCTTAAGTATTGATAGTGCTAGCGTATACTAGCATTGTTCTTGTCTTTTCTGTAGTCTCCAGGTGCTGTGTTTCAGAATGTGTGGCCATAATGTGTGGTGTTCTGGGTGGTGCACCAGACCTGAAGTTGCCCTTTTGGGGAGTCAGCTGGGAATGAGTAACAGCCATTGTAGACTGGCTTGGGAGAAGAGACCTCTAGCGGAGTGGTTTGTTGTCTCTTTTGCTTGAGGAGCACACTGGGCCTCCTCTTGACATGTTTGTCGTTTACCTTGGTGAAAATGACTTGGGTTTGCTGAACAGCAAGTTCCTGATTTTACAGGCCCTGAGTGATTTTTGGCTTATGGAAAGTTGTTGACCTGAAGTTTCTATTGTTTTTTCAGCCATTCTGCCCCGCCAAGTATAGTGGGGAGAGGATGACCTGAGATGCATTTGAAGGTAAATAGGAAAGTCAGCAATACCCTGTGCAAGAGGTTGGATCACTTTCTCCCACTTCCTAGGATAGCTTGCTGGTGGCCAGAGCTCTACTGGGTGGATGGTGTTCATTTGTCAGAAGAAGGCAATATGTTGTTCCTGGAGAGTTGCAACAGGGGATGTGGCTGTGTTGGCTGGCCTGATGGGGGAAAGAGACTAAGCAGACATTTGTTCCTTATCCATGGCAGGTAGTCGGGGGAGAACATGACTTTAGTGTACACCTTTGGCACCCTTTTGGTGTAGGGTAGGGCTCTGAAACTTCCTCTTGTAAGGTTCCAAGGGGCAAGGGCTGGGGGAGGAGGTGAACCTTGAGGCTTACCTGGGATTTGGGCTCTCACTTAAATTCTGAAGCTCAGGTTAGAGTCCCCTGCATTATCTTCCATCTAGGGCATCTAGATAGATAGGGCATCTAGGCTAGGGAGCAACTGAGTTATTGGATTGCCCTCAGGGCACAGGTGTTTCGCCAAAGGGAATTCTGAGGAGGTAGTCAAGGGATGACACCTGATGTTATCTAGATCTGCATCAGGCTGCTCCCTTCTTTTGCTCTATTTCCAGGACCACACAACTTAAATAGGTTAGATCAAATAAAGTCACCCTTATTTAACCCAACTTTCTGTGTCTGGTCTATTTAATGGTTGGTCATGAGTTACTTTAGGTGTGTTTTCTTGTATTTAGTAGTAGTTTTGGCTTATATGAAAACTGAAGATTAATTTTCTTTGCTACTAGAGTAGAATAATTTAATAATGAATATCTAATTCTTGATAGACATCTTTGATTTATAAAGCAGTGGTGAGCTAGTTCATTTCGTATACAAGGAGAGAAGATACAAACTAGTAAATAAATGGCATATGTATGTAGATCAGTGTGCAATGACGCTTTGGATTAATTTTGGTGTAAATAAATATTTTAGATTCATGTCCTATACCTCAGTGACATTTCTTAAGTTTATTTGATACTAAAGCATTGCATTTGGTGTATGGTAATTGTTAATAAGGCATGTCAGTCATTCAGTCTGAAGTATTTAGAGTGGCACCAATCAAAGTACTCTGGTAATTAGAATTCTTCCATTTTAAAAATGGATGTAGAAAACAGAACTCACCCACAAAAGGCTTTATTTCAAAGATTTCTATGCCATCCTCCAGCAGTGCTTCCCAGGATATATCCAAAGCAAAGGTAAAATATAAAAATGTAGCTAAAATATAAATGAATTTTAGCATTTTAAAATAGCAGTACATTAAAAAACTAGGAAAATAAAAATGTCTTCCCCAGACACCAAAGAGTCATGAATGTTAATGCCAAACGAGCTTCTTTAGGAACAAGCAAGGGTTGATGTGTTACTGCCATGAAGAAGGCCCTCTCTCTGGTCTTGACCTCACTCACTTCAGTTAGGTGGGCCACCCGGAGTAAAGCTTTATTAATCAGAACCTCAGTAATATTATAATTTCAGTAATCAGAATTTCCAAAGGTATAGGCTTGGAAAATGACTGCTCCTAAATCAAACACATATTTAATGTTGAAGTCACATGGAGCTGTGCCCCCACCAAAGTATGGAATAAGCAAAAATGTAGTGGAGGCCTGGCAGAGGAGATAGATTCAATGCATTATCAGTGGTGAAAGGCTTACCAATACTATATGAGGCAGGAGGTTCCTTTTTCCTTCTTAAGCAAACAAAAAATTATTTGAGCAGGAGTCACTCTGCCAACTATTTCTCTCCTATACAATACCTGAATGGGAAAGATGTAACATTCCACAAGGGAGCCATTGTTCCTTAAAATAAAAACAGTCTCCACTTTTAAAATAATGCACTGGATATAATATCATTCCCATTCAATCATTCTAAAAAGCCCCATGCTTCTGAAAACATGTTAAATTACCTTCCTTGCAGAAGTGGAAGAAACCACCCCTCATTTGTGTGGATCACAATGGAGAAGATTTTGGATCAGCATTAGTCGGATTCTTTCTTCCTATCCACTTGTGAAACATTGACCTCTTTAACCTAGTTGTTCCTCTTGTGAAATTCACAGCTGTCAGTGATGCTGGCTTATTGAGAAATGCAGTTTATCCAGGTGCTTCCAAGTGCCAGTAGTGGAAGGGTGGAGAAGAAAGTGTGACTTTCCATAATCCATCTTGTTGCTATAGGTATTAGGAAAATGCAGAACATATCCTCTATTGCTGTTTGGTCTGCTTCCACAGTGGTTTTACTGTATTACTGGCAGTCCTAGAAAGTTCAGGGCTAACTGTGCTTTATCAGGGAAAATATAAAGAGCCAAAGGTACACTCATATGCCTGCTGCACTGTTCAGCAATACAGAGAATGCACTTCACAGCAGAAGTGAAACTGCCTCAGGGTTTTTGGACTTCTTACCTGATTGCCTATAGAGGTGAGAGAAAGGGCCTTTCTGCACTACACTGTTACAGTGCTATTATTCCACTTTCAACATCTTAAGGAATCCTGGGGTTTGCAGTTTAGGGAGGAGCATTTAGAATTATCAGTCAGAGAGCTCTTTGGCCTCAGGAAACCATAAACACCAGAATGCCACAGCATGTTGAAAGTGGAATAATAGCACTATAACAGTGTAGTGCAGAAAGGTCAAAAATTAATATTTCATTGCTGCACTTTGTAATTGCCATAGAAGAATGTCAGAATTTCATTTATGCTTCTATATTTAACTGTATCAGTTTTTGCCTTCTATTAGAAGTGTTTGTTATACTATACATACCGATCTACAGGTAGTAAAATCAGTCTCTTTCCAGTCCATGTTAACTTTCTGATTTCTTCTCTGATCTCTTCTCTTATAAGGCTGTTCTTCCCTGTTTCCATAGCAGTCTTTCTTTTTTAAATATATTTCACATGAAAATTTGCTCCTCATTATGTTACAAAATTGATATAATTTTGGGGGCTGCACTAGAATATATGGGAGGTGCACAAACAAATAGATAATTAAGTTCCTATTACAGTTTACAAAGACTGAATTCTTCAGTCACCCCCTATGCAGAATTAGGATAATTTTCTCACCTACCACCATCAAGCAGAAATTTGCTTGTACTGAATTTTTGTCCCTTTAGAATGGCACTGTTGATGTGAGTGAGTGGATAAAATGATTTGCCATAGTATTCCTTTTAACTATAGGCAACAGAATGGGGATGGAAGGGCAGGAAGACCCCTTTGGTTTAGAACCTTAGAGGAATATTTTATATAATATGCTGTGAACAAATGGTTAGGACTTGATTTATTACCTACCAGGCAATACACAGAGTAACACACACTCAAAACCAAATTTGGGAAATGTAACTTAGCAGGCAAAAATAACAAGGTAAAAACTAATCCATAAATACTCAGTTCACTTGGCTGGGCAAGGTACAGGAGTCCATGGAGTGCAATACTCCAGAAACCAACACAGTGGAATAAAGTAAAGCATTCAAAGAAGTGAGGCAATAAGCAAGGGAGGGGGAAAATGCCTTTAAGTGTGCAACACACAGCAACCAAGATGGTCTTAGTTACCCTGTCACAGGGATAAGAGACCAGAACCTTCTAGCTCTTAACCTACAAGCTGGTTTGCATGGGAAGCCATTCTGGGGGAAAAATGCTCCCGACTGATGAGCCTGATTATAAGTTCAACTAAACGAAAATAAAGCCTTGTGGGGGCAAATGATAATTTAGGCCTCAATCCTTAGGCTGCCCAGTTACTTGAATCTGCTAGCAGCTCTCAACAACCTGGGTTTTTGTAACACTAATATTCATGATTCTGTCAGTGGCTGGTGTTTCATTATATTCTGTGTCCATTAGTCTTGATTTATTTCAATGGCAAACTCCTGAGGATGCTGACATGAAAGTAATATTTATCTTCTCTCCGAAGATTGCAAATCTGTAATGTTCTCAGTCCAAGCTAAGTCCAGGCTTACACACAAAGAAAAGAACAATTAAGAGATGAAAGGTTATTGATAATCTTCTTTCTATGAGCACATTTAGAATAATTTTGTAATTAGAGTAATGATGAGGTTTTTAAAAGGTTCTTAAATACATCTCTAAAATTAGATCTGTTCTTCTGTATTTTCGAATCAGTGTTATAGCATTAGTTTTCTGAAACTATGTTTAAAATATCCCACCATCCTATTTGATTGGGTAAGAATAGTTAGCTCATTTAAACTATCTAGATTTATATAAAAAAGAATACTTTGCAGTTGTAACATAATCCATGCTATTTACATCACAATGTGACAGTTTTTGTAGGAAGTAATGCTTTTTAATCGTTGGTTTAGTTGTTGAGGAAATCTTGGCTCTGACCTTACTGAAATAGAGAAGTCAAATGATATGAGTGATAAGATAGAGCAGTGGGTCTTAATCTTTTCTTTACCGCTCCCCGATAAATATGATTTGTTGCCAGGGACCCCACACTTAACTCAAAAATGAAATATTCAGATATTTATTTAAATATTCAAATATTTAAAGTTGATCATCAAGGGTCTTTCAGATTTGGAGAAAAAAGAGAAATAAGTAAATGCACACACTCCTATTATGGTCCTCACCCCACATTTGTAGGTTTGACCTTCATGAATTTGAATATTCATAAGTGTGCATGCCTTCCCCTCCATTCACCTACTCCCATTCCCATGCATTTTGTCCCTCTGCAGAGAAATCAAGCTGAAGCAAAAGAGAAGGGAAAGAAAGGAAAGTTCATGCAAGCCTTTCTTTCCCCCTTTGGAACTTCCTGTTCCCATTCCTATGCAAAAAGTAAGGGAATGGAAGGTGGGAGAAGGTTTGCACAAGCTTTCCTTTCCTCCTCTAGAACTCCTCCTCCCATTCCAATGTATTTTGCCCCTCCATGGAGAACTCATGCCATGGGAAAATGGAAGGCAGTGGGGAGCAGAGCCTCGGAAGGGAATGGGAGAGGGAAGAAGGTGGACTTATTTGATGTTTTTTCACTTTGGGGAGGATTCTATGCCCCAAACTCTCATGAAAGTGGAGGGGCCACTGTGCTATTCCGAATGTGAGAGGAGATCTGTGCGCTTGTCTTTGGAGGTTCCATCTTGTCCATCAAAGGAACACTCACCACTCCCAAGAGAAAGGAGACCATACCTGATATATTGACATGTCAAATAAAGAGTACATCAAGTGTGATAAAAGAGGAATGGGCAGCAATTATGGATTATGTAAATGAGAGGTGCAATATTGATTTAAGAGATAAGCTCTGAGATTCTAAAATATTGTTTTTTTATTTTTGGATGATATTACTTACATGGTAATGATGGAAACTATTTACAGTACATAACTTTGTAAAGACAAATCAGCTGTGTTAGGATGGGAAAAAGAGCAAGCTAGATCACAGAAGGGTTGCAGTAGACTGGACTACTTAATCTTGAATTGTAACCAACTGGACTTTGGTTAATCTTGAATTATAGATATCCATATAATAGGTGAAAGGAAGTTGCAAGGAGACTATGGCCATTTCTGCCTGTTTGCAGTTTAGGGGACCTTCCTTAAACTGCAAACCCCAGGATTCCATAGGATGATGAAAGTGAAATAATAGCACTCTAATGGTCTAGTAGTGTAGAAATGGCCTATGTTTCTAAGCACCAGTTTATTTTCTCTATATATCTTCCTTTGTTATTGTGTTTTAGAATGTTGTAATTGTTTGAATAACTCTTTTGAGTTTTTGTGTTCATTGTATTTACTTTGTTGTTCTAACTTTGTTGTTATTTGGTTTGTTTTTGTTGTCCATGTCTTGTTAGAAGGGGAAAAAAGATGTCTGTTGTAGAACCTACTGCTGCTCACTTGCTCCTTTGTCCAGCCAAGTTTGTGGCAGTGTCTTTCTCGCTAACGCAGCATACAGTCAGTGTCGCTTGGCCACCTAGTCCTGTTGGTAGGTGCCTTGAGTGCCTTGAGAGATATCCTTGATCTTTCCTATCAGGTCCCATGTCTGGGGGGTGTAGCTGCCACCACTGTTCATGTTGACCAGCAGGGCTTCGTAGACCCCAGGGTAAGAACTGTTGATACAGAGAACAATAATCAAGATGCAGGTCAGGAGTTGAAAAGGAGCAAGAGAATTTGTACTGTTTCATTTTCTTTGCTTTTGAAGCCTGTGAAAAGTTATTTGAAAAAACAAAGAGCAAAGGTTGCTCAGACTTACAATTAACATTTTTTCATCTATCACAACAATGAAGAAATAAAGCATACTGAAATGAATGAAAACAAGAATCTATATGCTTTTGGGATTCCAGTTGTATATTTTGATCCCAGTCCTACAGCTCTCAATGTTGTTTTTTTGTGTGTGTGTGTGTATGTAAACATTTGTTTTTATTTTTTGAATAACTGGGAATTTTGAATGATAGGCTGAATTTCTTATAGGTGAATATTTACTGGAAAGTTGAATAATATTTTATGGAATCTACTCTTTTAGCTTTTTCTACCCTTTATTGGTGGTTTTGGAGTATCCTTTTCAAAGTCATTTACTTCTCTGATAGTTCTTGGTGAAAATTGTGGGGCGGAAGAGCATTCTGCATGGCACATTGTACTGAAGAATAGAAGATACATGTACATCTGCTTCTGTAAGAGCCTGTTCCGGTGTAGCATGTGAACTAATGTTAGGTACATGAGCAGCTGAAGGGGAGATTGTTGAGTGAAGATTAGGCGTGAAGGAAGGAAGTGGGAGAAGTAATGAAAACTATTTGGGCTCAGTATGCTTATTGGCCATTGGTCATTGTGAAGTATGCACCGGAACAGCAAGGCTCTGAAGAACCTTGTAAAGAGGTGGGGGTTGTTATAAACAATGTTATAAACAATATTTTATCTTCTGAACTGCAGTAAATAATTTAGAAATACATTTGGAAAATGTTTTTAGCTTCTTTCTAAAAACAATGTTCACTGTAATGAATAAAATTATTAAAAAGAATAAATGTGTTAATGCATACCAGCAGTTTCTAAAAAATGTTGTGGTCTTAATTACAAACCTATGATGCAGATGTTCATCTTTGGAAAGTAAGATGAAATAGTTCAGGGTTTTGTGGTTCATTCTCTCCTCCTTTCTTTCTTTTTGTTTTGTCCATTAATTTCTGCAGTAATTCATATTAACTGCTCTAAAGTGTTTAGAGAATAAAAATAAAAGTCATTTGTGCTTTTCCATACTGCCAAGATTATTTTCTTCTGATAGGAAGACATACCAGCTCCTCCCAAAGTGAGACTATGTGCATTTTCCTGCTGTGAAACAGAGGATAATGAACATTGTCTTTTAAATAATATGTTTAGTTATATTTGCAGCTATCTTATTTAGAATATGAATTTGCCTAACTCATAATGCTCAATTGCATTGTGAACTGGAGATTACGCAGGTTTATAGCAATCAATTAACATTTAACCATGTTGCTTTGTTGAAGAAAGTTTTGGTGTGGCCATAAACTAAAACAATAAGACAGTAGAGTCTGAGGAAAGATTTGGACAAAGCTATTTTTAAAAGTTATTTTGGAGAGTTTGATCAGGCTTAGAGCTTCCCTACACTGGCCAAATTTGTTGGAATGTGATGATTTCAATATATCTGTATATTTCTCAGTAATTCTTGTCACAATAGTTGCCACAACTATTAATTCCTTAGCTGAATGTGGCGTTTTTTTCCTGTCCTAAAATATTTTTATCTGTAATCCAATTGTGCACATGTTGCCACAGTTCCTTTAATTTTGGTTTTGGGTAGTGCTTTCTTTGTGGAATGATGTGAGATGTGGATGTTAACTTTTCACATTTTTCCCCCCATTTGAAAATAATTTCCTATTTCCCATTAGTTGAATTTAACTATCCACTGGAATCTTGTAATGTTATAGCAGATTTCTGCAGTGTTCAGCAGTTGGTTCTTCAGATCTCCTCCATCAGCTACCACTGAAGCTTCAGCAATCCCTGGAAGTTGTCTAAGGGGTCTTGTTTTCCTGTTCAACAGACCTTCCTCACTTCTGGCCTTGAGTGATTTTAGCCTGTAGGCTGGCTTTTGTTTTTCCTTTTTCAGCTAGACTAAGGCAATTTCTGCACAAGAGGGGAGGAGCAGTTCACTGAGTGTCAAGAGTGGTGTTTTTATACTCCAATTCAGAAACTGTATTCAAAAATTTAGAAACTGTGCTGTCTGCACACCCCCCCCCCCATTTACATCGTACTACTGTGGAGAACAGCAGTTGCTGCATCTACAACAACAAGTCCTTGGCCACTCCCGTTCCTCTCCCTCACTCCACCCTGCCATTGCTGATTGCTCTGTTTTTTAAAACATACACACATTTTTAACACATTTCTGTGTTGCTACCTTTGTGCATAGGAATGTATGTTCATTGATATGTGGAAAAAACATGTTTTAACAGTCCATTACCAGATCCACTCTCTTTACGCTGTCCATTTAACACAGGAAAACAGTAATGACAGCAGCCTGTCCTTTGATGGGCAGAGAGACATAGGGACAGAAATGACGGAAGGGACAGCCTGGGAACGCCCATAGCCAGCCACTTCTGCAATGTGAATCGATGCTACATGTCTGCATGTAAGCGAAAACCAAAACAGAACTGGTTTGGGAGATTTACATTGGAGTTTTTCCAGTTTTCATATAATAGCAGATTCTCATTGCAGTGAACTGCAGTGAACCATTCTAGGTGCTGAACATGTGCAGAACCACGAGGAAATCTACGATGCTAAAACAGTAAAATGTGCAGACCGGAAGGTAAAAATTCGACGCTGCTACAGTGTATCAACTTTGTTCAGAAATGGCCTAAGGGTCTTCACCTCTTCTTCCCTAGAGCTCATTACTTGACTCACCACCTGACTGACTTGGACACTCTGACGGATTGAGTTGCAGCTCTTTACGAAGACTGAATGCATTTCCTTCTGATTGGGAAATGTCAGCTTCTCGGTGGTCAGCATTCCATTATGTTTGTTGTTGGGTTCCTTCAAGTTATTTCCAATGTACAATGACTCTAAGGCAAGCCTGTTATGAATTTTCTGGAGCTGTGTGTGTGTGTGAGATGCACCCAAGGTCACCCAGTGGGTTTCAGTGGCTGAGCAGGTAATCAAAGCCTGGTCTCTAGAGTTGTAGTCCACTGCTCAAATGACTACATCATGCTGGTTCTCTGTTATGCTACTTGATTTAAAATTTAGTACTAGAAAAGTCCCTTTGGAATGTTCAGTAAGCCACTAGTCAGACTTGACCAATTTGGATTACTTCTCCCAAGACTATTCTAATTGGTAGTAACAGTTACCTGCTGACAGTATATTTCTCCTCTCACAAAAGTAAAAGACACGTTGTTTTTCCTTCCCTGGTTAACCTGTTCATATGTTAATACATAACATATAACATTGCATGTTACACCTGTTAAACTTTCCTGTCATACTTCTAGTTTCTTAGATTCACCAAATACAGTAAGTGAAGACAGCTTGCATATTAACAATTGAGTGATGACTTCACTGTACATGCATGTAAAACTTAGCCCTTAGTAAACAGTAATTAATAAAGATCCAGTTAATTTCTGTAAATTGTCTATCTTTTCAGTCTACTTTTCTTGGTTTATATCTGATTGGATATACCTAAGCCAAGAATCAAAATTATTCCATCATTTAACGCTCACATACTTTGTGCCTTCTTTTTCTTTTATCATTTGATCTTTAAGTTTGTATTGATAATGACTTGTAGTTCTTCAAACACTATTTGGGTTTGAACTAATTCTGTGGCTTGCAGGGCAAGATTTATTGTTTTTCCGTGTTCAAATAACAGAGAAAAACATTCTAAATAGCCAGCTGTTGCTTAGACTTGTAGTAGACAATTTAATTATAGTTCAGAGTAAAAAGCAGTCTGATAACTGAAGGGTTTGTTTTATGTTCTGTTTTTTTTTTCCTTAATGGGATCTTGATGCTTGCTTTACCATTCCAGCTATCATTTTTGATTTATTGTTATATAATGGTTTTACTGGTATATTGCTAGCTGTCACGGGCTGTGCTTGAACCAAAAAAAAAAAAAAGGGAAGGGAAGGGAAGGGAAGGGAAGGGAAGGGAAGGGAAGGGTAGGGGAAAAAAAAGATGGAGTATTCGTGTTTAACCGTCATTTATCCTCATCATCATCAAGAACAAATACCACCAACTATAAATAGCAGCGGAAATCTTTTGTGTTTGAAATCAGTCACATGCTTTAATAACAGTGCAAAACCTCTCCGAATTCCACTCATTCGCAAGGTGGAAGGAGACAAATGTGATGGCTGGTTGATATGATATGATACTATATTACATTGTAAATAAATAAATGTTGGTGCAGATTCTGTTTTGTTGCTGGAATTATTTTCATCAAGCATTCAGATGGTTACAAAAAGACTCGAGTAGTTTTGCCTGATAGAAGAAGATAATACATATTTGGGGCTGTGTTAGGATATACAGTGCTTAAATAGGATTTTAAAGGTATGGGAGTTCTTAATACTGTCTTTTAGTCTGATTAGGTTTATGCCTTGAGTTTCATCTCCAGACTGAACTGAAACCTTATTCTTAATATTTTTAATAGTCTATGGTCCTTACCACACTATACCATGATCCCGTGTCATCCTGTCATGGTCCTGGCAATGCCAATGCTGGGGTGGGATCAGGACCTGAATGCTCCCCATTGCACTGGCTACTGGTGAGTGGCCAGGGTTAGGGACATGCTCCTTCCTTCCGCTGTACAGTCCACTTCTTCCTGCACTGTACTGTGGAAGGAATCACTTGATAGTGCTTCAGCCCTTCCCGCATGCCCACAGCCAGCAGGATTGTTATGGGAAAGAGTGCCATTATCGGTATACTGCACAATCACGACAGATGGAGATGCGACATCAGTGGGACTGCGACAATGTCATTTGATGGCGCACATTGCAGACCAGCAGCAATGCATTCCCATGCTGGGATGGCGATGTCAAGCAATAAGGACCTAACATTTCCTGAGTAAAGATGCTCCACTCCCTAGTTGCTGCATCCAAAACACTCTTCTTGTGTTTTTTACATACAGTAATTATCTTAAGATACATTCACTCCATCCCACTCCTGCCAGTTGACTGCACTTCCCCTTTATTTAAGCTTCTTTCTAGGTTAGCATGATTTTAGGTGCTTTATCACTCCAGTAACTAATAGCCATTCCGACAATCAATTATTGATAAATCCCAAAAGAATGCAGCCATGAGCAGGGAAAAAACTAGTTTGTTGAAAAAGAAAAATCTGTAGGAAAGAAAAAACCATGAGAGAAACCCACTCCCCACATCCTAAAATAAGGACTGAACATTTTAAATAGCCAAAGAATGTTTTGCTGCTAGTGGAGATTGGAGTCAGAAAACAGAAAATGAAATGTAGTAGAGCACTCTGAGTTGGTGTTATCTGGGTGTTTTGGACAGCAGCTTCACTGTCAAGATGACTTTGACTTCCGCCAACTCTGTGAATGAGAAACCTACAAGGTCCCTAATCCCTGACCTGTTCAGATTGTGCAAACTCAGGTTTATGGAGTTTCTGGGGAGAGAGCAGAAGGTGACCTGTGTTTTGGTGGTCATCCTTGACTTTTGATGACTGCTACTACCACTACCCCTTCTTCTTCTTCTTCTTCTTCTTGAAGGCTTGTGTATGGGCTTTTGTTTGTGCAGGCTCTTCTTGACTCCATGGTCTAAGGAGCAGGGCTTCTGTGGAGTCACTGACATGCTTGGGGGCAGAGCTAGCAGCCACTAGCTCTATATAATTTCTGCCTTGATCTTTGGGGCTCAGTCTCTGATGGTCACCAGCATGTGCCTTGCAGTGCATGTAATCATATCCATAAGAGTCGCACACCTTTTGAAGTAACAGAATACCCTTGAAAAGGCCATGCCTGGCTGCACGAACTTCTTGAGTGGGAACATATCAAGCTGTGATTCTTTGCCATAGATTCCGTGTCTAGATAAATGTAATTATTAAATATTCTGTGTGCTTCCTCTCTCTATGCATTCAATTTTAAACTTTGTTTTCCAATCACTGGACTCAAGGATTTGACCTGAGAAAGAGGTCAACATGTTTGTTTTTCAGTTATAAATTATTGTCCTTGTTGAATGGAAATGAGAAGTATAGCAGGGATCAAAGAGGTTGTTTGTACTTTGTGCTTACAAAGAGATAACAATTGCTAAGCTAACTGACACATTTTCATCTTCCTATGCTGCTGAGTAAAATCTAAAAGCATTTTAAAGTGTGCTGGTGAGTGCCTTTTAGAAGTAAGAAAAATTGCCATTTTGCCTACCTCTGAATTCTTGTTTCCATGTAAAAACTAATGTTCCTGTCAGCTTGTTAGACTCCCTGGATTCCAGACAAATGTGCTCCACAGTTTCTGTGTGTCAGCATGTTGTCAACCAGCAGCTGTGAACTGAATTTACACAGGCTCACTAGCATATCACCTTTCAGTGTGAATTCATGCAAGAACAGACATTTAAAAGTCATTCTTTCATTGTTGCATTTTGGCTTTCCTTTGTGATCTTGTAATCCAGCTTGCTTAGACTCTGGCAGGTAACACAATGGTTTTGTGTGCTTTGTTTTGTTGGTACTGTGCAACAAGGATGCTGATGATAAGCACACCAGCAAGATCAGAACACATGTTCAGAGTTTGCATTTAACTCGCGTAAATAGGTTTTGCCTCCAGCTGTGATGTCTGTTTTGTAGATAGACCTCTGACAAATTAATCTGTCTACACCATGAATGGATGAAGGGAAGAACTTTCACTCAGTCTTATCATGTGCCCAGTTGATTTGGAAACATAATATGCATCTTACTAGTAAAGATTATTATCTTTATATAAAAATATCAGGCAAAATTGTATGGTGTAAGACAATCCAGAATTTAGAATCACTTGGGAGTTTCTGAGGTATGAAAATCACAGATGGCATGAATAAGGAGAAGGTTTCAGATTGTTATGCCAGTTTTCATATATTTCCTTTTCCTTTCCTAGTTTGTGTATGTATACTACATCTTATCATTTTGTCTATTAGTATAAATAAAACTCTTTATCATCCTAATCCAGCTAAAAGCAATATGTATATGTAAGCAAGGTCTAAAGTGTGGAAGCAGGACTGTTTCCCAGAAGAAGGTAGGATAGGGAAAAAAAATGTATCTTTAGTGAATACTGGGGTGGGTCACTTTTTTTTGCAGAGGTCACATTTTGATTGCTTAATTCTATATTTAAGAACTAATATGGAAACTGAAACTCAGTTATGCTTAGGAATTTACCCTTTTGAATGTTGTAATGGAGTTTTCCAATAAAAATGTGTGTAGGTGTACACAAAAACAAATACATTATAGAAAATTGTTTTGACACAAATGCATAATGTTAGAAAAACGTTTTCAAAAAGGTGTGTAGTAAACAAAGTCACATTTTTAAATATGTTATATTAAAGTTAATTTCAAAATGTTATAAAATAAATAAGGATGCATGGCAAAATATAGGTATTAGAAGAAATACAAAATAAAATGTGTTTGAATTTTCATAAGAACTTTTAAACATTCTCAACTGAGGGCAGAAAAAACTTAAGAAGAGAGAGAGAATGAAAAACTGAGAGAAATCCCCTCTTTTCTGTTTGAACGGAAAGTACTGTTAAGCCTTTTAGGACGGGCTGTCTTTTTTTTTTTCCTTCCCTGTCCCATGCCAAGGCCAGAGGCAAAGGAATGGAAGGGTGGAAGCTCCAGAGGGGAGATTCTCCAGAGGGGAATTACAGTGTGGGAGAGAGTTATTCGCACTTTTTCCACTTTCACAAGGGTTCTGTGCCTCAAACCCTTGCAAATGTGGAAGGGCTACTGTAGTAATTCAGCTGTCTAGAGCATGGGAAATGCAGTCTGTTCATGCCATTGGATATAACCAAAAGGGAGCTGTCACTATCCTTAGATCTCCCCCCCCACTAAGGAATGCTCACGCATACCTTCTGTGAAAAAGGTTTTCCAAGGTAATATAACGTCACAACTCTTCTACAGTTCTCATGAGTGCATTTGACTCCTAGAGGTGATACAGGTTAAAGTCCTACACTATCTTTGTTGTTGTTCACTGCCTTCCAAATGCTTTGTTCAGAGGGGAATCTGGAGTGGCTATTGGCTTAAATTGAACTTCACTTGTTCTGGTTAGCCACCACCCCATTCTGTTCTTAAATGACAATTTTTCTTGAGGCTAGTGAATGGCTATTAAGCAGAGGTTACCAGAATACAAGTTTGTTTTATTTTTCAGCCGTACAGTGCTTGCGATACCCTAGGCCCAAGGGTACAATCAAGAAAGAGATCATCCTACAGGAAGAAAGAACAAGTGTTTATTCTATTCTGGAGCAGGCAGCCATGTCAAAAAATTTTGTTCCCAACCATTACCTTTACACTCTGGAAATTCCAAAACACCAGAGTTTTTACTTTGTCTCATTTCAACAATTTGCCCTCACCTCTACTGGAGTGAAGGTACTTACAAATTCCTTCTTCACAGTGTATCTGCCCCTATCAGTCCTGCATAGTTGAAACAGTTGCTCACGTTCTGGTACGTGGCATCTATTTAAAGACCTTCACCTCCGATTTATAGATCTGATTCTGAAAAAGTTTTCAAGTAGATCTGAAAACTTTTACATTTTCTTTCTTCTTCCAGACTCTTCCGAACAATCTGTTTTCATGGTTGCAATGTTCTGTATGCTAGCGTGTTCCACTAGAAACAGTAGACTCTGTTGAATGCTGCTTGGTACTGATTTAGAAACTGGCTGTCAAACTGTCACTTATTCATATACAGTGTACCTGCTGTATATGTGGGGTTCTGTTCCAGGAACCTCTGGGTAAAACAAATGTGAGCATCATGACCAATTGTAGTCAATGGATGCAGCGCACATGCGCTCACAGCAGTGTGGGTGTGTGCCCATCACATCCACTGACTATAATGGGATGTGACTCTTCACATGATCTCACATTCCTGCATGTGGAGATAGTACCAAAAGAGGGTGTACTATATACAGGGACTTTTTATCTGTTCTTTCTCCCCCCTCCCCTTGCTACCTCATTTTCCATGACTAATCTCTGATGGTAATATTGAAATCCACTTAATTAAATTGTTTCATTAAAATGACACATTTCCAAGATCACACGGATAGATTCTTTGTGTAGGTGTGTGTATGTATAAACGTGTGTGTGTCATCTAGATATAAGTGAGAACACACTTGACTTTGAATTAACTTGGAAATTAACAGAAATCTTGTCCCCCTCCTATGAGATAGAAGAGCTCAGTTTAATTTTAATCCACTTTTAATCCAGTGACATAGAATCATAGAATTGGAAGAGACCCCAGGGGCCATCGAGTCCAACCCCCTGCTGTGCAGGAACACCCATCAAAGCATTCCCAATAGATGGCCATCCAGCCTCTGCTTAAAAACCTCCAAAGAAGGAAGCACCACCACACTCCAAGGCAGCATATTCCACTGCCAGACAGCTCTGACCATCAGGAAGTTCTTCCTGAGGTTCAAGTGGAATCTCCGTTCCTGCAGCTTGAATCCATTACTCCCTGTTCTAGTCTCTGGAGCAGCAGAAAACAAGCTCACTCCCTCCTTGACATGACATGACAAATATTTAAACATGGCTATCATGTCCCCTCTCAACCTTCTCTTCTGCAGACTAAACATCCCCAGCTCCCTAAGCCGTTCCTCATAGGGAGTGGCTTCCTGACCTTCACATAGAATCATAGAATCATAATAACAGGAGGAAGAAAAAAGGCAGAACTCCTCAACACCTTCTTCGCCTCAGTTTTTTCCCAAAAGGATAAAAACACTCAACCTGGCGGTTGGGGAGCAGGTGAGGAAGTGGGGGAAATGCAGCACAGAATAGATAGAGAGGTAGTACAGGAATACCTGGCCACACTGGATGAATTCAAGTCTCCAGGGCCAGATGAATTGCATCCTAGGATTTTAAAAGAACTAGTAGAGGTCATTGCGGAACCTCTTGCTATAATCTTTGAAAACTCTTGGCGGACCGGAGAAGTTCCGGCAGACTGGAGGAGGGCAAATGTTGTCCCCATCTTCAAGAAGGGAAAAAAAGAGGACCCAAATAATTATCGCCCAGTCAGCCTGACATCAGTACCTGGAAAGATCCTGGAGCAGATCATCAAACAGTCAGTTTCTAATTACTTAGAAAACAATGCCGTAATTGCGAAAAGTCAACATGGATTTCTCAAAAATAGGTCATGCCAGACTAATCTTATCTCTTTTCATGATAGAGTTACTTGCTGGATAGATGAAGGGAATGCTGTGGACATAGTATATCTTGATTTCAGTAAGGCCTTTGACAAAGTTCCCCATGACATTCTTGCAAAGAAGCTAGTAAGATGTGGACTGGACAGGGCTACTGTCAGGTGGATTTGTAACTGGTTGACTGACCATACCCAAAGGGTGGTCACCAATGGCAGATTCTCATCCTGGAGAGAAGTGACTAGCGGGGTGCCACAGGGTTCTGTCCTGGGCCCGGTGCTGTTCAATATCTTCATTAATGACTTGGATGAAGGAATAGAGGGCACGCTGATCAAATTTGCAGATGACACCAAATTGGGAGGGGTTGCTAATTCGCCTGATGACAGGATCAAAATTCAAAAGGACCTGGACAGGTTGGAGAGCTGGGCCAAGGCTAACAAAATGAATTTCAACAGAGAGAAATGTAAGGTCCTACACTTAGGCAGAAAAAATGGTATGCAGAAATATAGGATGGGGGACACGTGGCTGGCTAACAGTACGTGTGAAAGGGATTTAGGAGTCTTCATAGACCACAAGCTGAACATGAGTCAGCAGTGTGATGCGGCAGCCAAGAAGGCCAACACAATTCTTGGTTGCATCAATAGGAGTATGGTGTCTAGATCGAGGGAGGTATTGGTACCACTTTATTCTGCATTGGTTAGACCTCATCTTGAATACTGTGTCCAGTTCTGGGCACCCCAATTCAAGAAGGATATGGATAAGCTGGAGCAGGTCCAGAGGAGGGCAACCAAAATAGTGAGGGGCCTGGAAGCCATGCCCTATGAGGACAGACTTAGAGAGCTGGGTATGTTTAGTCTGCAGAAGAGAAGGTTGAGAGGGGACATGATAGCCATGTTTAAATATTTGAAGGGGTGTCATGTCGAGGAGGGAGTGGGCTTGTTTTCTCCTGCTCTTGAGACCAGGACAAGGAGCAATGGATGCAAGCTGCAGGAGGGGAGATTCCGCCTGAACCTCAGGAGGAATTTCCTGACAGTCAGGGCTGTCCGACAGTGGAATGTGCTGCCACAGAGTGTGGTGGAGTCTCCTTCTTTGGAGGTTTTTAAGCGGAGGCTGGATGGCCACTTGTCGGGAGTGCTTTGAGGGTTTTCCTGCATGGCAGGGGGTTGGACTGGATGGTCCTTGTGGTCTCTTCCAACTCTACATTTCTATGATTCTATGATTCTATGATTCTATGATTGGTAGTTTCCCAATCTTCTAATTTATTTAACAGAGATTTGCTATATAACTTGGAGTTGATATCCAAGAGGCTAATACGCCAGTAATTATTGGGATCCTGCTTATCTCCCTTCTTATAGATGGGGACAACTAGCCGGTTGGAACTGTGCCTGTATTGTTAATCTGGGTAAACACTTTTGCTAATATAGGGGCCCACCACTTGAGGAAACATTTAAAGATTTCAGGATCTAAAGAAGCACTCAGATTAATTGACCATCGTATTCTCTGCTCTCCCAATCGGATTCTATTTAAATTTTGAGGGCGATATGTGGGGGGAGACATTTCAAGATTAAGTAACAATGACAAAGTAAAACGGTCACTTTCAGCCCTACTGATAACTTCCAAACTATGAATAATAGTAAGCAGGTTAGCAGAAACCACAATATAATCTACTGTACTAGCTTCTCTGTTGGTGACATAAGTATAAGCACCCAATGTTATGTCACGCTGAGATCCATTCAGGCATTGCAGGTGGTGCAGGGAAATGATCTCTAAAAACTTCAGACCTGACTTGTTTGTTTTAGTATCTTGGGTGACCCTGGCAACCAATGTATCTTGCGGAGCCTGACCAGAATTAATACCTTCCAAATGTTTCAACCCCTCCCCGGTTCTCGCATTGAAGTCTCCGCACAGTAGGGTTCTTGTGTAGGTATATTGATGTTCTAGAAGGCTGAGGGTTTCAGATAGAAGATTCCAGATTCTATTAGGACCTGAACATTTAGATAAACTGGGTGGAATGTACACATTTATACAAATAAGAGAACCAAAATGGCTACTCTCGAAAAGGAGAGCCTGTATACATTGTGGATAGAAAGTGACCAATGAATATCCACTTGCAAGTCAACTGATACCAGTATTGTGGGTCCACCACTACCATGGCCCCTAGCACTTATTTTGATGGCTGGGACAGAAAATGAGCGGAATCCAAGGAGTGCTGGTAAATTAGGGCCATGAGCCCAAGTCTCTTGCAAACATAGAATTTTAAACTTTTGTAAATAGGTTGCAAAAGCTGCATCATGGAACTTATTCGTCCAGCCCATAATATTCCAAGATAGCAAGTTTAATTGTCAGGATGATACAGTTAAATCAATGTCCTCACAAATATCCACAGGTTCTGTTTGCACCAGGGCTTTTTGGTAGGAAGGCAACTCTTTCAAGGCAACTGTGTTTTTAACCTTCTTTGGTTCCAAAGGTTGTGTTGAAATTAGAGTTGTCAGGTTGATCCATTGCTAATAAATCGTCAATGCAACCCCCGGCCAAATCTTTTCCAACATGAGGGATTTCATCGGTCGTTACCAAATTTACCAGAGGATTGGCCAAATCTTTGATGGTAAACAGCATGTTTTTGAGATCGTCCAGTCTGGAAGTAATGTCTGTATGTTCTTCATTAATAGTTGATTCACCTTGGCCCACCGGTTGGTTCTCTGTTTCCATACTGGAAATTTTAGATGGTCCTGGTTGTGGCATGATCTGGCTTGAAGTTTCTTTGGATGATAACAAGCCATTGTTCCTTTCCTCAATAGACAACCTATTGCTGCATTTAGGGTTATTTAAAAAAAATAATAGCCAAGTCTCTATAGACCCGGACTGGTGTTATTTGATAGCTGGACAAAAAACCCTTCTTTTTCATCAACATGAGAGGAATTGTCGGTTGTTTGAATGTTAACATACTTCTCTTATGGGCAGAAGTACTAGGAAGCCAGTCCACAGAGAGCATGTCAATACTATAATGGTGTATATGTAGAAGTTGACTCAGAGAAAGTCTAATAGCTCTAAAGGACCTCCATCTGCCATTGTTTGTTCTGTTGTAGGTGATTTGCAGCATGACTTGATTTGTTTGTAACATCCTGTTACCTTTCCCTGTTTCCAACTCCATAGAGGCTGCTGGTAAGATGCTCCTTGGGTCGTTATTCCTGTTCTTTTCACACTTCAACTTGTCTTACTTGTTGAACCCCGAGCTGCTGGGTTGACCCAAGCCATCTTTTAAAGATGTATATTTTTGTAAAAATTGTCAAAGGAAAGTTTGAGAAGCTTCATTTGGTTATCAATTTTTTCCAAACATTCATAGATTGAGATAACAGTATGGACTGCCACAAAATCTGGAGAATATAAATGATGTTCTGTGGGTTGTTCATTCTCGGTAATGAGCAATTCCTCAATGACAGGCTCGCCTGCCTCTTTTGGCTCTGTGGATACTCCCTCCTGATAGACTGACAAGTCATTGCCAAGATTTTTAAAAGACGCAGATAAAAACTCATCCTCATTACCCAAAGCCGAAAAACTATTGGTAATGGGATTTGTAAAATTTGAGATACTCACATTTCTCTCACAGGCATGCAATTCATCTATCTTAAGTTGTTTAGAAGCCTTGCTGTGCTTGACTGTCTCTGGGCTTGTTCTGGAACATTTTTTCTTTCCCATTTAAAACTGTCATGCCTTACTACAAAAATAAACAAAACCCCGAGCGAGCTCAAAGCCCATAAACTGTTAAATTCCCCAAAAATAGTAGTTCTTGGCTTTCATTTCAAACTGGAAAAAGTGCTGGTAGAGCAAAGCATCTAATAATAGGCCCAGAGGAGGAGATAATGGGAGTACAAAAGTTTCCCAAAAAAAGGAAATAAAGATAAGCAATGCTGCACTGCAATACAGTAACAGTCAACTAAAAAACATTATGTTCCAGGCAAGACACAGTGGAGGAATTAAAATTCAAGATAAAAAACTAAAAACTAAAAAGTAAATAAATGGTAACAGAGTCAGTTAAAACACCACCTATCGTGCTGGCGCCATCTTGGAGTTAGTCTTCTCATTGCTTTATAAGTAATTATAAACTGACTGTTTAATGATCTGCTCTAGGATCTTTCCTGTATTGATGTCAGACTGACTGGGCAATAATTATTTGGGTCCTCTTTTTTCCCCTTTTTGAAGATGGGGATGACATTTGCCCTCCTCCAGTCCGCTGGGACTTCTCCTGTTCTCCAAGAGTTCTCAATCCATGTCACAATCCACAACAGAGCTCAAATTCTGTAAATATAAAAAAAACCTAACATTTCCAGAAATTACATTCTTAGCATTCACTGTGTGACCCTGTGAAGTTTATTTCCCTGGCTCCCACAGTTGAGTGGGAAAAGATTTTCTTCTCGGTAGGTTGTCAAATGGTTCAGAAATGACTTCTGTCAGTTCTTTTAATATCCTTGGATGTAATTCATCTGGCCCTGGGGACTTGAATTCATCTAGTTTAGCCAAATATTGCTGTACTACTTCACTACTTATTCTGTGCTGCATTTCCCCCTGTTCCTCACCTGCTTCCGATCCCTCAGGTTGAGTACTTCTATCCTTTTGGGAGAAAGCTGAGGCAAAGAAGGTATTGAGTAGTTCTGCCTTCTCTCTTCCATCCGTTATTAACTGGCCATCTTTTCCATGCAGCGAACCCATGATTTCCTTGTTTTTCCTTTTGCTGCAGACATATCTACAAAAGCCCTTTTTATTGTTTTTAATGTCTCTGGCAAGCCTGAGTTCATTCTGCACTTTAGCTTTTCTGACCTTCTCCCTGCATATCCTGACTATTTGTTTGAATTCCTCTTTGGTGAGTTCACCATTCTTCCATTTCCTGTACATGTTTCTTTTAACTTAGCTCAGCTGACAGTTCTTTAGTCAATCATTTCAGTTTCTTTAGACACCTGCCATTTTCCCTCCTTAGTGGCACAGTTTTCAATTGTGCTTTCAGTATCTCCCATCCGTTATGATCTCCTTTCTCTTTTAGTATTCTTGACCTTGGGGTTTCAGCAGGTAACTCCCTAAGTTTATAGAAATCAGCTTTCTTAAAGTTTAGAATGCGTGTCTGGCTGCACTTGGCTTCTCCTTCCCACTGAATGACAAACTCCAAAGGAGCATGGTCACTCTGCCCGAAGGATCTCCCCACCTGCACCTCATCAACAAGTTCATCCCTGTTGGTCAGGATCAGATCTAAAATAGTCAACCCCCTTGTTTCTCTTCCACCTTCTGGACCATGAAATTGTCTGCAAGGCAAGCCAGGAACCTGTTGGTCCTTGTAGTTTTGGCAGACTTTGACTGCCAACAAATATCAGGATAATTGAAGTCTTCCATTAACATTGCATCTCTCCTTTATGAATGTGTGGTCATCTGCTCCAGGAAGGCATCATCCAAGTCCTCAGGCTGGCCACCCACCACAATCACATCCCTATTGTTTCTCGCTCCCTTAATTCTTACCCAGCTGCTCTCGACTTGGCTTCTCAGATTTAAGTCACAGATCTCTTCACAGGTGAAAACATCCTTGACATATAAGGCTATTCCTCCTCCTCCTTTCTTGTTTGGTCTGTTTCTGCAAAACAGGTTATACTCCTCTATTCCTACCAAAAATAAATTCATTCTTCCTTCTTTGGGGGTGCTGTTGTGGTCTGCCCTAAGGCAAACTGGAGGTAGAAGCAAAAGCTTATGCCTGCAGAGATACTTGGAATAAGAGGATCTCCCACCAGGAAGCGCTTCAAAGCAGTCATCTAAGCAAAATAAAAGAGGATTTTTTTTCTGCTGTGGGGCTGTGGTGACAGTTTGCCCTCATGAAAAATCTGGAGTATGAAAACCCACAGGCAGGAGACCTTTGTGCAAGAGTCTTCTCTAGGAGTTTTCCTACCTGAAACCCTTCAAAGCAGGTTAAAAATGGATATTTAAAGAAGAATGAGGGGTCTTCTAATGCTGACATTTCCTTGCAAAGTGAAAATTTTCTAGCTCTCCCATGCCCAACATGGTGTTTCTTCTGCTCTTCCTTATCTCTTGGGAATTGGGATATGTGATAATAGCACTTTGCCACTATCCTCAATTGTACAACAGTCCTGCAACATGGCAAGCATTATTACTGCATGCATGTCTTAATGGCAGCTTAGCAAAGGGTCAAGAAAGTAAAGTTATCATGATATAGTCATGTGAAGGGACTCAGCCAGTCAGACTCATGAAAAGGGTCATAGCTGGTCAAGAGTTCTCTTCCTTTGCTTTCTTTCATTGAGGATCTGTTAGCTAGGAAATTGCCATGTTCTCTTCTAACCTTGGCAGTGGCAGAGAGGTCTAAAGATCTGTGCATGAGGAGAGGACAGACCCAGTTCATTTAGATGCAGGTTTATCTTCTGTTGACTGGCTAATGGTACTGCTGAGTTTGTGTGATTGATTTTGTAGAATCCCAAGTTTACGCCTGAAGAAGCAGCTCTGTGGTCATATGACCTAAACAGCAAATATGATGCAACCTTTTCTTATTTCAGTTAAAGCTTAATTTATTCTCACTCCACCCTGGCACCTGACTGTTTGACCAGATGCCTGTGGACTCCAGATAGAAGGAAAGGTAGACACAGAGTTTTGTTTGTCCATCTCCTGGAACATGGGAAAGAGATGCTGATGAGAGATAGCTTTGGCTCAGTATGGAAAAAAGCAGGTTCAGTGGGAAGTAGTGACAACCTACCGAGAAGAAAATCTTTTCCCACTCAACTGTGGGAGCCAGGGAAATAAACTTCACAGGGTCACACAGTGAATGCTAAGAATGTAATTTCTGGAAATGTTAGGTTTTTTTTATATTTACAGAATTTGAGCTTTGTTGTGGATTGTGACATGAAAAGTGGACCAGTGAAGCCATGAGAAAATTGAATATAGCAGATTATTTAAAGAATGTGTTTATTTTACAGCAGTGTTTCAGCCCAGCAGAGCAGGGAGAAGTTCTGTGCAAGATCATTCTCTTTGAAGAAAATAAATAGTTACACTTGTATCAAGTGCTGGAGTCATTTGACTGTGTTCTTGGACATAATAATCCTATCCAAAAAGATTTAACCTTTGAGAGAAATGCAGACAAAAGCATTATTTTAGTTATGCAAATACTGCTGTTCTTGCCAAACTCTTTATTCCCTGTGTTTTTCCATCCATGCATACATGATCTGTAAGTTACTTTGTAATACACAGGGGCTTTTTTCCGGTATTATGGAACAGATTACTGTAAAACGACTGCAGTGCTGAGGAATTTTGAGATTAAGCTGCCATTGCTTGTTTATGTGTTTGGTTAATTTGCAAATGCCCCTATATCTGACACTTTCTAATGAGTATATTTAATTAATTTGTAGTTTCTAGAATAAAATGGACCTTGAATGGATCCAGTAAATTATTAATCCAGTAGATTGAATGGAACAAAATCTTGGAGTAGGAAAGGAGATAGACAAAAGAAGATTATCAAAATTTTAATAAAAGAGCTGGTTCTCATGCATAGATGCAAACCATTATGAGGTAGGAGCCTCATGGGTGTTCCTATCCCAGACAAAGGGAAACAAAGGATTAACTAATTTTGGGAAGAAGGGGGAAGTGACCTCTGCAGGATGGAGGGAAAGAAGGAAGGAAGGAAGGAAGGAAGGGATAGAAACAAAGAATAGAGAGGTGAAAGAAAAGGGCAGGCATGCTTTCTAGAGTTCTTGTCTCAGTGATTATAAGTGTTGATGTCTGTTGGCTTCCAACATCCCTCTGACTGGTCTCCTGGAGGAAGGTCCAGACTTGTTCGATTCATCAATCTTGAAGAAAATAGCATTTTGGCACATCTTGAAGCTTGTCAAAATTGTGCACATTATTCTGAGATTTAGATATCTGTGAAAGTTGGCCCTTGTAGTCTCTCCCAGCTCTATGATTCTATGGTTACGAGGCATTACTAAGGAATAGAGTGCTCATATTTTAACATGCAAATAGTCACAACTAAAAAAAAAATACGCAGATACATGCTTTTATCAGTAGGTAAAAATTGTGTAAATTATGTAAATTACATGTGTACACGAATAACTGTGCATATTAGGAAAAAAGTTTTAAGGATTTACACAAAATAATCAGCAAACTGACATTGAAATTGCTACTGCCAAGTAGCATAGTATGATGGAGTTAGTTCTCTGAATGTGAAGAAGATTCAGTTGCTCAGTTATCAAGTATATTTAAGAGTAATGATTTCATATTAGAAATCATCTATGATTTGAAATTGTTTAAATTAATCATGTTTGAACATCTTTCAGGTATGAAGTTTGAGAAACTTAATAAGAAAAATGGGATGGTTTGAAAGAAAACCAAACTAAACCCCCTCCCTATTCATCCCCTGACAAGGCCAGAAGGAGGAGTTCAGTAGGACTCCATTTTTAAGTTACTGCATTTCCCCATTACAGCATATTTTGGGAAATTCAGAGTTCTTATACCTCGGAAACCTAAGTAAACCAGCCAGGTTCATAAACCATGGTTTGATCCTAGCTTGTTTGAATTATCCACAGTTTAAATTATCTGAAGTTTGTCCAATTAGGGCATAACTGAAAATTATAGAAAATTTAAAAAGCAGTGTCAGAGGAGAAGCACAGGGGTAGGTGAGGGAGATCACGTGACATTGTGGCTCATGCCAATAACATTAAACCATAGTTCAGTGTTATAGCCAAAAGGCTCCTTTATTTATGCATGACTAAAATATGTCTTGAGTACAGTATTGCCCTAAGTACTGTTTTGAGGGTTTAACTCTGCAGTTACAAAAAACCAAGTGAAACATATCATACATAGGTCCTTGCTACCTGAAATTAGAATCACAGATATCCAGCATGTGCTGTAACACTAAAAAATTGGTTCTTAGTTCAGTGAGTTCAGACAAGGATGGAAAATCTCTGACCCAAGGGCTGGATGCAGTCTGAGGAATTTCACATCAAGCCTGAAGGACTGCTGTCATCTCTGATCAGTGATCAGAGAGAGATAAAAGGCTACTGAAATCTGGGGGAAAAGAATTCTGATTTACAGACTGGAAAATTGTTACACTGTGGTTTCTATCATAGCAAATATGCATAGAAGTGAACTCTGCTTTATACAATTGATAGGGAAGCAAGTTACACCTGGTGCAACCCATTCTGCTTTGGATCTTCTCAGTGGTCAGAGCTACTCTAAGATTTAATCCTTGAGTCATGCCCCAAAAAGGAAGGTAGGTCAGAGTTAACAAGGTTGCTCTACTCCTGAACTAAGGAATAAAGACTCACATGGCTAAAATGAAGTCACAGTTGGATCTCTGGGCAAAATCAGATGCCATATTTGTTTGTTCTTAGCAGCTTGGGAAAAAAAAGGCAGATATTTTTTATAACCCAATGAGTTTGTTTGTGTATTTGTGTGTGGGGATGTAGACAGAATTATTATATATGTTTAGGTTGACTACTCTGAAAGTTCTGAGAACTTCAAAACTGAGACAAGTACAGTGGTCACTCAATTTTTGCAAGAGTTTGGGACACATACTTTCATAAAAGTTGAAAACCCATGAATAACTCCTTTCCTAAAAGAAGTGAGCAAGTGAGGTAATGCATGCATGTGCTTTCCCTACCTTAATTCACCCTCCCTTTCCCTTCCCAGGCTCCCTTTCCCATTCCCTTGCCTTTTGCTTGGGCACCCATGCCTACCTTTTCTACGCTGGGTAAAAGGCAGGGAATGGGAGGGGGGAGTCCCAGGCATAGAGCAGGAAGTCACTTGCATCCCTTCCCTCCCCAGGCAATCCCCTTCCATTCATTTGTCTTTTGCCTTGTCATGGCGAAGGAAGGACTTCCTACTCTGTGTCTGGGCAAAAGCAAGGAATAGGAGGGGGAGCCTGGGGAGGGAAGGCACTCATGTGCCTTTCTTGTGTACACTGGGTAAAAGGCAAGGGAATGGGAGAAAGGAGCCCTGGGCATGAAGAAGGAAATCACACATATCCAGGCAAAAAGGAAGGGAATGGGAGAGGGAAACCTGGGGAAGAAAGGCAAATTTGTGCCTTCCTTCTCTGCACCTGGGGTCCCCCTCCCATTTGCTTGCCTTTTGCCCTGTCATGGAGAAGGAAGGCATATGCCTGCCGTACCTCCCCAAGCTCTCTTTTCCCATTGCCTTACCTTGCCTGAGCACAGGGAGGGGACACACACACACACACACACACACACACCTCCCTTGAAGATTTGCAAAGGTTAAACCCATGCACATGGAGGGAGGATTGTAGTTTGGATACAGATTTCTGAGTCTTGAGAAAAAGAGAGCAAAGATATTAATATCTACTTGTATAGATTATAGCCAACAATATGGTTAAATGGAAGCAAATCTACTTAAGAATATTGAGCTAAATTGTTTAAGGAATAGTTTGAAGGGAAGTCCAGTATATTATGACTTGTAGTGGAATTTTCTGTGCTTTTACTCAAGATGAGCCAACATCTTGATCACAGCTGTCATCATTAATTAGTATTGATGTGAAGGAAGAAATGTAGTAGCATCACTTTAGAGTAGCTGGATACTAAAGTATCCATCTAATACTAAACTATCCAGTTAATCAGAAACAGCCTTTCAAGAATTAAAGTTTTATTGTGAATTAAAATATTTCTAATGGGCTGCTGTTTACAGGGCTGGTTTGGTTTGTCACTGCCATCATTGTATTGTGAATGAGCTGTAGGGAGATTTTGGCTCACACACTCCCTCTGCGTTGCCTCACTTCTTCATGCATGAGAAAAGTTTGTGTTTTGATTAACTCATACATTCCTTTTCTGAACAGATACACTTTGTATTATATATAAATATATAAGATATATATTTTCAGTCAAGGCCTTTGATTCAGTGGAGTTGTCATTAAACTGGGATGGAGGAGTATGGAACAAGGGGATATGACTGTCTCTTGTAGGGGAAGGTTTATATTTTGATGTTAAGAGCATATGAGCATAGCAGGGTTAGAAAGAATATTTGTAGATATTGAAATCCCAGATGAAAAGGTGGTTCTCTGAGTAACAGGAAGCATTGTTGAGGAGAATCATGGAAAATGAGTATTTTCACATTTGGAAATTTTTTTCTTGTGAAAAACATATTTCCCCCAGGTGTAGAATTTTTGCAGAATATATTTCAAAGTTCAAATAGTCCTCAAATGCCACATAGTTTTCAATTACTTTCTCATCAGAAAAAATGTTTAAATTCTTCACTCTTGCTCACAAAAATTAATTAAGATTTACATCTGTAGAGCATAGTGATCATTAATTCAATCAGAGTGAGCATTCGTCAAATGCAGTCACTGTAAACATTAGTAAGTTTTAAAAACAGGTTAAAAATTAAAAATTGGAAGAGTTAACATTTATGTAGCATGGTTCTTTTCTGCAGTAGGATAGATAATGTGTCCTGTGGGGTGGTTGGATTTTAAATTTTGGAACCCTATTTTATGTTTACTATGATCACTTTTATCTGTAATGTTGATTTTATTATGTTGTCATCTGCAAGTGTTAACCAAATATAAAGTCACATTTCTTATGCTTTGCACAAATTTATCTTCAGTGAATTGATATGAAACCACTTATACTTCATTCTTGAATTCATTATGAGGAAGAATGTTTTCTTAATCAATGGGAATTACTTCCCAGTCTGCATATGAATATGGTGCCAGTATCTTAATAACTGAGCTATTTTTATTCATAATAATCAGTCGTTGATAATGGAGAGCCAAGCAGTCCTCACATTTGAATAATTAACTTTTAATGAAATTATGTGATAAGCTTTTAAAATAAAACTGTTGGTCTTAGACTCTGATGGAGAATTAATCAGTTGACAAAATAAATCCCTCAATTAAAATTTTAGTAATTGCTGGTCATTAGTTAGTCTGAAACATTCCCTGATTTGTAGTACTGATAAAATAACTGTTTCCTCCTCCTTGCCTGGACTGTCTTGGTCTTACTCATCTCTTTGGTAGCACAGTAAAATGTTACCAAAATGCTAAATAGCTAACAATAGGTAATTCCAAATTGAAATTACATGTCAGCACTTCTTTTTCTACATTATTAGTTGAAAGGTGCAATATTTTTCTTGCCATTTTAAATCTGTTTGAAACTATAGTCCACTGTTAATAATCCTTAATTTATTTTATATAAAGTTGAAGGTAATGTGATGCCAAAACACAAATTTGAAAATTTAAACACACATATTTTGGTGCTTTTGATTTTAAGAAGGTGGGATAGGAGACAGAACATTATGTCTTTCAGTGTTTTGCCATTAGCTTGTCAAGTCAAACCTGTTTATCTAGTGAAATTTAACCTTTAAAACTTCATTACATAATATACTGCACAGTGTATATATGGGCATGAACATTCGTCAATGGGGAATATTGCTCAGATTTATTGAAGGGTTGCATGTATGTATTTGATCATTTACATTTGAATATTTTCCTGGGATTTAAAAAGGAGTGACTCTACTGCACATGCTCTATTTGAACCATGAAATTAGCTACTTTTTTTTTATTAAATCTATCTCCCTTAAAAAAATCAGCATGCAAGTGCTCCCAGGCAGCTAAACCCAAATCATTCAATTGGCCAAAAGTATTAAACAACTAGATAAAGAACAGATATAAAATTACTGACAAATAAGGAAGAACAAATTTTTAAAAAATGTTTATGATATCTTAAAAGTTTTTAAAAGCCTGGGGAATGGACATATTTGCTTGCAACCAAAATACCGTTAAATTGGGTGCTAGGTTAATCTCCCTTGGGAGAGTATTTGAAAGAAAATGTGACTTCAGTCACACCCACTTTCCCTAGAATAAGATTCTAGATTGCTTTTATTACATGTTTGATCTGTGATTAGCACCAGAAAACCACTATTTTATAAAGAGAGAGCAAGAGTGAGGAAAATAAGCAAATAATTTAATGCAAATTGATATTGTGCTCATCGTTCCTTCATTTGTGGTTCTGACTTTGCTGTTGATGAGTCCTTCCAGTCAGAGACAAGTGATTGAGGATGTACTACTAAAGACGAGGCCAACATCATACATCTCTTTGTTCATGAGAATGTTAAAGATCTGTCAGCTACATTTTAAAGGTAATTTAGGAGATCCTAATTCGGATTTTCAGTTCTCAGTGTGATAAGTCTCAAAGACTGCGGATCTCTAAGATGCTAAGAGACTGCATGCTTGGCTAAGCTGATATTGAGTATAATTCCAGGGGGAATGAGCACACACTTGATAGCAGGACTTAGTCACATTTTCTGACATCATCAGTTCCCTGGCTGAAAGAGCATCTGGAATATCTCCAACAGATACTTCAGTTGGAAAGCTGACTTCATATTTCTTGCCTTCTCCCTGCACAGAAAGCAAAGGGAAGGACTTGCAGGCTTGCTCAGCTATTTGAGTGCTGGGTGAGTTATAATGTCAGCTGGTTTCCAAAGTACTCTCCATGCACCTTCCCCATACACAAAAGGCAAGTATGGGTTACACTCAAAGTTACACTCAATGACAGAGATCATTAGCTTTGCCCTGTTTCCATTCACCTCTGCCTCCATTCTGAGAGAGTGGAACTTTGGCGGGGGGGGGGAGTCAACCAAAGAACTTCCAAGGTGAAGGCTGAGGATTCTAGCTGTCTGCAGGCCTGATAGCCTGGATATTCACCTTCCCTATATTTGTATATTTAAAATATTTCTTAAGTTTTCTTTTCATATTTAGAGATAACTTCCAATAACTATTAAACCAAACTAAAAGTCAGCAATAAGTCTCCCAATCACCTTTAGTAAGTTCAGCAGATTATAGTATGCTATGGCTATTAGTCTTACGAAGATTTTATTCCAGATGCTTATTTTTCAATTACTGTCCAATAAAAGAGTCCTGTGCTTTTATTCTGCCTTACGCTCAGCTGTAACTGTTGAAAAAGATCAAGATGCAGTGACACAACATTTTTAGCAGCTTTGGAACTATAATGTCTTGTCTATTTGTTTTGTTTTTTAAACCAGCATTTTAAAAGCTTCTTTTGCTACTGCCATCACATGAATACATTGCACAGAGGTTTGCTATGAAGTCTGCAATGAGGTTCATAAAATATCACCAACTCATGAATAAACCTTTTCTAAAATGTTACAGAACCCACCTCAAATTAGCTTGATTCCATCATTCTTCAAACATGTCTATGATACTTCAATACCACTGGAGTACTTGTTTGTTGTTGTTGTGTGCCTTCAAGTCATTTCTGATTTACAGTGACCCTAAGGCAAAGCTATCATGAGTTTTTCTGGTGTAATGTGTCCAAGGTGGGTTTTCATAGCCAAGTGGGAAATTGAATCTTCGTCTCCATGGTTGTGCTTAAACCGCTACATCATGCTGGCTCTGCTTGTTTATGATATGTCTTCAATGAATACCTAATAGATATCTAAATGTATACAATTGACACAGTTTGTTGCTTTGATTTCCTTCACTGTGTATGTAATAAGCATTTGCTTTTTTGAAGGTGGGGAAAGGAAATTACTTCTTCTTTAAGCCATTTCAGATAGTGTTGGCCTTCATTAGCAGCTTGAAGCTGCCTTACTTTATTAACAACAATGAATGAATCATAAAAGGTCAAAATAATTGTTCCAGTACAATTCAGCATTTTTATTTTTGGTTAATTAAAGGTAAGTATAACTGTATAAGAATATTCTAAACTTTTTTGGTGAGGGGTAGTGTTTAAGGCAAAAAGTTATCTGCATGAGTTCTTTTACACTAGACAGGTACTGTGGGAGCCTAGCACTCCTCCACTCACATTTTATGGGACATAGACACAACGATTGTCCTCCTTTTTCTTCTTGGTAAGTGCTTTTGTGCTTTCTGATTCCTTAGGAAACAGGTATGTTGGTAAAGAAACCACAGAGTCTCCACCCACGCACCCCCCCACCGCAGGGTTAACCTTGTTACATGTTTTTGGATTTATATAATTCCACCTTCATGAAGTTACATCTCTGCTTCTGCAGTGGTCCCATGAGAGGAAATTAAAATTAGAAAACCTTTATCTTAGACTGGCAGGTATAGGGAGGGAGTAAACACAGCCAGGGAACTGAATTAGGCAATCCATATCTGATAATGTTGAGTGTAGGTAAAATTTTTGTTACATAGTTCCTTCATTGGAAAGGATAGCACAGCATCAATCGATGATGACACACACACACACACACACACACACACGCACACATATATATATATGCCTGTTTCATAGACTGTCAACTGTGTGGGAGCAAGCTATTTTAACACTTTGAGGGACAAGAGTCCTTCTGATCTCAAGAATCTGGAATTACAAGCAGGAGATCCCCCCACTTGTTTGTCACACAACACTGTTAAATTGCAAAAGCAGATTGGGAATTCTTTTGCAGGTGACTATACTACTAGCTGTTGATCTGTCTTTACATCTTTATTCTTACTGTATATACTCAACTATTAGTCAATCTCATAGATAAGTTTAAGAGTTTAGGGCAGGTTTTGGGCCAAAATTAGGGAATTTGCTGTGGCTCATAGAGCTGATAAGGTGCCCTGGAAGTTGTTGAAAAATTATCCACACCTCCGGTGGCCTATTCTGGATATAGGGGGTTGAGGGAGTGGATTGTTGTAAACTCCTCCTGTTTATCCACTCCCTTGACTCCACCTCAGCAGCACAGGCTTCCCAGATGTCACTCCTGGGGGAGCATGATGCTGGGGGGGGGTAGAGGGAGTGGATTGTTACAAATTTCTCCTAGCGATCTTCTCCCTTACTCCCCCCAAGAATCACAGGCTCTCCAGTAGGGACTTCTTGGGAGCCCATGCTACTTGGGGAGATTGAAAGGAGTGGATCATCGCAAACTCCTCTTGGGAAGCAACTCCCTCAACCCCCACCAGCCATACAGGGCTCCCAGAAGTCCATTGTCTCACTGATAAGTCAGTCCAGGTTTTTAAGCTTGATTTTTTGACTGACTTTTTAAATCTTACAGCTGAGTATGCACAGTAAATTTGTAAATCAATTAATAGATCTAAACTATCAGCTCATACTTGAGAAGCTGAAAAACTAACCAAATTGAATGAATGTCTTTAAATTAAAAGTAACAAAGGCAATATGAAATACAGATAGATGAACTGGTCACCAAACACACTCAGACATTGTAAGTACTTTACAAAATTATCAGGGATAGATCCTGATGATGGTTGGCCTCTGAGAATCATCTATGATGGTTCAAAATTCTCAGAAGTGTGTTGTTCAGGAGGTAACACCCACTGGGATATTTAAGTACACTTCAAACAATTTTGATGATGTATTACTTATATAAAAACATAAGTAATCATGCTAGAAGCCAGGGCCCCATGTCACAGAAGAGAACACTTGCAGGCTGCAGCATGACTGAGGACAGCAAGGCCCCTCCACCTTCCCCTTTTCACGAGTGTCTGTGGAAGGCAACTAATGTTCAACTGAGAGACATGGAATTCCTTGGGTGAGATGCTGAAGCTAAAGTCTTTGCTCTGATGTGACTCCCCCAGTGACTTTTCTGACCAAAGAACAGTACCTCCATTCATGTCTTCTCCAGCTGTGTCTTCTCCAGCTCTCAAAATAACTTTTTATTAGCCCTTATGTGTGGCGGCGGCGGCGGCGGTGGTGGTGGTAGTGGTAGTGGTAGTGGTAGTGGTAGTGGTAGTGGTGAGGAACTGGAGTACTGGGCCTACTTGGTTTGGATGGGAGTGGGAACTGATCACTTACGGGATAAAACATCAACCTGAGGAGTCTCCAGGGATTCACTTCACATAAAAAAAAAACAGGAAGCAGATGCTACATATCTGTAGATGTTTTCAGGTTATTGAAACCTAAATATTTTCTTCCAATATCAGGAAGAAAAGGAAGTGGTCTAAATTGCAGGAAGTGGAATATACCTTATTCAGGTGGCTTACCAGATATACTATATTTAAGGAGATTGTCCAATTGGCATATCCAAAGTAAGACTGGCATGTGCTAGAAACAGAACAGAATACTCAGGATGCTCCTGTAAAAGAAAAAGAAAAAAAACCTCTGACCTTTATCATTTCAGGAAATGCATCTTGGGATAGGAAAGGAGACAGATAAAAGAAAATTACTTGATTTGTAATTGAAGAGCTCCTAAAAGCTGGCTTTCAGGTGGATGTAAGCCATTATGGCGCAGGACCCTCATGGATGCTCCCATGCTAGACAAAGGCCCTTTTCGCATGTTACCCGTTTGCGTGGCTGGGGGGGGCATCTCGTGCGAAAAACCTTAGCAGGAATGCTGCTGCTTCCCTCCTGCTTTGTCCCGCAGCTCACTTCCTGGTTGCGTGAGCGCCCTGCCCCTTCCTACTGCAGTGCAACCTGGGAATTGCAGGCTAGCGCTGAGGCAGGAAGTGCGACCAGCCCGCTTGTCCGACATACCGCAGTGCAGGTAAGTGCGCAAGGGCCCTGTGAGCATTGCGTGCATGCAGTATTTTCAGCTTAGAGCCAAAAATAAAAAAATGTGCGCGCACCCTGCTTTAGGCTCGTGAGTGTCACATGAATGGGAGTGCGTCGTATGGACCGGCGCTCCCATTTATGCAATGCTCAAAGTGCCCTCGCGCAAAAGAAACTGCGTCCAAAAAGGGCCAAAGGGAGACAAAGGACTAACTAATTGTAGGGAGAAGGGGGAAGTGACCCCTACAGGAAAGAAGAAAGCAAAAGGCTAGAATCACAGTTCAAAGAAAGAAACAGGGAGGTGACAGAAAAGAGCAGGCATGCTTTCTAGAGTTCCCAGTCTCAGTAATCACTGATTTATGCCTCTTTGCTTCCAACATCCCTCTCGTTGGATCTCCTGGAGGAAGGTCCAGATTTTCGGGTGCAGTCAGGTGCAGCATGTACCCTTGAATTTGGGCTTTATTTTAGGAGGTGATGGTGCACACAGCATTGGCCAGCAAAGGATAGAAATGGGATTCTCTAGGAAACTGACTTGCCTGGAGCTATTTCACTCTAGTAGCCATCATCATATTAAGAGGGATGATTACAGGTTCCTGTAGTGACATGTCTGGGAGGGCACTGGATATAAGAAAAGCTTTAATACAAGGTAGGCAGGTCCACTTTCTCATCAGAAGAGCAACAATGTGTCAAAATTGACAGAGGAGTGTCATTCATATGAAAGTGGCAGCAACTACCCTTGTCTTGTCTAAGCAGTTTTGGAATTATTGGCCATTTGCCTTTGATGAACAGTTCACTCCTTGTTCATGCTAGATTTTTTTTCTCTTACTACGTTCCAGTGGTTGACATTCTATGGACCAGACTGTCTAGTGTGGGGCTGTCTAGGACTAGATTCAGGGTCTTTCATTTTGAACTGAGATGGTAATGTTGGCTGTGGATTTGAGGTTGCACTCATCTTGCATCAAGGCAGTATGAAAATGAAGGACCATGGCCTTTAGATCTTAGATCTTGTTGATTTTGATATATTATTAGAGCACCCTATAAGAAAAACATCCAGATCTGTGGACACAGCATTGTGCACTGGATGGGGAAATGTGTTGCCTTAGATTATTAGATCTGGACTTCTGCTTACAAGATCTTTTTCAAATTATATACATACATAGAATAGAATACATAGAATACATAGTCTACACATAATCTGTTAGATTCACTGCTTCCTACAGTATTTCCTCAAGCAAAGTAGCCAGGGCCACGAGATGCCTTAGTTATACAACTGGAAGGGAAGAGCTTGAATCTGATATGAGCTGCCCAGAAGAAGACTTGGACACTCTACACAGCTGGTCAGACCTGTTGAAGTGTCATAGTTGGAGTGGTGCCACCAGTTGCAAGAAGATTGTGTAGCAAAGTGGAAGGTCTGCAAAACATTTGAGGACCATTACTGTTTACAATGGACTTCTGACCAGGTATCTAGATATTTTATTCCACTTTGAAGCCAGATTATGTTTTGCTGATCAGAATGCATTTTGCCATTGGCCTGGGAGCATGATTATACATGATTTGATTCAAGATCTTGTCATGGTTGCAACTGTTACAGGTTGGTGGTCCAAGAGGTGATATTGTGGCAAGATGAGATGGGGTATGATTCAGTTTTTGGTGGGAGGTGGATCTGCAAACATTTCTATTTCCTCATTTGGGTTTCCCTTAAAGGACGTTGGGGCTGCAAACAATTAAGATGAGACCCAGTTCAGTGGAGGCAGGACTGGTTTCACTGCCAGGTGGCAGGGAAATGTCACGGTGGTAGTGTATCCATGTAAATTCCTCAGCTGTCAGCCCATATTTGCCTTCTCATCAGTCGAACTGTGGAATTGAGGTCCACTGGATGACAACAGATTATGTGATATCTGGCTCTATGCCTCATGTCATGTGAACACTATTACAGCTGTAAACAATAAAGTTGTGGCCTCAGGGGTTTGCATATTCTTGGCTCCCACTGCCCTTGCTGACTTATCACTGCTGGGCAGGTGGTCTAACTGATATTTAGTTAAGTTTAGTTCAGTAAGACCTTCAAGTGCATCCACCCTTTCAAAATGGACAGCGTATCTCTGATTAGTAGGTTTTGTCAAGTTGCAGCAACTCTTAGCAAAGCCTTGGTCATCACTTTTTTCTTTGTGAGATGCTTAGCTTAGAGCAACTCAGGCTCAAATTCTTTCATGCTTTCCAGTCCTGCCAGTGTTGAACTTCGGCATATTTTTTTCTCTTATCAACAACTTGAAAATAGAGGATTGCAAAGACTTTGTAAATTTTCACAGCTGTGAGCAAGTCAGCAGATATGACTCCTGCCCTATACAGGCCAGAGGCCTTTGATTTACTCTTGTCAGCTTAACATAAGGTGATCAGGCTCTATAACTAAGCAAGGCCTCTAATCAAAGAAGGAAATCAAAACTTTTAACTTCTGAAACTTCTAATATTGTAGCTTATTACTTATAAGCTTTAGGGCAAACTTACCTCATCTCAGTTTAGAATGAGGTATTGCTAGCTTTGGAAATCTCAGAGTGCAGGAGGAGAATACATATATTTCCTGAGACTTCTCGATTGTGTTCTTCATTTTGTTATGCCATTCTTTAAAAATTTCAACTCTTTTTCACAAACATAATCCTTGTCTTTCTCTCTCTCTTTTCTGCATCAACCTGAACAATGAATACTTCAAGTCGTACTAACTTTAGTATGAAAAGATAATACAAAAAGTATAAAAATATAAGTGGATATGGATCTGGAATTATTATGATGCATGTTAAAACTAGAGATCAATGTTATAGTTAACCTCTTTTGGGTGACTATTTCTAAGTACATACATTTCTGTCCACTGGTTTTCGAGCATACTAGAATTAATGTTTACAGTTTTGAGTACCTTCATTTTTGCTACATAAATCTATAATGCAAAGACATGCATGCTGTTGAATTTCTCAAGTCTTAAAAAATTTACACGTTTTAAGAAGAAAATAATTTCTAGCTAAAGTCCTGAATTGGTTGGGCTGTGGGGGAGAGCACAATACATTTGGATCAATTCAATCATAGAAGCCATGGCTCTGAGGCCATTTCCAGAGGCTCCTCCAGAAACTGCAAACCCCAGGATTCCATAGACTGTTGAAAGTGGGATAATAGTGCTGTAACAGTCTAGTGTGGAAATGGCCTGAGTCTGCAAGAACTGAGCAAGGCAATTGATGACTGGGGCTCTTGGAAGTCTCCTGTTCACAGAATTGCCATAAGCTGAAGTTGACTTGATGGGAAATTATAACAAAAGATATTTATGTCACCTTGTACACTTTTACTGATTCTTTCCTCGTCCACAGCTCATTATAATGCTACAATCCAACACATTTCAGAGCAGTTCTCTGAGGAGATGTGTTTGTCCTATGAGATAAGTTTACCTCTAAGAGGGATTCAAACAGTTACTGTATGCTTTAATTATTTCAATCTATAAGATTATTTACCTGAAGATCCTCTACAGTCAAAGCATAGAGATTCCTCCCCACCATTACCTTGAAATCTAGAACCTTGGTTTTTAATTTTCAGGTAATTCTGTTGAATTCATCCCTATGGATTTTGGTGGGATTTATGGGTTTGTCATTGAGCCTATTAATCCTCAGGCATTACTTGGCTCAAGAGAAGGGTCATAAGATTTGGGTGACATTTTATTATTTTAGACTGAGGACATAATCCATCCTTTGTTTACCAAGCATCCATTTTATTTTTACACTTCATTGTCACCAGCTTTTTCTGTCTTAACAGAAGCTGTGGGAGGAAAAATATTCTAGGCAAATTCTTACCTGGGAACCCAAAATCCACTTACAATAATAATTTTGGGCTTTTAAGGAATGGAACTTAAGCTTTGGAAGTTTATCTGCCTCTTAAAAATCTATTTTGCCTTTCAACAAAGATCAGCTGTGAGATTCATAAGAAGGAACACAAAAATACATATGGAAACCAGTTTGAAACAACACAACCTATAATCCAATACATATGGAACAACAGTAGTTATAGTGGAATTCAACCTAACCTTATAAAAAAAAAAATCTGGTTTTTATTTAATTTATATTACACCTTTCTTCCAATGTGAGACTCAAAGTGGCTGCTGAAATGAGTTAAAAAAACTTAAAACAATAGGTTTTACAAAAGTTTAAAAACCATTGTATTAAAAACATACATTTAAAATAGTTGTGGAGGGTTGTCAAATTATAGTAATGAGGATAAAAATATAACACACTCCATTTAAAAGATTTTCTTCAACAAACAGTTAACACTCAAGGAGTAGTTTTTGTGATGTGAAGTATGTGGCTACCTTGCTGGAAAAAGAAGAGTACACATACCATTTCATGGTATTGTTAAAAACCAGTTTTAGAGTATTAGCTGGTATAAAGGGGAATGCTGTGTACGGGAGAAAAAATAGCTTGTGATTAATATGCTTACTTAGGCTTTATTTTCAAATGTTTTATTCTTTTCACTCTTTAAGCAGAACAAACCTTGGTTTCAGGCAATTTATTGAAGAGGAAAAAAGTAAATTTAATATTACCTTTGACTAGAAACTTTGCTATCCATATGATTGGCATTAACTGGATTTATGTAGAAGAAAGTAATGTTTTAATTAACGTAGTGCTCCTACATCCAACCGTTTCTAGCTTCTTTCCCATTCATACTATTTTGGTAACAATTTCAAAGAGGATGCTAAAGGCAAAAGCAAATGGCATTTTCATTTAGTGTGGAGTGCTCAACTGCTAAAGTTCTAGGGGCATGCTGGCCTTTTGTAGGATGCCATAGGACTGTACCCCCTATGCACAAAAGCCTACCATAGCATACCAGTGGCACAGTTAGACTAACATCTGCTACTATTTTGTGGCAAATCATTGTTAGAATTGGTTGGAAGCTTGAGTATAATAAGATGGCAGTGCACTCATGTGGCAAAACCAAACATGCCTCCGCTTTCTAATATATCCAGCCCTTACCAACAAAGACAAAGATGAAGCTGATAGCATCGATGGGAGGGAGAATGTACTGTTGTCTTTCCCTTCACCTTTGTTTTTGCTTCCACCCCACCACAATGAAAGACAAAAGTCCAAAGAGTGCCGAGATTCAGTGTCTTGGTTTAGAAAAAAAATCAGTGTCTCGCTCCAGTTTTTCGTAAAGCAGAATATTAATTTTTGGTGCTGTGCTCCGAAAAGGCAAGTTCTGTCAGAGGGACAAAGGGACATGAGTCATCATTGTTGTTGTCTTTGCTGGGACAGCAACTTCTTTGGAAAAGCTTTGACAATAGTGAAAGGGCTCTTGGGTGATATTTTACAAACCCTCCATTCCTCCTTGTTATAACCAAGTCCCAGACAGAGTGGTTTGCTGAAGAAATTCAGCAGCATAGTTACTTGGCTCCACTTGCAGCACTGATTTCTGGTGGTGATTTTCTTGCCGTAGGGGTAGGCTTTGAATGCAAAAAAGGGGTTGGGAGGCCACATGGTGGCTGCATGTTGTACTTTGTACCCCAGACTTAGATATTTGACGAAATTAATTCTCATACTATTCTTGTAAAGGTAAAACACACTGGGAAATGTTTCATCCTTGAATGTGTCTCAACTTCCACCACTGTGTCACATTCTAAATACGAACAACTGGAACTCAGATCTTAGAGTTCTCTTACAGAGAAGAGAGATCTGATACCAGGCTACATTTCATTCCATTAATATCTTGTATCGTTTAGGGAAGGATAAGGCAGGTAAGTCTGATCTGATCTTATTTTGACAGAGTATTTTTCTGATTTTATTTATTTAGTTATTTCATATCCTGGTCTTCCTCAGTACAGGACCCAAGGTGGCCAAAAGTTAGTAGCTTTATTCGCAGATTTAGTTACATTAAAATGAAAATGGAAACATTATTGTTTATTTAATCCATACACTTCAGAAAGACTCTAAAAGGCATTTCAGCATCTTAGACAAAAGTGTAACTTTTTCCTTTGTTCACATAGCATCAGTCCTTTCTGGAAAGAGAACAAATGGAGTTGGAGGTTAAAAGAAAAAAAATGAAACTCCCAAAAAAGTTACCATTTGGTCTCAATTACCCAAATGCCCATGCTAGATTAAGACGTTGTAGGTAGTCTAAAATGTGTCTGGTTAGCACACATTTCAGAACTATCATTTCTTTCTATTCACTTCTAGAAGTGAAGCATGTATCAGAGTGAAAACTGACATCCTATCAAATAAGATTATAAGTCCTCTCAATTTTCATAGTTATTACAGAACTACTTCTTCATGGCTTCTATTTTATACTGTGGAAGTGGATAGCAGAAGTGCAAACTCAAGAGGACATTTTATTCCTCCCTTCTTAGGCAATCTGTGCGAAATCAGGTGACATGCTGCCTATGATGATTTCTTTGCATTTTTAAGAATTTCCCTGCAGACATTGTCCAGAGGCAACGATGAACATTTCAAGGTGAATTAATACATGTTTGAGCATATGATTTGCATAAACTCTAAAAATAAGTGTTGAAGGGTGTAACTGTAAAAAAGAATATGAATGTGTTATAGTGAACATCTTCCCAGAGTATCACTAAAAGACAGAATAAACCTTTCTCTGTGTTACCCAGAATTCTCAATACAGTGTAGGGCATTGTTATGCCTGGATGTTGTTCAGACTGTTGTACTCATAAGAAAGTAAAGGCTACCAAGAAATTGTGGGGGGAAAACCTATTATATTTTATTAAGTATATGTGTGTAGTAGGTGGATGTTGGCAAATCAAGTATAATTGAATTGACTGTTTGAGAGGTGAAATGTATTCAAAATTTAACAGATTGATAATAATCATACAGCAAAGGAAGTGATGATCTGGACAAGGGCTGGTCAACTGAAGTGAAAACTTGAGAAAACAAACGTTGTGGAAGTGTGGCTCTTAGTTCAAAAACAGTGGTGTTCAGTCTTCTCTGTGGAGTTGCACACTTCCAGAAAAAGGACCAGTGTATACCTTGAAGGTGCTCACAAATCCAGTATTATCATGTGAGATCCAGGTGGTCTTTTTGTGACAGACTACCATGTTCAACTATCAGCTAGTTCACCGCTTGTATCTATACTTTGATGGAAACATTTTCCCTTAGATTAATGTAATATTTTGTGTGTTATTTATTTAATTATACATTATGGGTGCCACAGGTTTCCACCTGATCTCTCATGTTATTCAGTATGAAGCTGCTGGGTGAGGTCATAAGGATGTAGGGGATCGGGTACCATCAGTATGGTGACGACAGTCAGCTCTATTTCTGCTTGTTGTCAGAGTCAGATACAGCTTTGCAGGTGCTGAACCAATGCCTGGATGCTGTAGTGGACTGGATGAGAGTCAGTAAACTGAAGCAATATACGAATAAGGTATTGGAGGTTCTTCAGTCTAGGAATTGGTTTCAACTCCTTCCGTAGAAGCAGAAGGACTCTTGGGAGTACTCTTAGATCCATCCCTGTTATTAGAGGCCAAAGTGGATTCTGTGGCTCTGAATGCTTAGTGCCATGCTTAACTGGTGTGCCAACTACAGCGTTTCCTGGACACAAATAACCTACAGTCCATGCATTAGTCTACGTGGGGCTGCTCTTGAAGGAGACTGAGAAGCTACAGTTAGTACAATCTTCAGCACTTTGACTGCTGGCTGGAATACCATACAGACAGCATACAAATGCTAGTCTTAAAAGAATTACATTGGCTGCCAATATGTTTCCTGTCTGAATTCAAGGTGCTTATGATGACATTTAAATTCCTTGGAAACTAAAAACTTGTCGGGGTGCCTCTCTACATTATGTGCCTGCCCAAGGATTGAGGTCTTCTGTTTTGTGGAGAGAGGGGAGCTCATATGTGTCCTACCAGTGCCAGGTGAGGGTCTTCTTAGGTGTGGCACCCCAACAGTGAAATGCCCTATCCTTAGGGGCCTGATTGGTGCCAGTACTGACTTTATTTAGGTACCACATAAAAACTTGGCTGTTTCTGAAGGCCTTTGGGCCTCATTAATCTATCCCGAATACTGTTGCACATAGTTTTAAAAACTTTTAAATCTTAAATCTCTTTTGAACTCATTATGATGGTTAATACCTTTTTAGTTATTTAAGTTATTTTTATGATTTTAAACTGTTCAACTTATTTTAATGGTACTTGTAAACCATGCTAAGATCTTTTGATATGGCAGAGTACAAAAAATTTAATTGATAAGTGCATAAGATAAATGTTTAATGTGCTTATGCTCACTTTTCAAGCCCTAAATGGCTTGGAACCAAATAGCTGGGGGATTGGCTCTTGTCATATCACCATCTTAGTGCAATAAGAATTTTCTGATGAAACCCTTCTCCAAATACCATCAATAGCAAATTATGTGTATATAAAGGAAAGAGTACTTTCTTTATTGTGGCACCTTGAAATTGGAATGTGCCCCCTAAACAACCAACATTACAGTGTTTTTTGGCATTCGGTCAAAAAATGTATGTTTGCTCAGGCATTTTAATTAATAGTGATGTTACTTTTTCTTTATTTGTAGTATTCTTTAATTGTGGCTATTTTTATTTATGTTTTTGAATATATGTACACTGCCGTGGATTCCCTTAGGTGACTTAATTATTTTTTTTTAACAAGTAGTGTTTTTTTGGGAAGGCAGAATTTACGTTTATTCATATCACTTTCAGAGGAATATATAAGAATCCACATAGACTAACACTGATGAATATAATGATCATTACACATCCTTCTGCATGATTCATTGTCTTCCAAGCTACATAAAGTCAATACTAATCTAATCCACATAACCATCTTTGTCCTAGCAATGCTATACCATCTGAGTCATGTTACTGAAACTGCAAGAGCCTGGTTGACTCATGCATAATTAACTTCTTACTGTGGGAGATATTATTGAAAAATAAAAATCCTTACAAGATAGCCCACCAAACAGTGTGCATGTAGAATCTCATGGATTATACACTGTCACATCTGACTATTGTTTTTCATATTTATCATCTAATCACAGGCTTTCCCCGCTTATCTGAAGGTTAGGGACCAGAGCACTGTCAGTGAGCATAAATAGTCAAAGAGCAGGCCATTTACTGTAGGGAACATGAAGGACTTAAGGAAATTTGCTTTGAACAAACCTCGTGCATATGCACTGCTTGTAAGGTCTCTCAACTAGTTTGGCACTTTGTTCCCCCTCTGAGCTCAATTTGCAAGCAGTGCATGTGCAGTCCCAAACAAGCCTCTGTAGGCAAGAGGAACTTAGAGAAGCTTGCAATACAGACAAGTTTCATTAGTTAGACCAGGGGATCACCTCTTTCCATAGGAAATATTTAGAGCTACACGTGCAAGCAGTCCCAAGCAAGCCTCTGTAGGCAAGAACTTATGAAAGAGCAGATCTCATGTTCAATTAATGGAACTTGTCCTTAATGTGGAAGTGTCAAAAGGGCAAGTCATCAGACAATGGGGTGTCGAAAGGCAGGGGCTTCCTATAAAGTATGTGCATTCACATACAGAAATGCCCATGCCTTCCTACACATGCAGATTCTGGCAGTGCTTCCATTGAAGCCCAACTTGGTTTTGAGCCTGATAGTATCAGGCTTCAGTACCATTATGCACTTCCATTCAAGTACCTAGTCCCACATTCTCCAGTGGACATTATCAGTTCCTGCAGGCCCCAAGCTCTGTTGTTTTTCTTTGCTTTCAATGCCTGCCTGCCTGCCTGCCTGCCTGCTTCAAAGGTTGTAAAAGTTACTCTTTGGAGTGACCACACCCAGAACTCCTAGCCAACATCTACAGTGGTCCCAAGAAAGGTAGTTCTGACCTACCCACATTGAGAAATGAGAATAAGGATCGGTAAGTTTAATTTGCCTTACTTTTTCCAAATCTGCCCCACTGTTCCTCTCCTTAGCAATGGTTTAGATTGGACTCAAAGACAGAACACCAATGAACAGGCAAAAGAGAACTGAAATGAAAGAGTTTGCTCCAGATCACCATTGAGATCGCTATACCCTCTAACTGAAGAGCCAACATTGAGTGATGGCCGTGCACATCCATACATAGTTGAATCCTAAGAGCCTTGCAAATGGATTGTAAGCATGCTGTTCCCAAAAGTATGAAACAACATAATAATGTATTCCTCCGGTGGATTGCATGAATTGTGTATAATTTTGCAAGGTGTGATAAAACAGCAGTTCTTACCATTTCTTTACCATGGAAGTTTTTTATATATCTTTTGTTATTGTGGACCACCAAGGCTCTCTCTTCCCATGAACATATTCTTCCTTTTATATATGAATTTATTCAAGAACATTCTCAACACAACTACAGAATTCTGGAAATAAACAGTCATTCAGAGAATGTGGTGGTACAATGTGGACAACATTAGCTTTTGGTGTAACTGTGAAGGTAGCTTCTGACTGTATGTGTGGTAGCAAAAAAAAAAGTGGCTTTCTCTCAGCCACGCAGCATACATGTTAAGTATGCACACAGCATTCATTCACTTGCATGTTCTCATTGAGTACATTGTTTGCTACCAAACCACTATTTTCGTAACTTTTGAATAATTTGAGATAATTGTAATGAGCTGTTGTAAAAATGATGTCTATCACTAGTCAAAAGACTCCTGCTCTTTAAGATTAATGTATGACCATCTGTCTTTCTTTGTTCTATTCATTCATTCATTCATTCATTCATTCATTCATTCATTCACTCTTTTGATCTTTATATTAACTGGAAAAGCTCATAATATTTTTTTCAAATCTTCGTGGACCCCCTGTGAAGACATCATGGCTCTCCAGAGGTTCTGCAAACTACGTGTTAAGGATCATGTGATAAACATTCTAGTTCTTTATGTAGGGTGGAATGGCTGTCTCTTAACAAAGTTCTAACAAAATCTGGGAGATGTGGCTAAATCACAGTTCAGTATAATAGAGATTAGCGAATTAGAACATGACATTTTACAGAGCAAAGAAGGGTAGGCAAATTACATTTCAAATAACTGTTTGTGCTGTTTGATATAAGCTGAGTCCTGGGCTGTTGCTTTTCATGCAGCTGCTCTGAGCAGTATATATTGGAATTTAATCACACATATTATTTTGATAAGATCAACAAAGCACCATCTGCTTTGTTATCGAAACATCATCAAGGGTAGTAGTGTCATCTGTTCCTACCAATCACAGTCCTTAGCACTTGTTATTTAAGCTCATTCACACTAGTTCAGACTCACATTTATTATATGGTCTTCTTACTGTAATGGCTGTAATGTTGTGAGATGGCATCTTACAGTTTTCTGAGCTTTGTGAAACATTAAAGGTAGTTTCCAGTAGTCATTTAGACCAGTGGGCAAAATTAAAATTCAGTCAGCAAGGCAAATGGTCACTTTAGTAGTATAGTAATGGAGTGGAAATTTGTCCCTGAATATAAAATAAATGTTAGATAGCGTTACAATAATACTGAATGGTAAAACATAATAGTTTCAAGTATAAAAGGTATGTTTAGCCACTATTCTTCTAATTTAGTCTTTTGTCTTCTAGAAATGGTGTTGACCAATCTGTTCCCAAATCCTGTATTTGAGAGCATGCTGTGTAACTGAAGGACAATCCATTCTAAATTTTATTAGATTATTGATGATGATGATGATGATGATGATGTATTATTATGTATGGAGAATTATGGAGGGTTGGGGGGTGGTCTGTATAGAAGCTGACATAGCTTTCCAGTTTCTTACGTGTATTGGTCTTTTTGAATGAAAAGTTCATATCTATTCTAACTGAAAGGCATAGATAGCGGTGTCAATTCTAAGCACAAAACCAAAATCTACACTATGATAGTATCTTTATTAGGAAGACCAACCAATGTGTCATTAAATCCTCAATCCTTCATTGCTCCTTATGGGGTAGGATAGTCATCTTATTTTCTCCTGCATTTGTATTTTTAAACATCAAGTTCTTTTCAGCTTTATTATAGAGAAAAGTACAAATTTCAATAAATGCTTTTGAAACAGAAAATACTGTAATTTTTCCTGCATTTACAGTTTCATTCATCTTGTAGAGCATGATAGTTTGCCTCTCTGTCATAATTGGAGTGAAAAAAGCAACGATTTTCTTTTAAGACTTATATAGTTGAATATACAGTAATTCAAACCCAGAATTTTAGGGGTTAAGCACTGAAAATCATGGATGGGAAGGGAGTCAAATGAATCACTGTGTCTCAGCTTCTGAAATGCTCCTATTTTTAAATTCCAATCTCTTTCCATCCCCAATATGAAGAAATTTACCAAAAAATTATAAATTGAAACAAAATTATCACCCATCACAAAACCTACCTAAAGTTCCATACAATGGATTATGTTACTCCTTCAATATGCAATGTTTCACCACTATCTTATAAGTGTGTTATTTCAAGGAATAGTGAAAAGGAATACACTTCCAGTTTTCAGACTCACACATTATCTGTTCATTGTTGATACAACTATTGTTTTTATTTAGCATTTTCAGCTTCTTGAGAACATATATTTCATTGCAATTTTAGTTCCAGTCAGCCATTTGTACCTAGCTAGACTACACTGTAATCATTTGTTGTGATATCAAACTAGGGATGGGCCAATAAAATCCTTGAATCCTTGGCAGGGATTCTAGATTCGTGAATCTGAATCCCTGTGCCAAAATAAGCAAACCGAATCTTTCGAATCTGCCACCCAAATAGTTTGTTGGAGACCAGGACTCCTGAAAACCTGGGAGACCGGGATGCCTGAAAACCTGGGAGACCAGGACATATAAAAACTTGGAAGACCAGGATGCCTGAAAATTTGGGAGACTAGACACACAAGGGGAGATGGCAGGTAGGTGAATTTTTTCCTTGGAATAATAATTGCCTTTGCTAACAATTTCAGAAATTACATCTGGGGTTGTATTCTAAGATATTTAAATTGAACATTTTATATTTAAGTTCAGCACTTGACTGGAAGCTACAGGCTTGAGATTTCAAAGACAGCTGAAACATTTCTTTGCATAGCTCCCTTGCAAACCTCTTTCAGACACAATTCTGAGGTTTGTAGTTTTCAAGGTGTCACAGCCTTCTCTGTCAAAGTGCACTGGTGCATCATCAAACTACAAACCCCAGGATGCCAGAAGGAGCCTTGCAAAGAAAAGCCAGTTTTGACCTGGATTATCTCTCTACTGTAGTATGTGGCCCTGTTTACACAGGCAGGAAAATGTGGGATTAATCCACATTTTCCTGCCTGTGCAGAAAGGGCCTTCATGTCATTTTCAATCTGGGGAGATCTTGAAGCAAAACTATGACAATTGTCCTGGCCACATTTCTTCAGAGGGAAGTTTTCCTTTGCCTAGGCTTTTGCTAAGGCTGAGAGAGTGTGTCTTGCCCAAGATTATCCTTCTTTCCCTTGCTTTTTGAACCCTTTTTAAAAAAAGGTTTCAAAAGATTTGAGATTTGTGATATTCATGGATTCTCAGAACCTTCCAGGGATTCAGATCCAGATTCGGATTCAGGAAATTCTCAATTCGTCCCATCCCTATATCAAACTTTCACCACAAACAGAAATCTATGTTCGTTTTAGTAAATCTGTTTTGTTTTTTTTTTGAGGAAATAATAAAAAAAAGAAACATTTGCATAATACTGTAAAGATGTCCTTGTTGACAATAGTTGTTTATTTTTTTAGAAAAAAATGTTTTAGAAAGATCACAGTTTTCATTATTCTTCTAGAAATTAATATAGAACTGATACTTTATTATGTGCATGCAGCAGATTTACAATACATTTTAACACAAGAAACTGATTGTCAAAGAATGTTTTCTATATTTTAAGTCTCTTATTTGAGTCCTTAAAAATGATTGGAAGATTTCTAAGATTTTGTAACTGTGTCGAATCTTTAACTGATACTTTGGCAATGTTCACATATCCCATTTGATGTAAATTAGTTCCATGCTGCTTTTTCCATGAACTCTGAGCATTTTTTTAATTCCGCAATGTCTCAAAACCTCAGATTCATGCTTCCTTGACTTTAAAGGTGATTCCTCCTAAATTTCAAAATTCAGTGTACTATAAACAGTCAAAAAAGGAGTAATTGTTCTGTCACAGTTTTCGTAAATATTTTAAAGTCAGCCAAACACTGTAATTCTGGTAAAACTTTGAAGAGCATTTCTACTAGCTAACAGAATCATAGTTCAGTTTTCCTAACCCTTACTTTTAAACTACACTTGACTTTTTTCCCCTACATTTTTAAAAATAGTGTTGGCCCAATTTTAGTTTTAAATTCCATGTATTATTTTTGCTCTCTCCATCAATTATATGATTGAATACAGTTATAAGAGTGATCATGAGATCTGAGTTAGGGGAAGTAGACATCTGGCTTGTATATGATACAGCAAGCACATATTCTGGTTCACAGTAGGTTTAATAATTCTTTTTACCTTCTTTGCACTGAGGAGAAAGGGAGTTGCATAGTCTCCAAAACTGTCACAGCTGAAAACTGGCAAACATGTGACCAAGCAACATCAGAGCGTGGTCAAAATGAGAAAAATTATTAAAATTATTAAAATTATTAAAAATTATTAATGAAGAACATTAGCTAAGAGAGGCTGCAGCGGTTAGCTTTTGCCTGAGCCTATTCGGAAGGGCAAGGTTCCGCCTTTCCCTTTCTCCCACTGAGTTAACTGAGTGCAAACTACATTTGTATTTTGAACTCAATTTGCAGCAATTGAAGTAAGCTGAGGACAAAAGAGGGAAATAGGAGAAAGACAGAGAAAGTGTGCCATTTTAAAAGCTGCCAAAAAGGGTGAGACAACAGAGGCAAATCCAAGATTGTTGGAGAACATGGGAAGTGTCAGGCCCATAGTATATGGCTTGCATCCTCCACTTAGTCTGGCACGTCACATGTGGTGCCATTCTGACATACAAGCCAATTTCTCTCTGGACTGATTGCTGATCTTGCTGTTTCATTATCACCACTATAGTTTATGGCCCTTTGTTTTTATTAGATTTCGTTGTATTGTGAGCTAATGTCACAACAGTGACCTTTTTTAAAAAAAAGATTTTATTGTATTGTGATTTCTGTTTTTTAATTGCTATGAAGTTTTTTAACTGCTATGCAGTTTTTTAATTGCTATGCAGGACACCAGTTGGGTGTCCACTAGTGAATGATACAATTATTAAATAGAATAAATAATTAGTTGGCCATTCTGCCTTTTCCCAGAGCTTTCCCTGGTAACCTTTTGTTATGTAGTTTCATTAAGCCTGTGCATCTCCATAAAACAGTAACTGAGAATGGCTCTTGATGTTTTTAATAGGTGCTGCTGCAGTGAGAAACACTAATAAATTATGGTGCACTTCATGTTTTTGTACTGCTTCTATTTTTAAAAGGCACATAAACATCTTGCATCTTAGCTACAGAGGGGCTGTACATACATTGGCCCACAGAAAGATATATACTTTCTGTTATCAAATATTAGATTTTAAAAAAGGTAGAGTGGATCATCTTTGCTTACCACATCTTTGCACTTGTTTTAGAACATAGAGGCCAATGAAACAAATTTAACCAGAAGTGATTCTGTGCAGGGAACCTGGCCCTTGGAAAAAATATATGAACAAGGGCTAGTAAAATACTGGTATCATTAATACTACAATGGGCGATTTGTGGTCCTCCTGATGTTGGTTGACATCTCCCTTCATCCCTAGCCTCCATCTGATGGCCTCTATTAAGGCAGAGCCTAACATTTGACAGCAGAAAACATTTTGCTAGTATAGTAAAAAAAAAAAAAAGGTCCACAATAGAGTTAAAGAATGTCTTGCAAAAAGAAAATTAGGACTGAAAAGCTTTGAGGTTCGGGTGTGTAAAAACAGATTCTGATCTGAAAGTGTGAATGAGGACAAAACAAAACAAAAACCCATGAGGTTTCCCCATTCTGCAGCTGGTCACATGGCACCTCATACTGCTCTGCTAAAAGTTTTGTCTTGTCACTATTGAAAATGCTTACTGAAACTTTTGGAGATATATTTGCCTCATTTTTGGAACATCTGAGCCATGTTGCTAGGGCTAATCAGATGAGGAGGGATGGCTGCCTGCTACCCACTGCATCTCGTATTGCCTGTGCAAACTCCTGCCAGCACAAACATGAGCAAAGCCGTTTGGCTGGCAATGCATATGGAGGTTGGTTTTATTTTCCTGCCAGATGTCTGTGACTGAGACAGTGTGAATGATGCTTTGATTCACATAATGAACAATAAGATGGATTTGCTTTGAACTTAGAGTTGGCAATACTTATCTGGGAGAAATCTGTCCCAAAGAAAAAATCATTTGGACATGGGGCCATGAACTTTGTCAAGAAAAGCACAAAAGAAGAAAATGAGGTGATAGCTATGTGAAGTTTTCTGACAACCTGTGTTTATTCCCCAGACCATCTATCTCTACAAAAAAGTAGAATTAGAAACTGTAAATGCTGTGGCAAACTTAAATACTCATAACAAGATGACACTGAAAAGGTGAACAGAAGTCATATGCTTAGTGTTCTTGATGATTTTGTAAGTCAAATACAGTTTTAAAAATGTTGGTGGAAACAATGATGTAAACAAGATACTTGAAAGATAACAGTTGTAGTACCTCATGCTATTCAGGCCTGGTGCTTAAATATTTATTAATGTGGTTGTAGAGTTGTGAGGTCAAAATTATCTTAGGAACTGAGATTTCCAGATCCAAACCTCAGACATAGAAATGGCCCTAGTGATATCACAGGGGACAGCCCCTAGTGATACTATTGAGTGCGATACACTATTTATTTATTTAATTTGTATCCTGCGCTTCTCCTAATGTGGGACACAGGATAGCTTACAACATAGATTGAAATAATCTATAGTTTAAAATCTGATAGTAGCTGTATTTTTTAAAAAAATAAAATTAAAAAACCAACTCTATCAAAATGCTACAGTTTAGATCTTTGTATGGTCATTTTTACATTGTAGATTTTAACAGATTTTTTTTAAAGCTGTATGCAGTTATTTGAGAGCCAGAGTAATGTAGTGGTTTGAGCACTGAACAACATAACTGGATACCAGGGTTCCAGTTCTTGCTCAGCCATGGAAACCCACTGGGTGACTTTGGGCACATTGCACATACTCAGCCCCAGAAAACCCTGCGATAGATTTGCCAGAATTTGGAAATGTTTTGAAGGCACACAACAATACAAACATTTTAAAACAACAAGAAATTCAGCACACAGTCCATAAAAAGCACTTTCTGCACAACAAACTGATCACAAAATACCTGTTTTAAAATAAGCCTCCTTGTAGAAGAGAAACTGACACATTTATCAACATGTATCAACACACTTACTTAGAGTATATCATTTATTTTAAAAAAAAGTTAACAAATGAAAAAATATTTTTCTGTTTGGCAGTTAAGTTTTCTAGACTTCACACTGAACAGAAAGCAAAGAATTTTCCTTGCTTTTTAAAAAGAGATTTGGAAGCAGAGACTTTAAGGACACATGTCATCTAAAAACAGAAAGGTTGTCGGTATCTGCTTTAAACAGACTCCTGTTCCCCAACTTTTCCCACTTTTGTTCTTAACACTTTTTCAAGTACTGTTGTTAACATAGGAAAGTTGCATTCCCACTACAGAAAGTTTTCCAAAGAAGAAGATAGTTCTCCAGAAATGTAGAGACAAATAGGGAGAAGTGAATTCCGGAGTGAAAAGATAAAGGAATTAATTGTCTAACTGAAGAAGTGCCATGCTATTAATGATGTACCGTATTTTCCGGCGTATAAGACGACTTTTTAACCCAAGAAAATCTTCTCAAAAGTCGGGGTCGTCTTATACACCGGGTGTCGCTGAAACTTCGCTCGCTCACTCGCTCGGCTAGTGTGCTGCAGCTGCTGCTGCCTCCCAGCGCTGCCCAGAGGACATCCTCCCAGGAAAGGAGGAGGAGGGATATTAAAAGGGGGGAGGGAGGAAGGGAGGGAGCAGCTCAAGTTTGCTCAAAAGTCCAGCGGGGCTGGCAGGAAGCGCCTGGGGCTGGCGAGGCTGCCCCTTTTTGCAAGGATGTGAGCCCGGTGCTTGGCTGCTGGCTCCTCCGGAGCGACGGCGAGGGAGGAGGAGAGGAGAGGCTCTCAGCGGCACGCCCCCCCCCGAGAATGAGAGCCGGGCAGCCTTTCTGGTTCCTCCACCGCTTCCTCGTTCGCCAGGCTCTTGTAAGATAAACATGTAGAGTTTCAGCTGGAACACGGCTGGTTTGGAAAGTCTGACCTTTCTAGCCATTTGCATTTACTTAATACCTCTCTCTGTAGCCGAAGGGTAATGATTGTTGATTAACATTGCCTAAAGCAGATGGAGAGACGTCAGGCTTTGTAAGATCTGCTTGTTTTTCCCCAGACCCTTGGGGGTCTACCACCCAGAGACAGGCATAGAGTAGTGGCTTGTGCTGCCATGTGCTCATTTTAGGAATTCCTAATGAAAGATGCGCAATAATATATATATATATATACACACATATATTTTAAATCCCACCAAGAGGCATTCCAGGGCGCCGGCTCCACTTTCCCTCCCTCTGGACAACTCATTCGCAGTGACTGGGGCATCCGAGTTTCCTGGATCGGGCGAGCCTATCAGCAGCCGCGGAGGGAGGGAAGCTGGCCAGAGTTGCTCCTGTTGCTAGGCAGAGGACCGCCGGGAAGGAGGAGGAGGAGAGGACGACGGGGGGTGGAGCCAGCGCTGCGAAAAGGGCCATAGAGCAGCGCTGTGCCCAGAAAAACACGCCTCTTTCACCCACCTGGCCCGCCCTTATATCCTATTACCGTACCTCCTTCTCTGCCTCTCAGATTCACTGCAGTCCTCAAGAGGGAGATCTATCACTTTGATAGTCTTGGAGACAGAGAGGGCTGGGCAGGCAGGGAGGGCTGACCAGTCCAAGCAGGCTTTGTATACAACAACCAGCCAATTGCCAGTAAGGTACATCAGGCTGGTTGTTGTATACTGGGTACCACATACACTACAGCACCAGTATCATCACCTGTTCATACAATGTAGCACCAGTACATACAGTACAGTATACAAATGTCCAACAGTCAAAACCCCATCATGGCTCCACCAGCAAGAAGAAAGAAATATGAAGCCAGTTTCAAACTTAAAGTTGTAAGCTTTGCCATGGAACATAATAACTGCGCTGCTGCAAGACAATATGGAGTAACAGAAAAGATGGTTCGGTACTGGAAAGCAAATGAAAAAGCATTAAAGAGTATGCCAAGGGGTAAGTGTGCATTAAGAAGAGGCACCCCACATTGGCCAGAACTCGAAAAACATGTGGCAGACATGGTGAATGAGCATCGCCAAAATGGTTATGTAGTGACACGAAATCAAATACGTTTGTTTGCACTTCAGTGGGCCAAATCTAACCCAGATCACAGCAACAAATTTAAGGCCACTGTATCCTGGTGTACTAGATTCATGGCAAGGCATAATATGGTACTGAGGCAAAAGACAAAAATTGCCCAAAAATTACCTGCAGATCTTGATAACAAACTAAATAGTTTCCATTGATACGTAATAAAACAGCGCACTAAACATGGCTATGCGTTAAGTAGTATCGGAAATATGGATGAAACTCCAATGAATTTTGACATGGTTGGAAATAAAACTGTCCATCAAAAAGGTGAAAAAACAATTTTACTTAAAACAACAGGACATGAGAAGTCCAGTTTTACAGTGGTACTAGGCTGCACAGCTGATGGTGCCAAACTGAGACCAATGATTATTTTTAAAAGAAAAACAATGCCAAAACTCAAGTTTCCTGTTGGTTGTTTTGTACATGTGAATGAAAAAGGCTGGATGGATGAAGAAGGGGTAAAGCTATGGCTTGATAACGTATGGAGCAGGCGACCAGGTGGACTTATTCAAAAACGCAGTCTACCGGTGTGGGATATGTTCAGGGCTCATTTAACTCCCAGCACCAAGCAAAGGCTTGCAAGACTAAACACAGATGCGGCAGTTATTCCTGCAGGATTGACATCGTTGGTACAGCCACTGGATGTGTGCCTAAACAAGCCATTTAAAGATCGCATTCGAGAACAGTGGAATGAATGGATGGTTAGCGGTGAAAAGTCATTCACAAAAGGAGGAAACATGCGTGCTCCACAGTTGGATGTTTTGTGCAAGTTTGTCATAAAAGCCTGGAATGATATTGATGCAGAAAAAGTAATCAAGTCTTTCAAGAAGTGTGGCATATCAAATTCATTAGATGGTATGGAGGACGACTACTTGTGGCAAGATGAAGAGGAAGCCAAAGCTGAGACCACACCATCTGATACGGAATTTGATCCATACGATGACTGCCTTACAAATGTATCACAAGATGTCATTGATGTACTTATGACATCAGATGACGAACAGGAGGATTTTGAAGGCTTTTAAAGGGAAGCTGTCGTGCCAGCAAAACCTGTAAAAATACTGTAGCTTGCTAACTGGCCAGGGACTTGCCCAGCACTTGCTCTCTCTCTATAGTTTGTTATCTTCCTCCTATCATCATCAGTTCCAGTTTGGTTGACAGCTTAGAAAACAAACAGCATGGCAGCTCCCATGGGTTTATTGTCTTATCCTTCCTTTCAGCTTTAGAGTGAATTAGGAAAAGTTTAATCCACTTGCACTATTTTATGTTTACATGTTTGATGACAAACAGCCTTATGTTTATAAGTGACAGTTTTCCTGCTAAGTACCTGCATGTCATAAGCATTTGAATTAAAATTACCATATTGAAATCAAATCTGATGTTTTTTTTATTTTTTATTTGGTGTGCTTTGGAAGAGGGGTAGTCTTATACGGTGAGTATATCCCAAACTCTATATTTTAACTGGAAAAGTTGGGGGTCGTCTTATATGCCCAGTCGTCTTATACGCCGGAAAATACGGTAATCCACATGTGCTACAGATTAAGATAGGAATATATATGGCAGTTTCAGCTGATTATGGGTGGGGTGAGAAAGGTATGATCAGATGGGAAACAATACAAAGCAGCGATCCTGTAGTAATTTTTTATTGAGACATGAGGTTGCTCGGTATTTCCTCTAGCAGACTCCTCTCTCCATCTGAGCATTGGTGCAGGCCATGGTTGAGAAACTTTGAGATGGGGAGGGGGGCAAATGAAACCGCTTCTTGCAAGAATCTAAAGCACCTGCTCCCAGGCAGTCTGCAGCATCAAGGCTGTTACAAAAAGCCATCCCAACAGGATTTGTTAGTGGATGATGATTTTAAAGTGGGCTTCCATATTCAGACTGAAACTCTAGCCATTGAATCATTCACTGTAAACTATTATGTGCTTATATAACATCTTTTTTTCTCAAAGGAGTAAACCTTCTCTCACCCTTTCATTTTTAAATAAATGCTTCCCCACTTTTGGAAATCTAAGGTAAAGATTGGTTTAACTTTTCTAATCCAGCAGTTTTAATCCAACAGTTATTGGGAGGAGGTAACCCCAATGAGGAAAATCCTCTGAAGTTCCTCCCAGTTTTTTTTTCCAGAGAACTACTCCTTCCACCTGGCCCAGATGCACCTTTTACCTGTCTCCCCTTGCCAACACAAGAGCCATTTAAGTGAGGAAGATCATCACTGGTTATGTTTTGATACCCAGCACAGGATGACAACACTACAGCTGGGTACTACACTACAGCTGTGCTGTGAGGAAGATGTTACAAAACAGAGATTGGGGTTGGGGACCAGCCAAGTGTGGATCAGAAGAACATCAGAGCAAATGAGTTGAACATGAGTCAGCAGTCTGATTCAGAAGCTAAAAAAGGCCAGTGGAATTCTAGGCTGCATCAACAGAAAAATAGTGTCTAGTCAAGAGAAATAATAATACCACTCCATTCTGATTTGGTCAGACCCCACCAGGATTGCTGTGTCTAGTTCTGGGCACTACAGTCCAAGAAGGATATTGACAAACTGGAACGTGTCCACAATGGTAAAAGGCCTGGAAACCATGCTCTCTAAGAAGCTGCTTAGGCAGCTGAGTATGTTTAACCTGAAGAAGATAAGGTTAAGTGGTGACATTATAACTATGTTTAAATATTTAAAGAGATGTCCTATGGAAGATGGGACAAGTTTGTTTTCTGTTGCTCCAGAGACTAAAACACAGAGCAATGGCTTCAAACTTCTGGAATGGAGATTCCATCTAAACTTTAGGACGAACTTCCTGATGGTAAGAGCAGTTCAACAATGGCATACACTGCCTGGGAGTGTGGTGGAGTCTCTTTCTTTGGAGGTTTTTAATCAGAGGCTGGATGGCCATCTGTTGGGATTGTGTACCTCAGCATGGCAGGGGGTTGGACTAGGTGACTCCTGTGGTCTCTTCCAGATCTATAAAACCTCCTACTTGCCGCCTTCTCTCTTTATATGGCTACGCTGGGCGGGGGGGGGGGAGCAACACCTTTGCCTTTGTTAGACAGTAGCAGCAGAGTTCCAGTTCTCTTCAATGCCCCCCAACCCACTGCAATGGCTACAGTGTCAGGAGGAGGGACACAGTGATAGCAAAGCTGGGGTCACTGCTATGGATGGCAGAGGCTCGGCCTTCTGTGAGAATGTCTTCTAAAACTGCTTAGACATGCCCACAGAGGGAAGAAAATTGATTAGATCATTCATTATCCCTTGAGGGAATGAATAATTTAATGATGCATATCTCTAATTTTGAGGTTATCAAGAGTAGGTATTTAGGATAGTGAAGAGTGGCTTCTGAATGAGAGGTTCGTTGCATCAGCAGGGAGTGAAAGGCAATTAAGAAGCTGCTTCATACTTAATCAGACTGTTTGTCCCTCCAGCCTAGCATTATAAACATTTTTTGCTTGTGGTTCTCTAGGGTGTCAGGCACAAGAAGATGCTGGGGTTCAGCCTGGAACTTTTATGCCTACACAACAGCCAGCATGTGTAGTGGTTTTAGCATTGGACTACAACCCTGGAGAGCAGAGTTCTATTCTGTGATTGGCCACAGAAACCCACTGGGTGACCTTGGGTGCATCACACACTCTCAGCCCCAGAAAACCCTGTGATAGGTTTGCCTTAGGGTCACCATAAGTTGGAAAGACACAAAACAACAATGTGAAGACACAAAACAACAATGATCGCCTGAGCCTTTGCCCCATTTTGGTAAGCATATTGAAAAGAGGTTTGTTTACATCTACCCAGTATAAGGTGCTGAGAACTCAGCTGTAACGAATGTTACTAATACCAGATTTTCTTTGCTCTTACCTGGAAGAAACTGAAACTACCACCAAGAAGAATGGAAAATGAAACTGAACTCTTCTGCCTATATATGGTCTTTTCTAAGAATCCCTAGATACTTCAGCGGGAAATCATTGCCATATTCCATGTTGCCTATGCTCCCCACATGCATAACATGTAGGAATCACTGTCTTAGTTCCCTGAATACACTGTGCTACAAGCACATGACTAAATGCTTGGCCTGAAATATGGCTGAAGTGGGCAAAAAACTTTCCAGAAGACACAGTTGGAGGATTTGAGGTTACAGTTTATGTAAATTTGAGGAAGGGATAGTTCTGATTGAGTTACCAGAAAACACAGCCTTATTTTACTATTTTAACTTTTTTAAAAATATTTTAGTTAACATTATTTTGCTGTCTCAGCAGGAGTGGTGATATTCCTTCCATCAGTTACCTGGACACAGTTGACATAAATTCCATCACATGTGTGCATGCATGAAAGAATACATGCAGGTACATTGACCTCCAAAATTAGATTAGGCAATAACATAGAGTTGGGTCCCTATTTATAAAATGGCAAATCCCATTGACTGACTGGGCAGTTTAGTCCCAATTAAAAAGAAAACTAAGGTTAGATACAGTTATAAGTACTGATACTTAAGCAGCCCAGCCAAATTAATTTCTGCAGGAGAACCTGCAGACAAAAAGAACGTGGTACAGTCTGAATTACTTAGCTGAAATTGCTTCTGCCTGGTCATAGTATCTGTATGACACTGAGCATATTCACAGTAACATGCATGTGTCAGGTGACAAAGTATTATATAGTTCTGCTCTTTAAAATCCTCACACAGGGGGCTTTGTTTATTTTTGATTGTCTGTAAAACTGTACAGTGGGTCCTTGGTATCTGCTAGGGTTTGGTTCCAGGATTCCCCGTGGGTACCAAAATCTGTGGATGCTCAAGCACCATTACATGTGATGGCATTGTAAAATGGCATAACTTATATGAAAGGGCAAAATCAAACTTTGATTTTTGGAATTTATTTCTTTAATATTTTCAAGCTGTGAATGGTTGATTCATGGATACAGAAATCTGTGGATACGAAGGGCTAACTGTATGTGAAAGTAATTAAAGCTTCTGAGCAGGTCTCATGTTGTGATCAAATGCATTTTCAGTAAAGTGCATCTAGAAAATATGTTGGCAGAGCTGAGACTGGTTAGGAGCTACTGTGCATTCAGAATCCAGCATTATGGGCCATGCTTTCTAATATAAAAATCTGAAATGCATTGTCTAGGATCCCTTCTTGTGCTGGTGAACTGAAGAGGTAACTGCCTAATCATGCCACTAGTGGTTGCACTGGGAAAGAGACTTCATGTTCCTATTTGCCAGAACTCAAACTGCAGCATATCAAAACTGACTATCTCTTAAACTAAGACATTACTTGCAAGATCCATTTCATATGCATTCTTTAAAGGTGTGAAAAACAAGCATTTAACTTCTGTCTGCTGCCAGTGTCACCACGTGTTTAACTGTATACTGTTAGAAAATTTAGGAGAAGTCTTCTTAATGTGAATTTTGCTCAAAAGTAACACCTCAGTTGAGCTTACCAAAGCAGTATCGTGCCTCTTTTAGTAGTAGGGGCAACCAATACATTGAATTATTCGTATTTAAAGGACAACACCTCAGTAAAATTAGGAATAGTAGAACTTGTTCCACTTCTTCATGCTGCTTTGGTTCCCCATTTGTTAAATGTGAAAAGTAGTGATAGCATTCAGATGTACCTAAGCATCTAAAGGCCACACCTGATACACTAAGTAGCGCAGAGCTTTCCAGAGTTTTCATGTTGGTGACACACTTTTTAGACATGCATCATTTTGCGACATGGTATTTCAGTTTTACTAGCAAACTGGAGGTTAAACTAACCCCTTATAATAATATATTATTATTATTATTATTTCATTATCGTTATCTTATTTTTTCATTGTTTCATTATAATAATGAAATGTATGGGGATACAACATATCTCATGAAAACCCTTCATGTATTTTAAAAAATATATGATTTATAAATATTAACATACATTTCCAAGATTGTAGGTGACACACCATTTGGAAAGCTCTGAAGTAGAGAATGGGAAAGCTCCTTGGGTCAGATTAGAGCTCTGCTCCAAGATTATGCTTGATTTTTGGAGAATTTGGAGTGAACACTGGTTCATATATTCCCAATTTCCTTGCCCCTTCTTGCATGGATGTGGATATAATTTTAGAAACTTCCAGTTCTCATTAATATCAAACCATAGCTTGCTGTTGTATTTGAATGCAGCAGATTCTGGTTTGCTGCTAACTACAATTAGAAGCTTCTAATCTCATCCCTTAACATGAGGAAAACAGGATCACACTACTCCAAGTCTCACTGCTACTTGTTCACAATTTCCTAAACCATGGTTTTAATGACCTTTTGACTGTGACCAGTGTCTCCTCTCACAGTTTTGTTTTGTAAAGGTTAATGTTATAATTATAATGTTATGAATAAGCCTTTGTTATCTGTGTAAGTATAAATAGAAGCAAGAAGAATCTAAAATGTTAGATATATTTTATTAGTATTACTACATGTTTGTATAATACATTCATCAATAATATTTACTGTCTGTGTATGTCTGAGTCTAATCCTTATAAAGCACTGTGAAGCACAACAATGTAGTCAGCAGCAACTTGTTACAACTATGTATCATATGTTCTTGTGTCAGTCATTGATACTGTATAACTATCAATGCTATTGGTTCTGCTAGCTAACTGAAGGTAGATATAAATAATTTTATCTATCTGTCTATATATTTACCTAGTTTATATCCTGCCTCTCTCCCACCATGGGATTCAAGGTAGCTTCCAACTAATTAAAAGCACACTATAAGTATGCAAGTTAAAACATATTTAACATATTTAAATCAGACTTCTATTTTAAAAGCAAATTAAAAATGCAACTTAAAAGCAATTTTATAATCACATTTAAAACATAACAAAAACATAATTACAACTCCATCTATCACTATATATTCAATGGCCTCCCTAAATAAAATATCTTTGCCTGCCAGGAGAAAGACAGCAGGGAAGAGTCCAACCATGTCTCCCAAGGAGGAGACTCCATAATTTAGGAGCAGCAACCAAGAAGGTGTTCTCACCAAATGTTCCTGTGATGGTGCAACTGATAGAAAGCCTTCCTATGCAGGCTTTAGATTAGGGTGAGCTCATCTAAGACAATACAGTCTTTCAGATAGTCTGGACCCAAATTGTGTATGGTTTTAAAGATCATAACCAGCACTATGAATTGTGCCTGAAAACATACTGGCAGCCAGTGTAGCTGTTTCAGCAAGGGGGCTCTATATTTCCTGTAACCAGTCCCAGTTAGCTTCTTGGCTGCAGCATTTTAGACCTGCTGAAGTTTCTAAACAGTTTCCAAAAGCAGCTTCTGGCCACTGTGAAAACCTGGGCATCCAAGCTCAGATGTGAATCCAGGAGTACATCCAGGCTATGAACCTGAGATTTCAGAAGCGTGATCGCATCCAACAAAGCGTAAATCACAGTTACTTGATCTGCTTTTTGACTGATCAGGAGAACCTCTGTCTTGTCTGGATTAAGTTTCAATTTGTTTGCCTTTATCCAGTCTGTTACCAGCAACAGGCACAGAGTTAGTTTCTGGTTTAGTACAGAGACACTCTCCTTGGAACTGGATGGAAAGGAAATATAGAGTTGGGTATCATCCACTTACTGGTGACAGCCAAACCCAAAACTCCAGATAACCTTTCCCAGTAATTTCATATAGATGTTAAATAAGATAGGGGACAAAACCAATGGCCAAGGGTTTGAATAGGAATCTCCCAGCACCACTGTGTGAACTTGCCTCTCCAAGAAGATATCAAGATATTAGAGACTGGTCAGTAGTTAACCAGTTCAGTTCACTTCAGGGAAGGTTTTGTTTTGTTTTTTGAGGTCGAAGCACAGCTTCTTTAGAAGAAACAAGGCTTAACTTTCTCTTGCTGCATTGAGGCATTCACTACTCCCATTGCCTATTCAGCCAGTTCTCTTCTGGCTGTTTTTATAAGCCATGAAGGAAAAGGGCTCAGTGCAGATGTGGTGGAACTTACCTCTCCAAGAATCCTGTCCACACCCTCACACTGCACAAATTGAAATGTATCCAATAACATGGGGGATATGGGAACCAAGATCAACATCCACTGGACTTATATCAACCACAGTATCCAAGTGAGATGGGATAATATCATTTATTTGTAAAATGTCATGCATATTCTTCACAGCAGGCTGCCTTGTGGTCTACGTGCTGCTCCTGTGGTGCAGAGTGTAAAAGGTCCCCGACCATTCAAGACAGCTCTGCTGGATGACACCATGCGGACACGATAGTAGCAGAGAAGAATGATTTCTTTGCTGCTGTCCTATCTCAGTCCTAGCACAGCTGATAAATCAAACGAAACAAACGGTATATCTCCCAGCTTGTTACTTACTTCCAGGTAGTAAGCAAAGAGTCATAAATAGAGTCAAACATAAGCAAAGTGTAGCAGCGTTTCATATCAAGGGAGTGCCCAAGGTCAATCTGAGCATTTGTCAAGGCATCCAGCAAGGTAACAGATCAGATAAGCTCTGACAACTCCTGGAGGGGAAGGACACCAGCTAAGTAGAACCAAAGCCTAGCACAGCTATGCCGTGATTGATTGTTGCTGGTTATAAATTCTGAGAGAGCAACGCTGGCTCTCTGTTTGCTGTCTGTGCACTGCGAAGCTGGGTCTTGTGTTCTTAAGTGTTCTTAAGTGTTCTTGTGTATCTTAAGAGACAGGACTCTCTGTTGGAGCTGGCACCATCCCCTGTTCTGTTTCTGGCACTGCAACCTCTTTCTGTACAGCAGGCCCTGGCATGCCTTCTGTTTCAGCCTCTGGCATGCCTTCTGCTTCAGACTCTGAGTCAGAGTCAGTGCTCTGGAAGCAGGGCATGACAGCTGCCACCACTGTCGTGGAGTGGGCTTTCCAATGAGCTGTAGCCCATATTCAATCAGGATTGCTCTGAGATTTCTGCCACTGATGCTCTAGACTCTGTCCCACTGATTTCATAACAATCCTTTCCTCAGCAAGCCAGGAGCTTGCTTAGGTCGACTCGGTGGGTGGAGATGCTTAGGAGTGATGATATCCACTGCCTAGGCCATTGCCATATTCCAGAGGTCAGACAGGGTTTCAACAACATTAGCCCAGTTCTCTCCAATTCACTTGTATCCATGCATTCCAGAGTACAACTAGACCTATATGGAGAAGGACCAAGGCCAACCCCACTTTGTTCTTGTTTTAAGATAGTTATCTACATGGTGTTATGATCAAAAAAGAGTTGAGACTCTTGCCTCAAGAACTTTTCAGTCAGATTATGCAACAAGAGGTAAGACAGGGATGGTAGCAACAGAAAAAGAAGGACACTTCATTAATACCCCCCCTTTTTTTGTAAGAACACCAGCCATTCCAGGGGAAGGATTACTGTTTCATTGAGTGAAAATTAGAATCTTAGAATCCATGCAGGATCTCCAGCTAAATCATCCCCAGTAAGTAGTTGTCCAGCCTCTTTCTGAAGCTGTCCACAGAATGAGATCCTACCACCTCTCTGGACAACTGGTTTCATTGCTGAACCAATCTTTACTGTCAAGGCATTCCTTCTGATGTTCAGTTGAAATCTACTCTCCTATAGCTACAAGCTCTTAGACCTGCTTCTACCTCAGCAGAAAACAGGCGTATCTCCTTTTCTCTGTGACAACCCTTGAGATATTTAAAGAGTGCAGTCATGTCAGCCCTCAGTCTTCTCTTCAACCAGAAGAAAATGTTCAGTTCCTTTGACCTTTTTACTTATGTTTTCTTCTCCTTACCTCTTATCATTCTTGTTGCCCCTTTCTGACCCTGCTCCAACATGACTGTATTTTTCTTAAAATGAGGTACCTCTAACTGAATGCAATACTCCAGAAAAGGCCTGATGAGTGTGAAATATAATGGGATTACTACTTCTCTCAACTTGGATACTATGCTTCTGTTAATGCAAGTTAAAATATTATTTGCTTTGCTGCTGGGTCATGTTCACCTTATGATCAACAATAATCCCAAGGTCCTTGTTGCATGTCGTAGTTCTGAGCATTTATCCCCACCTTATACTTCTGCATTTAATTTCTGTGGCCTAAATGTAGAATTTTGCATTTATCCCTATTGACTTTGATTTTTTTTCCATTTCTGCCCAACTTTCTGGTTTATCCAGGTCTTTCTGAATTCTGTTTTTATCATCCAATGTGTTAGCCACCCCCTCAGGTTTGTGTCATCTCCAAACTAGGTAAGGATTCCTGTCATCTAAGTCAACAATAAAAATGTTGAAAATAATGGATTTAGGATAGAACCCTGAGATGCTCCACTCAAGACCTCCTTCCAGTTTGAAGCACAGCCATTGATGATGACTCTTTGAGCAGAGTTTTTCAACCAGTTATGGATCCATCTGAGAGTGTTCCAATCTATTTCACATTTAATTAGTTTGCTAATCAAAATATTGTGGGGGCCTTATCAAATACTTTGCTGAAATCCAGATAAATGACATCCACAGCGTTCTCAGCATCTGCCAAATTAGTAACTTGATTGAGGGGAAAAAAAGCTGTGAGGTTAGTTTGGCAGGATTTGTTCTTGAGACATCCATGTTGGTTTAAGTTTTTTGGGGGGGGGTCTTCATAAATAGTGCACCTTGCTTACCCACCCTTCTTCTTTACTGTATTATCTTGGACATAAGGCACATTTTACAAGAATGTTCCAAATTCAGATTTTTTTTCTCATTTTCCCCACTCCCATCACAGATATCCATGAAATCAAGGTGCTATCTCACTTATGCTCTGTCATGCTTCTATTATACTGAGCTGATTTACTGACACTGATGTTAATTTGGCTGTGTGTGTTGTTGTTTTTTTAAGTCATTGATTTATGTTGTTCTTTTAGCTCTACTGAGTTCTTTGGCAGCAGAACTATATGACACTATGCATATTCATAGCAACATACATTTGTCAAGTGACAGAGAACCAGATAGTTCTGCTATGAAGGTTGAACAGTGAAAATCTCCTTTTCTGCTTAGAGCCAACCCACAGTATTTGCTGTCTGCAGTAAAGGATAATATAGTTCCCCCTTCCCTCTTGTATTAGGCAGCCAGCTAGACTGGTAGTTTAATATATCTTTAGCACTGATTAATTTGCTGATGTGCATAAGACTGCTTCTTCCAAGCAATTACTATTTCATCCTTTATTTCACTTGTAGGATACTCCTAACTTTTTATGTGTATCTTTTAAAATAAGTCAATATGGTGACTAATTTAAAGTCTATCCCCAACTGAAGCATTCCTTGTACAGTTTTCAGTTAATCTAGGAAGCATGTAGGTATGCTTAGTACATACCTATTATATATATTGCAGGGGGTTGGAAGGATGAGATTTATCAGGTGAAGGAGGAAGCTGGTTTCGTGCACTATTTCTTAAAAGATGGAGGGAAAATAAAGGATGGACTTCTGTGTAGAGAGGGACAGTACTTTGGCTATGTTCTTCAATATGTTCTTTGGCTATAGTTGCAGGTTAATAGAGATTGAGTTGGTGCTTGCCTTCTAAAGAGAGAAGTGCTGGATTGTTAATCTTTCTGAGAGATTTGAAAAGATCAAGACTGAATAACTATGAATTGCTATGGAATATCCCAGTAGTTCCATAATATAGACCATTTTCATATTATTCTTTATATCAGTGGTTCTCAACCTGTGGGTCCCCAGATGTTTGTGGACTTCAGCTCCCAGAAGCCCTGAGCATTGACCATAGTGGCTGGGGCTTCTGGGAGCTGAAGGCCACAAACATCTGGGGGCCCACAGGTTGAGAACCACTGCTTTATATATTCTCTGTTAACTTTCAGCTGCGTCATTATCATTTTTTTAACAAAAATATGTTAGTTCATATGCAGAAACCAAGATGTAGGGTGAAAATGAATGACCAAATAATTCATTCAATATTGAAATGCTTGGAAATGTTTTCCACATCTTCACAAATAGACAGATCTGCAAATTTCTCCTATCAGAACTCCCTGAATAAATACAAATGACCACCATTCTCATACCTTAGGTATTTAACTCTGACATTTAGTTCAAGAGAATAATGGTTTCCTTAAGTAATGCAATTACAAGTACTGCTACATTCATTATTTATAAACTCAGACTCAATTATTTTGCAAGAGTAGGACTTTTAACTTTACTCAACAGCAGGTAGGAGACAGAGTGGATAAAGGGGACCAGCAGAGGAATGTGATGCTCTTTTTCACAGTGAATCAAAACATTTAACACAGCAGGTGCGTCTTTCAGCAAGAACATGGTAATTTTCTAGGACCGATCCTGGAAATGCAACAAGACTAATGTGTGGCACAATATGGCCTAACAGCTACCACGGTATTATCAAATCTACCTTTTCATGGTTGGCTGAAATCTGCCTAACAGAAACTAATTGAACTGGTAAAGCTTACTTCAATAAGAAATATTGGATGGCCCAAGAAATAAGTGATAGCCCTCAAACTTCCCCCTCACCTCAACAGGCTACCTTACGGCATGCAGGCCAGGTTGTCAGAACACACAACCTTGTTCTCCAGAAGTAGGCAACAACCAGGTTATTGTTTGTGGAGCTTCCTTGAAATCAGCACCTGTCATTACATCACATATAATGTTTAGGGAAGCCACATATCCCCATGTTCAGGTATCTGAAGATAAAATATATTTGAACTGGAAAATAAATATTCAACTCAGATCAAAGAGTAATCTGAAGTAAGGCTGCGAAGTTTGAGAAGCAAAGAGAAGATGATGGAATACATACAAAAATATGGTAGAGTCAATCTGAGCATGGTTCTTTAATAAAATTCTTGTTAATGGCTAATTGTATAGCACACTTCATTACAGCAGAAGACTATAGGAATGTTTAGATAGTAAAATCACAGGTTGCTATGCGGAACACCAGATCTTTGGGCAACCAGCCAGTCAGGGCTGCTGCAGGACAGCTGCCTTGCCCCTCTGTTACCTGCTATGAGAAGAGGAAGATGTGAGGATTAGGAAGGAAACGGCAGTGCCAGCTCCTTTTCTCCTAGTGATGCCAGTGGCCCTCACTTCTGGTGGCAATGTGTCCTAAATGCTGCTGAGGAGGCAATATGTTTTGCTTCTTCATTCCCCCTTCCAAAACACTCAGGTGCAACTGTTCTCAGTGGTTAGATGTGTCCCTGTTGTGTAGCACATTCAAAGAAACTCTATGTTTTTTATTGGGAGTATGGCTTTATTTTACAGTGTACACAGAACTTCTTTCTACCCCAACTCAAATTGTAGATCACTTCCTATTGAAAAAGGAGGCTTTCCATCTTTAAAAGGTCTAAAATGGCTGAGGGGATGGCAAAATATGCCAAAATTGCCCTAAACACCCCTTTTGGGGAAATTTTGAGGGCAAAGTATTTGAACTTTTTTTTCAAATGCTTGTGGTCGCTGAAGGGTTCTGAGGGCCAGAAAATTACTCTCTGAACTGTGTTTTTCTCAGCACTGCAGTTTGCAGGCTCTAGCACAGCACTTTCCTTCACCTACATGCTTTTAGTATCTTTGCTTGCACAATGAATGTTGTGCCTTTTGGCTGGCACTGTAGTTTCACTGCTGTTAAACCTCCAGTATCTTCAGTGTATGCAAAATTTCCTCAGAATCATTGGGCTGCCTATTTTAAGGTGAACTGTCTTTCTCTGTACTGGGCCCTTCCATATTTGTTTTGTATTACATTAGAATCCCTTCACTTGGATCATCTTTGTCAAGCTTAAGCGAGCAGGCACTTGCTGTCTTCCCACCTTTGACCAGGAGGAGGAGGTTGTTTCTCAACCAAGCACTGTTACCAGCTTTTCTACATCATGTTTTAGCCCCTAATGGAGAGGGCCCTCCCCCCCACCAGCAAATTAGACTGTGTGGGGGAAAAGTATTGCAGTGGCAAAATGCAGTAGATTTGTTGGGGTAAGTTTTATCCCAGCTCTCTCTCTCTGTGTGTGCGTGTGCGTGTAGGTGTATGTGTATGGGGGGGGAGAGGGAGAGAGAGTCAATCTTAGCATGGTTCTTGACTAAAAATTCATGCGTGCGTGCATGTGTGTATGTGTGTCAGATGGCTGAAACTCTGGAACTTTTATGACGTAAAATGCCTCCCTTTAAGATCTAGTTGTGAATTCTGCATCAAAAAATGACTCTGTGTAGAATAGTTCTGGTTTATGGTTCTAAAATGTAGAATTGAGGATTACTTAAAATTTTTTCCACCCTTGTACCAGTAAGAGGAAACTGCATTACAAACAACTGTTGAGATTTTTCCAGGAGCTAGATACATTACTGGATCTCATATTAAGGGACCAGTACTGTCCATTACAATCATGGATTTGAAACTTTATGGCCTATGTTTTGCTGCCCTTTGTCCCTGGTCTCCACATGGCCAAGAAGAGGAGTGGCGTCTGCTTGTACTGATATCCCTCCAGGCCATCTAAACTGATGACAGAAATAACATCCAAGACAAAATGTAGGCCTGTGACCGTAACATCAGTACAGCTTCAAAAGCTTACATGATGTATTTTGCGCTTTTTAGTTGGCCCAATAAAGGTATTGCTGTTTTGTGGATTTTGGATTTTGTTGTATATTGCTGCATGGCCAACATGACTACCCTATTTCCATGTTTTTTGTTTGTTTCATTTTGTTTACATACTATTATGCAATGTGGAAATAAGGAATGAGCAGTTAATGACCATAAGAATATTTGATGCTCAGAGGCAAAGAATTTCATCACATCAAATTGATTGCTCCCTTGGATTGGGGTATTATCTAGAATCATTATGGCCATGCATGCATACACTGGGGCTTTATTCTCTCTGTTTCCAAATGTATATCTCAGGATGTGGTCACCAAACTATAATTACAGGAGTAGGAGAGGTCCCTTGTAAATGGTTTTGAAAATATATCTTATTCTGTATCTGTAAATGCTCACATGTTTGAAAAAGACCATATTGTCTGTTAAAGATAAGTTCTATTTGCATGAGAGGAACCTGTGCTGTTGAGTGGTGTAGTCTGGCACTGCCACCTACCAAGTACCCAGAACTATGCAACAAGATGGTTTTAAAGACACATAAATAAAAACATTTGATTTCTTGACTTGCATTGATTTCAGTTCAAAGAAAGGTCAAGTGGAAAAGTAACTATGTACTGGCTAAGCTCGTCCTTGCAGCTACAATAGCTACAACTTCTTAAAGCTGAAATTACCATGCTATTATCATCTGTCCCAAGGCCAATCAGAATTGCCTCAGGGCTAAGTGTGTTGCACATTTTCTCTTGCAGACAGACTGATATTCATTACAGGCTTTCAAAATAGTACAGTTGTGACAGCAAATTCCCTGCACTTATATTTGCATGCAGTCAAGATAGTACAGATCAGCTGAGATGCTCCCCACAAGTGCTTTAAATTGGCACTAATCTGTGGTAAAAGCCTGATGCAGAAAAGTCAAGAACTCAGTTTTGCTTCAGCAAATATAGAGTACTTATTTGTAGCAGTATGGAATGGATATTCCTGGCTAAACATGTATTATTAATATTTTTCTAAATTCACATGAAGTCTGTGTAATCTCTCCTATTTTAGCTCAAACCAATTACATTTTAAATGAACACGAATTTATGGATATGAGTTCTGCAGATAGGAATTGAAAGAGAGAATATGAAATAATTTGGCAGCATTCTCTTTTTCTTTTTTGTATGTGCAATTGCAGCTAGGCAGCAACCAGCTGCATGTTTTAAAAGTAAACAGCTCTAATGAAAGGGTTAATTTTATGGAATCAACATGACAATTCCATTATGTCTAGTAGTATCAGTTCTAATATTGTACTTGAGAGGTGCCTGTGGTTTTGGGATTCTGTCAGTGAATCTCTGGTTCAGAAACACTGTTGGCTTATTAATATCCCCACTGGCTCATTATTGTCATATGCTTAATTCATCACAGCTGAGAAAACCCACCTGCTTGCTTTTGATGGCAGTTTAAAAAATTGGGGTAGTGGAAAATATTTAGATGACAGTGGCAATCAGAAGCTATTTGGGAAGCTTCCTCCCCACCCTCACTTCAAGTGGAGATATTTAAATAAGGAGAGAGTCTACTTAGGCAATCAAGGGTAGATATGCAAACCAAACAGTAGAATAAGAGTAACAAAATCCAAATGAATTGCTCATTTCAGGAAGGCTATGCCAGGTCCTTGCACCAGTCCTGTTGAACTATAATTTGTAGAGGAATGGAGACAGAGGCCATTTCCACACTACACTGTTATAGTGCTATTATTCCACTTTCAACATCCTATGGAATCCTGAGGTTTGTAGTTTAGAGAGGGGCTTTAGAATTCTCGACCAGCTTGCCTTTTGCCCTCCGTAAACGACAGACCCTGGAATGCCACAGGATGTTGAAAGTGGAATACGGTAGAGTCTCAATTATCCATCCTTCGGTCATCCGACATTCCGGATTATCCAACGTTGCGGCTGCTTGGGGTGTGGCTGTAGGCATTCCGCACCCCCAGACACACCCCAGACACGCCCCCAAATATGGCGGCCGTGACAGGCAAGGATAGCCCTCCGGATTATCTGACATTTTCAGCTATCCAACTATCACCCCGCCCGCTTATGTTGGATAATTGAGACTCTACTGTAATAGTACTATAACTGTTGTGTGGAACTGGCCAGAGATTTCATTAATCACACCCCAACCATCTGTAGATGTTCAACTTCTGACCAAGTTTCTTCTGCTACCCCTCACTCTCTGAATATGTCTTTCCCTTTAAGAGACATGTATTGTATTGTATTGTATTGTATTGTATTGTATTATATTATATTATATTATATTATATTATATTATATTATATTTTTTGCTTATAAATTGAAATATCAAGAAATGTCAAGAACTGTCAAGATAAGTATTATACTTTTAATATTTTTTTAAAAGACATTTCTCTAGCTCCAGCTGGGTTCTCTTCCTCTGCATTCTCCTGCATCACTATGTTTGTATGTCTCTTTTTCATAGTGCATCCCGTTTCCGTTAATCTGCTGACCTTTTCACATTCCTGTCTCTTCATTTCTTAGCCGTGCTGCTGCTCTTATCCCATTCTCTTCTTCTGTCTTTGGGCTTCTCTTGATATTCTCTGTGATTCAGGAAACCTGAGCAAAGGAAGCTGGAGATTAGAAGAATCCAATCCAAGTAGATCAAAATTATGGAGGTGGGAGGAAGGACCATTTTCATAAACTTAAGTGATTGAAAATATGGTGTGTGACTCAGGTAAAAGCTACTGTTCATTCCTATTCTTTAGGTTGTTATCAACGAAGCATCAGAATCTAGGGCTAGTGCTCAAATTATGGCAGGAAATAAGTGATGGTCCTTCATGAAATTCTTAAACTCCATCTCCTGTCTTTCACCAAATTTAGCAAAATGATGCCTGCATGAGGGTTGCCAGATCAGAGGTATTGTAGTTGCTAAGATTTCAAGGCCAAAACTTGAGATCTAGACAGTTTATGATATGATAACATGCAGGCCGTGGTGATATTACAAGTGATGTCATTAATTGTGATACCCTAAACATTAATCATAGTTATACCATTCACAGAAAACGTGCCAGGTCTAATAAATACATACATACACACATTTTTCAAGGCAAGGCTCTTTTCCTAAGATTCCTCTCCCCCTTGTCTTGAGAGCTCAAAAAGAAGGTCTAGGTACTGAGATCTGGGAACTCAAGTCCCCATCCTACCATATTCCTTTCAAAGCAGTAGCTAAAGGAACATAAAGAAAGACTGAAGGCTGCTTTTCCCTTATAATTCAACCACTGGCCTGAGTTTTCCAAAAAACTGTTATTCTTCAGGAAGCAGCTGGGTTTTTTTTTCTCCATTGATTTTTTATTAAGCAAAGATCAAAAAAAAAAAAAAGCCCAACACAAACCACATGTACAAAGCAACACAAATTACATTCATACAAACATCAACAAACATCCTAACCTACCCATAACCAAAACAAAAACTAACAGAACATAACTAAAAATTGGTTCCTGGTCTTGTTGCAAACAGGTAATATTGTTTAAGCATTTACAACTTGCTCTTGAATCATCCATTTTAGCTCATAGGTATTAATTGTTGCTTATCACTTATCATTTTAGTTATTTACTTACTTAATTTTCTCAAGTTCATAAACCATTAACCTATTCTAAATTAGTTTATATTAATGATCAATCATCAAAAGATAGTAATCATCTATATGAAAATAATATTTTAAAATAACAGAGTACTTTTTTAAATCTACTTTTACATTTCTCATGTACTAATATAAATTTTAAGTTTCAAAACCTATTATTGTTAGATTGACTTCATTCTTTTTTTAAAAAATCAATCAACCACTTCTATAGTGACAAAAATTCATTTTGTATTCTACCTTTTATCCTGTGTATAAGATTGTCCATTTCAACAATTTCTATAAGTCTGTTTAGCCATTTGTCCACTGTTTCAGGAAGCAAATATTAAATGCCTTACTTAAGTACTTAGTTACAAAGCTGAACTCTCAAAATCTCCTAGCATTTATCTTCACTGGCACATTCTTTAAAGGAGCTTGTTTTAGTTGATTAAATAATAATAGGCTGTCAGAACCAAGAGGCTTTCATTTTAAGAAATCCAAAAGATTTTTAGAGATTAAAAATTGATTACTATTAGCTGTATTATAGTAATTAGGTTAATTACTATTGGTATTATTAAATAATAAAAGTGGTAAATAATTAAGGAAAATGGTCCCTGTACTGAAATCTTTTTTTTTTTATAAATAATTTTTTTTGGGGGGGGAATCTTCTGTTGTGTGTATTCCTGTTGAATTAATCCTTAGAATTAGCCTTGGCACGTGGCAGTGATGATTCCCATAGAATTGGGACTAAGGCTCTGGATGCTTCTGCTGCTGCTGTGTGATAAATTAGAGAAATGGGCTAGAAATACTAAATGGATGGGGACAGTGTTTCTTTTCTTTTCTTTTCTTTTCTTTTCTTTTCTTTTCTTTTCTTTTCTTTTCTTTTTCTTTTTCTTTTTCTTTTTCTTTTTCTTTTTCTTTTTCTTTTTCTTTTACAAAAGATCAGACAGTGATGCTGCAGGTATGGCCACTAGTCTTGACATACCTATTAATGAATGGTGCAAAGGAGCAAGATAGATCTGTGATTTGATCCCAAGCAGCTTAAGCTCACTGCACATCACAGTGGTGTTTGTAACTCCACTTCTTATCCAGTGCTGCTGCCATGGGAGCATCTGAAGCAGGTTCCTTCAGAAGTTGCTGTGTAGTGTGAAAGACCCTAGGACAAGGATGGAAATCATGCATTCCTACAGATGCAAAGCTTGGAACTGAGTAGTTAATTAACTCATTAACTTATTGTCTTGCTGGACATTTCTACAACCGTGGCCTAACAAATAAGAATTTTCCAATTAATACAAAATTAATACTAAATTTCTTTGTTTTTGTTATGTGCCTTCAAGTCTACCATGACCTAAGGAGACACCATCATAGGGCAACATTTAATCAGAGCAGGTTTACCTTACTCTAAGGCTGAAAAAGTATGACTTGCTCTAGATCATCCTGTGCATGTCCATAGCTGAGCAAGGATTTAAGCTCTTCTTGTCTAGATTCCTAGCCCAACACTCAGAGCACTAAACTATGCTGGCTTTTACCATAACAATACTATAGGAGTCATGTAGTGGCTTAAAAGAAGAAGATTGCTTGCCAATTACTATAACAGCCAGTAACAGCCTCTCAGTTCCCCTTGCTGGCATGGCCATGTAGCTGGCGAGAGGGAGTGGAGGCAGCTGAGCAAGTGAATAATCTCTTAATGGCTGTTCTAGCCAGTGCAGGATGATATAGCCATCTGCTGGGATCTCTCAGGGGTCCTTCCAGTAGCACAGATGGATGACATCACCATTGTGTGTCAGCTGTCAGAACCTAGCAATTTTTCTTACTCATCTCCCCTGTGCTTCTTGCCAGCTATTAAATGGGTATGTCAGGTGGGACAGAAAAAAAAAAGATGAGGCTGGATTGGGGATGGGGTGGGAGTGTAGTGCTTGAGTCTATTTGAATACTTTGTAAAAAAATTCTTTGGCAGGATTCTTGTCATCTGAGTTTCCTTATACCTGAAAAGTCCCCTTTTCTGTTGTCTCAAGAGTCTTTGAATATTCATTTGATTCCTGGTGTCATGCTCTGGATAACTCACAATCCACAAACTCCACTCTGAGGTAGAGAATAGTGTTTATTTGTGACAAGCAATCAACATAGCACACTTCTTCTGAATTTGCTGAGACTGTAGTGTATATGGTGTTCAGAGGTGAAGGTATAAACTTGTAAAGGCATAAATTTCACTTACAAATTTAGGTGCATGGAGCTGTGATTGGGGAGGATCATCAGTTTAACATCACCCCACGTCTTTAGACATTCCCCAGGTTCACAGTTGTTTACACAGCTTCCATCCTTGAGGCATGAACGTGTTTCCTATCCCTTATCACTGAACGCTTTCAGTTAGCACAACACCTTTTGATACTTTCATTTCCCCCGAGTCCGATCTTCTTTCCCTCTTCAAGATAAATTGTAGCACTGAGCATAAAGCAATTAGCCATTTGATAACTTTTGGATACACACACAAGCAACAAATAGATACATTGTTGCAATCAACAATTGGCTTTTGATACTTTGTAGCACTTCTACTAACTCTAGCATTCCCTACACTGACTGTCTTGCATAATCTAATACACTTCCAGCAGATATTTATGACAAGAGCTATGCATCTTGCCACCTGGCAATAATTGCTGGGAGCTGCAGTTCAGCAATGTCTGGAGAGGTGCATCTGTGTGTTGTGTGGCCTTGTCATGCTGCTGTTAATGTGTATCATTCTCTCCACGGTGCTAAAAAGTACTGTAAAAGTGTGTCCTTGCATAAGCCAGGAGGAAGAAGCATTACTGTGGCCCATACCATATGACATTGCCATCCTGGCATCGCAACACATTGTTCTCAGTCTGGGATGTATACTATTGCACAATGTTGTTGCTGACCAGGTGCTGTTGTATCCCCATGTGTTGTAAAAACACCATATACCATTACCAGAAAAAATCCAGTAACAACCCCCTTTCCCACGATGATCCTGTCAGCTGTGGGCATGGTGTAAGGGCAGAAGCACTTCATAGCACTTCTTTCCACAGTACAGCTCAGGAAGAGACAGGGAAAGAGACCAGCCATTCAAACTATACTGTGGAAGGAAGAGGAGTGTCTGTAATGCTTCCCATCTGCCAGCAGCTGACTGAGTGCAGTGGGGAGTTTTCAGGTCCCTAGCCCATCCTGGCAATGGCACTGCCAGGATCCTGCTGAGACGAAGCACTATTGGGCCATAGTGCAGTAAGGGCCTGATCGTCATGCCAGTGGCTGCACATAGTGTTCTAACTCTTGAGTTTTAGACCAAGAAGGGAGCACCAAAAAGTGGGTCCAGATACATGCTGAGAAGTCTCATTTACTTCTAAAGTGATAGTTTCTAAATCATTGGCCATTTCCGCATGACGACACTGTCCGGTGTTGTCCTGTAGCAATCCTGGCAGGACTTCTGCCAGGATGGGAGCATGTCCCCAACGCTCCCCTCCTCACCTGGCAGAAGGGAACACAAGGGACACACTCTTTCCTTCTGCACTGTAGTCAGTCTTCTTCCCTGCTGCAGTGAGGAAGGAAGTGCATGATTGTGCTTCCAGCCCTTCTGCATGGCTGGTAGCAACAGAAGCCTTGCACGATCAGGGGTCATTTATGGAGTTTTTCCATAAAGTATATACCCCACAATCATGCTGGCTGGGGAAGCGAGAAGGGCAGAACTGTGACAACATCATGTGAAAGCGTTGTTGTGGTCCCACTCCTCTCACATCCCCTTGCCGGGAGGGCACCATCCTGCAGACATGGCCATTCTCTTCTGTCATGGCATTCATATTTTGTAGTAACCAATCTCAGAAACAGATTGTGGTTTCGGTAACTTACAGTATTTCCCAATCTCTTGTCCTCAAGTCAGTTCATACACCAGCCGGCAAGGCCATTGAAAGCAAGACAGTGGGAGGAGTGAGGGAGTTTAAATGGGTAACAGATAAGTCTTTCAATATTTTGAACTTTCAGTCACCAATGTTTTTCTTTTTAACTTTGCAACTTTGAATGGGAGATCAGAAGCTGAAATTGACAAGCTTGAAAACTGTGTTGCCCAAATCTTGTTTACTTCTGACAAAGAAGGAAATACAGAAGCACCTTCTGAAATTTCTGATCAGATTAAAATTATGCTGCTGTTCACACCGGCTGGATAAAAATAGAGGCATTCTGCTTTTTATTCTTCAGTTATTGTACTTATATTGGATCTGGAGTTCCAATGTGTCAGCCCCTGAGCCTTTTCAAACTATAGAGAAAGATTTATGTGACATTTCTTTCCACCTGCTGTGTGCAACTACTTGCTTTTTAATCTGATTGTAAAAAGAAAACAAAACCACACCATCCAGTTTTTTCCCCTTAAAGGGGAATGAACCATTTCACTGAAGTTTTTCCATATAATACCTGACATGACTGTGACAAGAATTTCATTCTGAGGTATGATACCCAGAACTCCTCTCTAAAGCAAACTGCAAGCATAAATAGAAGCACTATTGTGCCAACATTGAAAGCAGTTGTCTTGGAAGATCTTGATTTCTGTTTCATGGGAACTTATTTTGAGGACATTTGTATTTATGAGCTCCTTGGGATTGTTAAATAACTGAAGTGCCCAAGTTGTCTGTCTTTATTGAAAAATGGAAGAATATTCTAGAAAGCTGGCAAGTAAATAAGCATATACAGTTTCAGTCTGAAAGAAAAAAAACAAAACTGAAGAAAGACTTATTCTGTAGTTGCAAGTCTCATAGTAACAGAATATTTGTTTTAAAAAGAGAGAGAAGAAAAGGAAACAGCCAGCTTTATATGGTGTATACATGAATAATTTCAGCTGAAAATTATAATGGAGTCATAATGGAACATATTCTGGACAACAAAGTGTGATCTAGCAAATGTATGTTTGTGTGATCTGAGAAAGCAGAGACAATTGTACTTGTGGGCTTGCTGAATTTCACATGGTTTACTTTTTAGGGATCCAGTCTAACCTCTCAAATTTACCAGAGAAAAAGAAGCAGCTTGTCCTCTTGGAAGCTACATTGGGGACTATCCGTTCAACTCAAACTTGAGAGTTTAGAAGAGCCAGGTTCACTTATGGATGATTTGCCTTTGTGAAGTCTCACTTAGTTTTTATCTTCATGATGCTCCCCATGCAATAGCATTGGCAACTATGTTTTTTTTGTTTGTTTTCTGGGATTTTTTTTGGGGGGGGGGCAAAGAATCTATTTCCAAATACACACACACACACACACACACACACATTTGGGATAGACAGATAGATAGATAGATATACACATTTTCTCTGGTTCTAATTCGTTACTATTTCTACTTGACTTGGCTACTGGTGTTGATGCTTATCCTGAGGCAGTCCATTGTCCAGGGCTTCCTTCATTCTGCTACAATAGGCAGTGTCAATGTCATTTTGGATAAAAGACTGAAGAAACAGATCTTCTCTGGAGCTACCTTTTTTCTCAGAAGAATGTAGAAAAATGCAAGGCATGTGCGGCCTTTAGAAAAAGTCACTCACTCTATCAGAGCTGCTTGTCTTTGTTCTGTCCTTGTTGTGAGATACAGCCCAACAATCTGGCTAATCGTAAGTGGTGACACTCCCTGAAAGCATGGCAGTAAAACAGAAGCCGTTAGCTTTCCCAGATTGCATTGCATACAGGAACACATTTTGGTTAAATGACAGGATCAGAATATTCTCACACAAATCACCGTCTGTTCAGTCGTGAATTATAAAAGGATGACTGTATATAAAATATAAAATATAATACTGATAAGAGGCTATTGATATTAAATGTTTAATACATGTTATTTATATGTGTGCCAATTTTATATTGCAAAAATTTTGATTTATATTTAAGGCCATTTCTGGACTACACTCTTATAGTGCGATTATTCCACTTTCAACATCCTATGGAACCCTGGCGTTTGCAATTTAGGGAGGGAAAGTTGAAAGTGGAAAAATCGCACTATAAGAGTGTAGTCCGGAAATGACCTAAGTTAAATTTTGAAGCAAAGAGAGATATTCAATAAATAAATAGTGTTTTGGTGAAGGGAAATATTCAGTAAATATCTTGGAACATCTTTGTAAAATAATTAAGTAGATAGATGCACAGTCAGTGTTCACACAATCCTTTTAAAATCACACAAGGCAAAGGAATGAGAGAGAATCCTGACTATTTCAGCTGCAGCTGATTATGTTTCTCTGTGATCTTTGGTGGAAGAGATGGATGTTGTATTGCTTAATCACTCATACAGTTTGCACAGAAAATGGTGATGGTTATGGTGATGTGTTTTTTAAAAAAACTATACCTGAGAGAACTGTCTATATAAGATCTGAGATTAATGCCAAAGTCACCAAGTTTTTCTTGTCCCCTTATGTGTATTTTTGTTTTGGTAGTTTTGGTGAAAAGCCTTCTTGTAGGTGAATCAATGAAAATATTGTTGTAGTTAAAGATTAGTGATTGTCCTCTAGTTTGGAGCAACAACTTTCTAAGCAATATGACAAAAAGACAATCTTCTCTTGCTGAGATTTGGAGCAAAGTTGGGGGTGGAGAACCTCTGTCTTTTTCAGCAGTTTTTGCTCCCATCATACTTAACACTGTCTAATCTGGCTGGTGATGAGAACTGGCTGATATGTCTGATGGGAACTGGAGTTCAACAAAATCTGGAGGGCCACAGCCCTGTACAAAGCCTTGGAGACAACATTTGCACCACTTGCTGCCTTCAACACTCCCAGAGTAGAAAACCCCACCTACAGAGCAGAGGAATTCACAACTGCTCCCATTGATGAGGAGAATTATGCAGAATATTGATTAATATTCTTATCCTGGTATCTTGACACTCATGTCAGCCTGCCAAAGAAAAGGAGAACAGCCATTCTTTGCTCATGGTTTTTCTGTTTACTTGTGTTTTTTCTCGGTACAGAAAATGTGTTTTTAGGCAGATAATCTCTATTTTCTGCAAAACACACTGATTCTTACACACACAGACACAGACACACACAAACGCACATCTCGGAAAAAAGACATGCGGGAAAACTACATGCAATTTTTTCTGTATGGGAATCTGTGTATTTGTGTCGTGTTCATCAATACACATATTCTTCCACAGAGAAATAGATTTTTGTATATATTTTCCATTTGTTTTCTGCATAAAACCAGTATGCAGTCAGCAATATGGCATTTGCCTTTAACTGAAGGTTATTATCTCCTGTGTTGTGAGAGGAGCCTAAACACTAGGTAACATGGCAATATACATAACACTTGAACAACAGAATGAATGACTATGACATTTGTTGAGGATTTTTAAAAATTCTGTTTCTTCCCACAACCCAGCTTCTGCAACATCCAGTCTCATAAAGAATTTTGAAGAACTTGAAAGTGTGAGTGTGTGAGAAAGTGAGAGAGGAAGAACGAGAGAGACAGAAAGTTTAGAGATGTTATTACCCAACTTTGATATTTGTACATGGATCCCATAGCCACATTTATTTTTTATTCTGTACTATACTCTTAGTCATGTAGGCATTTATAGCAGATCCCATGTTTTTTCTTTCCCAAATACGTAATTTCAATTAAATGTTTCTTCACTGAAGACGACGTTTTGTTAATGGCGCCCAAGATCAGCTTCCATTCACACTAATGGTATATACCTATTCCAAGTGATGCAAGCCTATGGCCATGACTTCTCACTTTAATGGTATTTGTTCTGTAAATCTGAAAGAATAGCACCTTAAAAAAAGAAAACACGAAAGAGTGATATTCACTTTCTTATATCCCGTTTGTTAATTATTGATTTTGTATGTTATGGTATGCAATACAATCTTTTAGAACTTGCTGATCTTTTAAAAAAATAAATGAATGACTCCTGGATTTGATTTCTTTGTTTCTTAAAATAAAAATGATCATGTTCAGGTTGGGAACTGTTGCATCTGTCAACTTTCTCTCTACCTTCAGTCTTGGATTGATTGGCACCATTGCTTCAAAATCTAGTTGTTAATTGTAATTTAGAAGACATATTCTATAATGCTGTCTGTCTGACAGATGCCACTTTTATTTTCCTATTTGATTATGCATCACATCACTATAAAGTGTTTGGTGTCAAATGAAGAGAGTTGTGATTTGGTACAGTCAAAAGTAGAATGCTGTTAAGACTGCTCCTTACAGTTTTCCTTTGTTACTTCTCTTGCTTTCTCTGAAATCTGTGTTTCTTCTTTGTGTTAATAAAATCACTGTGCTTTGAACAACCTTGGTGATTAAATTTCATAACCATGTGTCTCTATGGTAGTGTTTTGGGCTTTAACTATTGAAAACAAACAGTAATAGTATTTTCCTCTTTATTACTGACTGCTGTCCCATGGGTTTATTTTTGACCTCCTGTTGTTTTGTGTGAATAGAACCCAAAAGGTTCCAACAGCATCTCTTTGGTTGGCTGAGGACAGCTCAATATTTTCTTGTAGTATGTATCTTTCTGTTTTTAAAAAATAAGATCTGGGGTTATTGCCCAAGATGATTAAGTGTCTACCAAAAGAATATACAAATTTATCGTTCCACACAACTGTATGAGAAAAATGTTTATAGTGACAGCTCCCAGTAGTTCTTCATAATTTTCCTGTTCTCCTTACTAAGAGAAGATCATTATAATGCAGGGCTGTCACTAACCATAGATTCCCCAGTGTGCAGCAGGGTCTGTATATGTAGGGTAGGAGTCTTTAGATCTGCTATACTTCCAACCCAAATTGAGAAACATAGGCCATTTCCTCACTATACTGCTATAGTGCTATTATTCCACTTTCAACATCCTATGGAATTCAGGGGTTTCCAGTTTAGTGGGAAGCATTTAGAATTCTCAACCAGAGAGCTCTTTAGCCTCAGTAAACTACAAACCCCAGAATTCCACAGGATAATGAAAGTGGAATAATAGCACTATAACAGTGTAGTGCAGAAATGGCCATACTTGCTATTTGTATTGCCAAAATATGATCCATTGAACAGAATGTTCATGATCTGGTGATGCAAATAGCATGTACAGGACTCTGATCCCATGGAGCCATGGGATCTGTTTGAAAAGGGTTAAAGCCTCCTTATGTCCAGGTGTAGGTCTTGGAATTTGTGGGCTTCTGCGGCTATACTTTATAATAGGGTTATGCATCACTCTTGGGTCAGTGGGAGCACTGTGCTTCTCAGAATTCACCTGGGCCACCAATTTGAAACATGTCAGTCTCTGCTAAATTTGCCATTATAATTATTGCTGTAATTCAGCAGCCTGAACCTTCTTCTTGGGTTCTCAGGGTGAGGAATCTCAGGTCAAGAGTACTGTCTTGAAAATATTTTTCTGATTTGCTAGACTTAGCACTTTTTCTTTGAGTGGCATATTATGTACAACTGTGGTTTATGTCTGAAGGGTTATGCTTGATTTATTACTAAGGCCTAGATCCTGTGACATCATGAGGGCTTGTCTTAGGTCACATGTAAAACTTGATCTTGCAATCCTACTCTGTGGTCTTATGGGCCTTACTATGGTGCAGGACAGTGCTGGGATATTCTGTTACATTAGAGAACTAGACAGGTCTCCAAATCACCTTTACAGGCCAAACTATACCTTAAAGTATAATTACTAACTAGCATGATATCTTAAGTGTCTTCCCATTTACAGATGAAGCTATTTTTTGTTATTATATTATTATTATTTTATTATTTTAAAGAATGATCTACCCAATAATTATTCCCTTTTTTGAAAAAAAAATCTATAATAGAGTTTGGCAATGCATAGTCCGTGGATCATATGTGGTCCTTGCACCCCATTTTGAAGCTACTAGGCCACCTTAGCAGAATTGGTGGAAGGCCTTGTGTTACTCACCTTTGGTTTTGAATAAAAAATAAAAATGTAGGTCGATGACATCTGCAGGCGGAACTTGAGCCAGCATCTATCTTTTTATTGTCATTGCAGATGGAGGCATTCCCTGCCACCCTCCTCAGTGACCATCTGATCACTGCAAACACTTTTTTTCTGCTGTCCCCCATGACCATTTACAACAGGAGTGGGCAACTTTGGAAAAGTAGAGGCCACATTAGACCTTCTTGGGACCTTGGAAAGTCATATCCCCTATTTGTGATAACTGAAGCCCCTGTCAGAGCTGCTGCTGACAAGCAGCAGCTGTTGGTCCCTGTTGCTCAGGGTGGAGATGACGAGCAGCAGCTGTTGGTCCCTGTGGCTCTGGCTGGAGATGAGTCCTGCAGCTCAAGAGCTCCCCCTGCTGCCATGGACCAAGCAGGCGCGGACGTCCCTCTGCCTGCTCCTTTAGAGGAACAGGGATCCAATTCTGAAGATGCTTTGGAGCCTATGTCAATCAGCCCACAAACAAGGTGGAGACTCAAGAGAGCTGAGCAAAGGGAGGCTTCCTTGATTAAGTTCAAGAAGCAGTGACTAGCCACACCTGTGCCTTGGGCTATATAACTGCCTGCCTGGAAGCCTTCCTTTGCTTGTGGTAAACCTCTTACAAGCTCTCCCCTTGCCTGGTCCTTGCTTTCAGCTCCTGGCTCCTGTTACCTTGTATTGATCTCTTGGCTCTTGGCTTTTGGAACGCTGACTACAGCTTTTGCTTGTTGCTCTGGCTTAGGTAAATGGTCTTCCTTTGAGTGAGTGCTTGCTTGACTTCTCCTGGCAGGACTCTGTTAGCTTTCCCACTCCCTTCTCTGGGCTGGCTCGCCGCCTGGGTCTCTGACCTTGATGCTATTGTACCTCCTTTTGGAGAAAAATAATTTTTTGCCTTGAAATGCCCCCCCCAAGCCCTGTAGGGGACATGGGGAATCCTGGAAGCATTTTATGTTCTATGGTCTCAAATACTAATGTTGTACAAAGTGACCCTTACCAATTCATTTAAAGTAACCAAATTCTATTATGTTCTGTCAGATTTATTTTTCTTTTTACTAAGGGAACAAGTGTGAGTAATTTAAAAGCCAATCTGCTTCGTACAGTACATGCTGTTTAATAGTCTTTCCTCTTTGTAAGCTGTTTTCCTATTAATGATTCACATCTGTTCTTTGTAAATTAGTTATTATATGAATGCTTCAGTGTCTGTCTTCTTTCTTTTAACATGGTAAAATGCATAGATAAAAGTGATGGCCCTGATCTACTAAAATTTGAAAATCTTTCAGTTTTATTATTATTATTTTGACTGATATTAGTGAATAAATTTTAAATACATCAAAGCATTGAAAGATGAGGAAAGGATATATTGTAGCATAAGACTTTTTCCATTTGCAGCTCAATTTACAATAATTTCAAAATTATCTCTGCGAACAAGAACTTGGGATCTGAATTGCTGCTCTTCTCGGCTTATTCAAAGTTTGTATATTCCTGTCTAATTTGACCTTTATTAATATGAGACAGATTTTTTGCTTCAGTATCATTTTATATGCAAGAATCTCATTCTTCAGCTTTAAATGGATTAAGTTAGGATACTTAGAATGAGACATGGATATTTCACTTAAAAGGAACAGTAGACCATAGTTTGCTACCAATATGATATTGAGCATGTTATAATTATCCCAAGCTGCTTCTAAAGCAATAAAGGGGCATTAAAATCTCTGTATGCTGTTTGAATCCTTAAACTTGAAGTATTTTTGCTAACTACTGTCAAGTCGATTTTGACTTATGGAGACCCTATGGATGGGAGACCACCAAGTCTCTCTATGATCAGCTGCATTCTTCAAGTCTTGCAGATTCAGGGAAATGTCTTCTTTGATTGGTCTATCCATCTGTAATGTGGTCTTCCTCTTTTCCTACTACCTTACTTCTACCTTACCAAGCATTCTACCTTACCAAGCATTAATATCTTTTCTAGTGAGTCATGCCTTATGATATGGCCAAAGTATGACAACCTCAGTTTAGTCATCTTGGCTTCTAGGAAGAATTTGAAGTGTAAGCCCTCATATCAGTGAGATATTTGCTCATGCATTTTTGCCAGCTGATAACTCTATGAACTGCTAAGGATATGTATATTTGATATCTTGGTTTGGATAGGATCTGTGAAAAAATACAAGTTGATAAACAATTCCACACCATTTTAAGAAGTGCCCTGCAAGATAATTTTTGGAATTCAGTTAAAATTAGTATTTTAAAGTTATACTAAAAAAACCCTCTGGATTCTACCTCTGGCATTCTTTCTAAAACTGTAGAAAGCATCCAAACATGCTTAAATACTTATGTTTGTGGATAAGAAAGGGGACATCGTTTTAAAGAATGTTGCTCTATAGGAGCAGAAGCTTTTTAAAAAAATTTCCTTAATTTCTTTTTCTTGAAAGCCTCTTAGCCTGAGTTCAGATAATGATATGATTTTAACTGCCACACAGAAGAAGTGGAAATTTTCTCTGAAACACCTGAATCTTCCAATTGTTTTTTGTTGTGTGCCTTCAAGTGTTTTCCTACTTATTGCAATCCTACTTATGGTAACTCTAAGGAACTCCTTATGAATGTGGGTACCAGATTGCTTATTATTTATTAAATAAACATAAAGCCATTAGATGCACACGACACACATACACCCTAGCATTACAAATAAAGAAATGCAACACATTCTTTAGGTGTCATAGTGTCATACCCTGCTTTCAGAGCATGGACTCTGACTCAGAGTCTGAAACAGAGTGCATGCCAGGGCCTGCTGTAGAGAGAGAGGTTACAGTGCTGGAAACAGGACAGGGGGCAGTGCCAGCTCCAACAGAGAGTTCTACCTCTTCAGATATAGAGGGACACTTACCTAGCCCCAGCTTCACAGTGCACAGGCAGCAAAGAGAGTGCCAAAGTCACTTGTGTCCTTCCCCTCCAGGAGTTGTCAGAGCTTATCTGACCTGCTGCCTTGCTGGATGCCTTGACAAATGCTTGGACTGACCTTGGACACTCCCTTGCTGTGAAACCCTGCTATATTTTGTTTATGTGGGACTTTATTTATGACTCCATGCTTACTGCCTGAAGTAAGTAACAAGCTGGGAGATATTCAGTTTGCTTTGTTTGATTTATCAGCTGTTCCAGGACTGAGATAGGATGCATGGGCCTTTTACAGTTGGCCCTCCATATTTGCTAGGGTTAGAGGTGCAAGATCCTTGTGGAAAAATCACAACTATCAAAATGTGTGTGTGTGTTTGTGTCTGTGGGAAGAGGCTGAGGCATGGTGGGGAGAGCAGGCTCTCATGGTCTAAACCCGGTCAGGGACAGGAGAGGGATGGACATTAGCATGGTGGCTCATTCTCTCACCCTTCTCCTTTCTTGACTGTCAGGGAGCATTGGGAGAGGGCTTGTGCTGAGAAATCAGGCTGTGAGCCATCCTAAGCTGGCCAGGCAGCAGCTGTTGGAGAAGAGGAGAACCAGAAGCAGATTTTAAAGGGCTGAGTAGGAACCTCTGAGAGGAGAGTTCGCCCAGAAAAGAAGTGTCCAGGGGCAGGGGTTGAAGAAACTCACAATTAATCAAAACTGTGAAAGCCAAACCTGCAAATATGGAGGGCCGACTAGACAATCAATCATCAAATGCCATTCAAAATAGAATAGTCTTTACTTACTTGTGAAAAGAAAGTAGGAAGGGTGCCAGTTTAAGCAGGGAAACAGAGTTCCAGATCTTAGGGGCAGCTACCGAGAAGGACTTCTCCTGTTTTCTGTGCAGATATACTTATGTGTATACCAGACATCTGCGTGAAAAGTTACAGTGCGGAAAGGCCCATTGCCTGATAGCCTGACTAAGGAGATATAGCTATGGAAATGAGGCTACTCCCCAAACTACCTTTCAGGCCTAAGTTGTAAAATAATTTTTTTCATAGCAGAATGCTTTATAGAATGGTTGTGCCATAATCTTTAAACTTAATTATTGAGTTCCAGGACTGTTTAGAATTATAGTTGAAATTATATGAAATTTATTATTTCATTTATTATTTATTATAAAGCTGATGTCATTTCTTGGACACTATTACAGCTATTAGTTGAACTACAGAGTTGATGAGAGTTAAGTTTTGTTTTATATGGCTTGTTCAATATTCTGAATTACTACTCTGTAGTTTATGTATGTTGTATGACCATAATCAAAATATATTGCACAGGTTGAGACCTGAATGTTGTGCTGTTTGTACTGCCTTGGCTGGGTACAGAAGTGTGCAAGCACATAGTACTTTATGGATGTGAGAGTAGGACATTTCCACTTATATATTGTGATCCTTATCTGGGGACAAATATCTGGAAATTTTAGGAAGAAAATAACTCCAAGGGGATTTAAATATTTAAAGCTATTTAAATAAGAACTTGTATCCTATTGGCTGGTCCCAAAGCAGTAGACTCATCTTATCAATGGAACTTGCCTACATGTTGATTCACCAGTCAGTGTTTGATTCAGTAGGCTTCTCTAGTTGGAATTTATTAATGTTTTCATGCTACTGTTCTGTTCATCACAAATAAAACAGTAATCTGTACACATATATACTCTGTCTTTTTACTTCTCCATAGCACTGTTCTTAAATGAAATGTATATACTTACACAGACAAATCTGAACAAATATGGCATAGTGGTACAAACTATAAATTCCAGAGAGTAAAGATCATTTAATTCTTTCTTCGAATGCACTCTGAGAGTTTTAAAATAGCTCCTTTATCTCATGGTTCCTGATTTTTGCTATTTTTTCCAATTTTTCATAGATAAAATACTCACTGTTCTCTTTTACTTCAGGTTTAAATTAGTTTAAGTGGCATATATTCTATCCTAATTAGTTACAGTACTGCTGCTATTACTACTTTCACAGTAATGTGGAATTTTCCTTCTTTAGATGGCAAAAATGGCATGTGAAGTTTAATGTTGCATTGTATTCTGTAGATGAAGGCTAGTGCAATAAAGTAGTTACAACTTATAAAGCAGCTGTCAGGAATTTCTTCCTTATTCATCCTAACAACAATGCTTTTGTCAAAAGGTTTATCATCTTGCCTGTGCTCTGCCAGAATAGCATTCTATCTCTAGAATATTTTTTGAGTGGAAATGGTTCAGTAGCAGAATCTTCCATTCCTTGAGAGGACTTTTTCACTCTTCAGATAATTGAATTCACTTAGAAGCATTTTGGTGTTCAGCTTATGTGTTCTTGTGATCAATTGTAGACCATTATTGGAGTTGCACCTCTTTTGACAGTAGTAATAATTCCTGGTGCTCCATCTGCTCTCTAGCAAGTTTTTATCTCTTATAATGAAGTTCGAAGTACAAGTGCATTTTAAATACCATTCAAACTTGAGGAGCTATTAGTGGAGTCCAGCTAACACCTGAGATAAATAATTTTTTCTCTAAATCTCTTTTTTTAAATACAATTATTTCTGAAGCTACATTTCTGTACAGAAGAAATTGACTGTTAGATAAATGATACAGTGGACAACATTATTCTGAACATGTGTCTATATCCACAACATTTCTAGGTAAACTTGTTGAGGGGTTGGGTTGCCCATTATGCAATCCAGTAGATTGAGGTTGAGATCCTATATGGCACATTAGATCATAATACTACATGTGAAACTAAGCTGCACCTGTGCTTTCAACAGCCCTGTGTTCTCAACTTCTCTCAACATTTAGCAACTACGGTGCCCCTTGGCCATCCTGTGGCTAGTGGAGACTAGAGAAACATCTGGCTGTGTTCCTGTAGATTCTCTAGGATAGTGGATGATGTGCACAGCATAATTACATCATCCACTGAGATCCATCAGGGTCTTCTAGAGCAGTGGTTCTCAACCTGTGGGTCCCCAGATGTTTTTGGACTTCAGCTCCCAGAAGCCCCAGCCACTACGGTCAATGCTCAGGGCTTCTGGGAGCTGAAGTCCAAAAACATCTGGGGACCCACAGGTTGAGAACCACTGTTCTAGAGGATGCAATTATTCTGCAGCCAACTACAGTGACATAATCAGATGCTTCTCTGATCTCCTTCCCTTTTCCATCAGCCACAGAATGGCAGTGAAAGTGTTGCAGCAGATAAATAGTGACTCTAAGGAGATGGGACCTCAGTCATTGAAGACTAGAAGAGAATAGCATCTTCCACATAGACCAAAAAAGATGTACAAGAACCAGGTGGACTTATGCTTGTGTAAGCTACTAACAGGATGCCAGCCTTTGTGTGTTGGTCTTTACCAGTTTCCCACCTGAATATTCTCTGTGGGCAACACTAGCACCCATGTAGTTAAAGTTTCAGTTATGTAAATTGCAACTGAGCTCCAAAAGCAGATCTCCTACAACAAGTGCATGTCTGTATAACTTTAATGCAAAGGAAAGAAATATTTTTGTAAGAAAAGGAAAAAGTCCTTCTTTTCCCCTCAGTTCTCTCTCTCATAGTGCCTACCCCAATTTATTTTTCCAAGGTTTCTTTCAATCTTGGAGCCTAGAGATGTTAAAAAAACTAATGAAAGATGAAATGATATTTTCAGGATGCTATCCTGATGCTCGCAAAATGTTGAGCACTTCCTTTCACTCACCAGTATTTCCCCTCCTGCACATGTTCTACTGTGTACCATTATGAAAGAAACATCAGGCTGACAATTACATGTTTCCTCTTTAATGTACAGCTCCATACACAGAAGACCATGATCTGAACTTTGCATGAGGTTTGCCATTGACTTTGCAAGTCTTATTAGTGTCATCTTTTTGTTTTTAAAGAAATAAATATTCAGTTCCAAGTATGTAAATCAGTATCACATTCTAATATTGTGAGTTCTTCAATTCAGTAAACTGGTAAAGGAAATTAATTAGTAATCAATAGTTTATAGGCATGTCTAGTCTGAGATACTGCATTGTCGTCACAGCTATAATGATAGAGCTCTGTCATCATAGATAGCACTGATGATTCCCCCTCCGACCTTCTTTGCAACCTGGCAGCACCCTGCCTGAAGTGTTTCTGAGGTGCTGGAGATTGTTGCTCTTGGAAATGGTGTCTGTAGTGTGCTCCTAATCACAGGATGACTTAACAGCATGCAGTTGGAGAGACCCCTCTGGATCCTACCTCAACTACTCAGGATATCCCATTAAGGGCAGAATGTCATTGGTGTCATTTCCCAACACCCCAATCTCTAGCACTTCAGAAATGCTGCTTTAGCTGGCAAACTGTGAAGGAAGGCTTTTGGTCTCACATTCAGACATCCATGACCATAAACACGAATCCCAGCATTTAGGATTTTGTAAATCCAGGTTAAGATATTGTAACCACTGAACTGGATGCCAACCTTAGTATTTAATCTATAAATTCATTTTTGGTTGAAAAAATCATTTCTTTTAACTCACTCTTTCTAACTGAAGTCGATTACCTCAAGCAGCTCTATTATTTGATTATGAAAGTGAAAACATATGTGAAATTCATTGAAAGCTCTGTAGATCTTTTCTTCCTATCGTCTCCCACCATGCTTATTTCTTCTTTTTCCAAAATAAAATAAATATTTCTGCTTTTGTAAAATGCCTAGATTTTCAGGAAAAAGCCAGACATTTCTGAAGCATCTCTTCAGTTTTCAGGGTATATTATGGTTCGATAATTTGCTTTCTTTATTTTTCTACTAATTTTACAAAGATAATAGTAAATTATTATATAGGTACTATTTCATTTAAATGAATTACTTCATGACAATCCTTATGTTAAATATTCTTCTGATTTTTTAGAAAATATTGTGCCACACTATGTCATGAATTGATCCAATGAGCCTTATAATCTGATGCTAAGTCCAAAATGACATATGAGCACATACCATATTCCTCAATTCATCAATTCATTTGGGCCCCACTGCAATTAGCAGCGATATTGGCAAATCTTTTATTATGTCTACTTGTCTGTTTCCACACCACTTAGAAGGAAAGTTCAGATGCTCATCTGTTTTAGGAGATGACATCAATTATTATTCCTTCTCATTTGTTTAATGCAGTGGTTCTCAACCTGTGGGTCCCCAGATGTTTGTCAATGCTCAAGGCTTCTGGGAGCTGAAGTCCATGAACATCTGGAGACCCACAGGTTGAGAACCACTAATCTAAATGACAGACTGTATATGATCAAGGAGGTATTGCATGATGGACAGTTGTGACAGATTAATCACCACCAAAATTGTGTACCAGTGCATGGATAGTGTCATTATATAATTAATCACTAAGGCCAATTTACATTCTATATTAAATACACAATAGGCAGTTCAACCTCTTTCTCTATTTGCTAGTCAAAGACCCTAGTTTGGATCAGAACTATCATGCATGTGAAGGGAGTGTGTGATCAGTTTACTCTACCACAGCCCTCCGAATTGCCCTTCCATAGATTCCAACGTTCTTACCCAGACTGGGGGGAGGGAGTACACATTTGTGTTAAGGCGGAAGGACCAAACTAGTACCTACATCATTAAACTATAATGTAGTTGAACCATTTACTTGTTTTCCCTGGTTTATATTGCATGATTTCAAGCTTTTTCTTGGTATTTTTTTTTCTTTTTCTTGCTTGGAAGATTACAGGAAGATTACAATAGGGACATATTCATGATTTGAAACACATACCAGAAGATAGTTTGATACTGTTTGGGGTTTTACATTAATATACCAATCTCATCTTTCAGTTATGCACTGAGGTTTTCTCCCCTGTTGCTTCTTTATGTCACATTCTGTTTCTTCTTTTCACAGGCACTGTCCTCTGTTGGTTTGCTCTGAATGTGTTTGCTGAAGTCAAGTGATGGAAGAGATACAGTGAAGAGGGAGGCTACAAAGCGAGTGGAAGGTTTTTTTTTTAGTGCACATATACTAAAGTGATAAACAAAAAGCTAACAGCATCATCTTTCCTCCATTGGAAACTTTTTTACAAAAAAGGAAATACAGCTGTTATCACCTCAGAGAAAACAGTGAGTTCTTTTTCTAGTTATTGTCTTTTGGTAATTATACACTGGAGTTTTATAGTTATTAAATATTTATGTGTAGGTCTCTTCTGTCTTCCTACAGTTGGACAATTTGTGTGTGTGTGTGTGTGTGTGTGTGTGTGTGTGTGTGTGTGAGAAATATACATCCTAACCACTATTGTTTCACCTTCTTTGGCAAGAGCTCATATATGATGGAGAACATAACTATAATTCAGATAGGTAATTTGGTGGTTCAGTTTGCTAATGAAAGTAGTTTTAAGAAAATCATTTTTGAAATCTCTCCATCTAATGTTGCACGTGTGCCTTTGTTCAATGTGATCAAGCTGTATTTTTGGACTTCTTGGAATCACTAAGCTGTGAGTTAACTGTCTACACCAGGAGTGTCAAACTTAATTTCATCTTGGGCTGCATCAGCATTATGGTTGCCCTGAAAGGGCCTGTTGTATCTGTAAGACTGTATAAAATGTATCTACTCTTTTATCATATTAAATAATTGCCTCTGCATTTGATTATTACTGGTTTTAGTAATAACCAGCTCTGAAACTAGAAGTCTAGGAAAAATAATGACAAGCAGATATACAAATGTACAAGTATTGTACAGTTTATTGAAAAATGAATTTTGAAAACAAAGTTATTTTTTGTAATCATCAGAGAAATATTACCAAGCACTGTTTATTACATTAACTTTATTTACCTTTTTGGTCCAGTGGAGACCCTCTCTATGTCTCTTTCAGGGCCCCTGACCCTCTCTGTGCCCCTTTCTGCCCCTCTCCCTCTGTGGCTCTTTCGGCCCCCCGCCCCTCTCTGTACCTGGTGAGCCTGATCCCCACATTGCGGGCCCCCGGCTGCCAGTATTCTGAAGAGGGGCCCAGCAGCCAGCACTCGTGATCAACTTCTACTTCTGACTGCTCTTCTGCTCAACTTTTGTGAGCCACACGGAGTGTTGCCATGTTAACCTGTGGCAACTCTCTGACAGCGAGACTTGGACACAGGAGCCACATGAAATGGCCTGGCAGGCCAGATTTGTCCCACGGGCTTTGTGATCTACACCCAAAGACTGGGTTTCATTTTGGTCTTGCATTAACCAGTATTAGTCAAGGGGAAAATCCTTTAATTCTTTTTTTCCTTTTATTAAAATACGTACAGATATTCTTGATAAACTAATACCAATTCTATACATGTAGATTAAAACAGCAGTTCACTAGCACACAGACATTTTTAAATTTTCACAGTTAGTCGTTGTTATTAAATACTTCAGATAGAATAATCTAAAATGAAGGACCAAATGAAGTCTAACAGGAGAGCTCTTAAAAAATTCCAAGATCCTGCCAAACTGTGAATAGCTACTCAGCTGGTACACGCTTTTAGGAAGCTTTGGATGGTGTAAAGAACCTAATTATTTTCACAATATCACACTTTCTGTAATATCACTTTCTATAATATTACCCCATTTGAGAATTATCTACTTTGGTATGAATTCAGATCAGCTTCTCAAAATTTCCCATGGAAGTAAAGCACATAAAAGAATCTTATATTTATGAGACCAGATATGATTATTTCTCATTTATATCTTTGAGAAGATAATACTTCATTCAAAATGTATTTCTTCAGTACTGTTTTGTGAATGTCTAATTTAATGTGTAGAATATTTGTTGCCCATTAACTGCTAATTGATCAGCAATATTCTAAGTTTTCTTGACCTTTAATTAATTTAATTAATTAATCAAGGTCAAGAAAAATTAGAATATGGCCAATTAGTTCTTGATGTCAGTTATCTAGAATTCACTGTGGACCTTTTTGAATGTTTGTATATCTTTCTTTTAATACAATGACTATCTTATATCTCCAGATTCTTAACTATGTGTCACTAAGGATTTTAATCCTTAATGTTCTTAGCATGACTTTTCATACACAAATTCTTATAATGATTTGAAAGAGGCAATCTAGAAGTTCATGGTAGACTTCTGAGCAGACGGACTAAGCAAAACATATCACATACTGTCTTCTCTGATAAATTATTGCTTTTTCATAGAAAGAATTACAATAAGCTTTTTTTTAAAAAAAAACCACACCTTTTATTGAATTAGGTTTAAAGTATAATAAATTTCTAACATTGTGCAATGTTGTTTATAGCCTTGAATTGATTAGACATGTAAAATTTCCAGGACTTTTGAAGAACGTTAAAGGGAAAATGCTTATCTTTTGGAAAAATTGGGGAAAATGCAGTGTTAGCACTATCACAGAATGGACGTCACTTTATTATTTTAGGAACATAAAACGCATTGTGGATAACTTTGGCATAAAATTATCATGCTTGACATACTAAAAGTACAGTTTTGTGATATACAAGCTAGCTCTGAGTTCAGAGAAAGCTTAGAGTTTTCAAAAGCTTTATTTAGAACTTTGAAGAAACAACAGCACACCTTGGCAATTGCCAAGACTGAAGAACCATTAGATTTGCAGTACTGTGTAAGCCACTACATTTCAAAAATAATTCACACTGCTATCCCATTTGTTAACAATTCAAAACAACCCTTCTTTTGGACTTTGCCTTCCCTCTCCCATTTATTCACCCAGGCTGCCAACAGTGACTGTTTGCTCTTATCACAAACCAGTACCATAACATTCTGGGGTTCTCACTTCATTCATCACCACCTCACATCATCCTTACCCCCAGCTTCCCAGTGAAGCACCTAAGCCCTATGGCATAAACTATTGTCTCAGACACGGCAGGAAGAGTGTAGCCAACCTGTCAAGCTTGTTACAAATAGAACTATAAAGTTTGGCTGAATAAGGAGTATTTAAACTATAAGGAACCTCTTTTTCTGGATGGAAAATAATATTTCAATCCACAGATATTAACTCCTATGCAGAAAATGCCGTTTTCTACTCAAATCAACCATGTGTGACTCTTTTGCAGAACAGTTATGGCTTTTTTTTTTCTGCACAGATAACAACATTTTCAAAATAAGTCCTGAATTGCAGATATTCTTGTCAGTCCACAATTCTTGTCAGGGTTTCTTAACACTCAGAAAACATGTTTTTGACAAGTTTTCAAATATTTTCTGTTATTCTTTCCATCTCTATATAAGTCATGTTAAAATTTGTCGTGTTCTGCAATAGAGAGCTATAACAAAAAAGTCCCTTTCCTTCTGTTAGATAATGTATCATAGTTATTTGGAGATGAGCCTGTCCTAAAAATGTTAAAACATGGATAGCTTTATGGAGAAACAAGTAGAGTTGCTCCTTCAGAATTTGGGCCCAAATTCAAATCCTCTTGTTCAAAACAATATTCTGGACGCAGGAACTTTTATTTCAAGGGAGAATATGAAAGGAAAACTAAATCTAAATGTGTCTCGAACTTTTAGAAAAGTACTTTTCAGTGGCAAATGCACATTGAAACATGATCTTCAGAAAAGAATAAGGAGCACATGATCCAGGGGCATGTGCTCCTTGCTTCTTCCCTTCCCTGTTTTATTAATGATTGTTCTTTCCTTGCAGACTTTAGCCATGGCTTCATAGTGCGTATGCAGAATACTGAGTAATAATCTACCCTTTGGTGAGAAACCGTCATTCAGCCCATTAAGACACCTCATCAAAAAACTGTCAACTGACACAGGATTTATTGGTACAGAATAAGACCAAAAAAGCCAGCAATTTTTCTTATTTCCATTTGTTTTGCACCAAAAAATGACAACTTCTTAGCACAAAACCATGTTTGTAAAAATGTTTTGTGCATTAAAAACACATGTATATGGAATATGAAAATAAATATTTTAACATACACACACACACACACACACACACACACACACACACGCCAAGGGTCTTGTGATATTGCCCAGCTGGGGAATGGGATATTCATTTACAACTTCCCAGTGAATTTACTCTAGTGAGGGCAACTATTAATTGTGAAGCATTTTGTTGCTGTTGTGTGAAACCTATAGTAGTAAGCAATTATTAAGCTGTTTTATGAATACAAACCTTTGATGATAAATTATTGATTATCAACAAATTATGAGTTACTGATTTCCTTAGCTAACCAAGACAATACTCTGAGATTCATATGAATCTGTCCTGAAAAGGATGTCTCATCTGTTTTGCTGTCTATTCCATTGCAGAAATCCATTAGTGAGCAAATCATGTTGTATTCAAACTGGTGAAGTAGTCTTAAAATGAGTTCTTTATTTTGTTTGTTCCTTCACATTGTTGTTATCTACCATTATCCATCAACTAGTGAGCTTTCCTATTATGTCATTTCTACTTCTTACATAGGAAAGTGCCATTAGTCCTGCTGCATGCATCTTCCTGTATAGAATACGTCTCGGCGTTTTTCAGCTTTCTGGGTTGAAAAAAGGCTATTACCAAGGAAGGCAAGACATACTTCAAAGCAGCAAAGTAGTCTTATGAATGTTAGGGAATAATGAAATATATGCCTCATTTTATTATCCATCATCAAGGGGGCTACAAAATGAATTCATAAACCTCAACCATAGTATTGTCCAAAAAAATAGTTCCCAGATTAGTACACACATCACTCAGTTGTGGGATTTCATTTACAAGTCTTTTGCATTGATTTTTTCCGTAGTATTGACATTGGACTTTTCTTTTTATGGTGTTATTCTCTATGGGCCACATATAACTCTTGACAGCTTAAACAGAGAGAGATACAACCAGAAGCTGGTGAAAACCAGTCAAATTTCTCTCTCTTTCTCTCTCTCTAACAAATCTGTAGGATTTTTTAGTAACTTTTCTTTTGGGCTTTTTGGTTTCCGTATTCTCTCTATCCACATCTTCAAAGAAAGAACAAACTTCTAATTTTATAAAAGTTAACTGCACTATATTTTGCCTTTTCAATTGTTATTTTAGGGGTAAAAAGGTATAAAATGTTGGTTTATAAGAAGAGAAAATAACATGAAATATTTATTTATTTATTTGCTTGCTTATTTAATATCCTACCTTTCTCCCAATACTGGGACCAAAGGCAGCGCACAACATGAACAAATACAGCTAAATGCAGAACAAATGATGTTAAAAAACACAGATCATGTTTTGAACAATCACTGTTGCAGAACAGTGTAAAAACCTTTTAAAAGCAAATCAAGGAGGGAAAAAACACAAAAATGACAGAATTCCCTCCATTAAAACCCTTCTTCAGTAGCAACTCTCCAACCCTTTCTGATTTTTTTTTAAAGTCTTTGCTTGTCCGTAGAATGACAAAGAATGGGCCCAGCCTAGTTCAAGTAGCAAGGGGACAAGTACAGAACACCAGGGGACCCCAAAGACCAATTGCCAAGGCATCCAGCAGGAGTCCTCCGGCACAACCTTCTGAATTAATTCTTCCACTGCAAAACAATGCCTTAAAGTCTCATCTTAGAAGGGTAGTCCAGAAGGATAATGTGGCTGGTGGTACCCAAAGCTGCTGAGAATTCCAGCAAAATGAACACAAACACACTCCTCCATCTTCCTCCCAGCATAGTTTACCAGACTGAAAAGGATCCAGGAGACTGCCTGGAAGATATTAGGAAACCATTTGGATCTATCAGTCTCCTACAGTCCCACAAAGTCTTTTGAGTTTCAGTGGGTTTAAATCCTACTGTCACGATCATACCCATAAAATTTCTTCTACACTTGAATCACCATGTTCCCATATAGCACAGAAAGCCAGACCCAAGTTGGCCCTACTGTGTAAGTGAGGCCAGATAGGGAATAGTCTTGTTGTCGTGGAAGCTGTGCAGTCCTGATATACTTCAAGCAGGATGATCTCAGCATGAATGTTCAGCTCTCTCAACATGTTAGGCTAACACTCCAGAAAGGAGAGTGTTCTGTAGTCAGGTGTGCAATACATCACTATGGCACCTATTCTGTCTAAGGCACTCATCTTGACGTGCACACACTTATACCCAACAGGGTGTGTGGGACATGGTAGAGTATGTGGGACATGACATGTGGTTAGGAATGTGAAATCATGACATATCACCTCACTTTCGCCTCCATATCCCTAGATTTTGCTCACTGCTGTATAAAGGTCTCAGGAGGGGAAAGCTGGAAGATACTAAGCCACCCTTCATACAGCCAAGCCATAGTTATACACATGAGAGTGGGGTGTTCATCCTAGCTCAAGCCTTGTGTAGCTGGTTTTCCTTTTTGTCACCTGGCATTCAGCAGCAGCAGCAGCATTTTCAAGATTTATTACCGAGGTTACCCAGGTTATTCAAACTGGGTGACAGCTTGGTAGCAATCTGTGAGTTATTCTTTTTCCCTCTCCAATGATATTATAACTGTCTTTCCAATCTGTATCTTCTAAGAAACAGGAGCTAATCTTTGATCATATTCTCCTTGACATTAGAAACAGATAGTGAAAAATTTCTCTGGTTACATCTGGTGGTTATATACATATAGTAGCATGTCTTCCACATAACATGGATGGTTTATTGCCAGAGTTTCTATAGAAAATTTCTATATGTGGTTTATATATATGAATTGCAATCCATTAAAGCACTGAAATATTTCTCATTTACTGCTACCTTTTCAATGTAGTATTCATCTAATGACCTTTTCATTGTGATTGCAGGGAATGCCCATTTTCATTTTCAGGAACAAAATTTGCATATTTATAGTCTCTGAAAAGAGAACATCTAGTTTCTGAACTGTGACTTCAGCTGTTTTGGAGGAAGGAGAATAAAAAGGGAAAGGGACAAGCAAATCTGGAGGAGAACACATTTTTAATAAAAAAATAAAAAAAAATATTTGAGGGGCTACAGACCTGTCCTGAGACTCTTCTAATTCCAGTTCCAGGCATTCAAAATGCCCAAAATGTTATGTACCTTATGTCACTGACAAGTCTACTCCAAAATAAATTTTCTTGATAGAGGCTTTGATATAGGCATACGAAGTGTTCATTTTCCTGTGTTTTATTTAGTAGGTTCCTTTACACGTTCTTTGCAAGCAATTTTATTTCATCATTGCATCCTTAGATAATCAAAACTTTATATCAGTTCTGATGAGTTTATCTTCTGAAGTGATTTTGCAGATTTTCTCATCAGGATAAAGTATTGCCTGCTCCTTCTTTACAATACCAATGCAGCTCATCAGGCATATTGGAGGGCATGCTGTGTTCTTAGTAGAATATTTGTAGTGGATGGATACATTCATACAAGCTTCTGTTTGAAGTCAAAACATTTTATTTATGTATCTATCCGTTTATCTATTGTATTTACAAAATACATAGAGAACAAGCTCTTGGGGTGTCACACAGCTAAAAAAATAAAAAAAAATGCAATACAAAGATCTAAAAATACAGCAGATGACTCAAACCCAAGAGGATGAAGCAAATATAAAAGCCAACATGATAAAAATACACTGCAAAGCCAATTCAATAAAATACAGTAAAAATACAAGGTGCTAAAAGCAGCCAAGAAGAATAAAAGAGCTGAAACTACCAACATGTAAGAATGATTAAAATAGCAAAGAGTTAAAATGCCCCAGAGGGGGGAAAATATGCTGTAACCTTGTGATGGAAAGCAAATAATGTTGGCTATGGGTAGATGTCCTGAAGAAACTATTCTGCAGCTAGAGACACCTCTCACAAGGCTCTGTGTCTCTGCAAGCCACTTCTGAGGTTCAGAGTGAGGGTCTGTTTGGAGAGAGATTATCGGCTATTATCAATGTTCAGTGATGTAGTAATTAATCAGGTTAACAAAAATCCTAAGCAAATTATAAATGTTATTGAAGATTTAAATAGATGATGTCACATTTGGTAGATGGGTATTAGTTCTTTGAAACATTGGGAAAATTTGAAAAATGAACCATTTAAAAATTATCTTTGTGCTGACATTCCTAATTATTGTTACCAAAAATTATTTACTGTAGTACAGTTACAGATCTAGAAGCCAGAACCTAAAGTGACTGTATAGGTCTCAAAAAGGAAAAAAATACAATTACTCATTTTCTGTGAAGAACTGATACACAACTATACTGCAAAAGTGCAAATGGTTTTGAAACTCCTCGTGAGAATCTTGTGCCTCTGCTGCTTTCTCTCCTTGACCGTACAGAACTAGCTGTACAGACGTTGTCATTGAGTGCTGCTGCATTATGTCTTCAGATTGACTCTGATTTATAGTGAACCTATCAAAGAGTTTTTTGGGAAGATTTATTCTGAAGAGGTTTGCCATTTCCTTCTTCTAAGAGTGTGTGACTTGCCCAAGGTCACCCAATAGGTTTCCATGGCTGAGTGCAGGTACGATCCCTGATCTCTTAGAATCCTGGTTTAACACTTAAACAACTACACGATGCTGACTCTCCACTACAATTCTCCACCAGTTCTGTGGCTTGTAAGGAGTTCTGTGGCTTGTAAGCAGTGTTTCATGTATATTTGTTCTGATAAAAGTGAGTACATTCCTCAGATGGACAGATAAATGCATCAAACTCATTTTCCACAGTGAACTTCTGAAGCACAAACGATCCTCTGACTGTAAAGTCGAAGGCTTTCACAGCCAGAATCCATAGGTTGTTGTGGGTTTTCCAGGTTTTGAGGCCATGTTCTATTAGTATTTTCTCCTGATGTTTCACCTGCATCTGTGGCTGGCATCTTCAGAGGATAGTAAGAGAACATGGCCTCAAAACCAGGAAAACCCACAACAACCTAATTTTCTGGCTGTTCTTCATTTCCTCAGAGGGTTAGTTTTGAGTTTAAGTGACATTCCCCTGCCCTCCCTCCCTCCTTCTTTTTGTGACAGTGAAAATTTTAAGAAGCTTTCTTCACATCCTTATGTAGAAGGCTGTTTCTTGTATTATGAGGGTTAAGGAAGAAGATATTTGAACTTCACTGATGTTATCATGGGAAGGATCCCAGCTATCCAGTCAGCACTGCAGATTGACCTCAATAACAGGAAGAATATTAGAATGGATTATACAGGCATCTGTCTGCAAGTATCTTGATGACAATGCAGTGATCAGTAGAAGCTAATACAGGTTTGTCAACAACAACAGATCTTGCTACACTAATCAGGTCACTAGTTTAGTAGATGATGGGAATGCTCTGGATGTTGTTTATCTGGATTTTAGCAAAGCATTTGATAAGGTCCCATAAAATTTTGATTAGCAAACTGATTACATGCAGACTAAATAGGAGCACTGTCAGAACAAAATAGAAGGAACTTCTTGACAATAAGAACAATTTAGTGATGGAAGCAATTGCCTAGAGAAGAGGTGGGCTCTCCTTCTCCGGGCACCTTCAGAAAGAGGCTGAATAGCTACCTGCTGGAGATGCTTTAGCTGGAGATCCTGCATTGAGCAGGGGGTTGGACTTGAGGGCCCATGAGGCCCCTTCCAACTCTAAGATACTGTGACTGCATTTCTTAAAGGTCTACACAAGGTGCTCGTCCTTGCTTAGGGATATGTGTTTTGTACTGTTAAATCAGCTTAGCTCTAACTACTTTTTTTGCTGGTAATAAATTTAGTTTCTTAGTTTCTTGTTGTCACTTCCTGTTGGTGTTTTAGACTAACTTATTTAGAGGCATTACTTCATATTTAGACATGAGGGTAAAAGGAAAAAAAAGGTGTGTGGGAACAGACTTCATGCAAAGTTCAGTTGAACTGTCTAATATATAACAGTAGACATGCTGTGGGATTACATCCTAATCAGAGTTTAGCATTGCAGTCAAGTCATCCCTCCACATTCACTAGGATTAGGGGCACAGGACCTCTGTGAAAGTGAAAAAAAATGTGAATAACTCTAGGCCCTCCCAAATCATATTTAACACACATACACACAACATGATCACCCTATTCAACTCACTGTGGATTCCTTTGAGGCATCAAGGTTCCTTCACAAGGCAGAAGTGGGTGGCTGGTGGGGCTTACTTCCACCTCCACTGCTGCTCCACACCATTTTTAATAGGGACTACAAGTCTTGTTCGCAGTTTCTCAGTCTTACAAGGCTTGCAGTCCCTATTAAAAATGGCATAAGGGGGCAGCTGAGGTGACAGCAAATAATCCGTGAATAATCAAATCCGCAAAAGTGAAACCTGCAAATGTGGAGGGCTGACTGTATTTAATTACTTCAATAATTATTTTTGTGTGACAGTGTGGTATGATTTCATTTTATTTAGATCTTGTGTATGTTTCTGTGACTTTGGCTGGATTTAAATGCAGTATTGAAGCCAGTATATGCTAGGAAAATACTTCAGAGAGGTGTACTGAATGTTGCTGTAAATGTAGCTCTAATCCAAAATTAGAGCTAACAACACTATATTGCTGACTTGTTAGGTCAAAGAATGATACAGTAAGAATTATTTGTTTGTACAATTATATTTGCAACATGTAGAATGAAAGGCGATGCAAACCACTGCATTTTAACAATGGGAGCTCTCAAAATTAATGTTAGAATCTCTCCTGTTTCCTTACACACACACACACACACACACACACACACACACACCATCTCCTGTGTGCTTTTTAATTGTTAAAGCTTGAGCTGAAGACTAAGTGCTGCATTAATTATCTAAACCAAGCTTTGTGATTAAGATTAGAATGAGTCATAAGTGGTTAAGTTCACAAGTAATGCCAGAATATGTTTTGATGCCTTGCTGCTTCACTTTTTTCCCTCATTGTGTGCTTGGTTTAATTACTACCAAATTAAACTGCCCACCTATACTTTGTATAAAAACCAGAATTAGCCAGTTCAGTGCAGTAGCAAACTACTATGGTTTACACAAACCAGAAAGCAATTGGATAGAAAAGGAGGAAGTGTGTGCAAAGGCCATAAGCTAAAGCATAGAATGCCAAGCCTTTAAAAAACAGACTAGACCCAATCTTACATATTGTCTGTTGACAGTATCTTGTGACTTTGATCAATAGTGCATCTTAAGCAAATTGGACTTAAAAAGTCACATTCGCATAGAACTTTCCTGAAATGAGAATTTTATTGAACACACAGTAGTCAAGAAATAGTAGTTGCATTGGGAAATAACAAATATTAAACAATACATGCAAAATAGAGCACAGTTGCTTTAGAATGAGAAGATAGTGATTCAGAATGAGCAATCTTGCAAAGCTGATAGTGTTTGGAATTAAGCAGTTGGAAACTGCAGAGTTTGCTAAGAGTAAGCAAGAGATTCAGAATAAGGGCAATATAATACTTAACCTAATCCACACACACACCCCAAACAAAGAAGGGGTAGTTAGAGGAGCTCCAATGTGCAGGGAGAGCACTCTCTGAAGAATAAATTTAAGAGATATCACAAGTTGTTCCCCTTTGTCTTACTGGATTTGTGAAAATGTGGGGAGCCAATCTAGTTGGAACTAGTCTAGTGGGGAGCCAGTCTAGTGAAAGGATAAGGAGGAGGAGCTCCCCTAGGTTCTCTGTGTCAGAACAAGGATTTGAGAAAGATTCTCTGGCCAAACAAGGTTTTCTGTCCAAAATCCTAGATTCTAGAGGTCTGAAAGAGTGATTTCAGTTAAAAAAGAGTAAAGCTTACTCTTGACAGTGATTTCAGCAGGAGATGAGCAAAGGAAGGCCCTTTCCACACCTTACCTTTTTTTCCGGTGCTGGAGTGCGGGGATCACGCTAGCAGGAATTTCCCAGGCTGCACTGGGGCAGGAAGCGCGACTGGCATGGCTCCAGAGGCTCTGCACGCCAGGCCAGTGTGCGCGGGGCCCAAGAGCAATGTATGATTGCACACCATTTTTGGCTTCCAGACGAAAATGAAAAGTGCACAATCATCGCCTGCCGGCCCCTGGAGCATCACACGATTGTGTGTCGTGCAGAATACTCCTCACAATCGCACAATGCTCCAGGCGCCCTTTCGCATGGCAGATGCTGTGCGGAAAGGGCTGAAGACACTTATTTTCTATAAGAGGCTTCCAGAAGAAGGAGGCAGACAGCTCAAGCTCTTGGTTCAGTTGGGTCCTTCTCCAGTATTAATTGTCTTTCAAGTTTGAATCATTTTAAAGCATCTCAGCACAACTATCAAAGAAGCATTAAGTGAGCCATCCTTGCCCAAATGTGACATTTCCTACCAGTGGCTTTTCATGTCTATAATGCATTTTTAGCAACTGCCAGGTTACATGCTAGGAAAGACAGAACCTTGTTTGGGGTTACTCAGTTTTTCAACAATTTCTCCTTTTCCTCCTCCTTTATTGGGGTTAATAAACCATAATGCAAAAAAAAGTTTAATCAGTTTTTTGACACCCCTAGTGATGGCATTTATGGATTTTGGTATAGTTGAAAGCCAACTATAGGATTTGACCAGAAGCCTTTTCAGTTAACCCTTGCTCTCCTAGGCCAAAGAATCAAAGGGGTTCTATCTTAGAGTATACACATTGATAGTTTGTCAGGGGCTTTATACAGATCTAGCTGTCTCTTCACCCACAGAACTGGAGACTCACAATATGTGGCAGTCACAATTTGCATAATGCATTACGAAGTAACCTCCTTCAGGCAGCAGTGGAGTAGAGGTAATACTAGAACAGTGAGCCTTTTCTGGTTGTCCATGCCCATAGCACAGTGCCCTTTATGCACTGCCGCATATTTGTTTAGAAATGAGGAAGAGAGTTTGAAAAAAAAGGAATGTGACAGTACCTTTAAGACTGGTTTTTATTTTAATGTGAGTTTCTCCAGGTGCAGTACAGATTGATACAATCATAGAAAGATTAAAAAAAAGGTAATCTTAAAGGCACTGCCCTTCCCCCTCCCTTCTTCCTTTTCATGCTGTAAGAGATTAAAATGACTAATTCTTTGCAAACTACTACAGATTTGTTTGTGGCATGTTATGTTTGAGTGCCGGACTCTGTAAAGCATATTGCTATCATGCCAATAATACTCACAATATTATAAATAAAAAAATGAGAATGCGTTCCAGGTTAAGCCTTCAGTCATCCCAAATCCCAAATTATACACCCAAATTATATATTGTGTTTTTGCACAGTAGAGAGTCTAATGTAGCCATCCATGAGTATAATGTCTAGTGTACTAAAAAAATGAATAAAATGGGGTGTGTGCAAGCCCAAAAGCAACTTTAATCTAATAGAAATAATATACCTGAACCTACATGAGTGTGGCCTCTATAAAACATCACCACATTATTCCCAATCCATCTTTTCATAAATGAGCAAAGCACTGCCAAGCATGGCATCATATGTGCAATACAGTGACTAACTGTAGAAATTAATACAAATCATGTATCCCAAAAGTCCAGCACAAAGGTCTCTGCAAGACATAGCATCATCACTTCCAGTGTTATTTTGGGTATAAGCCTTTGAAGCACGGCACTCCAAAACAATTAATACCTACAGAATAGAGAAATGAATATGGAATTTGATATTTGTGTCCCAAAGTAACCAGCCCATTTTTCCATGTTTCTGCTTTAAAGATTTGCAGTTCTGCTATGTGATCAAACTGCTGGATTGTGCAAAATCAATAAGGCAGAGGGGCACGTCTTTATGAAGAACAGTCAACCATCACAAGAACTCTTTTAGATGGCAATCAGTGTGTGCACCTTCCAGGGAACGTGTTTGAAAGAGATCAAAAGTTTGTGTGTCTTTCAAACTGTGTTTGGGAATGGAAAGATGTACCTCAGTGACAGACTGTTGGTTAGGCCCAGGAAGAGAATTATGAGCTGATAACTGATAGTGGGCATACAAGAGCCTATGCAACTTCAGCTAGTATAGTTGTAGGGCACTGCCAGATGTGATTTGAAGGTGTAGATCTTTGTGTATCTTGCCCTGGGAAATGTAAAAGGCCATATCTTGTATGTGTCTGTGGGCCGCATACCTACATGAAATTTGGAGATCCCCCCCACTCCATGTCCAGACTAACCCTTCCAAATTGCAGAGAGACATTTCCAGGGTATTAGCCACATTTATGGTTTCCATTAAACAGAATCATAACGCTTGTGTATTTTCACATAAATGCATGAAATTTGGAGGCATGACAATTCCCTTAGAGGAGCTAAATCTTGCCAAATTATAGACAGGTCCAGGGACTAAAGACTTTATAAGATTTCATTTCATATGCTTAAGTTTGCAAATGTTTTTGTGCTTTTCTGCACTTTGATGGTGTTTGTCATGAATGTATGGTGCATATGCACCAAGATACTGGTGGCTTTTGTGGACAGTTCCTTCCCAAACTCCCAAACTCCACAAATGATATAATGAAGAAATCCAATCAAATTAAATGTTAAATATTCCTTATTAAATATTAGATATCACAAAGACAAACAGAATTCTTCTGTGTCTCTGTCTTACTTTTTTTTGTCTTACTGTCTTACTTAGCAGCCACCATGGATATAACCCTGGCACCATTAGCTTTGTATTGGTTGCTGAACATGTACAAGTTATAAGCATGTTCAAAATGTCTTAGAAGCTAGGAAGTGGATGCAGCATGCAGATAGAGAGATACATAGTGAAAGGGTGGATGGGTAGCTGTGGGACGGTGGAAAAGCTTGCCCCGGGATATAGGTCCATATATGAATATTGGAGCAGGAGGAGCATCAGAACCCACTACCATATAAAGCAAGTGTCTTGTCTCTCCCCCTCAAGGACATAAGGAAGGAAGGAAGGAAGGAAGGGTAGGCAAGGAGTGTTTGTTCCCTAAATGTCCCACTTGAAGGGGAGTGAAAGATGCCACTGTTATGGTCTGAAAGTTCTCCTGCCAAGGGGCAGACAGATAGACAAACAGAAGCAAACAAAGCAATTTCCATTTTATTGTTAAATGGTTATAATTCTGTTTCATTTTATCTAAAAATAAAATGACCTGATTTGTTAGATAGACTGACTGATTTTATCTCAGTATTCAAGATCTGGCTGAATCAGTTATTCAACTCAACATAATTGCACAGAATTTTGCCACTATGAAGGAAACTGTTGTCAGGAAGAACTTAATTGGAATAGAAGTTGAGTGGAGTCATGCCACATGCAAAATATCTAGGTTTCCAACTGAGCTTTATCTGTACAAGAGGTACATATCTACAGAAACAATTCTATTTATATCAATTATAGTTGCATTTCAACATATAACTAAGAAGGGTGCAAATTTATTTTACAAATATTCTTTCTTCTTGTTAATATAAAGCCATGACAGATGTAGAATATTTTTTTAGCAACAGTGACTTCCACTATTTATTTGTTTGTGAAGCACTTCTGTATCTGCTGTGTCTTGCAGAAGTATTCACACAGAAATACACCTTTTGCCCTTTTCATATTTTATTGTGTTGCAATCTTGAATTGCAATGGATTGATTTGGAATTTATCCACTTAATGGGCACAAGATATTCAACACTGAAGGTGCAAAAACTTTCTGTATGAGAAGCATTGTGTATATCTGTTAACATTTCTTTGTGTTTTAGAGCTAGCATAGAGCACAATCTGAACAGGAGATGAAAAATTAAAGACGTGATGAAATGATATATTCACAAAAGTTCACATTCCTTTTTGTTGTTGTTGTTGTTTTTGCAATGATGACATATCAATGAATATACTTAGTAAGTGAAAATAAGCCATTAAGTTGCTCAGCTAACTACCATTTGAAAACTGATACTAGACAGTGCTAAAAGCATAGAAATCCAATTGAACTCTACTTTTTGTTTGTTTACATTATCATGAGAAAATACTGTAAATTTCATTTTATATTTGGGCAGTCATTTTAAGCCTGTTTATGATCCCAGCTGTTGTGTACTTTCCTGTAAGACACATTCAGGTTGCAAAAATAAGAAAGAATAAGAAATCTGTTTCTATTTTCATACTGACTGAGCTTTGTAGATGTAAAGCATTGTTGTACTCTTCTTTCTAACAGGAGAATAGAAATGACTTCTTTTAATGTGCCCGGTAGTCTAAGAAAAAATTGCTTTGGGAGACTAGAAATGGCTATTTTCGGCTTTGGTTTTAATTTGTCCACTAGTTCCTGTTTTCCTCATTTTTAGTCATGTTGGCATGGATAGCAAAGTAGTGTTCTTAACTGGAAAACACATCAGGTTGTGTCAAGATTTTTTCATGCTTAAATGTGTATCTATTGAAAATCATGGAACGTCAGTCATATATACCTCAAGTCCCATTGATTTTAACAGTGTGAACAAAATATGATTAAGTTTGGATAACTCCCTGTATGTCAAGCTCCAGTTTTGGTTGTTAAGGCATCACTCAGTCACATACTGTTTCCATATTCAGTGACTGTAACAAAGGTCAAAAATGAGACAGTAGTTTACCCTAATTATATAGAATCTCTTACATTAACTGCCTTGATTTAAGATAATTTTGAATCCAGAATTATGTAAACAATCTAGTGGTTGACTCAAATTTAAGTTTCAATCAGCAGCGAAGCTATTAATTGTGAAGTGTTGCAAAAGTAGGAGAGAGAGAGAGAAGCTTAAATACACTGGTGATGAGTCAAGATCTAGGAACAAGAACTGGAAATAGTTGGTACATATAATAAGTCTGGACATATAAAATATTGATGGTTTAATTCCATGGGTGAACTTGTTGAATTCTTATAATTTATTTGTAAGGCATATTAATATTTTCTGATTCTTCTGGTGATCATAGTACAATGCTACCTGTTTGTCACATGCTGATTTTTGTTCTGCTCTGTAAGCATTGATAGTATCGATGCCAATAATTTTAAAAATGTAATGTACTGTATGTTCCTGGGATAATTTCTTGTAAAGAGTAGTCCTCAAAATTTAGTATGCGCTGGAGGAAAAGGACTTTAGCTTGTACACTTTAGCTTAAAATAAGGCCAATCACTATATGAATCTCTTTGTGCAAATGTCTCAGCCATGGAAACCCATTGGATGACTTTGGGGGCATCACCCACTCTCAGCCCCCCAAAATTTCTGTGATAGTTTCTATCAAAGAAATGACTTGAAGGCACACAACAACAACAACAATAAAAAGAAACCCAACAAAGCCATCAACAGTACTGAACTTGCCTTTCAGCACAAAAGTCTTTACAAATAAATGCAATTTCAGCTGGAAAGTAAACAGTGGCAACTGATTTGCAATAGTAGTTCCACAGCTCAAGTACAATCACTAAGAAGGCACTGCCATAAGTAATAGCTCCCATAGGCCACACTCTTCAGAAGTACCACAAGCAAAGTCAAATTTGAGCTATGATGAACATAAACATAGCCAACTATAGTTAAAAAGCTTGTGTTATTACCTGGTGTGGTCTGACAAATACATTTTCTTTTTTGCCTGTTTGAAAGAAAGACATAAGAAACTCACTTAGATAAAGTGCCCTCTGTGAAGCATGGTGTGGCAAAAGCAAATATTTGGCAATTTGGATCATTCTCTTACCGTGCTTGATTATAAGTCTAATCAGAGGGCAAATATCTGACTATGATGCCATACTTTGATTATGTGAATCTTATAGTGCTTTATCTGTTAATATATCTAATCAATACCTATCCAGGGAGGAGAAATCTACCATCACAGGATAGAAACTGTAAATTATTTTCATCCCAAAACTCATTTTTAAACTTAAGTTACTTTCATGCATAAGAGTATCAGTATTCAATATGCATAATTCTTCATTTTCCCCTTTCTGAATAGAGGATACTTCCTTTATGATGTAATGCAGCTTTTTATAGTGAAAAGTAGCTTTCAAAAAAAGTAGCAGAAACCTTCTGAAGTTTACTAATGCTGAATTTTAGATTTTTCTAATCATGAACATTATTAACTGTATTTCAGCCACAGAATGCAGATGTTTAATTTCTACTAGATAGCTTTGCTCCTGATGAAAGGGACACAGAGGCCATTTCCGCACGGGGCGAGGGAATCGCCCCATGCCGCTTCTTACCGGACTTCTTGGCTTCCCGGTCCAGTCCATGCTGCTCTGGAGCAGTGCGTGCTCATCGCTCCACACTGCTCCGGGGACGAAAATGGCGGCTTCTGGTTGGTCAAGGCTCTCGACCAACTGCTGAAGCTCACCAGCCTAAAGCCCGCCCCAGGCAGATCACAGGCTCGCACTGGTGCGAGCCTGCAAATCTGCACGGGAGAGCGGGCACGGAATGGCGCACTCCATGCTTTTGAGAGACCTGCTTTAAGCGGTCTTTCAAAAACACACTTGACGACCACTTGGTGTTGTTCCAGAGCGGGCTGAGGTGCGGATCTACGTTAAGTAGGTCCGGCCCAGTCTGCCCCCAGGTGCAGACGTCCTCCCTGGAGGATGCTCTGCACTGTTTCTATTAGCCCGTGTGGAAATGGCCAGAGTTTGAGTAACAGGTTACCTTCCAGTTTTTTACTGGGTTGTTCCTTCTGTTTTTCCTGAGCAATATTACTTCAGCTTTCCTGTGGTCTTTACTTGGTAGAAAATAACACAAAAAGAGAGAGATTCTAACATACACAGCAGACCAGCATGTGAGTGGTAAGATTTTCTTGAACTTTGAACTTCTGAACTTTTTTTTTTGTAATGAAAAGAATTTCTTTTGTTTGTTATTGCATATAGGATCATATAATCCTCCTCTTATATATCGCCTGAAGGAAATCTAGCCATAGGTCTGCTACCTGATTGAGATTTGAGCCTGGGCTGTGTGTTGTGTCCCCAGACAGGTTTTTCTCTTCCTTCTCCCTCTCTGGAGCAGACACTATGAAATGTGGGAAAACATAAAATTTTGAATTTTTAGGCCACTCCTGGGATGCTTTCCTTACCAATTTTGACAGATCCCAAGATTCTATAGTCATGTGGGAAAAGTGTCAGAAATAAACTATTGGAACATTTTCCTCCATGGTCTCATGACAGCTTTAATGTTACAGCATTGTTACCTTTAACACGTAGATCGAGCATGAAAAATCACAGCCAAGAACTGAAATACAGTAAATTTCTTTGTATCATGTGTAGCTAAGTACATTTATTAGTTTCAAGCAGTTACATTTTTAACAAACACGGACACTGAGTAGCTCTTTTATTAATGGCCTGCTTACCAGCCTATTGTGAGCATCTTTACACCCCCTCAAAATCCATTCAACTACATGTAGAAAGAGATGAATTAAAAAAAGAAAGGTAATGCAATTTAAAATGTTCTTTTTAAATAAAGTAGATGTCCATTAAAGTTATTATTCACTAAAACATTATTCTGATTGAGTCACTAAAATGTTCTTCTGAGTAACAGAACAGAAATGTATGCAATTCCCATGTTAATACAACATCAAAATATATAGTCAAAATTACATGAATTGCATGCACACAAATATTTCTTAGATGAAAACTGGAACATGTATGAACAAGCAACATCAGAATGTGATCAAGATGGGAAAAGTTAGTAATGAAGAAAAACACTCACATAAAGAGAGGCTGCAGTTGTTTGCTTTTGCCTGAACCTGCTGGGAAGGGCAAGATTCCACCTTCCCTTCCCTTCCTTTCCCTTCCCTCTCCTCTCCTCTCCCCTCTCCTCTCCTCCTTACTTATGCTTTTGCTTTTTGAATTCAGTTTGTAGCAGCTGAGGTAAGATGAGGAAAAAGGGGGAGGGGAAGTGAGAGAAGGAGAGAGAACTGGGTTACTTTAAAAGCAGCTGAAAAGATGAGATGACAAACAATTAATCTGGAATGTCCCTGCCAGATCAGGCAGAAAACTTATGATATTGCCATCATGCCTATGATTTATTGGGGAGGGGGAGATGGTTTTCTATCAGTTGCAGTGGCATAAGATGTTGCTGTTGTGAACTCAGTGCCTATATCCCCAATCAACTCAATGAAGACAAGGCTGCCTTTCTATTTGTAAGTCTGAACCAATGGTTCTCAACCTTGAGTCTTCCAGAATCAACTTCCAGAATCCCCCAACCTCCATGGACAATGGAGCTGAAGTCTCAAACCTCTGAAGGGCCGAAAGTTGTGAACCACTTTTCTGTTTTTCAAAATATAAATTAATAGATTAGGTGCTACCAGCCCATTGCCAGCTATTTTTTGTTGGATTGCCATCATCTGCCATCATCTGCTACTTACTACTGGCTGTGTGCTGGCAAAGGCTCATGGGCATTCAATAATGATCCCCCATTTCTTCCCTGATGGTTTAATTGATGATTTGACCTGCAGAGGACTTGATATGGAGATAATTATACTGAAATATCGAGTCATGTACTGAGGCTTGTAAATAACCAGCGCCTTTTAGTTAATTCTATAGGAGCTTTCCAATTTTTTCACAATGTAGATGTTGTCATGCAGTGCGTTGGTTCATAAATAACATACATTCTTGGCTATTTCATGATAGGGATGGAAAGTGTATTAGCCACTCTTTGATTGATTGATTGATAGATAGATAGATAGATAGATAGATAGATAGATAGATAGATATTCAGGGGGCTTGGAAGAGATGAGTAGCACTGAGGTGAAAATTTTGCTATACTTTATGTGGATGCTATAATATATAAAACAGACAAATGGAGTGTCATTAATAATGGACCAGTCAACCATGGTTCCAAGAGAGGTTACTTACCTGATCGCTACCCTTTCGTGGTTGTGCAAGTTAGACCTTCCTATATCATTCCATTCTGTGGCCTTGGAGCTCTGAGGAAGTGAGCTGAGGTTTTCCTAAGGCTGAGTGTTCAAGATCTCCTTATCTCCACATACTTATCAACTAAATTAATCCAACAGATTCAATCACCTGTTTAAGACTCCCTTCCTCCCAACTGCACTCATCCATGTTGTGTAAATTAGACAAAACTCCCTGACCCAGCATGTCCAGGCAAAAATAAAATAATAAAATAAAATAATAAATAAATAAATAAAAATAAAATGCCTACTCTTCATGGTAAGCAGAGAATAATCAGAAATAACAAGAAAATTATTATCTAGCAAGGGGGAAAGGGATTGGGATGAGGTGATGGTGATGGTGAAGGCTTTTACAGAAATCATAGACTAAGCACAGGTCAGATATTCTGTCCTCTTCACTCCACCCAGAAACATTGTGGTTGCCAGAATGGTTTAGTGGTTTCAGCATTGCACTATGGAAACTAGGGTTCAAATCACCACTCAGTCCGTCAGATAGCCCAGACTTAAGTCTTATAGGGCTTTATAGGTCATAACTAGCACTTTAAATTGTGCTCAGAGACAAAGAGTAGATCTATTGGAGCAGAGGAGTTTCATGATCCCTATAACCAGCCCCAATTAATTAGTTAATACCCCAGTTAATACTCTGCTTGATATTCAGTTGAAGTTTCCAAACAGTCTTCAAAGGCTATCCCATATAGAGTATGTTATATGTAGAGTATGTTATATATATGTAAGCTAAATGGAATGTAACCAAGCCATATGTCCCACTGGATCTTCAGAAGTGTAACTGCATCTAATACATTCTCTGAATGACCTTTTGATTGACTAGAAGCACCTCTGTCTTTTCTGGATTGAGCTGCAATTTATTTGCCATCATCCAGTCCATTACTGATGATAGTAACATCACTTTGGGTTCCATATAGCAGAAAATAAAATAAAATAAGCACCAGTTGAGAAATGAAACAGTTTCTTTGGAGTTAGGGGGAAAGAGAAATACTGGATGTTAGATGTCATCAGTGCATTCGTGGCACCGTGCTGGAAGGAAAGTGGGATATCGGGTGGGGGAAGATTTTCCTTGTTGGTATCTTTTGTTTTCTCTTTTCTTTTCTTTATCTTGGGCACCTAAATGTTATTTCCATCCCTGTCGTAAAGTATGGAATTGACTACTGTAGGTGGCTATGATGGCTCCTAACCTGAGTAGTTTTAAAATAGGACTATGCAACTCATGGAGGATGGAATTATCAGTGGCTACTTGGTATGATGGGTATGTGTTTCCTCTGGTGTGAGTAGCAGTATATTTTGGTATATCAGTTGTTGGCAGATGTAAGCAGAATGGCGTCGTTACACTTATGTGCTGTTTATTAGTTCCCATGGTTGGCCACTGTGGGCAAAGTTTGCTGAGCTACATTGGTCTTTGTTCCAATCTAGCATCTCATGTGGTTTTATGTTCTGAATGGGTTTGTTGAATGTAGTAAGTATAAAACATTGCACTTGATAACTGGTTACAGTGTCTTTTCTGGCAGCTATTTTCCTGCTGTTCCTTTTGTTTCTGTTTTGGTAGAATAGTCCATAGCTTGATAATATGTTAAGTATCCTACTTATACATCAGAAATTGTTCTTATTTAAAGCTGGGATGAATGAAGTCTTTTTATCATGTGAAGTAATAGTGAGTTTCTGTGAAGCTCTGTACTGAATTCTACTTTTTCACTAGCCTTGCCTCATGTAAAAGGAGCACAGTGAGAAGTCTATTGTGTGTTTTCACACAGAAATTTAATGATGAAACATACAGGTTGTTCTGAAAAGTTGGAGTTTACTATTATGATAATTGTATGCAATGCATAATAACTCCCAGTCTTAACTAGCTCTACTGATTGTAATGATCAATGGGCATTTTTTCATTGGTCATGAGGTATCAGCCAAAAGGATAAGTAACAATATACTGAGATAATGCAGTTACTGCTTAAAATACAGTAAAATATACTTTAATGAATACATTATGAGGTGGAAACTCATCAGTAAACCAGATCTAGAGACTACCATGGCACCCATGACCTTACCTAATTGCATTTTAATGTTGTAACAGATTAAATTTATAAGTAAAGTCAATGATAGTGAGAAATAATTGCAATTCTTAAGCTATGGCTATTAAATGAACAACCAGATTTCAGGAATATATAAACTATGTAATTATGCTTTAACCTTATTAGGAGCTTATATTATTCCCCCCCCCCAAATATTTCACTTTTCATGTTATGCTATAGGGCATGCATGTACCAACCTTTTTTGACTTCCCATTCAGTTGTTTAAATATGAATGGTAGTTCCATTATGATTTGAAGAGAAAAATATTGCTCCCTGCATTGATATCATTTACATCATTTTCAGTAAGGATTAAAACTGCACCTAGAACTGGATTTTGGTATAATAATGTTCATGTTAGTACTATTTTGTTGTTGTGTACCTTTAAGTCACTTCTGACATATGGTGATGCTAAGACGACCCTATCACAGGGTTTTCAGGGGCTGAGAATGGGTGACATGCCCAATGTCATGCAGTGGGTTTTCATGGCTGAGCAGGGAATCGAATCCTGGTTTCCAAGGTCATACTCCAACTCTCAGACCATTACACTACACTGGCTCTGTTAGTACTACTACTAACATATTACTATCACATTTATTTGAAACAATGGATGCATGAGAGAAAAAAGCACTGGAAATTTACAAACATCTGTTAAATTTTTAAAGGAAATATGACAATATCAATTCTATTCCTTTTGCCTTAAGTGTTTCTATCCTTAACCAAATAATAACCACCCTTATCAAGACTGCATAGTTGATATACAGTCTTCCAACTGACTGGATTTAACTGTACATTGGGATCTTTTTCTTCTTCTCTCATAGTTGGGCAACAAGGTGGATTTGAACACGATTAAAAAGGTTGCAGTAAAATACTGTAAATTCTATGACTTAAAATTTGAATTAAATTAAAATTAAAACAGAGGGTGACCCAAACTCTTCTATATTGAATAATTAATGGCCAGTCACCAATATTCCATTTTGGGGCAAAGTTTTGGAGTATGTGATTGCTGCTCAGCTTGGAAAAGACAGATTGGCTAGATCCATTTTATCTTCAGGCCTGAACATGGGATGGAGACAACTTTAGTCACCTTGGTGGATGATCTTCACTGGGAATTGAATAGAGTGACTGTGTCCATGTTCTCAGTGCTTTTGCCATACAGTATTTTGTTTTGTTTTTTTTGTGAGACCATGAGGAAATAGCTTATCTAAGGATTTAGAGTTCAGTGCCCCTAATATGTTGAAGTATCCAAAGAGATAACCATGTTAATGTCTCACAGTATGAAATGGACAGTGGGGTTGCTGCAAAAAAGAAATCGAAGGCCCTTTCCTACTCCACAATTATAGTTCTTTGATTCTGATTTAGCTGACATGGCTGCATATTGTGCCATGCAGAAGTTATAGTTTGGTGAGGCACTACAGCTGTCTACCTGGTCATTCTAAATGTTCCTCCTTAAACTGTAAATCTCAGGATTCTATTGGATAGAATCATGGGTAAAGTAGAATCGTAGAACTGTAACTGTGTGAAGGGGCCATGTATAACATCTTTGAGACTAACTTGTTGAAATAACCCAGTTAGTCTCAAAGTTGCTACTGGATTCCTTTTTCCTACCATGTCCATTTCATTTGTTCATGTTGAAGACACACAACTCCATCTCTCTTTTCCATCCAAGTCTGAGGAAACTGTTTTGATACGAAGTGACACTCATTCCAGAACTACAGGAACACCAGTTTGTCTTTTGTTCACTCTGGATGTTATCATTTTCTGCTCTGTATTTCCTTGTCATGTTGTCTTGTCTCCTGGTTTTATGTTTGTTTTCAACCTAACTGACCTGTGAGTGTTTTGAACATATTTTTCCTGTAATGTTGCTGTATTTCTATAAAGACATCATACAGCGTTCATCTGCTACTGAGTATATGCAAATAGCCTTTTCGTATCTCCAGAAACTAGTTGTCCTGGTCTAAAAGGGATGTAACACAGCAAGTTCCTTTACACACCTGTTATAAAAGTATAGGGACCCTGTGGTTTTTTTCATGTGGATACCATTTCGCTAACACAAATAGTAGCTTTTGAGAGGATCAGCTGGATCATGGCATTGGGTTAAATTATTTAAAATTCTTTGTCCTGTTCATCTTGGTTCTGTTCCTGATCCTTTTCCCCACCCTTGAAAAGGCTGTAGCTAACTAAATAGAATATAGTATCAATTATGCATACCACTTGTAGTGGTATGGAATTAGACCTTAGTTTCCTCATCTAAGGACTGAACTGGAAACTGGTGAATGAACAACTGGCTTTACTTTTTAGTGAGAGTACTGTGTTTTGGAAATCATCTCAGTGGCCAAAAATCTGTTGTGTCTTTTTCTAAAGCTGTTGCATAAAAATTCAGTGAATCATTTTAATGTCTAAAACTATAACCTGAAATACATATTTGCCATATAAATGTACTTGCTTCAGCCTTCTATGCTTATATGAGAGGGGAAATGCTATATTCCATCATGCTTGAAAACAGAAATGAAGGAGTAGGTACAGACTGTCGTTGTCAGTCATCCTGATGTCTCATTTTGGTGTATAAAATTTGCAGAGTACTTCTAGTCATCAACTTGTTTGATTGTTAAAGAGAAAATTAAGAAATTGTTCAAGATCCAAATCCCTCTCCCTCTCTATATATTGTGTAAGACCTCTTTAGAAAATTATTACTTTGAGTAGTATTTGATCAAAAGACTTTAAAATGTCATTGTTCATAGCACACTATGAAACTAAGCTGTGATAGTTAGCAAACTGAGTATCCCTCATCAAAATATTGACTTTAAATGGTAAATTACTTGTATGGTCACTTTTAAAACTGTAATAATCACTTTCATTGTACCTGTGACCATTATCTCATCCTTCTGTTTCACAGCTGCTACACATTAGTCCAATGTGTTTTCCATCGAAACAAAGCATTTAGAGTTTTTGGGATGTTGTCTTTGGGGAGCTACTTGCTTTCCATGGAGTATAATTTGTAGTGTGTCCTGAATAAATATTCACTTATATTTACAATTGTAATTTCTTTTTGATTTATGACAGTATTGAAAAATATTTCACTGATTTAGGACTTCATATTTAGATTTCTTGTTTCTGTGAGCTGAGGCCGATTGCTTGGGGTATAAATGGTCATGTGTGGATCATAATAAATACATTATAGCCTTTCTAGTGTCTTACATGCCTTAGCCTTGTATCATCATCAGGCATGAGTGGAAGGCCCTCCCTCCATCCTAACTGCCACTGATGTAGCCTTTGAAGGAGAGAAGAATAGGTAGGCACAGCTTCATCATGCCTTACGTCTGGCTGCAGATGAAACCTCCTCCTGTTCGTTCCAACTTCCACTGTGCTGACTTTGGAGGGAGAAAAGAAAAGATAGGCACAGCCCCATTGTGCCTTAGGAGCCCTGGTGGCGCAGTGGTTAAATGCCAGTACTACAACCACAAGGTTGTGAGTTCGATCCTGCCAGGCTCCAAGGTTGACTCAGCCTTCCATCCTTTCGTAGGTCAGTAAAATGAGTACCCAGCTTGTTGGGGGCAATTAGCTAAAAATGCATTGTAAACTGCTTAGATGACACTTAGTTGATAGGCGGTATAGAAATAAATGCTATTGCTACTATTGCTATTAGCTCCACCATTGGATGACCCTCCCTTCCATTCCAATTGCCATTGCTGTGGCCTTGCTGGGGGCAGGGGGAAGAGAAAAATAGGCAATATCTTCCAGATTTAATTTCCTACCCCACATGCCATTCCCTGATGCAGTTCTGAGGATTAGGGTAGTGGATCTCAAACTTTTGTCCTGTATATGTTTGAGACTTAATTCCAAGAATTTTTGCCCATTGGCCATAGTGGTTGAGGTTTCTGTCAGTTGACATCCATAACAACTTTAGGATTGGGAAGTACTTGGAGAGACTGAGAAGCAGTGGAGCAGAGCATTCTCTGCAATTTTGAGTGCTACAGTTTTGGGGAGGAAAGTAAAATACCTTGTATTTGCAGATTAGGCTGCCCAATAACTTCTAAAGCAGTGGTTCTCAACCTGTGGGTCCCCAGATGTTTGTGGACTTCAGCTCCCAGAAAGAAGCCCCAGCCACTATGGTCAATGCTCAGGGCTTCTGGGAGCTGAAGTTCAAAAACATCTGGAGACCCACAGGTTGCAACCACTGTTCTAAAGGTACTATTCATATTTTAAGGGATATTTTTCCCACTGTGAAACCATTAATCATTTTGAGATATCATAGGAGGATTTCTTGCTCACATATCTAGATACTTTGAGAACTAATCTTTAAATGCCCTTCAAATAAGTTTAAAGGAATTGCCTATTTCTGTTTTTTTTCGGTAACATAGGCAAAGATTATACTTCTAAACTAGTGAATGTAAGTAATGGAAAAACAGTGAGCTATCTTTTAAATATTGATAAGTATGACAGTCATAGTAATTTGGTCATTCACTCCATTGGACCATAAATTTAATGTAGGAACATGAAGATAGCATGTGTATTTTTGTATCCATGATTCTGTTGGAATATATGGAGCAGCAAGAGATAATTTCAAAAATCTGAGATGACCACTGAGCAGGGCCTGTCAGTCATGTCCTCTAGCCAGGCCTCTGTTTTGGAAGAATGTAGAAGAAGAATCTCTATAGTTAGAGAAACCCTCCTTTATGAAGAACATGTAAGCAAGTAAAGTGGTGGGTGGTGGGAACCAAATCAAATGGTAAAGGGACAGTCGTGACACTGATTATGAACCTTCAAAGGCACGTGTAATACGAAAAAGGTCTGCCAAGTTGCTGTTTGGCTTGTTTTCCTTCTCCTGAGCACAATGCTCTCTGCCTCTAGAATTACTTCATTCTACCCTTCCCCTCTAGAGAGATGCACATTCAAAGCAGTGACCCCGTTTTTATTTGTGAAAAGCTGGATACTGTTTTGTTCCACTGTGTTCCAATATATAGTTCAATTTATTCTCAGTGAATATTACAAACTGTCTCTTTCTTCTGCAGGAGTGTTAGCTTTTTGTTTGCTTTTTATCTGTTGTGATCACTAAGGGAAATGAGACTATTCATTTTGTATCAGGGTTAATGAAGGGTATTGTGATGAAATATGCATTTCTTTGTTCTTCAGTTTATTTACATTTGTTCTGTAGGCATTACACTATTTATGATCATCTTCATTATACATTTGCTTCCCCTCAGTTTTGGGAAAATGACTTGATAGGGAAGTACATTGTTAATATCCCTTTTGCATTTTCCCCCTTCTGCTTGCTTTTGGAATATGTAATGTGGTATGATAAACACCACTTCAGTGAAGATGGATGAGTTAACAGTAGAAGAGGTGAGATAGCCAAAGGTTGATAATAAATTCATTTATCATAGGTCTGTCATCTCCTCCTGATGGTTTAGCCAGAAAATGGCCAGCTTCTGTGTTTCTGAAGTTCACTTTTTCTCCAGACAATAGCTTTGTTGACCTTCCCAAAGTATTCAGACATTCTCTGTTGATAAATGCTTCCCGTTTGTTGAGCATGAGCATTCAGATATAGGCTAGGCATTACATACAAAATTAACAATAAATCTGCAGCTGTGCAATAAATCTTCTTGTTGAAAATATTTTTTCTTTTCTTTTTGAGTAGCACAGGTGATATTGGTAGCTGGTAGTACCTTTTGCGTGCTTATGTTGGTTTGACAGATGCAACCTTACCTACAGAAATCTGGCCTTGCCTGAGTTACATATGTTCTGATTATATCTGGACTCGACTGTTGCAATATATTCACCATGAAACAGTTTTTACAGACTCTTTGTTTGGTAAAAAGTCCATTTGCTGGAATGTTTATAAGGAACAGTTGATTGGACCACATACCAGTTGCTTGTGTTGCCTATTTCCTTCTGGCCTCAATTTAAAGTGGTGATTTTAAGTTTTTAGAGTATTAAACAGTTTGCAGACAGGTACATGATCATGTCCAGGGGGAACACAAAGAAGGGAGAAATACAGTAGTATGCAGTTATTTTAGATGCATATGTTTAGGCTTAGTTGCAGTAGAACATGGTGTGGCAAACAAGAGATTGAGCTAAAGGCTTCACAGAGAAAGTGCCTTCTGAACCAGAACATAGCCAAGCCAGATTTCTTTCCTGACTTGCTTTTAGTGCTGTCTGCCATTGCTTGCAAAAAGAGGAAACACAATCATTGTGTTCAGATGGCTAAATGGATCCGTATCACATTGTTTTGAACCTGGTTTGATTGAAACACACTGCACACTGCACAGGGAAAGATGGGAAAACTTGGTATAGCCTGTACTAGTGATGCCGCCCTTTCTATTTGATTCATCCCCTCAGGGGTGTAATGGGGGTGTATGTGTAGTTATGGTTCAGTGGGACAACAACTGAAGATAATGGGCAGGTCGTCTAAAAATAACCCTCTAGCACATAGTTCCAATTGTAGGCATGAGGGATCTAGCACCAGGAATCTCTGAGACTGCCTCTGAGATTGCCTCTAGGCAAGTCTGTGTTTCTCAGTTTACACTCTCAGTCTCTGAAAGGATATGAACTGTGAGACACTTGGTTACAATAATAAGTACTGCAGGAGTGAAAATAAGAATGCAGCTAAAAATCAAAAGGTTGACCTCTAGCACTCTTGAAGGTGAGTTATTGAATCAGGTGTTTTATACAGAGGCTGTACAATACCTCCTTTCTCTGTTAGTCTGGAATATATTTATACTTGTGTATAACAGCACACTCATTCTTAAAGATTCAGAATACAATTGTGGACCTTTTAGATGTATAGAACAGCTGAAGACTGCAAGTTGAAAATATACTTGATAAAAGCTATAAACTGGGAAATCCCTGAAATAAATCTTGCCTTGGCTGCAAAATCAGCAAACAGCCTTCACCCAGCTGCTTATCCCCTCTTTGCAATACAATAGTAATAATGCTGGTGCTCCTTTGCTGATCATTTGGGCAAAATGTATGTGAAGATCTTGTACAGTAATGTTTAAAGTGTGCACGTTTCTGAATATACCTCAAATACAGTCCTCTGTATGTTACAGTAATCCAAATGGGATGTAATTAAGGCATGTACCACCATGGCCAGATCAGGAAACCCTGAGCACCAACTTCTGAGCATTATTTTACTGTGGCTTCATTCCTTTCTGGAGGGGTGAGTCCAGAAGGTAGTAATGCAGGATTTCTGTTCTGCTTTTCCTTCCACAAACAGGTACAGTTGGTGCTAAAGCTTTAAGTGTACAAAATCACTCCTGGCCATACTAGAAACTCATGCTTTTAGATTCATGGCCATAGCAGAAACTCAAGCTAATGACAGGAATGCACCCGAACTGGAAACCTGTATCTTAATGGGGAGAATCCCTATTCCATGGTCTGACTTTCCACTGAACAGGAGCACCTCTGTCTACTCTGGATTAAGCTTCAATTTGTTTGCCCTTAATCCATTACTGATGCCAGACACAGGTTTTGAAGCAAAACAACTTCCTTGGAAATTAGTGGGTAGGAGAAATAGAGTTGGATGTCATCAGCATATAGGTGGCATCATACCCCAGACCTTTGTACTCCCACTCCCAATGGTTTCATGTAGCTGTTGAATAGCATGGAAATAGACCAGAGCCCTGAGGTACTTGATGGGTCAGTGGGCAAAGAACCAAACTGGAATCCTCCAGAACTATCTTCTCAGTAGGATTTTACTATGGCATCATTAGTTCCTGGAGGAGTGAGTCAGGGGGTTTTCCATACTACTCTGTTATAGTGCTATTATTCCACTTTCAACCTCCTGTGGAATTCTAAATGCCCCCCCCAAACAGCAAGCCCCAGGATTCCATAGGATGTTGAAAGTGGAATAATAGCACTATAACAGTGTAGTGCAAATAGGCCCAGGAGAGTAGTAATGCAAAATCCTGTTCTGTTTATCCCTCCTGGAAGGAACTGAGCAACTGTAAAGCAGTGCCTTCATGTTCCATCCCTGGAATCTGATCTTGAAGAGAACCATGGTTGATGATATCAAGAGCCACCAGGAGGTCTTGTATAACCAACAGGCAAACATTCTCCTGGTCAAATTTCCAGTGTAGGTCTTCCCATAATGAAGCCTGAAACCAGATTGAAAAGGATCACAAGAATCCACTTCATCTAGGAACTTCTGGAGCTGGGAGGCCAACATACACTCTAATATCTTGCCCCCAGATGGAATGTTGGACACTGACCAGTAAATATCCATTACAGATGGATTCAGAGAAAGCTTTTTCCACAGAGTGCTTCTAACTTCCTTCATTAGGCAACTCTACCTTGTTGTAAGGAACCATTACCACAACCAGTTTCTCTCCCAGTCTATTTAATGATTCAAGAAGGGCAAGGGTCTAGCATACATTGGTGCCTGTCACATCTCCAAGGTTCCTGTCTAAACCCTCAGGGTGTAAAATTGAAACAAGTTTATTATTATTGGGCAATCTGGGGGCAAAGCTGTATCCACTAGGAATCTATCGACTATAGCATCCAAGTCAGAGCAGATCTGAGTGATTTTATCTGCAAAGAAATTTGCAAATTCTTCACAGCGGGCCATTGTGGTCTGCATTTTTTTCCACAGGGCCAGAATATGATGAATTTCTGACCACTGAAAACAATTCCACAGGACAGCTGCTCACAGATGGAATAGTGACAAGGAAGAATAATTTCTTTGCTGCCTGAATTGCCATGGAGTAGGCCTTTAGATAGAGTCTAGCTTGTGTTTGGTCTAACTCACAACTGAGTCTTCCATAAATGTTGCTCTAGACTCTACCTTACTAGTTTCATCACTACCAGCAACCTGAAAAGGCAGGGGACTAGTTTGGCCCCACTCCACAAGAAGGGATTCTAAGGAGAGACTGTGTCCACTGCCCTGACCATTTGCTACTTCCAGAGATCAACCAGGGTTTCAACACATTGCCTGCCAAGGCAACAGGAAAATCTTCAAGAGTCATCAGGGTATGATCTGTATTCATCCGCCTTCCGGTGCAGACCATCTTGGTCGCACACCTTTGCAGAGGTTCTCAGTCCCAGTGTGCCTCAATCTTCCTATGTAATGATCTGTCCATGACAATATCATGTCATTCATCACAGAATGTCCAGAATGTGCAGCCATGAAGTCCTGAGCTACTCCCATTGGAACAGTTTCAACATGGATATTGAAATCCCCCAGCACCACAAACTGAGGAGACTCCAGCATCGAGGCAGAACCACATGAAAAGAGATTGTTGAACAGTAGAGTATACCAACAGCATACCTATTCTGTTTCAGCTACTCATCTTAGGTACACTCAAAACCTGTACAATGCAGGATAGGGTACCTGGTCAGGTTGATGGAATCGTGATGTACCATTGCAACTCTACCTTGGCCCCAGGTCTCATTTGCTGCTACAAAGAAAAAAAAATTGGCAGGCAAGACTGAGATAGATTACCCACTGTCCAAGTCATAACCAGAGAGATCTCAGGACCAAGCCAGGGTTATGACACCAAGGTCTGCTGTATCTCCACCTTCTTGGAGAATGCAGTACCCTTGTGAACTTTTTTGTCCTCCACTGGCTTTCTTTCCCAGTCTGTCTCCTTCTACTGTGTTCCCTAAATTCTCACCCTTTCAGAGGCAGGGCAAAGCATGGATTTATTTATCCAATGATTGTATCACTGGTGGTAGCATGTATACCCAAATCCAGAGCACAGAGACACTCTTTTGAGACTGCTCTTTATAAAAATATAAACCAATATTTATTTAACACACTGCCAAGGTAAAAGGCAGTTGGTAAATTAAGGATTCACAAACAGCATTAATACTTGTATATTGAAAACCAGCAAACACTTTCTTTTCTCTCTCACACGCTCTCTCAGATGGATCTTTCACTCTTTCCCAACTCCAAGCTCTCTCTGACTACAGCGTCAACTCTATTTTTCAGTAAAATTTCATTTACTCACTCCCCCTATCTTGCTAGCCTGGGTTCTATTTCCAACAGCCGATCAATTTAAATCCCCAGGGTTGCTAGGGTGCTCAGTTGCTCAGCTCCCCCTCAGGATTCGTCACACCCACCCTCACCCCTGCCAACAGGTTCATCCAGCAAGGTCTCACTGATACAGATTGGGTTGGTCCTCATTGAGGATCAAGTGTTGAATATGGTTTTTTTCCCCAGTTCTCCAAACCGTCATTTACCACCAGCACTACAGCCCAGCTTTGAACGGAAGAGCTTTCTAATTCCTTTATCAGTTGTAGAGTAGAGTTTCTTGGATCTTCTGTGAAGAATGCAACATTGTTGCTGCTGCTGATTTTGTTGTTGTGTGCCTTCAAGTCATTTCTGACTTATGGTGACCCTAAACTGAACCTATCACCAGAGTTTTCTTGGCAGAATTTGTTCAGTCTTGTCTTCTTCTGAGGCTGAGAAAGTATGACTTGCCGAAGATCACCCACTGGATTTCCATGATCATGTGGGGATCTGAACCCACTTCTCCCAGTGTGCTAATCCAGCACTCAAACCGCTGTACCACACTGGCTTAAAAACCTAATAATATGCTTTTGTTTTTCTCTCATGATTCTATGAATTGAGAGAGGGAGAACCTTACTGTGGTGGTTTCATCAGTATAGCAGATATTAAGAGAGAGAGGAGGGCATCTCCATCTCTTATTTACATCTAATCTGATGGCAGAAAATTCTGATAAATTAGTGCAAACAGTTGTTGAGGAATATTCATATACATATGCTATGAGTTTAGTGAACAAATCATATGTGTTCATTCTGGCAAAAAGGTTTATTATGTATTCCCATCCCAATCTATCAGAAGTTTTGATTGAATCTAACTACAGCAGAGCTGAAAATACACACACACGCACACATACACACACATGCATGCACACACGTACATGCAGTGATGTATAATATTAAGGATTCTCTTAATGGGGCAGCTACATATCTATATTTATATCTGTATCTATATCTATCTAACTATATATGTGGAATGAAACAATTTTGATTTGCTTAGTTTGATTATCAAGTTAAGTCAGTTTCCCTATATCTCAGTAAACACTGTTGTGTCTTAGTTCATCAGTGTACTCAGGTAATAAAAATCTGCATTCCAATATATTTTCCAGTTTGTATAATTGTTGTCCTACCCAGAATATCATTAGAGAAAGAGATAAAGAGGTAAAGAGATGTGCAGAATAATTTTAAAAGTATGTAAAAATAATCTTACATAAAGCCAAATGGGATCCCTGGGAATTATTCACTATAATTTGGCAGCTGACTTCCTCCTCAGAGATTCTCTGGTTCCATAGGGTGAAATGGTTTCCACTAAAATGTTTTACAGTTGCTTGTGGTATCACCCAAGATCTGTTGGTGAACATTTGACTGAGCTATACTGGTTTGTATGGTTTCTACCAGTGCTTGCCTGCAAAATTCTTTTAGTAAAATAAGATAATGGGGTATGTAAGATACCCTATTCCTGAACGTCTAATATTTTGGCTGCATATATCTCATTGTTACGTGTTTTCAAGTCATTTCTGAGTTATGGCAATCCTAAGGTGAACTTTTCCAGGGTTTTGTTGGCAAGACTTATTCAGGTGGGCTTTGCCTTTTTCTTCCCCTGAAACAGAGAGAGTGTGAGTTGCACAAGGTCACCCAGTGGCTGAGCAGGGATTTGAACTCTGTTCTCCAGAGTTCAATGCTCAAATCACTACACTATCGTAGCCCTTATATATTTATATAGTTAATAAAATTTATAGATGTCAAGCACTTAAAACTCAGCTCTTTCGTTGCACAGTTTTCTATATATTGTTAAATTGCTTGTGCTTTTTGCGTGCTGCCTTTGTGTGTATGATATCTGACCAGATTTATTCTTTTCCTGAAGTGCCTTGTATCTTAAGGAGGACCTAGATGTCAGATACTGCACAAAGGACTATTTTGAATGAGTACCATATGATAGCTTACAAGAGATTTTGGGCAGTTACATTCCAAATGAAGATTAGCCTTTGCCTTGAACTTCTCAGCATCTTATTGTTGCAAAATCAAATTTACTGACTGTTACCTTGAATATGCCTGACCTATTCATAGTGCTACCCATATAAAGCATAATCTGCCAGCAGCATTGGGCCTATAGGAGCAGATATTACCGTCTGCTTGGTATGGATATCACTATATTATCAAGCTGTGATTATGACTTATAGTTCAGGGATTATCATATGTAATTCTGACTGCCTGGATCCATCAGTCTCCATACATTGAAGAATATAATATTTCTTCAATAGGACCTTCAAGACTTTTATCTGGTTTTGCATATCACACACTTGGTGATGTATTCATTTTCTCAGTGATGTGTTCATTAACTAGACTGAGATCACTGCTTATCACTGAGCCTTTTCTTGCAAACGGTCTTAAGAGTGGTAAGACTTTTATCTAAGAAGTCATACAGCCTACCGATAGGAGTATAAATCATAGCAAGGGTAATGAGGTTTCTTTCCAGCTGCTCTTAGATGAAGACATGCAATTCTACGGCTCTCCTAGCATCTCCTTAGGCAGCAGTGACCTCACGATAGCTATTATTATTGCTATACTTCTCGCTTTTGATGTACCATTGACCAAATAGTGAAAGCATTTTGTTTTTGTTGCTCGAGTCCCTTGTTGAGCATAAGGATAGGCGTAAATAAATAAATATTTAATTTTGAAAAAATAATTACTAGATCTTATCTTTGAAAATAACTGTGTGAGTGATATTAACTGAATAAATTGACTTGCTTCACAGACTTACGTAGACATATGTTTTCTTATCTCTCTCTCTTACATATATCATACTTGCAGAAAGACAATTCAGATTGAGGGCAGTTCTTTCACAGAAAAGCTACTTTTAAAAAAGTTATGCACTATTGATTACTTTTTTGTAGCAAAACATACATATTGCTTGAAGTGCAATGTTCAATAAATGCACTGTTTTAGTTTTTATATATTTTTTTAAAAAAAGTATAAAAATGCCCCCAAGATTTCAGAACGGGACATTTATGAGATACTTGAAATCTCCTCCCATGGCATTACCTGTCATTACAGTGGACTTTCCTTACCTGCAGTCTCCAGATGTGCATGTTTGAGTGACCATGATGACATCCTATACTTAAAATGGTGGTGACATGCACGTTGCTGCCATTTAGTATTATGGGATATGAGCATTTTCCCCCCCTTTTATATAGATTTCTGGAATGGAAACCCCACCAATATGGAGGATCCACTGTATGTTATTTTTTAAAAAAACGATTGTGACCTTGTTCCTCCCAAATTAACACATTACTTCCAAACTGTGCTCACTGAATTGGTTAATCGTTTCAAGTCTTTTCAGAGCAGTTACTTAGAGTAGGAAGAGGAATCCTCAGAGAAGAGACCCTTTTAAACAATGTTGCAAACTGTTACTAATACCACTCTAGTTTTAGCCTTGCTATTAGCTTAATTTTAAATTCTCCTTTGCTGAATATGTATATGAAGATGACCTATGACTTTTCATATCAAGGCACACAGCTCAGAAAACTTTCTTTTTAAGTAAGTTCACCTGTTCAGATTGTAATTTGACTGCTGTATCATAATTGCAAAGGAGGGAGATAAAGGGACCATTACTGTCAGAGATAAAATGAAAAGATTTTGGTGTGGAAGAAGGTTGGCCAGTATTAGACACATGAGAATGTGATTGAACACCTATAATTAGGTATAACCACACAAGCCAGGAATTACAGAAAGCATAAATAATTAAATATGATACTACGTGCATGACCCTTTTTTCAATCTATTTCTATATAGTTATCACATAGCAAAATATTCTTCTGAATTTTCATTGCTCCAGAGTATTTTCTTTAGCTGATTGGAGTCCTCTTCCCCTATTCCATTCATTTAAATTTTCTTTTCTATGTATTTAGTAATACATACTTTTGGGGGCCCAGCCCCCAAAAGAGGCCTTGTTCCTCTCAGATAGAGTGTGGCTCTGCTAGACTAATGGACTAAATACCAATAGAAAGCAGTTTTTTATAACCAGAGCATCCTAATCAGACTGCCTGCTTTAGTTCCCAGTGGATTTTAGGCTGACATATGACTATCAACGGGTGGATGTTTTAATTGTCAGTAAAATATTTTTCTTTTTCTAGTGCAATGTTAAGTGAATGAAGAAAACCACATGCAATAATTTATGTGCTAAATAAATTTTATGCATGTGTTAGATTTCACATAGAGATTAAGAAAATTGTGTTGATCTCAGCTGCATACAGATTGTCAAATCAGTTTTACTAAAATAATTGACATGACCCATCCCTGAGAGTTGACAAAGTTTTCAGCTTCCAGAAAAAAAAAAACAAAACATTCCCTTGCTGACTTTGGAAATACAAAGTGAATGAATTAATCAAATGCATAAACACAAGTGGGTTCATTTATCCAAAGCTCCTCATGGGCTTATTGGATTATGAGGCTCAGAGGCATTGAAAGGTGCAGTAGGTCACACAGAGATCCAGCTCCATGAATTATCCATGCAATGGATTTGCACTTAACTGTATACAATTTGTAAATGGTTCAAATTCTGGCCCTGTGTTAATCTTACAAAAGCCAGTGGAGCTGAGATGGGCACATATAAGATGGATCAACCAACCGTTTATGGTAAGTGAATCACACATCAGAGACTGCTTGGTATTGTGTGTACAAAGGCCTAAAGTGCATGCATACAACCACTCCTCCGCTGGTATATGTATTATGATATTGATTTTTAACAAAATATATTTCCATGGCAGGGCTTTCCAAACTTTTCCTGTTGGTGACACATTTTTTAGACATGCATCATTTCGTGACACAGCAGTTCAGTTTTACTAGCAAACTGGAGGTTAAACTAACCTCTTATAAAAGATACAAACACATACATAAATTGTAATAACAAAATGTATCGGGACACAACATATCTCATGAAAACTTTTCATATATTTTTAAAAATATATGATTTATAAATAATAACATACATTTCCAAGATTGTAGGCAACACACCTACGCACTTCAGACAACACGCTAACATGTCATGGCACACCATTTGGAAAGCCCTGTTCTATGGTGAATTACAAATTAAAAAACAAACAAACAAAACAAGGAGATAGCAAACATTAGAAATGAAATAACCACAATATAACTATTCTGAAAGTATAAAGAGTCTGGAAAGTTGTTTATAAAAAAGTAATAATTTACAGTTATTGTTTGTTTCTTTGTTAGTAAATATATTTTGTTGCCATAATGCCTACAGTTTTTTTTAAAAAAGTAACCTTCCCTTCTTGATTCTCAGAAGTAACTAAATAGTTAAAGAAACATCAGAATGCGACAAGTTACTGTTCTGTAGCAAACAACAATGGCGATACGCCCCACTTGCCTATCTTATTGTCACCTCAGTATTCACAACAAAGTATGAGGTAGCATAAGTTGTAAGACAGGAATTAATTACAATATTCTTCTTCCACAATTTAGTGAGGCCACAGTCTGCTAAGTATAAAAGTAACCAAAATGTTATAGTTGATCAACAAAACAAGAGAAACTATCTTTTTTTTTAAAGTTGCAGTTGTAATGTAATGCAGCTGTGACTTTGTTAATGGATAAAGAAACAAATTGCAGTTAACTACTTCTCTTCAAACTCCAGGCATTTCTATTTCCTGTTGTAGTCATACTGCACAAAAATTGTCTTACAGCAGTCTTTTCTTTTAAGCCTGTATCTTTCTGTTCCCATATATCAGCTTGATCTGTGCGACTGAAAAAAAAATGCTTAAAACCAAAGATGGTTTGCTTAGATCATCTAGTAGGTTTCAGACAGAAGTAAAATTAGAACCTACTGGCCAGTGCTCCTATCTCCAGTTTATTATTGTCTGCAGAATAAAGCAGTTGCAATCTGTGACTGCCCTAGAAGTCAGTCTGTTCTTTTCTATGGTACCCCTTTGGGATGAGGATGTATCATGTGGCAGCTTCAGGGCAGTTTGTTACAATCAGTAGTATCAAGTAGTAAAGGTCTTCCGTGGAAAACTGGCATGTGAGGAATAGTCTTTTATTAGTTATTTTAGTTCGCAAATAAATATTTCCCACTCACCCATCCCTCAACGGTGGGGAGAACACTCAAACCTTGCCTGTAGTGCAATCTTTAGAAAGTTTTGCCACATGACTCAGTTAACAGAGAGGTCTGGCAGATTCTTCTGTTCACAGTGCCAACTTATAATATTTGCAAGTAAAACTTCCTAGTATCAATGGAATTTACCTCTGTACAAGAGCATTTTAAAATTTCATCTTAAACATAAGAATCTGTGACTGGACAAACAAGCAAACAGAAAGTCAAGGAAGCAGAGCAGTCTTAAACTGATCTCAATTGAACTGATCTCAGTTTGGCCCTTTCCATGCCACTCTCCCAACTTGCCATGGAGATGGGAGAAGGACAGGACTGCAATGATGCTTCTGCATGATGTCATTGCAGACCTGTCTTTCTCCTGTCCCCAGGTGGTGCAAACACAAATTAAATCATTGACGGATTTTCCCCATCAATGACCTATGATCACACCACCATTGCAGACTTATCTATCCTGCAGAAACCCGTGAAGTGCAATGGCTGTGCTTCCTGTTTCAGTACTCCCTTCCTCAGGGAGCCAGCTGGTGCAGAGGGGACTGCTTCTGATGCTGGGATCCCCACCTACATCCTCGCAAAATGATAGGGTGCACAAAGGGACTTTGTAGCTCTTTTGGAGTGATTATGTAGTAGTAGTAGTAGTTATGGTAGGAGAGCCAATGTGGCATAGTGGTTTGAACACTGGACTGTGACCCTGGAGACCAGGGTTTGATTCACTGCTTGGCCTTGGAACCACACTGGGTGACCTTGGGCACATCACACACACTCAGACCTCAGAAAACCTTGTGAAAGGTTCACCTTAGGATTGTAATAACTCAGAGATGACTTGAAGGCACACAACTAATAGTAGTAGTAGGAGGAGGAGTACTCTCCCATGACTTTCATAAAAGAATCTGTACTAAGTTTTGTTTCTTTTGTTATCCCTTAACCTGATCTGTAAAGATGAAAAAGATTATAATAAAGGGGAAAACCATTCTTCCTCCAAAGGCATGGGAAAAAATAATTATGTATTAGAAGCCTAAATACAGTTTTGAATTATGCTCAATAAAATGAAGCTGCCTCTAGTAGAAGTGTGTGCCTCAATAAAAAATGTATATTCCAGAGTAACATATTTTGTTATAAATATAAAGCAAGTCATGCATGACACCACCTTGCATTGATCTGTTCTCTCCCATCCTTCTCTGAAGTTAACTGTATATATTAAAGGAATACATTAGCTGTTTCCTAAGGATATTGCAAGACAATGTTTTTGTTTATATGGCAAAGGCTGGGGACAATTATAAATGCAGTTTGCCAGCTCCTAGGCATATCATTATCACACACAAAAGGGAGAGATATTGAGGCAAAACTTATTAAATTGTTCATATTGATCCAGAAATTTAAAGAAGTATGTGGGACAAGTTTTAAACATGACTGACCAAACATTGTTTATATCCCGTAGGCCTATAGATTTAGCACATGTGTAATCATAGCAAATTTTAAAAGCTACATCACTTTCTAATACAGTGTCTGAGTTTGAAGTCATTCAGATTTGTCCATTCTCTTTTTGTGGTATGTCATCAAGTCTTTTCTTACTTATGGTGCCCCTAAGGTGACCCCGTCAAGGGGCTTTCTTTGCAAGATTTTTTCAGAAGGGATTTGCATTTGCCTTCCCATGAGGCTCAGAGAGGATGATGTGCTGAAGGTAACCTAGTGGGTTTCCATGGCTGAGCAGGAATTTGAACCCTGATCTGCCAGTGTGCTAGTCCAACACTCTAACCACTATAATACACTGGCTCTCTCCATTCTCTTCTACAGAAGTATCTTATTGCTCCCACATTCTTGTAAAGTGATGTGGTCCTTGAAGAAAGTTCTGAGACTAGTGCTGAGCCTAAAACCACTTACTGCCACTTCCATAACCCCATTTGTAGACCAGAAAAGTGTGTGGGAACATTTTCCAAAGCAACATGGGAACTCTGTATGTGTCTAGGGCTGGGGTTTACCTACTGGAGTGAAAGAAACAGTTTTCCCCCATTTTATACCTTCTAGAAATTAGTTTTGTCACTGCTGCAAGGTACAAGACCAGAATTTCTTTCAGTATCTGCCCCTCCTTTTCTCATGATGTCTCCTTGGAATGATGTTGTGATTATAGTGTAATGTCATTCCAAGGGGCATTGCATAGAAAGTTAATAATCACTCACTCTTGTGGTTGGAGACAGGTTTCATGATCTGAATGATAAATTTTTGTCACCTAAGCTCTTCTTCCTGAATTTTCCCGCTGTTCCCCTCCTCTTGAGCCAGCAGTGACAATGCTTCATTGTTGATGGTGTAGGCAATGTCACTCTCTGAATCTCTTCCCCTCTCTTTCTTTCTCTCCTACTTGCTTTCTTCAAGCCTACTACAGGCAAGATTCTTTGGAAGGATCTGTGACTAATATGCAGGAAGAGAGGTAGCCAACTCTGGATATAAAATATAGCACATTATTGCACTGGACATGTCAGAGACATGGTGGATGATGGGAGCTACACAAAAACCTCGGTAGCACTTCCTTCCAGTACTGAGCTCTGGCAAAACAGCTTACCAGAGTCAAGTGTTTAAAAAATCACCATATAGCAGAGTTTACTCACACAGCTTAGAAGCATCCCTGCAGAGTATAAACATTAGCGGCAAAGCCCTGAAGCCAGGAAAAAATACTCCCATGCAATGTGATCTTCCAACAGGAGGCCTTTACTCTTGAGTTACAATAGATATAATATATACAGGGCTTGAACGGAGTTTCAGCATTCAACAGCACTCTAAGATAGCCTCCGGCCACTCCTTCAGACATCAAGAAGGCTTAGAGGGCTAGACACCCCCCTTATATACAGCCATTGCTGATGCAACTCTAACAGCCTTTGCTAGAGGTATGGTGCAACCTTCCTGCCTTGGTTACACAACCCAATGACTCATGCTGGTATTACATGGGATTGCAGCATCCACTGTCTTCCCAGGTGCAAAACTTAAATTTACATCATACATATTTTATTTGGACTTAGGTTCTGTCCAGCCTTTCCTCACAGGACATGCATTGCACAGGAGTGAGTAGCAATCATGAAAACAGTTACAGATGAGAAAATCTAGATAATTGTTTTGTTTTCTTGATCACTACTTAGTCATGATTGTGATGCTGTTGGCAGAATCATAACTCTCTCCCCCAACCTATTTTACCAGGCATCAGCTGCACGGGAGGAAGATACATATAATTAATTAAGTAGCTGATACAGGATTCCAGCCACTGGGTCTTATTTGTACACAGGAAAAGTACTTGTGGTCATGCACTTTTCATCACTTCACCAAGTTTACAAACTCTTTTCGAAGTTTACACACCTTTCCACTGCAGGAAAAAAAGTTTTCCTACATGTCTTGTCTAAGCATAAAAAACCTGCAAGTTTATTTTTATGCTTTCTGCTGCAAAGCTCTCTGTGTGTGTGTGTGTGTGTGTGTGTGTGTGTGTGTTGTGTGAAAATCTCTCTCTCTCTCTCTCCCTCTCCCCCATGTGTACATGTGTGTGTGTGCAGGAGAACTACAGATGATTCCCCCCCCAAGTCCTGAAAACGCAAAGAATTTTCAGGTTAGTCTCCTCTTCTTTAGTCATGTGTCTCACATATCGAAACACCTTTGTTTTCATTAAGATGAATATCAGTGAGAGCCGATGTGGTATATTGGTTTGAGCATGGGTATCAAATTCCTGATTGGCCATTGAAACCCATTGGTTGGCCGTTGAAACCTGCTGGGTGACTTTAGGCAAGTCGCACACTCTCAGTCCCAGAAGGAACAAAGGCAAATCCCCTCTGAACAAATCTTGTATTTACATGGGAGTCGTCATAAATCAGAAATGACTTAAGGGCACACAGCAACGTTGTATACATCCCTAACTCAAGAACATATAAGAGCTAGAGAGGGTGTGTAGGAATCTGTAATGGGAAGATCCAGTCCTTGGATAAAAAACAATTTACAGTATGTTTAAATCACAGGTAAGCAATTCCTTTTAATGTTAGCGATATTAGCGACCTTCTACAAGATTCAGTTTCTGAAATGTCTTATCTTTAAGTGCTTTGAGGTAGATGGGCCCATTGAATTAATAAAAGCTGACATTTCAACATGTTAAACTGAGACATTAATGATTTCACTGTGCAGTCTCATAACATCTTCCTTATAATATAAAATAATTGCTGAATCTTCTGCAAGTTGCCACACTAATACAATCTCTTTACATTTCATGTTTTTGTTATCATTTTGCCCTTTAAATTTTCCTTGGTATTGAGAACAGCTCACTGCCATTTCACAGACAAAATAAGTAAAATGTTTCAGCTTAGCCCCCCCTTGTTAGCTGCAGATATTTTTTCAGTCTGAGAGCATTGTCTGCAGTATCCCATGGGTCACCACAGGATAAAGTAAACCTAGGAATTCAACTTTGTGGTTTTCCGTGCATAAAGAAGAAAAATAGACATCAAGGTTTTTTTTCCCAGATGAACAGTTCAGACTTTTAAAAACTTAAAAAAAAATGGCTAGCTGACCATTCCATTTAGTAACCTCCCATGTTCATCAGTTTCCTTGCAATTGTTCCTTTTTTAAATATTTTTTATTAATTTTCCAAAAAAGAAATAAAAAATATGTACATCTTTTAGTAATACAACATATAGTGGTAGTATCTTTTAACAACAATTTCACATATGTACAATATTTCTTCCTAGCTTCTTTGTAAGCGCTAATAAATATTATTATTCATTTTATAACATAAACCCTCTATTTGTCATCAATTACATCTTACATGTTAATCCAGTATTCAATTTATCTTGTCAGTTAACTGTATTCTTACATCTTATCATTATTCTCCTAATGTAATCTAACTCTAGTTTTTAATTTACATTAGAAATATTTACTTTTATTATATTTATTTATTTATTTGATATTTACCTTTTGTCATTTTTTCTTATTTCTTTTACATAAATAAGATAGCTTATATTACTCTCTGGTTCAGAAAATAAGAGTTTACAGGACCCCAGTTCTTCGCAATCTTCTCGTCAGTTTGCCCTCTAAGCCCATTTCCACACTACAATGTTAAGAGTGCTTTAGTCCACTTTCAGCATCCTGTGGAATCCTGAGGTTTGTAGTTTAGCGAGGGACGTGTAGAATTCTCAGCCAGAGAGTTCTTTGGTGTCAGTAAACTACAAACCCCAGAATTCCACAGGATGTTGAAAGTGGACTAAAGCACTCTTAACATTGTAGTGTGAAAATGGCCTAAGTCTCTGTGTTAAGTTATCTGCTAACCTAATTTCGTATAACCTTTGTGTCCATTGCTCAATGTTTGGTATCTTTTCCTTCTTCCAAAGCTTTGTGTACTCAACTCTAGCTATTGTTATCATGTATAGTAAAATCTTTGAGTACTTCTTCTGTGTGCTTTGGTCTAGCGCGTGCAGCATATTCAACAGATAGATTTCTGGTTCCTTAGAGAATTCCACTTGAAGAATTTCTTCAATCTTCTTGTGTATAATATTCCAGTATCTCTTTGCCTGCTTGCACGTCCACCATAGGTGGTAGGTTGTATCTACCTCCTCTTGGCATTTCCAACATTTCCCGGATCCTGTGTTATAGATTTTATGGAGCTTATAAAGAGCTTCAAGTAATTTTCTTTTAGGTTTTGGGCCGCTGTAAATTTATGTGTGAACTTCCAACTTTTTTTCCCTTGCAATTGTTCTAAACAGAAGAGAAGACAGGAAAGGTTACATACTTACTGTGACTGAAATTTCTATCCATTTTGTCTCTTCTTTGCTTACAGAATGTTAATATTAATTTTTCTATGGCTTAACTTTTACAAAGGAAGATAGTGCTATATATTGGGCAAGCCACTGGCATATTGTAGAAAGAGAATCATGTTTTGTAGCATGATTGCTATGAGGATTAGGGCTTTCTAGCCAGCATGGTGCAGTGGTGTGAGAGTTGGACGATGACTCGAGAGGACAGGGTTGAATCCCTGATTGGCCATGAAAACCCACTGGTTGACCTTGAGCAAATCACACTCACTCTCAGCCTCAGCAGAAAGCAAGGGCAAACTTCCTCTGAACAACCTTAGCAAGAAAACTCCATGATATGGTTGCCTTAGAGTTGGCAAAAGTCAAAAACAATCTGAAGGCACAAGACAGCAATAAACTCTTTAGAATACTTAAATATAATTTTGAAAGGAAATGTTATAAAAGATTTTTGCAAAATCATTCATAGGTGTGAAAGTTGTGTTGGTGTCAGAGATATATGTGTTGGCAGACGTTTGTTGTAATCGTAGTCCCCAAGATGCCAAAAGTATGTCATGTGATGAGGAAGTATTGCTTTAATGCAGAGCATCTGAATAAAAACAAAATAGCAGTTCTGTAATCAGTGCTAGCAATTGGGTACGTTTTTTAAAATCCAGCATTCAATATCAAATCACTATGTTATCTGTAGAGTCATTCTGGGGTCCTTCAACATTATGCATTTATAGCACCATGATTCCACTTTCCTGCCATAGCAATATCTTATGAAATCTGCGATTTGCAGTTTACGTGCCTCCAAGTTGCCTGTCAGTTTATGGTGACCCCATGAATTTCATAAGGTTTTCCTAGGCAAGGAATACTCAGAGTTGGATTTGCCAGTTCCTGCTGCTGAAGTATAGCCTACCTACAGCAACTGGTATTCATTGGTGATCTCCCATCCAAGTACTAACCAGGGCTGACTTTGCTTAGCTTCCAAGATCAGATGGGATCTGGTGCCTTCACAGTATTAAAGAGAGATATTTAGGATTCTCTTCCATATAGCTCCTTTAACGAAACTACAAACCCCAAGATTCCAGCCATGGCAGTTAAAATGGTATCGTGGTGCTATAATTGTGTAGTTTAAAAGGGCCCAAGTTTAGAAATATTCAAATGAAGTGCTTGGAGAAAACCAAACCAAACAGAATAGAAGGCAGAAAAGGATAGTTTCCATCTATAATAAGCATTTTCTGTTTAAAAACTGAAGCTATTTATAGTATAAATAACAGGCTTTTTTTAGTATAAATATACAGAATGATATGCCGCAAAATTTTCAAAAACAAAAGATAATTACATTGGCAAAGACAATTTCAAGATCAACTCAGTTCCTTTATAGCACAATGTGAGGGTTGTGTATGATATGAAACATAGGTGTTGCATTTTGCTTCCTGCATAAAAAATAAAACATTTTTGAAACCTTTTGATTTGTTCATCCAGAATGAAGATGGGTTAATTTAAGAATTATGTTTATATTTCCCTTACGCTTTATATATGATAATATCATAGTATCATTGTCTAAAAAGAGAATCCCAACAACTTGCTTTACTGTGAAGATAGTCATACTCAGCAAGTTTAGTTGCTGATTACTTAGTGTATAAATGCAGCTTGGTTGAATGAAACTGCCTTTGTCAAGAAGTTTCCAAACACTTTTAAAGTAAAGTTGCATGAATTTAAAATCATGTAAACATGATCTTAACTTGTCATGTAAACATGAGCTTAAATGTATCACTCAGCCATAGTCTCATTCAGACACACTCCTAAATCATGACTTTGTGTTACAGAAATGAGACTCTTCAAACCTTTGGTTTCAGTGTAATCCCTGCTCTGGCACAGCTGCAAGGACTAGTTCAGAAGCTCTGGCTTCTGCTTTAGATTAACCCCATTTGCCATGTCATCTGAAGCTGGACAAACAGTGATTTATTGTAACAAGCTCTGAACCACAGTTAATAGAACTGGCGTGATTCAGTGGACTATGGTTGAGATTAGCCACTGCTTAGGGTTCGAACAACAAGTTGAACCATGACCACTCAAAAACTAAAGCAGAACCTTCTGATCTCACATCTATCAGAAAAGATCTTCTCTATTATGGCTCCCTTTGTGGAATGCTCATGGATTTGTCTGGTGCCTGTATGCACACTTTTTCAGTGCCAGGCAAAGACTTTTTATTTTTTGTTTGTTCTATTTTAATTAAGTTCATGTTCATGTCCATGTTCATATTAGCTGCTTTCAACCTATGTGATTGTTTGCTCTATGTGACTTTTGTGTTGTAGCAACAGACATGAAAGTGGTAGTTTGCTGTTGTGCACCTTCAAGTTGTTTCCAACTAATGGTCACCGTAAGGCAAAACTATCATGGGGTTGTCTGGGGGCTGAGAGTGTGAAATGCCCAAGGTCACCCAGTGCTCTGAAAACGGTGATAATTTTGTCTTTTTAAACTTTTTTTCCCCATGTTAGTGCTTATTGTCTGCTCTGTGTGTGTGTATAATTTAGGTGTACATATGAGATTTGTGCAAATCTGGGACCAAATAAGACTATATTAGAGAGAGTTGGGAGATGTCCAAATCCCATTCTTCTAGCAAATTGAATCACAACCCCTCCAAAGTTGTGTTACTACTGCACAGATGCCCAGAACCCCACAAGCATGTATGCAAATAGTGTTAGAGTTCTTCCAAAGCTCTCCTTACAAAGGAAACTTTAATAGAAGGAAGATAAGGGTTCATTTTGTGATGAAACGTGCTTACTTCTGATTGCAGTAGATGCAGGGAAGTAGACCAAATAGATGTATAATGTGTAATGTAAGGCACAAACTTTACTTTTTTATATGCTGTAATACATGGAACCGCTGAAGTTATTGTTTGAAGAATAAATTGATCAGTTTGTTTAAATATACCACCTGTCAGGGCTGGGCAAAATGATATTGTGAACAGGAGAACAGACTGTCTATGTCCATGCTTTAATTAGGAAAATGATAATTTGCAGTGACACCAGAAAGAGAATAACAGACAATTTGTACCATGAGTGACAATTATGCAGTTCCAAGGCTATGTCCAGATGGCTGGTTCTTTTTGCTCTAGTATTAAAACTAGAAGAAAGAGCTCCCAACTACTATCAGTATGTTATACCATGGTTCTTTTTTTAACATAACTGTTCAAAAGTTATACATTGAAAATTTAGCTATATGATCAGGAAGGAGGTGGTTGTATTCCCCAAATGACTCGAAATAGTCATATTGTATCTGTGTTGTTGATGCCTAGATTTTTTTTTTAAAAAAATGAAAACTGAAGCACATTAAAATGGTCTTCAGCCTAGGTTGAACAACTGGGCAACTAAAAACAAATATGTCTTACAAACCAAAATGTAACAGAATTAACTACCAAATATAACGAAACATCACAGGAATTAAAAACAATGGAAAATATTGAGGAAAGAGGGCCAGCTGTCCTAAGACAAGTTGTTGCATCATTTGGATACAGCTGTTGAGAAGCAACCATAGATTGATCTTTTCAGTTTCACTTTCTTTCACATTCACATTTCTGTCTTGATTTATATATGTATATGTATTGCCTAGTGATGGAGATGGTATGGTTCTGTGTATTGTTTGGTTGGGGACATGAATACATGGTATTACTCTATTCTGGGGTTTCACATGAACACTTGATTGATCACTGTAGGAACACAATGGAGTGCATAACTTTGGATCTGATCCAGCTGGATTCTTCCTAAGTTAACAACACATTTTATCTCCTCTTTATGACAACATTTGCCAATTTTGGTGAACATTGAAGAGAGCAATTGAGATAAGCAAGGAGCAAGCCAGTAATGACAACGAGTGGTTATGCTAGATGAAAACACACAAGAAAAGAATAAAAAGGTATACAGGAAAAAATGTCTTTGTTTCTGATGCATTTTGAGATGTACTGTTACTCAAGTCTTCTTGCAGTGTGATGCCATTAGCTGATAACAAGCATCATGGTTATGAAACAGTATGAGCATTGCCTACACTGGGTAGCTGTTGATCAGTCTACCATGCAATCTGAGTCCAAAGCTCTATCCACTCCTTAGTGACATCCTGGCTAGAACTCTTGGCCACTAAACCCGACTTAGTTTTGGCATCCGCATCTTGTGTGTGTGGAGCAGAGGGTGACAGTGATATGAGATGGTTGTTTGCTCTGATACTAAGAGTCCAATGCTGCAGAGTTTTTATGGGGACATGCTAAATAATAAACATAATTAAAGTATATGCCACTGCCAGAAGTGGGTGAAGTATGAATGTGCTAATTTTACTTGAAATGTATTTAATTTCCCTGTGCAATTAGGATGTCACTGGCACTTTAAACAGCCTCCCAGCATAATGCTAAAACAGTGGTGAAGCTGAACAGGAAATGGGATCACGCTTTCTTATTAATTATGTCTAAAAATGTTGCTTGTTATTGGCACAGGTCATTGTGATAGCTCTCAAATAAAGCAGGAAACATGCCATTGGATTTATACTTAGGTATCTACAGCTGGGGAAACGTAAATACCTAAAAGGCACCAGATCCTGTCTAATCTTGAAATCTAAGCATAGTCAGCCCTGGTTAGTAATTTGATGGGAGACTTCCAATGAATGCCAGTTGCTGTAGGCTATATTTCATAGGAAGGAACTGGCAAACCCACCTCTTGATTATTCCTTGCCTAAGAAAACCCTATGAAATTCATGGGGTCACCCATTAGTTGACAGGTGGCTAGCAGATGCACACAGACACACACTTACATACAGATTCAACTGGGATAATGGATACAGAAAATCATTCCGTCTTTTCCTCATAGCTGCTTCTCTTGCCCTAAAAGTGCTATACAGAGGGGCAAAAAAACCATGCTGATTAGCATAGCCTGTGGAGCAAGAGGATCACATAAAACTGGGCAAAAATACCTACTTTGACTGAGGGCCTTTCCTCACTACACTTATAGTGCTATTATTCCATTTTCAAGGCCCTAAGTCTCCAGCCTAGAAGCATTCATTATCTCAGAAAATCAAATGACTGGTGTGCATACATTATGTTTCTCTGTTTTCTCATCCAGATTTTACCATGAATCGTATTCTTAGCACTTGTGTTCGATTGACCTATGGATGTAATCTAGGCCATTTCGGCACTACACTGGTAAAGTTCTATTATTCCACTTTCAACATCCTGTGGAATCTTGGAATTTGTAGTTCAGGGAGGGGCATTTAGAATTCTCAGCCAGAGAGCTTTTTAGCCTCACTAAAATACAAACCCCAGAATTCCACAGGATATTGAAAGTGGAATAAAGCACTTTTCCAGTGTGGTGCAGAAATGGTCCTAATCACAAATTGAGAGAGAAAGGAGTGCATGGCAGATAGGGAGCTGGAGAGAATTATCCCTAGATCTCCTTGTCTTCTGCATTAGCTCCTTGCATTACCTGTATGCCCATGTAAGCTGCAGTGGGCATGAGAGACATGTGTACAGTTATCACACCTTATGCCCTAAAGTTACTTTACTTCATACTGGTTTGGGTCCTAAGGATTTTTTCAAATGAAATTTTCTCTAGGAAAAAAAATGGAATGCAAGAGAAATAGGAAAGTCCATTGAGTATAATTAGTATTCTAGAGAACCCAAAGGATTTGAAAAAATGTGAACATGTATTTGTAAAATGGCTAATTACTCTTTTTAAGAAATTTGCTTATGTATTCAGTACTTTACAATTATGAACTTTTCATTTACTCTCTATACATAGATACTGCATATTCATATTCTGTTGTCTGACACCCAGTTGTTTTAACGTTAGCACAAAATTGTTAGTTGGTACTGGAATTAAAATGATAATGTGGTCTTTTCTCAGCTATGAATGTGAATAACCAATGGAGAAAATATTATTTATCACTATCCAGTATTTGCTCATCTAACTGTCAGGATATTTGCTAGCAGAGGCATCGAAGAGGTCATCTAGAATGATCATTGAAAATTCAAACTACATTTTGAATCTTAGCATCTGCCCATTGCAGCTGCCACTCATATCATCAAGTAGAAACAGAAACTGGCTCTGAACAGCAAAATTTGGGGAGGAAACAGTGGTGGTAATTTCATTTTCTATAACTGTGGAATAAAAACTTGAAACCAGACTTGTTGAAGTGCCATAAAAGATCCAACCTATTTTCCTTGTCTGATTACAGTGTGAGGGGGATGAAAATTAAAGCCTGATGTAGAAGAGGGGATTGAACATCAAACAGTTACAGTTAGATTTTGTTGAGTAACAGTCTATGTTTTTCAGTAAAATTGATTTTCAGTTACTGAGTGGGGATCTTATGTAGAGGTTTTTTTTCCTTTTCTTGCTCATAAACCTCCATGATTAATGCAAATGAAAACAGAGTGAGGAAATAAAATTAATTGGAGCACCTAAGATGTTGTTTCTTTGTGACCAAAGAGATTATTATTTACCTAGATATGACATGATATGACATGAATCATACTGCACTGTAGAATCCAGAAATGTGAGCCTCCTGCTGGGGGGCGCGAGGGGGTGGCAACAGAAGATTCTTCAAGCTCTCACCTTACAATCTGGGGTAATTTATTTATTTATACACACACACACATTTTACCATAAATTACTACAGCTGAATTATGGCCATATGTTTAGAGACACTTTAGTTATTTTATAATATGAGATCAGAGATACAGTGAGACATTTGGATGTCTAAGGCCATTTATGCTCTACTGTTCTTCAGTGATATCCCAGAAATTGTCATTAGGGAAGCTACTTCATGCCTTCTAATAGTAAATCAAGTATTGACATAATGAACAGATGCTGAGGCATACTGTTCTGCACACTCCAGACTAGCAAATGGAAGAGGTCATTGCCTCTAGAGGCAGAACTTTACTGTTCTAATGAAACTTTTGCAACCTGCTGGCCTGCTTTGCCAGGCCTTAAATAGTATGACAAATATTGCTTCAGGCAATTGTGGCATCCAACCTGTATGCTAAAAGCAATGACATGAGACTACTGGAAAATGACTGTTCAATCATTTATATAGGCACACTAACATTTTGGAAAACACAGCACCCTCGCCGTTTTTGCTCCGCAGAAGATGTAAGTTGGGCTGACAAATTAAAATTGACAAAATTGCAGGGTAGTCATAGTTTTAATGCAGCAAATTACATTTGACATACAGTGCTTTGTGTTGGGTTATTTTGGTTTCCATAAAAGCACGGCTATTTTTGATTTTCATTGTTCTTTCAGAATTTGGCTAAGAAACTGGCCAGAAAAGAGGGTACAAGGATGGGGGAGAGGAGACAACATAGTACAAAAATCTTCTACCATGTTATCTTATGCCTGCTCAAAAACAATCCTGACTGATTTCAGCGGGCCTTTCTCCAACGCAAGTGTTATAGGTGACATCCTTAAAGTTGTCTGGAAATCCCTGCTGCTTTCATCTTTATTTCTCTTTTAATACAACTGGTCTTGATGTAATAAAAATCTGATACTTTAATGGAAGTTAAACATGCTGTAAAGAATGTATGCCCCTTTCCTTTGGGAACAGAAAGTTGGGAAGAAGCTTTGGAAATGTTTCTATTTCTCTTTTCTACTAATGTGTTCTTGGTATTTAAGTCTGGTTTTCCAGGTCACAGAAGCTATAGCCATCTGCAGCTAAAGCAAAACTTGTTTGTCTTTCCAAAAAGGAAGGCATAATTCTTTCTAATAGTAAATTTGGGTGAGGCTTGGTGTCTACCAATTTTGAGGTGAATTGGAATATATGTCACCCTGCTGGTGGCTGCCCTATCTCCCCTCAAAAGTGAGTGGGGGTTGGATCTGGGGGCATAGTGAGAATGTAGCAGCGCAAGGCGAACTGGCATTTGTGCCCTACCAAAGCTTGCAAAATCAGCAACAGTCCTGATTTAATAGTTATATGGTGCAAAATGCTGTTTAGCAGTTTCACACGACTGCTTCCATTTCTAGTGGAAAGCCAATGTAAGATTATATGCAGATCCAATTTGTAATTGGAGAAAATAACAAAGACTTCAGAAAGGAGGAAAAGAGAACCTCGACAACTACCAACAAGTCAATTTGGCATCAGTATCAGGACAGTTTTTAGATTAGATAATTAAAGGATCGGTATAGAAGCATTTAAAAAAGAATACTGTTGTCACTGAGAGGTTGAATGGGTTTCTTAAAAGATAAGTGATGCTGGACTAATCTTATCCTTTTTTGATGACATTAGAAGTTTGGTTAATGAGGGGAATTCTGTAGATGCAGTATGTCTTGATTTCAGTAAGTCTTTTGACAAAGTTCCCTATTATGTTCTGGCAGACAAACTGGTAAAATGTAAGCTAGACAAGGTTGTCTCTGGGTGGATTCCCAGCTGGTTGATGAGCTAAACCCAAAAAGTACTCCTCAATGGTTATGTGGTGTCATAATAATAATAATAATAATAAAATTTATTTCTATCCCGCCTCTCCCAAATGGATCGAGGCGGCATTACAAAACATATAAATATTAAAATATCAAAATGTAGCCCACCCTCCCCACTCACCAACCCTACCATCCCCCAACACACCAACTATTAAAACAGATTAAAATAAAATTAAAACTAAAAGTTAAAAACAAAACAATTAAAAACAATTAAAAACAAAGGGACAATTGATGAGAGGCAGTGGAACACTACTCTGGGAAGGCCTGTCGGAAGAGAACAGTCTTGACTGCTTTTTTAAAGCAGTCAAGACTGGTAATGTGCCGGGTCTCCTCCGGCAGGCCATTCCATAACCTGGGAGCGACTGAAGAAAAGGTCCTCTGGGTAACCGCAGCCAACCTAGTTCTGATTGGCTGCAGTAGATCCTCCCAGAGGACCTTAATGTGCGGGGCGGATTATATGGGAGAAGGCGATCCCGCAAGTAGGCTGGCCCCAAACCATGAAGGGCTTTAAAGGTAAAAACCAACACCTTGTACTGTGCCCGGAAACTAATAGGCAGCCAGTGTAAAGACTTCAATATAGGTGTTATGTGGTCAGTTTTAGATCTTCCGGTGACCAACCTGGCTGCCATATTCTGAATTAATTAAAGTTTCCGGACTAAGCACATGGGTAGCCCTATGTAGAGCGCATTGCAGAAGTCAAGCCGTGACGTTACCAGCGCATGTACCACTGTTTTTAGGTGTTCCAAGTCCAGGAAGGGGCGCAGCTGGCGTATCAGCCGAAGCTGATAGCAGGCGCTCCTGGCTGCCGCATCAATTTGAGCTGTCATCTGAAGCGCTGAGTCCAAGAGCACCCCCAAGCTGCGGACACAGTCTTTCAGGGGAAGTGTGACCCCGTCTAGAACTGGTTGACAAACCTCCATACCTGGGCTAGGGCCCTTGACAGCAAGTACCTCCGTCTTATCTGGATTCAGCTTCAGTCTGTTTTTCCTCATCCAGTCCATTACTGCTTCAAGGCATTCATTTAGAGGCGAGATGCCACCCTTAGTCGATGCTATTATCCGAGGCATGGAGAGAGATATCTGGGTGTCATCAGCGTACTGATAGCACCTTGCTCCATGCCTCCTGATGATCTCTCCCAGCGGTCTCATGTAGATGTTAAATAGCATTGGGGACAGGACGGCGCCCTGAGGGACGCCAGATTTAAGCTCTTTTTTCGAGGAGCAGCTGTCCCCAAGCATCACCATCTGGTATCTACCCGAGAGATAGGACCGGAACCACTGAAGTGCAGTGCCCGCGATCCCCAGCCCTCTCAGGCGTTCCAGAAGGATACCATGGTCTATGGTATCGAAAGCCACTGAGAGGTCCAAGAGTACCAGCAGGGTCACACTTCCCCTGTCGATACCCAGACGTAGATCATCCACTAAGGCGACCATGGCAGTCTGCCCTGAAGCCAGTTTGAAATGGATCTAGATAATCTGTTTCATCCAAGACAGCTTGGAGTTGAAGGGCAACAGCCCTCTTGATCACCTTGCTTAAAAATGGAAGATGGGAAACTGGTCTGTAATTATTCATATCCAGGGGATCTAGGGAGGGCTTTTTTAGAAGCGGATGTATAATTACTTCTTTTAAACAAGCTGGAAAACTGCCCTCCCTGAAGGATGCATTAATAACATATCTTAAGTGTGTCTTAATCGCAACTCCTCCCTGGACAACCAGCCATGAAGGGCAGGGATCAAGAGGGCAAGTTGTCCTCCTTACCTTCCAAGGAGCTTGTCTACGTCCTCGGTACTCACTGACTGAAACTGATCCAGTATAATCCTATTCACTGAGTTGCCGGACACTTCATTTGTAACCTCTGCTATAACACCGGCATCCAAATCGGCTCTTATCTGAGAGATTTTATCTGCGAAATGATTATTCAAAACATCACAGCAAGCTACATTAGATTCTAACAACGAGTTCAGGGGAGTGGGTAACTGAGTCAAATCCCTTACCACCCTGAACAGCTCTGCTGGATGAGAAATCACAGACGCAATACGTGCAGAGAAGAAAGTCTTCTTCGCTGCATCTATTGCCACTCCATAGGAATAAAGGAATTCTCTATAGCGTGTCCTGTCAGATAAGAGTCGAGATTTCCGCCAATTGCGCTCTAGTCGTTGTCCAGCCTGCTTCATATTCCTAAGTTCTACTGTATACCAGGGATTACGGTTTAAAGCAGGCTGGAAAGGACGCTTGGGAGCAATCGTGTCGATAGCCCTGGTAAGATCACAATTCCAGGTATTAACCAGGGCTTCGACAGGATCACCGGCGATACCAACCATAAAACCCTCAAGGGCTTTCTGGAATCCAATAGGTTCCATTAACCTTCGAGGGCGGACCATTCTAATAGGTCCACCACCCCTGCAGGGCCGGATAGCAGCCATTAGTCTAACCCTGGCCAGGAAATGATCCGTCCATGACAAGGTGGTAGCATTTATTATCTTCACCCACGGCTGTACCTGTTCCGTACTAAAGACCGCATCAAGGGTATGACCGGCACAATGTGTTGGCCCAGAGGCTAATTGGGATAGGCCCATGTTTGTCATGGATGCCATGAACTCCCGAGCTGCACCTGTCAAACTGGTCTCAAATGGGATGTTGAAGTCACCCAGAACCAGAAGTCTGGGTGACTCCAACACCAACTCTGACACCAGCTCTGTCAGCTCGGCTAGGGAGTCTGATAGGCAGCGGGGTGGTCGGTACACTAACAGAATCCCCAGACTATCCCTTGCCTTCAGGCTCAGGTATATACACTCAAAGTGGTCTGTTTTCCGGACAGGAATCCTGGTCAGTATAAGATTGTCTTTGTAAACCAAGGCTACTCCGCCCCCTCGCCCACTTCCCCTTACCTGCTCACTAACAGAGTATCCGGCTGGCAAGGCCTGGACCCAGGTTGTAGCACTATCGTCTTCCGGCCAGGTCTCTGTAAAGCATGCCAGGTCAGCGTCTTCATCCTTTAAAAGGTCATGGATAATATGCGTTTTCTTTTTCATTGACCTGACATTGCATAGGAGCAAGGAAAGGTTCTGTGGGTGGTTTGGTTCGCTCTCCAGACACCTTGGGGTAGCAGGGCGAACGGAAGGTGGGATAGGTATTAAACATCTATCTCTCCTTCCCCTGTAACGACATTTCGCCATGCTATCACCATATCTCCCTTTGCCCCACACAATACTTATTGTCGCTCCCCATTGTTCATCCATTACATTCAGCCGCCCCTCATCAGAAGAAATATCCCCTACTTACCCACACCCCCCCACTCCTACTTCCCCTTCCTTCCTCCCTCTCCTAATTATAAGGCCAGGCAGGAGGGTGTGGCCAGCAAAAAAAAATCCCTCCAGTTCTTCTCCCAGCCTCTTTCAAAGGCCAGGCAGGAGGGTGTGGCCAGCAGCAAGCCCCTCCAGTTCTTCCCCAGCCTCTTTTCAAAGGCCAGGCAGGAGGGTGTGGCCAGCAGCAAGCCCCTCTAGTTCTTCCCCCAGCCTCTTTCAAAGGCCAGGCAGGAGGGTGTGGCCAGCAGCAAGCCCCTCTAGTTCTTCTTCCAGCCTCTTTTCAAAGGCCAGGCAGGAGGGTCATGGACTGGCCTAACTTTGTCTTGGAACACGGAGTGACACTGGCCAAAACAAGTGTATGCAGTCCTTTGCAAGATTGTTTTTACTTCCTCTTCCAGGAACTCTTTCATTGGGATGGGCTTTTAATGGTGTTCTGTGTTGTTTTATAATTTGTATATAGACTTTTAATGAATTCTAATGTTTTCCACTTAAATTGCTTGTCTTTTAAATAACTTTTATATTAATACTTACATTGAAGTTTTTGTAAAGTTTTTAGTCTGTATTCTTATTAAATACATCATGAGTCAACTTGAGTATTATTATTGGAAGAAAGGCAGGATATAAATGAAAAGAAGAGGGGAAGAAGGAGGAGCAACAGCAGCAAGATCAGTGTAGAAAATTTGATGTATTTGCCCTGGAAAGCAGTGATTGAGAGATGATCATCATCAAGGACCATCTTTAAATAATTGGAAAGGCTATTTGGTGGAAGATGCAGTGAACATGTTTTCTGCTACTCCAGAAAGTAAAACATGATGGATAACTTGTTTGACAGTGGGATAGGCTATCTTAGAAGGTATTGTGGTCTCCTTCATTGGAGTTTTTAAACAGGTTGGATGGACATCTTTCAGGGATCCTTTAGCTGTAGATCCCTACAATGTCAGAGCATTGTGCTAGATAAACCTTGAATACCTTCCAGTTCTATGACTTCATCTGCTCAAGTGCCAACATATCGTAGTGGTTTGAGTTGTGGAGTAGGACTCTGGGAGACCAAAGTTCAAATCGCTGCTCAGCCATGACCTTGGTTAACCTTGGACAAATCACATTCTCTCATTGTTAGAGGAAAGCAATGACAAACCTCCTCTGAGCCAATCTTGCCATCATAGGTTCATCTTAGGATCACCATCAGAAATGATTTGAAGGTACATGACAAAAACACAACATAAAACTTCCAAACATAGTGTTAATTTTTATTCTGTGATTAAATTCTAATTTGTAATTTAGGATACAGTTCCTTAAGCCTTAAGCTCAGTTGCGTAGGCCTACATCATAAGATGAGAGGAAGATAAGGAAGTTTATCATAAGATAAGGAAGTTTACAAAATGGAAATTTTCTAGTGGGATGGTGAAATGAGTCTCATGATTGGAATGTAGTAATGGAGGGGTATTACATAATCCAAGAAATAGATCAAACAGAAGAACAAAAAAACCTAACATTATATGTCAGGGATGTGTATACCCCTGAGGACACCCATGTCTTATATCATGGAAACAAATTGAGAGCATTTGGGTAAAAATTAAAGGGGAGAGAAACAATAGTGACATCATTGTGTGAGCCTACTTTAGGCCTGAAGATTTGGGTGCCTTCCTAAAACAATGACTTAAGATTCAAGAAGGAGAAACATAGTAGTAATGGGAGACCAACCATCCTGATATTTTTTGAAAGTCAAAGTCTGTCAAAAATGTAAGCTCTTGCAGACAGTCTCTAGCCTTGTAGACAGTTTCATTCTCCATAAGGTTGAGGAGGCAACAAGAAGGTGATCAACTGTTTGGGATTTGATCCTAGCCAACAGCGATGAACTGGTCAGTGGGGTGAAAGAAGTGTGATCTTTGAGAGGGAGCAAGCATATCCTCTTGAGATTTGTTATATAGAGAAAAAGGAAGTCAAACGTAGGCATATGTTCTGGACTGAAAGCTGCTTAAGAAATATTTGGTGAGATCCTGTGGTCAGAAATGCTCAAAGGGCTAATAGGGACAGAGAAAATGGTAGCTGGTTAGAAAAGCTCTCTTCCTCCCTAAGCTCTCTTCTTCCTTAAGTGGATGAGTAGCATTATTGCCACTGGTGTTCCTTCCGCCCATAGCATCCTCGGCCACTCTGTTTCTCAGCCTTCGCCCCACCCCACCACCCCTGATTGGTCTTTTTGGGGGGAAGCTATATTAGTGCAACAATGTTGTAAAGGCATGACACGCCAGTACACTATTACACTTTCATGCTAGAATGCTTAAAAATGTATTTTAAAAAGATGAAAAGTTTTAATTCAAAGAAGAAATTTAAAATAAACACAGAGGGATGATAGATTTCCAAGTTACCACATCATGGGAATAGCTGAGGGAGAGACAAGCTGGGCACGCCCACACCCCACTCACTCCTGGATTTAGGAGGACAGGAAGTGCTGTCAAGAACTATTGTGGTACTGCACTGGATCGGCTGACAGGATTGAAGTGCTTAAGGAGGCTCTTAGTTAATTTTGTTTCTGGAAATGCTATGGTATCAGGTGGTTTTGTAACACTTGGGGATGTGATAGCAGCAGGATAGCAATGGCGTCATGTGGTAGCATGACTCCTGGACTGGAAACAACCTGCTGCTGTTGTGGGATAGCAACACTGTGCAGAAATGGACCATGTTTTGATGGTTCATATCCTATTTATCTTGCTAACTGTATCTCAAACAGCACATAGTCAAACAACCACAAGGATAGGAATTGTAGATTTCAAAACTTTACTGCAGCAGCTGGGAAAATGCATACTGAGAAACGCATACTGGGAAATTGCAGACTAACATGATAGATTTCCTAAGTTAGCTTTTACTAAACAACAGCATTTATTTTTACAATTACCATGTTGGCATTGGGCCACTGAAATGTGGTAATACTATTTTAGGCAGATTCTTCTCATTTATCAGTTAAAAGTAGCTTTGACTTCAGTAAATGACTTACTAAACACTGCTCAGTTCCCAACGCTACATCATGAAAGAAACTGATATAGCGGCAGGTAGTTAAATTAAGAGAGAATGAGGTCAAAAGTACAAATTAGAAGGTGAAGTAGAGATTCTTGAAGGATCTGATTTTCTTGCAGCTTTTCTCCATTTAATTCTGTGTGATGTTTTGGTCTGAAAAGTCTTACATGTAGATCAGGAATGTGCAACATTTGCCATTTCCCAGACCCAACACCAGCCCCTCTCACTGAATAGATAAGTGGCTGAAAGCCCACGTCTAGTCTCAGCCCTCCTATCTCCCATTTTAAGAAAAATAATGCAAGTCTAATGGGATGAGGAGATACAAATACGGCAAGGTGCTTCATGCCAAGGCCATAAATATCACTCCCCTACCCCTTTTTTAAAAAAGCTACAGTTCCCATCTTTCACTATTTGAGCACAACACCAAGGGCCTGAAAGGATTGTAATAAATCCTCCTTCTTGTTTTAGAACACTCACACACATTTTTGGTCATTTTAGACACCTTCTGTACTGATCGGATATGATTATAGCAATAATTGTCTAGTCAGACAGCTTTCCAATCATTTGAGTCTTTGCAGACAGATAGTATAAGCACATTTCGGTTGTGGGAAATGCCAACATTAATTTCTAGTTAGTATGGGTTGGTCTATTTCACAGGTGCCTCTGAAGTTATTCAGTATGCAATTCATGTTGATAATTCCTATTATCCATAGATACTAACTGTATGAATAAATTATGCAGAATCCTTCTTTCTAACTGAAATATCCACAGTCATCCTTTGTGAATAAAATACAGTATCATCTGGGATGGCAATTTATTGAGTTATTAATTTAAATTTAAATTAGGCTATGCAGTTCCCTTTCCAACCTCTGTCAAAAGAAAGGTGATGGTCAAAGTGAATCACTTAGGAAGGGAACTAGTTGTGATTTTCCTTTTTTTTTTTGTCATAAATACACATATTCCAACCATTTTCATAGTTCATTTGATCTTTATGTTCAAAAATTCTTAAAAGATAGTCTTCTTTTCCTTCTTTTCTTGCTAGTTATTAAAACTAAAACACTGTCTCCAATCAAGACATACAGAACCATTTCTTTAACAATTATATAATCCCATAAAGAAACATGTAGACAGATGGTTAACAATCCAACCCATTTCAGTAACTTCATTGAAGACTTTCCTATATGAATGTAGCTGTATTAGAGGGCATCTGAGAGATATTGCATTGGTGTTTCAAGATCAAGCAATAAGTAGTGAAGTTGTCCATTTTCATAATTGCCTAGCTTAGAATATTTTGCATAACCTGTAGTCTTTGGATGCAATAGAAACTAGCTGACAGCAAGCTGTTGAAGGAATGTGCAAAGGGTGGTCTGTCTTGTGGCCCTCTGACTCCCATCCTCATTGGCAGAAATTGCCAGTTGCAACCTCCGGAGCAGGAGTATCATGGGCCTCATTTTGCAGGTGTAGAGCTCCAGACCTTCATATTTCGTTCCCTCCCCAGGCAGCTTTGCAGCCTAAAGTAGCCCAAACCAGCTGGTGCCTTTGCTTCTACAACCAACCTCAAGTCTCTCAGTATGGTAAAAAAATTCAAAATCAGGGATGTTGGCTGAAAACAAAACAGGAAGAGGTTCATTCTGGGCACCTGTCCATTCCACAGTTGCTCACCCTGTCCTAGGAGATATGGCTAGAAACAGTTTCTCATTTTATTTAATTCTTAAGAGTGGTCTGCTTTGGCTAGAAGCAGTTGCCCATTTTATTTAATTCTTAGGAGTGGTCTGCTTTAAGCATGTTAATAGCCACTTCTCCTTTAAGAAAAGCCACATCAAGGATTTAAAACAGGGTTGCAACACTAGTGGGCTACAATGGTCAGTCCTACCATCTAGATGCCACAATTTTCTGCTCTTAGCCAAAAGTTGGGGCGGGGCAATGGGGTTGTCCAGCTTGATGAAGCCCTCTGATGTTGTAGGACATGTTTAATAATCCTTCCTTTTGAATGCTAACTACTGTTGGAACTGGACTGATGGGGAGGTTTATAGATGAGAAAAACTGAAAACAAAATGGCAGCAATGACTATCCCTTCTGTGCTGAGTTTTGAGTCTATTTTAATAAATATATCTCTTCTCTTTATGAGGATTTCTGACTTTTAGTTATATACAAAACACAAATATCCAAATCCATTCACTACTGTTTTCTCAGTAAATGGGTAAGACTGTTCCACAGGGAAGAAGTATTATTCCGTCTCCTTCAGTGAGATGAGTCATACCATATATCATCATTATTTTTCTGTGAGTAGCAACAAGAGCATTCATGGGTGACCTATTTCATATTGTCTTGAATTCAGTCTTTTAGAGGGACTAATGATCAATTTTGAGGCAATAGTTCTCATGAATAAGTGAAAATCATGAGAGATTAAAGGTCATAGGTATTGTTATGGTAAATTGATGGTAGATGCTTGGTGTAAATTTTGGTGCCAAATGATTGAGGCATACTGCTGTCTTTTTCATGCTATTGTCTTTGTTGATAAGGATGAGTTACACATGAATTTGCCCCATAGAATTAAGGATTTCTGTTGGCTAAGCTAATGCTGTCAGTAAAAGGCAACCTCTAAGAAGTTTTGCATCAGTGAAGTCAGGTATAAGTACCGTATCTCTTCAGCTGCAGTTAACTGGGCCTTTCCCTGTCTTTGTGAGAAGGGAGGCATAGCATGCATCTATGTATGATGATTGCCTCACAATATGCTACATGCACAATATGGTATTTATATGAAATAAATTGCAGATGATGTGCATGTAATCTGAATGCAGTTATCACAGACACTGAGCTTTCACTTTACACAAAAGCTGTGACTTGTTACAATGCACATGTTTCACGGGATTCCTGAAAATTTTAAGATTTTTGTAGATGTGGCCTGTTAAAGACAGCTTGAAAAAGCATTTGGAAGGTGGCATTGAATTTCTACATAATTGTTTTGGTTTCTCCCCATTCTTCATCTCAAGATATACTAAGGCCTCTTCTGCATGACAACAGCGTCCCAGCACGGAGACGTGAGAGGAGCGGGATTGTGATGACACTTCCATACAACATCATTGTGGTCCTGCCCTTCTCACACCACCAGCCAGCACAATCGCAGGCTATATCATTGATGGAGAAACTACATCAACGACCCCCGATCACACAAGCCTTCCATTGCAGCCAGCCATTCAGAAGAGCCAGAAGTGCAATTTATGTGTTTCCTCCCCTGCTGCAGCATGGGAAGAAGGCTGTCTGCGGTCTGGAAGGTCAGAGCTTGTCCCTCGCTCCCCCTTCTGCAGGTAGCCAATCGTGTGGAGAGGAGCAATTGGGAACACACTCCCATCCTGGCAGAGGCACTGCTGGGATTGTGACGGGACAATGCAGGAGAGCGTTGTCGTGTGGAAGAGGCATATATATATATATATATATATATAGAAAAAAAGATATGAATGGGATGTCATTCAGTAATTTATATTTTGCTAGTCGATTGAGTAAACCATTAGATGTCTATGCTGTATGTAGGTCATTATGATGTCTTTTATAGAGTATTAGCCACATATATCTAAAAGCATATGGCATTACAGATGTTGATGTGCAGAAATGGGATATTATAGGAATCCATCTAGTAGCTGTATACCTGTTCATTCTATTTTTCTCACTAGAAAGTCTTCCAAAATAAATTACCTGTTAGGTACTTTCCCAAGCTATAGGACTATTATACCTGTTGAACAGCATCACATCATTAGTGTAACCACTTTGGGCATTTAACTTTTCTTACTATATTTTCTCCCAAAAGTGATAATTTAACAAGAGTAAATCCAGAGTAAATAACTTTTAAGACCCAGCAGTAAAATCCATGTAAGAATCATAAGAGACCCATAAGAATCAGCTGTAAAATTACCATTAAAAGCTAACTGCAGGCTCCGCCAAACCCCTTCTGGAATAATAATTTTTAGAAGTTTCAAGAAGCTTCTGTAGTAATAAATGAAGAGGTTGAGTTCTCTCTTGACATTTCACAAGATGGTGGTTTCCAAAGCTAGGTAGGACAATATCTTGGTATACAGCTTGATCATTTTTAATATTTTCTAAAAGCTATAATCCTCTAAACTGCTTCTAATTCTATAAATTATATTACAGCCTGACTCTTATCTTTTCCAGTACCTTCAGTTTCACAAATGAAAAATAACCTTTGCATTTTATTCTGAACATTTCACTCTCTTAGTTAATACATCTTTTCCATCATTTCTTTTTTCAACTGTGAACAATAGGACTAATGAGAGCTAGCACTGGGCCTGGGACAAGAAACAGGATGTACTGCTTCCTTTAATTAAGCAACACGCATCATCACTACTCTCTGCTTGGGTGAGATACCAATAATAAACAAGTAGAGTTGCCAGATTTCAATCCACCAATGCACACTGTTCCTTTAAACATAAAAAAGTAGTCAAAAATGGAACTGCCACATCTTTTTTTTTTCCTTCCATGCTGTATTTAATCACCCCCTTTCCAGATTAATTTTGGAACTGAGAAAGTTATTCTCTATGCTTGTGCATGGACAGATTAAACCTAAAAAAACCAAGCTGCTTTGTTTTCCACTTTTGTAATATTCAAGATAAGCTGTTCATCTTATGGGTTGCAATTTGCAACCATATTATTGAGTGCGTATGTGTGTTTAGCATGTTTGAAATTAACTTCATTTTCTGTTGTGAATAATATTGTGTAATTATAACGCTGTTCATGATCAAAGTAGGTAAGTCATTCTCTCATGTTCTTCATCTTCATGGTGTCATAATCAATACAGTTTTGGTGTTGTTAATGTTCTGTTAAGTCAAATGTCTGTAAAATTACAGAATAGCCAGCTAATTCCAAAATCTACAAAGTGGATGTTTATCTTTGATTTCAGCAATAAATGTAGAAAATTTATTCAGCATGGAAAAGAAGAGGCAAATTAGCTCGGACTGTTGAATCATAACCAGGAAATTAAAAGATTCCTTTAAAGATTTGACATCCCCTTTCACTTGTCCCCATTTTTATGAAGAAAATACTGATACATGAAGGATGAAAGAAGCCAATATGAAATTTAAATCTTATCTCAGCCAGTTTGTGGCTGTATAAAGGCTTCTGTGTTGTGCTAATTTTGTTTCTGTCGTATTTCTGCTCTTAATATCCACACTAAATAAGTAAATTGAAAATCTAAATTACTTACTTATAATATTAGCCTATTGTGTTGTCCATAGTAAAGGTTTGTGCTTAGGCACATTTTAGCATATTTGTAAATGAAGTATGTGGCAGCTTAGTTAAATTATATTTCACCGTTTTGGGGGGGGGGGTGTTTTTTAGTCATCTTAATATCAGTTTATTTTTTTTTAAAGGAAGAGGATGCCTATATTCATTACACTATTTCTTGTGATATTTATAATTTTGTTTTTGTTTCACTGCCACCTTTCTGAATCTCACCCAATTTTACCTAAAGGTATGAAGTCAGATCTCCCCAGCAAAGATATGATACTGTGGTGGGAGGATGAGTAATAACTGGGAAATACACCTCCATGAAACTCTACCTTGTTAAGCTTCAGTGGAAATAGATGTCCTTCTAAGAAGTGGCTTTAGTTCTTACTTTCCTGTTTCCTCACTGTGGATGTCACAGGCTAACTGTTAGTTCCATCAACATCTATTCAGGGTGGCTGTGGTCTGAGTAGCATCACAATACAATCCGGGCCTTACTGACAAGTTAAATGTTTACAGAGAAAAGGAAGGGTTAAAAAACGTGGAAGCAATGCTGTCTGCTTTCCATCTGTTCTTTTCTGTCACTCTGGCTTTGTGCCTTTTAAATATCCTTTTCATAGTCAGCATTTTTATAGTCTGTGGAATACATGATGCATTTTACAAGGAACCTGCATTTCTCATAACTAGAAGTGACAGTACAGTAGACTTCCAAAATACTTAACATTAGTTATGTTACATATGGAAATGTATGGATTTCTTTGATAGATAGTGATGTTGGGGTTTTACTAATGCAAACTGATTTTCATTCAAAAATTATGGAAAGATATCTGTGTGAAGTAGTCTGGGAATGTGTGGACATACCATAGGGAGAAAAAAGGAGAAATAGCATATCTGCTGTGAGAAATCAAACTACAGGTAATTGTTAATCAATACTGAACTAGACTTTCTTTGAACTTTCACTTCAGCTAATTCTTTACTAAGTTTACAAACAGATTCAACTGTAGCCTTGTGCATCACCACCATTTATTATTTATAAATGCACTTAAAATACACAAGACACTGCTCAGAGATAGAAAGAACAGGTCTCTGCCTGCAGGCTCATAATTGAAAAAAAATGAGACAAAAGGATAGGGGAATTGGAAATATTTTATTGTCTAGCAACTAGCAAAAAGGAAAAAAAAACACTATGCTAGGGATAGGGAAGAATTTGAACAATCAGACAGTATATCAAGAGTGAAATGCAGTGTCAGTGAGAACTGGCATTTGGGCAAGAAGATGCAAGAAGGAACAATCTTTTATAGGAATGTTTCATTTTTGCTTGAAAACATTTGTTTGGACTACAACTCCTGTGTTAAAAACAGAGCTAGAAAAATTGTGCGTGCTTTTGGTTTTGCTTTGTTCAAAGCGGAGCTAGGGAAATTTCATTTTCCATCAGGGAAATATTTTCACTTTTGTTAGACTTCATGATGATGATAATGATGATGATATCTACTGAGAACTGTTGTTGATGTTTACTGCATCAGGCTTCATAACATCACTGGGGTCCATCTAGTGCCATCAACAGGAGGCTACTCCTTGTAATATCTCTGGGACCTTCTCCCTGTGACATCACCAGGATGGTGAAGCTCCTGACCTGGCAATGCTCCTCTGGGATGAATATTCTGGATGCTGAATGAACTTTGTTTTGGCAATTGTCACTGGAAGAGTGGAAAAGATACGCAGAAGGATACACAAATTTGGAAATCAGCTTGAAATGATTGTTATTTAAGAGATTGTATGGTTCCAGGGTAGCATATCCAAAGTTAGTCTAATGGATTACTTTCAGATATTTCACTTCTTCATACTTCATCCATTGTAATGTCAGCATGATAGCAGTAAAGTGACTTGCATATTTATTTATTCCACTTTCATTTCCACAGAAATTTCCACGTTTCCACAGAAATCTTCTTATCTAAAAGTTTCAAAATGTTTCATATTTAGTTCCTCAAAATAAAGTATACAGAAAAATTAATTCACAAAATTGTTAAAAAATGATGTGTGAAACAAATATATCATTAGTACAAGTAGTTCTGGTGCAGCCCTGTCATCCTACATCTGCAGAGCCCTCATTAGCTTTTTCTTCCAGTAATAATGCTCGATGATCCAGTGACCAGCTTTCACTATATCCCTGCTCACCACATTATGATTTTGAAACAAAGCCCAGGATGAATAAACTTGCTAATCCTTTAAAAAAAAATCTTTTTTTCTTTTCTTTTCTGTGCTGCAGTCTTATATTTCTACTCTGTAATATTAATTTCACCTTATGGGAATGCTTTAAAATCAACACATATTGATTTGTTCCGCTGTGTTCTAGTTGTTGACCAAACAAGAAGAAACAAGCTTAGTCTCCTTTGTAAAATATATGCAAATAGTTTTACTTAGAACAGTGGTTCTCAACTTTCGTAACTCCGCGACCCTTTAATACAGTTCCTCATGTTGTGGTGACCCCAACCATAAAATTATTTATTTATTATTTACAATGCCCACCCCCCGGCAAAGGCCACCTCGCCAGCCAGGAACGGGGGGAGGGCAGGGAGGGAAAGAGGAGCCGCACGTCTCCCCCAGGAAAAATCTCTGAGAACCTCCCCGGGCTCTGCTTCTGCTTCGCTCTTGTTTCTACTGGGGGGGGAGTGTGGGAAAAGCTTCCAGAGTGTCCACCCTGGCCGGGGGGGAGGAATCCCAGCGCCTTTGTCTCTTGTGCCAGGTGCAGCTCACCCCCCCAGAAAAGCGCCACCTTGCAGCCCCCCAGCCCTTCCGCAGCACCCCCCTCCATGGCGAGTGGACAAGTGTACTGACAAGTGTAATCTTTCTAAAGTACAAATCATGAAATGGCTTCTAACAAGAGCCTCACACATGTCAGGTTTTTATAGTCTCTCTCTGGCAGTCAGAACTGGGGAAGAAGCCCTTTCCACATACATAAACTGTAACAGACTTGAAAATGTTACTATTTTTTGGATTATATCTCCCAGAATCCACAGGTAGTGGATGAATACCAAGCAGAGTCTATTCTTAACTTGATACTCACTGCCAGAAATTTCTTTTTCTAACAATAAGAAGTCGTCACAGGTGGAAATGGAACACATTCAGGAGAAAATTCTCTCACAATATGTCTTTGTCTTATTCTCTCCAACTCCACAAATCCAATATAAAATATACTGTGACAGACAAACATGACAGGCACTGGAAACCATAAGCCCAGCTAGGCCAAAGTTTTAAGGAAACTGGCACCTTTAAAAGGGGTAAGAACCATTGTACAGAATTTAATTCAACCACTGGCAAAAAGAGAGAGAAAGAAATCTTGCAGGGAAATGCGGGATAAGGTTTTTCCGTGGTGTCCAATTACAGTCTGGAGTTTCAGTTTTAAGTGCAAAAAAATTCCTTTCATTTAACTTACTGGGGATGAAGAGAAGTCTGGTTTAAAAGACTCAGGGTGTTGGAAAGCTCAAGGTCCATTAAGCAGATTGGGCAGGGCTATGGGTCCCCCCCAGCCCTTTATAAGCAGCCGTGTGCTCCTGTAAAAATACGTAGGGCTGGCACATTTAGGGAGAATGCTCCCTGTCGAACAGCTGATCACAGCCAGGCAAGAAAATAACCAGCAGGAAATGCCCTGCAACAACTTTGGCTCCAGACGTCCCACAGCAGCGCCATAAACCCTGAATGGGAAGCCCTGTGTGTGTGTGTGTGTGTGTGGGGGGGGGGGGGTGCGAGCGTCCAAGCAGCGCCCGGCTGCTCACTCGCCCTGGCAAGCAACTCTGACTCTGCAAGCCAGCATGAAGGGGAAGGGGAACACTGAAGGGGGGAACACTGAAGGGGAAGCCCTCTGTGTGCATGTGTGTGTGTGTGATGCGAGTGTCCAAGCAGCGCCTGGCTGCTCACTCGCCCCGGCAAGCAACTCTGACTCTGCAAGCCAGCATGAAGGGGAAGGGGAACACTGAAGGGGAAGCCCTCTGTGTGTGTGTGTGTGTGTGTGTGTGTGGTGCGGAGAAGAGACGGGGGAACAGGTAGGGCTCAAAGGCCTGACGCGCTCCTCAGAGAAAGAGAGGAGAGGAGAGGAGAGGAGAGGAGAGGAGAGGAGAGGAGAGGAGAGCTCCCGCCCCTGCAAGCATCCTCCCCCCAACCCCGCGCGCTCTCCCACGCACCAGCCATGAACAGCAGCAGCAGCTGGAGGAGGCGATGGGGCAGTTGTGGGGGGCTCCCGCCTGGAGCATCCATGACCGGTGAGGGATGGAGAGGAGGCAGCGACAGGCAGAGTGCACGGGCTGTGTCTCCTTCCGCTCCTCCTCCGCGCCTGGATCAGGCCCAGCCGCTGCCCCCACCTGAAAAAGATGGTGCAAGGAGGGCCTGAGGGGGCTCCAGCCCTGAATGGGAAGCTCTCCATGTGCGTGTGTGTGTGGTGTGCGCACCAGCATCCATGCAGCACCCGGCTGTGCCCAGCTGCACGCCTCCTCTCCCCTCCTGGCAGCACAGGGTCTCCTCTCCTCACTTCTGCCTTCACGCTCCGGCTCCAGCTCTCTCCTCTCACTCTCCCCACCTCCTGCTCCACCTCAGGCTCCTCCAACACTTTCCCACCCAGCAGAGAAAGACTGGGAAATGCCCAGCACGCCTCCTCTCCCCTCCTCCCAGCGCAGGGTCTCAGAAGTAGCGCTCTCATTGGCTGTGAGGCCACCTTCTTTTAAAAGGGTGCGGGGTGGGACAGAGGAGTGGGGACCCCTGTGAAATGGTCATTCGACCCCCAAAGGGGTCGCAACCCACAGGTTGAGAACTGCTGACTTAGAATACCTGTGCATAATCAAACACATGGTCTAGTCGGAAGAGGAAAAAGAAAATGGCTGCAGGTTAGAGTGATGCAGAAAGAGAAAGGGTGTGTTGGGGAAAAATTGAACAGGAAGTCACCATAAATATATGCTATTTTTAAACTCAAATAGACTAAGAAGCAAACTGGCAGTTGCACATGTAGACATGTAAAGATTGCAAACTGTAACACATTGGACATACCTAATTTCTGTGTGCTATGTCACCATCCTTCATAGCTCTGGCAATATCTGTGTTTTCATACAGAAAACTAATGCTGAAGTAAGGAATGACTGCATTGCCCATCCTCCTTCATGTGCTTTTGTGTTCTTAGGCCTCATTTTAACAGGTCAGTATTGAAGAAATGGTGGAGCAGAAACAGATTTTATTAGAGATGTTTAAAAATGGTTAACTTATCTGACATGCGATCATCATGAGATCAACATTTGAGGTAAATGCTTTTAGTACCTGCAATGAAAGGACTTCAGTTGTTGATATGTTGATGTCAAGTAAGATTGTGCAACCTCCTCATTGAGGCCAACTGGCTCTGGCACTATCACATGGTCCAGATGTTTCTCTAGTCCCAGGTATCTGATGGACTGAGTTTTAAATTTAAACTGATTGGATCTGTGGGCCAGGATCCAGGGCAGATCCTGGGAGTAAAAAGCCCCATCAATTTGTTAATTTGATTATTTGTTGATAATTTACCACTTCCTCCACTGTTGCCCTATGGCATTTTTAATAGGGAATTATAAGTGTCACCTAACATCCACAGTCTCTCTGCATACTTTTGAGAATGAGTGAGATTGTGAAAGACTGAAAACACAAGGTCAGCCTTGTGAGTTCCTATTAAAATGACTTAGGGCAGTGGTGGAAGCAGCAGCAAGCCCCATCAGCTGCCTATTTCTGCCTTGTGAAGGAACCCCACCACCTTGGAGGAAAAACCAGATGACTGGTGTGCTCCCCACTGCCACCTATAGATTCAGACGGCTCATTAATTTTCAAAAATATTAGAAGATTTCAAACGGTGGCTGAGATGGGATCTGGAGGGAGGGAGTCTCAAAAAAAATAATCTCTTATAAAAACATTTTGCAGGCAGCAGCACTTATGCTGGAGAGGAATGGATTCCCTTTTGAACCCTGGAGATTTACACAAGAAGGGCTTGGAGACAAAGGCCTCCTGGCGGGAACAGGAAAAGGGAGATTTCAATGCAAAAAAAGGATTGGCCAATAAAACCAAAAGCAATCTCTGGGTCCTTTTCTTGTTTTGAGTCACATTGCTTGCTGACAGGGACTCTCTATTTCCAAAACAGAAAGACATGGTCCATGAGATTTCTTGAGTGATGATTAATAGTCTGGAAAGGCTGTCTGTGGGTAGAAAAAAACAGCTATGGCCAGGGAGCCGCAAGGGGGACTTCAAGGGGCACTCAGAATTCACCCCAAGGCCATGGGCACTGAGGCACTCTGTGGAACATCCTGAAGTGAGTGAGAGGGTAGGAAGTAGGGCAAAGAAAAGCAGCTGCCACATTGGCTGGGCATAGAAATTATTCTGTTTCTTTGCTTTCTGTTTATGGAATGTCAACTCTCAGACTCCCTCGGTTGCTTTTTAGAATTCAGCTACTAGAATACCCCAGTCATTGGCCTTCTGGTAGCAGCAGTCCTAAAAAAAGGAACATTCGCCACATGGTTGTTTAACAGTTTTTCCACTTTTGCGGGGGTCCTGCACACCAACCCCCACGAATGTGGTGGGATGACTGTAGTTTTAAATTATCGTCACCCAAAGAACTTTGGCTCCAGATGTTCCCTGACTGTAGAATAATCTGTCAGAATAAATAGCTGGATATGCTGTCTGATTGAAAGCAGCTTTAAAGGCCAGTCTGTTCTGCAGGCCTATCCATATGATTTTTAAATTACAAATTTTAAAGTACAGACTGATTATTTTTAATATGTATTAGATTTTATATGCTCTTTTAACTGATATGTGTTTCTGACTGATGTTAATGAATTTTTAACTGATGTTCTGTATTGTATTTTAATCTGTTGTTCCCTGCCTTGATCCATAGGAAGAGGTGGGTGAGAAATTATTGCTGCCACTACTACTTCCACTATTATTGGTGCAGTGTGCCCTCTGTATATGTAGGGGTTCCTTTCCAGGAAACCCCGTGTAAAACAAAAAATGTGTGTATTGTGTCCTAGTGTAGTCAGTGGGTGCAACATTTGTGTGCCTGTCTCATCCGTTGACTATCATGAGAGCGACACTTAACACAATCTCACATTTGTCTCTGTGGAGGTTGCAATTTTTTAATTTTTGTTTTTCAGTTTTGTATACTTTAAATCAGTGGTTCTCAACCTGTGGGTCCCCAAATGTTTGTAGACTTCAGCTCCCAGAAGCCCCAGCCACTATGGTCAATGCTCAGGGCTTCTGGGAGCTGAAGTCCACAAACATCTGGGGACCCACAGGTTGAGAACCACTGCTTTAAATACTATAAGATGCCTTGATGTTTTCTAAAAAAAATAATTTTTTAAAGTTTTTAAAGTTATTGTTGTTACTGGTAATGTTAAATATATTTTAATAAGACTTAGACAGTGATAAGTAAGAATGACAATGACCATGTCACAATTAACTGTGCTAATAGCATTAAAGACATTGTACTATTTTACTATTACTTGACAACTGATTTGTATAAAATTATATTTAATTATAAAATTGTTGTTGTTGTTGTGTGCCTTCAGGTCATTTCTGACTTATGTCAACCATAGAGTGAACCTACCATGATGTTTTCTGGGGCTGAGTGTATGTAATGTGCCCAGGATCACCCAGTGGGTTTCCATGACTGAGTGGGGAATCGAACCCTGATCTCCAGGGTCATAGTCCAATGCTCAAACCACACTGGCACTCAGTTATAAAATTAAATATATAAAAGTGTGTGTGTTCCTACGTGGCAGGGGGTTGTACTTGATGGCTGTTGTGGTCTCTTTGAACTCTATGATTCTGTCATTCTGTAAGTCTAAATTAAAATCTTGCAGATTTTATGGGGCACCTCATGGAATGAATATGGCAGCTGTAAATATGCCAGCAGACTCTTGGTTTCTGTTACTCAAATTAACACAGTAAGCCCCTGAAAACAAAAAGGGAGAGAAGGATGCCACTTCAAAGTAAGCAAGTAAAGTAGGCCCTCCACATTCACGGGGGTAACTGCAGAGAACCCCCACAAAAGTGAAATAACTTCAAGTATCTCCCTCCAGCACTTCTTCTTCCTCACACTCTGCTGCAGGCAGCTGCCAATGTGCGCACACTGGCCATCGCCAGCAGCAGGCAGGAAATGGGAAGGGAAGAAAAAAATCTTTCCTCCCTTTCATCATCCTCCCCCACCCCTTGGGGCGATCACGCTGGAGCTGCGGGTGGGGAAATAGCGAGCAGGAGGAAAAGATCTTTCCCTCCCACTTACCATCTCCCCCTGCTACTGAGGCAATTGTGCTGGAGCTGCAGGCAGGGAAATGGCCAGCGGGAAGAAAAGATCTTTTCCTCCCACCTGCCTCTGGGGCGATTGCACCGGAGCTGCATGTGGTGAGATGGTGATGGGAAGAAAGATCTTTCCCTCCTGCTCGCAATCTCCCCACTCCTCGCTGCTGGGGGGATCGCTGCTAGAGCTGCGGGCAGGGAAATGGTGACGGAGAGGAAACACCATCTCCCTCCTGCCGCTAGGGCAATTATACCCGCAGCGGGGGGGGGGCAGGGGGATGGCCACTGGAAAGAAAAGATCTGTCCTCCCCTTCACCCTTCCACCCCCCACTGGGGCAATCGCATCCACAGCAGTGGGAAGAGATCGGAAGGGAGAGGAAAAGATCTTTCCTCCCCTTCACTCTCCACCGCCAAGGAATGGGAGGGGGAGATTGAGGGGGAGGCAAGGCACCATGAATAATCAAAACTTCAAGAGTGAAACCCACGAATGTAGAGGGGGAACTGTAGTCATTTTGAAGAAAGTACAAGCAGATAATAAAGATAACATTATGTGCACATAGCTTTGAAGGTGCATAGAATTTTTCTAGTAATGTAAATATTGGTGTGTACTTTCAAATACAGAATGCTGCTAATTTGACAGTATAAAAAAGGAGAGAAGAAATACCATTTTTGTTTTGAGAAGTTCCTCAATAAGAGATTGCAAAAATTGGTTGGAAAGCATTCTGTCTGAAGGCATATAATGACAGCCTCATGAGATCATAGTCTTTTTCAAGAATATGTATATAAGTATTTTTTTTCATATAGAAGTAACTATTAACATTGTTATTCTTTAAATTGTTGCCTGGATTTTCCCTTAGATTGTGCTATTGTGAAAATCTCTATAATACCACTTACTATTTTTAAAGATTAAAATGTATTCATAGCTCAAGGATATTTTGCCAACAAACAACAGGAGCTGATATTTTGCTTGACTCAGTTCCATAAAGTTTAAAATGTTTTAGCATTAAATCTTGGGAGTTGCCCATGACAATACTATGGAGAATTGGCATATTTTACGAAAGGTTATCCATTATATTTTCATAAATTATCTATATCCTATTACCATTGCCAACATAATTGTTTAATCAGCAGAGCTGGTCTAGTTTTAAGTTCTTTATTCAAATATTTATATCTCATCCTATGTCACCAGATCTCAGGATGGTATACAAGTAAAGGAGTTAAGAAAGGTTTTCTATTTAGGTAGCATGTCTGTAACATGAGTTTCACTGTCCCAGGTTATCATACTGGCTTAAAAGGAAGTGGACTTCAGATTAATTCCAATGGATCATACATTTCTAATATCTCTAAGTGCATCAAAATGTAGCTAGAAAGATGCTCTCTTTATCATAACACCTTTAAAAATATATATTAATTATGTTTTATTTCTGCTACATCTGACTTCTTGTTTCTTGTCTTTTGTTATGCTGCTTCTTTACCTCTCTTCTCAACTCACATCTGAGATCAATTTTTTTTAATATATCTACATATTCCTTAAAACTATGTGGTGGCAATATTAATGGTACAGAAGTGAGGTGTTAAATTAAACAGCTCATTGCTTTTTTTTTTTTTTTTAAAAAACTTTCCTGTGAATGGATTAGACAGGAGACAGTTTTCCAGTGACTCAGTAAGAGGGCTTGAAATTAATACTACTTCACAGGTACAGCTGAACAGTAAGAACACCAGAGTAATTGGCCTTTGCTCTTTCTAGTATCTTACTATACTAGACAGAGTCCTACTTCCTTTAGGGTTGAGAAGAGTAATGTAGGTTGCAGTGGGGACTGAGCATAGATGCAGTAATCTCTATGAAGGAGAAGAGTGTGAGTGATTGGAGTGAAGCAGAAATTTCAATGTGACTCTTCCTTCATTAAAATTAGTCACCAGTCTTTTGCAAAGATAAAAGAAGATGAGACTATTCAGCCAACTAAAGTTGCATCTGTTCACCTTCAGGGGAATGCGAATGAGTCAACAGTAGTAGTACTGCTTGGTCTGGATCTGTCACTATTGCAAGCCCAGCCAATTCTGATGCGGTGGATAAATACCACTGGTGACTTACAAAGTAGAAAATGCTAGAGGTGACTGGAGTTCATGCCACCTTCATTTACTAGAAGTTAGAGAGAGGTAAACAAAAATGCAGGCTAAACTTGGTTTCTCAGCCTGCAAACTTTTGTAAAGTTGTCATAGGTTGGACATTGTATTTTGTGTATATTTAGCAAAATTTAACTCCCTGAAGCCCATGCCTGGGAAGAGAAAAGGGATTAAGGGTTGTTCGTGTCTTCAATCTCTATAGTGAGAAAGTGCAGGCTTACTATATGTCCTGGGCATTCAGCTATGTAATCCAAAACTTAAGATAAAATAAATGTAAATGCAACTTAAAGAATCAGTCTAGATGTGACCAAAAAAAAAAAAAAAGGAAAACTGAAAATGTGTCCTGGTCTGGTACAATAGTGTTTAATCATGCTGAATCATACATGATAAAATCATCTGATGGAACATTGCCAGCAAGGACCAATTACACTCTCAGATGATCAGTTACTTAGTGGCCTCATACATGGCCAGTAACGTCTTGTTTCCAATTGGATGGCAAAATCTTTGTTGATGTTTAATGGGATTCAGTTAAACTTGAGGCTGATTCAATAGAAAGATGTTAGAAAAGGTATAAAAGTTCTTCTATGACAGCCTCCAACAAAGTCAGACACAGTTGTCTCTGAGAGTTTTTTTTTTTTCCTGATAAAATTCTAGTAAGGGAAAGAGAATCTCATGTCAAAATATTAGATAGATTATATTAAATAAGCACTTCTTATCTGGTTGGATCCATGCCTGTTATGGAAATATGTAACAGATGCTGTGATGTATTGGAAAGCCCATGGAAAAGTATGCTTCTCTTCATGTATGTTTACAATAGCTGATGATATATAGAATTTATCAAGAGATTACTGTGTCACAGTGCTGTGCAAGATGTCTCACCTGTTGCAAATGTAAGTCTATATGGCTGCCTCCACTTTCCTAAGATTATTGTGGTGTGAGTAGTACCATCCTATTGGGGGGGGGGTTATGCTCTCCTTCTTGCCCCTCACTGAGGCACCAGAAAAAAGAATAATGGCTTGGCAGTAAGGAATGTGAGCTAAGACACAGTCTGTGTCAAGTCAAGGCTGTCTCCCCTCCCCTTGGAATTTCCCTCAGTAAGACAAAACAACTAGGAGGAGATGGGAAGTGGAGTGATGGTAGATGCCACTTCCTTTTGAAAGTGAAATCATTCCCAACCCCAGACGAATCCTGCTAGTCTGTTGCTGCAAAAATTAAACAGGAAAAAGGTAAAAAGCAAATCTAGTAGCCCATTTAAAAGCAACAGTTTTATCTTTGAGCGCAAACATTTGTACGTATAAATCCACTTCCTCAGACACAATGACTGAAGAATATACAGCCCCTTGAAGACTAACTGATTTATATTTTAGCATGAGCTTTTATGGATATCAATCCACTTCCTCAGTGGAGTGTGGCGGGTTGGGAGAGATGCACATCAGGTGGTTGTGCTACCTTTTCGGCACTGTGTTTCAAATTCCCTTGCCTTTTGAAACAGTTGTTTCCTCTGTCTTGTTACTTGGATTTTCATGTTTGACTTTCACCCTATGGGAAGAGTGGTGGTGGTGGTGCTGGCATGTGTGAAAAATTTTACGGGCATGGGTGAGTAGTTGGAGGCCTTTGTGGATTACTTTTTGTCACTTAAATTAGCACATCTTCTCTGATCTGTTCTAAAATTTTGCATGTTTGATGCCATGAGGTAGAAACATAATGTCTGAAAATTATGTGTCTCTCCAATTTGAAATGGTGAAGTTATAGATGTCATGAGACAGGATTGGTTTTCTTTCAAAATATTAAAAGTTTTATTATATGTCACCCTTTCTTCTTCATTGTCTCTTAAATGTCTCTTTTGTTCTATCACTCTAATGTGTGGAAGGCATAATGTTCTTAATGTGTTGTCTAAGCCAAGGAAATTTCACTCCCATTAGACACAAAGTGTTGAAGTCATAAGAGACAGAAGACTGGAAGGTTCTCCTAGTGAAAATAATTGTTTCAAACAAAACAAAACAAAACAACATTTCAACATCTGAAAAATGCATGAGTGCATTTCAAATAAATTGTAATACAAATATTTTAATGAAATAAATAATCAAAGTATAGTTAAATCAGAGAAATCAGAGTAAAATTTAAAAAGTATAGTATTTATATCTAAGACATTTTAATATAGTACTCTTTCCCTTATATATCTTCTCTATGGCTTAAAGAACTCTTAATTTTCCCACAATCTTTTATTTCAGGAGTACAAGAGCTTCAGTTCCACCTCCAGATCTTGAGAGAGCCTTTGGCTTTCTTTTGTACTGCTGTTGGCTTTAGGGATGTAATTTTTCACTGAGTTTCTTCTCAAACGTAGTGATGAGTAATTTCAGCAATTTTCTTTCTGCTGTGAGAAAATCTTCGAAAACCACTTAGTTTTTGAAGGCTATTCTCAATTTGAGATTTGTTCTGTGCAAAATTTGCACTAATTTTGTGCAGAAAACTGTATTTTCTTCATGGAGGATAATATTTCAGCACAGAAATGTTGATTCTTCCACATAAAATGTTTTGTATACAGAAAATGCTGTTTTTTATGTATATTAGCCCTTTGCAAATTTTACGTGGAATGAAACCCCGATTATAGCATTTTCTGCACAGGAATTAATATTTCCGCATTGAAATATTAATTTCCATGGAGAAAATGCTGTTTAATGCACCAAGTAACCACATGCAAATTGTGCACACTATAAGGGCTGAACTGTAAAGATTCTTGTCTGCCCAGGATTCTTCTTGGCAGAGTTTCACAACACTCAAAGAAACAGTTTTTCAGACATTTTCTATATATGTTTAGTTCCTTCAATCCCTAGTTGCACTACAAACTCAGTGCTGTGCCCTCTAGTTTGCCTTACTATCTTATTTATTACTGCCTGTCTTTTTTTCTCCCTTTCAGGTTAGGTCTGGACTTTTAAGGTGTTCTTACCAGAAAACCTTCTTGTTCAGTTTCTTAGGCCAGGTCTGGCTAACTACAGTGGGTCCAGAGCCTATCAAAAAAGCAAATAACTGAAAGAACCCCCCCAAAAAAAACATTCCAAGAACAACACCAACAAAAAGGGAAGTGTACAGAAGTGTGCTTCTGGCTTTAAAAAAATTGCATTAAACAGTGCATGATGCTCCTTCAATGTATGCCAAAGTGAACTGCTATGCCAAATAAAAAGTTCAAGGTCGGAGTCAAGGACTTCAGAAACAGCTTCAAAAGTACGTGTGGTTATCTTGGACTCCATGCTGGTAGAAAGGCAGGATAGAAATTAAATAAATAGATGAATATTCTTAGGGATAAATTTTACCCACCCCTGCGTTAGGTATTGTCACTTTCTCTTGATCCCAGTTGACAGTGAGTTTCTCACTTCTGTTTATACCCAGTGCCTTCTTTAACTCTGAGTTTGTCTTTGTCTTTTGCTGGCAACAGTTTTCTCAGCTTTCTGGTGAAGCACTGATCCTAAGTGCCATATCCAAAATTTGAAAAGAAAAGAGAGTGGCAGGTTGTCTACTGGTTCAGTTCTTTATATACTGGTGAATGTTTATAATGCTTTCTAATGTTTAAGAATGTCTGCATAGTTCTCACTTTTTTTGCAACTGTGTTTTGTGTTTTTCTATTATTAAATGAAATAACTGTGATTTTGTGTGCGCACGCACACACACATACACACACATTAATCTTAGTATAGCCCAGGGGTCCTTTCATATTACACATTTCTTGTTGCTGTTGCTGTGTGTCTTCAAGTTGTTTCCAACTAATAGGAATCTTAAGGTGAATCTGTCATGGGGTTTTCTGGGGCTGAGAGTGTGTGATGTGCCCAAAGTGCCTCACCAGTGGGTTTCCATGGCTGAGTCTGACTCAAACCACTATACCACACTGGTTCAACACATTTATAACACTATAATTCTACTTGAACTGTCATGATTCCATCCTGTGAAATCTTAGGGTTGATAGTTTGGGGAGACACTAGAGTTCTCTGGCAGAAAATTATAAATTCCCTTCTCTAAACTACAAATCCCAGGATTTCACAGGATGGAACCATGACAGTTAAAGTGGAATTACAGTGTATAATTGTGCAGTGTGAAATGTCTCTTGAAGTGGGAGTTGTGTCTCACCAGAGGTTGTTAAACTATAGGCTCCAACAGCCCTAATCAGTATAACTCAGAGTAAGAGGTGATGGGCATTGCAGTCCAAGAACTGTATGATTCCCACCCTTGGTGTAGATTATTATTCACTGCAGAGACTCTATAGTTTTAAATCTATCACTTTAAATGTTTTTATGAGTTCCGTATGTCCTCTCAGTTTGGTCCTCTTAGTGTAACAACTCCCTTGATCTAACAGGTTGCTCTCAATCCAGCACAGCATCTACACTTATTGGAGGGATAGGTTATTGGCATCACATCCCCTTTTACTGGCAGCAAGTGAGATTCTGTGAGGCAGTTAGCAGCATGTGTCTCAGTAACTGAATTTCCTGTAAAATCGAGACATGGTTGGAATAGGAAAAGAGTTTAACTATTAAAGGCTTTTAAAGAAAATAATGATCCAGGAGTGAAAATGGCAGTGAAGATATAATCCTTTGAGTGGGAGATAATACTTGTTTATCATCTTCTCTGGGGCAACTTTTCATTAGAACCTAATGGGATTAAATATCACAAATACTGCTGCATTAGACAACTGCCGTTCTTTGGCATCTCTCTCTCTTTCTCTCCCTCCCTCTCTCATGCTGTCAGTCTTTCTGTCTTCCACATATACATACGCTAGCCACGGTGAACAATCTCCTTGCACCAGTACGTTCTGAGACTGCCAGAAAGAGATTGCCACAAACAAAAGCTTAAAGTGATTCATAGCGACATGCTTTCTAAATAATTAGAACTTTTTCACAGTAATTTCAATTCATGTAGTTTTATTTTCCTTAGTTTTCTGTAGCTGAACCTGGTGGTATTTTTGTTTATTTCTGTAGCTATGTTAAGTGTGTGTATTACGTTGTAAACTGCTCTGAGCGTTTTATAAATAGAACAACAGGGTAAACATGACTGCAATAAATAAAAATGAGATTCTGGGATGATGAGTGGGATGGAATTACAGTTTAAACATAGTGGTGTTGTAGTGCATATTTTTCACATTTAGAAGGCAACAATAAATTTCCAAAGCTACATGTGTTTTGGCAGCTTTGAAGTATCATGTCAGGTGCTCAGCCTTGCAAGACATAGGCATAGCAGATGGTTGTTTCTGTAGAACTGTGAGCAAAATGCTGCAAAGTCTAAAATGTTGGTAGTACTCCAAGGAAAAGGGAAATAGAAGGGCAGGGCAACTAGCTATTGTTGTTTGTGATACATTCAGCTTCATTGTTCAGCTTCTATGTTTTAGTGAATTTTAATTATGATCTTTAGTTCTATATTCTGTACCCTGCCTTGAGCTGCCGCTGCCGCCTTCTCCTTCTCCTTCTCCTTCTCCTTCTCCTTCTCCTTCTCCTTCTCCTTCTCCTCTTTCTCCTTCTTCTTCTTCTGGCAATCCTGTGAATGAGAGACCCCAAACAGATCTTCTTAACAGCCCTTCCCAAGTCTTGCAAACTTTGGATTCCTTTGTTGAGAAAAATCCTTCTGTAATATGGTCTTCTTCTTTTCCTACTTCCTTCCACTTAATCATTTATTTTCCAATGAATCAGATATTTTCATGCTGTTTCCAAAGTACAATAACTTCAGTTTAGTAATGATGGCTTCCAGGGTGAGTTTTAGGTTTAATTCACTTCTAGATCCATTTATTTGCCCTTTTGGTTGTCTGTGGTACCCATAGCACTCTTCTCCATCACCACATTACAATTGGGTTGATTTTCTCTTTCCTGTCAACTGTCTCTGCTGTCCTGCTTTCTTGATTATACATAAAAATAACGCTATGGCATGGAATTTTTTGTTCCTTGTTCTTGTTAGATGTGTTGTGCATGTTCAGACATTCCTTTCACAGCTAAGCATATCAGCAGCTGAATGTCCTTTCAGTCTGAGTGCAGCCATGTCATTAGACACAGCATTATTCATACTTTTTCTTTTCTTTTTCCCAGTAGCAGTTTGTGTGCCTTCCTGAGGATCTCATATTCCAGCACTATCTCATGCTTTGTCATAGGGTTTTCAATATAAAAGACTTCAAAAGTTGTTTATCAGTGCATCTGTATGCTCAGTACTAACAAGAGTTAGCTAAAGTGCCTCTGCCATTGTCCCCATGAAATCTTCCACCTGTGCTACTATGACCCAGCAACTTCCCTTCCTATTGATGCAGCTATCACTTCCTGAAGAGGATCAGTGAAGTCTTCAGGAGAATTGAAGGCTGCTGAAGACTGCAAATTTCTACAAGTATTTGTACAACCAACCAGTGTTGCATAAGAGCATAACAAATGTAATTCCTGTGTTTCTTAGAATCAATTAACACTGTTCCACAAGCATGCCTAGCCAAGTCCAACTGGCATCTACGAGTGCTGAAAACATTTCAATGTCAAAAGAGCTTAGAAAGAGAAATGAATTCAGAGCAGTTATAGGAACAAGGATCAAAACTGTAGTTAGGTACTCTTATAGGTATGATTTCAGAAATTACCTGTATTTTCCCATTCCTCAAAAATAACAAATATAGTTGCCTTTTAGTTACCTTTTTTATTTTATTAAATCACAGTAAATGTTAAGTATGCTTTATGAACATGGAATTTGCCAAAGATAGTGAGTTCATGGATTTCCTTGTCTCCCATCTTTATTACCAAACAAAGAATTTGGCAGAGCAAATGTAGAGTAAATGGTGGGATATATTGTGAAGAATTTGTTGTGAATCACATCAGTGCTCCTTGTCAAATGCTCCAGTAAATGAATGTAAAATTTATTCTTCCAGACTTACTATAATTAATTTTAAGTATGAGTTTCTTCTGAAAGAAGATTAAATATATCCACACTATACTTGCAGTAAAGACCTTGATATACCGTTAATCAATAGCAATGTCTTTCATGAAGATGGGGGCATAATTCACCAGATACAGTTGAAACAGCTGTCACTGTATTGACTGGCAGGGGAAACTAAAAATTCTTGGTTCCATTAAGTGGTCTGACTAAGTATTCATTGTGAAATGTCTTATATTATCAGCAGATGGATGCAAATTGCCTGTCATTCCTAGAGTTTGCTGATTTTTAATTTAGTCTATATCTTCAATAGAGCAAAGGTTGGAGGACAACCACCCAAGTTAAAGTGAAGGCAAATAGCTCTTTGACCATCTTCTGCCCCAATATAACCAGCAAAAATAGCTTGGCTAGAGCCTTCCTTTAAGTATCAGACTACTCACTAACAGTTCAGTGGGCTGTGTGCCACATGCACAGGGGTAAGCTGTTGTGATTCATATTTAGAAATGAGAGGAACAGGATAAGATATTGGGAGGAGAATGGCTTTGTCTTCTCTTGGAAGAAGATGATTGAGAAGTGTCGTGTCGTGTGGAAGGGATGGGGAGGGGTCACATCTAAGGTAGGTGTTCTCATCTCTGCCTGTATAGTGTGAAACTAGAATCTGACCTATGCTGTCCATAAAAAAGAAGGGAAAAATTAGGGAGTGAAAGAATGAAGTGTTGATTTTTGAAAAGTCTGTATCAGTCTTTGGAGATGAAAAATGCCAATGGTGATCCCCCACTCATACCTTTACAACTAGATGTGGTTCTTTTCTCCAGGTGAGAGTTATTATTCTTCATTGATTGTTTCATTCTGCTGAAGGACATCTATGGCAATAAATAGTAGATCTGTTGCACCTATTATCATGTGTCAAAGTTCTGTCAAATTGATGACTTTTTGAACTTTATTGTTTCAGAAAACCTTTCTGGCCGTTACCAGCAGAGGTCTGACATTTTCAAGATGAAAATCAATCTTTATAACATGATGTTTCAGAATCCAGGCTTTTGCAGTGGTTGTAAAAGCATATAGAATGAGATTTGGGAAGGGATGTGAAATAAACTCTCAGTCTCACCATGTATTTTTAGCTTAACAAATCAAGTTGTACTGCTGCTGTTGCTACAGATTATCTTAAATTCCCCATATTATTTCAAAGTCATATGCAGGTGAATTACTGTGAAACTCCTTTTAATGCTTGTGTTGGAGAGAGTTGCTACATTTTGGTCCACTAACAGGCTAAACCAGAGGTGAGACTTCACTTTAGTCTTCCAAAACCTCAGGTCTCTCTCATCATCACAGGTCCATTGCAGTGGTGAGATTTCCTTCTCACCAGCTGTTTCTAGATGTATAGATTTTATTTTGTCCCATTTAAATCAATAGAACCAATAATGTCTCCATTAGTTTGCAGGGAGAGGGAAAAAATATTTCAAGCACCAATAGTTCATAGTTCTGTATGTGATAAAATGATTTCTCATACTTAAAAGAGCTTAGCATGCATGTATCTCCCCCAATATATTTCCATGGCACAATCCATAATGCATCGCAGTGTATATTTCAAGATATTGTTACATTTTACATTTAATATTTGAAATATGGTGTTGTTTATTTCAAGAATATAAAGTTACTGAGGGTCAATGTTAGATTATTATCTGAAATTTTGTTAGTAACCATGAAGTTTGTGGTTCTAGAGACTACACGTCCAAATAAATAGCCCTTGTTAAGTTGTTGTTGTGTAGAGTCAGCATGGGAAGTATATGGCCCACCAGATGTTATTCAGCTATACTGCTCATTAGCCTTATCCGACAAAGCTAATGGTGAAAGAAAATGGGAATTGTAGTCCAGGAAGTCCCAAAGGGCCACACATCCTCAATTCCTAATATAGAAGTTCTTCAGCTAATTATTCCTTACTTTCAATATTTAAAGTTTAAACAAGTGCCAAACTAGACATGAGTGTATTCTCCTTTTCCAAACTAGACATGAGTGTATTCTCCTTTTCCAAACTAGACATGAGTGTATTCTCCTTTTCTTTCTTTCTACCTTGCCCTCCCTACACAACATCTTTGTAAATGAAATTTCTGATGAGACGAAAGAAAATGTTTATAACTTAGTGTATTTGTGAATCTGCTTGTCAGTCTCTTGATAGCTTTTTATCAATAAATTTCATTTTCTTTTTTTAAATTAATTTTTATTAAAGTTTTCAATGAAAAAACAATAAAAAAAAACCTCCCCGCTTCCAGACATCAATTTTCCCAGTTGAATCTGAGTTTAACATTCTATTCCGCATAAACATTCAGTTCCGTACATTATCTCTATTTTACAACAATCATAAACTATTACTTTTAGCTTATATTTAACTATTTACATTTTATCTTTTATCACCTCATTTTGTTTTCCTCCTTCCTCACAGCCTTCTTTCTTTCCCAGTATTTCATTCTTTTATCCAATTCAGTACCTCTTGCCATTCTTTTTCAAAGCCCTGGATTGGCTTATTTTTAAGTGAGAAAGTTAACTTTTCTGTCGCTACCATATCCAGGACTTTGAATTTCCATTCTCTTATATCAATATATTTTCCTTCTTTTCAATGTTGAGCATGAGTCAATCTTGCTGCAGTTATTATATATAACAATGTCTTTTGATGAGATCTTATTTCTCTTTGCTGCCCTAACATATTCAGCAAATAAAGTTCTGGCTTCATTTCAAAGTTAAAACCATACATTCTTTGAATTTCATCATGTATTTCTTTCCATTTTTTTTTATTTTTTTTTTGCTATTTTGCAGGTCCACCACATATGAAAAAAAGATCCCTCTTTCTCATCATATTTCCAACGTTTTCCATTCCCATTTCCTGTTATTTTTTTCAGTTTTACAGGCATCATGTACCATCTATATAACATTTTATAAAAAAATTTCTCTTAAATTCAAACTTGGTGTAAATTTTACATCTGCTTTCCGTGCCCTCACCCATGTATCCAACTCAACTGGATGTCCTATATTTTGAGCCCATCTAACCATGTTATTTTTAACAATTTCTGGTTCCATCTCTCTTTGTAACAATATTTTATAAAATCTGGAAATTCTCTTTTTCTGGCCCCCTTTCATCAATACATCCAATTCATTTTCATTTCTTTCAAACCCATATAATTTTTGATCCATTTTAAATCTCTCTTTTACTTGTCTCCATGGAAACCAGTTAATTTCATGGCCTTGCTCCTTTAATTCCTCTTCTGTACTTATTCTTAACTTTGTACCATAAAGAAAAGATGAAGATGATGACATTAAATATATCAAAAAAAAAAAAGAACAAGAAAATTTAGAAAAGAGATTAAGATATCAAATAGTAAGAAAAATAAAATATTTAGGAATAAATATAACAAATAAAAATCAAGAACTATTTGATAACAATTATGAGAAGACATGGAAGGAAATTCAAAGCAAAATGAAAAAATGGACAAATATGAATTTATCTCTTTTAGGAAGAATAAATGCTTTTAAAATGTCTCTATTGCCTAAGCTAATGTTCCTGTTCCAAAATTTGCCAATAATAGGAGAAGGAAAGATCTTTAAAGAATGGGAAAAAAGGCTACGGAGGTTTATCTGGCAAGGCAAGAAACCAAGAATAAGATTTAAAACACTACAAGATGCAAAGGAGAGATGAGACTTTGATGTACCATCGCTGAAAATATATTATCAAGCATGTTGCTTAGAAACAATTAAAGATTGGATTCAAGTGGAGAACACAACAATAAAAGAAGTTGAAGGAATAGGAAACAGATTTGGTTGGCACGGATACTTATGCTATGAGAAAGTAAAGGTGAATAAAGACTTTAACAATCATTGTATCCGGAAGTCTCTATTGAAACTGTGGATACAAATAAAACACAAATTTTATAGAGGACTTCTGATGGGGACCTCACCCCGAGAAGCATTTAATATTGCTCCAGCAAAGCAGGGAAAAAATTATTAACGTATCAAGAGTAATAAATGACATTTTCAAAGGATTTTACAGAAGGAAAAGCACACATCACCAATATGATGAAAAAATACCAGCCAAACACAATTCCATAAGACTGAGAGAGAGTAAAAACCCTATTCAGTCACCTTGGAAATGTATAGAATCAAATTAAAATGCCTAGGAAAAAAAATATATTTTGAGCTGATAACCAAAAAGAGTATGTCAGTGCCAGTTCAACTAACCTTGGAAGGCACCACAGAAAAGTCCTTCTTCTTGACTTTGTGATGATTCTAATAGAACTCAGAGAAGGACAACATCTGATGAACATAATACACAGGCATATTTTTGTGGGACGAAGTGGTCCTTCAGGTATTCAGTGCTGAATCATTTATTGTAGTATTAAATGCTGACAACTGGAATTGGGCTTGAAACTAGGCCAAAGTAGTGTTTCGGAACTGACATGATGCTCTGAAAGTAGCATTTGACCATTAACATACAGTAGGCTAAAGTAATATTTCAGAACTGACACAAACCAGTCTAAACTCTAGGTACCTGATCTGTATTGTTTGTGGGCAGCACAAACACAGCATGTTAAATGTGTTATGTAAATACAAATGCAAGTCAACTCTTAATATGTGCATTATGACCTTACTTGCTGCTCCAAGATAGGACACATGTTTTCCAAAGCTTGCTTTGTTACAATTATTCTGATGTTCCAACCATACAACAATTATCTGTGCAAAAATACATATTTGTGCACACTCACACTCCATTGTTACTTTTGCTAATTTTCCAAGTGTCCCTAAATTGTCTTTTAAACAATTCACTGTTGAATAAACAAGAGCAGCTTTCTCCATTTTTATATCTGAATCAGGGTAGTATGGTCTACAGGAAAAAGGTGCATTAATATCAGACTCTCTCAAAGATAGCAATAGGTTTACTTGCATTGGAATAAATGCTATTCTCCCCCAATTAATATGTGATCTTGATGTTAACTTCAAACTCTTGTGTTATGTTTCAGCTGGTGGTGGTTGAATGATTTGTAAAGTAGAGGATTTTCAAAGGTTTCCAAAGAAAATAATGCTTTTGGAAGATACCTTGTTATTCACATTGTGGTAGCATTTATTCTGACAGAGCGAAAGTCATGTAAAAGCATTCTGTTTGCACATTTGTTGTTTGCGCATGTCTCGTCATGCAGTGCTATTACTAATGACAGCAGTGCAAAGAAGCTAGCAAGAACAAAGGTCTAAGGGAGAACACTTCCACTTATAGAGCAGAGCTTTCTGCATGGTTGGACAAAATTAAGATGAAGCATAATCTTTCTTGGCCTCAGAAATACAGTTTTTGAGTGGACTGGTGTTATAATTCCACTCCAGTATTCCAGCATAGCTTTTAAAAAACAAACATTTGTTTTGCAGTGGCACAGTGGAATGCTTAATGAGCTGAACACAATGTGTGTAAATGGAGTGTACCTTGAAATGGGTTTCTTGATTGAGGTGTCTTGAACATGAAATGTGTTAGGCTGTATTTGTACAAATGTGCTTTACTTAACTGTAGCATAGGCAACCATCACTGCTACTGAAATGGAAATGAACTGAATTTTAGCAAAATAAAAGGACAGAAAAGTTGTTTGTTCTTGTCATTATTTAGAATCACACAAGTATGTTTTTACTTAATTACTTTTGAATCTCATACTGGCATGCGACCACACTTAGTTATTTTCTCTTAGATATTTTACCACAGCTTGTGAAGAAACAATGTTTTATATTAGTTTATATTGGTATATATTTCAAAGAAAGGAACTGGCAAACCCACCTCTAAATATTCCTTGCATAAGAAAACTATGAAATTCGTGGGGTCACCATAAGGTGACAGGCAAGTTGAAGGCACATACGCAAGCACATATATTGGGTTCAATGGGTTCAAGCTGCAGGAAAGGAAATTCCACCTGAACCTCAGGAAGAACTTCCTGATGGTCAGAGCTATCTGGCAGTGGAATATGCTGCCTGGGTCTGTGGTGGAGCCTCCTCCTTTGGAGGTTTTTAAGCAGTGGCTGGATGGCCATCTGTTGAGAGTGCTTTGATGTGTGCTCCTGCATGACTAGGGGTTGGACTGGATGGCCCCTGTGGTCTCTTCCAACTTTATTGTTCTATGATTCTATGGCTAATGTTCAGTGGCTAAGTTTCATTTCTTTAAAAATTCAAGAATCTTGTAATGAATGGAAAGTGAAAGCAAGATTATGGGATATAAGTAAACTAGGCCTCAGAACTGGAAAAAAGAATATGAAAGATAGAAGTAAAATTGGAGTGGAAGCTAAACTGAAACAGTGGAGAGAGAGCTGGAATTAGCACTGAAGTTGAAAGAGAGGCAGAGAAGACAAAAGGCAGAATAGAGACACAAGTAGCCGAACAAGAAGGAATGAAAGAAAAGTCACACCAGCACAATGGTGCTCTCTCACATCATCCCGTCACAATCCCAGCAGCACCTCTACTGGGATGGGAGCATGTCCCCAGTGCTCCCCTCCGCACTGGCCAGCTGCCTATGGAAGGGAACGTGAGGGAAATGCTCCTTCATTCCGCACTGCATGTGGCCTTTCTTCTCATGCAGTGGGGAAGGAAGCATGTGATTGTGCATCTGCCCCTTCTACATGGCTGGGGGTGACAGGAGTGTTGCTGAATCATGGGTGCTTAATGGATTTTTCCGTTAAGCAAATATCCCACGATCAGAACACGTGGAGACACGCTCGCTGCAGGACCGCAACAATGTCATGTAAAAGCATGACTTGAGGACCGCTCTCATTGCTTCCTCAATGTAGGACAGCCACGACATGTGGAAATGGCCTCAGAATCAAAAAAATAGCTGGAATGAGGCTTGATCTGTGGAAGAAGTGTTTTGAGAAAGAGCAAAATAACTTGCAAATTGGCCTCTGCAAGAATTGCTTGCTTGAAACCTGAGAGGAAAACATCAGAAAAAGTGTTAAAACTTACATTCCTAAGGGACTGTCATTAGATAGGCTTAGAGGAAACCGTTTAGTCACTATTTGTTTTCTCTATTGCTCAATCAGGGCTTACTGTAAACAGAAACAAACTATTTTTGAAACACTGGGGGGTATAATTGCGAATTCTAAGAAAATTAAAGGTTTTTTTGTTTTGTTTTGTATTGTTTTATATAAAACTAGTAAACCTTTTTAAAAGTTACAATAGATGTGCAGTTATTAGTTGCTCACACATGCCCTAACGCTTTACCATGCTACGAGAAAGGGGAATCATTTGTGAAATATAAAGGTGAGGGCTGGGTTTGTGGAAAAAAGCTTAACGAATCAAATCATACATTTGATGATAGTGGAATAGTTCAGGACAAGGAGTAAGTTCACTCTTTTAAAGAAGTGCAGAAACTATTTTTGGCCAGTTTCATTTCCCATCATCAGACAGTGTAAGGCTAGGTCATTGCATAGATACATGGCAAATTGGTTAATGATAATGTTTCCGGAGCTTGGAGAAAAAAATACAAGCAATATAGTAACAGTAGTGTAACAGTAACTAGTAGTGATGACAGAGAAGACTTAAACTTTATTTTTCTTGGTAATGAGGGAAGAAAAGAATTACATTTCAAAAGAAACTTATAGAGGAGGAATGATCCCTCTTCCTTGGTGTTTTGAGTAACTCTTTAAAGTTACTCTTTTAAGGAGGCTTTCCACAAAAATAGTAAGTCAAAGTACTAACCTGGAACATGTTACTTTTACATTAATTATTTCTTGAATGCTGTAATGATAATGGGAACAATTTACATTTTGAAAACAACTTTCTGAGAGGCCTAATATGCAATTGTGGCATATTGGCAGCATGTTGGTTGCCATCTGCTAGTGACATTCACTCTGGACTATCAAATATAATGCCAAGTTTTTATGGCTGTAAAAATATATCTAAGCCAAATGCACATCAGAGTGTACGGCATTTTAGTTTATGAAGTCTCTTGCAAAAAGCATCTGTATCCTCCTTTTGTTGCCTGCACTTAAGAAATATTTATGGTTTACTTGACCTCTATTTCTTGAGCATCAGGGAATGCCACATCTAGAAGAAAGATGTTCAAAGTCAGGAAATTACAACCTATTTTTTTTTCTTTTAGAAGAATCAGGAGGTGGGTTTGGATTGCACTCAAGATCTGGTTACCATTTTTATGTCTTGTTTCATTCATTCATTCATTCATTCATTCAATATCAAGTCTTTTGCACACTATCATTCATATTCTTGTGGATAAAGCATATGTGTATGATTAAAGTTGTATGTGGATACTACATACTCTGTATCTTGTGGATACAGAGTTTGTGTATGATTAAAGTAGTACACAACAGAAAAAAAAATACTGAAGTTGCATCATCATCCTGAAAACAGGCACAAAAATATGATAGAATTGGGAGCGGGGACATCCAAGGAATTAAAATCCATTGATAATGAAAAAGGCTTTGAACTGGCACAAAAATAATTGCCCTACTGGTGGTAACTATACCTGTTTGTGGAAGGTATTTTATAGTAAAAGTGCTACAACAAATAGTGCTTTCTCCATTGTTGACATATAACACACCAAAGGTACTTGAGTAAATAGGCTGGTGTGAAGGGATATTTTGTGGAACATGAATTGATGGATTGGCCATTCTCTGTAAGAGATGTCTGGACTAGATATGCCTCTTGCTCTTTCCTTGCTCTCTGTTTTATCTTGCTTATGCTTTGAGTAATTGTTTACTTGTGGATTCATGAAGAGCATGAAATATCCCATGCACTCTTCATCAGTATCCAAACTGAATGAGTTATAATTAGCAACTACATTGAAATGTTCCCATTAAAGGAGAAGATGTGTTTACTTGCACAGAGAATTCAATGCATAAATCCTATCTCATTTTTTTAAATTCTTTATTTTTAGAGGGACATCTGAGTTTGATGCTAAGAAATGTTTCTGTTTAACATTTAAATTTCTTGTACTGATTTTCTTTGGAAACATTTGCAGCCTTCCACCTGGAATTACCCTTGTTTTTGCTTCAGGGTATTTGAAACAATTCATACAGCTGATATTGAGAGGAGTTCTGCAAGAATTCTCATTAATTTCCAGGAATGATCTATTTTCTAGGATATAGTTTTAGTATTTATGGGTTGTTTTCATTCGTAGCTTTTCCATTGTTATAAATGGTATAGAAATTGTTTTTGTTGTTTTGTTCATAAGACCTAATTTGATGCATTAATTTATTTGTTACAATAGGCTTAAGTTTACATAGGACATACTTGTTTGTTATTACAAGGTGGGACAGTTCTATACTTATGTTAAAATGTACCTCTGAACTAATGAATTGGGATTGCTGAGATTGCTGTTTTCCAAACTCTGGTCTTCCACATGTTTTGGATTTCAGTTCCCAGAATCCCTGATCATTGGCCAAGATAGCTGAGGCTTCTGGAAGCTGAAGTACAAAACACCTAGAGGACTAGAATCTGAGGATGACTGGCTTAGAAGATGATAGTCAATGTTTATTGCAGCCTAATGTAAAATTACTGCAGCATCTGACAATATATTTGCATTGCTGTGATGGGTAAACTGTGACCTATAGACTATGCATAGATTCAAGGATGTTTGTGCAGGCCATGGGCCCATGGAGACAAGCCCAAAGCAAAAATGGGCAAAAAAAATAAAATAATAATGGGCAAAAAGCTAATTCCCCAATCCTGGAAGTATCCAGGACCAGAGATTATGTGATAATGCCTTAATATCTCTGGTATCTCCAAATCTCCCAAATTCCATCCTCCCAGTGAAGTGCACTTTTGCTGCACTGTCCTTCCCCTCCCCCTGAAAGTCATAGAGCAGTGGTTCTCAACCTGTGGGTCCCCAGATGTTTGTGGACTTCAGCTCCCAGAAGCCCTGAGCATTGACCATAGTGGCTGGGGCTTCTGGGAGCAGAAGTCCACAAACATCTGGGGACCCACAGGTTGAGAACCACTGTCATAGAGCAAAAAAATGTTCTCAGACAACTGTGCATGATGAATTGCTTGGAAATGTTCAGTTTTACAATTGCAACTCCTAGAAATTCCCAGTCGTTGTGGCCTCCAGCCATGCTAGCTGGGGTATGCTGCGAGCTGAAGTTTCAAAAAACGCAAAGTTCCAAGCTCTGTTTGAACAACAACAAAACAGCCAGTTATTGTTTTATGTTACACTGATTCTGATTTATCTTTTCTACAAATTCCAGTGCCTATGATCTTTGTTATATATATTTTTATATTTATTGGTAGCAAGTAAAATCTTGATTATTAGGTATAAAATGTTCAGTTTCTGGTATTTTGTACATTACTGATAAGAGCTACAGCCATGCTTCCTTTGTGAAGTTCTTCTCATTGTTTCCTATGAAGAACTTTGGATCTCTATCTTTATATCATTTCTTTTAGTAATCAAGAGCCTTGGTGGCAGAATTAGTTGGATAGTTTTAGAAAAAAATAGATTTTCATCCTAGCCCACTCATTAAGAAACCAGACAATTCATTATTCTGAAGCTATTTGAGAGTGCTCATAACACTTCTTTGCAAAATCCAAACATGGATGCTTAGCTTCCACTTCTTTCGGATCCTGAGATCTATCACTCTTCTGATGTGACATTTGGATGATGCATTTTGAACTTTGTCACAACTGTGCAAGTTAATCTACCAAGATCACTCAAACAGGTATTAGATCACTTAATTACATCCACAAAGTAACTCTGAGCCAGGACTGCCCAGGTGTTAAATGTATTAATTTTATTCTTGGCTATGAGCTTAGGCTTTCCATCTTTTAAGGAGCGTTTGTCTGCAGAGATGCCAGTGGGAAATGTTTCAATTTAAGTGCCATTTTTGGTTGTTTTAATTGATACCCATATATCATCCAGGCGCTAATGAAATTACCATAAAATCAGTAAGATATTAGTGTTTACTAAGGATCCTCCCTAAACTGCAAACCCCAGGATTCCATGGGATGTTGAAAGTGGAATACTAGCACTATAACAGTCTAGGTCAGAAATAGCCTAAGTGTTTTCCTTATACACCTTCCTTCTTTCTATGTAAAGAATTTATCTTTGCTTATTATTTATTTATTGTTGACAACTTTAGTAGGAAATTCGGTGAATATGAGAATGCAAATGTGTGATGCTTCTTCTTTGTATTTTTCATGTTGAAAGCAGAACGTCATTCCTCGAATAATAGAACTGTGAGTAATGTTAAGTTAAGTTGTTAAGACTGAACTATACTTGATCAAGAGATCCTCCTGGTAAACGTTCTTCTGCTTCAGTGTGTTCACGTTTGTCTGGTTTTATATTACTGCTTTTTAAAGGCAGTGTAGTTTTCTAGCAGTGTTTTAGCAACAGCAGAATACACTGTACATTTTCTGTGTAAGTGAAGTAACTAAAAATGTGTCACAGAATCAAATACCATCTAGCAGTCAATACATGCTGCTGAGTAATGTTTTCTGAATTATGTGTTCTTCATTATAATTTTTAAACTGAGCTTTTCAGTAATGCTTGGTTCTTTCTTTTGAAAAGGGGGATTTGTCTTAAAGTGATAATATGAGCAACAGAGATGTGCAAGTTTACCAAAACTCACTTCAGATTAATTCAGGTCTTCTGAATTAATGAAAGTCAGTTTTTTAAATAGGTAATTTTCCCAAGCCAATCAAAAGTCTCAAATAAGTGACTCCCTGCCTTCCTTACCAAGGACTTTTACAAAAGGATAGTGTGGAAGTGATAGGGGAGGCATTTGGGGGTGAAAATAGGAAGCCTAGCCTTTGTAGTTGTAGGAATGGCTAGGCTATAACCCTCTCAGTCTGGATTTGCTCTGTATCCCAACCATTTATCGAATGGGATCTTCACACAAGAGAGGACATTTCCCAGTAAAAAAAATAAATTTTCTGACTTTCGGGGAAATCCATTTAGAAAGGAAAACATAATGGTAAGGATATTATGCAATTATCATCCAATCTGCATACATCTCAAAGCCTTTTCTCCATAGAAATACATTTGAGTTGTTTGTCATACAGTTATGAGTTTTTGTGCCAAAAACACATTTGTTTGTGCAAAAAAGCACTGTTGCCAAATAGCCACGTGTTTTGTGTGTAATACGACTGTTTTGTGCAAGTATTTTTTGCAAGGTATTTTGTTCAAGATTGCTGTTTTTCGGCAAGCATTAGCAGCCTTGCATGAGAAAACACATGTAGCTTTCTGAAAACAGTGGATTTTTGTTTGTTTGTTCAAACCTACACAGTCTCAAATGGATCTAAGTATCCTGAAGACACTAAATCTTCTCTGATTTTGGAAGCCAAGCAAGGTCAGCCTAGTTTAAGATTTGGATGGGAGGCTGACAACAAATACCAGGTGCTTTAGGCTACATTTCCAGAGGAAGAAACTGGCAAAACAGCCCTGAGTATTCTTTGCCTTAAAAAAGCCTATGAAATCTACAGTGTTGCCATAAGTCAGTGGTTCTCAACCTGTGGGTCCCCAGATGTTTTTGGACTTCAGCTCCCAGAAGCCCTGAGCATTGACCATAGTGGCTGGGGCTTCTGGGAGCTGAAGTCCAAAAACCTCTGGGGACCCACAGGTTGAGAACCACTGCCATAGGTCAACAGGTGACTTTAAGGCACCTTCACATGCACACATACAAACAAACATTTTTTTTTCTGCAGAATAATTTCCTGAAGCATTCTGGCATTTGAAAATACTGGGTGATTATTTCTCTCTATGAAAATTGATGTAAGTGATTGTACTAGCTCATAAATCAGTTCTTTGTGTGTACAGATCTTTCGTGCTATTAATTCATTCTTCATTCTTTGCATGTGAGCTAATAATGGGATTGCCAGGTGCAATAAGTGACAGGGCTCCTGTACTTTTAATAGTTGTGTGGAAGAGAGAATTTCAGCATGTGTTGCTTATCATGCTTGTTTTGTTTGTCAAAATTCCTTCTTTATGCAAGCACTAAAGGTACAGGAGCCCTTTCTCTTAATTTATCAGGCAGCCCAACTGTTAGCATTGTCCTCAGTTTCATACTTGCATTTTCATTAACTGTGGCATGACTACAATATATCTCTAAATTATTTTAATTTCTAATGTCTCCCTAAGATGAGATTGCATGATATTTATATGTGTTATTTTTTTCAACTGTGCAATAGCTCTCCATGGTCTCTAAATATATTAGGGATAGAAGGTAATCATTATTTGAAACTTGGAGTCAGCCTGATGAGATACATTAGTAAGAAACTTTGAAAGATGATAAACTATTTTCCATCCTCTTTAGAGAGGAGAAGTGGAGATTGCAAACTATTTTCCATCACCTTTTGAGAGGAGGAGTGGAGGTTGGCTCACTTGATGAAAGCACCCTATGATTTCGCTTGTTACTTACTGAATATTAGCTTTTGAAAGATATTTTTTGTGATAGATCATTTTTCTCACCAGTTATAGTCTATTTTGTACTGTTTTACGTTGGATATTTGTCACAAAGATGGGCAGACTCTCCTGTGAGAAAGAATCAGACTGACTATATTTGATTTTCTAACCTCATTTTTCTAGCCCCACATCAGAGCGTTTGGATCACCCTGATGGGCATGTTGAAATAGCCCCCATCTCTTTTTTGTGAACTCCAGAGCATTAATAGGTTGATGGTTTCATTGATATTTTGCATCTGTCACCTATGGCAAGATGTGTGGAGCAATGGGCTGTATTTGGGTCAGTTAAGCACCCTGAGGCACTATGCTTGATGCAAATTTAGCATCCTTGTTTTCCTGTCTTTTAAGGCCAGCTGGCATGAGACGTTGAGTAAGGGGATGGACTTTAGGGGCTCATCTAAACTTTCTCCTTTTCCAAAACTGGCTAAGGGAAGAGGAACTGTTTAGATGGGCTTCAGCCCTTCTTGATTTTGCTGGGAGGCTGGAACACATTTCACCAGATTCTGGGTTTCATTTGAGCCAGGGTGACATTACCTTTGCAGACAGCCTGCTTCAGTTTACAAAAGTCCTGCGTGCTCATTGGTTTCTTGCAGGCTATTGAAATTCAAGAAATAAAAAAGTGATATACTTTGAGATGTAATATTTTGTCTCATCTTCATTTTGGGGGTGGGTGCATGGGCAAAAAAAAGATTGATATGGTCTTTAATGGATAATGGAAAAGAGGCTGGGTCAGCTCCGGTCTGAGAAAACTCCAGATACCAAGAAGGTTGTTGGCTAGTGGATTTTATTGCCGCCAGATGATAGATCTTAAAGAGGCATCAGAGTGTCCAGCCAGCTGACACTTAAACACAAGAGCTTCTTAACCAAAAGCAATAATGTAGATATTTAACTTAAAACAGGTGGCAAGGTAAACTTAAACTTTCAGGCTGTCCACATTCTCACAACTTCTTTTCCTAGCCTCAGTTAGGAGAGTGATTCCATTTCCATCCCCTCCTGCTCAAACTTCTCAGTAATTTCCACCCTCCCCTCATCTATGCCTACCCCCTCTCCAAGGCCCCACTAACACAGGTTTCCCTTCCTCTCAGCAGGAATGCGGAGGTGGTGATTCCTAGGAGGTTTACATATTGAGTTGCATCTTCTTGTTTCTGTTAATGCTTATGTTAGATTTTTATGGCTTTAAAGGCTACTTTAATGAATAATAATCTGTCCGCTATATGTTTCTTCAGAGTTGGTAATGTTATTTTATGACCTATACATGTATGTCAACACCATCCCCTTTAGTGGCAGATGTAATAGTCACTACAAGTAAGAAAACGGTTAGCCATATTAGTTGTTAATTGCTGTAAAGTTGCCTTCAGCTTATGGCACCTCTATGTATGAGAGACCTCCTCAAGAGCTCTGCTCAAGTCCTACAGAGTCACGACTGTTTAACCATCTGTGACATGGATGACTACAACTTCTTCTTCTTCTTCTTCTTCTTCCTCTTCCTCTTCTTCTTCTTCTTCTTCTTCTTCTTCTTCTTCTTCTTCTTCTTCTTCTTCCTCTTCTTTTTCTTGTTCTTTGCAGTTTACCAAGTATAATAACCTTTTCTGATGAGTCATGCATCTCATGATATACACACAGGAGTCACACAGTCTTGCAATCACAAGGCTAACTGAAGGAAAAGGGAGGAAAAGTTGGACAGCGAGGAGTTAGAGTGAAGTGGGGGATATTTACCTATCCTGGAAAGAAGAGATGAAGCAATGTGGCTCAGACTAAGGGTCTGAGGGTAGTAAAAGAGTGGGAATTGGAGCGGCAGAACGACAACGTATATACAGAGTACTACAAGCTATCTAGCCCAGAGCAAGGGTTTAATATCCTGTTTCCACCCTTCGGGGGAAGGTGTTAATGGATCTCTGGCAGAGTAGACAATGGGGGCTGGAACAGGCTAATGGCTTTAACATTAGGTGAAAAGGGACTGATTGTGATAGCTCCTTAATAGTGAGGAAATTAAAAAAGGGAGTTTTGGTAGACAAAGGAAGAGGGTTGAAGACGATTGGTTGTTCTGTGGAGACAGTTTCAGGTGCTTTTGCTTCTAAAGGTCAAGTCATTGAGGGACATTTGCAAGTCCATTATCACCAGGGCTTCCCTGACTATGCCGTGACCATGTCCTGAGGTTCCATCTGACTTACTTTCGCATCGCATGTGTTCAACCAGTCCTATTTCACCAGCATAGTGTTGCAGCCATAGCAGTGGATAATTTATATCTCATGCCAATTAAATGATATTTGCCAATTAAACCATATCTTAGAGTGGGGGTTTACAATCCAGTAAAAGAAGAAGTAAAGTTGCAAAAAGGTGTGTAATAAATATGCATTTCATTACAGTTATGCTGGTGTGTGTGTTTGCTGGTGTGTGTGTTTGCCAAAGGACTTTTGTTTCTTCAGGTGTGTCTCCTGTGTACACATGTCACCATTTGTACATGAGAACATACAGTAAGTGTACTTAAAATATAAGTTAAAATGCATGGCAAAATAAAAATATGTTAATTTGGTACATAAAAGATGGTAAAGTGAGTACCAGGTAAACCTTGGTGTCTGATGGGCATCCATAGCCAAGATGCCACATGTGTTGCTATTTTATGTCAGGGACATGCTGACACTTGGCAGGTAACTCATGATAGTCTGGGGGCCAGGGCTTGGCCCTGTGGACCTACCATGGATTGCAGCAAGCCCTGAAATGCAAAAAAAAAAAGAAAGAAGCAAAAAAGAAAAGAAAAGAAAAGAGGAAGGAAATGAAACAAGAAAGTGGAAATTAAGCAAAAAAAAATGGAAATGAAACAAGAAAGTCAATTTCTGGTTAGGTCATACTCTGTGATGTCTAAAAATGGGTTCTGTGTTGCCCAGTTCCAAGCATAGTTTACTACAGATAAAAATAATGACTGTTGTGCATTCCTTTCAATCTATAATGTATAATTCTTATTTTAAAAGCCTTACTTTTAATTAGCTGCTCACTTAAGAAAAATCTGTGAATTTTGAAAGCCTACACACTTGCTGTCAACTGAGCAATCCACTAATCTTTACCCATATGCATATCTTGCAACATGAATATTGATTAGTTCCATGACTTCAGTCAGCTCCATGAACATTTAAAATGAAAATTGTATCTTGCTGAACTTATAAGTCTTTTGGTTAATATGTAGTTTATATAAATGCTGTGTTTGTCTTAAAAACAACAGCAACAAAATCAAAGTTTACTGTTTAAATTTGCTGCTGATTCACTGTGTATAACATTAATTGCTCCATAATGGAAGAAACCCTACATTCCTCTAATAAAAAGTCTTAAAGGAAGAGGAATATATTTTCATGCGTCTGATTAAGGTTATGAATCTAATTTTGTAATATTATAAGGTCAAAGCAAAACTTTTTTCAGGTCATTGCTTCTCTGGCATTGTTATAATGGAATGCAAGGACCTATTTCCTCATGCTGTGCTGAAAGAGATAGTGTTTATAATATTTCTAATGAAATAAAATGGGTAGCCAATTTAATCTCAGGGTGTTTTCTCCCCTCTCTCTCTCTTTTAACAATTGATTGAAAATGCTATTACTCCATTATGGAAATCTAACTCAGCATCCTTGAAATAGCATTTCACTGTGTGGATAAACTTGTAAATTATTCATACTCTTTTCTTTAGGCCAGATTCCATGGCCTTTAATTGATTAAAATGTACTTTCCCTTCAAATAAATAAGAAATACCCAATGCTATTCAAATTTCACAGCACAATTTGCATTTGTGTGACTTATTGATTCTTCATTTTACAAATCGCAAGTTTCATTGATTCTACCCTTGGGCTTTATGGAGAGCAATGTGAGAGGGAAATAGCTGCTTTCTATAACTGTGTTCAACAATTGCGAAGTATCAGATATCTGACCATCTGTTTTTTCCTCCTTCATGTTCACACATTTCTGTTGTTTTCATCTGCAATTTACTTTGGAAGGCCAGCCATATAATTCCTGAAGCTGTCTTCAGAAAACCAATGAGGAAACACTTTTTTCATGTATCTGAAAAGGGAAAAGTTATAATAACTGCATGAGACAGCTTGTGGTAACTGTAGCATCATTCAGAAATAAAATCAATATATTTTTAGAATACACAGCTATTCAATGTTACCTTTTAGTCCTAGATTTCATTCCCATAGAAGTTAAAAGGAAGAAGGAAAAAAAATTACCACTTAAGAATACCAAACCATGCTATTCATTCACAAATTAATTCTTATGATCCAGAGGCAGTGACAGAATGGATTTAATCATTATCATAAGTAGTGATAATATTTCAAGTGGACTGTTCCATCTTGGGAGAATCCCATCTTGTGAGAAAGGTGCCATATAAATTCAGTGTATACTAAATTTATGGAAACAGCAAATTCATGCCTTTGGTTTGGTTTGTCTCTAAGTTTTGTTTCTACCTAAGCAAATCAAATTATATTTTTAAGCAAAATTTCAAATAGAATAACACTTAATTTCATTTTCTGTTGATCCTATGATTCTGCTTACATTGAGTTAGTTTTCTTCTCAAAGCAGAGCACTGTTTCAAAAAGGGGAAATCAAGCGTTTTCCTCCCCTTTATATAGTTATTTTCAAAAGAACGATGATAAGCAAACTTTTCAGTAAAAGCCTCATACTGCAGAAGAATCTAATTGCCATTTCATTTAATTTATATGCCCAAGGTAAAATCAGTAATATGCCAAAAATTCTTGTGTTCTTAAAAAGCTGCTATAAAAATGTGCCTTGTTGGTTATCTCAAAGCCAGTGTAGATACTGTTTCTGTTTTAAAGACGTTGCTAATAGTGACACCATTTCTCTAACAACTTGACTGCCCTCCTTGTATTAATGCATTATTAGCAACTGCCTCCGCCCTGGCCTCTGAAGGAGAAAAGAGCAGCCAGGCACAGCTCCATCATGGCTTCGCCCAGTGGCTCTTCAGAGGCCCTCTTTTGATGGCCAAACTGTCTTTCCTCTGGCCTCTGAGGGAGAGAGGAGCATGATTATGTCATGCCTTGGCTTCGTGGCCCGAAAAATGCTTTCCTTCCACATTCCAACTGCCATTTCTCTGGCCTTTTTTGAGAAAGAGAAGAGCAGCTAGCATGTTCTGGACTTAATGTCCTTCCCCACAGCATTCTCTTTTCCTTGTGTGTTGTGTCTTAGATAGATTGTAAGCCTGTCATATTATTTGTAAGTCACCCTTTTTTCGCTAAAGAGCAAGTTGTGAATATAATAAACAAACACACAAACACACATACGTTAAGCACAAGATCCAATATCACATTGCTACCTTCTACTAATTCTAGGTGAAGAAATTTTAATTGTTTACACAGAATAGTCGGTAAGCATTTGGAGGAATCTTTCCATGAAAAAGCTATGTGTTGGTAGAATGCATACTATTCAATCCTGCTTGGCACTTTCTCTTAGTGCAAATGAGTTATTAGAACGGCCTTTTTATAATGTGACATTGGAATTGAGGAATCTGGCCTTTATAAGCCAAAATTGTTAAACTGGTTTTCTCTGTTAGCTTGTCAGGAAAGGGGAGGGAATGTGTGGTCCTCCAGAGTTTGTGGTACTGTATTTGCCATCAAGCCCTTATGCCTCCTCAGTTATTTGCCTAGCATCCTATTGAGGTCCAGTGGCTGGTTATGATGAAGGTCCTTCATTTCAGGATCTCTCTGCAAATGACTTGGCCTCTTCCTTTGAACAGAAGGTGACCTCAATTTTTTATTTGTTTTTGCTGGATGGATCTCTGCTTCCATTGCCATCAGTCGATTTATCACAGCCTTTGGTTTAGGCCGTGTCTTCACCGGCCCAAGCAGAGTTTCACTTTTCTCCTGCTGCAGAGGCATTCATGTGTCAGATTGTGATGTCTTTTTCCCCTGAGTCCTGTCCTACCGACCCTATCCCTTCCTTCCTCTACCCAGTTCTTCTGCCTCTGCTTCTGGCTTATATAATCCATTTGGTGAACTGTTCTCCCTCAATGGGTATTTTCCGAGGCTGCTTTAATCATGCTGTTTTGCTTCCTGTATTAAAGAAGCCTTCTCTGTATTCTTCACTTTGCACTCACTATCGCCCTGTGTCTCGTCTCCTGTTTCTTTTAAAAATTTTGGAGAGAGCTGGCCTTTCCCAGTTGATGCCTTACCTGACTATACATGATATTCTTGACCCATTTCAATCAAGCTTTCATATACAGATAATTCTACCCAAATGGCCTTGACTCAAGTTGTGAATGATATTCTGGTGGCAAAGGTACAGTGTCAAACTTCTGTGTTGATCCTGATGGCTCTTTCTGAAGCCTTTGACACTTTTGAACCATCAGATGCTACTGTGATAACTGAAGCCCCTGTCAAAGCTGCTGATGACAAGCGGCAGCTGTGGGTCCCTGTGGCTCCGGCTGGAGATGAGTCCTGCAGCTCAAGAGCTCCCCCTGCTGCCATGGACCAAGCAGGCGCTGACGTCCCTCTGCCTACTCCTTTAGAACAACAGGGATCTGATTCCGTGCCTGGTCCTTTGGAGCAACAGGGAGCCAATTCTGAAGAGGCTCTGAAGCCTGGTTCAATAAGCCCCTCAAGGCAGAGATTCAAGAGGGCTGTGCAAAGGGAGGCTTCCTTGGCTAAGTTTAAGAAGTGGTGACTGGACACATCTGTGCCTGGGGCAGTATAACTGCCTGCCTGGAAGCTTCCCTTTGCTTGTGGCAAACTTCTTAAAAGCCCTCTTCTTGCTTGTAGCTTGCTCCCAGCACCCAGTTCCTGATACCTTGAATTGATCTCTGGACTCTTGACCCTTGGCTTTGGAACTCTGACTACGGCTTCGCTTGGCGCTCTGGTAAATGAACTTCCTTGAGTAAGTGCTTGCTTGTCTCCTCCCGGCTGGACTCTCCCACTCTCTTCTCCGGGCTGGCTCGCCACCCAGGTCTCTGACCTTGACACCTACTATTAGAGTTGGTATGACTGGAAATTACAGGGAATGCTCTGTCAAAAGCCTCCTCTGTAACATGAGGGATGCCACGAAGATCAGCCTTGTGTCTTCTTCATTATATACATTCCCTCTTGGATTTCTTCTTTCTGAATCAGGTTTTCAGCATCAAATTTATGCAGATAACACTCAGATTTTTCAGAGTTTTAAATCAATTGATGCTACTATGTGGAAGTCAGTGATAGATTGTCTGCATTTGTTTCTTTGTGGATGATTACTGACAGTCTTAAGCTGAACATGGACAAAACAGAGATCTTGGTGTTTCAGCCTGACCATCCTGTAGCTCCCTCTCATGGATTTACAGGGTTGCACAGTGGCTTCTGTCTTGGTTGCTAGGGACCTTGGAGTACTGCTGGATGATTGCCTATCTCTGCACCTCTTTATCAGGGCAACAGCAAAGGCATGCAATTTCATCTTTTGAACATTTGCAGGGTCAACTGTTATGCTTGTCCAGGCCTTGGTTATCTCATGTCGGGATTATTGTTAATAGTTTATTGGCAGGTTTGCATTCTTGCTCCCTTCTTCCTCTGGTTTTAATTCAGAACAGTGCCATCCAGGTTGTTTTAAATCTCTCTAAATATTCACCTGTTCCTTCTCCCTATAGGTCCCTTCACTGGCTACCAGTTCAGCCAGTACCTGTTTCAAACTTTTGGTTCAGATTTTCAAGGCTTTGCATTCTAACTTCCCTCAGTACCTTGCAGCTTGACTAGCATGGTATGCTTCAACCAGCAATTTAAGATCTACAGGGAAAGGATTACTATGTGTTCCACTAACATGCACATCTCTGTCAAGGCTGTGAGCCTTTTAAGATCTGGCTTCACATTTATGGAACGGTCTTCCTTTGGACCTCCAATTGGAGGAGGATCTCACATATTTTTTAAAGGTCTGAAGACCTTCATCTTTGATTTACCGTCTTAAGCCACTGAGTTGTTTTTAAGATGTTGAGATGGGTAATGACCGGAGGGGGGCGTGAATTGAGAATTTCATTCTATGTGTTACTATAGTGTTATCTCTACTGTCTTTGTCCCTGATTGTTCATGTTTATAGCCCACCCTTTGGTGAAAAGGGAGTTATAAATAAATGTTGTTGTTATTCCTAGCCAGCTAAGCCAATGTTCATGATTACAGATATTCTATACCCATAGTATCTGAAAGTCAACATATTCTCCCAGGATGTAACACAGTTACTAGGCAGGACAACATGCTGAACAACCATTGCTGATTTGTGTAACCACTCATACTACCAAGAAGAGCCAAGCAGAAGAGGGTAAACTGCATGCACAGCACACTGCTCCTTATTCCTTATATTTATTCTTCTCTGTAATAAGACAAGTGTGATGTTGCTACATTGCTTGTCAAGAGCTTTCAGATGTGATGGCAGGGAATGGAAGAAATTGCCACATGGTTTAGAAACCCTCCTGTTGAGCTGAAGAGATAACTTCACTGTAAACTACAAAACCTTTTTTTTCTGACTAGGCTTACTGCAGAGCAAATGTCCAGACAGTCTTGATTCTGTCTTCACTTCCCAGAATCTGTGTAGGCTGCATATGACACAAAGGCATTTGGCACACAGAAAAAAGGGGAAGGGAACGAAGAGGAGAAGGAAAGTCTAACTGATATGCTATTGTAGGAACCTGGAAAGAGCTGAAAAAGAGATTACTTTTGTTAGTTTTTCATTAATGCCGTAGGATTTCGTGAGATCTTTGAAACTATTTGAAAAATCATTTTAATTCTGAGAGTCTGATCTCTATGCTAAAAATATCATCACCATTGATCAAAGCACTTAGTTTTGTAGTTATAAATACACAATGTGTCATAATCCACTATTAATTAAGGTAACTCTTCATCTAGAAACCATTTGGAATATTGTTATCTGAGCCCTTGCTGAAAGGAATGATACCATTTTAGCTGATTTTCAGCCACCCTCCAAGAAAAATATTTCTGACACAAGGACTTTTAACTGTTGAAAGTATTCCAGCATGAAATGTGAATCAATTACAGTAATACAGAATTCCATTGCCACCCTAAGTTATTACGAGTGAAGAAGTGGGGGGGGGAATATATATATATATATAGTGTGTGTGTGTGTGTGTGTATATATATATATATCAGTTTTGTTAGTTATAAACTTTGTGTGTACTCATAGTTGAAGCTCAAAAAAGAGAAAAAAACATGCAGGAATTTTTTCAAAAGACAGCTGATAATAAGTATTTGTCAACTGAATGTACCCTGGAAAAGTAGAAATACTAAGTGTGATTTTAAGACCAAAAATACTACTTTATAACGTTTAGAAGTAGCATTTAGTGAAAATTTAAGCATCAAAGTGTTGAATCAAAGCAAATAACATTATTTTTGTAAAGAGCTTATATCTAAATCAAGGGCAGAAGGGGGAGAGTGTTCCTGAATCATGATACTTTTCCATTCTTAATATTTGAGGGATGTACCTCAATTTGTATTGGCCAAAACTTCAAAAGAAAAGGCAGCATATTGATAGGGTGAAGTGCATTTCTGGAAAATAAGAAATGGAACAAATGCTTCTTTTCTTTTTTTCCCGGAGGTGTTAGCAAAAAGAAGATGGCTGCTGTGCCAGCATGTAAATATCATATACTTGAGTTTTCATACCTGCTACTCATAGGGTCACATTTTTCTCATTTTTTCTCTATCTCCTACTTATTATTGGCTACCTTATTCCTCTTTCACTGTTCAGTACAGAAGCATAGATAAACCAGGAGATGTAACACACAGCAGAGGCAAGGGGAAAGTACTGACAAAGGACAGAGACTAAACCTGCTGTTGAAATGTAGGCAGAAAGTAACTTGCTTAAGCATTGCAGCATTTCCCTTTTAATGATTTTTATTTCATTTATTTAATTTTTATCTGAATTTTCTCCTTGCAGATGACCCAAGGTGGCGTTTGCTTTGCTTTGTACCCAAAAACACATATCGCCTTTTCAAATATTTTGAGAATGTGGACGGCTTAGGAAGCTGCTTTATCAGATCATAGGTCCACAGTGATGTAGTGGTCAACAGAAGTACAAGCACTCATCATGACAGTTACCATAGCCATGCCTACAGCAGGAGTTTGATTCATTATACTGTCTTGTTTAACTTATTTAACAGTGCATCAATGGAACAATACAGAACCAGAAACTAGTTTGAACCAGAAGTTGGAATTAGGTCTCCATTGATAGTTTTCTTCTTGGAAATCTGAGTGCATTGCAGATACATTAATGTCGAAGTGAGCTTCATTTTATTGCACATTGTATGACAAAGCAGAATACACTCCAAATATCCATCATCTGAGCACACTTTGCTCTCCAAAATAAACTCATTGTAATGTCCCTATGCTGGATGACCTTTTTGTAGCATAAATGAAATCATAAAAGTAATGTGACCTTTCGGAAGTTATTAGATTATAATGAAGCACTTGTGTTATAGAAATGTCCCTGGGCTGCTGCTTCATTTTGTAATAAAAATATGGCATGGAAGTCATATAATCTGCATTCTTACTGCAGTTCAATTGGTTGCATTTTGTTACAGCATTGTTTATTTTATTACACTATAAACAGTCCATTTTCAGTTGCAAGGTTAAAAACTTTGGATACAATTTTATGGATATATTCATTTAGTCATTTACCATCAGAGGTCAATTCAGTGATAGCTCCAACTCTGTAAAATACAAAATATTTTCTGCAAATCAAGAAGAGCAGTTCAAAGGACAGAAATGTGGAATAAATGAATTGGTTTCATTGGAGCAGACAGATTGACTTTCTCATCAACTGGAGAAAAAACACACTAGCAGTGCATACTTAGAAAATGATTGTAGCTACAGAGTTTGTAGATTAGTTTCTAAACAATCATCTGTGAGTAGGAATAATCTGAAGCCAGTTAGGAAAGCTTTTATAAATTGGAAGGCAACTGTTACTGTTTTTTTCTTTTCTTTGAGCGCTACCAGTGTGTGAATAGGTCTGAGGATCTCATTCAGTTGTGGCCAGTTTCTGAGGTTACTTAAAATAAAGCAAAATCAATATGATGGCACAGTTGGAGCATGGATACAGAATATAGATAGTATGTGCAAAATAAAGCTGAAAGATCAGTGTCCCTCACATCAGACAAGGTGATATGATCCTGAAATTGTTCCCTGGACTTAGAATCACAAGAGTTGGATGAGACCACAATGACCATTCAGTCCAGCAGGAACACATTCTCAAACCACACCCAGCAAATGGCCATCCAGCATCTGTTTGAAAACCTCCAGAGAAGGTGACTCCACCACACTCTGAGGTGACATGTTCCACTGTACTTTGAATCCTTTGATTTGTCTCTGGAACAACAACAAGTTTGCTCCATCTTCAACTTTACATCCCTCTGAATATTTAAACATGGCTATCAATATCACCTCTTAACCTTCTTTTCATCAGGCTAAACATTCCTAGCTCCCTAAGCCAATAGGGCATGGTTTCCAGACCCCTCACCCTCCTCTGGACACGTTCCAGCTTGCCAATATCCTTCCTGAATTGTGGTGTCCAGAACTGGACACAGTATTCCAGGTAAGGTCTAACCAAAGCAGAATAGAGTGGTATTATTATTTCCCTTGATCTTGACACTATACTCCTATCGGTGCAGCCTAGGATCACATTGGCTTTTTTAGCTACTGCATCACACTGTTGACTAACTTACAAGCCATTTGGACAAATAAGCAATCTATCCTAGAGACATAACAAGTACTCACCAATGTCCCGCTGACAGTCAAATTATGTGTTCCTGACATGCTAAGAACACTCTGGAGGAAGAATAACCCCTTTCTTGAATTTCCTGCCAAAGCCTGAGAATGTTTTTAAAACAAAACAAAAATAAAACAACCTAGGCAGGAAACTGCAAAGGGTAGGTGTGAGTAAATTATGCAGATCGTGTGATAAATTACAGGAACAACATTGCTCATATACAGAGTTTATGCAGAGAAAGTTAACATCAGTAGCTGGAGTTTTCATTAACAGTAGCAACACTACACGATCAGAAAAATTATATTTCAGTTCTTTGCCCTTTGAAGCCAATTTCCTCCTGAACATGTATGTTCTGAAGAAGAAGGCTAGCTAATATCAAACCAGGCAGGCACCAACTTCTCAGAATACACTGCATATGTTAAAAAACTGGTGAGAGAAGAGATTTCAGTGCCCATTCCATGCAGAAGAAAACCCCTGTAGATGTGTAGTGAGATTCCAGTCATTGCTGCTAGGCCACATTCTGGATTTCCTTCAGTGTTATTACTTCTAGCTACATTCATGATTTTCCTTGTCCTTCTCTCTCTTATTTTGTAAAAGGTGTATGTTAGATCACTTCTCATCATTTTAACATGGTAAATCCCTTTTGGGTGGCTAAGAAACAAATCCTGATTTTCTCAGCGGACCTGGGGATAATAATAGAATTGTCTGACTTGTTCCTGCTTAGGAATAAAAACTTTTTGTCCCTGCTCTGTCCTTCTTTCAAAGAGAGAACTAAGACCAATTGCTTTTGATAAGATTTTATATGGTTTTCCTTCCCCACTTCAAGAGTCTGTGAAGAGGAAATGCAGGCTACGAGACAGATGAATCCCTACAGAAGAAGCAAGGCTATGGCTTCTCAAGAGAATAGCGAAGCATCAGTTTCCTAAAGTGAGGAATATCAGAGGAATAAAGTAAGGAGGGAGCAGAGGCAGGCAGTGTTAATACAATTAAATGGCAGTTTTAAACTGAAATGTTAACAGTGATTCCGGTTTTGCTTACTTCTGTTATGAAAATGTCAGTAGTATGTTGCATGGTGTTCAGAATCATGTAATTGTAACAGTATGTTAATGCACTTTATCTTTTTTTTTAAAATTATCATTTTATTACTTGTATTGTAAATTGTACAAAAAGACCAGCAGTCTTGATATTAGCAGTAGAACTGACATTATATGCTTGCCCCGTCTCAGTATTCCATATCCAACAATACAGTACGCCCATTTATGGTGCGACCTCAGCACATAGGAAACTGAGGCCATTTCCACACTCGACTGTTATAGCGCTATTATCCCACTTTCAACATCCTATGGAATCCTCGGGTTTGCAGTTTCGGGAGGGGCCAGGTGGCCCCTCCCGAAACTGCAAACCCGAGGATTCCATAGGATGTTGAAAGTGGGATAATAGCACTATAACAGTCAGGTGCAGAAATGGCCTGAGATCACGTGAAGCATCACATCCATTATCTTCAAAGGACACAACAGGCACACTCCTCTGCTGCCACAGGTGCACACACGTCACATCCTTTGAAGGTAACAGGACATGAACATTTGCTATTTTAGTTTTACACAGGGGTTACTAGAATGAAACTCCTATATATATATATATATATATATATATATGGATGGAGGGAATGCTGTATCTAAAAATCACAGGGTTGTTGTTGTTTTAAATTTTGGCTGTGAGCTCAAGTTAGTGCTCTGAATCAGGAAGCAGTCAGCCACAACCTGAATATGAAGCCTTGTTTCCTCAGTGTCAAACATCTACCATATGGCAGTTTTCAGTGAAATAGCTGTTAGGCTGCTGTAACAAATAAGGAAAGTGGGGAGCAGAATCTAACAGCGTGCTTTAAGTCTAACTGATTTATATTTTGACATGAACTTTCATGGGTATCAATCCACTTACTCAGATGAACTGATGCAGTGATATTTTAAACAGTTGTGGGAGTGAGATAGAATGAAACAGGATACAGAAAAACTCAGGTTGTGATCCTTACCAAAAATATTCAAAGAACTATGATAGAGGTGTGATAACAGGTCTTCCAAGTCTTTAGAGTCATCACTCTATATTGGATGAACAAGGCAATCTTTACGCAGGTGGATAAATGGACATAAATCTGACACTAGAAATGGCAAGACCTCAAAGCCAATTTCAGAACGTTTCAACTTTCCTGGACATACAAGATGGGACTTGTAAATAGCAGTTCTCAGACAAAAAATGAGATAAAATAAAATAAAAATTCAAAGGAAGACTGGAAAGAAAAACTGCTGAATTAAGTTATATTCACAAGAAGAAGAGCAAAGCTGAATAACTACTATCTGGATAGCCAATAAACAGCTAGTTGTGTCAATATTCAGGGGCTCTATTCATTAGCGCATTAAGATGCATCTGTTATTTTCTATTCTGTTGTTATGCTGGCATTATAGAAATGCAGTTTGATATCATGTGCTTCCTTGTCAATACGTGGTGGAGTATAATAATTTATGTCAATCTATGTTTGAGTTGATTTGGGCTTTGGCCTTTGACATTGAATACTCCTCTTATTATAGTAATACAGGAGCAAGAAAGTATATTGATTTACTGAAACAGACCATTGCTACCCATTTTCTTTCTGTCCTTTCCACATCAGCTTTTTGCTATTTAATAGTTTATAACAGCTGTGACGAACCTGATGGGAGGGGGTCTTCACAACAGCCTCCTTGGCAACTGAGAGTGTTTAAGCTGATCAGCTGGTGAAATGGAACCTTGGATAGCCCAGGGGAGGGGCTGGTGGAAAGAGGAAAGAGGAAAATAATGGATTTTGACTGTCTGGTGTGTGGTTGAAGATGGAATTGTGGTTGAGGAATTCTTTATCTACTTTGCCTTTATTATACCAAAGATATCCATGCCAGCCAAATTTCAATTCTGATCCTTCCAATTCCAATATCCTTTCATTTTCAAGACTTATCCATTCTTTCAACCAGGTCAGGGCATTTGCTTTGTAATATATTTCAAGATCTGGTACACCAAATCCTCCTCTTTCTTTTCTCTCTACTAATATCTGCTACTTTATTCTTGGCTTCTTCCCTCCCCAAATGAATCTCGATAAATCAGAAAGATTCAGAAAGAAACATGAAAAGAATGAAAACAAGCAAAGATATGGGGAAAGGGAATTGAAAAATATATTTTTTCAAAATTATATGGCAAGTCACATAAAAAGAGAACTGATCTATTTATCTATCTATTTATGTGGATTAAGATAGAAGATCAATAGAAGAAGAAGAAATAGAAAAAGAATTAGATGTTGGATAGGTATATAAATTTATAAGTATATAGGTATATAAATTTGATTGTATATATTTCTTTGCTTTCTCTTTCTTATATATTTATTAAAAAAGAATGAATATTTGTAAATATTGTTGTTATAACTTTAATAAAAATAAAATTAAAAAAAGAAGATGGAAGTGTGATTGTGTTGTGTTTGACAGAGGTTGGAGATTTGAAGAACTCTGTGGGAGAGAGAACTGAGAAATTGGGTGTACGAGAGATAGTGAATGAATTGAGAGAGAGAGAGAGAGAGAAGAATGGTGTGCTCTTTATAAACAATTAGATACAAAACACATTTAAAGCAACAGCGTTACAATAAATGGTTGAAGTTGGTGTTCCTCAAAACAGTGTCACAGAGTCTTATTTTGAATCTTGGAATAGACACGCTACCAATAATATCATCTTGATCTTAGTGCCAACAGTACCACAGTCTTGGAAAATATAAATCACTGCTGATCCTTACATCTGGGAGAAGGGCAGATTTAGGGAAGGCAGTAAAGGGGGAGAGTCCTGAAAGGAAGAAGCCAAGGGGGGACAAGAGTGAGGAGGGGACTGTGTTCTCAGAGAGAGAAACTGAAGCAAACCCGTCTGTCCTGGCCCTGGCTTGATGCGGAGACCTCCCATTCTGAATCTAGCGTAAAAGGATATCTCCAGTGGTACAATAGCTGCTAGGAAAAATGAAAATGCTGGATGGATGTCATCACTGGGTTCTTTTAAAATCATACTACACTTTGGCTTGATGCAGAGATCTCCCTGGCGGATCAGTTCTGATCACAAAGAGGTGTCAGACTGGGTAAGCCTTGAGTGTGAGGCTTGGGTACCTTTCGCACTCAACATTTTTGCGTTTTACAACAGCACATTATGCAACACCCATCAAAGATATGCTAATTTGATACCCAGAGAGCTATATTGCACAATTGTAATACTCATGACACTTTTAAAGCTTTCCATGTGATCTTACCCCTTTTCCTTTCCTTTTCTGTCTCCTCCTCCTCCTCATTATCAAGAGAAGAATGGTTCTGGGAGAGTCCCTTTGACAATATGGCAGTCTTCCTCTTTGAATTTCAGCTCTGGCAGCTGTGTTTTATAAAATGGAAAGTTTCTTTTTAAAAAGTCCAAGAATTTTTTTTCCCTGTTGAGATATAAAACAGGCTTATTGTAATCGCCATGAGCCTTGGCATTTTACACTCTCCTTTGTTCCGTCATGCTTTAGAGAAAGCAGTTGAAAATTACTTTTCACTTTTAAATTCATTGTTTACTGATATGACTCAAAACTTTGTCAGTTTGAGTACTTCACAAAACTGGAATACAGTGACACTAGAGTTTTGAGTTGTCTCCTCTTCCATTTGGAGAAGGATAAGTAAAACATGCATGGCTGGAACTTGTGATTCATCTCAGCAGCCATTTCTTATTGGTATGTCTATTGGGACACTCTAGCAAGACCCTAAATGTACCAATATTTTGACTTTGGATCAATCCTATATAAGTCATGCTTAGGTCCAGGCTTTTGTATTTTGCCTGTTTAAGGTCAGCTATGTGCTGAAAATAGTTCTTGGAGATGTGGATATTTTGAAAGACATAGAAGGATTCTGACATGAAACTGTGAACATATGAACAACTCTCATGTTGATACAAACATGACATTAATGAGATTATGCTTGTTTAGTTTTGTGCAGCTTAATTTTACTTGAATGCTGATGGAAATTTTTATGGCAGAATTTTGGAGGAGCTTCTTATATGATTGAAAAATTAGTGCTCAGATGCCACTATCAAGGCTGCGGAATATTCTCCTAAATGTCCAGCTGAGAGTTTGTTTGAGGCTTATACTGGGTCTGATTTGCGGCTTATTGAGACTTAGGAATGCCAAAAGAAGCCGTAAGCAGTTGTCTAACCTTGCCATATGCTGGAGCAATCTGTAGAAGAAATGTTCTACCAAGGGCACTGACTTCTATTAACTTTGTGCAATTTTGCTTTTTAAACATTCATTCTGAATCTAGCGTAAAAAGACATCTCTAGCTGCTAGGAAAAATGAAAATGCTGGATGGATGTAATCACTGGGTTCTTTTAAAATCATACTACACTTTGGATGGTAGACATATATAACTCTTGGTTTATTTTGGTTTTACCTTCTGGAGAACCTACAAAGCTTTTGTGTGGTTTTATATTTCTCAATTTGGGACAATATTGTAAAATACAATTTTTTTGCATAAGTTTCTTGTGAAAAATACAACATAGTTTGTGGAAAATACATTGTTTGCACACACACACACACACACACACACACACACACTACTTTTTGTTAATGTTGCTCTGATAAAATGAAAGTGCTGTCTTTTTGTTTTTATGCATAGGCTCAAACTCTGTGTTTATGATGTGAGTTCTCAATATTTCAAGAAACTATTTTCATTAAGCACAGGAAAATTTGCAAGTAGTCATTACATCTGTAATATATGCATAATTGATCAAAGTAATCCAAATAGCTTCACAGCGTATTTTAAGAATCTGAGCTTAATGAATATACATCTATTATATTGCCATATTAGAATACCAGCTAGAATAACTGAAACAAAGTTTAAACTCAGCTATGGCCAAGAAGGAAATGAATCCCTTAAACTGTCTGTGCCAGCTGCTTGGGGAAAAGAAAGAAAGAAAGAAAGAAAGAAAGAAAGAAAGAAAGAAAGAAAGATGAAGCAGATTTGGTAATGAAATCTCTTTAGACATAAGGGTCTTTCAGTCTCTAGTGGCCAATTTCTTATAATCTGTGATTTTATAAGGTGATTTTCCCAAGCATTCCAAGTGTATTTGAGACAACTGAACATTAATCATTATAGCTCAGAAATCTAGTGTTCTCCCATTCCCAAGGTTTCAGTTATTCAAATTAAAGAGCTTGACATTTCAGTAAAGCTTCTTGAAGCAAAGTTCTCAACAATAATTCTGTTACTCTTAATCTTGTCAGAGTTTGCTGAATTAAGGGATGAAGGGCCAACAAGTGTAGGAATTCACTGTGCTAAATTCAAGAAAAGGGAAGCTGATTTTGACTACTCTGCCATGTGGCTACTATAACATTCATGCATTGGAGGTCATGGATGCATTCATTCATTCATTCATTCCTATTCCTTAGGCTTTACAATTGAGAGATGTTCAACTTTAGCCCATCCTGCAGCTATGGAAATCCTTCTGGGGTAGTGGTGCTTAACCCTTTTTGGGTTGTGAAGCCCTCTAGAGAATGTGATGAAAGCTATGGACCCCTCAGCGTAACACAGCAACAAAGAAGACTGCATGTTACCTAAATGTGTACAGAAACATCACCCTACCATCATCATCATCATCATGTATATCCTGCTTTTTTTCTAGGAAAGACTCAAAGCTTTTTTACAGTATTTATAAAAATGAAAACATAGTTAAAAAATTGATAGCATACAAAAGTTAAAACACAGATTAAATAATCAAAATATAATTAAAACAAAGTTACAATATATATTTAAGAACACAAACAAATCACAAATACTACATAAATTAAGAATAGCCAGCACCTTTTGTCAGCAGGCAAGGATCACAAATTGAATGCCTGTCAATATTTTTTTTTAAAAGTCTTTGCTTGTGTACAGAAGGAAGGAGGAGGAGGGCGCCAGTCTGACTTCTCTCAAAAGAGACTTCCAGAGCCTGAGAGCAGCCACTGAAATATGTAATCCCACTCTGCATGTGTCTGAAGTAAAATAATACCTTAATAAGATAAGCTGAAATAAAAAACAAGACCATTTTCAGTGTAAAAATGAAGAGTGGGTTTTATTTTTGTACTAGTTTAATGGAGCCCTTGAAGCACATCTGTGGGCCACTTGGGGTTCCTTGGACAACAGGTTAAGAACCCCTTCTTCTGGCTTCTGTAACCTGAGAAACCTGATTTCCTGGAATCTCAAAAAACTCAGAGGGGTTTAGTTGAAAAGTAGGATGGCATCAGAAGGGACTCCAGGGTCAGTGAAACTAAAGTAGAGGTGGAACTTTGGGGCCACTCTGATACTGTTGAAATACAGCTCCCACCATTTCTCATCGCCAGCTATGCTGGCTACGGCTTCTGGGAGTTGCATAATTCAAACCCCTGTGTTATAACTTGGCTCCAAACACAGGCCCTTTTTGCATGGCAGTTTGCAACTGAAAGGGCCCCTTGAGCGTCGCGTGAATGTGAGGAGTGGTCTACATGATGTTCAAGGCGCTCACGCGCAGCGAACATGCATTTTTTTATTTTTGGCTTTTAGCCAAAAATGACTCACGGGCCTGGGCTGCACTCACCTGCCGTGCAGAGCCTCTGGAGCTGGGCCGGTTGCGCATCCTCTCCTCAGTGTAGCCTCCAACTCCCTGGCTGCACTGCGGAAGGAAGAGGCGGGGCGCAGGCAGGGCTCTCGTGCGAGCAGGAAGGAGCTGCAGACCTGAAGCAGGAGGCTTGCGAGAGCCTTCCTGCCCAGGCTTCTCATGCGAGGACCCCAACCCAGCAGCGTTAAAAGGTAAGGTGTGAAAAGGGCCACAGTCATGCTTAGAATAAGCCTGTTAAAATCTTGGATCCTGGCTAGGTGTGAGTACTATTCTAAGCATATCTAAATTTGAACGGAGGCCATTATGTTTTGAGCAAACATTCATATTGTCTCTTCCTTTCTTTTCTCACAGAGTGCCTGAAATAACTTGGTAATCTGTTTCTTTTGTGAAACACAAAATTTTTAATGCCCAAGAGAGATGCTCAATTGATTTTAAAAAAGAACTATATCCTCAAGAGGTCAGACTAGCAAATCCTTTTGGTTTACTCACATGACTAGGAATGACAAGGGAATACAGGAATGTCACATGAGTCAAGCCTTAATCACCAGAGAAAATGAAGGAGGCATCATATGCCCTCTGGACCTTCATTCAATAAGTTATCAGAGATATTTGTAGATTTGTTTGTCTTAACTGGATGTCATTTTTCTTCTTTTTTCTTGAAGAAAAATGTGCTTTTTTGTTAGATTTACACTGAGCTACTAAAACAAAACAGTAGGCATGTGTCTTATTTATTATCAGTAAATAGAAGAAGTGCACACTGCAGAAGTGTTTGTCTTTAATGTAGCAGTAAAGACTTAACTTGGTGCCAGTGAGTTGAATTGGAGTATATGCTGTCATTAACTGTTAATGAGATTTCAAAATATATAATTTAGCTTCACATTCAGTTGGAAAAGATAACATTCCCTTATTGCTACAGAACATACAAACATTGCATAGGAAGTGTTAGAAGTGGCTGTTACCTCTTGTAGGATTCAGAAGGTGTTTGAAGACTTTTTCTAGCTTAATCTGAAAATTGCCCCTCAGCTTTAATTATGCTTTTCAAGATTGCAAGACACTGCCAGAGCTGAATGGTGATAAGGCTATTCCTAAATTAAAGAGAGAATTTCAAATCAGTGGTGAATTACTATGATGAAATGGTCTCTGTAGACTGTGAGTTAGATCTTATCCCTTTTTTAAAAAAATTAAGACTGAATAATTCACTTGCTCTAGTTTCACCTAAGTTATATTTTCTGTGTTGTAGTAATGCACAAATGTTACTTATGTTCCAAGAATATGCATATGCTCCTGTTACCCCACCTACATACTATATCCCGAGGATCATAACTATTTTATATCAAATATAGTGAACCATAGAGATCTACTGGAAGGACACGTAGGCAGTGGAGCTATGGAGATCAGTGAAAGGGTAGCCCTGTTTCCTGTCACGCATCCTAGGTAAATCTCGCAAATGGTTCTCACAGACCATTTGAATGGATTTTCAGCAATAATAGCTCTAACAGGAGACAAGAGGTCTCTGGGATCAAATTAACATTTCAAACAGGCAGGAATGTTATACTTTCGAGGCATGCATCCCCGGATGAGAAAGTCATCTTGCAGGAAACTACAAGGATGCCTGGCTATATTTTCTTTGAACAACAAAGCTGAGAGCTATCTTCATAAAAATGCAGCCATCTGATCCCCAGACCGTATTCAGCACTATAACTAGGACCCCTTTTTCTCCTCCATTTCGGAGTTCTCCCAGACTCGCAAGCAATGCTTCTGCCAGTGGGAAAGCTCTCCTCAGCCCGGCCCCCGAGGCTGAGTTGGGCTTTTCGCTTGTCTTTTCCCAGCCGAAGACTTCTGGATTGGTACAGTATTACCCCAAAACCCTTCTCTCTCTCGCTCTCTCTCTTAATTTTCACCTCCTTCTAAATTTCTGTAGCCTTGTATGCTTGTGGAATTGAATGCAGCTGAGTGATTGTATGGATTTTAACATCTATTTCAATAAAATACTTAAATTTGAACAGTTAGCCTGATTTTCTGTGATCCCTCCGTAAAGCTGGGCTCAAGACCTCTCATTACCCTGCCCTCTATGCATTGCTATAGCAGTGTTCATAGCTAATTTTTCCCACAAGTGATAATTTTGACAGGCATTGGGAAACCCCCTAAGGGACCCCCAGCAAGCAGGGTAACACTTCAGTCTTTGTTAATGTTTCCTGATGATTTCTGAACATCAAGCTTCTATTCTTGTCAGGATCCTGTTGGCTTTCCTCCCAGCATAATTAAGTGGGGAAACCACGGGCAGCAGCAGTGATGGGGATAGATTGGGAGAAGTCACAGTGGCTACGGTTCAAGGCAAGGAAGTTGGCAGAGGCCATATGGAGGTTCAGCAGCTGGCTCTGGGCATCCTATATTCAAATGTCTGCCTTCTGAAAGGGGGCTCCTTGGAGCTAAAGTTACTTTGAGAGTGGCTTAGAAAATCACCTCTGATAAGGTACATGTTTTTCTAAGCCTGTCCTAAAGAACTGTTTAACTCCAAGGATCTTCCTACAATCCATGAAAGCCAGAGGTTAGGAGAAAGGTTGCCCAAAACCATCAGTTGCCTCCTCTAGTGGCTGCTGCCACTGGTCTCTTCCCATATGGCTGTTGTGGCCTCTGCTACCACCTCTTCCCTAAACCAAAAAACGTACACTAATGTTGCAAACTATTGAATTTAGAAGTAACCTTGGAAGTGGTACACATGAAACCTGTTCTCAATGTTCTTCAGTGTAATGCTGAGACAGGAACAAACTGCAGTCTTTCTGAAAACTTCATGCACACATACACACACACACACACACACACACAAGTATTGCTATTTAAGTACCTCTTGTCTGCTAATTCATTCAGTGCTGTCTGCTTCTTCCTGGCTTATTCACATGCTTTGTAGCATTTTTCTTATGTGGTATTAAGTCCTTTCCTTTCTTTGTTTTTGTGGTATGCGTTGTTTGTTGTAGGGTGTTTTTTGTTTTTTTTGTTTTAGTGTTACCACACCATATACCCCCACTCTGTGGAAAGTGCTGTTATCATTATTGAACATATTTCATGGCTGAAATACATGTTTGTAAATACACTGGCTGTATGCATATGCAAGGTTAGGGTGACCTCAGACATGATTAGGTTGTAAATTCAGAGAGGATTAGGATGGAAACCTAATGCTAATGGGCTTAGGATAACCCTTTCTAAAAACTGTAAGTTGCGAGCACTCCCAAAAACAATAACAGGAGAAACTGCCCAGATGAAACAATCAGGAATCCTGCTGTGAGCATATCCTACACAGACCTTCCTCATCCACACTACCTGACCAAAACATTAAGAGATTGTCAGGACTCCCATCAATGTTTTGTCATCTAAAGTTAAAGCAATTAGCCCATTCTGGACTCCTTTGTCAGTTTTATGTGAAAGCCATTACTACTTTGTCCATGCACCCTTCTTCAAGGCAGAAATAGGATATACAAACCTCAGCCCCATCCTCTGTAATCTGTAGGACTTGGACATAATCGGTAGTGCCCAGACCTCTGTCTACTCATGCTACCTTCAGACATGTTGCTTGAGCCATTGTGTTTCAACCTTCTGCTTCAAGATTGGTAACTATCACCCTTTCCACCCAATTTCTCTCTGTCCAGCCTTTCTTGCTTCACTTTCTGATAGCCTTGTATGGTTCTTGGGAGTGTCTGGCTTCTTGTATGTTTGCTATTTCCCAATAAAATAACCCTGTTTAACTTTTAACTGGAGTCCACTCTGCAGTTAGTACCGGTATACACAGGTGAACAGATCCTGCTGTTACCCTCCTCTTGCAGGCCTCCTTTGAACTCTAATTTCCCAAATTCTAAGGAGAGGCTGGCATTATGAATCCTGCACTTTTTAAGGTAACATGAGGGCAAAGCAGGGAAAGGCCTGTACTATGGGGAGGAATTCTCCAACTCAATACATCCTAGGTATTTTGGAGAACAGGTGCCATTTATCTGGAGTTGTCATTGAAAACATATGGAGAGCGCTAGACTGAGAAAAGCTGGCACAGAGCATTTCCTTGAGAACTGCTCCTTCCACCGTCCCCAAGTCAGGATGGCCAGTGATGTAGGTGCAGAAGGAGAACCAGAAAGGGATGTTGTATCATTCCACATGGTACATTGCACTTTCCATCAGACAGTCCAGATTATTTATTCCATGTCCCAATTTGTTCAGCCTCATTTCCCAACATCAATTTTACTTTTTTTCATGATGTGATAAACTTGACAACTTAAAATAAATGAAGCTGATGTGGTGCTGCTCATTACTGTGGCTTCCCTTCCCTTCCCTTCCCCAGCTACAAAGTATTGTTTTCTGGAGGTGTATTTAATGTGTATGCTGATGAGGTGACTGTAGCTGTCTCTCTCCTTGACAGGTTCCTTGTCCTTTCTACATTCCTTATTTAACAGTATGACTTCCAGTGATCTAACAGAAATGAACTATTCTGGTGGAGTGATGGCAGCCCTAACATTAGCTATGATTCACAGTTCACTTTTCTGTGGCCTCAAACATGCACATACGTATTCCATAGACCTAACAGATTTAAAGGAGGACATGGAACAGAAGGAAAAAGAACCAAAGTAGGGAGAAGCATGGCATATTTAGAGAGTAGGGAGTAGGGAGAAGCATGGGGGTGGTGGTGGAAATCCCTGAGTAATATGGAATGCATAGTGTGACTTCATCTCTGCCCATTTGAGTCACAATTGTGGAAACAATCAGGTTGCTGATAAGCTACTGGCAACCCTGTAACAAATACCCACACCTAATTTCCCCCTCCCCAGAAATCTAATCATCTTTCACCATGCTACGCATAAGACAATATGTGTTTTAACAAAAACTTCAGAAACTCTGGTAATTTTAATATACCATATAGTATTGTTTCCTTGATAGTGTTCTGTATTCTTTTTCTACTGCGTTTTAAAATTATGAGTATAACATATAAAAGTCAATATTCTTGGTTTCTTTCTTTATTCGGGTTCATAATTGGTCAATTTCTTAAGTGTGCTCTTTACAATTGAAGTTTTGATTTTCTTTAATTTGTGGAGGTGATTATGGACTCTTTTAGCAAAAACTGGGCTTGTGGCCAATGTTTTTAAAAAAGTTATTCTGAAGTGTTAGCTACTTCCTATCTCTTTATTTCTAAAAGATGGAAAGGGAAAGTTTACCTCGTACTTTCATGAGGTTGTATCAGTTGAAAAGAGTAATGGCTTTCTTCTCTTGGACAGTTTTATATTAAATTATATCAGAAATTTTAGTTTGTAAACATTCATCAAGTGTTAACCACACAAATATCTTCCGAAATGTATAATAATACAAGTTCTTTGTATGTTCCTTTGAGTTCAATGTAAGAAAAAGTGAAATATAAATGAAATAGATAAATACATATGTAAATACAGTTCTCCCTTCACATTCGCGGGTTTGACTCTCGCGGATTTGATTTTCGTGAGGCACTTGTGCTCCCCCTCACTTGTCCTCCTCCCCCCATTCCCTGTCCCTCTCATTTCCTTGCCTCTGTTCCAGCACCAAGAACTCCTGAAAGGCAAAAGGAAATTCAATGAGGAAGCAGAAGACACACACATGCAAGCGCGCACACACTCTTACTTTCCTGGTGTCCTACAGCTGTCCCCTCCCATTTCTTTGCCTTTTCACCAGTGCTGAGAACTTGCATGAGGGACAAGGAAAGGCAATGGAGCAGCAAAAGACACACATACACACACACACATGAATGCACACACTTTCCTGGTGCCCTGAAGCTCTTCCCTCCCATTTCCTTGCCTCTTCGCTGGTGCTGAGAACTTACGTGAGGGAGAAGGAAAGGCAGATGAAAGTTGTATCCAATATTATGAATATGGAGAAAGCACAGCAAATGCTAGTAATCGGACTAGTACAACTTGTACAAGCATTCTGAGGTTGTTAGGAATTGTGTAGTGACTCAAGCACAATAAAAAATGGACACTTCTTGGACAGTGAAAGGCAAAGTGTGATGTAAGAAAGAAACATACACACACACACACACACACACACACACACGGCCTTTCCATTCCACCCTTCCAACCCGCCATAGGGATAGGAGAAGGATGGGACCACAGTTCTGCATGACATTGTTGCGGTCCCATTCTTCTCCCATCCCTAGGTGTACAATCACAGAATAAATCATAGACAGGTTTTCCCTGTCAATGACCTACGTGATGTGTGATGCATCCAAAGTCACCCAGTGGACTTCCATGGCCAAGCAGGGCATTGAACCCTCATTATCAATCTGCACTATTGAAAAACCCACTATAGTAATATAGTATTCTTTATTTCTGACCCAGAATACATTTGTTAAGATGTTGAAAACTAGGCTGCACCTCCACCTTCCCCTCTTTCTCACTAACTGCCCCCTTTTACTTTTTACTTTCACTTCTTTCGAAGTTTTCTCTTTCCCATGACTCCAGTGATATCTGTGTCACTGGCATTGCTGTTTTTGTCTGGTGTCTTGTTTCCTCTATCCACCTTCTTTACCTTCCTTTTATTAACCTTGTATGTCATGGACATGGGCACCTCTTCCCTAAGTCCATGAACTGTTCCATTTTATTCCATCTTTCTTTCCCTCTTTCATTCCCCCATTTTTTCTCATCTGTGTGTGTGTGTGTGTGTGTGTGTGTGTGTGTTCTGTCTCCTCGCTTACAGCAATGTTTGATGGACTTGATATTTCTGTTCTTTGATCCTCTTGTTCTTTTTTACCCAACTCACTGTGCTTACTATTTGCAGCCTTCTGCCACAACTAAAAAGTTCTATAAGGAGGTCAGGTGATGATGAAGGGGGGAAGTATAACTAACAACATAATTCCCTAAAAATGCTGTCCACATTACCGTAATATTGACAATATTCATTATGACTGCCAGCATTACAATAATATTCATTTAAGAAACTATATGCTCTGGTTTCATAGAAATCCTGTCCCCAACCCATGCAAGAATCTAAGCTAAAGAATCACTGAAAGGTGGCCATCCACCTGTTGTTGTTATTTAAAAATGCCAATGAAGAGAAGTCCACCATCTTATCAGATAAGCTATTTGATAAACTGTAACAGGAAATTCTTTCTAAACTTTTCTTGGAATCTCTTTTTTTGTAATTTGAATTAATTAGAGCAAAACAAACAAAGAAATGAACAAGATCACTCCATTTTCCATATGACAGACCTTCAGATATTCAAAGATGGCTTGTCTTTTCCAGACTAAACAAACCCAGCTCCCTCAAGGATTTATCACAGGGTTGGATCCCAAACCCTTTACCTTCTTTGTTATCCTCCTTTGGACAAGTATCATCAGGTCAATATTTCTTAAACTCTGGGGGCCAGAACTATACCAGGTCTTGTGATAGATGATGGCACTGAGGTTGAGGAACAACTGATTGTGCCAGGAACAGAGCCAGTGATTGACAAAACCAACTTGCAAACATTCCCAGCAATTGAAGGACAAGTGGAGGCAGAGTTGCCCGAACCGGCTCCAGAGGGACAGGGAACTAGTTATGAAGAAGGCTGAAACGGGCAGCTCAGAGGGAAGCTGCGTTGGCTAGATTAAGGAAGCAATGACAAGTAACACCTGTCTCTATGGCTATTTAGGTCTGTCAACATGGCTTGCTCTTTGCTTGTAGCAAATTACTTGCAAGCCTCATGACTCTTCTGTTCTGGCTCCCTTGACCCCTTTGGATGGACCTCTGGTTTCTAGTTTGTTGCAGTGAACTTCGACCTGGCTCAGCTCTGCGGTTTCATTAATAGTTGTTGTATCAGACGTTCCTCATTGCCTCCACCTCCTCCTCGCAGCAAGTATTCTCGTCTCCTCCCCCTTGCTGGCAGTGAGGCACAGGCAGGGAGTTGGACTCTGACAGGTGTGGTCTGACCACAGCAGAATGGAATACAATCAGCCCTCTACATTTTCAGGTTTGACTTTCACAAATTTGATTATTTGCAAGTTTCTTCACCCCTGCTCCCCCACCACCTCAGGTACTTCTTTTCTAGAGGAACCTTCCCTCTCGGTGGCTCCAATCAGGTCACACAACCCTTTAAAAACCTGCCTGTGGTCTTCTTCCTCTTCCACCCACCTCTGCCTGGCCAGCTAAGGATGGGTAAGAGAGAGGAAGTCAACATGCCAGTCCACCCACTTTCCCTTTCCTTTCCTTGACCTCATTTGGACCCTGAGTGCCTGCTCTCTCTACCATGCCTGAGTCTCCTTCCCACAGAGCACATATTTTGATATTTGCGATTTTTCCACTTTTACAAAAGTCCTGTGCCCCTAGACTTAAAAAATGTGGATGGCCAACTGTATTACTTCCCTTGGTTTGGACAGTGTAATTCCATTTATTAAGCCTGGATTTGCTTTGGCTTTTTTGCTGCCCCATTATATTGTTGACCCAAGATTGTTTTCACACATTCTGCTGGCAAGTCAAGTATCACCAATACTATATATGTGCACCTGATTTTTTCATATTACATTTGTCACTTATATTAATCGTTTAATCTGCCTTGAATCTGGAGGGATCTCTTCACCCAGAATTTTCAGAAATTATAGACAGAGATTTCAAGATTATATCTGCAAGTTCCTTTAGTACCCTTGCATGCAGTTAGTCTGTCCTCGGAGACTTGTTCTTGTACTACTTCTTCACTTATTATGACCTACAGCACTGCAGGATATAATTTATTCTATTTTCACCAATTTGAGCACTGATTTCCTTTTGGGAAAACACAGGGGGGAAATAGGCATTGAATAATTCTTCTTTCTTTGTATTGCCCATTAATATGTCTCAGTTTTATCCATGTAGATGACCTACTACTTCATTTCTTCCCTCTTGTTTTGAACAGATCTGAAAACCCATTTTTAACTGATCTTTCAAGCCTGAACTCATTCTGAGCCTTAGCTTTTTCAGGCTTCTCCCTACAAATTTTGGCTACTTATTCATACTTTCCTTTGGTAGTTTTCCACTTCTTCTATTTATTAGATATGACCCTTTGAAATCTCAGCTTCTCCAAAAGCTCTGTAAGTGTTCATCCTGGTTTTATGTCGCTCCTTTTCTTTTCTTTTTTGTACCTTTAATAAGGCACCTTTTAAAAATTCCTATCCATCATAAATTTCCTTCTCTTTGAGTGTCTCTGTGGTATCTTATCTAGTAATTAAACTTCTTGAAAGTAGATTTCTTAGAAATCCAGAGGAGCATATTTAACTACTCTTGGTTTTCCCTTTCCTCTTCATTGTGAATCCTAGAAGGGTGTAATCACTCCCACCAAAGGTCCCAAATGCTTCCAACTCATTGACCAGTTCTTCCTTGTAGGTGAAGATGAAGTGAAAGACAGTTGATCCCTTGTTGATCCTTTTGTCTTTGGGAAAGTGAAATAGTCAGCAAGAGAAAGTAGGAATTTGTTGGGATGTATTTATAGAGTTTTACTTCCACAGATATCAGTATAGTTGAAGGCTCATATTGCCGTTGGAGATTTCCTTTTGGAATGCTTAGTAATCTGATATAGGAAAGTATCATCCAAATCTTTAGTCTGCCTTGGAGACCTACGTGATGTCACTGTTGTTTCATTCTGTAATTTTTACTCAGGTGCTTGCAGCGTGCCTTCTGTGTTTCAAGTCATTGATCTCCTTGTGATTTAAGTTTCTTTTTCATACGAAAGATATGATTAATAAATATCAGGATTCAACAATGGATCTCAATCTCTGGTTAAAAGTCATGTAATATTTAGAACACATTAATTCCAGTGTTGCTTCTCATCCTTTAAAAATACAGCTGCCACTGCAGATCTAGTGAGAGTCTTCATCTGGCCCTCACCTACTCGTTCTATATTTGCATGTGGTGTTTTTGCACAGAGGAACATTCAAATATTCAAAACTGTCTGCATCTTGAATTTGTACAGTTCATTAATAAACACATTTGATAACTCTCTTTATCATGTAGAAGACCAGGAGAACTAGCCATTATTAGCAAAAGCTGAAATGTTTTTTCTCTGTAAGACTCTGTCTCCCATATGAAAATCAAACACATCAGACACCTCTGTTGAGATGCTTGCAGCTGTGTTGCTAGGCATTACTGTTTAAAGAATACAGCATTCCACAAATCTGAAATAAAAATGTTACTGATTGTCCTTTAAGTCTGCTGTTCCTCTTTTATTTTTACCATTGAGTACTTTCAACACAGTCAAAGGAATGAAACACAGTATTAGAATGAACAGCAGTTTTTAATACATTTCCTAAGAGACTCACACCATGAACATGTTGGCTGTAGTAAAATTATTTGTAATTGGGTTACTCGAGGGAAGAAGGCAATTGTCATTTTTGTGTGGCTCCCAGAATTACTTGAAAAGATATTGGAGTGTTTAATGGCTTATTAGTCATTAAGAAAGCAGGAAGGACAGGAAACTTGTTTTATTTTTGACTGTTGAACATTTGTTCTATAAAGGTTATTAAACTTGCCTTAATCTATTATTGTAAAGGGAAAAAAAAAGAAGAACCAAGGACAAAATTCAATTGTAACACTTTAATAAGAATGGTTCCATGAATGACTGAACTGCAGGGGCTGATCTTTCCCATTTTTCAGTAACACAGTATCTGAACACATCTTTTGTTAAACTTGTTATAACACTAGCCAGTAAGGAAGCTATACTTGCTAACTCTGAGCTGATGCAATTTCTGTCATTGCCAAGTGCTTTGGATACAAGTCTGTTTATTTTTAATAATAATAAAAATAGTGTAAGGAAGTAGATGACTGCCTGTTTTGTACAGACTTTCCTTGCTTGTCTGACAGGTTAAAGACTGGAGCACTGTCAGAAAGTAGAAATGGTCAAAAAGAAGAACCCATCTAGTGTAGGGGATATGAAAAACTTATGAAGGCTCCCTTGGGACTGAACGCTTGTGAACACATTATTTGTAAAGTCTCAGCTGTCTTGGTGCCCCGGCCCCACCTCACCCCCCGAGCTCACTTTGCAAGCAGCTCATGAGCAGTCCCAAGGAAGTCTCTGTAGGCAAGAAGAATTAACAGAAGGCTGCTGTTTGAATGCTTGAAATGCAGACAAGTTTTATTAATTTGGCCAGAGGGTCTGTTCTTTCCATGGGCAACACTTGGGACTTTATGCACATGCAACTTGTCCCAAGCAAGCCTCTGTATGAAGAACTGAAAAAAGGGGTGGACCCCACATCAAATTAACAGAAACTGTCCTTAATTTGGAAGTGTCAAAAAGCAGATAGTAGGGCGTCAAAAAGTGGGGCGGCTTCCTGTATGCTGAACATGGAAGCCTCTTGGATATTTAGAGATGGCTTAGGTTAATTGGAAGTTTTAACCATGAAAATTGATTCTATTTTTACTCCTCTCTTAATTAGGTTATACTGTATTTTATTTCTTCATTTCCCATTCAATGTAAGATTACAGTCCCATAAACTGGGCAACTGTGTCTGAACTGAGGACCAGTTTTTGTCCCCCATAAAGCAGGCCACACCAAGACAATACCAAAGAAAGGAAGAAGGTGCAGCCACTGCTACTTTTCTTTTGGTCCAATTTTCTGTCATTTTTTTCAGCATGGAAGTGGAAGAATATGGGATTGTGTTGTTGTTGTTTTAGAATTAGAAAATAACATGGGGACCAAAATTGTATTAATGAAATACTAATGTCTGTATTTCCAAAGATTGTTAGCAATGATAAAAAACATTTATTAATTCATGTAAGAAGAAAGGAGAGGTATTGTAACTGCACCTTTAAGAATGAAATGTTTCAGCTCCACTAAATCTTATGTTGAAATATACCAGTTAGTCTCAGCAGTTCTACTAGATACCCCCTGACCCAGATTTTCCTTCTTATGCTGAAAAAGATTAGCATGGCTATCTCCTTGAAAACTGTTGTTCATTTACATGGGCATTTTAATTGCATGGAGGTATGCTAGAAAAAAGGAGGTCAGTTTTCCTACTTTATGACTGTGACAATGCCACACAATAATTTCTACTCCTGTATAACAAAGTAAAAGTTACCAAGGTGATAGGTTGTTTTTTTAAAAAAGAAATTGGTAATGCTGTAGAGCAGTCTCATTTTGTTTTTTGCCAAATCTTGTATTATGTTCAAAATTTTAAAGATAGCCAGTGGAGATTATGCAGAAATGTGGTATGTTTCTGGCATGTCACACCTATACAAAGGCAGGCCGCTGTATTTTGAAGATTCCGGAAGCCTCTATATGGCTATCTAGCAGGACAGTCAACAAAAACATGAACAGTGGCTGTTTCTCTCATGCCTTTACACCATAAGCCAGATGTGGAACATATACAGAGATGATCTCCACCATTTCGGATGGTTCCACACATATAATTCAATACCCTCCAGCATTTCACCCATGAAAACCAGAACACATGTGAGCAGGCAACAGCAGAATGTGATTAAGAAACTAAAAGTTTATTAAGGAAAAGAATACAAACTATTAGGAGATACAGTCATTTGCTTTGCCTGAGCCTACTGAGAAGGGCAAGCTATGCTCCTTCCTTTCCTTTTTCAATGATCTCTAAATATATTGGTAAATCACTGCTTGCTTCTAGTCATAATTAATTAATAATTAATAATTAATAACCCAATCAAAGTCATGTATTTCCAACTTCTACTATCCCAGTGTTACTGAATTTTAAAGAGGATACTATTGTGAGGGCATATAGATTTGCATTTTCCAGCTGCAAAACATATACATTCATTCATTCATTCATTCATTCATTCATTCATTTATTTATTTATTTTCATCTGGCAACTGCAGAACACCTCAGCAAATTGGGTAATAACTGTGTCAGAAAAATTTGGAAAAGTTTATACAAACCATTTTGCTGTTTCCATATAGTTGACTGCTGGAAATAGTTTAAATTTCAAAGGATCACAAAATTATTTACTGGCACTGATACTTTGTGCTGTCAGTTTTTGGAAATAAAAGCAAAGATTACTGAAAGCTATTATGAAAATACACCAGGCATTTCTGTGATACTGATTTCTTCTCTGGTATCTGCTGTGAGTTTTCTGGCACTGTCATGCTATTCTTCATGGATAATATTAATCCTAATGGTAAGCAGAGACAATATGTTTCATAAATTTAATTTGATCCTGCTTAGAAAATTGTGACCAACAGTTTCAGTCAGCTTAAGGTAATGGGGAGTAATTGTGTAGTTTCACGAAGCTTTGGTCTGGAAAAACATAGGCTAATTTCATTTTCGCATAACTTAGTTGTTTGGAAACACTGAAAAAGAAGGAAGAAAGTGAAGTTAGGAAGCAAACCAAATAAGATTTTTGTGTGTCTGATTCAGAGCTTAATGGGGGAATCCTAGAGGTTGTAATTCAGATAAGTAATATTTGCATACTCTAATCTGATTGACTTCTTAGTTCCCCAATTACCCACCTTTCAAGATTTGCCATGAAAATTATCAGGAATAGTCTTCAGCTCCAGTGTTGCGTCCTCAATCCCACATACTCTCCTTCTTTGCAAATAACTAAGTTATGGACAAATAATGCAGATCTCCTCTTCCCATGCGATTTCCAAACACCTATTCACAATTCTGGACTTCTTCTGCCCAAAATTCATCCATGTTTGATTTGCACTAAAAACAAAGACATCTGCAGAGAAGGCAGCCATTTCTGTGCAGGAAATAATATTTCTGTGCAGAAGCACTATTTTCTGTGCCAATAAAAGCTTTTTATTGCACAGAAAATACTGGTTTTGGTACAAATCAACCGTGTGCTAATTTTGCACTGAATGCAGCACCTTCTCTGCAGGAAATTGCTTTTTCTGCACAGAAAGGACTGCCTCCATCTCTCAATGAAAAATGGGAGCATGTTGTTTTCAGTGTCTGTAGCCTCTGTCACATCTTGCTGGGGAAACTCTGCTGTCTCAGACCCCATTTCCTCAGATTCAGAAAGAGCCACAACTTCTTGGCAATTTGTCTTGTCATGACCTGAGTGTTTCAGGAAGTGAGTTATGACACTCACCAGTCTAGAGCCCTTTTCGTACTGCGTTTCTTAAGTGAAAGGGCACCTTGAGTGTTGCATAAATGTAAGGAGCGGACTGCATGATGCACTCACATTTACGTGACGCTCAAGAGCGTGACGTGAACCGCTAGTAGATTTTCTTATTTTCAGCTTCAAGCCAAAAATGCTGCATGGTCGCGCAACGCTCAGGGTGTGGAGTGCACTTACCTGCCATGCGCAGCCTCCTGAACCGTGCCAGTCACGCTTCCTGCTTCAGCGTTACCTTTCAACTCCCAGGCTGCACTGCGGTAGGAAGGGGAGGGGCGCAGGCAGGGTGCTCGCACGACCAGCCAGCAGCTGCAGCGCCAAAGCATCAGGGACGCGACAGCCTCTCACAAGAGGCTGCTCGCGCGATCCCTGTGCTCCAGCTCCGAGAACAGGTAAGTTGTGGGAAGGGCCTAGGATTCTTCTCATCAGAGTTTCTCAATACTCAAAATGTGAATTTGTTCATTTTCCAAACATTTTTAAATGTTCTTTCCATCCCTTGTTCACCCAGACCTCCATACAGATGAAAAGAGAAGCAATGCTTGCAATAAATCTATAATGCTTTATGTCAGTGAACCTCTAACATAATAAATGAAAGAAAATACAACTGTTCAATTTACCAATGGGTACGGAAAGCCAGCATGATTTGGTGGTTTGAACATTGGACTCCAGACCCTGGAAACCAGGGTTCAATTCTCTGCTCTGCCATGGGTGACTTTGGGTGTATCAGGCACTCTCAACCCCAGAAAACCCTGTGATAGGTTGACCTTAGGGTTGCCATAAGTCAGAAATGACTTGTAGGCACACAACAACAACAGGGAGTGCACATTTCATTAAATTCTAGGGGCTGTAGTCATGTCAGTCTGTTTTGGTGCCATTTTCATTCAATTATTCTATGTTCTTTCCTCCTCCATTTAATGATACCGATGATCTCATCCACTTGCAATTCACATAGTGAATAGGATATCATAATGTTATATAACACATTAATTTTGGCCATGCAAAATAAATGAAGAAATTGAAATAGAGGAATGGTATAAAGAAGTGTGGAAAATTGCAATTAATGATAAGTTAACTTGTAGAATCAGATTTATGAAAGGTCTTGTAAAAAGGAATGATTTTGAAGAAATTTGGAAAATATTCTTGGAAAAAGCTTTGATAAGAGATGGTAAAGCTACCCTTTCACAAGAAGAATGGCAATTTTGGAAAGTGGAGTAAACAAAAAGTTGGCTCTGGGGGGTGGGTTTATTCATTATTTTTTTTGTTAATTATGTGGGGCTTTGTTTATTTGTATTTGTATTGTTAATTTTTTTTCATAATAAAAAATAATAAACATTTTTAAAAATATATAATTGAAAAGAATAGATATAAGAATGAAATTATTATAGCAATAATGAGTACAAGGAGAAAGAGACTTAGATACATGAAATAAAAATATATAATTAATGTGATATAAAATATGTGGAATAAGTATACGATGATAAAGGATCTGGAGAGTAATAGTAATGTAAGCCATTTGTGGGGTAATTTTTCTCTTTTTCACATTTATGTTATTCACATGGTGTTTTTGTGTTATTCTGTTATGTATTGTATTATTTTTTCTTTAATAAAAAAAATTAAACAAAAAAAAGTTTGGCCATGCAACAGCTTTAAAAAATGGTTACTGATGAGAAGCCCCTCTAAATGAAACAATGGGCTTTTCTGCACTTTGTGGGGGAAACGGGGCAGTCCATTACTCACCGGACTGGCTCGTCCCCCCCCCGACAATTTACGACGCTCTGGAGCAGTGCGCACCCGCGCTACGCACTCTCCAGCGACAAAAGTGGAAGCTTCCAGTTGGTGGAGGCTCTCCACCAACCGGAGAAGCTCGCCAACCGGAAGCCCGCCCCTGGGAGATCTGCAGCGTCGCGCTGGCACGAGCCTGCAAATTCATACTTTAGCACAGCGACGGATTGGTGCACGCTGTGCTATTAAAAGACCTCTTTTAATCGGTCTTTCAATAGCACGGGGAACCACCAGTTCTGGGTGTTCGGGAGTGGGCTGAAGTCGGACAAACATCAAGTAGTCCGGACCCAGTTCGCCCCCAAGTGCAAACGCCCTCGCTGGAGGGCGCTCTGGCCCATCGCTAAAACAAAGTGCAGAAAAGGCCAATGTTTCCTTTTATAAATCTCTGGATGAACATAGAGTCTTTCCAGATTAATTGCAATTATAATGTTAACCACTTTTTTTAGGACCTTAGAACTTTAACTATAATTGTGTTTTTTAGGATGAATCCTAAACATAAGAACTATGATTCATACCCAGCCACTCTCATATTATGCATTTCATTTATCATTGCATTAAATCAGGGTTTCTACATTTTTCAAGTTCTTACTGAGAGAGGGGATGACTTGTGTCACATTCTATAGCGGTGGTTCTCAACCTGTGGGTCCCCAGATGTTTTTGGACTTCAGCTCCCAGAAGCCTTGAGCATTGACCATAGTGGCTGGGGCTTCTGGGAGCTGAAGTCCACAAACATCTGGGGACCCACAGGTTGAGAACTACTGTTCTATAGGAATTCTATTGATCTTTTCAAGAAGCTGAGAAGATTGTTTGAAAGACCAGGTTGGAGTGAAAAGAAAAACAATGTGCAGGAGTTCTCCAAGTTATCACCACATTTGGTTTATATTTATTTAATGATATGTTTGAAAATCTCTAGGTGTGTGACATTTCAAGGCATAGGAACTATCCAGTTAAAATCAATTGACTTGTCAATTTGAAGATTTTCTAATGTAAAGGATAAGCTTAAGTAAATTTATTTTTAATTAAACTTATTGATTTAAGGTAGAATTTTGCTATTATATTTATTCTAGAAGTAAGACATTAATTAAGTATCAATTAGTTAAATGACAAACAGAATCCCTCCATAGTCCTGTTCCAAAGAGATAAGTATGAGGCTAGTTTCATAAGAGAAATGCTTTCACTTGGGCCTTAGTTACTGGAGGACCTGATTGTGACATGTTTTAGGGAAAGCTACAGCTCTCATTAGGCAGATGGTTAAGAAAGATAAATCTGGGACAAGTTTACATGTAAGCACCAAACTGCACTGGTGGAGATACATGAACGATGTCACAGTTTTTGTTTTTGTCTTTTTAAAACCGAAAAGCAAACATTGGATGATGCCAGATTAAGTAAAGAAAACCCTTTCCACTTCTAATATTAGTAATTAACTCAGGAGCTGTTTTCATTCTGTTGTGGAAGGTACGTATCCCTCTTTGCATGGGGGAGAGAAAAGGACAGTAACAGAAATGTTTGAGCCACTTGTCTTCTACCACTGTTTCTTTCTTGATGATAGGCAGTAATGATGATTTTCAATAAAAGAGAGTGAACATGTTCATGCATTTCTTAAACACATCTAGTTTAGGCTTGAGAGATGAAGGTTCCAAAAGAAGAATAACAAATAAGCCCTTGAGTATTTTTTTTAAAAGAAAAGACTAGTGAAACAGGTAGGAAAACCACACATCAGACTCAAGGATAGCAGTATGCCATTGGTAGAAAGAAGATGTGGAATTAAGAGAGGACAGAGAAAGCGGTTGGTCAAAGGCCAGATTGGTTAGGCCATGAGTGGGAATCATGTAGCTCTCCAGATGCTGTTAGACAGCAAGTTCCATTAGTCTTAGCCAACATACCCAGCTGTGAGGACAGCTAGAGGTCACAGTCCAACAATATCAGGAGGGCCTGTGATTCCTACCCTAAGTTAGAATATGCTGAAAACTGAAAAGCTTGATGAAGGAGCTCAAAAAGGAGAGGACAAGAGGAAGATGCAGTAGTGAAGAAATCCTGTTGAGGGAAGAAGTAACTCTGTGCTGATGTTTGGAAATGTTTTGACTTGAAGAAAGTTTTGGAAAGTTAGATGGGAATGCAAGGAGGCATAACTTTGTTAAATTCATTTCCTGAGAATGTGTTTATGCCTTGAAGTTTAAAAAATAGAAGAACATTCCAGGTGTAAGGATTCAGACTCTAGAACCCAAGTAGGTAATGAAGGTCAAATCATCTACTGATTTGAACAAAGACTAGCTACCACCACAGGCTTCTGGTTTATATTGTAAAGCTGTAAAATATGCAGATTTAAAGCTAACCCACTTAGCATCTCAAATGTGTCACACTTGGACACACAAGGGGATGAAAATCCTTAGGCTTAAAGTTTCCAATTAATGTTGGCTGTTTTTCCCCCCCTCACACATTATGCTTTGCCCTTCATTGGGATTTGCACAAAAACAGTTTTTAGTAAAAAGTGTTCAGAATTACAACAATCTGTTGCCCTTCAGTTGCACTGTAGTACAGGCACCACACATTGAGAAAAAGGAAATAACTGGGTAAAGTCAAAATGCTTTGATATATTTTAAAACTCTCAAAAGATGCTTCAAGAACTTCTTTTTGCTCAATATCAAGAGTAGCTGTTATAGTGTCAAGTACTGCTCTTTAAAAATGACTAACATTGAGTCTGAAGAATAACATGGCAACTTTAATTAAATTCAGTATCCCATTCTGCAACAAGTAGAATCAGCAAATAAAATGTGGTAATTTAGAAAATGGGAACACTCATATCGAGGGCTCATGTGGGAGGCTCATCTCTTTCCTTTTTTATGTTAACCTTTTAATTCTTAAAGGCTTTTTATTTAATGTTCAATTATTAAAAATATATAAATAGCAAACAAAAATAGAACTACTAATACAATAAAGAAGTCATCAAATATATTGGGGAAAAGAGTAAATGAACTAATAGCATTGATTTAGCAAAATCATAATTACAGTTAATGTAGACTTTTAAAAAGTCACTTAAAAATAATAAGAGGGTAATGTTTCAAATCATATATGGAATATGAGTATTTTAGAAACCTCAGTATGGAATCTGCTAATTCCCCTTCGCTTACTGGAAAATAAAATAAAAGAAAAAAATGTTGTTTCTGAGTTTTTCTAACAATTTTCAGAATGAGTGTGGATGGGGATTGTGCTTTTTTCCTTTACACCTATCCTTCCATTTTTACTCATGAGTAGGGAGACAGATAACTACCAAAGAGAAATTACTAGAACTTTATCTGCTGAAAAGAAGGGAAAGAGGAACCAGCGGCCTGCTGCCTCAGTCTGTTTTGGCAGGGTCTCTGGTCCAGCAATATAATATTCCTTGGTCATCTCCTCCATCCTAAAGCACCTTCCCCTCAGAACAGAGATGGAACAGGAGAACAGAACTACTGTGACTGGAGACGTAGCTTTGTTTCACTCACACCTTCTCCATACTGGAAAAGCAAGAGGTAGTGAAATGCACTCAGCTGTCAATTTGAGAGCTAAGTATGAAGAAACAGTTGACACTCACAGGCCAGCATCCTGTTAGTGATAAGCACAAGTCTAATTTCTCCTTACACTTTTGTATGTATTTGTGTGTGTGTGTGTGTGTGTGTGTGTGTGGGGTGTTACTGAGGTTGGTATTTGCTTCTTCCTTCTGAAGTATCCAAACCCCTCCCACCCTGCTGGAGAGCAGAGGGAATTTGAGAGGCATCTAGTTATGAGTGACCAATGACATCATCTGCTAAGGCCTCTGGAGGATTGTAGCAGATCTTGGTGAAAGATATTCTTAGTCTTCTTCTGGCTATGAGGTTATAGCTAGTTGTTTCTCCTGTCTTCCCGCCCTTCTTGGCTCTCAACCAGCAACGGAATGGCCATATGGGGGCACCTGTGCAGCACAATGGTGAATCCTTGGGGTGGTAATAGGGCAGCCATAATAGAGTTCCTAAGCAACACTCTTACACCACACTCAACCACCTGGAACTTGGCCAATGTGCTAGTTTCATTCTGGCTTCAATTTCCCCTTCTTTTCAGTTGGAGATCTAGTCATGTTAAATGTATGAATTTTGCAATCTAAATATTTTGACATGGATTTTTGTGGTTTTCTACTGTAAAAATGGTCCTTGTTTTCCATCCTGAAGAGTGTAGTCTGAGTTCCTAGTATTAAGCTTGCTATGTTTTTGTTTCTTCTTGTTAGTCCATACATTTTCTATCCAGTCCCTTCCTGCCCCTTCCCTACACTTTCAAGATGACATACATAAAGTATTCAGACTTGCTTAGTTGCAAGAAGAGTTGTCTTCTGAACAAGGTTTTGTTTGCATAAGTCCTTTTAGATGGAAGAAAACATATAATATTCGACTGTGTCATTTTAAATGATTACAGCAACAAAAGCTTGTTGTTCCAACCAGTTATCTTATCTAAGGCCCTGATGATAGATAGATTAGTAAATATATTAAGAAGATGAATCTGTTTGTATTATTTGAGACATGACCAGACATTCTAAGAGTGTTATTTTCTTTTCCAAAACTGCATTTACAATTTATGGATAGCATGTTATGTTTTCCAAATACAGCACCACAGACATAAGCAAAGCAAACACCAAATGTATTCTCTGGTACAAAATGATATATTCAGCTAGTATTTCAATTGTGACTATAACAGGAGCTGTTGCAGTGAAAAAATAGTGTCCTCTAGTGGACAGACACTACTTCTTGAGGTTATTTTGCTGACTTGGGACATTTATTTTCCAGCTTTGTAATCCACATAAAGGATAGCTGTAAATTGAATGGGTTTTAGAACAGGTATATTCTGTAATTAAGAATACATATATTTTAAGGAAATTTATTCCAAAATTACATCCTGACATTTGTAAATTGTGATTTGTTTGCAAAATAAAATGTAAGAAAAAATAGTAGGAAACTGAATTTAAAGCATATATTTATATAATCTTCTAAACACTGTGAAACTTAAACCATGCAGAAAAATAGATGCATCATTTCACAATATTCCTTAGCAAACACAAATCACAGTTACTGTAAATTATTTTGACTTTCATCTTTCTCATTCAGCTTAAAGCCTGCTCTAGTGTAAGTATCTTCATCCACTGAGGTTAACTCCTTGATGAGTTAAAGAATGCATATAAGGAAAATATTGTATCAGGATATAAAAATCCATTTGAATTTCCTCTGGAGGAAACCATGAGTAAAATGTAGGATTAAAATCAACAAGTTGATGGCCATGCAGTTTCTAAATTTCCGTACAGTGTTGTGTGGATCCATCCCTCCACATGCATTGTTCTGAAAAAAGGAGGAAAAAGAGGGAAGACTACATCCAGGGGAAATATTCAGTCAGCTCCCATTCTGTTGATTTTTATTTGTATGAGATTCCAGTTCTTCTACTAAAAAGTTTATGTTTAGAAAAGATCCTGTAAAACATGAAGAAAACTCCTACATTCTTGATTGGAACAAATATATGGTAAAAATCATGTTTCCTTTTTATTTTGAGTAGCTACTTTGTGAAGGAAAGGGCAGCCTCTTTTCCAAGGACAGCCCAAGGCATTTGGCTGCCTGAGGCAGCAAAATCAAGGAGTATAGCTGAGCTCGCCAAGTTATTTTGGCATCTGAGGCTGAACTTTCGCATGTTTCTATCTCCATTCCTGGAAGTAAAAAATGCAATTATTACAAATTAAGTAATGGGCAATTTGCTGTCCTTTGATGTAATCCAAAATCTGCTGCCTGAGGCAGCTGTCTTACTATGCCAAATTGCAGAGCGCGCTCTCTCTCTCTCTCTCTCTCTCTCTCGTTTGTACAGATGGGTGGATGTTTGTTTGTTTGTTTGTTTGGGTCATGACAGTGAAGCACTACCTATCCACTTGCCTGACTGAGCTAGATATTACTTCCTTTCCATAGCTGAATTGCATGAAAGTTTTTAGAACATTATATGATTATTCCTATAATCGCCTCTATATACATTATTGATGATGTAGAACTTCTACCTCAAATGGCATTTTTATTAGGTTTGTGAATTCCACATGTAGTTCTCTATACTCTTTTACAGATTAAAAGAAAAAAGAAAAAGGAGAAAAGGAGAAAAGGAGGGGGAAGGGGAAAAGGAGAAAAAGTTATGCAGCGGCACCTTTAAGTAACTGGATTTATGTTTGCATGAACTTTAAGGGATATAATTCTACTTCTTTCAATGCAGTACAGAGTTAACTTCACTGTGTTGCAATACTAGTGACAGCCAATGATTTAGGAGTGTAGGGTGCTGCCTATACTGAGTTAGACAATTGGTCCATTTAGACTAGTAATGTCAACTCTCACTGGCAATGGCTCTCCAGGGATTCAGGCAAGATTCTTCACTACCCTTATCTGGCGATCTTTAATTTTCCTTCATAGTTTCCTATCCAGGTACTACCCAGGCTTGATCCTGATTAGCTTCCAACCATAGGCGCGATTGGATTTGTTGACAGTGGTATAATGTTAATTTGACACATGATATGATGGCAATGCATCATACTAATACTGTGCACTTTGGAGAAGCAGGAAAGACTTGCCAGAGTGATACTGTTTTTGATGGCAGCTCCTGTTTGTGAAAACAGAACTGGAAACAAGTTAACTTTAATGAAAAGGGGAGGCTGAGTCTCAAGATTTTTTTTAAAGGATGAGTGGGAAGCATTTTCTGAAAATGAGCAATAAATTTCTGCCAGTTAACAATATTGTAGCCTTCATCATGGACTATTTTTTTTTTATCAAATACCAACAAACATTGAAATAGAAAAGGAGACAGCAATGAAACAATCAACAATCAAACCTATACATACAGTAAAAGGCAAGCAAACAAAACATCTGGAAAAAAAACCTAGAGAAAACAGATGGTTATATATAATATATACAAATTACTTACACAATATCAATACTAACAATATCAATAGTATAACAAAAATACAGTAATATAACAAAAACATACAATTCTAATTGAGGAAGGAAAGAAAGACTTCCCTCTATGATGAAATTTTGGTCTTACTTAATGATTAACTGATAAATTATTCTTTCCATAATTAAAAAGAGAAAATGTAAAAGCCCAGGGACTATTGAAAAGAAGAAGAGGTGATGGAACAGTTGCAGTAGTAATGTATTCATAGCATACCATACTTAAAACATACAAAAATATGCAACTAATAGAAATAACAATTGTTTTATAGCACGTCAATTAATTAACAATACTTGCAGAAATTTCTGACAGTCTGCTTTTAAAGTTTGTTAAATGGCAAGTGACAACTTGTACAGAGTTTTAGTGGAAGACACAACGGTTGTATTGTTGGGATCCAGCTGGGCCTTGTGTACAGGTATCCTAACTTTGACTGGAAGGGTGGGCTATCTAAACTGAGATCCCTGTGATGGGTGGTCAGCACTACTCGTTGAACCTAGCAGTCTCCGATGAGAAAGCTCAGATAAGCAAGATCCTCCTGTCAGTTGAGAGATTCAATAGCAACTAGCAGATACTGTTTACCACTAGTACCTCCTCCTGTGCCAAATGTTTATGAAGTCATTGGTCTCTCAATCAGTAGGGCTACTTGGGCCATTTCCGCACTACACTCTTATAGCGCTATTATTCCACTTTCAACATCCTGGGGAATGCTGGGGTTTGCAGTTTAGGGAGGGGCATTTTGACTTCTCAGCCAGAGAGCTCTTTGGCCTCAGGAAACTACAAACCCCAGAATTCCACAGGAGGTTGAAAGTGGGATCATAGCACTGTAAGAATGTAGTGCGGAAATGGCCTTAGTTAGAATGGCTACAGCTGAAAAAATACTTAAGAAGCCAACATTCTGCTCTTGCTTAGTCAACAGAACAGTAGAGTCATCCCGCCACATTTGCTGGGGTTAGGGACACATGGAAAAAACATGAATAACTCTACACTCTCCCAAACCATATTTAACACCCAAAAATGTATGATCACCATATTCAACCCACCATGGATTCCTTTAAGGCATCAGGGTTCCTTTGCAAGGCAGAAGTGGTGGCTGGTGGGGCTTATTGCCACCTCCACTGCTGCCCCACACTATTTTTAATAGGGACTTACAAGACTTGTTTGCAGTTTCTCAATCTCATGAGGCTTGCGGTCCCTATTAAAAATGGTATAGGGAGGCAACAGAGGTGACAGCAAATAATCTGTGAATAGTCAAATCCACAAAAGTGAAACCCACAAATGTGGAAGTCCGGGAAGACTGTACCTTTCTGTTTTTCAGTTACCAGCCTGTTGGGTGTAAGCAATCAGTTTCTTCATTCCTAAGCAGACAAATGAACCTTCCGGTTTTGGTCACAGGTGTGGCTGCCAATAGCCCCGAAGGGGATGTGACATTCAGTGTAATATTTTCTTTGTTCAGAAAAGAAAGAGAACTCCAGAATCCATTTATTTAGCATGTGTCTCAGTGGCTACAATGCTACTGTTTAGACCTACAATGACATATTTAAGTCATACATATGCTTCTTTCTTTGGGAGGCAGGCAACACCATGCATGAAGAGTTATCTTTTCTCTCTTCCCTGTGCACCTTGCCCCTACACAGCCCCGGGCTATCAGATCTGGGAAATGGAGGGGGGGGGGAATCCATTTTGTAGACAGTGTGCATTCAGGTGCCCAAAGGACACTGTAGAATTTGACTTCTTGTATTTGTTCATGTTTTATAATACTGATTTCATTGTTAATAAATGTTTATTATTTATTGATGCATTTTCTACTGTTGTAAAAGCCAAGATGCAGATTTATTTATTTAGTTATTTTAATCAGGAAGTATTAGATATTTAAGTAGAATGTCTCAACTTTATGTCAGAATTGATTGGGATCTACTGTTTCATCTGTCAAATTTAACTAGGGAGTTATATAAAAAGGGGATATTGATGGCAGGATAGCATTTTAAAAAGTTGTTAAAGAAGACCTGACATCAGCATTAATCAGATGAAACTGTTAGCACTGCGTTTTCCTCCTCATAAAAATATTCTCCATGTATTAGTAAGCTGTGATGCAGAACCAGAATTATGAGCACTAAAAGGAGAATGATGCCAAAGAAATACATCTTATTATATTAAAATTGGTTAAATTTGACATTTTACATGTATGGACATATACAGAGTACATAAAACACATGTTCTAAACATAATCCAAATATGTGACTTGAATATTTGGATTTATGATATCATATAGGTGCTCGTAGGATTAATCCTAATACTCAGCCAAAAGCACTGTTTATATTCCCATCAGTGTGCAGGATCCTGTTTCTTAATCACGTCAAAGAAGATATATACCAAACAGCCAAGCCTATATATGTCTCCAGTATGATTTCCCCACCTTTCTCTCTTCCCATGTACTGGTTGTTCAAGGTCTGCCAGTTTGTCTATGCCTAAAATTTTGTGTATATGGAGATAGAAGCACTGGACCTTTCCACAGGAAGATGTTGTCCTGGCATGGGGGGAGAACAGCGGGACACCGACAACACTGCTGTGTGATGTCGTTGTGGTCCCGTCCTTCTCCCATTGCCAGGAGGTATGATCGCGGATTAAATCATTCATGGGTTTTTCCAATCATTGACCCACAATCACACTACCATCCTGCACTTACCTGGCCTGCGGAAGTCCTGGAAGAACAATGGAGGTGCCTCCTGCCCCAGCACAGCTTGGGAAAGTGCCCGGCTGCACTGCCAAAGAAAAAGGCATGTCCACTGCATTCCCTTCAGCAGGGAGCCAGACTGGTGCGGAGGGGAGCTCTCCCGTCACTCCCTTCCCAGCACAGCCATTGCCAGGATCACCACCGGAGTACGATGAGACAAGGCAGGGTGTGGAAAGGGCCACTTTTTGGTTTTATTTCCTGTTCTTTTCCACAACTGGAAAAAGCACTACAACTGTAATGTAACCTTTTAAAATGCACTACAACTGTAATGTATGTTTGGTCTTTCATTTTATTTATTTATAAAAATTTACCCTATGTGACATAAAATAATTGGCCATCTTATAAAGAGAATAGTAGTAAAGTGATAGTTCGTAATTTTTTGGAAAACATGGACTTCCTTGGAACTCTGGTTAATGTCAGACTTCCACAGCAAACAAATGTACTGAAACAACCTTTTTTCTCCAACAGCAACAACAACAACAACAACAACAACAGCAGCAGCAGCAGCAGCAGCAGCAGCAGCAGCAGGAAAGAAATCAAAGGCAGAAAATCATTCTTTTATGTGATATGGTTTATAGAGCTCCTGAAATTCATCCATCATCATGCTTGTTAATGGGGCCCGTGCATCTGAAGTAATAAATGCATCTCCTAAAGACAAATAACTCTGCCCTTTTTTTTCTTTTCAACACTATTTCTTGCAGAACATTTCCAAGCTCAACTATTTATTCGTGGTCTTTTGCTTCTGTTTGCTATTGCAGTGAAGATGCATTACCCATATGTTTTTGAGCCATGTTTCCAGAAAGCAAAGGGCAGTTGCAGAGTCTCTAAATCCTTCATGAATGTCAATCAAGCATGCTGATTTATATTACAATCTCAATCATCATTTTATATCAACAGAACTTACGTCAACATGCACAGGAGCAGTCTTTCTGCTACACTTTCTGTAAGGCAAGAGTACCTTAGGACAAGGTTTCTGAACAAATATAAAAGGAGTAGCAACGTATTCAATCAAGAAAATGGTTTACACAGAACTGGCTGAAGAAGATGAGTCTTTGAATTCAAGCCAAAAGACAGCTGTACAAAGAGAACTGAGTATTTGAAATCTTATTGGTCCCAGACCTTCCAAATAGCAGTGGGAGGGGGGACCACCATGGAAAATGGAAGTGAAATGAAAGGAAAATACACATTTGTAAATACACTGCCATCATGACAGATTTGAAATGTTCCTTTTTATTTTTACACTGTATTAAAAATATGTTTGGGTGTTCAAGATTCTGCACAATGACCCTCTGCTTGCAGACTTGATCTGCTACTTTTATTCACCTTCAGGCATGCCCCAAGGGCTCTTTGTGCCATATGTATGTATTAAAACCTTCAGACTTTAGTGCTTGACAGAATCTGGATTGTTGAAATGTTGTCAGGTCATGTTTTAAACCCAAGACCTTTCAAGGTCTCTCAGGGAAATAGGGAGCATTTGTTCTTGGATTATTTTTTATTTTATTTTATTTTACTGCATTGGCTCCCATCCCAGCCACTCTCAGTGGAAGAGCAGACCAAATCAGCTTCATGCCTGCATGCTTCAGTAAGTCAGATTAATGTTCATCTTGATACCATTGCCAAAGCAACTGACCTTTGCCAGCTTGTTTGCATCAAGGTTAATTATTAATTGCAAAGCTTGTTGAAGGCTTTTCCTGATGTACCTTTTTTTGGAGACTATCTATTTGAAGGAATAGATTGCCTTTCAAAATTGATCAGGAGGCATAAAAACACTGGAACAAAGCATTGGCAGGGAAATTGGTACCGTTATTTTCTTTTGCTAAAATCCTCAATATGTGTGGTGTCACACAAGTAATGTTTTTGTAGGTTATCTTTCACAGTCAACTTCACCTCTCGTTTTCAGTGTGAAGCTACCATGCCTTACCTACCCGTATATCTGGGTCACTCGTCAGCATTCTCTCCTTATCATGCTCTGTTCCCAACTTTCTGCCACACACTATACATGATTAAGAAGGTAGGCTCGTTGGCTGTTTGCCACTGGTTTGCTGCTAAAATTACTGCTGGAGGTTGTACAGCTATGTGCTACCCTGGAAGATTGAGTAGCAGCTTTCTGCTGTGGCTCTGAGAAGCTTGACTGAGAGTTTATTAAGTAGTACCAGTTCTTGTATTTCTGCAGAAATAGTTGGGTAGGGGGTCCTTTTGAAAAGCAGGATCCATTTTTTTCCCTAACTTTGTAGAAATAAAAAGACATTAATAAAATAAAGACATGGGCCAGTTTTCTCTGTCAGCTGCTTAGTTAGGTATACTTTGCCAGTCATGCCAATGCCAATTATCTGCATGGATAATTGTAATTAAATAACTTCTCCTGGCCTGACCTCCCCCAAACCTGACAGAAACATCATTCAACTGTGCTCTAGTTGTCAGCAGAACGGACCTCCTTCTCCACATGCAGTTGATGCCAGGCAAAGTAAGGAGCTGGAATTATGGTCATGGCAATCGTGTCACAGTTGAGTGAATCTAAGTAATTCTTTCATAATCACAATTGCTACTTAGTTACAATTGTGACACGATTGCCAACATTGTAATCCCGTCTCAACTTACCCTAATGAATGACAGTTATGTTTTCGGAGGATGGGTCTGCCCAGGAGAGATTATTTAGTTCAGTAAGTAGAGGATAACAGTGACATTAGCTTATTTTTAATAAATACTTGTGGAATAGATATTACATCTTATGTACATGTCCTAACAGTCGTTATGGATATGTATACTCATTGTGGATATAAATCTTTGCTTATTGTGTTCTTCATAAAATAATGGGGAAACAAAACAGAAGATTTTTGTTCTCTCCAGTTGGTGAGATGTGTGATTTTATTTTTTAATTTTTGCACATTTTTGTTGATTTCTCACATTTTGGGACTTTTTGTTTTTTTTTAAATAGTATTTTGTGCAAAACACAGTGTCCAGTTGGGGAAAAATGGTGTTTTATGCTAAATTCAGTGGCCTTGGGACGGATATAATTTTCACACACTAAAAAGTCCTAACATTCAAAAAAGAAATCAATAAAAATGTGTAAAATTATTTGTCATAGTGTTTTTGTTTTCCTGGTTTCTCCATTTTTGCAATTTTTCTTTGTTCTACAACCATGTGTGCACAGAAAAAATATAGTTCTCCTTTTGGTAAAACCATCTATCATAAAATCAAGAACATCTATAACAACAAGGAATTACTTGGATAAGGCATGGTAGGATGTGGATTGTCATGTAAAACAAGGAGTAGGGCTCCTGTGTGTTTAAAAGTTGTGTACAAAACGGAGTTTCAGTTGTTATTACATGCCATACAAGCACCACCTGCTGAAATTCTCTTGTCTATACAGACATTAAAGGTGAAGGATCCCCGTGCCTTATTGGACCTAACAGAATATAATAAAAAGAGCAATTATTTACTACTGGCTCCCTTTGGGACCAATATTCCTAAATGCAAAGTATTTCTTCTTTCTTGTCTTTATCATTTCACAAGGATAGCCTTTTAAAATTAGCGTCAAGCTTTGCTTAGCAACATTGATTTTACCTAATAAAAGAGACTTCAGGCTCTTGTCCAAATGTTGTTTATCTAGCAATGAGTCCTTCCTGCCAAAGTTGAACCCTTATATAATAGAAAATGTGCCCTTAGGTTGTCAGTATGAGGTGCTATATTTCCCTTAAAAAGTTAATTGTTGCTTATTTCTTCTACAGTCATTTCAGTAAGTGATTTGATACTAAGTTCAAACTGAAGTAAAGGCTTGCTTCAGGAGTTATTACCTTTTATACGTATCTGCACAACTTTACTGTGGCAAACTACCCTAAAAATAACACACACATCCAAAAAAGTGACCATTTCAATTATTGTACTAATGGAACTTAGGGGAAATAATGTAGTAGCACAAATACAGCCTATTCTCAGGCCCTTTTCGCACAGCATTTTCCATGTGAAAGGGCCCCCGGAGTGTCGCATGATTGTGAGGAGCTATCCACACAACGCACTCACAATCGCATGACGCTCCTGGGTAGAGCAGGCGCTGATCGTGCACCTTTTCATTTTCAGCTAGAAGCCGAAAATGGTGTGCGATTGCGCATTGCTCCCGGGCACTGCGGGCACCTACCTGGCGTGTGGAGTCTCCGGAGCTGCAGCGGTCACGCTTCCTGCCCCAGTGCAGCCTGGGAAGGTCCCAGGCTGCACTGCGGAAGGAAGAGGTGGAGCTCTTGCGTGAGCAGGCAGCTCATGTAGAGCCTTAGGATTCTGGATGCTAGAGCCAGAGGCTGCTCGCGCGATCCCTGCACCCCAGCGGGGTGCGGAAGGGGCCTCAGTCTTCAATCTGCTCACGTTTGTCCAAAATATAGTAGAATCAGGTTGCAATCCTGCACCAACATATCTGAGGGTAAGTCTACTTCAATTCAATGGTACTTCTTTCTGGGTATTTATAAATGGCACTGTTAATTTTTTTTAATGAGTGACAATGTTTCAGAAATGGCTCATCTATTCCATGCAGTCCACTGACAAGTAATCCTCTCTTCTTGCCCAGTTTCTGCCTGAATGTATTTTTCAACTTTTTTGAAGTGAACAATCTTGAAACAAAATTATTTTTTCTTAGATTTAAGAGACTTCATAAAGACAGTAAAATGTTTAATGGAAATCTGGAAGGGCACCTGCTGTACAATTACAGGCAAAAAATGTTCACTTTTAAGTATTGTCAAGTGATGTCCTTGATGTGAAAATAGCTTTCAGTGACTTGAGTTCTGTACAGATTTTTAATCGTTTATATTGAAATGACACTTTTGCATCGTAAGCATCCACCTTTTTTTTCTCTTCAAAAATATCATTTTACACCTTGGGTGCTATATCATGATCAGTGAGACAAGATTCAATATGAGGAAACCTGGATTAATGGGATATTTTTTGTGAGGGGCTAATTCGTTTCACTGCAGATAGTAATCAATAATGAGATCGCTATACGTATTTTTGGAACCACTTTATGGTAACTGTAGATGTGTTGAAAATTAATGGATGGAGGACACCTTGTTATTACAGGGTGAAAAAGCCTATTAAACTGAGTTTGAAACCTATTGGTACATGAAGTGCAGTATTAATTTATATAATTCTAGTTAAAGCTGCAGTCTGTGTTGCATTTTGATTTTCTGAGGATTAAAAAGAAAGGCATTACCTCTAAGAAGATATGAGTGTAGAAGAAAAATATGTCACTAATGTAATGGGGGACATGAAGTATTATGGCTGCCCGCACAGTCTTCTTGAGCTCATGAACTGAAGCCTGCAAATAAGGAGAAGAAATAAATGTTTTACGTGGTATTGGTGGGAGAGATTAAATAAAGTAAGCTTGTGTGTTTTGGATTATGGTTGGTTCTATTGAACGATTTAGAGGTTTTCTTGTATTTGTGTGTGCGTGCGTGTGCATGGGTGTGTATTTTAGGCCATATGGACTACTATAGCATATTATATAAAGGGGAAGGAAATCGCCTATTTATTTATATGGGATATTTATTTAGTATCCCATCTTCCTCCTAAGTGTTGAGGATGTGAGTGCTTAGTTGGAGGTGAATCACTAGCTGATCTAGCCATGGAGCCAGAAGCTACTAGCTCTATCTACTGGCTTTCCAGTTTTCTTTCAGTTCACAGGCAGGAATGAAAGCAGCCATATAGAGCTAGTGACTTCTAGGAACAGATAAATATAGACAGCTTTTTGTAGGGGACATTAGTAGGAGAGTTTGGCCCTTTTCGCATGTGACTTTGAACGCAAAATGGCAACTGGAGCAACGCGGAATTGTGAGGATGGTTCTGCGTGATGTTCTCGTGATTGTGCGCTGCTCCCGTAGCGATCCCATGGCAATCGTGTAGTATATCATTTTGGGGTTTTTCCTTCCTTTGTGCTTCCTGATGTTCCGCACACCTCCCATGTCCCTCCCACACTTAACTGGAGTGCGGAACATCAGGAAGCATGATGGCTGCGCTTCCTCCCCCAGCACAGCCTGGGAAAGTACCCGGCTGCACTGCGGAAGGAAGGGGCAGAGCCATCGCAATTCCTTCCATCTAGCACAGAGCTGGTGTGGAGGGAAGCACAGGGGATGCGATTCCCTCCCGGAGGAGGCTTTTCGCATGAATCCTGCGCGACACCAGGGGCCCCAGGTAAGGTGCAAAAAGGACCTTTTTGATAGGAAGGCCTGGAGTATTTTATCACTGCCTACATATTACAAAGAAACTAGGATGGTGAAGGAGCAGCTGCAGTGACCACAAACATCTGTACCATATTTGTTTTCCTGCCTGAGGAAAACAAGTTGGTTGACCTGATGGAAAAGAAGGTGCAGCAGCCTCATGCCTGGCTGTACTTCAATTCATCAGGGAAGAGAAAGAGGTTTAGGAAAGACCAAAACAGACTCTCTGGGGGAAAAAAGGCAAAAGGGTAATTCTTCTAGTGCAGAAGATTAACAAAAGCAGGAAGCAAAGCTCTGGAATAATGTAACACTGAAACAGTGTTATCAGGAACCATGTTGAATTTTCTTATAGGAAAGAATTGGTCAGTGAGATGGAAAGAGTGAGAACCTTGGGCAGAAGTGACCACATCATCGTGGGATTTGTGATATAGAGAAAAGGAAAAGCTGTGTGTAGCTGTACATGAACTCTGCACTTTAAGGAAGCTGATTTTAATAAGCTGAAGGAAATACTGGATGAAATACCAAGGCCAGAAATTTTCATAAAGAGGAAACTTCCTGATGAATGTAAGTTTCTTAAAAGTGAGGTGCTGATGACACAGTTCCAGTGGGAATCATTCTAAAGAAACTACAGCTTCTGGATAAGGAGTTATAGAATAAGCTTAGATTTAAAAGGAACACAGGAAGAGGAAAATAACTGAGGAAGAGTAAAAAGGAGTTGCAAGTATTTGTAGGTAGGTCAGTAGGCCTAAAGCTGAGAATGGGCTCAGACTTGTAATAGTGTTTAAAAATGAATATAAAGGTTTTTGGCTATGTTCAAAGCAAGAAGAAAAAGCAGTAGAGAAGGCTAGGAAATGCTAGAGTGATACAGAGAAGGTGGGATTGTTCCACAGGTACTTTTCCTCATTTGAAAATAGATAGGGTAATGCAGCCCAAAATAGGTGAAGGGATGATAGAGAACCACTTAGATATTTTTAAAGAACTCAAGTGTCCTGTGTCAGATGAAATGCATCTAAAGATATGAAAAGAGCTATGAAGATGTAATCTCATAGCTTCTGTCTAGTTTATTAGCATTTGAACAGAAAAGGTAAAGGCTCCAAAGGCAAACGTCAGCATCTTCAAGAAGGATGAAAAAAGAGATCCTTCCAGCCCACTTTCTTTCTCTCTCTCGCATGCACGCACGCACGCACGCACGCATGCGTGCATACACACACACACCACATGAGAAAGCTCACTGTGCCCTGACAGGGTTTTTACCATATCAAAATGAAGCAGGGGTTGGGAGCATGCATATACACTAAATTGTCAAAAAAAAGCAATAAGCACTATATAAGAAAGAGGTCCATTCTAGTTGGTGCCTCAGATTGAAAACAGAGATCATGAAGCTGGTCTCCCTCTTAGAAAAGGTGGAGAGATGACATGCCAGAAATGTTACCCACATACTCCACCATCAAGCTAGCCCTGCTGAAAGTCAAAATATGTGAATGGATAAGGCAAAGAAAAGAGTAGGTCACCCCAGCTTCTTCCTGTTGCCCACCTTTCTTGCTTGAAACTGTTGATTCAATATGCTTGGAAATCAGGATTTAATTTGACAGTATAGAGTATGATGTATTTACTTGGATGTAAACTGTGTTGAAAATGAACTGATTGCTATGACTGCTATGTTAGGATAGCAATTTGTGCATCACCAACAGGTAAGAATTCTGTCAGTGCAAAAAGAACTTTAAAAAAACCCAATTTGCATAAAAATTACATATGCTAGTTTGTATGTATAGATGTAGGTTTAGAAATAATTGGTATTACTTAAGTAAAAATTCAGTGGCTAGTGTGCTGTTGGTGTCTTATACATGCCTAAATTCCCCTATTAAAGCAGCTGGACCAATTTATCAAATGTGAAACAATTTTATTCAGTTCAAGAGCAGAAATGGAAATGAACATTTCACATTGATACACATACATTGTGCATAATTATGTGTCTTTGTATATGTGGATGAAAGCACATGGTGCATGCAAATGCATATTTAAATGCATGTTTGTGCAGTATCTCAGTTAGCAGGCAATTTCATAAGCATCAACCTACACTCTATCTGCTTTGTGAAAAAAGGTCTTGGTCGATATGTCTCAACATAGGGGAGAACACAGGTGAGCTGTATGCCTTTTGCTACTGAGATGCTACCAACTGCTGATGAAGAACTTCAGGAACCTCTCTACACCTTCTTAGGGTTCTTGTATCTGAAGCACATGTTGGTTATTATAACAGTCCCCACAACCAGACCTCCAAGAAGGGTTCAAAAATGCAGCTAGCATGTTGATCCAGATCAGGACATCAATTCAATTTCTGTCAGAATAAGGCCTTTTAGAAAGTGAATAAAACTTAATTGTCCATTCAAGACAAAGACAGCCACCAAGAATTTGTATTCAAACAGAAACAGATCACATCAATGTATTGTTGCTGGGAAAATTCATGTTTCCTCCAGGTGCTATGAGGATTATATCTAAACAGGGAGAGAACAGGAGCATGAGGAGAGGGACTGCTACACATAATGTCATTGTCCATGCTAGTCAAAAAAGTTTTAGCACTCCCACCCTGTGAGCACTTGCTCTATTACACCAGTGACTACCATAAGCTGAAAGATGGTCAGGACTGAGCTTCTAGTTTATTCTTTCAGTATAGCAAGATATAGAAGTGTGATTAAGTGTCAAAATACATATTTGTAAAATTACAATCCTGGATAAACCACCATTTTGTTTCCTATATATGTCACTGTCTTGTAACACTTGAGACACTTGCAAAAGGACCAGTGCCTGTCGCATTTTTAGTGCTGCTTGTATGTTTTGGCAACAGTGTGATATATAATGTAGAAATTTCTCAGCCCTAGAGAACAATAACATTAATGTATTAATCCAGCAGAGGAAGCTGGCATGATATACAATTTATTAACATTAAAATTCTGTATTGACATTTTGGATTCATGGATTAAATCATTGCTCTGGAGCTCATCATTTTTTTTAAAAAAAACTATTTGAAGTATTTAAAATAATATTGCAGAATTACGAACAAGGGACATTGCATTATGCTGAGCATTACCCTTTCTTTTTTTGTGGTCTCTGTGACTCACACAAGTGGGCAGTCTGTACCTGCACAGTACTGACTACGGAAACTTCTAGAGCAGTGGTTCTCAACCTGTGGGTCCCCAGATGTTTGTGGACTTCAGTTCCCAGAAGCCCCAGCCACTATGGTCAATGCTCAGGGCTTTTGGGAGCTGAAGTCCAAAAACATCTGGAGACCCACAGGTTGAGAACCACTGTTCTAGAGCTTCTGGCCTAGTATTTTGGCGGAAGCCCTCCCCCTTCCCCTGAAGCCATATGTGAGATGCCCTCAGAACCTTCGAGGATATCATCAAGGGCCATACCATACAGATTTCAACGGACAACACCGCTGTTGTCCACAGATCACGAGCCACGCCACCAGGACCCTGTCTGCTTCAGTGGCCTTCCTTAGAGTTGTACCCTTACAAGACATTTACAGAGCAGTGATCTAGTTCTAGTTCGATCCTACCACCTTCATTTCCCACTACAGGATTGATCAGAGATCCTCCAGAGACTCTACCTTTGGCAGAGTGGTGCTATTCTCTTCTGTCACCTAGGATGTGCCTTCCAGTAATGACCTTATTGTATACACTCTTATACGTATTGCTACTGTTTGTTACCATGCCTAGCATTTATTGGTGCAATATCTTTATGTCACTGGTATGCATCGTGCGTGATGTGCTGGCACGGCACTCCCTCCTTTTCTGCTGCCAGCTTACCAGTCTCCCACTTGTGTGAGTCACGGAGACCACTAAGAAGGAGGACAGGTTGCTCACCTGTAACTGGAGTTCTTTGAGTGGTCATCTGTAAACTCACACAATCTCGCCCTGCCTCCCCTCTTTGTGTCCTGTCATGGTCTATGTGCCAGCACCTTACAGTGGTCAAGGTCACACAAGTGTGGCAGGCAGCCTTATATGGCCTCAGGGGAAGGGGTGGAATTCCTGCCAAAATACTAGGCCAGAATCTCTAGAAGTTTCTGTAGCCAGTACTGTACAGGCACAGACTACCCACTTGTGTGAGTTCACTCGAAGAACTCCAGTTACAGGTGAGCAACCTGTCCATCTTGCTCATTAATGGCTGTACCAGAGCTTGGAAAAGTTATTTTTGGACTAAAACTCACAGAATTGCCTGGGTAGTTTTGGGAGCTGTAACCCTCCAAAGGTGACTTCCCCAAGAACATACTGTTTTTTGAGCAAAACAGATGAAAATATTGAACAAGTATGAATAAGTAGTGTGTTGTGAAACCATTTATATATTTGCAGAATACAGATGATTGCAGTTCTAAGCTTCAAAAAAGATTAAAATTGTTGTTTACATGGAAGTAGAGGTATCATATTTATCCAATGCTCTGAATGCAAACCCATCAAAAGAAAGTTTTGGAAGTATACTTTTATATAGGTTAATTATAAATGGAGAGTATGTATAACAATGTTAGAGTTTATATTAACATATTCCAATTAAGCAATGGTTATATTATTCTGGAAGAAGTCTTTACCTTCATTTATAATACTTAGAACTGAGTTTGAATTTTTTTGCATAATTCATTTTTCTTTTTATTTATTTTATGTAATTATCTATACATGAGATTACAAGATTTGTTCTGTTTATAGTATTTTGTAAGAAATATATATTTTAAAAAAAGAAATACTGAAAAATTAAACAAAAAAGAAAAAGAGAAAATATTGAATAAAATGAGTCCCAAATGGCAAATAACCTTTAAAACTTCAAGTAGCCATTGAAGACAGTGGGAGAAAAATGCTAAAATTATTTGTTGCTTCCTTTGAGAAGAAAATTAGTGAAGAATTATATCCATAGTCCAGCATAAAGTATGATCCAGATAAATTCTGCCATGTGTAGATGAGCAAAGCTTGGGGCCATTTCTGCACGATGATGCTCTTCCGCATCATCTCACTGCAGTCCCAGCAACACTCCCCTCTGCACCCACTTGGTCCATGTGAAAGAGAACGCAGTGGCAACATGTCTTCCTTCCACAGTGCAACCAGGCTTTTTCCATTGCTGGGCTACGGAAGGAAGCGTTGCTGATGCACTTCCACATGGCCAGAAGTGACAAGAGTGCCACGCAATCGCAGATGCGAAATGGATTTTTTCCATTTTGCGAAAACTACGCAAGCATGACACTCTACGACAGGATGGCAGTGGGACAGCAACAATGACATGTGGAAGCGTGACCAGCTGACTGCTGCCATCCTGTAGCAGAAACAAGGCAGCAACATTGTGCAGAAAGGGCCTAAGTCTATCCCCAGGTATTTTTCCCTGCCCTCCTCACCAAGTTCATAGAATGAAAAAGAAAATTATACTGGCAGCAGTGGAGGAGAACATGGCATTGGAAGAAGGTGAATTTAAAAGCCCTGTCTACATATGGCAAGCTCAGTTTGGATTAGCCCGTGTGTTCTTATTTGAGAGTAAGAAGAGCTCACGTGCATACTACATATTTAATGTAATGTGTAGTTTATCCCAGAGATTTCCCAAGCCTACTTGGAAATGCATGGAGTATAGAGCCTTTACTATGCAATGACACCTCTACAGATTCCAGAAGTGTGATATAATGAATTAGTTCAATTTGATTATTAATTTCCATGGTTGTTGATAGCTGTTACTGTTGTATATGCTAAGTAGAAATTTACTTTTGTTGATAAAATTTATGTATATGTTCTTGCCTCTTTCCCCTTGTAGTGAAATAAATGTACCTTGGAAGTGATTCTCTGAACATTACTACTGATCATGTTTCATTATATTCTGACCATGATGTGTGAACTCTCTGTTCACTTTAGTCCTCTTTTGATTACTTGTATTGTTGTTTTAATAGATAGAAATCATCAATACTGCTTTTTGCCTGAAGGCACTTCCTTGAACTGTATGTAGGTGTATGCCTGTAGTGTTTTATCTGTTTATGCACCTTACGGGGCTTAAAAATGTTTCAGATCATACTTCAGCTTCTGTTGTTTCACTATTCCTCACCCATACAAGGCAAAATCTATCGGCCTTTCCACACTATACTGTTATAGTGCTATTATTCCACTTTCAACATCCTATGGAATCCTGGGCTTTGTAGTTTAGGGAGGAGCATTTAGAGTTCTCAGCCAGAGAGCTCTTTGGCCTCAATAAACTACAAATCTCAGAATTCCACAGGATGTTGAAAGTGGAATAATAGCAGTATAACAGTGTAGTGCGGAAAGGCCCTTCAAGAGGTTACAGGTTAGCTATTATTGGCATTGGTATGGACCTTTTGTATCTTAGGGACGCATCCAGATTTCTCCTCCAAATCTTGGAATTTCAGAATATTTCACCTTGTCCAAAGTGGTTCAAATACTTTTGAACTGTTCCATTGTTAAGCATTTTTTTATTGTTTCTGCATGTTTTACAGAGTACTTCAGACATGGCATTTACAGAGGCTTTAGTTAATTAAATTCATTTTCCCCTCCTACAGTCATGGCATTACACTCGAATGAATCACCACAAATAATAATCTTGAGATTAGTGATGTGACTTGAATTGATGGATTCCTCAACCACAGTTGAATTTCACTTTCTTGCCTTTCAAAAGCATGAAGTGAGGCAAATCTGTACACTTTGAAATTTCCCTCAAACCTATGGAAACAGAGAATCCACCATTTTAACAACTGTGTCTTAACAAAACCTGTGTCATTTTTTTTCTGGCACAGAACTTTTCTGGGAGTATGCTCAGACCTGCATCCCTTTGGGGAAGACGTGTGCCATATTCCCTCAATTTATCTTCAGAAAATCTGTGCCACTTTTGTAAAGTCAGATTTTGTACCTCAAAAATTCACAAAGAAATCTACTGCTGCGTTTATTCCTTTCTCTACCTGCCATAAATGACATTTTCAGTAAGCAACTGGTACCATATAAAGAAAAGCTTTTGTGTTGTTGTCATCAGAGACTAAGCATGTCTCTTGTGTCAGTCCACTATCTGTCTTTTTCCTGATTCCTTCCCTTCATGTCATGTCCAAAATAGCATTATCTGTATGTGCTTTCCTACCTGTCCCCTCATTACTGGGTGTCTCATGGTTCTGAAAAGAGCCCAAAAAAGCTGTGCAAATAACAATCAAGATTGGGTTTTCTGGAATAATCACATAAGCCTAAATCCTATTGTCAGTCCTGGCTAGAGTAGACCCACTGAATCAGTATGATTTACCTGTATGTTGACTCACCATTCAACAATTGATTGAATGGGTTTACTCTAGTTGAGAATAACTGACAGATACCAGCCATCTAGTTCCAAAAAAAAGGAGGGGGACATTTTCTGGAGGAAAATGGCATAACTTCAGAAAGGGAAAAAAAACAGCACAGAGGTTTCTTAAGACTAAAATTTAAATTTTAAAAAATTATACCCCAAAATTAACAAAAGAATGGTCTATATTTACTATTTTGTTGTTTTTCAAAGCTAGTCTATAAGGTTTACATAAACTATTCAGAATTATGCATAGTTTATGTTGTGTGTGAATTTACTTTCGCTATCGTTAAGTGCTTGAAACCAGATATAAAATAAGCTGTAGCTAAAATTATATGTGTGCACTTTAGCACATATATTTCAATCTTATACTCATGTATTTCAACTTCAGCAATAAAAATGCAGTAACATTAATATGTTTATCCCTCTGGCTAGTATTGTATTCAGATAGTATTATTTCAATGATATATCTTATTTTTTTTATAGTTCACATAAGTCCATGTTAAATTATTGCAAGCATTTAAATAAAGTTGTGGAAGATTTTACTGATCGCTCTCTAAACTCGTGAACTGAATAGAAAGAGAGTAGGGGAAAAAATTTACTATGTGCTTAAGGTAGAAAAGAGAGTTGTGACATGCTATTAGTGCAAATGAACTGGAGGAGGGGAATGAATTTACTTATAAATGTGAAATGTTTTGAGTGGAGACAAGAACTTGAAATGTTAGGTCAATAATGTTAAATGATATTGATGTGTAAATTAATTAATTACCATCACCACTGATGACTGAAATTGTTTGATTAGTTGAGTTATCATTACTTATCTCATTGTTGAAACTGTTGGCAGTTAACAGAGAATGGCATGGAGGTTGTCACTATTGACCCTTGGGACTTGTTTGGATCCTAGGGACACATTCAGAAGTGCTCTTTCTGTCCTCTTAAAAGTGCCTTCCTCTACCTTAGACCCCTCCCCACATGGACTACAAAGTCCATAATTTGTTGCCTGGGAATGGTGGGCATCCAATATATATGGTAATTTTTTGGTTGTGAATGGCTGCCCTAAAACATGGGAATTCATTTTTGAAGTGTGCTTGTTTTGTCATTCATCTGCATCTCTCTTTTCTTTCCATCCCTATGAATACTTCACTCATTCTACAAATGCCTTGCTTGCTAAAGATTAATATGTAATGATGAATTTTGCTTAAAGAACACTGATCAACCATAAGTGAACATCAAGTGGATAGTAACACGAATCTGACAGTGGTTCAGAGGTGTAGAATTCTTAATCAGAAAGGTTTTTAGAGCATCTGAGCATATGCACAATACTTTTCTGCACAAGTGAATTCCTGCTTACTTTCTGACTCCCCACTCCCAAGATGCATTGCCTGCAAAGATAAGCAGCAGAACACGTTTGTCACTTTTCTCTGTACCCAGCTTACTTTAATCATATGAATAAAAGGGAGTGGGTAGGATGGAGGGGGCAAAAAGCAGAATAGGAGGGGTGGGCATGGAGAAAGGGAGGGAGAATCCAAGAGAGAGGAAATGGAGGGGGAGAGAGAAAACTTTTCACTTAATTATCCAAGTGCATAGGACTGTGTGTTTACAAAGGAATAACTGAGATTACAGAAGGTTTCAATGCAGCTCATCCCAAATATTATACAGTTCTATATTGTGCGATAATATATAACAGAAAACATTCCAGAATGTAATCAGTAGAAAAGGAATTGTTACTGGAGGGAGTAACAGTTCACCCTCTTTCCCAGAAAGACTCCAAGCACTTTCCTTTCATCCAGGAAAGAAGGTGGGTAAGACCCTGCCTTTAAAGCTTAAAAACCTTTGGCATGGCTGTCTAAGGGCCTGTGTCTCCAAACAAATCCCTTAGCTCACCCAGCTCCAAGACTCAGCCCACCCCATATTCCATTCTTTGGTTACTGCTCTGAGATGGGTTCCAAAATGTTATTTTTGTCTTTGTAGCCTGCTAAACAACAGAGCCATGTAATGCATTCCTTGAAACTTCATAGTTGTTTTCTTGAGTCAGCAAGCCCTTCTGTTATACTATAATTGAAAGAGGGAGTAACACCCACCCTAAGGGGTTCTAAAAATCTTAATTCACTGAATTATCTTTCAGCTATGATGTTAACTGACGAATCTAGTTAGTTAAAGATCACTAATAAATCTAGAAAATTAGTAACTTGATAAGTTATTCAGGTAGTTCATATCAAGGTCCAAGGTGTTCTGTGCACTACATATGGAAAGTTTTTTGCAGTCACAGGCCAGGAACTGAGCACATTTGTTTCCTTGAAACTTAAGGCAGCTTCACACTAACCCTTTTCTCTAGAATTGCCCTCTTACATTCATTCACAGTCTATGGAACACCTCAGGTGATGCCATTTTCAAATTGTTATTAACAAGATCAGTAGAATAAATTAAGTGACCAAAGTTCTGAGTGCCTATGTAAAAATACAAAGTACAGATGCAATAACTGAGCCCCCAGTATTGGTTTCCTATGTTTATTTAGTAATTGTGTTGTGCTACTGTAGGTGAAGAAAAAGTTACATAAACATCAGTGACTGCTGTATTTTAAGTAGTTAAGGACATGTAAATGTGGACTGCACACAAGGCTGTCTACAACCTCGTTTGAATCTTAGTGTACACATAGTTCAAATTGATTTAATTTATATTTTTACTTTATAGCCTCCCCTTTTCCCATTATAGAACCCAAGGTGGCTCACAGTGAGTTAAAAGAAAATACAGTTAAAACAACAGATGATAACGGAAGTTAAAGAGCAAATAAATCATATTTAAAACATTAACAATGCTTTACTTTGGGAAGTATTATAAATAAAAATATAGTTTGTAAATAAACAAAAAGATTTAATTGGAACATAGTAGAAAGAAATAGACATTCCTGGAGTAGACAGAAAATTGATAGGGAATAATATATACCATCTCCCCATCTAATTTAACCTCCAGGATCAGTTAATTACAATGAATAATCTGTTCTCTCTTCCTTATTCAGTCTTACTCCTAGAGTTAGGATGCTGAGAGCTGTAGTACCTGGAGGGATGTCATCTTCACAAAGGCTTGCAAGCAGAACTTTCCAAAAGCTAGAAGACATCTCATTAATTAGGAGTCCATTTCTGTGATGTACACAGGATAGCTCCAAGTTCAAGGAATTGAGCTTAGAAGTTTTAAAACCTTTATTCAGAAACATCGAAGAAACAGCAGCATCCCTCAGCATTGCCAAGACTAAGAAAATATTGGATTTGTAGTGTTATATAGACCATTCAGAATTATTGTGCACTAATATCCCATATGATGGTTTATACAAACAACATATTTCTCAGGCTTTCTGTTCTTCTCAGGTCTCCCACTCAGCTTGCTGACTTTGCAGTCTTGTCTGTTTGCTCTGTTAGCACAGATTGTTACAATAACATTTCTGTGTTCCCAGCTCATTAAGCCCTCAATGGATATCTTCATCCCCGTCTACATAGCAAAGCATGTAAACACTAAAACAAGTCATCTACCTAAAAATGTGGCAGCGGTTTCTCAGCCAACCTAACAATCTCCCATCATGAAATTATATTCATAAAAAAATCAGAAGACTATCCTGGACAGCTAGAAGCAATTTTCTCTACAAAAGTTTTACTATCAGCAGCCATAGTCATGTACTTTACTATCTGTTGTAAAGAACAATTGACAGAGGGAAAGTTACCTATCTCCCCACTACCACCTGACTGAACAAGAAGGAATAAAGTGAACGGTGGTAAGGTGTAAACACTCAGTTATTCAGCTGCCAGGTTTTGGGAGTAGATATTCTAGAGCAGTGGTTCTCAACCTGTGGGTCCCCAGATGTTTGTGGACTTCAGCTCCCAGAAGCCCTGAGCATTGACCATAGTGGCTGGGGCTTCTAGGAGCTGAAGTCCACAAACATCTGGGGACCCACAGGTTGAGAACCCCTGTTCTAGAGTGAATCTTTGTGGAAAGGGACTTCTAATCAGAGGTGGATCTAGAGTGGGGCAACTGAGGCTTGTGCCCTGGGTGCCAATGCCAGGGGGTCGCAAACACGAGGAAACCCCTGCCTGGTCCCCCGCTGCTGCTCACAGCTCCCCCACCCGTCACCACTTGCCCCACCCCCACCTGCTGCCCCACCTCCTGCCCCACCTACCACTGCTCATCCCACCCCCTTGCCCTGGGCACTGTTGAGCCTGCATACGCCACTGCTTCTAATTAACTGAATGCCTTATCAACAAGTGCTTGGAACCTCTGTATTCATTTCTGTTCCAACTAACTGTAAAAATACAATGCCTCAGCAGCATTAATGGACCCTATTATTTTATTTATTAATGGAAATCGTCAGTGCTTTGATTTTCAAATAACTATTTTAACCCTGAAAAACAGAGTACTTCTGCTCTGGAAGTGCAATAAGTAGTAAATATCTACAATCACAAAGATTAGCAATAATTACAACATTAGTATAATATGCGCACTATGTAGGCACTTGACAAATACTCTGTTGAAAGTATAAATATTCCATTATACGTGTAGAGAAAAAGCCATGGCCATTTATATAAATGTTGTAAATAAATAAGAAGTGAAATTACCAAAAAAAAAAAAAAAAGGCAGAAAAATGCTACAGCTGGCTGCAAAGTCCATTGTTACTTGTCAAGCAAACACCTTTCAGAAGAATGCAGTTTAGTTAAATGGGCCAGATCAGAGTTAGATTATAGACTGCTGACTTTGAAGAGGCAAGCACACATCAGTGTAGCACAATATGTTCCTCTCATAACATACCAGCCAAATTGTATTTCAAAACGCAGTGAAAGGTATTTGAAGACTTCCCTGATTTGACATCTCCATAAGTCTTAATTGAGAAAGCTACAGAAAATGAGCTAATTTGGGAAGCAGTGCATAAAGTAATTGTGATTATGAAATTTTAGTACACAGTTCTACTGTATATATCTCCCATCCTACAATCTATTGTTGCAGCAATGTAATCTCCTAGTCTAATTGTGTGTTCTAGAAAATAAGTTGCATTTAATGCAATGTTTCTTCAGACGTACTTGAACATTTATTCAAGTATGTTCATTCATTGCACATTTATTCTGACATGCTTCTGAGTAAACATTGTTAAGGATTATAGCAGTGCTGTTTATAGAGGATGGTTTCTTGGTTGCTTGAAAGCAAGATAATAGTTGTCCATAGTTGCGCATAGTATCCACTTTCTTCTCTCCTGCTACAGCAGGGCTAAATCAAATTTCAGTTGCCACTATAGTACACATGTTGAAATTAGTGGGACTTGCTGCTTATGTGTGCCTTCAAATTATTTCTAAGTTATGGAAAACGTAAGGCAAACCTATCACAGCATTTTCTTGGCAACATTTATTCAGAGGAGGTTTGCCTTAGCCTTCCTTTGAGGCTGAGAGAGAAAGTGACTTGCCCAAGGTCACCCAGGGTTTCCGTGGGTGACTAGGGATTTGAATCCTGCTCTCCCAGAATCCTAGTCAACAGTCAAACCACTTGGCCATACCCATCGGGATTTATATTGATGTTACATTAGTGTCAACTAAACAATTCTGTTCATTTTAATGGGTCTGGTACACTTGGAGTGTTGGTAGTTATGCCTTCCATTTTCCAGAGACAAGGGACTATTTCCACTTTTCATATTCTAATTTTGTCAATTAGGTCAGTTACATAGTCTGCTTTCATCAGTACTTAATATATGGAACTATCTTTCAGTTAGTTAGTAGATGGATATGATAATAAATTTAGGTGAATCTACAGTATAAACGTATATTGTTTCCATATCTGTTTAATTGGAATTGTTTTCCCCAGAGTATCTAAGAGTGGGAATTTGGTGGGGATACTGTGATGTTCTATTAGAAAATTTTAATTCATTCGCCTCTCACTGGTTTCACTTTGCAATAAGACAAAAAAAAATTACATTATTTAAATATGTAGCGAGGATATAACAATAGTATTTATGCACTCCTTGGCTTTTTGTTAGAACAGATTGATGAAATAGCTGGCAGTACTGAATCTTAAGAAGAGCTCTTTAGAAAGCACAAGCACTCTTAAAACAGAAATAGGAAAATGTGTTTGGGCAGTTTCATAGCCGATTAGCAGAATCTATCACAAAGTCTGCCATGCAGACACTTACCACCACTCCCATTTTCTTTTGAGATGGGAGTTTGACTTTGGCTTTTTCACATTGTTCATTTTATTTCTCTCTATCTCTCTTAAAATTGCCTGTTATCAGCTTCGGCTGATACGCCAGCTGCGCCCCTTCCTGGACCTGGAACACCTAAAAACAGTAGTGCATGCGCTGGTAACTTCACGGCTTGACTTCTGCAATGCGCTCTAGATAGGGCTACCCATGTGCTTAGTCCGGAAACTTCAATTAGTTCAGAATATGGCAGCCAGGTTGGTCACCGGAAGATCTAAAACTGACCATATAACACCAATTCTGAAGTCCTTACATTGGCTGCCTATTGGTTTCCGGGCACAGTACAAGGTGTTGGTTCTTACCTTTAAAGCCTTTCATGGCTTGGGGCCAGCCTACCTGCGGGATCACCTTCTCCCATATAATCCACCCTGCACATTAAGGTCCTCTGGGAGGAATTTACTGCAGCTGGTCAGAACTAGGTTGGCTGCAGTTACCCAGAGGATCTTCTCTTCTATCGCCCCCAAGTTATGGAATGGCCTGCCGGAAGAGACCCGGCATATTACCAGTCTTGACTGCTTTAAAAAAGTGGTCAAGACTGTTCTCTTCCGACAGGCCTTCCCAGACTAGTGCTCCACCGCCTCCCACCAACTGTCTTCTTGTTTTTAATAGTTAATGTGTTTTAGGGGGTTTAGATGGGTTGGTGGGTGGGGAGGATGGGTTATGTTTTAACTGCTTTTAATGTATTTATGTACCGCTGTAGTACCGCCTCGATCTGTTGGGAGAGGTGGGATATAAATAAATAAATAAATATTGTTGTTGTTGTTGTTGTTGTTAAAATTAGAACAATAACAATTTAAGAAATTGTTCTCACTGGTGGCACCTGTAGGAGGGCCCTTCCGGAGATCTCAATTTTCCTGCAGGCCTATATAGGTAGAGGAGTTCCTTCAAATATTTATGTTCCAAACTTACCCAACGCCTCCAGATGATCTCTTCCAGTAGTGCCCTGTAAATGGTAAACAGCATTAGGACAGAATGGCACCCTGCTGTCACTCTATCCCATGTAACAAGCTCCCCCCTTTTTTAGGAGTACCACCAAGCATCACCATCTTAAACATACCCAAGAGATGATATCATCATCATCATCATCATCATCATCTTTATTTCTATCCCACTTTTCTCCCCAAGGAGACTCAAAGTGGCTTACAAACTTAAAAAAACATAATTAAAAACTGTAATATGCTTCATTAAAAATTTTAATAAAAATTAATTAAAAAAAACAAACTGTAATATGCAAAAGTTAAAACACAGGTTAAACAGCAGTAATGATTAAAACAATGTTAAAATACATATTATAACCAGCATACAAAGCAATTAAATAGCAATTAAAATAACCGGTACCATTCTATATACAAATTACATATTAACTGCCTTCTGGAATAGGAATGTCTTTAGTTGTCTCCTGAAGGTAGGCAGGGAGGGTGCCAGTCTGACTTCTTTGGGCAGGGAGTTCCAGAGCCTGGGAGCAGCCACTGAGAAGGTCCTCTTGTTACCCTGACTTCTAGGAGTCCCTTGGGGGGCACTTTGATTTGCTCCAAAAATGCAATGGTTGGAGAAGTTAGTGGAGCACTGGCTGTACCCAAATGAGGGGCAGGGTAACCCAGCAGGATTTTTTACCCATTTTTTACAGGGTCAGACCAAGTGAAAAGCCAGAGAAATGTATCAGTAACTGGATTTTATTAACAAATGTATTTTCACACACCAACACACTCACACACACAAGGCCTATTGAAAAGGGAAAGAGGTGAAAATTGATAGGGGATTCAGTGGAGAGGGTGTAATGGTGGTGATAATGCACCTATCCTGAAGTCTTCAGTCCGGGAAGCAATGAGAAGAATGGAGCTCAGCGAAGAGAGGCGGCTGAGGGGATCACTCATCTAACAGAGTGCCAGTCTGCTAGTGCGGCGGGGAGTTCTCTGAAGAGATCCTCAAAAACTAGGACTACTTATAGGGCAGAACGTACCTCAAGGGCAGGCCCTTTCCCGGGAAGAACAATGGCCAAAACAAAGCGAGAAATGCCACACAATAGCAACTTGGTAGTTTGCATGATTGGTTTATGTAGATTCAGTGCAGGATTTATTCATGTTGGAGTTGTTTAACCTGGGGAAAACCCAATAATCCACTCAGGTTGGCTGAAAATATTTTGTTTGTGCAGATGTGTTTAGCCTGAGGTCCCCTAGGGGAACGTGACTGGGGATTTTCCTGGCCTGACCTATTTTCGGTTGTTCGACCTCTTTGTCCACGTACCCATTCGGGCAACTTCTCTGGCATGGGGGGCATATTTTAATATCAAATTTATAGTCCCCGGGATAGGGTATGCCAGTGGGGTAATACTTTCTCTTGTTCCCACCAAATACACTTGTGAGGGTGGTGGGTCAGATCTCCAGCAGATCTCAATGCCCAGGGTGGTTCTTAGGGGAGGATACAGTCCTTCAAATAACCTGGACCTGAGCCATGTAGGGCTTTAAAGGTCATCACTAGTACTTTTGATTGTGCCTGGAAACAGATTGGGAGCCAGTGGAGCTGTTGCAACAGGGGTGTTGTATGATCCCTGTAACCAGCTCCAGTTAACAACCTCACTGCAACTCTTTGGACCAGTTGAAGTTTCTGAGCATTCTTCAAAGGCAGTCCCACATTCAGTGTTTTAAAATAATCCAGCCGGGATGTAACCAAGGCATGTGTTGCCGTGGCCAGGTCTGGCGTCTCAAGGAACAGGCACAGTTGGTGCACAAACCTTAATTGTGCAAATGCACTCCTGGCTACTGCTGAGACCTGAGCTTCCAGGCTCAGAGTTGAATCCAGGAGCATTCTCAAGCTGCGAGCCTGTGTCTTCAGAGGGAATGTAACCGTGTCTAACACAGGCTGAATCCGTATTCCCTAATAGGACCAGAACCACTGAAGCACAGTGCCTCCAGCTCCCAAACCTCTCAGGCATTCCAGGAAGATGCCATGGTTGATGGTATGGAATGCCACTGAGAGATTCAAAAGGGCCAACAGCTTAGACCACTGATCTTGGCATATAGTTAATACTGTTAGTACATTTCTTGGTTATCAGTTTCATCTCTGCAGTAAATAACATTCAGAAAAGATTATATTCTAAATTTGTTTCTAGTTATTTCACATACTATATCCACAATTCGATACTTTCATCCCCTGTTTAATATGGAATGTTTATGCATGAGTATTTGTTTTATACCACTTTTCTTTATGTGCACTCACGTTAAAAAGAAGTCCACATTTAGTAGGGTTCAGTAGTCTTGGAATTCTTCGGACATGCTATGGCTCAAATCCAGCTAAACATTAATGCAGTGAAAAGGCCTGCTTTTGCTGTAGTAGTGGATTACATCTTTGTGGAAGCAGTTGTGCAAAGGAGTTGGGCAAGTTATTTCACAGTCACTTTCAATAGCCATGTGGACACTTAAAACTAAAATGGGATTCCATTCTTGTGTTAACACTAGAAATGTGCTGATGCTTTGAATTTTTCATTAGTGCAGTTGTATAATTCAATACAGGCCTCTGAGAACAACTTGCTTTTAGATATATGTAAAATATGGTAAACTTTTGCTACTTTCTTAAAATTCATACTTTCCAAATTAATTTTAATTAATTTATTCTGCAGTTTTGGAAGAATGGAAGAAAAGGTACAGAATCTCATCATGAATCTCAACCTGGCACCATGTCTCCAGATTCCTGGTGAGAAAATATTTCAGAAGCTTGATATATGTATATGTTGAGATCAGGGGGTTCTGTCATGCCTTACACAAAGTACTATGATAAAAATGTTTCAGCTGGGAACCACAAGCAGTCTTCTATTTGTATGAATGTATGTATATAGCTCTGTGTTTTTGCGGAAAGATTTTGTAGCCAAATAACATACTAAAGTCTCAACAGATTGCAATGGGCCAGTCACATTTTGTTCGCTGATCTGTTCTGTTCTTTTTAATGTAGTAAGAGGAGGCTATAATTTTTATTTCCTTCAGCCTATACAGATGAGTTTCCCCACTCCTTTATCTTACCTTATGCCTTAAAGCACTTTTGTTTTTAGCCTGGTTTTCTTCCAATTGGAACCTGACTGGGAGAAACATGCATGCAGCATGGGATGTAGGGAGGTAAACTGGATGAAATTTCCGCGTGCTCCCTGTTTAAAGTGGGGAAAAATATGTATTTACCTTGGAAGAGTTGCCCAATATGTCTTTTCACCTTGGAAATGTCCATCTTCCCCTTCTTTCTGCTTTATATTTCTCAGAAGCATTGGAAGACGATACATGAGTCACTTGGGCTTCCTCTCTGTCTCCTTGGGGGAAAGGTTGAAGGGCTTCTATTGAGCTTTGCTACTTCTTTTGAATGCATGAAGAGACTAAGATGAATCAAGATGCATATCTATATTTTCCATCAAACTTAAAGCTTCAGTTAGTTCATTGATTCTAGCTTCCATTCCTAGTTTATGCCGTAAGATGATCTTTTTAGTTATGTATAAGTTCTGTTCCGTGCTGGTGATAGAGAAAGGTAAGAATGTTTTGCTTGTTGCTAAGAGGGCTGCTGGAGGGTAATGTGGTAATGCTGAAGGCACAATTGGCAATTTCCCTTTTTAGACTTAACCCAGCATGTGTTCAGTTACTGGAATGGGAATTCTAATACACACGTTTCTCGTGTGTCTAAATTGCCCTTAGGTAGTTTATTAAAGGACAATTTCTTGAACGTAGTCCATTTGAATGCCTGTTACTAGAATCTGCCTAATATTTATCACATGCATGAGGGCCTGTTTCAGCTCTTAGCCAGCTGTTCATCATAAGTTATTTTCTGCTATTATGCTTAAGTCCAAATTGCATGAGCTGTTGAGGTGTGTTGGCCTCTCAGATATTATCTTGCTTCCTGAAGGCAGTTCGTTCTCATTTGGAAAAGAAGGCTTTACATGCTATAGCTCATCAATGACAGGCATTTTAGCAAATAGGCTGCCATGGCAGTACTTCCTCTCTCTTTACCCAGAACTTGGAAAATTACTTTTTAAAGTTACATGCTCTGTTATTTACTACAGAGTTTAAGAAGGAGCCTGGTGCCATTCGTTTTTACCATGATGAAATCAAGTTAACTACTAGTAGTAACTAATTATATACATTATATGCATTGCTCATCTGTTCCTCCTTTATTTTCTTATTTCTTCCTTTCCTTTCCTTTCCTTTCCTTTCCTTTCCTTTCCTTTCCTCTTTTCTTTTCTTTCCTTTCCTTTCCTTTCCTTTCCTTTCCTTTCCTTTCCTTTCCTTTCCTTTTTTTTTTTTTTTTGAGAAGAAAATCCTTAGGACTGATAATAAAATGGGATAACACTTTTAAAAATTCCTGTCAAAATTCCTATGCAAATGCCCTTATTAATATTTGAAAGTAACCAGAAGCCATCGCTCATTACACCAGTAGAGCACTTTTACTCATTGTGTTATTTTTGAACTGTAGCTTCATTAGACCCTTGTTATCCAAAAAAGTAACTATTTCAGGTTATTGTGTTACTTGTAACTTACTCCTTCCATCGCTTCTCAGCCTTTTGGCTAAGATCAAGTGTAGAATCCGTTCTTATCAGTAACTTATTCCTTCCAACTGCTGCTTTTATCTGACCAAAAGTTCTTTCTTTTTTCAGTCAAAGAGAGCTGGTTCGATTTTCTGTCAGTTTTTTTGAAATTTTCATGGGAAATTTTGAATGGGTTGCATTTAATTAATTAATAAAATTAATGTATTTAATAAGTAACTTACATGGGAGCAACATATACTAGGATCTCTGGGAGAAACAGCACACTTTGCTCTTACCATATATGTTGTTAATTACATGTTTTACATTTTCAAAAATATTGAATAGTTGCATTTCATTCCTATGGAAAATGTGTAATGTCGGGTTTTGGGACCATTGTTCCAATACTGGGAAGCCCAGCTACTATCGACAGGGATTTTATGGGCAGTGGAGGCAGTGCCTTAGAGTTGTAAGAGAAAAGTGGTGTACATCCCACAGCCCCAAAATGGGGGTGGAGGGGGGCTTGATTCAGTTCAAGAAAATTATATTGAAAGTTGGTAGGAAGAAGAAAAACACTTTTTCCTATTGCTGCAGAGACTGGAGGTTATATTCATTTAAAAGGAAAGGAACAGCAGCAGGTGTGGTCCATTGCTCTTTCTGTTGTAATGTCTTCAGTAATGAATGGTGGGGGGACTAGTTAAGGGATTAGATCACAAACAGTACTGAATCTTCTTCCACATATTTAATTTTGATGCACGTTATAGGAGTCATGTCTTTAAAGGCCAGTTTCTGTTTCTCAAACCAAAATTAAGAAACATACAAATAGTAGCAAAAAATAATAGGAGGAGGATATAATGAGTACAGTAGCACAATAAAATGAAAACGACTGTAACAACGCAAAAACAAATATAATGAACCTCAAAATACATAATTCAACAGAACAATAAACATAAATGAAGCATAAGCTATACCAAAAAAAGGTCAACATACTTAGGATGCTACCAAAAGACATAACACAACAAAAGAAGTCAGATCAAAATTAATAAAGTCTGAAACAGATTTCAAAATTAAAGTAATCTGTATCTTCCAAGCAAAATAAAATTAAATGAAAAACAAACTAAATGGGCTACTGTATGCATCTTGTAGTACATTTGAGACTAACTGAGAGAAAGAAATTGGTAGCATAAGCTTTTGTGTAGACTTAAGTCTGCTTCATCAGATGTTACCATCTACCAGTTTCTTTCTCTCAGTCTCAAAGGTGCTACAAGATCCCTTTGCATACAGATCCAGATTAATACAGCTATGTTTTTAGATAGGCTACTGTTGGCCTTTCTGCACCACCCTCCCAACCTACCATGGGGTCTGGAGAAGGACGGGACCATGTCAATGGTTCTGCATGATCTCGTTGTGGTCCTGTTCTTTCCCCCATCCCCAGGCAGTGCAATCACAAATTAAATCTTTGAACGATTTTCCCCATTAATAACCCACAATAGTGTCACAATCCTGAACCTACCTGGCTTGCAGAAGCCACAGAAGTGCAATGGCTGCGCATTCTGCCCTATCACAGCTTGGGAAAGTACCCAGCTGTGCTGTGGAAGGAGGAGGTATGGCCATCATGCTTTCTTCACCATGGAACTCTTCAGTGTGGAGGGGACCACTCCTGTTGTGCTCCCCTCCTGGCAGAGCCAATCCTCACTGAACATCTACATGAAAAGGTAGAGTGCAAAATAGGCCTATGACAGAGTTTGCATCCTCCAGCTACCTTTTTTGTTTGTTTGTTTTCTTCAAAATCTCTTCAAAATGTTCCTTGGAGTAGTCATCTCAAGATTTCCTTCAAGACTGTCTGCTGGCTGTATAGACTGTTGCTAAAGTAGTCACAGATTTGTTGCCAAAAAGGATAAAAAATGTCACAGATTTGCAAATAGTTAGAGCGTGTACTTTCATAGCAACCTATCTAGTTTATTGTTCATTTAATTTTGGATGCAAAACTATTTGTTTAAGAGGATGTGAGATGCCAAATGGTGTGTTACAAAGCATACCCAATATACTGTTTGTTGGAGCTGTTATGGCCACTACTACATTGGTTACAGCTTGGTGCCACATAAGATAATGGATCCAAATAATCACCTGACCCAGTAGCCAAAGAGTAGGCCCCACATCCACCAACTGCTTGCTGAGGATCCACATGAAAGGTCATCGGTTGAGAAACACATGGCAGTCCACCACTGCGTGTTTCCTTCTACTATGTGGAAGTAAGAAAGGGGTGAGCCCTGACCTGAGTGTCATCTTAAGTGCATTCATCCCCCAAGATCTTTGAAAGTGATCCCAAGCACTCAAGCCCCAGTACCTAAACCCCATTTCCCCCCAAAAGAAATAAAGATCAGAGCCATACCTAAAACCTACCATTTACACAATTACGCAATTCATGGAGAGTAAAGTAGCTCTGAATCCTTGTGCCAAGTCAAACAGCATATCATCAAAAGCCAAAAACCCAAGGGAGGAAGGGAAGGCTCCCTCCAAAATATTAACTGGCAGAGATCCATCTAGTCCAGAGGCTGGACCAGGGGACAACTGGGTGAACTGGAAGGATGGCCTGCCACCTGTGCCAAATCTAGCAAACTCCTGATGGACACTTGCTGGAAGCAGGTCTTATGTAATGCAAAGGCTCCAAGCAAAAAAAAATCCACTCTTTCCAACAGAAAATGGCAGCCAGCCATGCTTCAGGTAAGTCTGGGAGTCTTGCTCATCAAAAACACCAGAAACAAACATTTCACCTATCCCTAGCCAGGAGCAGGTTGTCACTGCATTTTTCTTTGTGATAATATTTTTTTTTTACGCATCTGGATTGTTGCAGCTCCTAGGAGGATCGAACACAGATTTGAACACCAAAAAAGTTTCTTTCACAAATACCTTGATAAGAAACAGTCTAATGGTCATCAGTCTTTTCAAAAATAGACAGGAACTGCACCCACTGTTCCACTCCCCATTTAAAATTCTTTCTGGTTTTCAACGTTTTACATTGTCAGGAGTCAACATTGCCCTGCTGAACTTTTAGAATCTTAAAATTGAGAAGAGTCTTCCTAATGCTTGCTATTTGTTTGGTCGATACTATGATATATAATGTGAGTTCTGTTTTTGTCACTTTAACAGAAAAAATGTTTTTTGGAGCTCCATCACTGGGTGCCAATTTAACACTAGGTTTCAGCAGTGCTCTAAAACTGCCAATGTAATTTATAAGGTGACCTGCCTGTGTGGAAAGCAGTACTTAGACAAAGCTTCAAGCAGTTTGAGAAAATGTTTTAATCTTGCGCTTGTTCAACCGGAACAAAAGAAGTTTGAATGCCTGTCTGTTCCTGTACTTTATCTAACAGCCTGGTCCTGTAGATTGGGTTTAGCTGGAACAATGCAAATAGAGGTTTGCTCTGCCACAGCTAAAGAACAATGCATGACTGGAATATCTGACGAATACTAATATAGTTATGATGAGCAGGTTTGCACCGCCCTCTGTAGCTTCTATAGAAGGTCCAGAGGCAGACCTTTGTGATCTGCATGTGAAGAAATCAGTTGAATTGTGTACCAAGTACATCCAGTTCTCTACAGATTTTACAAATTTACAGATAGTTGCTTACTCTGGGCAATTCATTCTACTTCTGATAACTATGCAAAATGACAAAGAGTTCTGCAGAGACCTTGCTAGGTCTCTTTAATTCTTTGTCTTAATTTCAACTAAGCATGACCTACAACAGGAGTGGACAACTGTCAGGGGTTGAAGGGCTGCACCATCCCTTTCAGAGGACCTTGGAGGGACATACTGTTGGCGATGGGGCGGGGCCGGGCAGGCTAGGGTGGTCTCGCCCCAGGAGCTTCAGTCAGCATTCCAACAATAAACAAAGGCAATCCTTACAGCAGGTAAACGAAGAAACAAAAGAGAGGGTTTCCTCACCCGGATAACGAACAGTCAGCTGGCTGGCAGGGCTCCTGGACAGGAGCACGGGTCACGGCACGGACGGATGACACAGGGATTCCCAACGGTTGTTGCCCCGTGCTGAACTTGGCTTCCTTCCGGCCTTAAGTAGGCCCCTGGACTGGCGCCGGCCAATCCCAGAGCTCTTGCACACCTGAGAGACCTCAGCCTGCCTCACAGCTGAGAGCGATCGGCCAGCTGAGAGCTCTCAGCCTGCCGCTGACGCTCCAGCAGCCGGCGGGAGCATCGGGTGGACTCCTTGGCTTGCCGTCGCTGTAGCAGCATGGGTGGGAGGCCAATGGCCTCCTCAGGATTGGGACCCCGGGCGGGCGGAGACTCAGGGTGGTGCTTGGGCCCCGCCCTTCCCGGGAGAACGCCCGAACGGCCTCCCCTGGTGACGGCGGCCTCTTCCTCGGCGGCGGGACCTTCGGCGGCATCTGGGCGGCCGTCCTCCACGGCGGGAAGCCCCGCGGCCTCCTCCGCAGCGGCGGGGACCTCGTCGGCATCCGGGCGGCTGTTCCCGGTGCCAGAGGCCTCCGCCGAGACTCGCGAGGAGACCGGGGCATCCTCCGCCTCGGGAGCCGCTTCCGTGGCGGCCTCCGTGGCTCCGGAGGGGCCGGCAGGGCTGGAGCCCCCGACACATACCCTGTATTTAATACTTAAGTTTTTTATTCATTCGTTACTATTGCAGCAGTGAAAGGATTACAGTAAGTGCAAATATCATGAAATTAAAAAAAAATCTATGCAATGTGTTTCATGGTGGCGTTATATATGTGGCCTTTTACAAACTGAAGTCTTCAAAACATCATGGTTAGCCCTACCATTAGGCAGCATGTTGGATCACTTCAGATACTAAATTTGGGGTACGTTGTTACTGTATTTTTATTGCCAGGGAGTGAGATACAGCCAGGAAAAAAAAATGCTCCTCTTTTTCTGAGCAGAAATGAGATTGATCACTGCCCTGTCCCTTCTTTCTTTCTGTTGCATGCTCAGCTTCAGAGGAGTTGTCTTTGTTTGTTAAACTCCACTTTCCCTGTAACATATAAATTGCAAGCTGGGGCTTAAGTTCTCACTACAATCCTAGGTTGTAAACCACATCTTGTTGTTTGTTGCAATTGAGTGATTCAGAAATAAATTGGCTGGTAGACAAACAGAAGGGCCTTTGAAATGATGCTCAACTTTATGAAGATATTTAATAAAAATATTAGTTGCCCAGACTTTTTCAACGGAAATATTCATTGTGCAAAGGAATATTTTTCTTTTGAGTAATTTAGCAGTGCTTCCAACAAAATTATATTCTTGTGCCCTTATTCCAATACATTTGAGTTTAAGGTGAGATTAAAGTAAATTTTAGCTTTAATTGCAGAACAGAAATACGAATTTGATATTGACTTTTAACATCAGAATTGACAGTACATCTTTCTATGTGTCTGTTCAGACCCTGCATTTAGTGATTCTTACTCCCAGATAGGATTCTGCCTCCAAATGAAAATGTTATTAGGATTGTAATTCCAGCATAAAACCATTGGTTTGATATGAATATTTCAAAGGCTTATGAACACATAAGGTTTGGATGTGATAAAGTCATGAAAAGATAATTTGTTGTGTGACTTTAAAAGCTTGAGTATGCCTTGAAATTAAAGAGCATACAAGCCTGTCCATCTCTAAGCCACTTTGGGAACTTATGTGGGGGAAAAAATAATGTGAGAAGCAATATTTGCTTTGCTCAGTCTCTCAAAGAATTTTCCTTTCATTTCTCACTACATTTCACAGATACAAATGTAAGCTTCATTTCATCAACATAAAATGCTTCTGCACCACATTCCCAGTAAGAAACTATCTTTGAAAACAGAACAGACACATGTCTCAAATATGGAAGGAAGGAATGCCTTTATATTTCATCCTTGCAAAAGTAACTCTTCAAAATTTCAAAATGATATATTTCTGTGGGACAATGTAGTCCACCTAGCTTATTGTACACAGTGACAGTACTGCAACAATATATTTGAAACTGCTGTCTTGTTTCAATTTGTCAAGGAGACAAATAACCTGAGTCTTTTGACAGGGTTCCAGTGGAAAGCTGAGTCAGTTTCATCTTCAGATTTCCTCTTTCTGTCCTACTAATAATGTAGTTATCATGTTCCATGAGATAATTCCAAAAGACAATACACAGAAGTGCACACAACCACAAAGGGAGACTATTGTTCTTGGAATAGGTTATAGTTTCATGAAGCTAAATACTCACTAAGTGTTTAGTTACTCTCCAATGAAAAGCTTGAAATGTAGTCATGCATTCCTAGTGAGAAATTCCTCACATCTTTTACAGGACATTCAAATTATGCATGATATAGTTGCTATCACTATATTAAGTATTGGCAACTTACAAGAAAGAGATAGTCAGACAACATCTGAATGCTTGGCCATTTTAGGCAGTCTCTGTTCTTCATAAATATCATTTCTTCCTTCTTTGAAGCAGCGGCTATTTCATTCATTTTTGTGAATACTGCATTATTCATGAACAACTTGTGACTTGGATTTCCCTATTTTCCGACACCAGTCCTAGAACCCTGACATCTTACCTGGATGACAAGCATGTGTTTTGCATATCTGACCCCAAGTGTTTATATTATACTAGTTCGTGTTATTACTTACGTAAGAAATGTGTGTAAGGTTTTAATAACTAGAGCACAAATAAAAATAACAAATGAGACACGAAACAAAATTCCTCAGTGTGAAAGACTCCTTTTCAGTCAGCCATCAGGCAAGCCATGGCTTTTTCCATGGTATCTGAGTCCATTCTCTATCCTCTTCTGTTTTTTGGTGGGGTTTTTTTTTTCATATATCCTCTTTCTCTGCTCTGCGGCAACAGTGCATTCTTAAGTCTCCCTAAAATACTTTTTAATCTCTGCAAACCTCAGAGTCTTTCTGTTACCTTTCTCTTATGCATGGCTGTTGTGCTTTTTCTTAAGTAATAAATTCACTATTGTTGCCACTGTAAGTCAGACAGCTGCTTCTGTCTGAATATGAACAAAGATTTTGTCTGATCAGCCAAATGTAGATAATACAAAGTAGCCAATACATAGAAATATATAGGACGGAATCCTGTATCATCGTTACTACATACACAGTTACTGGCGTTACACACTAGTTTAGGGTTTATGTAAGGACCATGAAAGTTCCTTCAATCTCCACTAACTAGGAAGCAGCCACTGCAATTGGTGGGGGTCCATTCCTCTGTCGCTTTGGGAAGCAGATGGCTACCGTTCCCACCCCTCGCCTTGTGCGAGCAGTCTCCAGTGCAAGGAGCAATTGTGACAGGGATCCTATTTCTGTCTGTGTCAGTGGAGATTGCTCACAGGAGGGGACGGAACCTTTGGCCAGCAGCTTCCCAACCAACAGGGAAACATACCCCTGTTGATCCCATAAGCTCCTGCCTAGTAAGCAGAGTTGGGAAGATAACACCAGGATTCAGTGCATGCTTACACCTACACCTAGGTGCTAACACCTACACAAAGGTCATAAAGGATTCTGGACATCTTTTGTAGATTGGAGCCATTGCTGGTACAAGCATGTTAATGCAATGAGAATCAACGGCTGCCCCTTCCCAGTGTAGCTTCCTGTGCCCTTTGAAAGTTTTATTTGAGGGTCCTGAAGAAACACTTGGGGAGTGGGAATAGAAGTTGCAGAGAAGTAGGAGCATGGAGAAAAAATGGGAAGAGGAACTTTAGTACATGAATGTATTTCTAGCTCCACCTAAATTTCACCTCCCACTGTATTTTCCCTTTGGAGTTCCTAGTCATGTCCTACTACTTACAGCACGAGTGGGAGTCATGTGGCTTTTAGATGCTCTTGAACTTCAGTGCCAAGCATTCATCATCACTGTTGATGCCAGATAGGACTGATGGAAGCTGCAGTCCAGCAACATCTGGATTGTATGATTCTCTCCTCTGGTTTACAGTAATGAGACTGCAAAATAATCACAGTCTTTTTTTTAAAAAAATCACAATCGAAGATGTTCTCATCTGAGAAGCATCTGAAAGAAAGCATCAGCTTGCATGAAGAGAAATGCAATGTATTGATTTGTGTATGCTTTTTGTTTTGTTTTGCTTTTAAATCCTGCAGATTATCTTCCAAAACATATGATGTTCTTAGTGGTCCTGCATCAGGATGTGTCACCTTTAGCACAAATAAAAAAACTGGATGGTCCCCTTTGCTCTCCCTCTTTATCCCTTGCCACTTGCTCATGTGCCAACCCATTATGGTTGGAAGGCTGCAAAGAAAAAGATTTGGTACCATTTGCTCTCCTACCTCCTTCCCTTTCCATCCTTCCTTCTCTTTGTCACCACTGCCTTTTTTCTTTTCATTGGTCTATCACAGATGAGCCAGTGGGAAAGGCAAAAGCCATGCTTATGGCAGCATCTACAAAGGCAGTTGCAATGACAGCATCTCATCCAAACCTCTACCACCTGGAAGCAAGTTGGAGGTTGCTTCTCTCCCACCCACCCCGCCCCCGTCTGAGTTGTCATTGTATGGGATGTGCAATTTTAGGAAATAAAGCAGCTAATGTGATTCTGAAGGTTATGTAGCAGTCACTAGCTGGTTTTGCTACAATATGAGTAGCTGAATTTTAGGTTTGGAAAAAATTATTGTAAACAAAGCACCTAGAATTGAGGTTTTCCAACATTTTTATTAAATTTACAAACCCCACATTAAACAATGCTGAGACGTTGGCTAAAAAAAAAATCCTTTCATTAGTGTGTATGCATATGTCAGTCAGAGGGCAGGCGTGGGAAGGAGAGAGAATAAATTAATCATATGCTGCCTTGATAGTGTGTATTATTTTTCTGTTGGTTTAAATTTCAAAGGTTAAAAGGTTTGCAGGCTCTCACTGGCACTCAAATCTTAAGATCCATCTTTCTATCTTTAGCATCCAATTATGGTATTATAAAGAAATCATTCCAGCATGATGCATCCATCCATCTACATCTTAAGATGTTTTCAAAAAAGCCCTCAGCTAATCTATTCAGGAATATATCAGCAAATCTGTTTACAAAAATATATGTATAATTGCTATAGGATGTTGCACTTGAAAATCTAAAGATGTCATAATGGCTTGTTTTTCAGTCAACACTGCTATTTGCAGGTATACTGACATTGTTTTGACCCTTTTCCTTTAGGATTAGACTTTACCAATAAGATTTCCATTTGATCTTCATTTTTGTCTTCTGTACCAGAGGCCAATCAGCTAAACTTTTGTTATGACTCAGTCCAGCCTGAAGAATTTTAGTTGCCTTTTGCTCTACTTTTAAAGTTTTTGTAGCATTCTTTTGATTTTTGCAGTTTTAGCCAGTACGCGCTTTCATTACTTAACTCATACATTCCTGTCTAAAGAAAAATGTCAAAAGTTCAGATGGTTTGGGAAAACTTGAAAAATCAGTGGCTGAAATTTGGAACGTATAGTTCACTTTGTTTTTCCCCCCACTAGTTAAAGTAAAATAGCCATTATACTTTGTACATTTACACCAACTTGATATTTCATAGGAAGTGTTTTTAAAATAATGCCAGTAGCCCATTCAATGTTTGTTCATAGAATATGCCAGATATTTGGCCGCGATCCTAATAACATTTTGTTATTAAGTTTGCTAAAATCTCCCATCCAAGTACTAACCAGGCCTGACCCTGCTTAGCTTCCAAGTTCAGATGAGATTGGGCGTGTTCAGGGTGGTATGGCTGTTTTGGAAGGGGATACATGATGAAATCCAAAAAAATTGTAATCTGAATTTTGAAATGAAACCAGAGTTTTATTTGCTAAATATGCTAGGGCAACAAAGAGAAATAAGATGTCACCAGAAGATATTATTATATTTAATAACTGCTGCACGGTTGACATATGTGCAATATTGGAAGGAAAAGAAATATATTGATATTGAAAAATGGAAATTAAAAGTTTTAGATATGGTAGAGATAGAAAAGATAACATTTTCTTTGAAAAATAAACCTATCCAGAATTTTGAAAGAGAATGGAGAGTAGTTTTGGATTGGATAAAGGTAGAAGAAATGGAAAAAAAAACAATGTAATTATTTTCCTTTTTGGGAAGCAGAAATTATGCATATATGAACGTATGTAATAAAAACAAGCAGATTCAACTGGAAAATGTAAATTTGGAAGTGGGGAGGGGGGATTTTATTTTCAAATTAAATTTTCAATAAAAAATTTTTTTTTAAAAAAAATTGCTAAAATCTAAAAAAATCAGAGCAGTGCCAAAATGTCATCTATCTACAAACAAAAGAGAACATTATGACAACCAGAGTTGGACTAAACAATGGAAACCGTCCTCTTGTTGCTGTGTGCCTTCAAGTCATTTTCAACTTATGGTGACCCTAAGGTGAGCCTATCACAAAGTTTTCTGGGGGCTGAGAGCTTGTGATGTGCCCAAGCCCACTCAGTGAGTTTCCATGGCTGAGTGGGAAATTGGACCGTGGACTTCAGGATCATAGTCCAATACTCAGACCACTACATCATCCTGGCTCTCTGACCATCTAGTAGCAGTCCATCCTGTCCATACCAGAAAGTTCTAGGATGATGTTAAGTCTGAAGCCTTGTGGGGTTAAAAATTGGTACCATTATTCTCCCTTTCTTTGTCTCTTTCTGTATTTTGTGGACTAACCCAAGGATATATTTTAGATTAATGCAAGGAACATAACTGTTAGCTGGTGGCCACTAAAAGGAATTCTATTAATTCTATTAATGAACCAACTGCAAGGACATTTCGAAAACTAGAACAATATATGGTCCAGCAAATTTATGGTTCAGGTGTACTGGACACCATTATGTGTTTTTTTTTAAAAAAAACCTGACAAATAAATAAAGAGGTTGGTGATCTAATACTAATAGTGTTCCCTTGTGGAAGATGATGTATGCATATGTATAAGTATATGATGTATTACAACATAATTTTTTATTAGAAAAACCTATAGCATTTGTAGACACACATGTTCTTTTAAACTATATTGCTGCAAAGTGGAAATTAAGGATCTGCAAGTTGGAATCTTGCATGCTTGTGGTGTGGTAGGATGACTTATAGTCCAAATGTGGAAATATAAATATCCTTCATCTTTGGTAAGATCAGAGCATCTTACTGCTTCACTTATACATCAATATGCATTTTAAAGATAGCAAAATAAAGATGTGTTCCTGGAAAATATAGTCAGTTTGTGTTAATGACTAGACCAAGTTTATATCCTATGAACTTTCCTCTTTTCTTCTTCTCTTGTTTTGTCTTTATTTTATTTTTTTTGAAATTATACCCCGAAATTATACCCATAAAACTTAGCACTAAAAATGAAGAGAAGAGGAGAAGAAAATACTTACCACCTGTTGCCATCAGACATACAGACAGTGGCTTTATTTTGGTCATTGCCCAATAAAAATAATGAGTACAGTCATAAAACCAAGTAACAGAGTTAACTTCTAATATCTAACATCAATGACTATTAATCATTTGAAGGCGTATCTTACACATAATATAGCAAAATTTAGCTACTTTAAGTATAACAGTTTGTTCCTGATTATTTAACAGATAGCAGAAGTAAAAAAAATCAGAATGTCTTGGAAATTTGGTTAGAAGCAACATAATCATCTGTTGGTGAATATCCTTATAAAATTGACAATGCAAAAATACATGGACTGTAGTTTCCTTAGCACTGGTATCGCAAGGGCAAGGTCAGGTTTCATAGGGAATTTTCCCATATTTCCTTTCCAATTCCAATGTTGGGAGGATATTGAATTGAGCTAATGATAAAGCTCTCCTAAATTTAGGTATATAACATAGTATAAAGATATGACCAGTTTAGAAACCAGCATTTGATTGTTGACAAATGTGTACTAAGGAAAGGCAGCAATTTCTGTCTGACCGTCTATATCTAAAATCCTTTGCCTTACGACTGATTTCACTTGATTTAATCCCAACCTTAGAATAGTATCGCTGGAAAATACTCAAAGGCTCAGTTTCTGGTGGAGAGCTATTTCCCACAAGGATTTATAATTATCTGCCAATATTAAGTGGGTCGATCCACCAGGGTTATTATGTAATTTTAACTAGTAAGTAAAGATGTTTAGCCAAATATTTGATTCCAGTTTACTTACTCCTGCTTCCCTTCGAAGTACTGCATTTTGAACATATTGGGCAACCTGAGGTATGTTTCTGAAAAACTTTGCTTGAATTTGTTCTAGAGAAGTCATATTATTATATAATTATATTATTATTATTATTATATAATATATAATTTTATGATATTATATAATTATAATATAATATTATTATATAACCCCAGTTGAGCCCCATATAACAGTTGAGCCTGAGGAGGTGGGTCAGCTTGATGGCCCTGTACTTGCTTGTTTTTGCCCATCCTTCTTTGGGTGCGGTGGGGCATTGGGAGTGGTTTTGTGGTGCTGAGAAATTGGACTGCAAACCATCTTTTGCTGACCAAGCAGTGAGTATGGAAGAGGAAGACGACCGGAGGTGGGTTTTTAAAGGGCTGTGCAGCCTGATCAGAGCTGCTAAGAGAGAAAGTTCCCCCAGAAAAGAAGCACCTGAGGTGAGGGGGGCAGGGACTAGACTTGCAAATACTTGAAAGTGAAACCTGCAAATGTGGAGGGCTGAATATAGTTGAAAAATACTAGAAAAATGAAAAATGCCAGGCCCAGGTGGCCTATCCAAAGAATACTATGATATTCTATGAAGAATTAGCAAAACCCCTCCAAATATTTATAAATGACATCCTCTGGGACCAATAAACTCCAAATAGTTTTAGGGAAGCAAATATTGTATTACAGCCCCCAAAAGATAGAGACCCAACAATAATTTTTTAAAAAAATACAGGTCTATTTCTCTATTAAATGAAGACTATAAGATCTTCACTGCAATCCTGGGACATAGACTAAAAATTTACCTCCAAGAGTATGTATACACAAAGTAAATATCACATTTGAAATATAAACAGAATTGCTTCAAATAGATGCATTATTCTCAGTAGGACATTCATTTTAATTGCTGATATTTTACCGATCAAAGATAAGTTTTAACCAGATGGCAGAACATAAACTTTACTGATGTTTTCTCATACTTTCAAGTAGTTATTTTCAAATAGTTGCTGATTTTTTGTGGATATATTTACACCCAGATTTTGGGATACAAACTAGCTCTGAGACCTGAACTATACTTATTAAATAAGATAAACTTAGAGAATAAAATGGAAAGAGAATATAGAGTTTTGATAAGTTATATGGTGACAGCTGCAAGATTGATTTATGTGAGATATTGAAATTCAAATAAAACACTGATCCATGTAGAATGGATGGGAAAAATAATGGACTTGGCACACTTAGACAAGTTAACTAATTTAGTAAAGATGAATTCAATGTAGGTATTTTTAGTAATATGGAATCCTTTTATAGACTTTGTAAAGCAACATGGAGGCCAGACTAGTATTGCAAGCTTTGATGTGCAGGAAGCAAACTTAAGATATGTATAATTATGGTGGTAAAATTAATTATGATGAACAAGAGATAGTAGTTAGGTCTAGAGAAAAGATTAGATTTATGAATTATAATACAGTCAGAGAAAAGCAGGCATGTTATTTTTTAGGGGGAGGGGGAAGGGAAGGGTTATTTTTTTGTTATGTTTTTTATGTGTTTAACTTTGTGTAGGTGTTATGCATATATATGTTAATGCTGATGAAAATAAAAAAAATTAATACAAAAAAAAAAGAAAAGAAAAGAAAAATGGTGAGTAGTGGGAAATGCAGACAGGAAAAATCCTGGACTGATAAGAATCTTTGCAATTTAGAACTGCTCCTGCACAAATATGCATATAGTTGTGTGTACATAAAACAGCACTTTATAATTTTATGTGCAAAAAATAATGTTGTGTGCATAGATTTTTGCAAGTTATGATGCCTGTGCAGAAAATGCTGGTTTCTACACAATACAACTATGAGTGAATTTTGTGCAGAATAAGCCATCAGTTATTAATTGCTTCTTTCAAGAAGGTTCACAGAAAATAAAATCTCTCTCTCTCTCTCTCCCTCTCTGTATGTGTGCGTGTGTGTGTGTGTGAGAGAGAGAGAGAGTGAGAGAAAATGATGTCAATATATGTGTGTGAATTTGGTCCAGTGAACATACTGGTACCCTATGTGCCAGCACTGGGGTGGGATGCAGAGTCAGTTTGGCCTATGTTGTCCGTATGTTTTACTAGATATGGAGTGACTTCACATTACTCTACCCAACCATAGAAGTTTTTCACATTACATACCTCTCCAGAAGGTTGTTTTTTTGAAACAACACAAAACATTTACATGTTACTCATATAGATCTTTTGCCTTTTAAATGGAGACTTTGCAGGCTAAGCTATATCCTGTCAGAGAATCCCAACTACCTATTTTGGTTGAAATTTCCATTACTGCTTTTCATATGATTAGTATGGAGAAAAATATTTTAAAATTCAAAGACAATTATCTCAGTCTCAGATATAGGGAGACTTACATTGAGCTTGTCAGGAAACTGCAGAAAAGAGAATGAGTCACCAAGAAATAATTGAGACTTAGTTTCCTATACCACTGAAGTATTTTTAATGAATATTTAATCATGTATTCCAGGGGCAGCTGCAAAAGCAATGCCTTTATTACCATTAATCTAAGGTGGTGTTAAATGGATATTTGAGTGATCTGTGACACATTCCTTCTTGAGAAGGTAGTTAAGATTCTATTATACTTTTCAGCACTATATAGAGGTCAGAAATACTGCTTCATCCTAAAAGGAAGTAGTAAGAGTCAAAGCAAATAGGGTTGGATGGGATGACGAAAGCAGTAATGCTTGTCACGTGCATCTTGTTTGCCAGGGCAGGGTGTGCATATTACCAGAGCAAGTTCATGCTGGTGTTGATGACTATGCACTGAGAAAACTATTACTTTTATTGGCATTAACATAATTTATCTCCCACCTTTTCACCCAAAGCCAGTACTTAAGGTAGCTTACAAATCAAAACAGATGCAATATATCTATGGCCATTTCTGCATGAGACTGTTATAACGCTATGATTCCACTTTCAACATCCTATGGAATCCTGGGGTTTGCAGTTTCGGGAGGGGCCGGCCCGGGATTCCATAGGATGTTGAAAGTTGTCTGAGTGTTGAAGCATGATTCTGGAGACCAGGGTTCAAAAACCCACTTGGCCATGGAAACCCACCAGATGATCTTGGGCAAGTCACACCTTTGCAGTATCAAAAGAAGGCAAGGGCAATTTCCCTCTGAAAAAATCTTGCCAAAACACCCACAATTTTGCCATAAGGCACAATTGACTTGAAAGCACAGAACAACAGGTATTAAAGGAAGAAGGAGGAGGAACCATCAGAGTTTCAGCAGCTTGATGAGTTTCACCCACCACAAGCCATATAAAGATGGGGGAAAATCTGGTTTGTTTCATATTTTAACCCAAGCTGACCTAATTGAGACATCTCAGATTGATGCATGGACTGCAATACAGTTCTCTTTCGATTTCCCTGCTTCTAGAAACATGGAAATACTCTTATTTAATAAAACTGTGTACAAAAATGCTACCTAAATTGCATTAAAATGCAATACAATATGGGGAAAAATCATACAAAAGCAGGAAGCTTGCAAAAATGTGCATGCTTGAGGAAATGGACTACAAAAATGTATACAAATGTTTACAGAGTTTTTAATCTCTTTAAATATTTTCAATCTGTTGTGTATTATCTCAGTGGCCTTGATGGGCTAGAGTCAATATGTTGATACTTTAAATAAAAAATAAATAAGATGGAATGAATTTGACTTGGGAAAAATGCAGACATTACAGAAGGTAAACAGGCAGATTTTTCCCATGGCTAAAGTGGTTGCCTTCATAGAGCAGACTGTTCTCTCAGCTGACCCCTCCATTTCTTTTTCTCTTTCCCTTATTTGCAAATGGTGTCTCAGGCAGTCATCTGACTGGTCACTGTTGGAAAGTTTGCAGGTGGCTAATAATGAGAATTGAACTGTAATTATTGGACTCTGATCTCTCTGTGTTCTTTCAGATTTTGTCTATATTTGGAGACTAATACTGCCTTGAAGAAACTAAGCCTGTCTGTGGAGAGAAAAAGCTTTGTTTATTGTTGTCAAACTATTAATATGAATTTCCTTTCTCAGTTCTCTTAATCAAATAACAAACTATCAGTGTTGTCCTGTAATATCTACTTGGAAGAAAGTCCTCTTTTGTTCAGAAGGGCTTATTCTTAGGTAAGTGACTATAGGATGACAGTTCTTTATGGTAATCCTAAAAATAATTATTCAAAGACTGAAGCAACAAGGTTTGCTTTTCTTCAGTGTACACAGAATATGATTCAGACAAGTTAATCACCGCTCACCATTTGGTCAATAGACTGTTAAATCATTTTTCCCCCTGTTCATTCAGTAGGATTTGAAATGACTTAACTTTGGCTGGATTGTGCTGGAGGATCAGGTTTATAGCTTCCAACTACTAGTTTGGACTATACAACTGAAAACGTGCTATGTGTGTACAACACGTATGGTCTTAATAATCTAGTTAAGAGTAATATGAACAATTGATAAAAAAATATCCTTTTAAAATGTACATGTCTGAAATATTAAAAATTGTTCACATTTTTTAAAATGACCTTCCATAAGTGAAGCGGTTCTAAGAAAAAAATGTCCACGAAATTTCTGTGGTGTGTTTGGATTGTAGATAGGAATTTTAATGGACATTTTTGTTAGCCCCAAGGAATGTGGGCAGGTAGCAGTATTTAAAAGAGTGCAGAGAAGGAAAAGTATTTTGAACAGGGAAACCAAACAAGAAAATTGCACCCAAGGTAAAAAAGAGGGGGGAATATAGACGTGGTAAATTGTGAAGAAATGTATTAAAAGCATGATTTCTATGGTTTTCAGTTAAGTGTTCGAGGCATGTGCTCCACTGAGATACTGTCAGAGATGGAAAAAAAGGAAAAATAAAATAAAATAACCTATGAAGCAAAACACCAAGTGGGCAAATAAAAACATGAATGAAGGCAGTTCAGAAGGGCAAACCAAAGCTGAGCTAGAGAGGGTAAAATTAAGCTGTAACCATATATAGAATATTTTGAAGTTATAGCTCGCAGAATATCTGGCAACCTGTTGATGAATACAGTGCAAAGAATGATATCAAGAAAGTGGGTTACTAACATGGTTATATCTCACAGTGCTAGACTGTGTAACAGAGAATGAATTAATCCTCATTAATAGCTACCTGCAAACTTTTAGAACATTTTGATTTTTTTGTTAAAGATAAAATTGTCATAAACATTAAGACAGTCCTAGTGCTAAATGTATTTTATATCTTTGGAAACAAATATTTGAATCTAAAGTTTTCGTTTGCTACCTCTCAATTAGACTGCTGTAATGTGCTGTACCTGGGTTTGCCTTTGAAAAGTGTTCAGAAGCTGCAGCTAGTGCAAAATGCAGCAGCCAGGCTGCTTTCAAGTGAGTATTTTAGAGACCATATCACACTGGTTCTGCAAGAACTACACTGGCTGCCAGTTTGCTCTATTGAAGGTGCTGGTGTCGATCTACAAAGCCTTAAACAACTTGGGGCCAACCTCCTCCAATACAAGGCCACTTCCTCTCATACAAGCCTGCCAGAAAGTTTAGATCTTCAGAGGGCCTGTTGTTTGTCTCAACATGGAATTAAGTCGGTAGGTACATGTCCTCCATAGCAGTGCCTTGACCGTGGGACTCCCTACCCAGGGAAATTAGGCTGGCCTCATCTCTTTTAAGCTTCCGGCAGGCAGCCAAAAGAGTTCCACGTGGCATTCAGTGTTTGAAACTGGTATTTTAATCGCTTCAAAACAGGATATTAGGATTCTTTTTAGACTGCTTTTAGGAGTTTTAAAAGAGTGTTTTAATGTTTTTAAAAATATTTTTTTCTTTGTATTGTGTTAATTGGTTTTATTTGTTCATATCCTTGGGAACTGTGGTAACCGCGGGGGAAAAACACCACCCGTTAGTGCCGAGTGCGAAAGGCACACCCAAGCCTCACAGTCAAGGCCTGCCCAGCCTGACACTTCTTTGTGTTCAGGTCTGAACAGCCAGGGAGATCTCTGCATCAAGCCAGGGCCAGGGCAAACGGGTCTGCCTCCGTTCTCCCTCTCTGAGAACGCAGTCCCTTCCTCACTCTTGTCCCCCCTTGGCTTCTTCCTTTCAGGACTCTCCCCCTTTACTGCCTTCCCTAAATCTGCCCTTCTCCCAGATGTAAGGATCAGCAGTGATTTATATTTTCCAAGACTGTGGTACTGTTGGCACTAAGGTCAAGATGGTATTATTGGTAGCGTGTATATTCCAGGACTCAAAATGAGACTCTGGGGGACTGTTATCAGGAAAACAAAACTTCAAACATTTATTGTAACACTGTTGCTTTAAATGTGTTTTGTATCTAAATGTTTATAAACAGCACACCATTCTTCTCTCTCTCTCTCTCTTTCAATTCATTCACTATAGCCATTTCCGCACTAGACGGTTATAGTGCTATGATTCCACTTTCAACATCCTATGGAATCCTGAGGTTTGCAGTTTCGGGAGGGGTCGGCCAGCCCCTCCTGAAACTGCAAACCCCAGGTTCCATAGGATGTTGAAAGTGGAATAATAGCACTATGACCATCTAGTGCGGAAATGGCCTATTTCTCGTACACCCAATTTCTCAGTTCTCTCTCCTACAGAGCTCTTCAAATCTCCAACCTCTCCCAAACGCACCACAAAATCACCCTCCTCTTCAAACACACCCCAGACAGTTAAAGTCCGTTATTCTCCTCCTTCCACCAGCCCCTCCCCGGGCTATCCAAGGTTCCATTTCGCCAGCCAATCAGCTTAAACACTCTCAGTTGCCAAGGAGGCTCTGTTGCCAAGACCCCCTCCCATCAGGTTCGTCACAGGAACCCTTGTGGGTTGCAAGGCAATACAGAAATACTTTACATAAATAAGTAAATAAATAAATAAATGTGGCAAGTTGAAGTCCCAAGAAAAGTCTTGGGCCCAAATAAATCCATCATGCATTGTGGAAGATTATATTTTAGTGTTCAGGAACACGCAATATGTCCTAGAATTCCAAGGCTGACCAAGAAAAAGAAAAGTAAAGCTTTGCAAGGGTTACGCAGTCACATCTTGATTTACTAGGCAATAAAATCAATCATAAAACTACTTTTTATAGTGCTCCAGAGAAGAAAGCATATCGATGTTGTGTTGATTAATAACATCAGGATAATATCAAGGTCCTTGGTCATCTCATGGTTTTCATATGACTAAAACCAAATACAAGGCATGTAATACCCAGAAACCAAAGTGTATTATTCAGCTATAAAAGCACCTTGAAAGATTAATAACATTTCCAAGTAAGGCCTCAGTCATGAGATAAAGGCAATTTTCAGGTAACTAAGACGGCATTTTTTTAACTGTTTTAGTTCATTCATTTGTATTTAGTCTTGCAAAAATTGCATGATCCTAAAATTATTATCAGCTGTTTGTCTGATGGAAGGTGATTTTCTGGAGGATAGTAATCAACACAGAGGTATTAGGTACATTGTTGAATCACGTTATTACTGAAAATATTTGTTGTTTAGAATACTATGAGAATGTATCATTTTATTGATTTAATTGTGTAGTACCTAAACTATGATGCGTATCCAATGATGAATAAGGAGATAACTGCCATTTAATTTTTACCAAATATACTTGTTAATTCTGTGTTTCATGTTTGAAATGTAGGAAGAATAAACAATAAAGCCAAAGTTTCAAAAGTAAAACTGGTTACCCTAATATCTTGGACATTAGGGCTATGTTAAAGCAATCTTAATAAGTTGAGAAATGAATGAAACTTACATGCACATATAGCAGATTCCTTGTTACTTCTTTTGGCATTCCTGAACGCAATGCAAAGAGTAGGTGAGTGAGCATGAGTTTCAAAACATGCTGGAAGCATAAACCAAATGCAAATCACAACCAATGATTTAGGCTTGTTCAAGAACTAGTAACAGTAGTTCCCAGTTTCAGACAAGATTGGAAGTTAAAGTTAGTTAGCAACTTTTTCCACTGCAATGGAAAGAGTGAATAAAATGCCTATTGATATCTTGCCTAATTAAGCCAAAACAAGAAGATTCAAACTAGGGAAATCTTTTTTATATTTGTTTCTGCTGAAACAATAGGAACCAGAGAAGAGATAAAATTAATGATACTAGAGACATATGGTCATCCTCATTCTAACGAAAAAAGATTAGGTCACTCTGGATTATTCTGACTCCTAGATTTTTGAGTACCAAAGGATATGTTTAGTCATAGAAGCAGTATAAGGAGAGAATGACTTCATCCACTGTTTGAGCCATCAATATATTTGATTGACGAGAGGAAGTGTTGTAAATGTGGCTCATTTTTCAGTCACATAAACCATTGACACTTTTAGGATATTCAAGCAATTTTTTTCGTGAAAAATCCTCTACATAGACTTATATGTTATTTCAAAAACTTGTATTTTAGTTTCAGTTTCTGTTAGTACTATAATATTCCCAGAATTGATTTCCACTATAAGTTTTTGATATACAGGTTTTCTTCTTTTATGGACAGGGACCATTTGACGCAGTTACTGCTTTTATCGCTCTTTCCCATGCTGTTCTCCAGAGTACCATCTCTTCTGCTAGTAACAGAGTTATACATTGATAACACAATCCTATGCATCTTGGAGCCATTGAGTGCCATGGGGCTTACACCTGTGTAATTGTATAGGTTTGAATCTAATGTTAAAGAACTTAAGTATTCATAACAGAAACCTAGAGCTTGTATGTCCTATGAAGCAACATGGGTGTAAGTCCCACTGAGCACAATGAAGCATACCTCATATTAATTAACTATAAGCTTGTGTTTGCCATAGTATTCCCTATTTTAATGTGTGGTTGTGAAAGATGGGCAATGAAGAAATCTGATAGAAAGAGAACCAACACATATGAATTGTGGTGCTGGAGGAGAGTGCTAGGAATACCGTGGACTGCCAAAATGACCAAGAAATGGGTTCTAGTAGAGCAAATCAGATCTGAATTCTCTCTAGAAGCCAAAATAAACAAATAGGCTATTCTTCCTTGGACATATTATAAGATAGCTTGACTCTATCATGTTTAATAAAGTGGAATTGAGTATAAAAAGAGGAAGACCTTATTATAAGTTAATAGACTCAATCAAGGAAAGCTCTGTTTTATCTGAAGTCCTGAGGAGGGCTGTTGAGGACGGGGTATCTTGGAGACTCTTGTTTATAGGATCACTGTCAGTCAAAGTCAGCTTTGAGAAATAACAGCTTTTCCTCTTATACTCTTGGGAAGAAAGTACAAGAAAGTCTACAAAGCAGTGATGCCTTTACTTGGCCAGCTCCAAAGCACAGAATGCTATAAAGCAAAGTGCCTAAGAAGTCAGTGAAGCTTTGAAAGCTTGGATAATACATTCTATGTGAGATTGTAGTATGCGTCATCGATTAAATGATGGCTAGGTTTGATTGGGCTTTAAAACGATAAGAGACACTAACAAATTTGAGACACAATTTGATTTTATTTGGAAGGGAGATGCATAATGAAATTAAAAGTAAAAACATTTACAGTTAGATTTTTTTGCATTGTTGGCTAAATGTTATTTATGTTCAAATATATGAAATGATTAATTAAATTCTATAACTTTGAAAGGGAGAAATTAATGAATTTAACTTCAGGATCTGGTAATTTCCATGACAGCTATGAGAAGACTATAGCAGGGAGGATTTATTAATAACAGAAATCGAAGAATAGTAGGTTTAAATAACATGTAGAGGTTTAGCTTATATATTAAACAGAGGAGGTTACTTATTGTTTTGCTTGTAGCCAATGGATGAAAAGCTGGAAGTCATGTTTGATTATCCCTTGCATGTTGTGGATGCGATTCTTTTTTGTTTTGTTTTGTCTTGTTAGTATATCCTGTGTGTTGTTTTCTTTTTAAATATAAATTCTGCATCAATAAAAACAATTTAAAAAATTAAGCAGTGCTTATCATCAGTAGTAGACTGGATGAGGGTGAACAAACTGAAACTTAATCCAGGCGAGACAGAGGTGTTTCTGGTCAGTTGAAAGACAGATCAGGAAATAGGTACTCAGCCTGTGTTAAATAGGGTTACACCTCCCTTAAAGATGCAGCTTCACAGTGTGGAGGTACTCCTGGATTCAGCTTTGAACCTGGAGCCCCAGTTTCTGGGGTGGCCAGGAGTGCTTCTGTACAGTGGACATGCAGTTTCAGGTCAGTCTAGATACCTTTTTCCTAACCGAAAAGGTCTGATCTTTGACTACCCACTTTATCTGCACATTTAAAGCTTGGGAACCAACTGGGGCTGCTCCTTGAGATATCAGATCTGGCCACAGAGATACATGCCTTAATCACATCCCATTTGGACTACTATAACACAAAGTACTTGGGGACTATTTTTGAAGAGTGTTCTGAAGCTTCAGCTGGTCCAAAGAGCTGCAGCCAGACTGTTAACTGAGGTAGTTGCAGAAACTGTACTTTGTCCCTTTTAAATCAGCTCCTCTGGCTGTCAGTTTGTTTCTCAGCACAACTCAAAGTGCTGGTTATGACCTATAAAAATATATTGCTCAGGTACAGGGTATCTGGCAGGAAACCTGCCCAAGTTGTGAGATCATCAGGAGAGACCCTTCTCTCAGTCCCACCACAAACACAAACGCAAACACAGTTGGTGGGGAAACAAGACAAGGCCTTCTAGGTGAATGCCCCTTAGTGAATACCCGCTTCCCAGGAATGCCAGAATACCTCCCTTCTTGCTGTCCTTCCATCAGCAGGCAAAATCCTTTTTTATGCTTACTGCCTTTTAAAACAGTAAGTTTTTAAACAACTGGCTAAGGTGTGCTACACTGTTTTAAACTGAACTGTTTTTAATAGCTTTATCTTTTAAAATTGCATTTTATTCTTTTAAAGTTTGAATAGTTTTAATACTGTGAATAGTTTAAATCTTATTTCATGTTCACTTTTTGTATGTTTTTCATTGTATGTTGTGTTATTTTAAACTATGAGCTGCTTTGAGTCCCAATTTTGGGAAAAAAGCAGGACACACATATAACAGCAACAATAACAATTGCCAGTCAGAGCCCCTTCCCTCAGAAGCAGGCCAGGGTTCCTGAACATCTAGCTTGAGAGGACTCCCAATGGACCATACGTCTGTTACCCTGTTTACTGGGGGTCCTATGAGGGACACCTAAATGTGCTCAACTATAGGTGGGGAAAATTAGCTCAGAGCACTGCTTTAGCATTACAAGAGGCAGGGTAACTTAGCAGGATCTTGTAACCAAGTGTTTACAGGGTCAGGCCAAGTCAAGAAGCAGACCGGTTTGAAAGCAATGAATGATCTTTATTAAATACAGGCACACAATGTAAGCAACACACGCACACAGATAACTAAGGAAAATAAAAGTGTGAGTAAGATAGCAAGATTTTCAGAGGGATAGTTGATTCGGGTGATACAAAACCTGTTCCTGAAGCCCGGAAGAAGATAGAGAGCGATGCTGGGGTTCGATGTATCTCAGCACGTGGAGCTGAGGGGAAGCTCGCCAAGCGATGTGGCAGCAAGGCGGTCTGGAACTCGGGAGCGATCCAAGGAAGGTCTCGGAACCAGGGGTTTTTATAGGGAGAAGTGTGACTGCAGGCTACGCCTTACTTGGGGACAACAATGGGTTTTGGGTGCGAGACAATGTCTCCGAAAGGTCTCCAAAAGGTCACAATTTAGCATGATGGAATCAGAGCCAAATTAACAATGGTGTAGCCGGTATGTAAATGCGCAACGCTTGACAGTGGATGGTTCAGCCTTTGTCAGGTTGCCTGCTTGGGGCAGGGAGCCTTTTGTAGGTAGTGTGCATACATAATGTGGTGTTTGCTGGGGAGGTCCCTGAAGCTGTGATCTGGCTATTTCTGGTTTGCCTGTATTATTTGAGAATATTTCAGCAGCTAAGTTCCGAGCCTAGTTTTGTGCTTTTCCGGGGGCCTCAGAAACACGTGGAGAAGGGTGGTAGAATAAGGCCGAATTATGATATCAAAGTGATATCGAGTGCCATCTCCAAATGGGCCTAGACTACAGTAACACGTCCACAGTCACCAAAAGAAGGAAGCACTGGCTATTGTGTACCAGTATTTCCACTTCTCAGTTTTGTGCCCACAGGATGCAATGAGAGGATCTTTGGCAGATCATGAAGGGAGTTAAGAATGATTCACGTATCTAAATTTCTAACCCAAGGGTGGGAATCTTTAGTCCTCCAGATGTTTTAGACTTCATCTTACAGAAATCCTAGTCAGAGTGTCCAATTAATATGATTATGGGATTTGCAATGTTTCCAAAAATATTTTGGAACTATCCATCCCTGATCTAACAACACAAAACATTTAAGAAGGACTTGGCTGCACTAATGGCAGCATTTTATCTGTTTCATTCAGAACTTATGCTATAGTTATTGAAACCTCATCCCATTTTTTTTAAAAAAATAAGACAAAGTGGCATTATAATCTCATGTATTCTTATACATGTCTTTATTTACAGAAATGAAAGAAAGAAATGAAATGAAAGAAAATCACCAAACTGTTCCATCCCATGGCTTTGTTTGGTACTTTCCTAGAAATCAGAATTCCTTTTTATTAACTACAGTGAAACTGGCTATGTATTAGAATATGACAACAGTTTACTGTGAGAGAAGCATGGTATTTAGTTGCCTTGGCCAACTGGTAAACTAAGAAATCAATTTTTACTGCTACTTTAACATCTTCTAGATGATGGAATGTTGGAAAAATTGTAAAAAATACTGATCTACAAAAGTTCAAGATAATAGTTATATTTTACCATCTATTTTCTATACTCCACATTTTATTATGGAAATTATGTATTCTAGGGTGATAAAATGCAATTCATAAAGATATATGCAGATAGTAAGCATGTGATGTTTGATTCAGAAGAGACTTTTGAAAATGACTCCAGTCCTAGGGTTGACTCCAAATTTGTAGAAGCGGAATTTCTTCTTACAATGAAATTTCCCCGTATTCTCTTTCCCCTCAAGCTCCTCTGCCCAAGTGTCTCCAACCCTTCTGTCCAAAGGAAGGGCAGGTGGAAGGGGAAATTTATTCATCAAGCGGATGCCATTGTGTTGGTAAATGGAAACTATTGGATTTCATTAGTAATTTTTTACTTCTTGTTTGTTTTAATCTTCTTTCTCTTTGAGTATGTGATGTGCCTTTCAGTGTCAATTTCTGTACAGCCGCAAACATCTTGACAAGGTCAGCTGGCCACCACAGAGCCTCTGAATGTCAAAATGTCTTTTCTGCCTTAGAATCTCTGCAAAACAGAAAGCTTTGAGATGTGTGAAAATGTCAGATATCTAGAAAGTTATTTCCTTGGGTTAACACCTCTGTAGACCATCTTTAGTATTCTTTTGTTATATCATAGATTACATTCAACAAACCAGGCCACCTCACCTTATCTTTGTCACACTACAGCATGCTGCCTTGTCATGCTGGCACCTTGGAAGAATTGAGCTGAAACAGCTTTCCCAACTAATTCAAGGATCCTCTCCCCAACACTGTGAGTAGTGAGAACTAGTATAGGTAAGAAAGTGTGCCATTTAATTGTTGTTTTTTCTTCTGCACCTAGCCTTTTTTCCCTTCCTGCCTTTCCTCTATATTACAGTAGAGTCCCACTTATCCGACATGCAGTTATTTGACCTTCCGGATTAACTGACGTTGCGGCTGCCTGGGGGCATGGCTGTAGGCATTTCCGCGCCCCCAGACATGCCCCCAGACACTCCTCCAAAATGGCAGCCGCCACAGGCCTCTGGCTAATCCGACATTTCGGTTATCCAACCCTCCGCCCGCCCGTTTAGGTCGGATAACTGAGACTCTACTGTATTTTGATAAACGTGGGCTGAAAGATTGAAGGTTTCTTGTCTAATGGATAACTTTCTTTCACCTCACTTGGATTTTCAAACTACTGTAATCTCCACTACCACAGATTGGAGCTGTACCTTCTGTGAAGTAAGTGGGTGAACATGGCCTGCCTACCAGCCCTAACAATATATCAGCTAGGAGTGATCATGCTCCCAGGTAAACAAGCTGTCTTGTACAGCTGGACTGTCTTATGGCTGAGAGTTAGAGGGGGAAGGGGGGCTGCCGCTAACAGCTCTGGTTGGTTCTACCTGCAAGGCAAGGGGGCACACAAGAAACAGACCCTCACAAAATGCTTCTTTATTTACATATGGAAGTACATTTCTGATTTCCTGCTCCCTTTGTTTCTCTGTATTTCTCCTCATTAGAGCTTTGTCAGATTGAGCTGCTTATTCATGTCTGCATCCATTTTGCCTTCCTAACCTGTGACATAGCCTAAAGAATTTTTCACTATGAGTGTAATAGCAGTCATAGTGAACATAAGCTACACAAAATTCCTATGCCCAAAACCAGAGAGAGACAGAGGGAGGGAGGGAGGGAGGGAGGGAGGGAAACATTAAGAACTCCTAGATGCTTTACTGTTAGAGGACCCAATGTACACTTTTATCATGTTTTCAGAATCGCCTGCCTGAATACAGTGTAACCATCTAGTCAAACACAGACCAGCTTAACAAAACCAACACAAGTTTAATGAAATAAATGAATGAATGGATAGGCGGTAATACCTTCATACCTAGTTTTATATACAGCCAACTCAGTTTATCAAGATCCATTCCCACCCAATGTCGTTAATGTTATTAATAAATCATGTCATTTTCTTTATATTCTAAATACCCCATTTAATACTTTACTCTTAAATAGTTACTATTACTGTTGCGGTCTTCAACAAAGTTGCACTGGTTTTCCATAGAAACTTTTTTAGATTTGTTCTGTGTTATTTAAATAAGATATTTGATACATTAAGATGTAATACCACATATTTTCCCCATTTCTCCATTGTACATAACTGCTTTGCTTCCATTTACTGTTCTTCATTTGAGTCATATCTTATGTCTTGTCTAATAGCAAGACAATAGGTTCTATCGGCAATTTGCCTCAATTTAAAGCCCAAGCACATTTTTCCTCTGAATTAAAAAAATCATTTACCTACAACTTTACTTGCCATAGATAACTATTTAGTGTTTTCATCTTGTCGAAAAAAACCCCACAGATTTATGCAATTATTAAATGCATAAGGGAAGAAAGAGCAAATGTAATCTTTTATAATAAAACTATAATCATTTATAAAATGTTAGTTGTTGCATTTTTTTTAACTGACGTCATTGAAATGATGGTGAAATGAGCACCACAAACTAGAAGATATAAAAAATTGTGTAGATTTCTTTCTCTTTCTCCTCTTTTGCCGCTGTCTGTTGAAAGGCAGTAGATCACAAACTCGAACATTTGGCATCTTAATACCTCATTACATTTTTATGGGCTTACAGTTTTGCTTTTACATTTTTATTGGATTTTTGTTTAGCAGACAGTCATATTAGTGGAACTGTTATATGCAGAATCATTCTCATTATATCACAAAAAGGTAGTGGAGGATAATATGCAACTAGCCACCAAGAGCCATAACCATTTTCCTAGTAGTCATTACAAATAGGAAAAGTTGTTGCATATATTTTCAAATTACAAATCACACCAGAAGGGAGGGGGAAGTACATATAATAATGCTGCTTAAAGCTTCCTAAAAGCATTTGGCACCTACCTCCTCAAAAATGTTGAGGTTTTTTTTTTTTCCTTTCTGTTATTGTTGCTGTTTTAATGCAACTGGCACAGAGTCAGGCATTTAATAAGTGAGAGAAAGACTACTCCCTGCAGTTGAAATGTCAGAGACAATTTGGAGATAGCCTGGGCCTTGCTTACCTGATATGAGAGCTAAGTCAGGGGCCTGGCACAGAGCTGCCACTGACATTCACAAACTGTGAGTTTTGTGTTGAACAATGTGTGAAACTTGTCCTCTTGCCAGAACTGAAGAATTGTAAAAGTCTTCCTGGAATCTGACAGGAGTCTTGCAAAAATGTATTCTAATAAATGTTACTTGCTTGTATAGAAGGGCAGACAGGATTAATAACATACCTCCAACATTTCACAGATGGAAACTGGGGCACATGTGGCCAAGCAACATCAGAGTGTGGTCAAGATGGCAAAGGTTATTCATGGGGAAGAATACACAACCTAAGAAAGTCTACAGCAGTTTGCTTTTTGCCTGAGCCTACTAGGAAGGGCAGGGCTCTGCCCCCTCATTTCTTCCCTGCTAAATTAATTGAGTGAAAACTACTTTTGCAATTTGGACTCTGTTTGCAGCAAGTGAAGTAAGTTGAGGACAAAGGGGGAAAGTGGGAGAAGGAAATAGAAAGTGGGACATTTTAAAAGCAGCTGAAAAACTGGGAAAATAGAGAATTAATTTTGGCTGTCCTTGCCAAATTGGGATAATTGGAGGGTAGGGAAGGCTTAACGTGGATCCTTTGAGTCCCACGTGGCAGTGATCATCCTTGCTTTCCTAAACAGTGAAGCTCTTAAAGAGTCTACCAGTTTGTGTTTAAAGTAGAAATGATCTGTTTTGATTCTGGGGGTCTGAAAGTTTCTCAATTTCTACAGAGACTTAATTGATGCCAGAATTCATGCACGATGAACGTAAATTTGAAAAGTGTGCATAGAAAAATGAAGACACTTCCAATGTGTAGAAATCATTACACAGACATCCTTTAGTCCAGGAATGTGCAGAATTTAAAACATACATACTTTTGAGAAAAGAATATAGCATTCTTCTGCCTCAAACAATAACAATGGACCTGTATGTAGACTGGATTTGTATGCACATTTCTGCTTGGGATATGATTTCTGTGTAAACATGGTATTTTAAAAAAGAATAAGAAAAAGAAAGGGAAATGATAGGTCTCACAGTTCTATAAATTTTATCAGAATCTGTAGAAGAGTCCATGATTACCACACTATGGAAAATTCTGTAGAAAATTCCAATAAGCTTTCTTCAGTTATTCATCCTAAATACATTATACAGACAGGGGGTATAAAGATGTGTGCATTGACTCCACCCCTTCCATTCTCCTGCATATCGATACTAACTCCTCAGTGCTATATTTTCCATGGTGATTAGAACTTTCCATACAAACAGGACATGATAAAACCCTGTGTAGGAATGGGCAAAGCATACTCCTCCGTACGTTGTTGGGCTGAAATGTCCAGCAGCCCTATCCAGCATAGACAATAGTGAGAAATGCTTGAAACTGTAGTCTAGCAAAATCTGAAGGGACCCCTAGACCCCTTCTTGCCCTACAACAGGGGTAGACAATGTGTAGTCCACAGGCCTCATGTGGCCTGCCAGGGTCATTTTGTGGCCTCCAGACCTCCAATGATCTTTTCTCCCTTTCTCTCTCTCTCGAGTGCCTTCTTAATGCACTCTAGGAGATGTGTAGGGCATCCCCATTATGTTTGGAGGCTCCAGGGTCAAAAACATTTCTTCTAAAATTTTAAAAAATGCTCCCAAATATCCATTAGGGGGCTTTTGGTGCCTTTCCACCACATTTTGCACCCTCTTGGCAATTTAAGCCCAAGATAAGCCCCTCCTTTTTTTAAAAAAAACCCCCTAAAACCTCTTAAACATGCTCCAATACTTCTTTGAAGCATGTAGGGGCAAAAAACATCTTCCAAGGGAGCAGATGAGGCCTTCCAAGGTTTCCTACAGGGTTAATGTAGTCCTCTAGAATTCCACACTTGCCCACTTCTGGTCTGTTTCATGGACCATTAATAGAGGTAATGTGAAATTTAGAAAAGCCTCTACCTGTTGCTTTGACTGTAGTCTCTTTGATATATGATAGAATTCAAAAGACAAAAACTGCACATTTTTTAGCCTTAGATGATGACTACTACTTCTCTTTCTTCTCTTCATTCACACAATGACCCACTGCAGAATTCATCTTTTTTCTGCAGCTTCACTCTGCATGGCCGTTTAGTGACCAGTGGAGGGGGGAATTTGGAGCAGTGTCTCTATAACCAGAGTATAAAACTACAAAGTTGTCTTCCGAGAGGAGGATGTCATTGTTATGTGTATGGGTATAGGGACATAGAGCCTTTCTGCACTACACTGTTATAGCGCTATTATTCCATTTTTAACATCCTATGGAATCCTGGAGTTTGCAGTTTAGGGAGGGGAATTTAGAATTCTCAGCCAGAGAGGTCTTTGGCCTCAGTAAACTACAAATCCCAGAATTTCACAGGATGGTGAAAGGGGAATAATAGCACCATAATGGGGTAGTGTGGAAAGGCCCATAGTCACATGCTGTTCTGATTCCCCCTACTCTTCATTGGCCATTAAATGGTGATTCCTGTTGGAGGGGAGATGAGAGAAGTGTTATAGTTCTACCTGGGTAGAACTTTACAATACATTTCCTGATTTTGTTTTCTTTTATAAAGAATATATTCCAAAAGTTCTAGCAGTACTCATTCTAAGGCCATTTCCGCACGACAGGGCTCTTGCAAGTTTTCCTGTTGCAGTCTCAGCAGGGAAGGGAGTGCAAAAGGAACACGTCCCTCCCTGAGCAAGGGAGCACGATGGCCACACCTCCTCCTTTCACAGTGCAATCGGGCACTTTCTCACTCTGGCGCTGGGGAAGGAAGCATTACTGTCGTGCTTCCTGCCCTTCTGCATGACAGTAAGTACAGGAGCATCACACGATGATGGGCGCTAAATGGATAAAATCCATTTAGCGAATACCCCGCAAGCACGACGCATGGGGAGGGGATGGCTGTGGGCAATGTTGTGTGGAACCATGACCAGCTGACCGCTGCCATCCTGTCCCCATAGTGGGACAGCCCCATCATGCGGAAATGGCCTAATTCTAATTCAATCAGGCATTTTGTGTTTCCTGTTGATGAAGCATATATTTATAAATCCACGTCCTTTTGTGAAGTCAGAATTTCATTTAGAAATATTTAGTGTTTAATTTCCTGCTGCTAAGTCCAATTGTAATTACTTGTTCCTTGTCTAATAGAAACATTTAATTTATATAATCTGACTTATAGCACATACTTATTAAGGTGAGAGACAGCTTGGAGAATAATATCTTGTGACTTTGCTGTTATATTTCATATTCAATTGACAGTTCTTTCCACATTTGTGTGTCTGCAATAAATAAATCATAACAATATTTTTTCCTCAGTGGAATCTTGGTGCAAAGTCAATCTTCCAAAGAGAAGTAGAAAAACAAATGCATCATCCACAGAGACCACCATCAATGGAAGCACTAATAGAATTGCATGGCTTTTGATAGAATTCCAGTGTGATACTGACAGGTGATCTGGTGCATGGGGGCATATATAGCTCGAGGCTTCTGTTATCATTATGTAGAGTTCTTGTTCTTGACACTCATCATGTTATTTCCTTGGAGACGTGGTTTCAGATACCAGAGTATTTTGTCAGAGTCATATAATTATAAATAGAACTGACTGCATCTCACAGCTGTTATAACTAACAGTAGCATTTAATTTGACGTGCAAGTCTTGATTTTATTCCCTCTAGATTCTTGTCCAGCATGGTAATTCTTAGTTAATAACAGTGCTGAACTGATCATTGTGCTACCTTTTCGCTCTATAAAGATGGGGGGGGGGATTTATGTGGCTTGCTAGGTATGTTGAAATGGGGCAAAAAACTGAGGAGGATTGCTTATTTTTAATAAGGTGGTCAGAGCTCCTCTGTTTTGTTTTGTTTTGTTTTGTTTTCGTTCTTTCTCCTCCTTAACAAAATACTATAGGTCCAGAGATAGGAAAGTTAGGAGAAAAATGCTAATGCTTTTATTCACTTGTTAAAAAGCTAAAACTAATTCAATTGAATTTATGTTAGAAGAGGGGAAATTAACTATTAAGCTGCTATTTAAATTTCAGTTAAAAACTTGTGCTAAAAGACATAAGAATGAAGCTAAGGCCAGTTCCACTTTATGATGTTGTAGTGATATTATTCCACTTTCAATATCCTGGGAATCATGGGGTTTGTAGTTTTGGGAAGGACATTTAGAATTCTGAGCCAGAGAGTTCTTTAGCCTCAGTAAACTACAAACCCCAGAATTCCATACGATGATGAAAGTGGAGTAATAACACTATAGCAGTGTAGTGTGGAAATGGCCCAAATGTGTTATGAGCTTTGGAGAAAAGGAAACAATTGCATGAATTTTTGAGAATCGTATTTCTCAACCATTCCACCAACTACGTTTTTGGCTTTTGCTTTCTCCTTCATTGTAATGTCATCTCCTAACCCCATCTTTTCTTTAGCTTACTGATTCCCAAAAATATCCAGCAAAAATCCTAGGGTTAAGAGATGAAAAATCCAGTTTCCTTGGACACATGAGGATCTTCTATGTGGGTCTAGTGTACAATGCAGGAGGAGGGCTTGGATAAGAAAATCCAAACCTGTTCAAGATGTCTTTTCTACATGTTAGTTTCAAATCTTTTTAGCTTGTAATTAACTAAACTTTCATGCTATAACATACTGAACTAAAATAAATGGTTTGGACCTTATAACCTTAACAATGAAATTCCCAGTGCTGGGGGACTTAACAAAAAGCAAGTTTTTCAAAAACCCAAGGAGCTAAGCTTTGAAAGATGAACTGATTAGTAAATGTAAAAGCTGTTGGCTTTCATTTAATTAATAAATTAATTAATAATGCTGTAATTTCAACTTAAGTCCATCAAATCAGTTTTAAAAAAAATTAAGCATCTCTTTTTATTAAATAAAATGATTTTATGTTTTAGTTTCTCTCTCTTTAGTTTGCATGGGCCATAGGGAAAATAACAGGATTCTGCAAGACTCCACAGTAAATCACTGATAGCACACATAGGCCATTTCCGCACTCACTGCGGAATAATAGTGCTATTATTCCACTTTCAACTTTCTATGGAATCCTGGGGTTTGTAATTTAGGGAGGGGCATTTAGAATTCTCAGCCTGAGAGCTCTTTGACCTCAGTAAATGACAAGCCTCAGAATTCCACAGGATGTTGAAAGTGGAATAAAAGCACTATGACAGTGTAGGGCGGAAATGGCCTTAGCAAGAGTTGGCTTTGTTGAGATGATAGGGCAGAGGGAACTGTCAACAGTTTATTAAAGAAGCAAAAACATTAAAACTCTCACCTGAACTTTTTCCCTTTCTTTTTTCTCCTGTCTCAACACCACAAACTATGAGTACACACATACCGGGTGGGGGGAACCCATTGAAAGTCCACGGGGAAAATATTCTGTTTGGTGCAGAAAAATGACCTAGTGTAAAATGTGTGAAATATATTTCTTTTAAAAATCTAGCAACCAAAGCAGGTTTCGAAGTCTGTTGAGGGCATGCAGTTTGTTTTGTAATTATTGTACTACACTTCTATCTCCAAAATTACAATATGATGATATTTTAAAGGTTAAATAAGAATCCATGTTCATGAACTGCAAAATCTTTATCTATATATTGGTTAGAGATAATTATTATTATGTTTGTTTTATTTTTCTAGAGATGTTATTCTTAAGATAAATATTTATTGTCCAGCAAAGCGGTTGTAGTATTTATTGTCTTTACTTTTTTTTTTTTAAACTGCTGGTAGTATAATGCATTTAGAGAAAGACATGAGCAAAAGGAATTAAAAATGACTCAGCCTTTGATCTCACAAACTAATTAATTACTAAATTAAATATTGAAGTTTGTTGAAGTTAAAATCATTACTGAAAATGAAAAACTAGTGGGAAATTAAAGTGCACTTCCAATTTCATGCATATTGCAGAGACTTTTCATTTAAATGTTTAATAGAACAGGAGACAGCCTGCGTGTGCAACTCGATGAGTATGCAGGTGCTTTGTTTCAAAGATGGCTGGTTGAAGCCATGACACTTATTTTGTTTGACCCCCCCTTTTTTTTTGGTTTTGGTTTTGGTTTTGGTTTGGTGTTTTTGGCAGTTGTCCCATCTGTCATGCTAGTCTAAGCTGTGATGGACCTCCATTACTCATAGCAGTAAGACTTCTGCTTCTGCTGTCTCCTAACAACAGCAAACTATTACTACACCACCACCACAAATCTTCCATCTGGTGAAATGATCAGAATGTGATAATAGGATTGAAGAGATGTGAATGAAGCTAACTGTGGGCCAGTTACTCTCTATCTTCACATACATCTCAGGAAGGAGAAAAAATGTGCAGGGGAATCCTGTACTGCTTGTAGGAAATCTGGAGATTTATTTATTAATAGAAATAATTATCAATACAGAAAATCACATGCATTGAGAGTTTTGCATATGTCATGACAGTGAACCAAGCAATAGTACTATATGGTAGACAAGTATTTTCCTTTTGTTAGCACTGTTTTAAAAACCTGTTTCACACTCCTCTCTATCAGAGATGGAACCAAAACTGCTCTGTGTGACAAGTGTTATGGCACTCAGAGTTCACTAGGGAGGGAATTCTTTGCTTATTTATGTCTGATCATGGCAAAGGTCACAGCTGAAAAACTAGCTGAAGTGGTGAAAATTGCCCTTAGCTATCACTACTGTTTGAGGCTCCAAAAGCAAGGAGTACCTACAATCAACAGACTTGATCCTTCTGAGTGAATGCAACTCATAATTCTGAATTAAAGATTGTCCACAGTAGCAGTGTTTCTCCCTTCTTCTGAATTAAGAATTTTTGTTTTGATTACTTTCTATCCAGTCATTCACAACTGACAATAGTATTTCTTTTTTTAAAAAAAAAATCTTTACTTGAAATAATTCAATACATGTAAGATTAAAATATTAATTTGTTTTGCTGCTCCTGTCATCTCTGAAATTTAGTTACAGAATAATTTTAAAATGAATTCCAGTTGTTCATCAGTCTAGCTGTGCTCAAGGTACATTGGACCGTACTTCATCTCAGGTGGGCAATAGATAAATGGTTAAATACGTAAATAAATAAATTTTGTGTTGTAAATAAAATAAATCCAAGCTTCTAGCCCTTAATATTTGTTTTGATGTATTTATCAGTAGTGCAGTGTTTTGAGGAGGAAAACCATATATATGTAGATAGATAGATAGATAGATAGATAGATAGATAGATAGATAGATGGATGAAGAGAGAGAGAGAGAGAGAGAAGGAGTATAAAGTAATGAAAAATATGTATAAAATAATGATAGTTGCAACACATTTTTCAACTTTCTGGACAAGTTGTTAATTCAAAACAAATAGTTTTCTATTATTCTGGCAGACCTCTTGGCACAAGGGTCTGCTTCTATTTTTAAAGGAAAATAGATGTCAGTTGATGAGAGAAATAATAAGCAAATATGTAATAAGCAAATATGGCGGCTTAGACAGACATCAAGATATGAAGTAAAACCTAAAATAAAACAGGATTAATAGAGTTCAGAGATGAAGAAGAGAAACCAGAAATGTGGGAGAGAGCAAGACACATTGATCACCACCATCATTCTTTTGTTCTGTTCATCTATCTACCCATCTCTAATGGCCTTGAGATCTGTTATGACTGGCAAAGAGCAATCATAGAGAAAGCACTAAATTTACGTATTTTCACATAATAAAACAGAATCACTAACTTTGTAGGGAAGGAAAGTAACTTTCCTTTAGATGTTAACCAGCAGACCTCAAGATTTAACTGAATCATACATGAGGAAATTTTCAGATTGTTAAGAATTTAATTGTATTACCTCCACAAGACTCAAAAAAAGTCTCTATGACAAATTATGACAGAAATTTTAATAAAACACTATTGGTTATTCTGATTAATTGCTTTGATTATTGTAGTGGTCCTTTAAAAGCTAAATGAATTTCTTCATGGCAGGAGTGGGGAATGGACAAGGGTGGAGGGTGAAAAATATACCAGGGAGAACGCATAGCGAGGCACCAGTGAGGGCAACAAATAATGAGTTCAGTGGAAAACCAGTTGGAAGTGAGAGTACCATTTTGGAGATGACTGTTCTGAGGACTTCAGGTTGCAGAGCCTGAACCTCTGCTCAGGGGTCCAAACATAATGCCACTACGAGCATGAGAGACTTCTTCTGGCTTGAATAGATTTTAGTTAACTTTTTTGGTACAAACAAAAGTTGGTGAAAGAAAGAAAGAAAGAAAGAAAGAAAGAAAGAAAGAAAGGAAGGAAGGAAGGAAGGAAGGAAGGAAGGAAGGAAGGAAGGATAAAAAGAATGATAAAATTAGAGAGTTCTTAAAGCAGAGTAAATTGATCTGAACAGGTATTTGTGGTGGGTAGTTTCACCATAAGCTTATGTGTTTCCTCAGGCAAGCATACTATTGGAAAAAGAGGAGAATCACTGAAGAAAGGAGAAAGAAATTTAACACAATTATTTCCATCCCTGCTGCTTTCCTGGCGTCCATTATCACTTATTTGATTCTCCTGGTTTTATAATCTAATCTTGTTCCCTTTAGGGGGAAAAGGAGAAAAGAACTCTGAAGACTAGAGAGACACCTGGCTACTCTGTTACACTTAGTACAACCCCTTCCTTCCCTGAAACAAACACACACAAACACAAACACCCAAAGCCATTTTAATTCATTTACCTTTTCTGTTGTCCTCTTTGTGACTTCAAAGCTCATAAAGCAATAACAGAGTGAATAAACTGAACAGACATGGAGGAGGTATAGGAAGGAGTGTGAAGAACAAGGATGTATTAACAAAAAGGATAAGCCACAAAAGGCAAGCAACAATACAAATAATACTGTATACAAGAAAATATTTCTTGGCTAAGGTTGCTAGGAAATGATTCTAAAAATTTTGATGTGCATACATTAAAAAAGAAGAATGAGTGAATCAAGCTATTTCTGGTCTATGACATTTTTAGATCTGCTCTCCCATAAATCTGTCCCATTTCTGAGTTAATATGTGATTTTAAAAAAGCTGTACAAAAAATCTGAACTTAAAAAGTTTTTTAAATATATCATTTAAAATACGTTTTCTCTCAAACCACAAAGCGTAAATTAATTTATTTCAAAATATGTATTCAAAAAATGAATACCAATCCTTTTTTTAAGACAGCGACTGCACTGGAAAATTAGCAATATGCAAACGCTGATGGATAACTTCTGATCTTCACATTAGTCTGGGATATGCAGATCTGGTCAGTTTGTGTAGATTTTATATTTTACTCTAGTATCTTTTTTTCCCCTTATGATGCAACCCTCCCTATTTTATTTTGATGTTTGGTAAACTACTTTGTATTTGTATTGCATACTCCTTTCACAGCATTCATAGGAACGATTCTAATGTTAAGGTCCTTATATATCTAAGGGTGTTCTTTAAATTCACACTATAGTCAGCCCTCCACAGTTGCAGGTTTCACTTTTGCGGATTTGCTTATTCACGGATTATTTGCTGTCACCTCTGGTGCCTTCCTATGCCGCTTTTAATAGAGATTGCAAGCCTTGTGAGACTGAGAAAGTGCGACCGAAGCTTGTAAATCCCTATTTAAAATGGCGTGGAGCAGCAGGAGAGGTGACAAGAAGCCCCACCAGCCAGCCATTTCTGCCTTGTGAAGGAATCCTGATGCCTCAATGGAATCCATGATAGTCTGAATATGGTGATCATATTTTTTTGCTGTGTTAAATATGGTTTGGGAGGGCCTAGAGTTATTCATATTTTTTTCACTTTCACAAGGGTCCTGTGCCCTAGCGAATGTGAAGGAATGACTTGAAAATTATAATATAGTCTACTGTTGCTTTGAGGTATAGAAAAGTGTGCTCTGTTAAGTGTGTTAATCCCAATATACCCTAGATGTAGAAGGAAGCAGATGGGGGAGAGCATTGTTCAAAGAAAGATATATTTCTTGTAATGTATTTTGTATGGATGAATTCTATTAGTTCCAGCACAGATATCATCTGATAACCTTTGATAATACTGAATTTTCAGTAGGTAATGACCCATGTCTCAGGCCAAATAACCAACAAATCTCTCTTTGTTTGGGAAAAAGAAAAACTGGGATGATGGGTTGCACTTTGTAAGCACAAGCAGCTATGTATATTATATGATCAAATATTCTGACCACTCACACACTTCAGTTTCTGAAACTACAAAGATTATGGAATGTAGTAAAGATCATTCATATTCTTTGAAAGCTTTGACTAGCACTATAACTCAGTTTATTTCTGGGCCAAATTAAAGTGCTGATTTTAACTTTTTTAGTCTGAAGTACCTTGTGACCAGGTTACCCAAAAGACAACCTATACCCATTAGTCCCAATATATAGTATTAGTCCCAAGCAGCTTGTATCAGATTACCCAAAAGGCATCCTATTCCTATCAGTACTAAAATCTTTTAAAAAACTGAGTTCCAAGTACACTCTGCAAATTAAGGCCATTTCCGTACGGGGCGAGGGAATCGCCCCGTGACACTATGTACCGGACTGCTTGGCTCCCTGGTCCGGTCCATGCTGCACCAGAGCAGTGCGTGCTCATTGATATGCATCGCTCCAGTGGCCCAAATGGCGGCTTCCAGTTGGTCGAGGGTCTCAACCAACCGTTGAAGCTCGCCAGCCTAAAGCCTGCCCCCAGCAGATCGCAGGCTCACATTGAAGCAACCCTGTGAATCTGCATAAGGGAGCAGGCTGGCACTTGGGTCGTTCCGGAACGGGCTGAGGTTTGGATCTACATTAAATAGGTCCGACCCAGTCTGCTCCCAGGTGCAGATGTCCTCCCTGGAGGACGCTCTGCCCCATTTTAAAAACCCCATGTCGAAATGGCCTAAGTGATGGAGATAGCTATTACGGAGGATATCTTTTCAGTAATAGTACTCTATTCTAGAGGTTTACCTTGTGCCACTCCTGTGGTCTGTCTGTTCCCCAGGCATGTAGATGAAGGAAAAGTGTTTCCTTCCTCCTACGTTTGCCAGGGGTCTTGGCATCTGGGTCACTATTATAATTCTAGAAGCTTAGAATGGTTTAAGGAACAAAATGACATTTCCACCCATTCCAATTGCTGCTGCAGTGTAGAAATTGCAAGCAATGTCTTTTTGCAGGCTCACAGACTTTGGAAATTCACAGGAATCTGGGGAGAGCATTTCCTCCATGTTGAGACATCATGGGGAGTGATATGTAATGCAATTAAGTTTATAATTAAGCTCTGAAAAAACTGAGTGTGTTTTCACACAGAAAAAAACCCTGGATTTGCAAAGTGAGCTTTGGGGGAGCAGTAATACTTGCTGTTAGTAACTTTTACGTTCATTTCAGGCTTTTTGGTAGGGAATGACATTTTTTGTTTGTTTTTTGGCTTTTTCTTGAGCTTTTTTAAATGATGTTTTAAATTATAATTATGTATTAGATTTTACTATTTTCTGAGTGGGATGTTTTATTATCATCACCAATAATTCTATATATTACAGTTGTATCGCATTTAACTGTTTAAGCCATCCTCATGAACCAAGCCTATAAGAAAAGCATGAAGTCATTTTCTGATCCCAGTAATAATTTCAATATTTTTAGAATTAGAAATGAGGTTATTAGGGCTTCAGGTGCCCTTCTCGTATTATCCAACTCTTGTAAAACTATCACTTTACAATCATACATTAACTAGTATATTAACAGCCAGAATACATTGCTTCAGTGACGTGGTCTGGGGGGGGGAGGTATGGGACAGGTTTTGTCCTTTAAAAAAAAAATTAACCCTACCCCCCCCCCAATCCAAAGCAGCAGTGAATATGGCAAGTCATTGACGTTTGAGGCCATTAGCCAGAATTCAGGATCAGAATTACAGATTCATAACCTGGGCCCTTTTCACACAGCATTTGCCATGCGAAAGGGCCTCTGGAGCATTGCACAATTGCGAGGAGCCATCCGCATGATATCCTCGCAATTGCGCAATGCTACTGGGGCCGGCAGGCACCGACTGCACACTATTCCATTTTCGGCTTCTAGCTGAAAATGGTGAGTGCGCTGCGGAAGGAAGAGGAGGAGCCCTCACACTGCCTGCTCACTAGCAGGCAGCAGCTGTGGAGGCGAAGCAACAGGGACGCGAGAGCCTCTCGCAAGAGTGCCAAGAACAAGTAAGGTGCGAAAAGGGCCCTGGAATGATGTGTCTGTAGTGGAACCATATTTGTGGTTACTACATAGTCATGGCCATAGCAGTATTGCCATAAATGTAACTGTCTCCCCAGAACTATTTTACCAGGCAGCTGTACAGAGAGAAAGGGATCTGTTCTGTTCATGCTTCAGGCAAGGGTAGATTACATTTCTGCCCTGCCTTCTGCAACCAGCAACGCTGTGATGATCAGAAGCAGGATTATTGATGCTCTCCCTTGTTGCAGTCTCAGAAGCTAGTTGTGTGTATGTGTGTGTGTGTCTGTGAAAATATCATGCACTCATGCCCGATTACCAGAAGAATGGCCCTTTAGGTCTATGTGATTGTTGTCTGGTAATGTAGGTTGGCATCAGGCCAGAAAACTCTGGACAGCTAAGAAGCATATGTAGAATTTTGGAATTGTTTGCCACTACGCAGGTGGCAATGACACAGCAAGTCTGTATTGTTGGTCCAGTGGATTCTGAAACAAACCTTCACTATGGGGAATTAAAATGTTCTGTCCTGGTACATGAGAGTAAAAAGTGGCCTTACAATGCTCCTGCCCACTTGCCAGCCTGCCAGCCTGCCTGCCTGCCTGCCTGCCTGCCTGCCTGCCTTCCTTCCTTCCCTGAATTCCACAGTACTATGAACTTTACTAATTAAGGTGAATTTCTTATCCAGTTCCTCTGGCCTCCTGCTAGCTTCAATTCATTTTGATATGTGGGCATGTGTTTGGTTCTTATATTCATATATATTTGTTGCTGCTATTATGTTATGTGTCTTCAAGTCAACTCCAGCTTATGGCAACCCTATCATGTGGTGTTTTTTTTTGGTGGGGATAAGATTTATTTAGAGGTTTGCCATTGCTGCCTTCTTAGGCTGATAGCATGTGACTTGCCCAGCCCCACCTGGTTTACATTGAAGTTCAAACCCTTGTGCCACCTTCTGCTTGGATGTATACAGTCCGACTATTCTAAGCTTCAGCTGGCTGCAATTCAAGGTCTCCTTAAGACTGTCTTGGCACCAAGAACTGTAACGCATCAGTGCTATAAGGTAAATCACTGCAGCAGGTTGTCTACAACAGAGGAAAGCAGCTGAATCCTTTTAGCAGATAGGTTCCAATGTCCACTTGCAGTAGGTGGCAGAATGGGACCCCTAACTATGCCAAGACCAAAACTGTTAATCACTAAGCTTATTTAGACCAGGACCAAACAAGTAAATCTGTGAGGGTGTGACCCATGTCCATATTAATATCCATAAGAATTGTGCAAGTATATTGCTAATGGAAAAATTTACTTCGCCAGTCTGTTCTTATCCACAAGCCGTTCCCAATCTTGAACTGACTGACTGAAGCTTAAGTATCTGTATTACATACAGACTAATTCATTTAGTGCAAATGATTAGCTGTTAACAATTAGCCATAATGCTAATAAGTATTGTAAACCCCATCTGCTTGATGATTGGGCCATACTTATTACATAAATCCATAGTGGAAGAACCTTCCCTCGGGGTAATTAAAAGTCATTGCCACTACATATATTAAACAGACCCTGGTGGGGAGGGAACAAAGTTATCATCTTGTGGTTTGGGCAGGAACTCCATTTCCTTTGGTAGAGGACAAAGATGACAAGGTGATTCTGTTAAGGAAATGGATGGAGGAAAGATCTATTTGGTTCCTGTTTTGCTGCCACAAGCAATAAGGGAAATGGAGCTTTGTTAACAGGAGGGAACTGTTTCTGGCACTGTCTCTATCAGTTATCGTGAATCAAAACAACAGAAAAAAGTCCAATTTAACAAATAAAGGAATATATATATATATATATATATAAAATATTATATATATATTCATCTACATAGGTAGTTCCAGATAAAGTTGATAGCACATCTTTTTGCTCTTGCAAATGATAACCTCAGGGCGTTATGCTTTAAGTGAAAAAGTTATCTCCTAATTGCACATTATTTCCAAGCATCGTATCCTAAATCATGATAATCTACATAGTTAACATTGTTAAATAATAACCACATCAATGGCCTTCTGAGACTAATTGCATCCAGCTGGTGGAGATAATGTCTTTTTGTTTAAATATAAATACTTTAAGATATAAAGCACTCATTAGCATTGATTAAACAACGTTGAAACAAGCAATTGCTAGAGCTATACAAGCCCCCAAAGTAGCATTTGTTGCTTTCACCAGTGTTCAGCATTAATGAAAGTAGATTACATCTGAAGAGGATGAATATATATATATATATATCTTATTATTATGTTATCCCAGCATATAGTTCAGTTTGTCTACTAGATGTGTCAGATTGGTCTAGTGGGATCAGATTGGACTTGGAAGGCAGAAGATACAAGAGTTAAATGGTTCATTCCTTTTACTGATAAACAATTTTTTTCAAGCCATCTGAACTGTTCCATCAATCATGTTTTAAAAATATGGAAGGATCCTTACCATCTTCTCTGTTGTAGCTTTGTTGATTATTATAGCTTGTTCAACAAATGAAAGATATTCCTTTTATTTTTCCATTCCACCAGCTACCAGACTCCCACCAACACAGGCTCAGGCAAATACCATTAAATGGCCATCAGGTACATGGCTGTATCTAATTGATTCTGAGAATTATTTGAAGCAATGTGCAAGTGAATTCTCACTGATAATTAAATAATTGTCCAGTTTTCCAACTAGGCACTATTTCTCTTGGGTGGCATGCTGGCAACGGAAAGCCTTACATATAGCGGTGATCATGAATAAACATATATATCTCCTGGGTGTTCAGACTGTTTTCTTCTTTCCAGGATTATTTAGATGTTATATCAGATAAGATTCAGTTCTCATAAAAATTTCATCTATAGATAGTGGATCTCTGCCAAATGAGAGAAAAGCGGGGGAAAGAAACCTCCCCAAATGTAAACAGGGGAGTAATTTCCCTGTTGTTCTCCTAAAGACATCTCAGCACCTTGACCCTAAAAAGCTCTGACAAAAATCTTCTTTCCTGTTTTTAAGGCTCTGAGATCCAAGGAAGAGGAACAAAGATTGTCGTAGCTAGGAATCTTTATGTGATTTATTGTTTATTGGAAGAGGCTAAAGTCAAATTGATCAGTACTAGGAATATTCACTCTGTCATTAGAAAAAAAGTAGAAAGTTTTCCTCACATGATTAAAACCAGCCTTTGGCACACGTTGTACCAGAGGTGATATGCAGGTTCTTTCTCTGTGCTTTGCTAATACCTGCAAAATATAATCTGATACAGCAGCCACTGGATGAACACTGGATGGACATACATGTGAAAATTCACCCCTAGTGTGGAATAATGCAGAATTTAAAGCATATAAAAGACTCAAAGTGCACATTTTTACATGAATGAAGTATTTTGGTCAACACATACCAAAGGGAGTTGTTCAAACTGGGGGATGGAAGATGAAAAATGTATGCAGAACTGATCCTCTATATGGAATGGAGTTGGGGTGGCAAGCTATGCCTTGGTACTGACCGCCATCATTGCTGTCTTCCTTCTTCACTTTTCTCCAGAAGGCAGAAGAGAAACTCCTCCTTGGAATGCCTCTGTATCTCTCTCCCTTTAATGGGGTAGAAGGCTTTAGTCTTTGAAAATATGTTAAGTTTTATTAATATAAAAAACAGCAATCACACTATTGGAAGCATATTGTAATTATCACATGGATTGTAGGAGCTCCTTAACTCAGTCAAAATCAAAGGCAGGTATCTTGGGCCATTTCTTCGCCCTACCTTCTCCCAGTAGTGTCTCTGCTGGGAGGGGAGCATGTTGAGAGTGCTCTGCTGGGCATCGGCTGCCTCTGCGATCTAGGAAGCGTGATGGCCCCACCTCTTCCTGCCAAAGTGCAGCTGCGCACTTTCCCACCCTGCGCTGGCACAGGAAGCACAGCCATTGCACTTCCAGACCCTCTTTATACCAGGTAATGCAGGATGGTGGTGCAATCGTGGGTCATTGATGGGGAAAAAACATCAATGATTTACTCCATGATCACACCACCTGAAGACAGGAGAAGGACGGAATTGCAATGACATCATGCGTAACCATTGTTGTGGCCCTGTCCTTCTCCAGTCCCCGTTGCAGGACTACAACGTCCTGCAGAAAGGGCCTTAGAGTTACTTTGCCAAAGAAGAAATTGAAACAAAAATAATCTCTAACTTGGCTAGTAGTCCATGTAAATCTTCCCCCATCTGGGTCTTCTTCTGGCTCCTCCTCTTTCATGCCAATACTGAGGTCTTTGAAGTTGCAGTTACTCTGCTTCCTTTTGAGGCTTGAAACAAAAAGCAGTTTTGACAAGTTCCCAGTTTAACCATCTCTCAGCAAGTCTAATTGGTTGATTACCCTAAATGGCTGATTCCTTAACCTTGTGACTGCTGAGCAGCTAACTCATAGTATTAAGCCCCTTTCTAACCCGAACCAAATTTGTTGTGCATGATAATGGCTGCGTTTGAAGCTGCTAACTTGCCAATTTCACAAAGATAAAATATAGTTTTTCCTTCTCTCTCCAAGCCTTCCTGTTAATTGATTTGACTGACTTCCAAAAGCTCTCTTTCCTGTAAAAACGGTACTTTCCTTGAAGTCAAAACGTACATAATGTTACAATAAGAATATAAAGTAGAAATCATGTAACTTTATTTAATTGATATTCTTTGGGGAGATCCAGCCTGCAATCTCAAATGGTCCTGAGAAGAAGGCCTCCCTGACTGGCGCAGCCGTCACTGCCTGGAGCGAAGGAGTTTGATGCCCTCCCCAGAAGAGGCCAAATGGGCATAATGGCATGGGCAGCACCAGACTGCACCATGTGATGGGGCGGGCAAAGGCCTATTTATTTCCGGTTCACCCCACACATGGCCTCTTCGGATTTTCGCCATGGCCCATCCCTCCCACCCTCATTGCAGTGGTGCCTTGGTTTGGGGCCAGGTAGGATTTTTTTCCAGTTTATGTTTTTTTTTTCACCTACCCCACACTGCTTCCATTGGAACTGAGAAAACTGGCTGGAGTATGGTCGTTAATTAGGCATTCATCTGGCAGGTAAGGGACAAAGTGACAGCTCCAGTGGCCACCTTGGGCACCCACTTTGGCTGTAGTGGGAGTCTCTGAATCCACCTCTTGAGTTCTGCGACCTCATGGGCAGTGAAGATGGCATCCCCTTGAGGCTGGCATAGGGATTTAATTCCTGCCTGAAGGATCCTGCAACTTTGGCAGGAGTTACCTCTAAGTACAGACTCCCCTTATAGAGCAACCGGCGAACAAACAAGTAACAACAAGGTTGCTCTAGGGGCTCAGGTGATGTGCCCAAGGGAAGGTTGAGGAAGTGGACAGCAGTTTGTCACCTGACCTTGGCTGGACCCACGTTCCTCCTCTTGCTGATTCCTCCAGTCCTTTAATGAATAAATAAGTAAATAAATAAATTCAATGAAGGTGGCCCTAGTTAACCCAAGCTTATATGTCTGGACTCTTGAGTCCAGAGTTGGGACATCAAAGGCATACCGCCTCATACATTTTAAATGCTGCAGAACTAGCTTTATTTGTCTGCTACGCTTTTCCACTTACCAAATCCACTGCTTTTTATGGCTTACCTATGTATTTTGGTGTGACTGTTGTGTCTTACATGACATGTTAGTCCATTTACGGGCCCAATTAATGATGCTGGTTCTTGTCTCTAAAAATGTTAGCTTGAAACCAGGATGTTGAAGGATACTCTCCTGTATGAACCCGCCCTTCAACTTCAGTCATCTGGACTTGTGTTGCACTACAAAGGCAGATGCTATGGTGATGACACACAACAGGGTCTTTCTGGTGGCAACACCTCAATTGTGTAATCATTTCCAAAGAAAAATTTACCTAGCTGTAGTTTTGTTTTGTCTTTAAATTCTCTTTTTAACTTCACCAACATTGTATTGTTGCACATCAGTTTGAAGGGTCTCCTTTTTAAAGCCCAGATTTTACATCCAAAAAGAATATAATTTTAAATATATTTCTTTCACAAAAACTAGATAAACATTCTATATCACTTCTTATACTGTTGAAGTTTTTTATTCCCCTTCTAGTTTCAGAGGAAGTGGGAGGGAAGAAGCTCTGTCAATAGCCAGATCTTAAAATAGCTTTCCATGATAAACCCCTCAAGGAATGTAATTCTTTGTTAACTTTCTTCTCAAAGGAAACAAAAAGTAATTTTAGCACTTTTCTTCCCACTGCAAAAAGGTATTGGAGAATTGTGCAGTCTTCAAAAAAACTATTCACACTTTGAGACATATTCTGTAAAAAATTTGCACATGTGAGTTTTGTGGAGAAAACGCCTTCTGTAAAGGTGACAATGTTTTCTTTGCAGAAGATAAATTTCTTGGACAAAAATGCTGTTTCTTAGACGACGATTAGTGAATTTTGTCTAAAATTAGCCTTGAACCATGAAGATTCTCATCATACCAGGATCCCTCTTCTCAGGGTTTCTTGACACTTAAGAAATAGGTTTTTCAACTCTTTCCCCATATTTTTAAATGTTCTTTCTATTCTTAACCCCCACCATGCTTAGCAGAACCAAATAATACTTTGTATACCTTTTGCCACCTCAGCTTGGTTTCATTGGGAAGGCAGGGGATCAGATTGGTTGGAAGTTTCCAGGGTGCTGGTCTTGGGCCACCTGTTAGTGTACTATGTGGTATGTGAGGTCCAAATACTGTCTTATCCAATTTAGGGATTCTCGGTTGCTTCTGTACAGACTTCAATGTGATGATATCCTGATGGCCTCTCCAGATTCTCAAATATAGAAGTATTTAATGCATGTAAACCTAAGGAGTAATAGAAAAGATTCCATATGACTTCTTTCCTACATGGAGACACAATGTCTTACACTTAAATTCCACCAGAGTTTTTGAAAACATTTGTAGTTTTTGGAAATAGATGATACAAAGAAAATGTCATAACTTAATTATGAGGTGACAGAACTTTGAGGAGATACATATTTTTTTCTTTCTCCAGTCAGTGATCTGGCTGAGGTGTATTTATCTGGAAGAGAGGCATGCAGATTACAGTGGTGATGGTGATGATTCTCATTTCAATCTTCTCTGCAGTAGTGATATTATTTTTCATTATCTATGTTTCCTTTTATTATCCCTTCAGTTTGCAGTTGGATGTAACCTGGTGTGCAACGTACCATCAATCTCCTCAAACCGTCTTCATGAACTTTCATGAACTTGCCATTTTCTCCTTAGAATTTGCAATTCATTGCCAAAACTTCTTCCAGTTCCTCCCTTGAAAAGTCCCTAAAATAGCAATAACTTCAGGACTTTCTAGATAATGTTTCTTTATGATTCTCTTACTTTCCTCCATAATCATCTTCTCTGAATTCCATGTGCCTTATTTTTATAGGAACTCGGCCTTCAGAGGAATAAGCAGCATTCAGACCCCTTCAACAAAAATGGATCAAAGGGTTTTTCAAACCATCACAAAATCACCTGTGTACCTTGACAACAGCAGCATCATAAAACAATGGGAATGAACTGAAGGTAATTTTGGTTGTTCTTATTTTCAGTAGTTTTTGAAGGAGAACACGTTATTGCAAAACTGACTGAGTAAAATGGGACATGACATGTAGAAATTTACAACTTTTTGTGCTCTCTGTTTCTTTTTGGATCTGTGTTTACAGAGAGATGGAGGCAGATAGAGAAGTGTATTAGTGAGATGGAGAGATTTTCAGACTGATATTATATCTGGGACTACAACAGTCAAAGCAAAATACATGAATGGTTTACATGCATAACCACATAGATTATATTACTGGAACCTCAAGTAACCATGATATAGCAGACAGATTTCCAGCAGAATAAAGATTAAGTGTGACCTAAACCAGTGTTAAAAGTATTTTAGACTTGTACTCCCTTCCTGGAAGCTATGGAATTGTTGATCTACAGAGACCTCAGCCAGATCTTTCCTGGCCTATTTATTCTAGTAAACAAGCATCCTCAGCTCCAAGGTGATTTTATTAAAATGTCGTATGTATGTGTCTGTTACTTTAGATGTACTCTTTGTGACAGCGTAGAACCATAACTCCATAACCTTGTTGGAAACTCGTAAACATCCAAATGCTGTTCTCTGGGTGCCATACCTCCTGTTCATTTTTTCCCAGGCTAGATTTTAATTTTTAAAGTTAATTTTAAGTTGTCCTCATATATTACTTTAATTACATTTCTGTTTTGATCACAGCATTTGTCAGTGACAAAACATGACTATTACTTGTATACTGACAGGCATTTTTTGAGTATTTATGCATATTTTATTCAGTGCTGAATAATACCAAAGTGCTAAACATGTAGAGCTGATCAAAGATGGACTTGCGGTATTGACTGGATGGAATTTTGTTTTCTGTGATGACTATGTTTTATTAGTTAAATGTATCCATGTTTTTCTACCTCTAAAAGATTTGTTACTTAAAGATAAATTGTTCTTTAAAGCTTTGTAAAGCTCCCAAATGGGTTGCATCCACTGAGTCCAATAGAACAATGATTTTTTAATAGTTACTACTGCCTTAGTGGATGGCAGGTAATTACATATCATCAACAAGGAGGTTGCTCAAGGTTCATGTATCCTATAATTCTTCACTATCTTTCCCATGCAGACATTTGCCATAGAGGATATCAAAAATTTTATGGTGTTTCCTCTGTAAAGATTCAACCACTGCAAGTGAGTTATGTGCTCATTTCTGCAAAGGAGAATGAACAACACTAATGTGACTTTGGATGGCAGATTCATTTTCAAAATGATGATGATGTATCCTTATCTCTTAGAAGTTCCTTCTGCGGAAATCTGAAGCCAATGAGAAATCATTCAAATTGCATTTCAGAATTTAACTTTGAAAAAAATGTTGTCTGTAATATATCTGCATTCTAAGGAAATTCAAAGGGGCAATTCTTAGTATGTCTTTATTGCTCTACGGATGCTTGGCATGTGTGAAAGGCTAGAGTCTAGGGTGTGGTAAGAGCCTTCCTGTGGTCTCTGTCTCCACCTTCTAATGTATGGACTGAATTAATTCAGCCATTATTTACTTCATGGCATACACAAACTTTTTAACATATATCACAATTGGTCTTGAATCTGCTTTTCCACAGTGTTGTTACTCACAGCTCAGAGACCTTGTATCTGATGTTCCAGGTCTGAGATACCTCATCACTTTTCAGCAATCTTATCTTGAAAAGGTCACCAGAACTATAAATTAAGTGGTGAAACATTTTTTCCCCCTCAGCTATACCTTTCTTTTCCTGTAGGCTTTTTTGGATGGGGGAAGTAATATTCTTTTAGAACAGAGGTTCTCAACCTGTGGGTCCCCAGATGTTCGTGGACTTCAGCTCCCAGAAGCCCCAGCCACTATGGTCAATGCTCAGGCCTTCTGGGAGCTGAAGTCCATGAACATCTGGGGACCCACAGGTTGAGAACCACTGTTTTAGAAAGATACTTATTGAAAGAATTGTTCTTTCTACTCTACTATTTGAATTGAACTGAATGTATATCACCACTGTTTCTCAGTCTGGAAGGTGGATCTTCCTAAGGGAGCACCACTCATGTTGTTTTCTTTGCTTGGCTTTGGAACCAGTGCTGCTTTTGAAAGGAGGAAGAGGAAAAAAGGAGTCTGACTGAAGCTCTCAAACATGATTGCCATATAAAAATTGATTGATTTTTTACAGAATGTTGCACTGTTACCAGAGTTCAGTGAACTTAAATAATTAGGCATTTTCTTCAGCTAAATGTGATTGAGATAATCATGCTAAATGTGATTGAGACAATCATGATCCTACTTTAGATATATATATAATGATGCTACTGTATGACTGTAATACAGTATTCAGCCATATAGTAGAACCGTGATTGTTTCAATCACATTTAGCTGAAGATGATTCCTAGTATATTCCAGAGAAAGAGAAGGGGAGGGAGGGAGAGAGACACCCCAACCCTGACTAGTTATATGTGAGTAAAGTTTGTCCAACTTTGATGATGCTGAAATATTAAATGCCTTCAACATTCCATTAGCTGAAGTCATTATATGAACTCATTTAAAGACTGAAATTCAATCAGAATGGAACAGATAGAAATTGAAGAAGAATCAGATTGAAGTTTTCAAAATGTGTGTGAGTATAAATATAAATTGATACTATAATTTTGTTAAATTGTGTATTCTTTTTTCTGCAGTCATGTGTGGCTGAAATTCAGTTCTTGGTCCCAGTCTAATCACATGTGGACTTAGAAGCTGGTGTTGATTCAGCAGGTCTACTTGGGATTAAATTTTGATCTATATCCTAATGTCCAAACTCTGCCATGCGTTTACATAGTACAACCCATGGGAATAACATAAAAATTCATTACACAACTTTTTTGTGTGCGAACAATTTTTTAAAAAGGAATCAAATGAGGCATTTTGAACCCATGCATAGACTCCAGGTTGGGTTCCAAAGTCATTCATGGATTATTAAGTATGGCAGAGCAAAAGTCTGTTAATCAGAAACTTTCCCTGAAAGTCATGTAATAAGAATTTGAAGATGCATCCAGTGGAAGCCTCTCGTGTGTTGGGTATTAGTGGAAAAGAAGAGTTATGAATAACATGTACAAAACCAAGAACTGTGGTTGCATTCATACTGTTTTATTGGAAGGACTCAGGATCGCTGAAGAGGCAGCATGGCTACAGTGCTGCATCTGTTCCCGAAGTTATGTGACTTCTCCATCCCTGTTGCTAACATTTGGATATCTGTAATCAAGAATCTTGTAGGCTGTGACATTTATTCTTTTGGGTAAATCTATCATGGAAAACTGTACAGACATTAATAGCAATTGTGGTTGTGTCAGGAGTAAGACTAGGGAAGCTGCAAGTTGTTTGAATGTAGGAAAAGTATTCTTTTCCTCCACAAGTTTAATCAGCTTCAAGTTTTTGTGGTGTGATGTGTAAAGGAGAAATCCATGAAGCACTTGCAATGCAGCACTTTCTTGTCATCTAAAATATGCTGAAAATTGTAAATCAGGAGAGAAAAAGTTTGTTTGGAAAAATTTCAGGATAGAAATTGCTTAAAATAATTGAAATAGATTTTCCTGTTACTTGCTTATTGAGTGTAAAAATAACATCAGCCACTACATTTGCCTTACTCTTTTGGTTAGTGAAAAAGCTTTTGGGGAGATATTTAATTTCCATTGTAAGTGAGGCTCTGCAACATGAAAAGCTTTATGAAAAGAGGCTATAGTTCATTCAGTAATAATGAGGCTTTCACACAGTGCATCTGATATGAACAACTTTATTTCTTTGGCTGATTTTCCATATTTTTTAAGTATTGGTAAACATCTCCATGGCCCTTTCCGCAACTCATCTATTTTCAGCGCTGGGATAAAGTGCTCACGTGAGCAGCCTCCGGAGGAAAGACTCTCGCTTTCCTGCTTCTTCGGCTCCATGCGAGCTGTGATTATTATTATCTAGACTTAGCTAAAGGGGGATACTTCCCTCTTCAGGTAAACCAAGGGTTAATGAGGTGTTGGGATTAGATTACATTTTAGTGTGGGTCAACATCACAGGTCACAGGGTGAGAATTGACCAATCAAAAAAGAAAGAGGTGAGCATCTTCGGGATGCTTCGAGATGCTTCCAGGGAGAAGTTATAAAACTTCTTTGGAGGCCATGTGGAGAGAGAGAACAAAGGGAGAACAGAGAGACAACAAAGGAACATCCAAGAGATGGAATCTGTGCCAGTAGTAGGCTGCAGGCCCCATGGCTTACCTCCTGGCCACAGTCCTCTCTTAGACCATCTAAGCCTGTGAACCTAATTGTGAGTAACTAGAATAAGATAGTTAGTTGCGTTAGGTCTGTTTATTATTTTGGAGTTCGCTGATCTAAAGAATGTATCTGTTTTCATAACTACTTGTAACTTAAACATACCTGGGAGGGGGAAGCCTCTCATGTGTATTATTGTCTTGTTTATTTGCATGCCTTGAATAAATGCTTTTCTGTAAAACCTCTCTTTCTTCTCCATTCCCACGCCATCCTTTGGCACATGCTAGATAGGACTTCTCTCACTCAGAAGGGGCAAGGTGAGAGGGAAGGAAAGGTCCTTAGCATAGAGATTGGTAATCCACTGAGCTGTGTCCCACTGTACTGCTCAGATATTCAGAATTCAGTGGGTGGTGGCAGCAAGAATTAATAAACGATGGAGGAATTTCCAGTCTTTCAAGGGTGGGAGTCAACTTGAAGGGACTGGAAATAAACTCCAGTATGACACGAGCTTCCTGCTTGCACGAGAGCCCTGCCTCTTCGCAGTGCAGCCTAGGACCTTCCCAGGCTGCACTAGACAATGGAAGTGTGACCAAGGCTCCCAAGGCTCCACACACAATGTAGGTGCGTGGCAAGGCCTCGGAGCGATGTGCGACCTTCAACTTCAAGCCGAAAATGAAAAAATATGTGACCGGTCCCTGCCGGTCCCTGGAGCGTTGCGCAAATGTGAGTGCATCATGTGGACCACTCCTCACATGTGTGCGATGCTCAAGGGGCCCTTTTGCATTGAAAATACCATGTGAAAAGGGCCCATGAATCGTAGAAGATTATTTTCTTGATGTATATCAATTGTTATTCAGGTCAAGATTAGGAAAAGAGACTTTCTGGCAGTCTCAATGAAAGATCTTTGCAGACTTGGCAGAGTGGATAAACCATGGATGATTCTATTGATGTTCTTAGCATTCTCAACAGTGCTTGATCTTCAGGGCACCATTCTCTTGTGGTTTCACTTTTGTTTGACCAGTTGTACTTAAGGAAACTGTAGGAAAACTGTGCTTTCTCCTATGAGACTTCTGAAGGATACAGAAATAATCAACTTTTTTTTCAATCAAACAAAAAGTCGGAAGATCAATAAGTTCCTTGAACAAGTGTTTGAACACAGTTAGAGTTGAGAAGGCCAAAAATTGAGGCTGAATCTTGACAAGGAAGAGCTGTAGATGGTGGGCATATGTTTTTTTAAAAAAGGATAGGATTGGGGTATTTTAGATTGTCCTGCACTTTCTCTGTAAATCATTTACATCCTACGTGTCTTCTTCTGGTTCACACTCTTGTCTTTATTTCACAGGTGGCAGAAGAGGCTAAGAACATTCATTCCAGATTAATCAGCTAGAAATGTCTCTCTCCTCTCTCTCTCTCTCTCTAGAACATCATCTGGTTTGCATTTATAGCTTCCTTAACCAGTTGAGGAGTCTGTAAACCTACTGAACTGCCCTTAATCAGAGCCTCAGCCTTTGCAGAGTGCCACAGTTTCTTTTCTAAAAATAAGAATAAATAGTGAGGTTTCACTCTGCTGGTGGCAATGGTTGCCTTTTAGCACTTGAACCCTGTTCAAACTATTTTTCTTACCTCTTTCTCTCCCTCTAAAAAATCATACTTAAGCTTTCCAGTCCAGCATACCTCAGAAAACTCCTCTTCCGACTTGTATTTTCCCCACAGATAAAGGTAATCGTAAGAGGCCTTCTCATACATTTCTCAGATCTAAGAGATGGGAGCAGGTGCTGTGTGGTTATGTCACCTACACTTTCAAAGACTTCCTATGGAATGAGATTGCCTGCTCAATGTATTTGCTTTCAAAATAAAATGAAATTCTAAAGTTAAAGCATTTGCTAGGGTATGCTAGTCTTTGAGTAGTGACGTTGCTTCTCTTTTGTCTTTAACTTGGTTCATTTGGGAAGGCTTTTACATATTTGTTTACTTGCTGGAAGATTAATATTGTTTCATTCATAATAATATTTCATTAATATTGTAAATATTAATATTGTAAATGAAATAATGAATTAGTTAACAGTATTGCTGTTATTCATAAGTGAATGCTATCTGTTATTACCGTAAGTGGGGACAAACACAAAGGCTACACTAGCTGATATTCAAAAATCCATTTCAGGTACAATGTCCTCTTGGATTACATTTTCCATATTGTACTGAGAGAAGCATTTTCCCTTCTCCCTAAAGAGGTCATAAGATTTGACCTCACTATGCCTTCTAAGTTGGAAAAGTGTGCAGTGGATGCATAATTCAGGCATCTACAACTGCCTAATAGTGTTCTAGTGCATTATTTATATAACGATCTAATGCCCATTAATCCTTATCATGCTCAGCGGCTGAGAATCTATCTCTTTAGAACAAAGTTGTGCTCTGTGCTTCCACAATGAAATAATCAGTTTAGAAAGTATATTTACAAGCTGAATATGCCAATTAAGAAGCAGGAAAATTAACATTTATATGATTTTTCATCTCATTCTTCTTGAAGAGCATTCTGATTTAAATTAATGAAGATCAAATACTTTACTTTTTCTTTTCTTTCACAAACAGTTTTGTTTCTTAAAGCATAAATTAGAAGTTGAGAATTAAAGTTTTTTACTTTAGTTTCATAAGAATGTTATCAGAGCATAAACAGCCATAAAATGTTGTCTTTTACCTCATCTCAAGAAAACAAATTTAGTGTTTTAAGTTAGGAATCTGTAGTCTTTTATTTGACAAGGACAACTACTTTTATAGGGGGAAGAAGTTTTTTTCACTCTACTGTTAGAGAAAAAAGTTTATCTATTAGGAAGGGAGACTCCAGGTTCAACAAACTAAAACTGGTTTTTGAGGAGCTATCAATATTTGCAGTACTTGTTGTAAGCTTTGAATGTAAATTGTATTCTTCCTGACTGGATAGACAAGAAGAGTTTTTTAAAAAAGAAAAATATTAGCAGAGCAGACATGGTGTTGTGTCTCATTTATCTTTGTCTGCAGATTGCTTTCATCTTAAAAGAGCAGAGAAAGCAATTGTAGACTTAATTAGGTCACAGCTTTAGTATATGATATGGTCAAGATACTTAGAATCATCCTGGGATAAGAAACAATAGACTTCATTCCATCTTAGTAGATGTGCAAGTTTTTGACCCAGAGCAGAGATAATACTAGATAGCAAAAACCTGTCATTTTACAAAATGGGGTCCAGACTTTGAAATGAACTTTCTACTCATGTTCTCTTCTTTTCTCCCCTCTTACAAATTCACATTTCCCTTCCTTTGTCCGCCTTAAACTGTGTTTAAGATTACATCTGAAGCAGTGACCATTATGAGAGGTCCATGAGAACCGCCACCAAGAAGAGGTGGTGGACATTGCATTTCAGCCAAAATCCCATAAATTCAAATATGCAAGAATCAGTAGTTATGGGGGACTTCAGTTACACTGATATTTCCTGGGACACTAACTCTTCTAAGTATAGGCTCTCCAAGAAATTCCTGATGTGCCTTGGAGATAATTAATTATTTTAAAAGATAGGGAGTTCTGGAAGAAGGCACTGCAAAAAAGCACAATCACAAACAATCCAACGGAAGAAGAAAAAATGAGAAACATGTGAAAAAGCCAATGCAGCTGCACAGCAGACTGAATGAGGAAGTGAGAAAAAAGGAGTATGCATACAGAATGGAAATCACCAAGGAAGAGTACAGACATGTAGCTCAAGCTTTCAGAAAGAGTGTGAGGAATGCTAAAGCTCAGAATGAGCTGAGACTGGCTAGGCAAGGAAGGAGAAACAAAAAAGGGTTTTTCAGAATTTAAGGCAAGAGGAAGATAAAGGAGACAGTGGGCCGCTGTTCAGTAAGGATGGCAAAATGCTAATAGATCACAATGAAACGGCAGAACTACTCAATACCTATATTGTTGCAGTTTTTTCCCCAAAAAGATAAGTGTGTGCTTTCATGGATCAGCAGAGGCCTTGGCAAGCAATCTGGATTGCAAATCAAGATTGATAGGGAACTAGTCAGGAACCACCTAGCTAACTTAAATGAGTTCAAATCTGCAGGGCCATACAAAGTACATCCCAAAGTACTAAAGGTACCCTCTGAACCACTTATCACCATTTTTTAGAAAATTTAGAGAACATATGAGGTGCCAAAGGACTGATGAAGGGCAAAAATTGTCCTTCTCTTAAAAGCAGGGGCAGGGGCAGAGAAAATCTAGGAAACTACAGGCCATTCAACCTTACCTCAATACCAGGCAAAATATTAGAACAGATTATGCAAGAGTCTGTCTGTAAATATCTCAATGACAATGCAGTATCTGTAGGACCCAGCATGGGTTTGTCAAGAATAAATCCTGTCAGTTAAACTTGCATCTTATATGTTTTTCTGATCAGGTAACTAGTGTAGTACATGGTAGGAATGCTGTGGATGTCATTTATCTGGATGCCAGTAAAACATTTGATAAAGTCCCCCTTACAGTATTTTACAAGCTGATGTAAAATTGCTCAGAAGAACTATTTGTTCATTTCCCTACAGAGTTTCTTGCCTCCAGGGGAAGCTCCTGAAGCAGGTTACTCTATTACCTTGCAAAGGAATAGTTGTCAGAAATCTTCCATGGCCCCTTCAGAGGTGGAAAAAGATGGCTTTTCTCCTGCTGAAGAGCAGTCAAAGATAGGCTGTTCACCTCTAGCCTTCTTCCGTTGTTTGTCTTTTCTGCTCTTAGGCAGAGGTTGAAAAATCTCATTCTAGTTGACCATTGTTCAGTACAGTGCCTTGACATATGGGCACACCATTTTTCATCAGTGAAAAGGAAAGTGGTATATACATATTTAGTACCCAGGACAAATTTTCTAAAACTAAGGAATGCAGTTTTTGAACAAAATTTTGGCTGTACACTGTTGGTGTCTCCCTAGTATCCGTGCAAAGTTTCAGGTCTTTAGGCTTCATGGTCATGGACACCAATACACACCTACAGTTGCAGATGTATACCAGCCTGGGATTCCATTGGAATGAAAGGGAACTTATAAATTTTAAAGTAGATAGATAATAATATGAACTTAGTTTTAAAATTATATTTCAGTTGTACTAGCCAGATATAAAAGCTAAATATATAAGCTAAATCTATAAAAATGGAATGCATAAATATAGGATAGGGGATGCATGGCTGGATAGCAGTACATGTGAAAGGGATTTTGGAGTCTTGGTAGATCACAAGCTGAATATGAGGCAGCACTGTGATGAGGCAGCCAAGAAAGCCAGCACAATTCTTGGTTACGTCAATAGGAGTATGTTGTCTAGATTGAGGGAGATAATGGTACCACTCTATTCTGCATTGGTTAGGCCTCATTTAGAATACTGTGTCCAGTTCTGGGCACCTCAATTCAAGAAGGATATTGACAAACTGGAGCGTGTCCAGACAAGAGCAACCAAAATGGTGAAGGATCTGGAAACCGTGCCCTATGAGAAACAGCTTAGGGAGCTGTGTATGTTTCATCTGCAGAAGAGAAGGCTACGAGGGGACATGATAGCCATGTTTAAATATTTGAAGGGATGTCATGTCAAGGAGGAAGTGGGCTTGTTTTCTGCTGCTCCAGAGACTAGGACAAGGAGCAATGGATTCAAGCTTCAGGAAAGGAGATTCCAGCTGAACCTCAGGAAGAACTTCCTGACGGTCAGAGCTGTCCGGCAGTGGAATATGCTGCCTCAGAGTGTGGTGGCATCTCCTTTTTTGAAGGTTTATAAGCAGAGGTTGGATGGCCATCTGTTGGGAATGCTTTGATGAGTATTCCTGCATAGCAGGGGGTTGGACTCGATAGCCCCTGGGGTCTCTTCCAACTCTATGATTCTATGATTCTATGGTGTGTTCTAATCATTAATTGCTATAAGACACATGCGTTTTAATAGGGAGGGAAAAGTATCTTGGATATAATTAAGTTAATAGCAACTGTTATTTTTCCCATAATGCCTTACTGTCATCTTCCTACCCTTTATCTCCAATTACAGTCAATGGTGTCTTTAAAGAACTAAGATGAATCTATTCTGACACAAGATGGTATGATTTCCTCTAACCTTCCATGAATTTCTTACTTGTGAGTAAACTGATGGGATTTTTTTTTTTTAAAAAAAGAGGAAGCTTAAATGTTTTAACACAGAGCTTCCCAAACTTTACATGTTGGCGAGATACTTTTTAGACATGCATCATTTCATGAGACAGTAACTCAGTAAGTAATTCAGTAAGTGGAGGGAGCTCCTCCACCCGAGCCTGGCCCACCACCACCCTTACCAGGGTCTTCCTTGGTCCAGGACGGTAGCAGTGGCAGGGGGGCAGTCAGCCCCTCCACCCAGACTTGGTCTTCCGCTGCCCTTGCCAGGGTCTTCTTTAGCCTGTGGCAGCAGCAGAGGCAGCCCTTTCACTTGACCCTGGCCCACAGCTGCAGCAGGAAAGGCAGCCCCTCCACCGTTACGTTTGCATGACACATCTACACACTGCAGCCGACACACTAATGTTTCCCAACACACAGTTTGGGAAGCTCTGTTTTAACAGATTGCAGTCTTCACACGCGGGAGCCTTTAAATAGTTGCTCTGGAGAACTTCTGCTGCTTTGTTAGTTTTACATAGTTTAAAAGATTAAGAAGGTAAAATGTATTGTCATATCATGAAGTTCTCCCTACAGCCTAAATGACAGATTATCTCTGAGTACTGAAGCTATAGATTTCAGCTACAGCAGCAAATCAAAACAAAGCACTGAAAACCTGTAAACATTTGCCTGAAGCAAGCTCTCTATAGTTGCCGGAGGAAGAAAAAAAAAATTGTTATAAAGAAATCAGTTCAGTCTGTTTGTAAACACGATATATATGTTGGGTGTCATGAATCTAGTCACAGGGTCATGGGTATAGTTGTGCCTGAAGCCTAATCATTGTCGAGGTGATATAAACAAGTTTCTGGGCTGTACTACTTCAGAATGTGGGGGGACACTGCAGTAATGAATGCTGCTGTGTATAAAAGTTCCTGCTAGAGTTCCTCCACACTTCATATTTGTGTGTGTGTGTGTCATGCACTGGTTAACTTACTTCCCAAGAAACACTCAGAATTTAGCAGCAATGTTTATTGAGGCAAAATAAACAACATAGCAACTTGCAAAATTTACTAAGACTGAGGCACATTGGCTAGGAGCAAGGTTTTATGCCAGCGAATACAAATTCGGGTGCAAAAGGCATTGATTGGTGAAAGCCATAAATGTTACATCATCCCACCAAACCTCAAGTTTTCCCAGGCTTTCCAAATGTTCACATACTTTGATCTCAGGAACCTAAACACTTCTCCTGTTCTTACCTCTTCCCTTCTGGTTGTTCTTACACTGTCTTCCTGGGATTTCACACTCCATCCTTCTGATTCCCCCCCACACCTCTCTGGATGGCCTTACACATACTTTTTGACACCTTTCTGCCCATGCCCAGGTGTAGGTTACATACAGCAATTGACATTCAGTATGTTGTTGTGAGTCATAATTAGCAATGGATACATTATTGCAATAGCAAACTCTATTCTGCTTTCATCTACAGGCTAGGCTAAGCTAAGCAGGGGGTTTCCTATACCAAAAATGAAAGGATTCAAGCCTCCTGACAGTGTGTCAGGGTGACATTATTTGAATGGAGAAATATTAAGCTCTAGAATCAAGTCATACAGCTCAGGCAGAGCTTTAGAAACTCAAAAAGAACTCATAGAAGTTAATGTTTTCTCTGTGTGACTGAATATGGCAAAAGGATGGCATATTACAGCTGGTGAATGGGGGATTTGCCCTTAAGAGCAACAACACATTCTTCACTCGTGCCCATTATGTGATTTTTAATGATTGTACTAATGCATATCTATTTCACATGGACCAATGCCTTTAAGGTATTATATCATCATCAGGCTTTATTAACATAGATTACACCATCTTTATATGTATAATAATTTGCTCAGCCTCATTCCCAGCCTGAGACTATAGAAATGTTACTTATAATGAAGTTTGTGCAATGGGGCAATATCTATTTTTCCTTGGTTTCATACAGGCTTACTTCGTGCACATTTTATACACTAGTTTGTTAACAAGTTAAAGAGAATGCATTTCTAGAAATACATGTATTAATTTGTTCTTCAAACTCTGTGGAATTTTCTGAAATGTATTTTACCTTTTGTTTTTATTTTATTTATCTTGCTATATTATTTGCTATACCATTTTCAGTGAGACATTCCAGACTCTAGTACTTTTTTTATGTGGTATACAGTGGTGAGACTTCATCCTACATGTTTGGCACCAGGCAAACTTTTCAGTGGCATTGGGATATTAGGCTAATAAAGTCTGTTTTTTACTGTCTTATGGAAATGGTGTTCTATGTATCGGAGGAAGAGAAGTTTATTAAGGCTTTGTCTATCAGCCTTTGGTAGTACATCCCTTTAGACTAAAGAACTGCAGGGATGCTTTGTAGGCTAGCTACCTATTCAGTAACATTTCTATTACAAATATCTTTTTTAAAAAAACTTGTGACCATCAGTGTGCTCGTCATATCATTCTACAGATCCGAAGGTATTTCTTTGACGACATTCCTTAAGAGCTGAAACTTATTAGTAAGCCTGATAACATTACCTTTTGGTAATTTAAGTGCGCTTTTGTATCTTCACAGTGTCCGCAACTCTATGGAGTACTAACATGTAACATTTCTTTTTTATCAAGAACAGAAATAGAAAGTGAAATAAAGATGAATCGTATGTAAATTAGTGGAATACTTGGTAAATTAGTCATATGTCATATTCCTAATAAAATTCAGGGACTCTGTATCTCTCGTCAGATATCAAGTTATCAGGTACAATGATGTCAAAGAATATTTGCAAATCTTGCCCTTAGAAAGAAAAGGTATTTCAACACATCCTGGCTCATTAATGAGAGGTGTTATGAGTTATGAGGATTTTTACATATTTTTCAATAACTTTTCAGAAATAATTTGGAAAAAACCCCTCCCTTATCCCCTCCCGCGTGTTTTATAAAGACTACCTTTCATGTGGTCTTTATGAAACGCACGTGCACTAGCCCGTCGCAGCGCCCCGTGTGGAATTGCAGGGGCGTACAAGTGCGTCTCTGCAGAGCTGCCCGGGGGCGGGCTTCCGGCTGGCGCGCTCCTTCGATTAGCGGAGAGCTGCCGGAAGCCGCCAGCCACCATTTTGGGCACTGCTGGACGCCACCAGACACTGCTGCCATGTAGAGAGGTGAACGCGCGCTGCTCCCCATGGCGACGGAGCTATCCGCATCAAAGTAAGCTCCGTTTCCACGTGCGCCACCCCATTTCCCCACGTTTCATGCTCCCCCTTGTGGAAAGGGCCTCAGTCTCAGGAGGCTTGCAGTCACTATTAAAAATGGCATAGGGAGGCAGCATAGACAGCAAACAATCCATGAATAATCAAATCTGCAAAAGTGAAACTTGCAAATTTGGAGGGCTGACTGTAAAATAGTAAAAATACTATTTTTTTGCAAAGTACAATATTTTTTGGAAATGAAATTAGCTCCCAAAATTTATGCAATCATCTGTTCTTGTGTGCATGAATGAAAATAATAAAGATCATCTCTACAGGAAGAAAGGGTGGGTGCACACAATGCTGCTTGACATGAGCATATATAAGCAACTAAATACATTCACAGGCAAAGCGAGGAAAAAGAAGAAGAAGAATTGTCTCTTCTCAGTTCCCAACATCTAATGGAATCTTAACACCATTTTTATCTAAAGCAGCCTGCTGATGGCAACATGAAACATTTCAGAAAACTGTATCAGGGGCATTCATTTTCTGCAAATCATCATCTGACTCAGAAGGTATAAGAGCCACTAGTCTGCAGTCTTGAAAGTGTAATGATCCTTACCAGGACACAAGTTGTAGATGTTCATCAGCAGATTAGAGTTTATCCTTACATCTCTGTAAATGTAGCCATGTACAGAATGACTAGAAAATGGTCAGTCATCAGATGTGCTTCTATTGCCTGGCACATATTTTCCAGACAATCATCCTTTTTTTAGTTGTTGCTGATTCATAGAAATCATTTTTTTTCTTCTTTTCCACTGAAGACATTGATGCATTTTAATACTCTTGCTGTTACATGCAGTTTATTTGGTAAAAAAAAAAAAAAGGCCTCCTCAATTGGAGTGATTTCCAGCTACTTAGTAAAACGTACAGACTAATATCTAATATAATAGGATTTTCCCCTTCCAAGCTTTGCCGTCCTTAAGATTCTGTAACCAGTTTTCATAATTTTAGTGATGGGCAGATGGTGGAAGAAAGGTCTGTTACCACTACCACACACTCACCGTTGCCTTCTTTGTTGAACGAAGCACTTCACAGCATTGGGCTTGATGGCTCACAACTGCATGGAATGACTGACAAAATACACATTGGCTGATGTTCTGTTAGGATATGCACACATTCAAGTTGATCTATGCGTTTGGAGCAAATAATTCACCATATTACAACAGATATATACTGCAGGCAGAGGCAGAAGCAGAGTTGTGCCTACAGCAACACTGTACATTGTGTTTACCCAATTTGTATTGTGGTTGTGTTTGCACATTACACAACAGCATCCAGTCAATGACTTTTGTTGTGCAATGTTGCCATTCTGCCCAGGGTTTGTGTAGTGCTGGTGCAGCATATTTCCACATGAAGATATTTATGCTAAACTGAGGGATGTTACATTGCAACCACTGATGGCTAACTGACCAGCTGAATGAATGAATGAATTAAATGATAATCATTGTTATTATGCTCTTCAATAGCCCAGACTTCTCAATCTACAGTCTTACTTCTAGAAAAATTATGATATAGCCTCCATGGTGTGCACGTTTGAGTCTTGAACTAAGAGTCTGGCAGATCAGGGTTCCTGCTTAGCCAAAGAAGTCTACAGGGTGACCTTGGGCAAGTTAAACTCTCTTTGCCTCACAGGAAGGCAATGGCAAACGTCCTCTGAACAAATTTTGCCATGAAAACCCTGTGATAGGGTTGTCTTGGGGTCACTGTAAGTCAGAAATGATTTGAAGGCATACAACAAGAACAACAGATGAATTATGGCTAAGGCCATTGTTCCTTTTATAAAGAAAATAAGCTAACAGTGACAACTAACGTTGCAGTTATCATCTTAACAGCTGTTTATATTACTCTGACCTATATGAAAGTTTTGGACCATATAATGATTAATACAATCTGTTTGCAATTTGAATCACAAATGGCTGCCATACAAACATAAATGAGAAAGTTATTGACAATTTTCTGGATAAAATGCAATGTTTACTCTTCCCTGCCACACGCACACATAGACATTACAACTACAACCATTAAACATGCAGAAGCATTCTCCAGTGTTTACTCTGGCACCGCTACTACAACATGACACCATATAGAATTCAAATCAGAATTGGAAATGTTTGGAAATGTTCATTTTTTAACAATACCTAGAGTCTAGACTCCTTGGTGGTTGGAGGATTATAGGAGTCATTGTCCAGAAAGTAGCTTTTCTAAGCTCTTTAGTGCTGTCAGTATTGTATGGTGGTTACTTCATGCCCTTCCCTGGAGACCCTGACAAAGAGAAGGAGAGTTCTGATTCAGAGGCAAAGTACAGCCCAGAGGAACAGAACAACCAGCAGCAGCAAGAGCCAGAGCAAGGGAAACAGAATGACCAGAGCAACTGGGGTCAGAGGAAGAATCTACACAGGCACCTACCTAAGCAGAATGATGGCAAGAGAAAGATGGCCTCGGGCGTTCAGCTTGTTCATACGCCAGACAAGCCCTAATGAGAGAACACCTGCATCAACATCATTAGACTATAAATAAGAAGCACCTGACTTCTATCACTAGGGTCAACAACTGCTCTTCTCGGTAGTCCAAAACCTGCATCTGTCCCTTGCTTCTTTGCCAAGAACTCTGTCTCCAGTTGGACCTTTGCCTACCGTGCAGACCCAACTATAATTCTGGTTTTCCCTTTGGATTTGATATCTCAGAACTACGGACTTTTGGCTCTGATTCGAACTAGACTTGAACTGCTCTCTCTTTCTCTCTGCCATAAGAAACCTGCTCCTACAGCTTGCTAATTGCTATTAGCTCTTGAAGCCTCTGCCTATATGCCTGTCCTGTCTGATACACGACAGTTATATGGTTGGACTGGGAACAGGGAAATTCAGATTCAGGTCTGCACAGAATGATGAAACTCACTGGGAAACTCTGGGCCAGGCCTGACTCCCAATCTGACTTGTGTCTTGTGTGAAAATATGGAAGAAAAGAACCATGCTGTAAGCTTACTGGAGGAATGGTGTTATTGTGTGCCTTCAAGTAATTTCCAACTTATGGTGACACTAAGGCAAACCTATCACAGGGTTTTCTGGGGCTGAAAATGTGTGATACACTCAAAGTCACCCATGGGATTTCCATGACCGAATGGGAGTCAAACCCTGCTCTCTAGGGCTGTAATTCAATGCTCAAAACAGAAGATCATGCTGAGAAAGAAATATAATTAAAAAAACCTAATAATAATTATCCACTTCACAGGGCAGACAGGGAGGAACAATATAAAATATTTGTAATGTAAAACTATCACAAATATCTGTAAGGAAGTTACTCTACAAATGTGTATAGAGACGCTACTTTGTTGGTGTGAGCCTTCAAGATGTTTCCAACTTATGTTTCCATCCCTAAAGTGAAACTATCATGAGGTTTTCTTGACAAGATTTCTTCAAAGGAAGTTTGCTATTTCTATATTCAGATACTGTGAGTGTGTGACTTGCCCAAGGTCACAATGTGACTTCCATTACCAAGTGAGGATTTGAATGCTGGTCTTCAGAGCCCTAGATCAACACTCAAACTGCTACACCACCCTGACTCTCATTGCTACATTACTGTTCCAGCTTATATCAGGAAAGGAAATAACTTTGCAATTTAGAATATAGTTACTCCAGACTAAGTCCCAACACATAGAATGTAACTAACTTCTAAAAGACTAGGCTGCACAAAAGTTATGCTGGCAGTTCTCTTAATTGTATTATTACAGCAAAAGTTAATGAAATTGTGTTCTTGAATAACTAGACAACAGGGTGATTATAATGAAAACGATCTTTTGAAACAAGCTTGAGAAAGGCTAGTTTGTGAGTGTTCTTTATTGTGAATACTGATACCTGCAATAAGCTTACTGGGAAAGAGAAGATTGTCACTATCAGCAAAACTTGTTTTATTTCCAACAGTGATATAAAGAATTAGAGATGCAGAACAAACCTGACAATACAGGATGATAAATGAGTTTGTGCTCCGTACAAAACTCAATTTGCCTTGTATCTCTTCTGATTTGCATAATGTAAATATTATAGAAATAATGGAAATTTGGTGTTGTAGTCGTGTATTGTTCTTTTTTCTGAACAGTCAAAAGGAAAGTTATCTAAAGCAAGGCACAGAAGAGGAAATACAGAAAAATCAAAACATGTTTGGTCATAGAAGTTTGCCAGTTGGTGAGCTATATTAATCTCAGGGGGCAGGGGGAGAAGTCCAGGAGCATCAAAGAGAATTAGCTACCAAACAATTTCCAGAGAACAGTACCAGTGGGGATGACATTGATGGAGGATCTTTCAGAGTCAATGGCAGTGGCGCCATAGCTAGCTCTAAAGAAGCTAGTACTGCACGGAAAAAGACAGTGGCAAGCCACTCCTGAAGCCATTTACCGTGAAAACTCTATGTCAAGACAATCCAAAATAAAACATTATTAGTGCTAAAAGTTGAGACTCCCAGGTTCAAAGACACTTACCTACAAGGAAAGAGCAGAGGAAAAGCGTGAGTAGTGCTGTGCCCAGCGATACAACTAAATGGGACTCCAACTAAAAGAGTGTTTGGCTGCCAACATGTGCAGAAGTGAAAGAAGAGCTTGAAACTATACAACATATGTAGTAGAGACATGAGATGTGAGCCATACATGTGAGAGGAAGCTGAAAGTAAGAAAAGAAGAAATAAAATGCATAGGCTTAGCCATACTTGTTGTGGTTGAGTTATAGTGGACAGGAATACAACATTTTCAATCAGATAATTACGCAATGTTTTACCCTGGAAAGGAAAATAAAAAAAGAGATAGGTGGCATTGATAGTGAAGCAAGATGAAAGAAAAACAGGGGATACAATGCAAAGTCTGGCTGAATAATATCAGTAAGACTTCAAGGAAAAGCATTAGTAAAGCCATGATCCAAATTAATGCTCTCACAGATGAAGCAGATGTAGAAGAAATTAAAAGATTCTACAAATCCAGGGGAAAGTGATCACAAACTGAAACAGGATATGTCAATAATCACTGATGACTGAAAAGCAAAAGAAAAGTAGGAAAGAGAACAGAGCCAAACATTGTGGAAGAATTTGACCTAGGATCAAAAAAAGATGCCTGGGGGCAACTTACTGAATTTTGTGAGGCCAACAGTTTGGTCATTGCAAACACATTCTTTAAAGCAACCGCATACAGAAATCACGTAAATGAGTAGAAGATGGAGAAGCTCTGTTCTCTCTGCAAAAGCAAGACCAGGAGGAGATTTAAGCATACATCACGAACTGCTAACATCAAAAATTAAAGTAAAGCTGAAGAAGTACATCATTGTGCCAAAATATAACTTGAAGAACATCCCTGTAGAATTTAAACACCATGTAAAGCATAGATTTGTACTACTGAGACTTAACTGACAAGGACTGGAAAAACTCTGGTCCAAAAACAAAATGTCAAGAGGAATGCAAAAACACAGTATCTGTCTTCAAAAGGAAAGAAAAACCTTATTGGACGACAGATGAAACTTTTCAAATAGTTAAGACCAGATGAAAAGCAAGTAAAAGGCAACAGGATATGAATCTTGAATGCAATTTTGCAGAGAATTGTGTGTAGGGACAAAGAGAACTATTATAATAATCAATGCAAAGATATAGAAGAAGATAGAACAAATGATATCTTCCACACAATCCTAGAAATGGAAGGATCTGAGAAATTCAAACCAGGAATAAGGATACTTTATTACCAACAGAGGAACACATTCTATGATGAGGATAAAATAAAAAGTCATGGAAGCAGTACAGTGAGGAACTTTTTAAAAGAAATGAAATGTTGACAGATTTCTTCAAGGAAAAACCACTTGAAGATGAACCCACAATTTTAGATAGTGAAATAAAAAAGATCTCAAAGCAGAGAGCTTTGAGAGGGAGAAATAAATCACCAGGTGCAGATGGTATACAAATAAATCTGTTTCAAGCTGTAGAGACGAAATCCATTCAAATTATGACATAAATCTGCCAACAAATACAGAAAGCAAAACAATGTCCCATAGACTGGAAATATTCAATATATTTTCCAACCCACAAAAAAGGGCACACCAGGGATTGTAGTAACTATAAGACTGTCTCAGTGATCTCCTATGTGAGCAAAATGATGCACAAGATGAAAAGCTTTTACTGTATATGGAGCAAGAAATGCCAGATGTCTAAGCTGTTGGATAGTGAACCTCCCCACCCCAAAACAAAGTCTGTTTACAGCAAAGCCTTTGACTTTGATTATAAGAAATTAAAGTTCATGCTGTAGGAAATGGAAGTACCAAAATATCTGATTGTCCTGACAAGAGGCCACTGAAAGTAAGGATACCATATGGAGAGGCAGAATGGTTTCCTGTTGGCCAAGAGACAGACAAAGGGGCATTTTATCACACTATCAGTTTAATTCATAGACAGAACATGCCATAAGGAAAGCAAGATTAGAGGAAGCAGGTGTGAACGTTGGCAGAGAGGGATGAAACCCAACAATTTAAGACATTCAGGTGATAGCATATTACTCGGAGAAAATAGCAAAGACTTGGATTACTGATAAAGGGAAGGAGGAAAGTGCAAAAGCAGGGTTACAGTTGAATATTAAGAAGACGAAAATAACGATCACAGATATTCACATAATTTTAAAGTTGTTAACAAAGACAAACAGTTAAAGATTTTTTAAAGATTTTTTTTACCTCTATTCAGTCATTAATCAAAATGTAGATGGAAGATTAAGACTTGGGAAGACAGCCATGAAGAAACTAGATAAGGTCCTCAAGCATAAAGACATATTAAATGCCAAAGTCAGAATCATCGAGGCTACCATATTTCTGGTTTTTATGTTTGTTTGTGAAACAGTAAAGAAAACTGACAGGAAGAAATAAGCTTATTTGAAATGTTGTGCTGGGGGAGAGTTGAATTGAAAAAAATTTAATGGCACATAACAACAAAACAACAAATGTTATTGATTTGTTTGGTGTAGAACCTTTTGCTAATGTTGGTTTCTTTCCAAGGGTGTTTGAGTCAAGACTTGAAATTGTCTGTGCTTCTTATTGCAACAAGAAACCAGTAGATTCATTTCTTTGAGAGCTGAGGTGCATTGCTTTGCTTTCTAGAAAGAAAATAAAGCTGATTCTGCCTAGGACAAACTAGTTTGCTTCCTTGAGGAACTATAAGTAGAGAGACTGGAGTCTCTCTTTGCCAGTGCCCTTGTTCAAAAGTGGGAACTTTAAGGTCAGTGTCTTGAGAGGCTGTCTTATTTTCCTGCTGCTTTTGAAATATTGGTCTTGCTGATGTCAGATTTGTATCCATGTGTTCTTTTGAGGAGAGGCTGCCTTTTTTTGTCTGTCTGTCTGTCTGTCTGTCTGTCTGTCTGTCTGTCTGTCTGTCTGTCTATCTATCTATCTATCTATCTATCTATCTATCTATCTATCTATCTATCTATCTATCTATCTATCAGAACACAGAAAGGCATTGCTGACAGATGCCAACATATATCATAATGAAAGATGAGCACATGAATAAATAATATAAAGTTTTTTTAATTTGTTCCTTTCGAGCACTTTGACGTCTTGTAGAGGACTTGGTGATGTGCTGAATTGGTATAATATATTGCTAGGCTGGTAGACAGAAAAGAATGTGGACCGAGACTAGGTTTAAGTTAGATTTCATACCACTTGCCCCTCTTGAGAAGTGTCTGTTGGTATTCGACCTTCACTGCTCAAGCTTATGATATATTTGGATGTATCCTTTAATATTCTAGGAGCTGCAGTCTGCGCTAAACATTGGTGCTGGATCATCCTCAAGGATATCCCTACATGCAACACAGGAAAATTGTCCTGTCTTGACCTTGGAAACTATTTGAGAGTAGATTAATCCTGTCTTTACTATAAGTTTCTTAGGCTGACAGAGTTGAACTTACGAAATCCAGTTCTGATACCCGCTCTGCTGTTCAGTGCCAGTGATGATGATATCCAAATAGAGAAATGCAAACACAGGACCATAGTCCTATCTTGACCTTGGAAACTATTTGGGAGTTGATTTATCCTGTCCTTATTATAAGTATCTTAGGGTGACAGCTGTGAACTTGGATATCCACAGTCCAGTTCAAATAGCCTCTCTGCTGCCCAGTGCCAGTGAATAAAGACATGCAAACAAGACGAATGGACCATTTTATTTCTCACACATTTACATATGTTTATCTCATTAGTATCTTCATCACTCAATTCAAAATATGTCACATCTGTTGCCTTTTGTTTGTATTTGTGGAGCTAATAGCTTTTGATATGTACATGTCCAGATTCTGCATACAGAAGCACATCTGTTTCCTCTAATATTGCTAAACAGGTGACCTCAGAGCAGAAATTTGATTTCCTGCGACAGTTTCTAATAAACAAATGATTCATGCTGCATTAGCAAAAATATTCTTGATATTTAACTGCTTATTAGAGTGCTGTTTTGTACACATGTTTATGCTGCTTCCTGTTTGGGTTCACGTGAAATATGTACTGACAGATCCCACAACTTTTTCTTAGTAACTGTTAGGATTTTTGCATATGATATATATATGCCTGAATGGTCATGACATTTCATTACTCATCTAATTTCACCCTACCATGTAATTGCTTTACTGAGTGATGTTCTGGGGTTACTTTAGAGTTCAGTTACTAAATTATAGCCATTTAGTTATTAATTAACATTATAATACAATAGAATTAATATTGAAATAAATGTTCAAAACTGTTACTACAATGAATAACTACAAAATTTAATGGACTAATATAAAGTCCTAGAAAAATGAGAAGTAGCAGTAAAGGAGATTATTACACAGTTGAAGAATTGTTATGTTTAAACTAGTGATAGAAGTCAAAATAATTCATATTCTTTTTTTTATTTCTGAAGAGTCTCACTACCACACACATAATAGTAGTAATAATAATAATATCCCAAAAACGTATTTAATGGGTACATTGAAATGACTAGTGATTTTAGTTATGCAAAAAGCCTTCAAATGTCATAAAAAGATGAAAATAAACTGAAATGTTAATGTTTTATCTGCAGAAACCAATATGATAACAAATGTAATTCTACAGCTGTTGTTTCTTTTCTTGAAGAATAGCTTGATAGTACAACTAAAGTATCTATTAATTTCCCCTTGCAAATGAGGTGGTATGCATTAAAACCAAAATAGATAAACCACATATTATATATATATACCCCAAATAGCCTATGAGGCCATTTTGCTTCTCATTGTGTGGAATTTTCAAGTCTATGTTACTTAGGAAAGTATAATTGGAAACGAATTGAAACCAGAAAGTATAAAAGTTTCTATTCGTAGATACATACAAGACCTGAGAGTCCAGCAGAATTTTCTAGGCACCCAAGAATCAGTAAACTATGTCGAGGAATAAAACTGAGGCTGAACAGCAAAGAGGTGGAAAAGTCCATGTTTATATTTTCAAAGGGAATGGCTCGATATACATACTTGTAAATGGCTGCTGCATACTAAATGGAGGCCACTGCGGAATGGCACTCTCCACATGTACAAGTGAACCAACAGGCCACTGTGGGATGCTATCCATGGGAAAACCTACCTGACATAACTGATCATAAAAATATGTCTGTGGAGCTTTTTCCTCTTAGAATCACCAGATCCTTTTCTGGATGCCATCCCATAGTAGCAAACTATTCCTAATGCCACCCTCAGATGAAACACGCTGGATCAAGCCCAGGCAATTCACTATCTATCTTCAAAGAGACTAAATCTAACTAATTCCTATTCCTAATCCGACACTCAGATGGAGCACACCTAGGCAATGCATAGTCCCACACACAGATGGGGCACACCAAGGCAATTCCTAGTCCATCACTCAGATGGATTATACCTAGGCAATCACTAGTCAAGCATACAGATGGATCAGTCCAGCACTCAGATGTTGCTTACCAAGGCAACTGCTAGTCCAACATTCAGAAGGATCCCACCTAGGCTATCCCTGATCCAACAGTCATACCTAGGCAATTCCTAGTCAAACAAAGAAGAAGGATCCCAACTTAGTATCAATCACCCACAAGAAAAGCAGACTATAATAAATCCTTCAATGTTATTCCTATGACGACAACAATCTGGATACACTCCCCCAATCACATACAACCAGCAAGCAAATCATGAACAGCAATTACTATTCAGAGGAAGAAAAAATCTCTACTAGATCAAACAGGCCTTAAAAGGAACCAGGCCTAATAAAAAGGGGGCTCAGTCCAGGCCACAATCCCAGGAGAAAGAAGAACCAAGCCCACACTGCAACCCCCAATTGGCACTACCATCCCTAAGCCCAAGTCCAAATCAGGCCCTACCACAGCTACACTTCCAGCAATTCACAAAGAAGGATCAGGGAAGAAAAAAAAAACTAACTAGGCCTGACACCAAAAAGACTACAATAAAAATAGTGGCCAGGAAAATTACATGACAAAATGGTGGTGCCCACAAAAAGACTCTAAAATGGCCTAGACATAACGATGGCACCCTAGCATTCTTCAGCAAAATTACAATGCTCTAGTGAAAGGGTTAAATTCAGAGACACATTGCTTAAATGGGAAAATACATGAAATAAGTGGAGTAAAGCAGGCGAAGCAGCAGGTGTCCCCCTTATCTCAACTGCAGACATGTAGCCTTGGAGCCTTGAAGACTTGTTTTGTTTTGTTAATCACTGAATGGCTGGGAAAAGTTGGGAGGATAGGATACTCTCTAACTTGCTACGTAGAGCACTTGTATCATTTCTACCACTGTAACCTTTTGTTTTTCTGTACTCATCTGTGTTAGGCTGGAGATGTAATTGATTACTAAAGTAAAGGTATATAATCTGAATGTCTTAATCAATCGGGGCGGCAGTCTTGGACTATGCAATCTCCGCTGTCGCCTCCTGCGCAGGATAAATTGTTAATAATAAAAAGCTTCCTGTTATCTTTTGAAAGAACCCGAAGGTCTTCGTCTTTTCTCAGCCACTTCACTAGCAGGGTGGTGCCCTAACATGCCTAAGTAAAATGGCAGTGCCCTAGCCAGGAAAACAAAATGGCAGCACCCTAGCCTGAAAATAAAATAGTGGTACCCTAACAGTCTTAAACAAAATGGTGGTATCCTAACAAAAATTGCTGTGCCTGTACCAAAATTAACTGATGGCACCCTTAAGGCTGCAAACCAAAATAGCCACTGAACTTGAAGATGGTGGCACCAAGTTAAAAGACCCCACAAAATGGCAACCTACATGCATGTAAAATTAACCACCAAAAAATGGCTGCCAACAAAATGACCAGGCCACCAGAAAAAAAAGGCCCCTTCACATCACTATACATCAACCAGAATTCAAAATGAACTTTGAACTTTACTCAAGACAGAATAGGAGCACACAGAAAACAGGAAAGCTGGGATCAGAGTTAATGCAAGTGAGCCATGATCAGAATTAAAACCTCCAGAATTGCCCAACAGAATGATGATCACCATGTAGACAGCAGTCTGCTGCAACTGAAAAACAGAAGCAGGCAAAGAGATGACAACCAAAGATAAAATAACCCAATGGAACAGTGATTGCAATGAAAACAGCAGTCTCCCACAATTAAAAACAGAAGCAGGTAAAAGGATAACAGCCAAAGACAAAATAGCAATTAACCAGCTACTTAAACACAGTTAACCTAGAAGCACACAAACCAGTCACCCAAAGCAAACTGAGAATGGACAAGAAAAGGGGAAAACTTAACCAACCCCAAAATACAAGCCCAATGGGACTAATCAAATACTGAAAATCCACTCCCCGGCTAGTTGGGCTGCTGCTACCCAAAATAATTCCATTCTCAAATGAAAGAATAAATCAACTAAATAGCTAAAAAAACCCTAACTAGTTATCCCCCCCCCAAAAAAGCAAGCTCCAGACAATAGGATAAGCAAACACAATAGTGAACTTGTGCTGCCCCTGCCAGTCTAACAGGCTTTAATTGAAGCAGAAATGATGATCAGACAACCAGGCATTTGAAGGGGCAATCAGGCTTAAATAGCCTCCTATCCCACCCTTGTCACATGCTGTCATCAGGCACCAGACACTGCTTACCAGTCACTCTGGTCTCTGTCATGGAGGCCATCCAATAGTTACCCTCCCTCCACAGTACCATTTACCATGCAGGTCCAGGTAATCCATCCAAGTGGGTTTTTAGCTCTGTCTGTGCCCTGCCATTCCCATTCATCCCCACAAAATGCAATAGCTTTGTACAATTCCACATTCTTATCTCTAAATAGCCTTAATGATATCATTAATGATTTTGCTTTGGGATCTGGCAGTGCTGTTCCTTTATTCATTATGTTTATTTTCCAAACTCATTACTCCATTGCTGTTTTAACTCTCACCTGTAAAAAGGCCCTGGTATGTTCTCCATGTAGGCATTGCAAGAATGTGCCAATAAAGCTAGTGTGTATATTTGTTAGAGTATACAAACTACGGTTGGCCCTCCACATTTGCTATGGTTAGCGGTAGAGGACCCTTGCAAAAGTGAAAAAATCACAAATATCAAAATGTCTTGTGGGAAGGGGGCTGAGATGTGGTGGGGAGAATGGGCACCCAGGGTCTAAACCAGATCAAGGAAAGGAGAAAGAAGTGGGAGGGAGGTTGGCACGGTAGCCCTATAGTGCCTCTCTCACCCATCAGCTTCCTTGGGTGTGTGGGAAGCATTGGGAGATGGTTTGTGATACTAAGGAATCAGACTGCAAGCTGCCCGTGGTTGGCCAGACAGTTACTGGTGGAGGGGGAAGAGCACCAGAGGTGAGTTTTTAGAGGGCTGCATGACCTGATTGGAGCTGATAAGAGGGAAAGGTCCTCCAGATACAAAGTGCCAGAGGTGGGGGCAGGGGCTAGAGAAGCAAATAATCAAATCCGTAAAAGTGAGACCCACAAATGTGGAGGGCCAACTTTAGATTAGTGGGGGTTGATGGTTCTGATGTCAGTGAATCTATTCTGGGTTTTAATCTTAACTTTAAAGGAGCTATTCAAGTTGCCAAATTCTATCCATGAAATAGGTTCAGCACCTAGAACTAAAATGCGGAAGAGATCTACTGCCCCATTGGAACTGGGTGCATGAGCTTCTTCCTGACATAGATGTGATGGAAGGTGCTCAAGACATACCAGTCGAACAGCTAAACCAGTTCATAAGGAAGAACAGAAGCAGCACATATGATACAAATAAGCCAGTGTCACTTAATGATCAAAGCCATATAATAGCACAATCTACATATTGCAAGTTACAATGTTTGTTGGTTAATTGGTAAAATATTTAATTAGACCAACTAAAAAGTCCATTATGTTCTAACAGATAGAGATTTAAAATATGCTGTTTGGAATGTAATTAATATTAGAGAGCAATGTATTGCAAGCACCCTTTGGAATCTAAATTGCCCTTCCTTCTCTTCCAGAGAACACAGGATATCTCTCTTCTAAGATAAAGTCTTCTGCAACATCACACAAAAAGTTGTGCCATTTGTCCTAGATTCATATATTTTACCCATATGTAAAGTTATGAAGATGTAATCAGTTGATTAACTGATGAAACCACAAAATCATTTCAAAAACTGAGTAGGAAAAGGCTCTGCAACAGGATTACAGGGCTTAATCAGATAGTAAGTGTGAGTGCTTTCCACTCTTTTTCTTTTTTTTTTTTCTTTTTTTTTTTTACTATTTCTGTAATAGCAGCAGTTTAGAAACTTTTTTTTTTCTAGTACAGAATGAATGTTCTGTCCTTTAGAGGACTGTCCCCATTCATTCAAAATAGCTGGTTCTTTGGGGGGAAATGGATTACATCTGTAAATTTAACAAGCTCCAATTGCACATTATTTTAATCTTGTGAAATCAAAGGAACAATCAGGAAAGTATTTTTATGCATTTTTAACAGAACATTGCTAGCTAGGAGGTTTTTGTTGACTTTGGAACAAAGTCTTTGTATGCAGCTAAAAAAAGAGGAATAAATATCTTCAAGGTTTGGTCAAAGTTAATCTTCATGGCAAAGCAAGAAAAATCTGGGATAGTACTTTTGTTTCTTTTGAAATAAGTTGTATCTTCTTGGCTGAATATCATAGTTAAGACATCAGTGTTTAGAAGAAATTTAGAAAATGATTGGTCTTAGCCATGAAGTATACTGTTGCAGATTAATATCACTGTTGCAGCTTAATACCAACTTTAAAATAGAACATAAAAATCAACATGTGGAAATAGATCCAAGAAGTAGTAAGTTGTCATTCATTCAGACAGTTCCTATTTTATAATTCAATATTGATTTATCATTAAATGAATGCTTCAGAAAAATGATTAGCCATGTAAGATATTAATGTACTTGTCAACTCCTATGGTTAATTCAATATTTCTTCCTTGACATATACATCACCTAACGAGGCATCAGTCTTGTGAGGTCTTTTTTAAAAAGTAATTTGATGGTGGGTAGGGTTATCTGTCGTATGTCCTCCTTTTTTCCAGACATGTCTACTTTTTCAGAGCTAAAATTCCTATCTGACTAAGTTTTTAATGTGTTGGGGCATTTGTTAAAGTGTCCATTGATACTTTGTGTCCTACAGCCAATGCCACTTCCTTATTTCTGTCTCATCTGCCCCATCAAAAACTCCTCTACAAAAAGATAGAGGCCAGCCTGGTGGAGCACTCAGAAAGAAAAAGATGGAAACTCAAGGATGGGAAGGGAGAAGGGAAAAAGGCCCAAGGGGCAAAGGTGAGCTTTCTGCGTGCAACGACTAGGGAAGCCTACAAGGCTTATGGAACTGAGTGATTCAGTGGAGTGGGTGAGGTGGCTATCAGAAGAGACAGGAGAGGGGAAAGGAGAAGGCAATTTACTTGTTAGTTAATTGCAATGAAGGTTAAGAATATTTCTAGTAGCAATTGTCACAGCTAATATAGTGAAGTATTTAAAATGAGAGTCATTGCAGGTGGTTTGAAGTAGTTTTTTCTCTCTCCAAAAGATAATAACTGTAATAGTGAGCAACTTTTCTGGAAGAGCAGTAGGGACACTTGATAACTAACCATGGAGTAATGAGACTCTACACAAAAGATTGGGTTAAATAAGGGACACTTTATTTGACCTAACCCATTTAAGATGCATTGGCCTGGAAATGAAACATGGGGATGGGGGGGTGGGGAACTTGATGTGAGTCCACTGAGGCCCAGGTGTCAACCCCTTGACAACCTCCTCAGTCTTCCACTGAGCAAAAGACCTCAGCTCCAAGAGCGATCCAAAATTCTGTTGGGTGCTCCATGGACAGCTGTAATTGCAAGGTAACCCGAGCCCTGGAACTCTATAAGTAAGGCCCCGATCCTGGGTTAACTTCAAGGCTTGCTTCCATCCCCAACTTCCCAGGCTCTAGAAGGGAGTTATAGGGAGAGGTTTCAGAGTCCCACTCTACACCAGAAGAGTGTTAAAGGTGATCACCAAAGACTTATATTCTTCTTCTTATACCTGCCAGTTGAAAGCTAATTTAATGACACCACCGAAAGCCAGTTGTCGGAGTCCCACAGAGACAGTATGTAATAGGGGGCAAAAAAATGTAAAGGGGGGAAACAAAAGTCCTACCTAGTTGCAAAGCAACCAGACAAGTCTCATACTCCACTGAGGATGAGAGGATGGACTGTAGTCCTGTGAAGATCCAAAGAAAAATGTGTGTGTGGTGGGGTGGGGTGGGGTGGGGTGGGGGTGGAGAGGTCAGATCCTAAATAGCCTCTGAATCCACTGTCATCACACGAACCATTCTTGCACCACCTGCAAAATGAACTCTTACAAATTATCAAAGAATGCTTTGGTAATATATTCTTGTTTACAATCCAATTAGAATATTCCACTTTAATCATATTGTGTGATCAGTTATTATTCATTTAGACCTTCCTACTTAATTTTTGGAGGAAGAGCCAGTGTGGTATAGAGGACTGGGTGTTGGACTAGGACTCTGGAGACCAGAGTTCAAATCTGCACTCAGTTATGGAAACCCACTGGATGAAAGTCACACTCTCTCAACCTCAGAAAGACAAGGGCATACCTCCTCTGTAGAAATCTTACCAAGAAAATCTCTTAGTGTGACTTGAAGGCACACAACCACACTTGATTTTCAATTTAAAAAAATTGGAAAAAAAACTGAACCGTCAAGGACACCATAGGGTTTGGTTTGTAAATGATCTCTAGCAGAAGCACCAAGTACCACTGAAAGAGAAGTTAAGCTACGGTCAGAACTCTTTAGAAGATAATTCTTAGTATCTTAGTAAACTACAAATCCCTTGGATGGTTATGGTGGTATTGAACTATGTAATATAAATACACTCCAGACTCTGTCCCACTGGTTAGTCCCAACTGGAGGAGGCCCATTTAATCAGTTGTTGAATGGTAAAGTAACATGTAAGTACATTTCATTAAATCAATAGCTTTCCTCTAGTTGGTACTCACAAGAGGATTCAGGCCTCCATGTATATTCTGTAATCACATTCCCAACTGAAAAAATCAAGTCCTGGTTACTTTTAAAGATTTCAAACTTCTCATAGTTTCCCAACGTTGAAAACAAAAGGATCTCAGAGGCATCAGACTTACCTTAGATTACACATGTTACATGTCATGTTCAAAATCAAAACAAATTCCCCATACAGAGAGATGTGAAATACTGCCACATCTTTTCTTTTTCTATCTATCTCCTTTATATTTCCTTGTCGCTTTCTCCTGAAACATGGTACACTTCATTTATATGAATACCTTTTCTTTTCTAGTTGGAAGGAGAACTGATTTCAGGGTTGTCAGTTCAAATTCTTAAAAATATCTCAGAGGTAGCAAAAATATATAGAGCATTCGTGACTTTAGGGAAGACAGTTTTTCCACAAATTTTCTATAAGATGCCTTCCATGATACTGGAACTAATATTTTTATTACCTCTTCTGTCTCTGGTATTGATAATACTGAAGTTAAACCTGAAAAGGCTGTAAAGATGAATAGCTTGCACCTGTGATATGACACTCTACCCCTGGAGCAATGGCAATGCTCTCCAGGAGTCCAAAATACAGATTTATGGTTCGAAATAGGAATAGATCTTCTACAGCAGGGGAAAACACCATTGGCAGCATAGACAATGGTGGGGAGTGCTGGAAGTTGCAGTCCAATAGTATCTGGAGGATTCAATAGTTTCCATTACTGTTCTATAGACTTAAGTGAATCAGGGAGTTACTCCCAGTAGCCAATGTAAGGTACATTTGTACCTGGCACAGTATCCTCTCACTTCCTATGGACCTTTGGGTCAGTACTGCCTATGTTACTGTGCATATGTATTGTTGTGCCTTCCCTTTTACATACTAAGTGAGCCAGTCAGTTCAGCCCATTGGAGCAGTATTTACTAAATCAAATTTGTTTGGTTTCAGATCATATTATCACATATTGAATAAATTAACTCTGTAATTCCAGAAATAGATCTCTTCCCAAAAGGAGGCCAGTGCTGTTATCATTGCTAAGTGGTTGAAATGCAAGTGAGCATGCATGACTGCATGCTCAGAAATTGACATTTAGTTCATTTGTCTTGTTTTGACAAAGCTGAAATTTGCTTAATTAGATTTACTGCACTTAATGCATTTATTTAGTTTGTTTGTTGGCATCAATACAGCCTAAACAAATTAAACAAAGCCTAATTAAACTATTTGAACTTAGCTTGGCTTTGCTTAATTTGTTCAGTAGGCTTGCTGTGTTCACAAAGTATTTTTGTTTACTTGTATTCTGTATTTTCCTGACTGAAGCTTGTTTTCATATAGGATGGCAATATTATCCTGGTAATATACCAAATACTGGGTTTTACTTTTTGTTAAAGTATGAAAAATAACACTGCTGAAAAGAAGTAGGATATATTGATTGTAAACCTGAAAAGCAATATAAGTATTGTAATTTCATTAAAATGAAATGAAAATAAAAATATAACTTTAATGGATTGGATCCCAATAGAATGACATGAGGAGTTCATAAGAGAAAATTAACAGAGGGAGTTCAAACTGACGTAAGAATGTTTATCATCATATCTTATCCTATTCCAAAGTACCATCACGGTCATATGAGCCCCTTTTCCACATAAACCTTTTTGTAGCCTGAAGAATGTGGAATTCCTGGTAAGGGAGTGCTGGAAGTTAAAAAAGAAATGATCCAGGTCACACTTGGATCCCAAGATAAATTAACTTAAACCATTCTTCCCCAGCAGCCTCCCACTTCTCATATTGTAGGTAGGTAAAGAGAAAGTAGAAAACCAGAAATGTCTATTCCATGAATTCCCTGAAATTAACTTCTCTAATGATCCAAACTGTGAGTCTAGTTATAATCTGTGCTTTTGCATTTTCATTTCAATATTGCAGTCTTATTTATTTTCAATTAATTCCATGTTCTTTAATATCTTCCTTATTTTTTTGTATCACATTTGCAGAAAATATATCCAGAAAATACAGCACATTGTATATAACTAGTAAGACAATCAGCAGCAGAGTTGATTGCAATGGTTGCAAACAATACACTACTGTTGTGTTAGACAGATGGCTTTCAGCCTGGTGCTGAAATGACAATAAAAGTTGCACCTGGTGTGCCTCTTGGGTGACGGAATTTCAAAGAGGAGGAAATACAATAAGAAAGGCCCTATGTTTTGCCATACCCAATATATGCTCCCCACACACACACACAATGGTGACATGGAACAAGCCCTCCTGGAGTCTAAGGACATGCTAATCAAGTATAGAACCCATGTTTCCTTTAGATATGTGAATCCTAAATCACTTAGGGCTTTGTAGGTTAACACCATCACCTTGAATCTGGCCAAGAAATAAAAAGACAAACTATGTATATCTTTGGGGATTCATATTATAGTATATGTTCCCTCCACTTGGGAAAATTATATTTTGTATATTGTTTGTGAACTCATTTCAAGTGCATTACAGTAATCCAATAATTTCTGTTTTTCATACTACTTCAAAGTTGCTCAGGACAACATACAAACTTCCCCATAGCTCTGTAAGCTAAATGAAACTGAAACATAGTAATTGATGGAAAGTAGCCACATGAATTCTGTACCTGAGTAGGAATTTGAACATAGCCCTAGATGACACACTAACTACTACTGGCTGGTATTTGCTTTGTTTTAAAAAAAAAAACAACCCTGAGAATAAGTGTGATATAATGATTTTCTGTTATGGTTAATGCCACAGCACGTATTTGGGAGAATAAATAATATAAGTGAAATATGTTATAAAACTATGGTGGCACATTCTTGGATCTGTTCTTGTATATTTAATATTAATGATTCTGAAGTAACCACTGCCTCTACGTAATGTATTTGGCCTAATTCAGATTAGCTATCTTACAAACATTAAAACAGAACGAAATAAAAAGAAATAAGTTCAGTGACTTGTAATGGTTGAGCTATATACTTGGAACTCTTGATCTTCCAGACTGATTGCTTTCTATTTCAACATCCTTCAAGTAATGAAAACATCCATTTCCTGTGAATCTTTGGCTTGCTAAAGAAGTTGGGAAATGGTGTGCTAATTGAGAAGAAGCATTCAAGTAATCCTACGTTAACTAAGGGAGGCTCATACTCTGTTTTATTTCTGTAATGAGTATTCTTTAACAATAACTACTTCATTTGATTGTTGTAGTTTCTGTTATTTGTTTTCATAAGAATATTCTTCCACGTTGGCTTTTGGGCTCAGCGTAAAGCTTTTTCATAATTTTCCTTCATATTGATTGTGAAAGATGTTACAAGAGCTTGTAGTTATCTTTTCCATGAACTTTCCCTGTACTTGTGAGATTTCAAGTGATTGGGGAAATATGATCTCTATTTATTGTGTCTTTGCTATTGTGTTATTGTTATGGTATTTCTAAAATTAGGTAAATATTTATATCTCACCGTATGAGATAAGAACTTAGGATGCTGTACAGATAAAACAACATAAGCTGCCAAAAACAATTTAAAACAAATTAAAATAGTCTAAAACACATAAAACAATATAAAAAGTTTTTAATAATTTTATAGAATGGTAGGGTTATGCAAATTCAAGGCAAGATTCTTAGACCTTGAAGACTTTGGAAAAGGTTTGGTAGAGGTTTGGGCCTCTAAGGAAGAAACATTTTCTCACTGAGACGGAACAGTACAAAAGGCCTTCTCTCTGCTCCCACTGGTAGGACATAGTGGGGGGCCCTCCTGTGAATCTCAGCACTCATACAAGAGATACGATCCTTCAGTTGTCAAAGTTGCATTCTGTTTAGTACTCTAAATGTCAGCACCAGCACCCTAAATTAGTGATGTTAAAGTAATATTTGTAAAGCTAAGAATATTAGAAACATGAATAAAACCAATCAAACTTGATAGGTCAGACATGCTTTTTATATGAACACCAGTGCCTGGATTGATCCTACACCCAGAGCCGTGGCAAAAGCCATGGAAGCTGTTCCAATCCAAAAAAAAAAAAATAGGATCCAAATTTAACTGTCCAAAGGCCCAACCAATCTAGGACCTTGGAAATGACAGTCCAGAACTGATATTGAGTAAGTAAGGAGTGAAAAATCAGCAAGATAAAATAAAGGACCTGGCCTAGGTCTCTTAACCTGCATATAACTGCTGATCATGAACAGGGCACAAGGCTTAATTGCAACAAACACCAACATTGTCCCCCTTTGATCAGTCTTATAGTCATGAATTGTTAACACACCCTGCTGCTGTATGAATCTGAAAATCTACCAGTAGTTTTAGCTAAAGCCTCATAAATAAAAAGTGGTGCGATGAGGCTCTCTCTGGATGTAATACAATTATTTGTCTGTATCATATAAAATCCCTACACGTATGAACTTAATACTTCAGGAATGAGACTAGGCTATAGAATCTTTCACTGGACATTTAATTTTCTGTACTCACTGAGGACAAAACTTTAGGGATTTTGATCCTGTTGGGCAGTTCCCCAGCTTCTGCACATTCAAGAAAAGGCATGATTGGAGGTCTACAGAAGTACGAATGTTTGCATGTAGACAAAAAGGGTCCCCATGTACATATAATTGTCCATAGGTACAGCTCTGTTAGTACCTTAGGTGAAAAAGTGAGGGATGGGAGTGGTGGGAGCTATATCAGACCCAACTCTTTCTTTTTTAAAAAAATGTTTATAAATAATTAAACAACAAAACAATACATTACAAAACACATAACACACTACCGAATACATAATAAACCTAAACAAACAAACCGCTATGTACTATATATTCTTAAACTTAGTCTATTCTACTATTACATCATAAGTGTGCCCCACCACCGGGACCATTAGAGATATAACCGCTTCCATTCCCTTCAAAAAGCTCCATTCCCCTTCCAAAATTATAATGATTGTTCATAAGGTTTACTTCCTTTCCCCTTTACTAACACATAATCAATAAAATCCCCCAAATATCTATAAAAATGTCTCTGTTTAATTCCCCCTTTAATCTTACACGTCAGTTTGTCATTAATAGCTATATCTCGTAGCTCTTTATACCATTCATCTAAATGTGTATCTTGCTTTATTTTCCAGTTCTTAGCTATTCTTAACCTTGCTGCAATTAATAAAATAGAAATTAATTCTCTTGTTGGCCTCTTACATTGTTCATTATCAAATATTGATAACACAGCTAACTTAGGATTTGACTGTATATTTTGATTAGTTATTTCCTTTATTTCTGTAAAAACTAACTGCCAAAATTTCAATACACTTTCACATTCCCACCACATATGAAAGTAGGAGCCAATTTCTTGACAAGCCCTCCAGCACAGATTAGAATGATCATCAACTCTATGGCCATTTCTGCACTACACTCTTATAGCGCGATTATTCCACTTTCAACATCCTATGGAATCCTGGGGTTTGCAGTTTCAGGAGGGGCTGGCTGGCCCCTCCCTAAACTGCAAACCCCAGGATTCCATAGGATGTTGAAAATGGAATAGTCACGCTATAAGAGTGTAGTGCAGAAATGGCCTATACGTTTTATGGAAGCACTTTGAATCAGGAAATTTTTTTCTTTAAAATTCTTGAGTATTCCCAAGTCTTAAAGGACTGTGTGGAAGAACTATACAGTTGTATTTGCTGTTACATTCCTTCAAGGCAATTCTGGTCTACAGCACTCCTATCATAGGGTTTTCTTGGCAAGATTGGTTTGAGGATGGCTTCCTCTAGGGCAGTGGTTCTCAACCTGTGGGTCCCCAGATGTTCATGGACTTCAGCTCCCAGAAGCCCCAGCCACTATGGTCAATGCTCAGGGCTTCTGGGAGCTGAAGTCAACAAACATCTGGGGACCCACAGGTTGAGAACCACTGCTCTAGGGCTTAGAGAGTGTGACTTGCCCAAAATTGCCCACTGAGTTTCCAGAACTGAGTGGAGATTCAAGCCCTGGTCTCCTTCCTGAATGACTACACCACACAGCCTATCATTCAGTTTTGTACTAATTAGCTTATGTAAGGAATTATTTTCAGGTTTTCTATAAGATTGATACCAGTATTGCTCAGAAATACAAAGTGATAAAATATTTACGTAATAACTGCTATTCTAGGCTGATGAATATGTTACATTCAACTCAGCGTAACATATGTCACATTGTAAATAGCTAGTAATAGCATCCCCATAGTTAATGATCCCAGTCTAGGAGGAAAAGAACTTACTATATAAATAACTACCATCACACAAGGAATCTCCACCCTTTTGCCTAATGTTACTAATGATTTCTAGCAATATTGTGCTGAGTCAAGTACTTACAAGCAACTGGCTTTGAACTGGCAGTATATTATAGCTAAGTTAGGTATCTCTGTCACTAATCATAGTGAGGCTACTTGAGCTGGTTGTGTATGTGGCATGTGTGGCATCCTCAAATGGCAATGTGATTGGCAAGGGGAGGAAGGAGCACATCTGTCTCTCTATCAGTATTGTTCAGATGATCTAAAACCTTATATGTGGAACATCCCCATTAAGAAGCCACAGGGAGAAGGCAAAGGCCATTTCTGCCTTAGACTGCTACAGTGGTATTATTCCACTTTCAACATCCTGTGGAATCTGGGGTTTGCAGTTTAGGGAGGGACATTTAGAATTCTCAGCCAGCGAGCTCTTTGGCCTCAGTAAACTGCAAACCCCAAAATTCCACAGGATGTTCAAAGGGGAATAATAGCACTATAACAGTGTAGTGTGGAAATGGCCAAAGTCTCAGCTGGTGCACCTATGCTGACAACTGCTGCTTATAAGGAGCCATTCATGAAAACATGACAGCCATTTTAGATCACACATCACAGGCTGAACTTTTGCCTCTCTCCAAAGGCAATACTTTTCAGTGTCTTGCACATTTTCCCTTGTGTCATTAAATGGGTGTGCCTGCAAATATTAATCAGTCTGGAGTGCTATGAGAACTTAGCTTTATTATTGATCCCAAGGCTATGGATCTTCCTTGTTTTGCATACTTCAGACTGTTCTTGTGTTACAATGAAGGGAGAAACAAATTCAATCTAGATGTAAATTTCATTTTTTTATATTGCTGAACAATACTGGAGAAATGCAAATATATAAACTGCAGATGTGAACACATTTTATCCTATGAGATTTTTATGGAAGTAAAAGCCCTGAAGGATTTTAGTCATGTTGTGTACATCTATGTGTCTGATACATTAATCTTGCATTAGTTGTCTGGATTCTTAATTGATAAATACTTCCATAGAATATGCAGGCATTCTGAAGAAATGCCTCAGGCTTTATCTCCTTATTATTTGTCCTAGTAAAGGTTGTACAATATCTGCTAGGACATTTTTTCAGATTTTATTTTTTTTTTAATTTTATTTTTGCAACCAACTGTGCCCCTAAGAGATGGAGTGAAAGCTGATAGTAATAAATTGTAAATAATGAGTGGGAACAAGCAGGGATGTGTGTGTGTGTGTGTGTATTAATCTAGTACATACAGATGTAAACAAAAGACTTAGGCCACCAAATTTAAAGGCTATACAGAACTCTGGTGAAGATAAGCAAATAAAATACAGTTTATTTTCTTGTAATATAAAAATTGCTGTAGGCAAAGTTGAAGTCTACAGAGTGCTTTCCTACCTCTCAAAATATTAATAACTTTAATTGTCTAAATAATGGTACAATATGACACTTTTCCTTTTATCCTTTATATATTATGGTCTAAATCCAATTGCTGGTACTGTTGGAACTAAAGTAGAACTACTAAATAAAAGGACTTGAATAAGAGTTGACTTATCATGCTATAATTGATTCAGTGAGTCTACTCTAACTAAGATTAGCAATTGGATTTAGTGCTTCATTTGCTTAACTGATTCCTACAGTGTCAAATCTTCTGTGGTCTAATTAATTTATATGTTTAATATTTTAAACATCTTTTGATTTCATTTAAGTGGCATGTTATGTCTGTTCAGAAGATTCCGAATGACCACATCTTTGCTGAGGACCTGTGATAAGTACCGAACTATATGACATTTACATCATGTGTTAGTATTGTGGGGTGTGAGGGACTTAGGTCCAGATAGGTTTAGAAAATTCATTGGGTGAAATGATGTGGAACTCTTAAGGGGATCATCAGTTCAGCTTTTTAAGATTTGCCTTTGTAGGCTTAAAGCCAGTCTGTGTACTTGACTAGAACAGAACCATTGAATGAATGGGATTTAGTGAAATGCTAACGTATCATTCAGGGATGGAATGATTTTGTGCTACTGGAACTAGTAACTGGATTTAGATGCTAGACAAACTGAAGGGAATCTATTTTGTATCTTTAAGCATCTGTGATCATGGAAATGTTTTATTTTTCAGCTTCACCAAGACTGGGCAAATGTGCTGGGCTGGTTTTCATGGCTATAATTACATTTTTTTAAGATCTGAGTGACATTTCTCATGTCATATTGCACTTCCCAGTAATGCACATCAATTGCTGCAACTTCTTATTCCTTAGTTGAATGCTACACTTTTTCCTGTCCTCATAGATTTTGATACAATTTGAGTTCCCAGACTATCTGGGCACCTGTTTTTGAGATTCATACTACTTTGGGGCAAAATGTGCTGCCTTTTTACTGAAGTTTGGCAAGATGTAGAAGAATGTTTAGAGGAAGAAGCATGAAGAAACAAGAAGTGACCATGCAACACAAATTGCCAATCTGGATAAGCTCTAAAGGTTAAACTGAGGGCTAAACTAGATGCCATATTACATTTAGAGCATCAAGCTGCAAGATCATTTCTTGAGGCTTAGAAGATGGCTGCATTTTCATTCCCAACTTGTTTTAAGCCAGAGGTTTAAAAACAAGGGACACAATTCCGTTATCTACAATGGAGGTTTATTTGTTCATTTAATCATTTTTTTAAATCAGGCACAAGAAGATGGCATGTTTTAAAAACTGGCAGCAGGAGCTTCAACCTTGCCCTATCTGTGTGTCCTGGTGCCAGTCCTGATCAGTTCCCCACTGGCGTGCATATATATGAAATGAAAAGATCTTCCTGCTGTTTGCTATGAATTTAATATAGTGTATAGTTCAGCCTTTCATCATATTTACAGTCAGCAGCCTTGTACTTCATTCAGTGACCTCTGAGTAGACTTTAATCTTATGACCACTCTGAAGTACACTAGCCTCAAAGGCAGTAACTGCTCCACTAGCATCCATATATTGCTTAGTCAAGTGGGAATGTTGGTGAAAGAATAGCCTTGAAACTTTATATGAAATGTTACTTTTGTTTAATTTCTATTGATCAAAAAAGTAAATCTAAATGAAAAGGCTAGGAGTCAGCTCACCTCTTTAAATTAAGTCAAATCAGTTGTGAGCACTACAGGGTTGATATATGTGGAATGAACACTAGCCATTCATCTTATCTGGGAACTCTCTCACAATGTGATACACTGACATTTGTATGAGATCTCCTGAAAGGCACTGCACCAAAAGGGTCTTATCAATATTTAATAAAAAGATCCATAAAAACTATAAGCTAGAGCTTTCCAAACTTTTCATGTTGGTGACATACTTTTTAGACATATATCATTTTGCAACACAGTTATTCAGTTTTACTAACAAACCAGAGGTTAAACTAACCCCTTATAAGAGATACAGGTCCTTTCCACACGTGGGGAAGGAACCGTGTGAAAACGGGACTCACTGGATTTTCATCAGCGTTTGGTTGAGTCTGTCGGATGAGGAGCAGTGCGAGCTCATCGCTCTGCACTGCTCCAGCATCCAAAATGGCAGCTTCCAATTGGTGGAGGCTCTCCACTAACTGGATAAGCTCGCCAGCCTAAAACCCGCCCCCGGCAGATCTGCAGGCACGCACTAGTGCGCGCCTGCAAATCTGCACCGGAGCATGGCGACAGAGCGACACGGAGTCGCGCGCTCCATGCTTTTTTAAAAACCACGCTGCACGACCAGTTCCGGTAGCTCCAAACCGGACTGAGGTGCGGAACTACGAAAAGTAGTCCTCCCCAGTCCACTCCACAGTGCAGAAGACCTCTGTCAGGGGTCACTCTGCACCGTTTTAATAGCCCGGTGTGGAAAGGGCCACAGAGACATACATAAATTGTAGTAACAAAATGTATGAGGACACAACATATCTCATTAAAACCTTTCCTATATTTTTTAAAATATATGATTTATAAATAATAATATGCATTTCCAAGATAATAGGCGACACACTCATGTGGCGGCACACCATTTGGAAAGCCCTGCTATAAGCTGTTCAGCCAAATATAAATAAAATATTTCAGTTCTTTCCAGATGAGTCACTTGTTAGATCCTCTGACCCTTTCTCTGCATCCCTCTCAAAAAAATTTTGTTTTGTTTTCACACAGAGACCAAGGTTACATTCTTCCTGGTGAGAGAGACTGATATGTCAGCCCCTTCCCTCTGAACAGGTTGTTCTATGTAGAATGTGTCAGAATTATCTTGTATCAAAAGCCAAGCTTCTAACTATTTGTTCTCATGATTGTCCCTGGCTGTTAATGTTCCTTTGTCAAATCTAGGGATGAGAAATATATCCAAAAATATTCATAAAGTGTCCCCCTCTCAAAAAGAACCATGCTATATATCACAAGTGACACAAAATACTGAGAATGAGAGTCCTGGACTTTGGGACTTATTCTGTGAGAAATGCGCCTTTTTTTTTTTTCCCTCTCCTGCAGAATACATTATTTTCTGTTCAGGAAACAGAATTTTATGTGCAGAAAATAACACTTATGTGAGATATATTACTATGCTGATTCCCATAGAGAAAATGCTAGCTTTTGCACAAGAAAACCCTGTGCAATTCTGGTGCAAAATAAGTCCAGAGCTGTGAACAGTTCTCAAAAACTGTGCAATTTTTGAATTTTTTTCACACTGGGAAGAAGATTTCTAAGCTATTTGCTGCTGCTTCAAGAATGACATTAGTGAAGAATTACATCCGTGATGACATCTAAAACTCTGCCTATGTTTCAAGTTTAAGGAAAAGTAGTAGTGATACTCCTGTTCACAGAAATCTGGTATAAAAATGGAGGAAAGGATAAAGAAGTTGCCTTCAATTATTTGTGGGGGGTTTCCCTTTATTTAACTATAATTCAGCCCATATATTAGGGTACTAGACTGTCTGTTTACTGTTTTAAGTGAGAAAGAAGAGCTGTTCTGGGGAAGAGGGAGTGGGCAAGTCCACATCTACTATTCCAATTGGATGCACTGAAATCTTGACCAACCTAGTATGTATTTACTAGATTACCTTCCAGATCAGGGAGGAGGCATCCATCTGATCGATAATGCAGAATAACACAATTATATTTTGCTGTCCTTTTCCCAGTCACTCAGATCTGAAAGGTCACATTGTGCTTTCTTAGCAGTAGGAACTCTAGGACTCTCTCAGCCATTATAGGCAGAGCAGGGGTGGGAATACCCCCAAGGGTCAGGCTTAAGGTTTGATAATTGGAAGTGATATTCTATGGAACTAAAATAATGAAATTTGGAGTGCAATTTTGTTCTGCTTTGGGGTACCCCACCAATATTACTAAAATGCTAAGCCTGGGTCCAGGAGTAATTTTCCATTTATTGTTGTTGTCCAAAACAAAAAGAAGGGGAGGGGAATTCGAGGATTTCTGGGAGTCTGATATTCTAATTGCTGAATGAGAAACCTAGGGCCAGTCTGTGGATACATGAATACCATCTTTGAGTTACACCATTGTGGGGGTGCTGGGAATTTTAATCCAAAAAGTAACTTTAACTTTTCCAAGTTATCAAAGGAGATAATGCCATTGCTACAAATAGCCTCTGCTTGGAGGGAAATAGAGTAAAGGATCTACCAAAAATAATAGATATGTTTCATGTGCCTGTGCATTGTTTAGGACCAACGGTCTCAGCGATCTTGGATGTAGGAAACTGTGGCCATTTCTGCACTAGACTATTATGGAATTCTGGGGTTTGTAGTTTACTGAGGCCAACCATCTCTTTGACTGAAAATTCTAAATGCCTCTCCCTAAACTGCAAATCCCAGAATTCCATAGGGTGTTGAAAGTGGAATGATAGCACTGTAACAGTGCTGTTAGGCCTTAGTTCAGCAAAGAAGTAAACTGTTTAAAAGATGGGTTGATGCAGTCTTGGAAGCCACAGTCCTCAGTCTGAAAGACCTTAATAGAGCTACTGATGACTGGTGCTCTTGCCAGTCTAATATTCATAGGGTCACCAGAAGTTGAAGCTAACTTGGTGGCATATAACAAAAACTTGGACATAACCTTGGGTCATTTGCTGTCCTTTAACCTAACGCTACCTTACAGGAAGAATATGAGTCTAACACTACTCATTAAAAGGCTTCAAATGTAGTGATTTTTTAAAAAAAAAATTGAAAGAAGAGATAAAAGAAAGCATACAAAGCCAATACCAAAAGCAATGCCCTTTAAAGACTTGAGCTTTTAAACAACACTTTCTAAAAATCAATTTAACAACAACACAGACAATACATTATTCAAACCCATAAACAAACACACTTGTAAGTCCATTGCAACTGGCAGGCAAGCTTTTATGTAAACTTCACTAAGTGGGAATTAAAGTAATCCAGTCTTTGGAGTATTTTAAAATCTAATGTCACAACTTCAGTAAGTGACTCAGTCTTCAGCTCTTATAATTTGTGCTCCAAGAAATAGCTTTATTTGGTTCTTCTTTAATATGAATTTGAACAACTGTTTTCTTTATAAAGTTTAATTTTACTCTCAAAGGAGAAGACAGTGGACTTTGGAGACTTAGCACGCCTTCATAAATGAGCATAGCTCAAGTCATTAGTGCAGGTTATAACTGTGTAATAAAAAAGATCCACTTTAAAACAAAAAAGATTAATCCCATAAGCTGTTCAACCAACTATTAATAAAGCATTTAAGTTCTTTCCAGATGAGTTCATTCTTAGCCTCATACTTTAGAGGTTCTTGAAATCTTCTTTCTCATTCTGTTGGTTTAGTTCCAAGAGTATGACTTCAGATTGACAGATCTTAAAAGAAGACTGAAAAATAGTGATAGTTGTATTGGTTCAATTTTTTGTATTGTAACTCTGACCGTGGGCCTTGTGATCTGTATCTGTAAGTTTTCTATGTACAGAAATTGGCCTATCATTTCCACTGAAGGAATCAATTTGCAATCACAGTTTTGGGGCAATTTGCATGTTCAAATGTTTTCATGCATGGCAATAGTACCTTTACCGAAATACCAAACACACAAACAGAAATTAAAAACATTCTAAAGCAAGTTTATGAAGGACAAACAGTTCATTTAATGTCAAATGAATGGATGTTTGCTCCTATATTGGGCCTTTTCCTCCCTGCCACTTTCATCCTCCCTGTAGTCTCCATCTGAATATCCTAAATCTGTTGTGGAGGATAACTCAAACACCAGATGTAAGTTCTCCAGAGGACATTTGGGAGTGTATATAAGGCTGCAAGGAGAAAGGAAGTATATTCAGCCAACAGGGTTTATTGCACGGATGGTCGGATATAACTGAATGCTAGGCTAGATCTTCCTCCCTTAAATAGTAATAATAAGGTGGAGTACAGGCTATAGAACTAAAAAATCATAATTAAAATACACTAAAACATAGATTGATTAGTACAAATATCATGATTAAAAAGCACAATTAAAAGTACAGTTAAAATGCAATTAAAAGTACAATTAAAAACACAATTAAAGTAGACTGGGTAGGCCTGCTGGAAGAGCTATCTTCAGTACCTTTTTGAATTCAGACAGCATATTTTGCTGTTTAATCTCTTCCAGCAGATCATTCCACAGTCTAGGGGCCCCTGACAAAAAGGTCCTCTGGGTGACCACTGCCAGTCAGGTCCTGGCCGGTTTAAGTAAATGGCCCCCAAAGGACCCAAGTGTTCAGGGTAGATTGTATGGCAGGAGGCAATCCTATAGGTAACTTGGACCCAAACCATGTAGGAGTTTAAAGGTAATAGCCACGACTTTGTACTTTGCCCTGAAACTAATTGGCAGCCAGTGGAGTAATTTTAATATTGGCATAATATGCTCATTCCTAGCTGTACCCATAATCAATCTGGCTGCCATATTTTGAACCAGTTGGAGTTTCCAAACATGATACAAAGGTAGTGCAATGTACAGTGCATTGCAGAAGTCCAACCTTGAGGTCACTAGTACATACACTACCATCTTTAGGTTGTCCAATTCTAGGAAGGGCCACAGTAGGGGTATCAGCCAAAGCTGATAATAAGCACTCCTGACTGTTGTGTTTATCTGAGTTGACATCTGGAAGGACGGATCCAGGAGCACTCCCAAACTGTGAACACAGTCTCTCAGGGGGAGTGTGACCACATCCAGAACTGGTTAACACACCAGATTAGAACCCTGAATAGTAAGCACATCTGTCTTGTCTGGAGTTCTTCAACAGTATTAACTATCTCATGTTTTCATTTCACATTTCCTTCCCTCACTTTTTGCAGGGCATCCAAACTAATATCATTATTTTCTTTTCATTTTATTCCTTGCTTTTTTTAAAAAAAAAAATCATATGGCTCTATATTCAACTATTTGGAATGAGAAGTAGTCAGTAGCTATGCTGCTCTTCAGTCTTGTTAAAGAGATGGGGTCTTCTGGGAACAGTGCTGTATAACACTTGACAAACCTACCATAGCTCAGCAGGCATTCACTAAAGTCACACAAGCACTGGTATCCTTGTCCTTGTTTTTCACTAAAATAGATTTTTGGCCATATATTGTTTTAAAATATTCACATATTAGGGAAAGAGCACTTAAATGAAAGTGTGCTGTAAGTGCTAAGATACTATAATATCATTATGGTTTTAAAAATGTGAAGAGAGAAGAATGAAACTTCTGGCCACTGCCGTTAAATACATTTCTAATAATGGCAATGGCTGGAAAGAGTTCCACTGTGCTACAAAATCATTATATGGATGTATAATTACAATGCAATAACACTCTTACATGATAGTGTGTTATAGTGCTATAAACGTATGATGATATCAAACCAATTTAAAATTTTAGGACAGGCATATAAAACCAAGAACCAGTATGTATTATACTGATTCACACAATTGGGGCTGAAAGCGGTTATATGTGCTCCAAGCACATCCAAATTTATGTTCATATATGATGGTCTGGCAATCTAGGAAGAAGGATATGGAGGGGGTGGAATAGCAGAGATAAGCAAAGTAATGGTTTCTGTGAAGCTGACATTAGATCCACTGATGTTCTTATTCAGTGTAGAAGAATTGAACTGATCTTGAGATTTTGGAAAGCCATGACAATACAATCAATTTCAGAATGGGAACATAAAACATACAAAAATACCATTATAGCATCAGAGCAAACATTCTTATCATAGAAAAACTGATCTTCTTTTACTGAATGCTGGTGACATAAAGTAAGCTTACCTTGATATATAGTGTACTTTTTATTTAATTCTAAAAGTTATTACCTAACTAGTGTTTGGAGGATTTTTAGTTTAGTTTAAAAGGCACCCAATTTACATATAATCTGGAAAACAGGACAGTCCCTGGCTAAAGTATGTGTATATGTGCCTTCAAGTTGCTTGTTGATTTATGGCAACCCCATGAATTTTCACAGGGATTTTTTAGGAAACAAGCAGTTTAATCAGGTCCGTCCTCTGAAATATACCTTACAGCTCCTGGTATTCATTGGCAGTTTCCCAAGACCTTCTGCCTAAGAAAGAGACCTGTAACTTCACCAAAAAAAGAGAGAGGGTCTTTACTGCTGTTAATGGAATTTAAATTCTACTGTTCTTTGTCTGAGTCCCTATATGGCCAAGATGGTAGTTGTCATTACTTGCATTGAGATTCCTCCAAACCAACAGAACTACAGCAGAACCATCTAATACAAAATGTAGGCCTGTGACTCTTAACACCATCCCTTTTCTTCTCCTGTATGTTTTTTTAAACTTCTTTTGCTTAATGAAGAAGCCAGTGGAGCTTTGAAAATTTTGTTGATGTGTTTTGTGTATTTTGGTTGGCCAATAAACGTATCACTCTTTTGTTGGTTTTATTTTGTTGTGTGGCCACCACAGCTATTCCTGAATGTGTTTCCAAGAGCCTGACTCTCATCTAGGATCTGGCTCTCTAACCCATCCAAGAAGGGATCACCTTGCCTGCCCCTGTGTTTCCCCAAGTAGTGATGCAAAGGGATAATCCCCTATGGTGTCAACCCTTCAGGGGCAACCCACCACTGGCAACTCCCTGCCAGTGCCTACCTCTGCTTTTAGATACCCTTCCCACCCAGGAAGGCAAAGGCTTGGTGAGGGAAGCACAGCTATTTAGAATCAGCTGCTTCGGCCTTAGAATCATAGAGTTGGAAGAGGCCACAAGGGCCATCCAGTCCAACCCCCTGCTATGCAGGAACGTACATCTAAGCATTCCCAACAGGGGGATGCTTAGCAGCCTCTGCTTAAAAACCTCCAAAGGTTTTTAAGCAGAGGCTGGATGGCCATCTCTCATCTAGGGTCTCATCCAGAGACTCTCATCTAGGGTCTGGCTCTCCAAATCATCCAAGAAGAGATGGTGCCCCTACCCCTGTGTTTCCCAAGTGGTGACCCAAAGGATGATCCCCTTTGGTGTCAACCTTTCAGCAGCAACCTATCACTGGCAACCCCCTGCCAGTGCCTACCTCTGCTTTTAGATACCCTTCCCACCCAGGAATGCAAAGGCTTGGTAAGGGAAGCACAGCTATTTAGAATCAGCTGCTTAGGTCTTCTACAGCATCAAGCAACACAGTGACACTCCTGTGGGGAAAACAGCAGCTCCATGGAAATAGGGGCCAGCAGAGGCCTGATGTGAAAGTTGGTCCTCCAGCCCAGCTCCAGATAACTTGGTTGCAGAACCCACCCACCATTAGTCAGTTCACTTGAGACACCTGTGGCTGCCTCCACTTTCATATATCCTTCCCACCCAGGAAGGCAAAGACATGGAGAAGAGAGACACGGCTGTTTAGAATCAGCTGCTTAGATCTTCAACAGCAGCAGGCAGCAGTAATGGATGCAATGCCCATATATGAAATTATCTCTATGAGCTTAAAGTATCCCATTGGCCCCTCTGAAGCTGATAACATGAATGCAAAGGACCGAGGAGAGATCTGTAATTGCATTCAGCTGAACATAGGTACAGAGTTCTTGTGATCAGGAATCCTATTCTGCATCACTGGAGCTTTATAACTGCATGCTACCAAATGTAGTTTACAAGTCCATTTCAGACTCTTACACCGAATGCACAAAGGGCTAACTTATTTCAGGATGTGCTGCAACATTTGAAGCAAGGCTTACATGCCTCTCCCCAAGTTTAGCTCTACATGCATTCAGGTGTCTCAACTTTCCTGCTTTATTGACTGTGGCACATGCTATTTTCATTTGTGCTGATGGGATAAGGGAATAAAGAAGACTCTTCCAACACCCCTAAAAGATCTAGTCCTTTAGCACACCAATGCAGTGCCTGCATTATGAAAAACTAGCTAGGTAACCATCAACCTGAAGTTCCTTTAGTATTCAGTTTTCATATGGCTTCCTAATCTTTTCAACTGCCCCCCCCCCAATTCTTCAGTTTGTTATTATTTACTGGTACAATTCCTGCTCCTTCTAACTGCAGCATCACTTCACTACTATGTGTAGACAAAACTGGAATAATCAAGGTATGGTTGTCACCTGGTATTTAGGTGCATGTGCTAAGAAGTAAGTGTGAACGGCTAGAAAATGGGCAATTATGCCTAGGTTCCAAAAATACCTGATCATAACTTTAAAATGTTCTGACTTTATATAAGAAATGATTTATTCTTTGTTATGTTGCCTTAATGATGACTTTGAGTTTTATTGCTTTGGAATTTCATTTAAGAAAACACAGAAGAAGTGACATAGACATTTGCTTTGTAGCCTCTCAGGAGGCTACGGTATTACAGAACGATTTTAGTCCTGTTAGGTATATTTAGAGACACCTCTTTTCTTGGAGAGAACTTCATTGCAGTACATCCTTAAACAGGTCATTTAAAGAACGTCATTGTGCATTTATAGGTGTTGCTTTAGGGACAGGAAGGTGTAAAAGATGTTGAGATGAGGAACTTTAATTCTGTAGAAAAGGGGGAGGACAGTATAACCTGGACAGTGTCAACATCTTTTATTAGCTTTGAAAATAAATATCTTGTATTTTAAAAATATAGATTATGGGATCAAGTAGCACACTAGAGAGGGTTTGAAGAGCTTTTTAAAAGTAAACGTTTATATGTTTTAATATTGCATCAATGGCACATTTGCAGATTTTTTTTAAAAAAGATCAAAATATTTTACACAGACCCTCCAAGAGTTCGCAGGTGTGCTCCAGGTGGCAAAAGTTACTGATGAGGAAGAACAGAGAAGCTAGAAGGAGCAGAGCAGTTTGTTTTGCCTGAACCTACTAAGAAGGGCAAGACTGTCTCTTCCTTTCCTATTCCCTCTGTTGAGTAATTGAGCACAAAGTACGTGTGTGCTTTGAACTAGTTTGCAGCAGTTGAAGTAAGCTGAGGATGAAGGAGGAAACTGGAGGAACAGAGGGAAACTGTGACGTTTTAAGAGAAGCTGAAAAGGTGGGGTGATAGAAGATTAATTGGGTTTCTCTCTCCCAAATTAGAAGAGTTAAAGAGCATTTTCCCAATACATAAATCTAATTTGTTCTTGTAAGTAGCCAATTCACTGAGTGTTTATTTTGCATTTTTCCAGCAAATTGCTTGATATGTAAGTGAACTGTGTCTCAAGTTTTTTTTCATGGTTGACACAGTGTCTCATGCAACATCTTTGCCTCTAAAATGAGTTCCTCATAAACATCTAGATTACTACAGAAACAAACCAGTTTCACCTATAGAATGAAAGGACTTTACCAGACTCTTTGCAGACATTGGATGGGGAAAGGAGAGAAACAGATGATTCTCCATAACTCTTTGAAAATCATTCCCCACTGTACACACAGCATTCCAACCCTTTGCACAAAGAACAATGTCTACTTTTTTTTTAACAAGCATGAATTAACCAGTACAGATGAGATGTTACAAATCCAGCTACTGCTGTTAATATTTTTGCCCTACAACAGGAATTATATCAGATTGACTTGGATAATGGAGAGTCCAGGATACTTGGAACAGTAGCAGAACTATGGTATCTATGATAGAAATCAAACCCTGGTTGACCACTTTCATCTAGACCAGTATCTCTCAAGAGAGAAGGTTACTACTTTGAATATGAGTTTGGAAACCTGAGCAGTTACTCATATATTCTTTCTCTTTCTTCATACTGATTGTAGCTCCTTTAAGAACCACACATTCACAGAAATGGAAATTAAAGACTAAGTGGTCCTTTCAATAAGTCAAGCTGCATCCAGGAATTAAAAAAAAATCCTCATCTCCTAATTGCTGTGTGTTATAAGGAGAGAGCAAACACATTAAAAATGAAAAAACTATATGAGCAAATGAAATTCAAGCTCATTGTATGAAACTGATAACAAAGGCCCTTTTCACACACGGGGGGAGAAACGGGGCAGCACACACAGAAACGGAGCTTACCTGAATCTGGGTAACTCCATCACCGCGAGGAGCAGCGCACGTTCACCACTCCACACTCCAGTGGCGTCTGGCGGCACCCAAAATGGCGGCTTCCAGAGGCTCTCCACCAACCGGAGAAGCTCGCCAGCCGGAAGCCTGCCCCCCGGCAGCTCTGCAGGCACGAGCTTGCGCGCGCCTGCAAATCTACACGGGGCGCTGCGACGAGGTAGAACACTTGTGTTTGATAAAATGTGGTTTTTAAAAAACATGTGGTGCCGCCCCTTATGGCCGTGTCAGGGCGGTTTCAGGTGTGAAACCTCAAATTTTAAACCAACCCTGCACACTCTGGTCGAGGTTGTGCTACACCGTGTTATTACTCCGTGTGGAAAGGGCCAAAGATAATTCTTACATGTAAACCTAAATACAATATCACTGAATAAAAATCAGAAATCACCAAGTACATAAGAACATTATTTTTAAAAAATAGAAAACAATTGCTATTAATAGAAACCTATTGCTGATAGATAGCTTAGCCAAAGAAATTTGATATTGATCTTGTTTCTGGTTTATTAAAAATGCCAAAGGCAAGAGAAGGATAAGTTATAACATTCCTATTACTCGCAGAAACATTCTGAACAAATGAACTTCCATGTAGTGATTCCAGACAAGGTGCTACATACTAGCTGGATCCAGGTGTCTGTCTATTGTCTTTTCCAAAAAGTTGCCAACAGCAGAAAGGATGTAAGCGTTGTAATCATACTCTGTAATTTGCTAGTAAAATCTTAAAGCCTTTATCCAGTTTTGAGTACACACTGCTTTTGAATCATGACTCTTTCCTTCTTGGTCAAAGGGTTCCAGGCAGCACAAGAGAAGGCAGGGATTCTTGTGTATGCTAGCTATCTTTTCCATCACTACCTGGTACATCGCTACTTGTCATCTTTAGATTTACACTAGTCAGTCAGTCCCTGCATAGGGCCAAAATCATCAACTAATACTGGTTGAAAAGAAATTAATCTCCCATGTCCACACAGAATCAGGAGTCTTTTAACATGGACAAGGAGAGGGGAAAAAAGCAAAAGAATTTACTCAGATTAAGTTGTAGGAACAGTAGAGACAATCCTATTATGTTATCTCATTGATCAAATCCCATTGTTGCCAATTTTTCTTAAATAGTACAGCTTTTAGAAAGTTATATGGATTTTAGTCCACAGAACATGACCCACCAGAATCATTGCATATTCTGTGGTTTTGCAGATTCATTTTGCAAAACTACAAAGGATAATATTGACCCTATTTAAGCACAGTTTTTTCAATGGTTCCACGCTCCAGTCCTTCTTCATCACTTTCTTACCTTCTTGTGAAGGAGCTATAATTGAATCCAAGTGACCACTGTTACAAAGCTTGGTGCATTTGGAAACAACATGCTGTCAAGATACTCTGTGCTGTCATAAAGCTCTGTACTCATATTCAGCTATTCACTATTGCAATTGCTTTGCAGGATTTCCCAGTCGTAATGGGCAGCTTGAAGTGCAGGGGCTGGAGAACATGTATTTGGTTCTCTCTACCTGCTTAAAAAAAAAATAAGGACTGAATAGGGCTAGTATCAGAAGAGAAATTTATTTTGACCATTTTATTAATTAAAAAGCAAATCATGCTCAAATTCCCTTGAGTTTAAATTGCAGCATCTCAAATTCTCTTTTTTTAATGCATATAGCTCTTGCTTATCTCTTCTTGATCACTGTTTTAATGAAACTAAAAGATCAAGAGCATGAACAATGCATTGTTTCAAGCGAGCCTTTTTTCTCAAACAAGCTGGCTTAAATATGTTTGAGTGTTCTCATTAACTTCCTGATAATGATGGTGGCCTTATGAATGCTTGTAGAGTGCTGGTGATTGCACATCATTTTTAAAAACTATGAGCTGCTCTGTTGGTGTTCAGACAGCGTTGCAAAAACAAAATAAAAATTTAACTGCTAGGGCCAATCTTCCTGCTGTGATTATTTTAGATGAAACAACTGAACCCACATTGCAGTTTACATTTTCATGGCTGTAATGTTATATTATGAGAATAGTGCAACCCAGACCTTGTTGAATGTATTGGTTTTTTTTCTAGGTGTTTAAATGTGCCAGTTGAACAGGTTAGAAAGCAGCCCATGCTTGTCTCTGATGTACACGATAGTATGATAACTGTAATCTTATGTGGCTCAGGAACATAGATGTTATGCAGACTTAGAAACCACTATAATGTCACCCAGTCCTTTTGATTTTTTTTTAAATGTATAAAGATGCTATAAAATCCAGTGCTAGCTAATGTCCTAAGGCTAACTTAGGCCATTTCCGCCCTACACTGTTGTAGTGCTATTATTCCACTTTCAATATCCTATGGAATCCTGGGGTTTGCAGTTTAGGGAGGGGCATTTAGAATTCCCAGCCAGAGAGCTCTTTGGCCTCAGTAAACTACAAACCCCAGAATTCCACAGGATGTTGAAAGTGGAATAATAGCACCATAACAGTGTAGTGCAGCAAAGCCTTTAGTTGAGTTCTCTTTGATCTTGGCTTCAGAAAAGTAGTCTAATGCTCTGATTTTGAACCTGATAACTTAGAAGGGCTTAATGTTTATGTCAGTAGACTCACTTCCAAGTAAATATGTTTAAGCCATACTTTTGCATATTCTTCAGAGAAGGTGTTACTCTGCTTGCTGGGGGTCCCTTAGGGGGATTCCCAACGCCTGTCAAAATTGTCTCCTGTGGGGAAAATTAGCTAAGAGCACTGCTTTAGAAATGCAAAGAGGGCAGGGTAATTAAGGATCTTTAACCCAATGTTTACAGGGTCAGGCTCAGTCAGAAAACACACACAAAGGTCCAGTGAATGACTTTATTGAATAATAATAGTTTGCACTCACGCACACACACAAACACACATCCAAAGGGCTACTAGAAATAAAGAGTGGAAATAGGATAGAAAGAATACTGCACCTTTCTCCTGAAGTCCTCTGTTAGAGAGCAGCCATAGGGCACCAGCTCAGTGAAGAGACGACGAGGAGAGAGGGGGAGCGATCAGTTGTTAAAGCCGAGACGCATCGTACTCATCGCATCGCCTTTCCTCTCCTGCCTACCTAGCCCCAAAACAGGGACTATTTGTAGGAAAAATTTACTTTGAAGGCAAATCCTTTCCTGGGGAAAACAAACAGGGACAGAAAAGGAAAACAACTCCACACCTGGCATTTCTCGGAAGATAACAAAGTGTCATCTAAATAACAGGATCTTCCTCCGCTTTGAGGCTGTGGTGTGAGTTTCTGGATTTCATAAGGTTTTATTGCTTCCAGTGCTCAATCTTCCGGGAACACTTTGACTCCCTTCAAGTGGACTCCTTAAAAGGTTAAAGACCCTTTGTCCACCATGGGTTATCACAACATGAGGTCTCCTGTTGCTACGTGACTGGGGATTTTACTGGCCTGATCTGGTTCTTTTCGATCGTAGGACAGTTTATTTCCTACGTGCACATTTGAGTGACCTCTCTGGTGGGTTAGATTAATTTTATATGAAAGTTGTAGACCCCAGGACAGGGTTTTGCAAGGGGACAACAAAGAGCATATGTCATTCAGGGTGAGACTTCATCAATGTAGGAAAGAACTGAGGAATACTTTTTATTTTAGGTTTTTAGAAAGTAGTACAATATATGGAGAATGGTTTAATGGGCAGCAATGTGGGATTGAAAGTTCCCACATAAATTATATTCTAAATTCTCTTTGTTATCTGTCTTTCACTGGAAGACCTTCTAAATCTATTTTCTTTGTGGCTGAGTCGCTATCCAAGTAAAAAGAGTGCAGAAGGGATTTAGCTACAATGGATATAGAATCACTGAGAAGAGTTTGGAAGGAACTTGTGAATATGTTGCTTTTTTAAAAAAAATTATTGAGGAGTCTGTCATTCACACTTTAACAGCAGCTGCAAACATCACCCATGGGCACAATAATGAACAATATTTTGGTCGTCCTTCTGATTTTTTTTGTGGATATTTGGGCCATTTTCTCAGTATCCTCTGGAACCTACTGACCATTTCTGCCTATGCCCATCATTGACCACCCTGCCCAAAATCAAGCTGTCTTTTGTCTGTCTTTCTTCTGGTCACAAACAAATGTGTAGCTTACTATTCTGTAAGAAAATTAATAGTACTTTAGGAATTCTCTGTGTGCTCCTTCTTTACATTCCTCCTGGAGGCCTCCTGGAGCACAATTAGACTGCTTGCAGGTCAGCTAGTCAAGCAATATGCACCCTGCACAGCGATTTGTATTTAAAAGAAACAGTTGGGGAAAAGAGGTTAGTTTTTGCTGGTATGGCCAATTCAGTGTATGGATGAGAGAGCATAGGGAAGCTCTAGGACAGTGGTTCTCAACCTGTGGGTCCCCAGATGTTTTTGGACTTCAGCTCCCAGAAGACCTGAGCATTGACCATAGTGGCTGGGGCTTCTGGGAGCTGAAGTCCACAAACATCTGGGGACCCACAGGTTGAGAACCACTGCTCTAGGAGATTCTCAATGTTTTAAAAACAAGGAGCCTAGAACATCCCTTGCAGTATCATAGGAAGTGATAGTGGCAGTGAAGTGCCAGTTGGTTTCCTTAGTGACAAACACAGTGAATTGCAAATATCTGATAACATAGCCAAGTACAAATAAGTAATGTTCCAACCTCTGGGAGAGGTTCACAGAATTCATATCAGCTTCAGAACATAGGAAGCGCTGTTGTGTGTCTTCAAGTTATTTCTGATTTATGGTGACCTATCACAAGGTTTTCTGGAGTTGAGTGCGTGTGATGCACCCAAGGTCATTCAGTGGGTTTCCATGGCTGAGCAGGGAATTGTACTCTGATCTCCAGGATCATAGTCCAATGCTCAAACCACTATGCCATGCTGGCTGTCTCACAGGAAACATGCACTATACTAAATTGTATACATCAGTCTACCTAGCTGTGTATTCTTTATTATAGTCTAGGGAACTTTTTTGGCCCAGTCCAATAAATTTAGAGTCACATTCCAGCAGTGAATGGGACTAAGGACACAGGCAGAGTCAAAGCAAAGTGTGTGAAGCCAAAGGTTATTAATGTCAACTGTGCCATTTTTTTTTTACCAACCATACAAGTAAACCCCAGCGCAACAGCTTACAAGGTTGCAAACCAGAGCGTAATTCTATTTAGTTGCCTATCTTTGATTGTTTGCTCTGGAGTTGCAAGCAAGAGCTTACTTGCGTAAAAAAGGAACTTCCTAGGCTCTAGGAAGGCTCTAGATCAGAGTTCACTTCCCCAGAACTCAGCTAGTAGATTTTGATCTTTAATCACCTATCAGAGCTAATACTAAAAGGAATTGGATACTTGAGTACATTTTTAAAGTTATCAGTTTTATTTTTGGGCAAAATGCACAGGTTTCTATGGAAAACAAAAGTTTTCACACAAAAGCCAAAGTTTTTGCACATATTTTTTTTTAAAAAAACAGAAGTCTCAAATTGAAAAAATTATCAAATTGCACCAAAATAAAATAAAATAAAATTGGGCTAGTTAATAAGAATGGCATAAAGTATGAAAAGTCCCCGTAAAAATGATTCTAGAAGTGTCTGGGCTTTTTCGCACTTTGTGAAGAAAACGGGGCATTCTGTCAGTCACCAGACTGGCGCGCTCCCTCCGATGATCCATGCTGATCTGGAGCAGTGCGTGGCCACGCTACACACTGCTCCGGGGACAAAAATGGTGACTTCCAGTTGGTGGAGGCTCTCCACCAACCAGAGAAGCTCACCAACCAGAAGCCCACCCCCGGAAGATCTGCAGCCTCGTGCTGGTGCGAGTCTGCAGATCTACATAGGAGTGCAGCAACGGAGTGGGGCACTCGGGCTATTGAAAGACCTGTTTTAAGCAGTCTTTCAATAGCACGGCGAACCACCAGTTCTGCTCGTTCCGGAGCGGGCTGAAGTCCGAAACTACAGAAAGTAGTCCGAACCCAGTCCGCCCCCAAGTGCAAACATCTTTGCTGGAGGACGCATTGCCCTGTTGTAAAAACAAAATGCGGAAAAGACCTCTTAAACACCCTTTTAAAAACTTCATAAAGGCTTTACAACACATTTTTTGAGGAAAGCTCTCTTAACTGTTTGGTTAAAATATAAAAAAACAAATATATTTGAAAATTCCATCTTGGGTCTCAGTTCATGAGGCTTTCTATAACAAAGAGATACCTAAAATAAATAAATGGGTTACATAAAGATACATTGAAGATTCAAGGAAATACTGCATATTTTAAATCAGCAGAAGGATTTAAGGCTCAGGGTTTAACTACACATTGGCTCTTACAAATTCAACTGGCAGAAAAATATAGGATAGACAAAAAAACCCAGAAGATTTTGAGATAAAAGAAAAAGAATTTGGTAAAATACTTAAACTGGAATCTGAACATAGGGTTCACAAAATATATAAAATTTTACTTAATCTGGAAACTGAGCAAGAAATTGTTGAAAAGACTATGAAAAATGGGCCCAAAATTTTAACCATACAATTTCTTTAGAACAGTGGGGGAATTCATGGAATACCACATGGAAGTTGATAAAACTGGCTAGTTTAAGGGAAGATTATATAAAATGTGTCACAGGTGGTATTTAACACCATCTCAGATCTCTCAGATTGTAGAAGATACCTATTGGAAATGTGATCAAATGGGCACATTTTTTATATGTGGTGGTGCTGTAGAGAAGCAAAGAAATTCTGGAAAACTACATGATAAAATACAAGAAACGATGAAGATAAAATTCTCATTGTTACTAGAACTTTATTTACTTAACATGGCAGAATGTTTACCGCAATTAAACAAATCGGGGAAAAAAATCCTCCTCTATGTGATCACAGCAGCCAGAATATGTTTCACTCAAATGTGGAAACAAAAATCAATTCATAGGATAGAAGATTGGCTTTTCAAATTATATGATATAGTGGAAGCTGACATAATTATGAATTCATTAAAAGATAAGATGAAGATTAATTTTATCAAAGATTGGAGCATGGTATTCCCATTATGGGAATCACATTGGGGTAAGAAAGCTATTATAAGTTGGATATGTAAGGAAAAGAGAAGATGGCTATAAATGAAAAATTTTCTCCATGTACCAGTAAAATAGAATTGATAAAGCTTAAGTGGTATGCAAACTGACATAGATATTTGATTAATTGTAATCGGTTAAAGATATATTTAAGCAAAAATCTAAAGTAATAGTGTTAAACGCAACTCTGAAGACAGAAGAAGATGATAGATTTTAAAATGAGTGACATATTGTTAAAATGTTGTTGTTTTTTTTTGTAAGAAGGTAAGTTATAGATAGGTTTGCACTTCTTGAGGTTCTGAAATTGAGGGTGGAGTAGGGAAGGGATCAGTGAAAGGAAAAGGTAAAGGAAATATGGATAAGGTATGAACTTGTAAACATTTATTCCTTGCACTTGATTTTTATATTTTCTTTGCTTGGATTAAGTTTGTTTTGTTGAAAACTTATTAAATTTTTTTTAAAAAAACTTCATAAAGTTATAGGAAGTGTTATTCATTGCCCTAATAAAATAACGTCACCTGTTTGTGTAGCTTTTGAAATGCAACTCTGTTGTGCCTTTGCTATCACCAGTAAGAAAACTAGTTACAGGTTTCTATGTTACATGTAACATGTTACTCCTGAGTTCAGGCAACACAGGCATTCCATATAGCTGATTTATAAGTGAAGCCAATACTGGGACTGTACGTAAACTGAGTTACTCTGAGCAAAAGAATTTTCTTGTTAGCTTAATTTTGCTCTTACTCTTATGGCTCACCTTCAGCTTGCTTTTTTGGACATTCAGTCAGATCAGCTGAGCTCTCCCTGCCATGTTTTAGATAGATGACTTTGTGTAGGTCTTCATGTGCTTTGCTATGTAGGTGGGGATGATGGGATCTGTGGATGGCTGGATGAACTGGAAACATGGAAATACTATTGTAATGACTGGTGATAAGAGAATAAGCAGGCTTGGCTGTAAGGATGGACTGTTGGCAAGCTGAGTGCAAAAATGGGAGGGGAAAAATGTCAGGAGATGTGTTCTTTAGGTAAATCGTCAAATGTGATGTTACAGTGAGCTAATTCTGAAATGCAATGGTTTATATATCACTGCATGTCCAATATTCCTTTAGGGTTAGCAATACCAAGGTGTGCTATTCTTTCTTTGATGTTCTTGAATAAAGCTTTTGAAACGTGTAAGCTTAATTCTTTGAATTTAGTGCTATCTTGGACACCACAGGTTTTACATATATATGATATCATAACTAGGCTAAAGACCTTGAGAGAGCCAGTGTGGTGCAGTGGTTTGAGCACTGGTCTACAAACCTGGAGACCAGGGTTTAGTTCCCAGTTCGGCCATGAAAACCCACTGAGTGATCTTGGGTACATCACACACTCTCAAGCCTAGAAAACCCCATGATAGGTTGCCTTAGGGTTGCCATACATTGGAAATGACTTGAAGGCACATAACAACAAAAAGACCTTGAAGTGTGAGTAATGACACCTGAAGGCTGCCAAGCAACCCATATAAATTCTAAGGGGTGAGGAGTTAAGATCAAGCAGTCCACCCTCTTTGGACCAGCTGTGGGCACATCCGACACCCAAAGAGGGTGGGACACAGAAGAAAGTGGAGAAGGCATGTTCCCCACGTATTTGTCACACACACAAATGCTCCATGCATACTCTTTCCAGCTTTATGTATTCAGATCATTTGAAAGGAGGTTTTTTTTTCCCTGTTGCCCAAAACTGGAGGAAGATTTTTTTTCTTCAACACTGCAGAAGGGAAAAAGGCTTGAAAGAAAGAGAGAGAGAGAAAAGAGAATCTCCAAGAAGGGGAAAAGCCTTGTTATTGGAGATAGTATCTTTCCCCTGCCCCAATATTCCCCAAAGGAAAGATGTTTCTCATGTGTTTTCTGAAAAGTGTTGCATTGTAATTTCATAGCAATGCATATGACACCTTATAAAGTTCAGAATAGAAAAGACAGGTCATCATGCACTTTCCCAAGTTTACTATCTAAGTTATAATGATGGAAGGGGAAGTGAACCAAAACTACAAGGGATATTTAGGGTCAAACACATTTCTATGTCCTAAGGATTATACTGGGTTGTGGAGGGGAGGGAATATTTAAAATTTCCAAAAAAGAAAAATAGCAAGATATTATGGAACATATCTTTTTTTTTTAAAGCCACTCTTTTAAAATTGGTTTGTATTCATAAAAGTATGGCAGAACTTACGATATCAGCATGAGACAAAACTGAAGGGGAGAAATCAAATAAGAAATAATAAGTTCAGAATACTGTTGGGAAGCATGTTATCAGCAAGGCTTTGCATGTAAACTATAATTTAATCTTTTCTTTGCATTTTCACTCAGAATGACTTCTTTGTGTAAGATATTTTGCATTCTTCTGTTCTATTCTGTCTTTAAAATAATAGTTAAAAAATCTTTGTTGTTTTAGTTCTAGGATGATTTGCCTCACAGTATGTGAAATTATGCCCAAGGGAGTAAACTTTAAGCTACAGATTTTCGAAAAAGATAATCAGTTTTCTACAGTTATACAATTTAAAAGTAGAAGAGGCATTTCCCTGTAACCATATTGCAATTTCTGTGAAATGCACTTAAATTCAATGCATGTTTATTCAGAGGGAGAGATCGGCATCATTCTCCCATAGACATTAATGGAGCCCAAAAGTTGCTTTATTTCTTGGCTACTTCTTCTGCCCCCTGATCCCTTCTAGCCCTCATTCCCCTCCAATTTTGTCAAATCCAAGTATTGCACAAGGCTGTATATACATCCACCCTACAGAGAGGGGATGACCTTTCTTCAGCTCATTAGTTCCCTAGGAAATAATGAAGCCTGAGAACTCTGATGTGCATAGTTCAACCAACAGGAACTTTGAAAAGCTTGATGCTGTCTCAGTCACATATGGAAGTGGGGGTGGGGGGCTGGTTCACCCCAGGCAGCAATGTTTTTGTGGCATCCCGGCTCATAGCCACGGCTCTGCACCCTGGAAACACCCACAATCACCCTGGCCATGCCCCCACAGACCGCAACCACACACCCCACACAATGTCCACACCCTTTGTGCCGTAGCCTGCCCCCCTCCTGCCCCCCTCCATACACTCCAAGCTCCGCTACTGCCCTGTCTACTCATAAGTTACTCTCCTTAAGTGGAAATGGCTTACTCCCAAGCAAAGAACATTGCAAACTTAAATGTCCAACAACAGTGGGGAATATTATTGGTAGACAATAAGTGCAATAGTTCTTATAAGTAGTTCATTATGAACCTTAAGGTTAGATACTACAAAACTGTGCAACACTATTAGGGAAATTTTCTATTGTGTTTCTGTGGAATATGTCTGAAAAGGTGAGTCCTGAAAGCTTGAGTATGTTACAGGTGGATCCAACTTGAAAATATTTCACAGACATTGCCTGAATTCTTAGCATGCATGTGCCTGTCTGCATATATATATATATATACATGTGCACACAAATTAATGCTGTTTTTAATAATAATATTAATATTGTTCAGCACTTTCTTTATTTTCTCTAATTTCTTTCAGAATGACTCTCATGACGATGAAACTACAGACTCTTACAGGGAATGAAGTGACCCTAAAGAGTTCAGGTATGTTTCTTTTCTTGTGTTCATAACACAAAATGGAACTAGTTTTAGTAATGTGTATATTGTTTTGTGCTCTTTAGAATTAAATGGCTACTCCAAGAATAAGGACATTGACTGAGCTGGATTTTTATTTATATGTAAGATGAAAGGGTCAAAAGTGAATATATCACAAAAAAGTACTAATTAAATGTTTTATATCCTCTGTGTGCATCCTATGCATGCTTACCTGAGAGTGAATCCATTTGAAAATAATGAGACTTATTTAAACGTGCATAGACTTGACCTGTTAAGCGGGTAGATGTTCAGTTGTTTACATCTGTGAACAGTATTTGTCTCTTTGAAACATTAAAATCATTTACCATGTTTGAAATTTATAATGAAATTTATTATAAATGAGATTTATAATGTCATTGTTCATATGTGAATGTGTTCAACATGGTAGTGAAATATATTGCCAGCCTGAATGGATGACATTATTACATCACACCAAAAGATCTGTGGGAAGTTTTTCTTCATATAATACATTGGCCGATATGATATGATATGATATGATATCCTGTATCTTAATTTATATTGGCCCATTTCAAAAGTTATATAGAAAGTAAATGTGGGTTCATGTACTCTCTACCCAGCATAACGTTGTGTGAAAATATGTACTAGTCACATTCAAATGTTAGGTTTTTATAGGTGGACTTAAATTGTGATGAGAATGTGTGAAATGGCCCCATGTGACCTTATATAATTATATTTTAACCAAACTGGCACTCATATTTTACTCTGTTAGTTTTAGCCTTGTGGGTTTTCCAGGCTTTGAAGCAGTGTTTTATTAGTATTTTCTCTTGACATTTCACCTGCATCTGTGGCTGGCATCTTTCGAGGATCTGGTGGCATGGAAGTGAGACAGAGTATATATACTGTGTAGTCCCCGGGTGGGAGCAAGCAATTTGTATATGTTAGGTTGGCCTGTTTGATGGCCTATTGTTAAATGGAATATCCCTCAGGACTGAGTTGTTAGTCAGGGGATATGCATAACAGTGAGTTAAGCACCTTAGCCATCTATTGTATTGTTTCTTGTAGAGCAGTGGTTCTCAACCTGTGGGTCCCCAGATGTTTTTGGACTTCAGCTCCCAGAATCCCTGAGCATTGACCATAGTGGCTGGGGCTTCTGGGAGCTGAAGTCCACAAACATCTGGGGACCCACAGGTTGAGAACCGTTGTTGTAGAAGGTCCTCCAGAGTCTGGGTGGTATTCATTGACATATTTTGAGTCTTGATTTTAGTGTTCTTCAGTACTGGTAGCCAAATTTTGTTTACTTTCCGAGTTTCTTCTTTCCTGTTGAAATTGTCCATGTGTTTATGGATTTCAATGGCCTCTCTGTGTAGTCTGACATAATAGTTGTCAGAATGGTCCAGATTTTCTGTGCTTTCAAAAAGCATTCTGTGTCCAGGTTGGTTTATAACATGTTCTGCTACTGCTGATTTTTCTGGCTGGATCAGTTTGCAGCCACAGATGCAGGTGAAACATCAGGAGAAAATACTAATAGAACGCTGCCTCAAAGCCCAGAAAACCCACAACAGCCTGTGGATTCCAGCCGTGAAAGCCTTTGACTTTACATCATCTCAGTATTGTGCAACGTCTCTCCCTCTTCCCAATTAAATACAAATGTATATTTTGAAAACAGGTACTCAGCCATTTTCTTTCTGGTTGGTATGAAGTACTTTTGCATAAAACAGATGATTCTTATTTTAACTATTTGTCTGACAAAATAAATAAATAAATAGGACAGTCCAAGGACTTTCTTTTTTAAGTGAGCATGCAAACAGGTTCCTTTGTCTGTGATAGCTGGCTCTTTACCTTTGATTCCCTCAAGACTCTAGATCATTTGATAGATACGTGATTGCCCAGCTGTATTTTATAACATGCAGTGGGACAGGTGGGGGAGAGAGGGAGAGGAGAGAGATTTTCAAATGTATATCAATGCCATTCTGATACTCAGTGCATACGGTTAGTTTATGTGACTATTGTGGAGGAAGCACTGTGATGATTTCTAGTCTTATATTTATGTTCAGGGCATGTTCACACATGACACATAAAGCATGTTTGAGTCTGTTCACAATTTCGTATATGAGTGGTTGTTGTTTTAGTAGGACAGATAGAAAAATTTGTTTTGAATTCAAGTACATGTTCTATAGCCAATGTAGGTTCACAACAACAGTATTTTGTTTTAAAAAGTCAAATTTGTATGAAAAAAGGATATTTGTGTGTGGGGAGATAATTTCCATTTTCTAATGTTTTAGTTGCCATCTTTATTCTCCTTCTCCGCTTTCTCTTCCTTTCCCACTCTCTCTATCCCTCTCCTTCCCCCATTCTCTCGTAGTCTGTCCTGATGGTGGCAGCCCATACATCAAAAGAATGTGTCTAAATTAAACTAAATTTCAAGTTGAGCTGTACGAAGTTTACCAATTATTATGGCTCCTGACAAACATTGACTGAGTTCCAAAAGGTTTAATATGCTATTAAAAAATAGCCCGCAAACTCCTTTTGCAGTGACATATAAGTAACAATTTCCTGCCCCATATTTAATGTTTAGACAACAGAGGAAACAGAGTGAAGGAAGGCATAGTCAAGGATAGTATGATGAACGAACCAGTAGAGTTACATATATTTATGCTTTATTTTAGTTCAGTTAAAAAGTAAAGGATTATAGGGTGAATCGGTTAAAAAAAGGAATCACAAAAGAAATGCAAGGTGGATTTTGGATGAGCTACCGCACACTTACATTAATACTGCATTATGATTTGTACACTGTGAGTGCATTCTATTTTCTTTTATTCACTGCCCTCTAGAGGTACTGTTAATATAACTTGGTTTGTCAATTACAATTTCATGGCCATTTCTGTTTCATCTTCTGTTTAATCATACCCTCTTACTTCTCCTCTCCTGCCTCGTGTTTGAAATGTAATCATCTGAACTTTGGGGTAATTTATTTTCTTGCATTCATAATGCTTGATTGAAATAGTTGATCATCTGTGCCCAACATAAACTTGGCCTTAAGCTCTTGCTCTTACAAGCAGTACGATGTGATTCCTTTGCTAAAAGGGTTCATTACACATTAGAGAGGAATGGGGTGAATAGTACCAGCTCTTATCAGCTCTGCTCCCCAAATCCTTTCACAATTGAAATCCATCTATTATGTCCAGGAGCTGCTGGGATTGAATTCAGTTGCCAAGTAAAGTAAAAGAGGTCAGTCTCTCAATGTTAGACATCCAGGGAGAACTTAGTAGGGAGCAACCATATAGTTTCACTCCCTCCGCCCCTGTCCTTTTCTTTAATTTCTCTCTGTGCCTTCAGTTCATTCGTCTGCCTCTGCCAGATAATTCTGTACTCCTATTATTCTCCCTGTTTCTCTGCTGCTCTTTTCTCTGACCTCAGACATGGAAACCAGCAGTATCAAAGGGTGAATGGGGTGGGGAGGGAGAGGGACTGACTGTCTGAATTCTGGGGGTGGTTTTCAGTACTTGCTGCAAGCTTTTGTAAGCAGAGCCATTTAGCTTTCCTTATCTGATACAAACCGTTAAAGGTCTTTCCTATGGCTTTCCCCCAGGAAAAAGTAGTGATTTTGAAGCTGCAAGTGATTTTAGCAGGTAATGTGCAGCATTACATGTGTATCATCCTTGAGCTGAGATACCAAGTCTATTTAAAAATAAATAAATAAGTCTCCCTTTGGCAGTCAGTATGCATCATATTTTTCAATGAAATCCAAACAGTGCAAACAATGCAGCTTCAACAGTATATTTCTTTGTGGCAGTCCATTAATATTTCATATCAGTGTGTTTTATCTGCCAAATATACCTTGAATTTCTCCTCTCTAGCTTCACATTTCATTTTGACCGCAACTGCTTACTCAAGGAACTTAAGATGGGTTCATGTTCCTCCTTTCCTCAGCAAGGCTCACAGGACAAGTTTTTCTTTCCTTTTTCCTTTTTTTCTACAGAGTTGAGAGCAATTCTGGATTTAACTTATAACAGACTGGTAATTTTACTAATGCCAAGCCTGAACTAACATTTTGGAGCCAGAGGGGAGAGTTTTTACAACTGGATTGACAACCACATAAGTCAAGCCCCTCTATTTCTTTCCCGCAAGCCAAAGGCACACCTTTTCCTTGTGTACATTCCTTGTGTCTAACTCACAGCCTATTAATGATTTCAGATATTACACTTCACTGTCATAAAGAATAGAAACTAAAAATAAAATCTCCCACTGGTACTCCATACCACAGTGGCATTATTTTTATTTCACAGTAAGATTGCCAAGTGGATGGACAAGACATTTCCATCTAGGTTTTTGCATTCCTGGTGATTGCTGGTGCCACTATGAAGACTGTCCATACAGCTAGAGTCTTCTACATGGACTGAGTGGGTTTCATATTTTCAGGCCCTGTCCATGACATTTTGCTGTCTGAAGCAAAGAACAAATACACTCTTTCCCATCCCAGCTACAAGAATCAGCTAAGCTGACAGCTGAACTGGATATGAAATTTAAGGGAACAAACTATTTTAGAAGGTACAAGAGAGATCTTCAAAGAGAAGGAAATATGTAGAGAGCTGTCTGGCAACAATATAGTATACAAAATGCTTGCTTCATTCTGCCTAATGACTGGTTTGGCTCTACAAATTTCATAACCTTCATATGGAGTCTTCCAACGTGGAAACATTTTTTCTCCTAGCAAGCTCCACATGGTGCGTAATGTAATTGACATTTCTTATAGGTGCATTTTAGATTCCCATGGGTGAGTGTGGTTCACATTCTAGATACCTGGAACAGCAGCTCTCTATTCCTTTGCATTTCTTCCATGAACAAAAGGGTAGATTTGGACCTAAACTAGAAGGAAAACCATATTTTATTTCCCCCCCCCCCGGACAGTGAATTGTTTTACCTATGACTTCTCTGTTGACACTGCAGTGGCCATTTTAATTTTATTTAGACATATTATAGCCAAAGTCCTCTGTGTCATTCTATTTGAAAGTTTGAGACATTTTGTTTGAAGATTTCTTCAGCATGGACCGCATTCATAACTGAAACTTGGAGATAAAACCTCAGATTTTCAATCTTGCTGTCTTATGTTGCTTTGTCAAGGTGCATTTGAAGATTGCTTCTTTGCCTTTTAATCAATCTGTTGCTCTAAATGGTTAATGTGTGCTGGGGTGAGGGAGCACTTTAAGTTATCACCTTTATATACTACATAGTTAACCTGTATCTTCTGTCTGTGTCATGTTTTCAGATCTAGCTACTGCCAGAATGTAGGGAAGCTTGATCTGCAAAGCAATAACATAGACAAGGAACAGCTGCACTGGGGGGGCACCTATCATCCATAGGAGTTAGAGCCAAGAAGATCTTATAGAGCTCAAGTCTCAGGATCTCTTCTAAGCCTATTGCAGCTTGAGAAACCTTTTTACTGTTCTGAATGATTATCCTGCATTTGACCAGGACTTGTTGGTGGCACACAGGCTAAATTTGCATAACACTGTTAGGCTCCAGGTTGAAGAATACAAGAATATAAGAGCTATGTTGGATAAGATGAAACACCTGTCTAATCCAGCATTCTGTTCACACGATGTCCAATCAATTGCCTACCGAAAGCCTGCTTGAACCCTTTAAATGCCACTCCCCAGAAACTGTGATACAGAAGTATATTGTCTCTGATAATGGGACATGATCTTTACCTGACCTGACAAGTACCCACTGAGGGTCCATTCCCCATGAATTTATCTGGTTTGCTTTTAAAACCATTTGAATTGGCACACATCACTGAATCTTGTGGAAGTGAATTCCACTTTTGACCATTCATTGGGTAAAGAAGAACGCCCTTCTATTTGCTCTCAGTTGCCCACCATCTAACGTATAAGAACTACCACAGCTTCTAGTATTGTGAGAGAGAAGGCATTTGCCCTATTTATTTTCTTCACTTCGTGTATAGTTTTATACATTACTGTCCTGTAAACTAAACCCTACTAGACATTGTAACCTTTCTTCATGGGGAAGGGGGTGCTTCAAGTCCCTTTTTTTTATTTTGGTGGATCCTCTTTTTGTACTTTTTCCACTTCTACAATTTCCCTTTTAATGTGTAGTGACCTTGGTTCCACTTCACAATTATAGCATTGTTTTTCCTAATAAAATTTGCTAAAATTTGCTAATAAAAGGTAATGCTAAACATCAGTTACCTGGTTAATTCTGCAGTGCAGAGTAGTGAATCAAGATGGAAGAGAATGCACAGTGATCAGTTTATATAGTGTGAAAGCGATTGCATTAATATACCTTTTGCTGTACGCCAAGCTGTAATAGTTTGAGTACACATCTATGACCCCGGAGACTAGGGTTCGACCTCTCGCTCAGCCATGGAAGCTCATTAGGAGTCCTTGAGTGCATAACACACTGTCAGCCCCAGAAAAATCCATAATAGTTTTTTACTTCCATAAGTCGGAAATGACTTGAAAGCACACAACAACAACAAATACACATTTAAATAAACAGAGGCTAGAGTCTAGAATTCTGAGAAATACTATATATTTCATCTCAGCTTTTGCGCCTATAAAGCAGAACTTGGCATGCAATTGGAAAGCAAGGACTCCCTCGACACCTCTACTAAAAAAAACAAAAACAAAACAAAACAAAAAACACACGTTTCTTCCAATGACCCCAGGAAGCAGCTTGAAATGTCACACACTTTGAAGACTATATAATCTTATTTTCTCATTATTACCTTTTTTCTTTGTTGTGCTATTCATGACAGAGAGAGGTGTGGACAGAGAGGGAGAGAGAGAGATTTCACAGAATGCTTCACAGGTAGTTATAATCTATGCAGGCAAATATATAACATATCATCTGCTTTTATTATGAAGCTCTGCATGCTTTCCTTGGATATGTCAAAGAATGTTTGGGTCAAGAAATATCACTTAAAAAGTGCTGAATTCATCAAAGATTTTGTGGATATTTTTGTCATTTCAGCTAGACTGCTTAGTATTTTCAAGTAGCTATGAGACTTCTACAATATTGCTATGAAATATTTACGGTTTTTAAAAGTTCAAGGAATTATCTGGCTGCTTTTTCCTGTATTTCTGCTTTGAACATGACTGACCTGGCTGACTTTTTAATGCAAATGAGATAAATAATATTCTGTGTCACAGATCCATATTGTAAGGGACACTCACTGCCACTGTTGCATTGCCATTTTCCATGTGACAAAGAAATTCTGCATTCTCATGATCTAACAATCTAATGTTTAAACTTCATGACAGCAAATTCATTGACTGGAAGACGTCAGAGATCTCCAAGTGGTTCATAAATGTTTGGCTACTTGTAAACAACCAGAACATTTCCAATACCATCCTCTAGCAGCAATTTATGATTCATTCACTGGGGTGGAGCTGTTGTTATTTCTTCCTCGTCCTTCAGGCAGTTTTATGTATTCCCCTCACCATCTTCCAGACTGAGCTCCTCTCCTCTCAGGTTTTGTACTCTGCCGCTCCTTGTCCCACATCTTCCCTAAGCTCAGGGCATTCCTGAATTGCTTCAATAGGAGGATCACACTGCAGTCAGCTGCTTTGTTTATTTATTTGTTTTTGGGATATTTATCGTAAATAGCTTGAGAAATTCAGATGAAATATAGTGGCCTCTCAACTTTCCCAAGGCTTCGAAGCAAAAAAAAAAAAACCTTGTGAAAGTTTTAAAAAAGTGAATAACTTCCTCATCCAAGTGAGTGCTGCCCCTCCCATCCCCTTCCAGGCTTCTCCTTTCCCGTTCCCTTGCCGTTTGCTTGGACACACTGCCTTCCTTTTGGCTGGGCACAAGGCAAGTAAATGAGAAGGGGAGAATGGGGGCAAGGCTACTGCATGCCTTCCTTCTCTGTGCACAGCACTCTCCCTTCCCGTTCTCTTGCCTTTTACCTGAGTGTGGAGAAGGAAGGCAGGATATGCCCAGGCAAAAATCAAGGGAATGGGAAGGGAAGAATCGGGGGAGAGGCAAATGGGCACCTTGGGAATAATCAAATTCATGGAGGTCAACTGTAATTGTTTACTTATATATTTTTCTCAAAATTCTTTGCAGGTTTTTTTTTTTTTCAGAACTGTTTTTTTCTGCTAATCAAAACTATGCTTTATTGTAATCAGCACTGATTAGACAGCAGTAAGATCCAAGTTGGCCAATTAACTTGCTAAAATTAGTATCTGATATATATTTTTACCAACACATATTACTACTAAAAATAAAAAGATAATTTTTGCATTTCAGTTTCTTTTTACAAACGAGCATTATTATGTTGTGAGTTTCAAAATTTGATCAAACATTGTACCATTGTAGTGGCCAGGAAAGAGACGAAGACCAGGTTTCCAGGGAAAAATCAAAAAGCCTTTATTGTTTAACAATCACTTGCGCAAGGACAACAATAATTCAGGAATTGTCGTGCCAATTAATTGAGGTAGCATCACTATATACCTTTTGCCTTCTATGTCAGCAATCAATCATTCATTTAGCCCGCCCATCACTGGAGAAAAAGATCTTTAGTTAACTTTCCCATTACATCATTGACTTGCACAGAGGAGAACAAAGAGTTAGTTAGAAAATGATACAAAATGATAGCAGGGAGTATGCTTAACTCCCTCTTAATTCCCAGACCTCTGAGTGTTGCAAGGCCATTCCCTAAAATTTGAGATAAGACAAAGACATCTGCAATTTACTCAGAGACACAATTCAATTCGTTTATTTTTCTTCTTCAAGTAGCAATTTCCTGGATTTAACCCCTTCACCATGTTTCCCATATTTAGAGGTTGTCAGGTCCTACCCACCCTCAGAATTTTCCATGAATGTTTGCCAGCCATACTCCAAAAACCAAGCTAGGGGGAAAAAACGTGAATTTAATCTTGCATCTCAAAGTCAGTCAAGACTGAGCTAACATAGCACTGTTCTGAAGATTTCTATCATTAGCTAGCATGACAGAAGATTTTATTTACTGAAAAGTAAATAAGAAGCATGATGCCTGATTTTGTCTTTTCCACTTTAAAAGCCACCTAAGCTGTTGATCATTACTTCAAGTAATAGTTCTTAGTACCATAAGGCAGACACTGTATGAAGATGTACATTCTCAAAATCAGTGACTTTGCATATTTTTGTGGAGTTAGGCCAATTGGGATAAAAGAGCAGTTGTACAACTGTGTTGGAGAAATCTCCTCTGATGGCAAGTAGGGCTTGGTTTTATCAACAATACCAAGGTATCATAGTGGAAAGTGCTAGCAAGTACCTGATCAGAGTTAAAAACAGGTGATTATTTATTCATATTTGCTACCATTATATCAAATAACTCATTAATTTTTCAATCTATAATTAAAAAAGTAAAACTTGTCCAAAAAAGGTATAAAATGGTTTCTCAGTGAAGACATTCATTATACCATGCAACATTTATAATATGGTTGTTGTTTATTTTATTATATCATCATCATCATTTTTTATATCCCACTTACTTCCTGGCAAGGAATCAAAGCAGCTTAGAGTATTTTTTTTAAAAAAAAGAGTTCGTAGTTAAAAATAATGAAGTCCAAAAGTTAAAACAGAAGTTAAATAATTAGATAATAATTAAAACAATGTTAAGAAAACACAAGCATTCACAAATCGATCACTGTTTAGAAGAATCAGTTTCTTGCAAGCTTCCAAGTATATTTGGAGTGAGAGGGGTTGTATGTTCATTTTCATAATTCTATTTTGTTTGGAAATGAGAGAGGCAGTAGTGCATCTCTCAAGCCACATAATTAATATGCTAAGCAGAAGTTGAACAGTTCACCAGCCTGCCCTCACCACAGACACGGCCTAGCAGAGAAAGAAATTAAATGTTGTTTTCTTTATATATATTATAAAGGTAGTTTCACTTGCAAATACTGATGAATACAGGTTCATCTTCTTGCAGAAAGATAAGACAATAAAACAAAGATGCTAAATATTATTAGGAGAGCTTTAACCTGTCATCTAAAGAGGCTCTTATCACCCATGCTTCATGGAAGAGACAGGAAGAGACAGTAAGAAGCGAAAGCAGATGAGACCATAGAGAACAGAGGAAAGCTATGGGATGTAGGAAGAGAATGGGTGTGGAGGAACACAGAAAACATGGTGGAAGTTGCCATAAACAGGTTGTACCTAAAGGCCTACAGAGGTATGCATTCTAGGTCCCAATGAGTATGGACATGCAAATGTTGCTAACTCCAATACATTTGGATGTTAAATATATTAATGTAAAGATATAACTTTTATTGCACAGCTCTTGCTCACTTGAAGTGCCTTATTTTTAATTTATATATAATTGAGTTTTAGGACATATTTGAAAGTAATTAGTATGGATTTGTCAACTGATGTGATTAGTCTAACAATATTTACCTCTCTAGTTGCTGCTCTCATGTTCTTTTCAGCACATTCCTTCCTATTTCAAATATCAGTAAAAATCTTCCCAAAGAAAAGTATGCTTTTAATAAGCTGCTAACACATACCTTTATATTGTTTCATTTTATAGTGCCCAACCATGCACACATATAATTGAAGTGTCTTGTTCTATACACGCACATGCAGAGAGAGAGAGAGAGAGAATTATAAGTGTAAGTTATTTGACCTTAGAATAAAACTGAGAAGGTACTGGGTTCAAATTGCAGCATTTCCAGGTTAGGAAAGATTCTTGTCTGATACAGTTGAGAGCTATGGCCAGGCATTATAAAAAGTACAGAGATTATGAACCATTGTCTTGATTATTTATATATTTATTCATTTAGAGCATTTATACCTTCCCTTCAGCCAAAAAGACTTCCAGAGTGGCTTACAAATTGTTCATCTGATAGTCTCCAGTCACCTCAGGCTTACAATCTAAGGTACTATACACAACGAAAAGAGGATTGCAGTGAGGTGAATAAGACCAGCCAATACTAATAGTTTGTAATAATATTCATTTACTTTCCAATATTTCTCTTGAGTTTTATTAAAGATGTCATTTCACTGAAAACATTTTTACAGATTCAGCTATTTAAATGTCAGGGAAATGTATATGCTGTTTTACACATATGAGAAAGCAACTATTTGTATTTTGGCTACTAATTGTATGGACAAATTTGCCTTGAAATAAGTAAAACTTTCCAAATGGAACTAAACCTGAACTCATGATGATAACAGGAAGAATTTTATTTGGTCCATATTTTAAGTGAGCTGACCAAATATGGAGTTCCTGTACTGTTATAGTGGGACATTCTTGTCTTTTGGAGTGGGCTGTTCTTTAAATGCAATGGTGCAGCTCTTGACTCAAAAATAGTGTACAAAAATGTATATGTTAGGAAAAGTATTATGGATGCATACATTCAATGATACATTTTACTTACAATTACTTACAATATATATATGTTAGGGGAAATTGCACAGAAAAAAATTGGATGGAAGAGATTTATAATGTATACATACAACATTGGTGTGGATGAGATCTATCCATCCTATATAACTAACCTATATGCTTATACATTGTCTTACAATATCCACACAATGAAAGGCATACACTTTTTACTGCATATGATATCAGTTTCTTTATTATTTCTTCATATTTGTTTTGTTGATATTTTGTCTTTCTCCCTAAAATGGGACTCAGATTTTAATAATATTTTTGTCATTATGATTTAGCAGTCTGCTTTAGATATATCAACCGTGGCTTAGAAGTACATCTATTAACCTTGGGTCAAGTATAGTATCTTCCTTCATTATACAATAAGAATATATAGAGTACCAGAAGCACCAGATTCAGATGCTCTAGGCTTTCAGGGGCTTTGAAACCTGCAGGGAGCGAGGTAACCCCCCCTAATATTGCAACTTTGAGTTCCACACACATATTGCTGACAAATAGCCCTATCACACTACACTATTATAGTGCTATTATTCCACTTTAACTGCCATGGCAGCAACCTATGGAATTCTGGGACTTGTAGTTTAGTGAGGCCCAAGAGCTCCCTGGGTGAGAATTTTAAATGCCCCTGCCTGAACTGCCAGTCCCAGAATTCCATAGGATGTTGCCGTGGCAGTTAAAGTGAAATAATAGCACTATAGCAGTATAGTGTAACAAAGTCCTGAGTCTAGACTTCATGGACTGCTGCTGCTCTCTCACAAGTGTCTGTTGGAAGCAAGGGTGGGGGTGCCTTTTAAAAATACAAGCAATATGAAAAAGATTGTTTGAGGGCAGCTTGAGTGGACCATTGCCATTTTGAAAAGGGAGCCATTGTCTTCCACCTTCTTCTTAGAATGAACTGGTTTGAAAGGGAAATGATCAAGAAGTAGCATTGCCGTGTTCCTTCTCCTACAATAAGCCTGTAACTGGGCAGAAGCAAATAATAAACCATAGTATTCAAATGTCTTAGACTATTACTCATGCTGAATCATCCTGGACCACCATAAAGCAATATGTGATTTGAGGAAAACAACATCAAAGCCAAGCAAAGCTTGATTTGAAAGGCAACTCTTAGAAGAATCCAGCAAGTTTTTTTTCCCCAAAATGCTAGCATACTATTAAAAATGTTAAGAAATAGGAAAGAAGTGGTTGAAAACAGTGGCATCTCATATTATACGGAACATGTAACTGGAAATTTAGGAAGCAAATTCCAAAAGTAAATGTGATCCACAGATAGAGGCTAGATAGGTGCAAAGCCAGCCCATACTCTTGGACTCAGCCAGCCCTGCTAGGTGCCAGAGGAATTGCAATAGCACTTCATACCTCAAAACATCTAAACTAAGCAGAATTAAGCCCACATTCATACAGAAAAACAATCATGTGGATACCAGAATTGGTACATTTCGAGAAGGGGCCATCTTAGCGGTTCACTGAGTACCCATCATAAAGACCACATGAAGCTAGGCAACACTACAAGATACATATAGGTCAAATTAGGTTAGAACCAAATTTTCCAGAAAGATGTTAGATCATTTGCCATGTTTGAAGTAACAACATGATATGTAAGCTGCCTTTGTGGAAAGCAACAACAAACTTGAGCAAGGCTGAATTGGAGTAGCCAAGCTTAGAATACATCAACAATTTACTCAGTCTACCACAAGCTTATATTGTTGTTGAAGAGTTCTTGGGATCCAGTTTACCTTTTTGAGGCCTTGGGCAGTTGCCACTTAGGTGTGATCTTCTGCAAGAAGCAGTGGCATATCTGAATGTGCATGAGTGTGAATGACATATGATGGAAGTACTGGAGTCTCAGAAGACTAATGAGCTGACTGAGTGACTTGTACTACCTGAGAGACATGTTGCTGTGTACTTGAGATGGGGTGGCCATTATCAATGTGAAATAACTAGAATTAGGTACATGGGAGACATGAGTGTAATTCCTGATATTCCATATTCCTGAGCGGCTAACATATGAAAATCTTCTTGGAATTAAAACAGCTCAAAACAGAGAAATCTCTAAAAGCATTATGTATTAGGTCAAAGTATTTGAAAAAAAAAAATCAGACAGCTATGGCATACCTATGTATATGCTGATTAGCTCAAATCCCCCCGTCTCTTAAAATCCTCCTTTTGAGGAGGAAATGCAGGTATTGGTTGGAATGAGGGGCCTTCCCATTTGCTTTTGCCCACTTTACTCATAAAAAAATTAGGGAATGCTCATAGTGAAGGGAGCCACACAGAATGGAGCTGCTTTCATGCTGCTTTTTGGAACTGCTGCTCCTCAGATCTTCAGCTGTCAGAACAAGCTTGCCTCCAAGAGCCTCTTAAATCAGTAAAGCAGTATATGTTAATTTTCAGAAGCTCCAGTATACTTGCCTAGCTTTCAAAACCAGGATGGCAGAATACCTTGGACTCTTCTGCACAAATACAATCATTTTCTAAGGGCAGTGATTATCATCTGATAATAAGGACATTCCTGGATGGCATGGGACAGTTGGAGGGTGTAAAAACTGCCTCCTTCCTTGAGCTGGCATCATGGAGTCAGAGAATTACTTTTCATTCCATTCAGAGAGGGATGTTTAAATATTTAAATTTCTTTGAGGGTACTTATTTTTACTTGCTGAAGACCTTCCCTGCTTCTCAGCAAGGGAAAGGGAGAGATTTCTGTTCAAACGGTGACAGTAGACAGTCTTATTTATCTCTAAATTCCACAAGCCATGCTGCTACTCCCCACAAATGTAGTCCACTATCACTTTCAGAATTAAACATCTTAAGTATCAGGTTTACATTCAGTAGAATTGATTGGCAACAACAACATTTATTTATAACACCTTTTTCACCAAAAGGTGGAGCATCAACATACACAGTAACACTATGGATATACATAAAATGCAATCCTTAAGACCCACATCAGCAGCAACCTCAGGCACAACTCAGCAGCTTAATCTGATGAATCCAAGAGGAAGGTCTTCAAACTCTTACAAAAATGGGTAACCAACTGTAGGTCTAAAGGAAGACAGTGCCACAGATGTGAAGCCAAATCTTGAAAGGCTTGCAGCCATGACAGGGCTGTGTGCATTGGTGAAACAGACAACAATCCTTTGCCTACAGATCGTAGATGGCTAAATGGTACATATCATGCTAGCCAAGCTGCCAGATACAGGGGAAAATTACGGCACAGTACCTTATATTGTTTGTTAATTGTTTGTTAGTTAGTCAGTTAACTGTCAATCAAACTAGGGAGAGTTAATCAAGCTAGGGGGAGGAGCCAGCTAGGGGAAGGAGGCTTTATTAGGAACTCCCAGCGGCGCACGCCTACAGTGCGCGCAATTTCATTCATCTACTTCAATCCTTCAAGTTCAACCATTCAAGTTTAGGAACAACCGATCCTTATAGCAACTGAACAAATTTAGGAAGAGTTCAACTGAGCTTGGTAGTTACCTGAGCAGACATAGTTTATACAGCTCAAATTAAGAAGGGAGGCCCAGTTTTGGTTTTTGTTTTCTTGTTCTATTCTCTGTATTATCAAGTATGGAAAGTGAGGGAGCTGCTGCTGTCACCTGTAGCACTTGTGGCATGTTCCTTTTCTTGCCACAAGATGTGGTCGGGTACACCTGCAGCAAGTGCAAGCTGGTCACCTTCTTAGAGGTCAAGGTGCGGCAGCTGAAGGCACAGGTTTCTAATCTTCATCTTATTAGGGAAGGTGAGGACTTCTTAGATAGGGCAGAGAAGACCTTCCTGAAGACCGGATATGCGGAGGAGCTGCCTGATGAGGAAATCAGTTCTGTGAGCCAGGAAAGCGATGCTTGGAGGAATGTCACACGGAGAAGTAGAAGGGCCAGGAAGGAAACAGAGACTCTCAAACTACAGAATCGCTTCAACATTCTTGGTGCTGTGTATGATGAGGAACACCAGAAGGAGGGAACACAACATCAGCAAGAAGGAATCCAACTTCGGCAACTGGAACTTGAACACCAACAGGACAGCATCCAACATCGGGAAGACCAGCACTCCCGGCCTCAACACAATGCCCAGGCAATCCTGGAAGAATCTGCTTGTCGAAGAACCCCGGACAGGCCTCAGAGGAGGCGAGTTCTGGTGGTTGGGGACTCCTTGCTCAGAGGAACCGAACCGGCAGTTTGCAAACCGGACAAGCTCAATCGAGAGGTCTGCTGTCTTCCTGGGGCCAGGATAAACCACGTAACAGAGAGGCTAGCCAGGCTGGTCAAGCCCACTGACCGTAAGCCCCTCGTTTTGGTTCACGTTGGAACCAATGACACGGTGAAGCACAGCTTTCACCACATCACAAAGGACTACGAGCTTATGGGGAGAAAGCTTAAGGACCTTGGTGCGCAGGTGGTCATTTCATCAATCCTCCCTGTTCAAGGATATGGTGCACGAAGGGAAAGGACAATAGTAGAGGTCAACAGCTGGCTCCGCACATTTTGCCACCACCAACAGTTTGGCTTTTTGGATCATGGCTTGAAATTCCAGGAACATGGGCTTCTGGCAAGGGATGGGCTGCACCTCACGAAACTTGGCAGGAACATTTTTGCAAACAGTCTCACAAGGAGGATTAGGAGGGCTTTAAACTAAGTACAACTGGGGAGGGAGACAAGATTATTCAGGACAAGGACTCAGCAAGTGCAGGGGAAAAAGACCCAAATGATATTGGCCAAGTAGGAATAGCATCCAATCGTGGGAGGGGTGGAAACAATGCTATGGGACTTGCAGGAAGGGCACGGGGACTTAAGTGTCTCTACACTAATGCACGGAGTATGGGAAACAAGCAAGATGAATTTGAACTCCTAGTACAGCAAAATAAATATGATTTGATAGGCATCACTGAGACCTGGTGGGATGAGTCTCACGATTGGAATGTAGGAATAGAGGGGTATAGCCTATTTTGTAGAAATAGACCAAATAAGAAAGGAGGAGGAGTAGCCTTATATGTCAAGGATGTTTTCACCTGTGAAGAGATCCATGACTTGAACACCGGAAGCCAGGTCGAGAGCATCTGGGTAAGAATTAAGGGAGCGAGAAACAATAGGGATATTATAGTGGGGGTTTACTACAGACCTCCAAGCCAGACTGATGGCGCTTTCGTAGACCAAATGACTGCACATTCAAAAAGGAGAGATACAGTAATAATGGGAGATTTCAACTACCCGGATATATGTTGGCAGTCAAACTCTGCACAGGCGGCAAGGTCCAGCAAGTTTCTTGCTTGTCTTGCAGACAATTTCATGGTCCAGAAGGTGGAAGAGGCGACAAGGGGATCAAATCTTCTGGATCTGATCCTGACCAACAGGGAAGACCTTGTTGATGACGTAGAACTGGTTGGATCTTTAGGAGAGAGTGACCGTGCCCTATTAGAATTTGGCATTCAGTGGGGAAGAGAAGACAAGTGTAGCCAGGCATTCGTCTTAGATTTTAAAAAAGCAGACTTCTGTAAACTGAAGGAGCTGCTGGCTGAAATCCCGTGGTCAAGAATAGTCAAGGAGAAAGGAGTTCAGGATGCATGGGAGTTCTTTAAAAGGGAGGTACTGAAGGCACAGGCTAAAACTGGAGGAAAAATGGAAGGCATCTGAACAAACCGGAATGGTTGACTAAAGAGCTCTCAGCTGAGCTAAGTGTTAAGAAAAATATGTACAGGAAATGGAAGAAGGAGGAAATCACCAAAGAAGATTATAAGCAAGTAGCCAGGAGATGTAGAGAGAAGGTCAGAAAGGCTAAAGCACAGAATGAACTTAGGCTGGCCAGAGACATTAAAAACAATAAAAAGGGCTTTTTTAAATACGTCCGCAGCAAAAGGAAAAAGAAGGAGACGATAGGGTCACTGCGCAGGGAAGATGGTGAATTAATAACAGGAGGAAGAAAAAAGGCAGAACTCCTCAACACTTTCTTCGCCTCAGTTTTTTCCCAAAAGGATAAAAACACTCAACCTGGCGGTTGGGGAGCAGGTGAGGAAGTGGGGGAAATGCAGCACAGAATAGATAGAGAGGTAGTACAGGAATACCTGGCCACACTGGATGAATTCAAGTCTCCAGGGCCAGATGAATTGCATCCTAGGATTTTAAAAGAACTAGCAGAGGTCATGGCGGAACCTCTTGCTATAATCTTTGAAAACTCTTGGCGGACCGGAGAAGTTCCGGCAGACTGGAGGAGGGCAAATGTTGTCCCCATCTTCAAGAAGGGAAAAAAAGAGGACCCAAATAATTATCGCCCAGTCAGCCTGACATCAGTACCTGGAAAGATCCTGGAGCGGATCATCAAACAGTCAGTTTCTAATCACTTAGAAAATAATGCTGTAATTACGAAAAGTCAACATGGATTTCTCAAAAATAGGTCATGCCAGACTAATCTTATCTCTTTTTATGATAGAGTTACTTGCTTGATAGATGAAGGGAATGCTGTGGACATAGTATATCTTGATTTCAGTAAGGCCTTTGACAAAGTTCCCCATGAGATTCTTGCAAAGAAGCTAGTAAGATGTGGACTGGACAGGGCTACTGTCAGGTGGATTTGTAACTGGTTGACTGATCGTACCCAAAGGGTGGTCACCAATGGCAGATTCTCATCCTGGAGAGAAGTGACTAGCGGGGTGCCACAGGGTTCTGTCCTGGGCCCAGTGCTGTTCAATATCTTGGATGGAGGAATAGAGGGCACGCTGATCAAATTTGCAGATGACACCAAATTGGGAGGGGTTGCTAATACGCCTGATGACAGGATCAAAATTCAAAAGGACCTGGACAGATTGGAGAGCTGGGCCAAGGCTAACAAAATGAATTTCAACAGAGAGAAATGTAAGGTCCTACACTTAGGCAGAAAAAATGGTATGCAGAAATATAGGATGGGGGACACGTGGCTGGCTAACAGTACGTGTGAAAGGGATTTAGGAGTCTTCATAGACCACAAGCTGAACATGAGTCAGCAGTGTGATGCGGCAGCCAAGAAGGCCAACGCAATTCTTGGTTGCATCAATAGGAGTATGATGTCTAGATCGAGGGAGGTATTGGTACCACTTTATTCTGCATTGGTTAGACCTCATCTTGAATACTGTGTCCAGTTCTGGGCACCCCAATTCAAGAAGGATATGGATAAGCTGGAGCAGGTCCAGAGGAGGGCAACCAAAATGGTGAGGGGCCTGGAAGCCATGCCCTATGAGGACAGACTTAGAGAGCTGGGTATGTTTAGTCTGCAGAAGAGAAGGTTGAGAGGGGACATGATAGCCATGTTTAAATATTTGAAGGGGTGTCATGTCGAGGAGGGAGTGGGCTTGTTTTCTCCTGCTCTTGAGACCAGGACAAGGAGCAATGGATGCAAGCTGCAGGAGGGGAGATTCCGCCTGAACCTCAGGAGGAATTTCCTGACAGTCAAGGCTGTCTGACAGTGGAATGTGCTGCCACAGAGTGTGGTGGAGTCTCCTTCTTTGGAGGTTTTTAAGCGGAGGCTGGATGGCCACTTGTCGGGAGTGCTTTGAGGGTTTTCCTGCATGGCAGGGGGTTGGACTGGATGGCCCTTGTGGTCTCTTCCAACTCTACATTTCTATGATTCTATGATTCTATATACAAGAAACAAAATATTGAAATGGGTCCTGGTCTGAACTGGTAGTGAAGGATAGCTAGTGAAGGCAAATTTCTTCTTGATTATATGTAGCAATTTTAGGTGAGAGGGAGAGGAAACAGCATATCTACATGCTCCTTAAAATGAAACAAAATCCATTTGCACACAGAAAAGCGACATCTTGGGGTGAAGATGTTTCTCTGTGGCGTGCCATTTCTTAAATGATGTGGAGATTTCTTTTCTCCATGGGAAGCACTGAAACATGCCAATAGGCAATTCTGTGTGTAAGTGAATGACAGTGTGTATTCATACACTGTTTCTAGGAAGTCAAGCCTCATTGTTCTGCGTAATTCTTTGCCCCTAGATATATAGAGAAAACTTAGTAAAGTGGATTGACCAGAAGTTAACTGAGAGCAAGCATGATTGGGCATTGGGCTACAACCCTAGAGACTAGGGTTCCCCACTCAGCAGTGGAAACCCACTGGGTGTGGTGAGCACGTCACACATTATTAGCCCCAGACGACCCCAGGATAGGTTCAACTTAGGATCTCAATAAGTCAGAAAGGACTTCAAGGCCCATAACAACAAGAACAGCTGAGCATAATTTAAAAGGAGCTACTGTAGGATACAATATACCGGTTCCTAATTCCTACATTTAAATTATATTACACTATATTTGTTGAGCCACTTGCTTTGGAACAAATAAATTGACCACAGTGGGACTTGCTTTTGAATAACCATGCATAAGATCAGGTTATACCGCATGTATTTAGTGATGGAAGTGGTGAGGATCAGTGTTTGTTTTACATTTGAAGTAAGGGAGGCTGATATAAGACTTTTAAGCTGACTGTCTTAAATTTGCTAACTGCACAACTTATTGGATTTTTTTAATTTTCATTTTCAGTTAAACATACTTTTTATGTCCCAATCAGAAACTTCAGTTGATCTTAAGTGCCCATCCCAGGATTCTAGACATGGTTTGATATGATTTAGGGAAACAAGCTGGGATCATAAATGTGATTTAAAGTTGGCCTTTCTCCCTAAACCAGTGGTTCTCAACCTGTGGGTCCCCAGATGTCCGTGGACTTCAGCTCCCAAAAGCCCCAGCCACTATGGTCAATGCTCAGGGCTTCTGGGAGCTGAAGTTCACGAACATCTGGGGACCCGCAGGTTGAGAACCACTGCCCTAAACCATAGTTTGCATCCATTTTCAATATAACAGTGAACCACAATTAGTTCAAAATAAGAATCTGAAGCTTGTAGTCTCCTCATGGTTGTACCAGAGGGAGAGAGGAAAAGGAAGAAATCCTAAGGCTTATTCACATGATGCTAAATCATAGTGTAGTGTTATGTTGTAACAAGGTCTTCCACACCCTCATACTATCCATTAGGATAAACTAATGCACTGGCACTGCTCTGTAGGGGACATGGAATAGTAGCAGTTTTTATAACTCTCCCTTCCTTTCTTCAGCTACGGGAAATTTTCACCACTTATCCATGAGCAATAGTGTCCTTGCTATTTCCCAGAAAAGTTACAGAGTACTGTGCAAAACAAAGAGATGGGTGGAGAGTCCTATTTGTCGAACAAAAAAGAATGGCCCTTGGAACTACAAAAGGATGAATATGCCTTTTTCATACTTTTTCCAAATACATTAGTTTGCAAAATTTTTCAAATTGTATTCGCTTTCCTCTTTCATGTAGGTTTTTTTTTTTTTGTGTGTCTCCTAAATAGATGACTTTGAAGAACCTAGTTTCCCTAATGCACACATTGGTTTTCTGTAATGTATGCATTTCTCTCTGCATTTTTTACTGGAAATGTACATCACAAAAGTTAAGAGAGGCGTGAAAATCTATGGGTGATGTCATGCTTCAGTTGGTTCAGAAAGTGTGAATTAGGTCAATTTTTATTAAAATAGGAATCAAATAATTTTCTCTCTTACCCCTGTGAAAGGCAAGGCTGTGTTATTTAGTGACTCCAGTCATAGGGCACATAAAGTGACAAAATGATTCTCAGAGCTCTTCTTCACAGGTTTAGTTGCTAATGCACTTACAACACACTGAACCAAAAGATACCAGTAGTGATCCGATATCAGCCAATGACAGGGGGATTTATATTTTGTTTTGTATGAAAGAGTACTAAGCAAAGAGGATATTTCATAATTAACGAGTTTCTGGTGTCACTACTGTACTGAGGAAACAACAGAGAATGAATTAGTTTTTGTAGTAGATACAAAGTTTAGTTCACACAAAGATTTTTTAAAAATCTGTTTTGTTTCTTTATCTAGTTTAAATACAAAGCAAATGTAACTATTTCCCTTCCTCTCATACCAGCAAAGAGAATAAAAAACCTGTACATCCTTGGATATATCATTGATTCTGTCTGCTGGCAATTGGATTGAAATAATAAAAAGGCAAGGGATTCAGCATTAATTTAAAATCTAACTTTATAATTCAGGCATATAGAGAAATGTAATTTTTCTAGCGTTAACAGACTTATATTTGTGGCTTGCAGCATTTTTAAATTACAGAATTGTTCACCTCACTGAGCTAGGTTTTCTCTTCTTTTGAAATTCCTGTACAAGTAAATCAGGTAGATTAACTAGGGATAAAACAGAAGGAACACCTTACCAATACATATGCACATATGATGTTTTAATAAGTTTGGGAAAAAAAACCTCGAATCATCCTGAAAAACTACAACAAAAACAACAGCAAAAGCATTTTGGCACATTTCCTTGCTTTCATTGCTTGCTGAAGTTGGTTTCAAAATTACAAAGATGTTGCTCCTAGAATTTGCTTGTGGTGAAAGAAAGAAAAAATACTGCTTTCTTGTGGATATGATAATTGAAGAATAAATGGTGGGGGATTCAATAATTACGATTTTGCTAATTCCAAGACTTTCTCTCCTATTTCTTTAATCACTAGGACAAAACACATCTGCTAATTCAGATTTCCTTCCCACCCACCCCCCAGAAAAATCTGCTTTTTTCTTTGAGTGTAATGACATTTGTGAAAAACAGTTTTTCATTCAGCATACGTTTCTTCCCATATATGTCATATGACTGAGAGATCATCATAACACCGACCCCAAATTATCATTGCATTGAATGCATTAAAAATATATTAACTTTCAAATAAAGAGAGGGGTTCTTTAAAAAAAACAACAACCTGCTTTTCTAGTTTGTGTTGCCAGTTTGTTTTTGCCCTTAGTTGATTGCACACATAATGAGGTTGATCTTTGCAAACACTAATCACACACATTTGTGTAGTCTTCCACGTAAGTTGCACATCTGTCATTTTTATTTGTGACAGATATTCTACATCACTGGATTCTGCTACACACATTCAATCTAGGCAGGTAAAATAAATGCTGTCTGGATTGAAAAAGCTGGCTGGTTTGTCAACATTTTAATTAGTTGTGATTCTAGTTCTGTATAAAAAAGTGATCAAAATATTACTAGCTATATTGAATTTTAAAGTTTTGTTATAGGTGCCTTCCTTCCTTCCAGTCATATTGATACACTGTTGTAATTATTGTGTTTTATTTGTACAATAGGAACAGCTTAAAATATTTCAATAAATGTATACAATAAAAATAAAATTATTTCTGCCATTGAATGTAGTTATGTGACACTTGAAGCACTTGAAGTCAGAAACTTTGGGTGCTACCAAAGGGAGGGCTTCTAGCACTATCAACTATATGATATTGTGTAGCTTTGACTAAGGGTATCTTATCAGAGTATACCCTAGGCATAGACCTACTGAAAAATTTCATCTTGGTATCTTTTCCCTGCAAGCCAAGGTGCATAGCTCAACCTCGGACTTTGCCCACCGCAAAATCCAAAAGATCCAGGTTAAGAAATCTCTGTGTTCTATCCAAACCAAACATATCTTTTCCTCCATTCGGTACTTCTGTAAGCCTTTTTGCAATACCTCCAATCCCAAACAGTGAGGAAGAAAAGAATAATCACTGTTGTTGCTTTTTAAATATTTGTATTAAAATTTCTTAAAGAAAGTATAAAATGGGAACATTTCTTCTAAATGTCCCCCCCGCAACTCCCATAATAAGTTTTCTTCTCCAGTTTTGCCCATCTGAATCAAACAAAAAATACAATATAATACAATACAATACAAGGAGTCCAATCCACTATACATTGAATCTTTGACATAACAGTCATAATTTATCTTTTAACCAGTCTATACATTTTTGCCTTTTTATCAAATTATATCATTATAATCATTAGCTTTACAATTGTAGCTGCTCTTTTAATTTGCTCCATTCTCTATCAAATTGTTGAACGGATTTGTTATTTAATGCATTTGTCAATTTTTCCATCTCCATCATATCCATAACCTTTAATTTCCATTCATTTAAATTTATTTTAATATCTTGTTTACAGTGTTGAGCATAGGTTAATCTAGCTGCTGTAACTAAATATAACATTTTTTATGCTTTCTAATTTCTGCCTTTGGATTTATTATATTCAATAAATATAATTCAGGTATCATTTCAAGATTCATTTTGAATATTTTTTGAATTTCATCATATATTCTTTCCAAAATATCTTCACCTTTTTTACATGTCCACCACATATGATAAAATGTTTCCTCTTTTTCTCCACACTTCCAGCATTTTGGATTTCCATTCTTTATAATTTTTTGTAATCTTTCTGGCGTCATATACCATCTATGCAACATTTTATAATAGTTTTCTCTTAATTTAAGAGTAATCACTGTTTTTCACTTCCCAGATGAAAAGTAGAAAGAATAACAAAACAGTGAAAATTTTATACAATTTTCACTCAGTGTTCTTACATCCAGAAGAGTTTTGGAAAATTATTCTGCATAGGAACAGGAGAGGTTACTTAATTAGGGATACTTGGTCAGAGGTTTTGTGCAAAAATACCCTCTCCAACAAAGTTTGAAGAAACACACATTTTTAGTGTAAAGTTGCTGGGTTTTGCTCCCCCCACTCCCCTGTTTTCACACAAAATGCACTGTTTCAGGAACTATACAACATGCTGATCCCTGATACAACAAAAGGGTCAGGACCTTGGATAACTTCTTTAAAGTCTGAACAAAAGCTGGAGCAAATTCTTAATCCAATGATATGGGAGCCACCTGTTGCCGCCATCTCCAAAAAGGAACTGAGTAACACTGGGACCAAACCCACAGGACCAAATCCACCATGTTGGACCTCATCCAACCAGTATTTAAGCACTGATCCAGATCATGCATAGCCTCTCCTAACAGAGATATAATAAAGAAATGCAGCTGAGTTCCATCAGCATACTAATACCACCTGATTCCAAATCACCTAATGATGTTACCTGGCAGCTTTACAATGATATTAAAGAACATTGGAGACAAAATGCTGTCTGGAGACACTTCACTGAAAGACTTGCAGGAGACTGACATATAGTTCCCCAGTGCCATTCTCTGTTATCACACCAAAATAATTTTCCTAGTCCAGAAGTTCCCTCCAAGTGGATCCCATGTTCAGTTCAGGGTATCAAAAGCAATTGAGATATGCACTAAGAATAACAGGGTAACACTACTTCTGTTGTAAAATTGCTGTTTCTGTTCTAGTTATATAATCTAGTTCAAAGTATATATCTTAGTTTTATTTATACCTTTTTCATATTAATTATGCAGTGCCACCCAAGGAGCTCTGTGTTCCCAGGAGGCTAGATTCTGATAACATGGGCTAACAGTTCTAGGTAAATACTGGTAGTGTTTCAAGGAGAGGCAGAGAAAACCCACAAAAAGAGTCGGAAAGCATGAGAAAAGGCAAAAGAAACAGACAACTACCGGTGACTCAGGTAAACCATGAGAGATGGATCTGAAGCCAGAGTCTACCAATAGTTCACAGTCTAATACAGAATAGCAACTAAGAATGTGATTCAATGTTAATTTTGTTTTCAAAGGAAGCAATGCCTAACTGTAGCAATTTTATTTTGACTTGAAAAAAATCTCCTAAAACAGCACAGTTTTTGAAGCCTGTTTTCAATTCAGGACTTATTCTGTGCTAAATTTAAATGTGATTTTTTTTTTTTTTTATGCATGAAACAGACACATTTGAATTTTGGACTAGGTAAGTCCCAAACTGTGAAGATTCTCGTCAGTCTTGTATTTTCCTAGTAGAGGTTTTCTGAAAGCCCTTTCACCATTTTCTATATATTTTTGAATAGTATTTCCATCCCTAACAGCAACAATATTCAAAGAAATGGAAGTCAAATACAGTCCAAGGTGAAGGATTTCAAGGCACAATAAGGTTCAGAGTAAGAAATGAATGGAGGAACAATGGATATAGTCCAGCTACATTCAACAGCTTGACTGATCCAAAACGTTGGTTTGTATGACTGAGTTCCTTATGCCCACAGTGCTTATAAACTGGGATTCCATCCACAAATCTGCCTTGAAGGAGGACACTACTTAACAGCTGTTACCTCTAAGCATGCCTCCCATTTAGATGACCACGCTACTAGAAGTCTCAAGCTGAGTCCATGCCATCATTCTTCAAGTTCCCATGGAATAAAAGAGAGCACATTCTTTTCTGATTCTTGAATTAGCCTGTCTCCATGTAGGGTGCAGGGTCTTTGTACCCTCAAGATTCTTGGGTTAGCAGGGGCTGACTGTTCCTTGCCATTCTCTGAAGGAGTCCTCAAGCAGAGGCGCCTTCCACTTTCCTGTTCCAGCACTTTAAAAAATTAACTGTAACACTCAGACGTAAACATTTAAGTAAGCATGTACGTAAACAAATGTATTCCTGAGTTCAGAAATCTCTCCCTTTCTCATGGTAATAAAAGATCTCTTTACTGTTGTGCAAGACAGGGCCAACCCTTTTATTATGGCCAGACAACAATCTTCTTGTCTTAAGGCAGGAGTTAGTCTAGTTCATGACCTTTTTTGGCATGATGTGTGCATGCCATCTAGAGTGTCCTGGTGTAGGGGAAGAAAATTGGTCCCTGGATCCCTAGAACATTGCACCCCTATGCTAAGCAGATTGTTATTCTTTTTAAGGAGTGGCTTCTGGATACCTAGAACTTTCAACTGTGGATCATTGGAATTTGAGATGTGGGTATATACTAGGTGGCAGAGGGAGACAGAATGAGAGAAGAAGAGAGGAAAGAATTAAATGAAAGCTTGAATTACTTTTTGAGTATGGAGGCTCTCACTGGGAGTTGGAAGGGGGGGAAAGCAGGTTTGCTGCCTAACAGAGATGTGTGCTCTTTGCTTCTACTTGTGTTGTACTTGTCTATCATTGCACGTGAAACAATTGCAAAAATATGATAAGACACCTGTATTCTCTTGTCCATAGCTGAGTAACGGTGAGACTTGAACTTCTCAATGTTTGGGTAAAGAAGGTGGCACACAACAGTATGTTCCACAGGATTGAACGCTAAGGGAAATCAGAGCAGGCAGTCTCCCATTGAGTTTCTAGCTCAGACCTGACCTGCTTAGCTTGTTCAAAAGGCACTAGCTTGGCTGCTCCTATACCTAATCTCATTTAACAAACATAACCTCTTCTATTTTTTCCTGTAATGTGAACCAAATCCTCATGATTTTGTAGAAGCATCAGTTCATTATATTCTTTACCAGCCTGATTTTGTACTTGGGGCTGTTTGCAAAGGCCCCAAAAGATGTCACTAGGATCTAGGGTAAAGAAGGACTGTGTTTATCCCATGTCACATAAAGCAGGTACAGAGTTTTTTGGCAGGGTGAGAAGAGAGACTCTGTTGTTGTTTTAATGGCAAATCCATGCTATATATACAAACTGTGAAAGCATATACCTTGTTACTGGCTCAGTAGGTATATTGTTTGCTTCTCTTTCGGCTACTGTGCTTCTGAACACCTCTGACCCTGGCACCGTCACGCCCCATCAAAAATAATGAAGCCTGACAAATGCAGCTTTAAATCTTGCAGCATTCCTCCCACATCGTGCTGCTTCTTGCTTTTCCTCAACCTCTATATCTCTCATACAGCCTAGCTGCATCACTGAGACTGCATAAATAGTGACTAGTCTAGATGTTCAATATATAAAATAATTTCGCTTTTAAGCAAAATTATGCTATTTGATATTATGAAGTTAAGCATTTTTTTTTAAAAAAAAAATAAACTTGGTCTGGCTGGGGGTTGAGAAACAGAAATACCTGTAAATTTTATTTCTTCTTTGGAGGTAAAGACAGATATAATAAAAAGACCAGCTGTTATTTCTGGCAGGCATGCTTTATTCATCATTGAGCTATAGAAGCCGGTGTTAAGGGCATAATCAGGTAGTAGGGCAAGCAGGCATATCTGCCACTGATGGGCTTAAGGTAATGTTTTGATTTAGTGGTATATTCATCTCATAGCTCATTTGGAAAGCTGGCTTATACAGCTAGGAATGCACCCCCTTTCATCACTGTAGTGGTATTCCAAAAGAATACCACACATTTATTCAACTATTAGCATAGTGGGCATCAAAAATCTTAATGCTGACCCCTGGAAAATAAAAGATTGCCGTTAGGAATCTGAATTTTATTTTTCTAGCTTTTTAAGTGGAAATCCTCAGCAAAAATGTCCTGCGAGCTCTCCACCCACCCCCCGGCAATATCACAGTTCACTGTATTACACAATTCAAAGTGATTTATTCTGTGAAAGGTGTTGGTAAATTGCTAAGTGAACTACCTGCTCTTGTCTCACTGGGAAAGGGCTCCTGACTAGAATCAGACATTCATTGCATCTGACAAACTTCTTAGTCTGTTACTGGAGTTGCCTTTGCATGTGAGGCAACAGGATATATTCTATGCAAATAACCAAAGAATCTTAAAAGGTGTGAGGAAGCAAATTGTATTTGTTATTTTATACCTTCAAGTCATTTCTGATTTATTGTGACGCTATCATGATGAACCTATCATGCAGAATGTCTTCCTCCAAGGCTAAGAGAATATAACCTGCCCAGAATCACCCATTGGGTTTCTATGGCTGAGCAGAGATTCAAACCTGAGTCTCTCAATGTCCCTGCCCAGAACTCGAACCACTGTACCACACTGGTTGTTTCATATTTTGTATCTGTATAGATCTTGGTTAAGGTGAACATTTGCTTTAAAAGCTCTAAAGTATGAGACTATTTTAGATTTGACAGAACAAGCTTATTGATAGTTCAAGTGAGCATTCATCAAAATGCATCCTTTTAATCAATAACTTAAGAATTTGTTGCTTTTATCATTGTTGTGTGCCTTCAAGTTGTTTCCAACTTATAGAGACCCTAAGGTGAACCTGTCACAGGGCTTTCTTGGTAAGATTTGTTCAGAGGTGTGCCTTTTTTCTTCCTCTGAGGCTGAGAGAGTGTGACTTGCCCAAGACCACCCAATGGGTTCCCATGGCTGAGCCAGGATTGAACTCTAGTCTCCAGCATTGTAGTCCAGCACTCAACATGCAACAACATAGTCCACTGTGCCATGCTGGCTTTCTTACCTTAAGAATGTATACCCCTTAATAATATACCTTTGTTCTGTCCTGTACTTAAATATATTGTGTTTAAAAGCCATATTTTTCCAACTAGAAGAGAACAGATAAATGCAAACAACAAGAGATGCGGCAGTAATCTACAATGTTTGTCTTCTGACATGACATTAAAAAGCACTCTGATAGTCAAGTACCTTGGACTTTATTCTTGTTTGATTACCTCTGTGTTGGTGGGCAGGGGGTGGAATTGTATTTTTCTAGATGCGTGAACTGATCCAGGCATGCAAGCAATGCATGTAAACTATTTAGATGTAGAAAGATTTATAGTAGATTCCAGAAATCTGGTGATCTGAACACATTTTTCATAATTTTAAATAAAGTATCCTAGATCAGTAGGGAGAATAGAGAAATTCTTTCACTGTTGGGGTGGGATGAAAGTGAAAATGAGTTTTAAACAGTTTCAACTCTATGTGAATTTTTCTTTTTTCCCTTAAACCCTGTGGAAGTCTGTAGTCTGTAGTCTGGAGCTCTCTGGCTGAGAATTCTAAATGCTTTCCCCTGCATTGCAAATACCATGATTCCATGTGATATTGCCATGTCAGTTAAAGTGAAATAATAGTGCTATAACAGTGTAGTGTGAAAAGATCATAAGTCTGGAAGCCTTCAGAAATTTCTGGATGAATTATGGGTACCCCTCTTTGTTTTCCTTGAATTAGTCCTTTTCACAGAAGGGAAAAATGTGGAAAATATTCCAGTTCTCCTTGGAAGCACACATCTAAAAACTGATACCAATGTCAGAACCACTCCATTTATGGCCCACATATTTAAGAATAAACTAAAGACAACATATAAAAAGGGCTTGGAATAGTTACTTTTTGGACTACAGCTATAAGGATCTCCCAACCACCATGAACATTAATCATGTAGGATTTACAATGTCAAAAGTGTTTTTTCTAAGTTATCTATGTAATTCAGGATGATAGAAAATTTCTGTACATGATACTGTGAACAAAATAAGCAGGACGGGGTGTGTGTGTGTTCAACTATGTGTATGTATGTATATGTGGGTGTATATGTTTTATATCTATCTTATATATTTATATATTATATATATTATTTATATATTTGAGTGATCTATAATATGTGAACAAACTACAGGTTACACATGCAGGAAAGCAGATCTTCAAGGTGTTTAAAGTAAGTTTCAAGGGACAGTATCAAGTTTATCAAGTTAACAGAAAGGATGAGAAGGACAAAATTTAAAAGGGTTATGTTGACTGTAATGTAAATTAGGTACTACAAGTTTGATTTAGGATGTATGAATATTAATGTAGAAGGAAATATGGGACATAAGGTAGGGTTACTAAATGGTAGTTAAATGGATGGAGTTAAGGAAAAAGATTTGGATTACACATGGATAGCCTTTAGCGACTTGCTGTAGCTCAGTGGCAGAGCACACAGTTTGCATACAAAAGACCACCAGTTCAGTCCTTGTCATTTCCAGTTAGGGTTCAGAAAGACTGCTGTCTGAAAGCTTAGAGAGCCTCTGGCAGTCAGTGAGACAAAACAGTGGTAGATGGCCCAGTGGCCTGATTCAGTTCCCTGTAGGAGGGTAAAAGACAGACTGGTCCTATCATTGGGCAGAGTGAAGCAACTGATTCAAGGGGCAGGTACTGTGCAGTATCAGTTTTAGTCAAACATCATTCCCCCTGAGTCCACCAACTAGGGTTCAGCTCTAATTAGTCCGACCTTAGTGTCTCTGTTGAACTGAGGTATATGTGTCCCATACCCTGTCCTACACAACCTAAATTAGTCTGCTGCCCTTAGGTGCAGTAACAAACATTGTCACGGCACCAGTGCTGGTGGGATTCAGCTGGTTGTCCAGTTTCTTTTTATATATGAAATGAAGAGGGGATGCTGTCCAGTTTTCAGCCAGATATTACCTTTGTCCATTTCTGAGAAAAAGTACTAATATTTTCAATAAATATTCATTTTTAAGAAATGTTTGTGGGTTTTGGTGACTCTGGTGTCAAATGTATCTTGCCATTTTTTTTTATTTTTTTTTTACAGAAGTCCATCTTTCTGTTTGGTGTTCACACAAAAAGGTCAAATCCAGTTTGTCACAAAACTTGAGAGGTTCAGGCTTATGCTTTGTTTATTCTAGGAAAACATGTCCAGTAGTAAATTAATCTTGAAGAAAAAAAAATCTCTATGCTATTTAGTACTCCATTATGAAAAATAGCAAGTGTTATATTTGACTTGAATAAGATTGGTCATGTAAACTTCTTGACTCTGTAGCTCACCAGCAAGTATACAGAGGTAAGAAAAGTTGAACTGCAACTCCCAGTTATAACACACTGTTGGCTATTCTGGCTTGAGCTGCTGAGAGTTGTAATCTGACGGCATCTGGAGGAGCCATGTTTTGCCCATCTTTATATTATAAGTTGTGTAGAAGGGGCAATTTCGGTTGGTGTAGGCTTCATGATAAACTTTTCTTTGGTGTAAATCCTAGAGATGAAACATTTTAGAAACAGAGAAAAGTGATATATAATCAGCTATTACACATGAGATCAGTTTGAACCATTAATCATAAATTTCCATTATAACTTTTCCCATACTATCCACCAGGCATATTTCACCATAATGAACATGGGATTTGGCACTCAGCACCCAAACTATATGTTGCAAAATAAAAGCTAATAGTGTGACCAGGAGGTCTGATACCAATACAGTGATTTGACCGTTAGGCTTATTCATTATGATATAGAGTTTGTCATACCATCCTTGTACCTTAAAGTCTGATGCCAATTATTTTCACTGCCAAGCTGTCAGTTGGCAATCTGATTCTGCTTGTGCAATTTTCCCTGAAGGCTGTGAAACCAAATGATACACAACGAAGGGAGGATATGTTTTATTTAGAATGATTATTTCAGATGTCTTGCTCTGAAAATGATTCTATGTAAAGCTACACTATGGCTGTGATGGTTGTGTATACATGAATGACAGTTGATTCTTTTGCTTCTTTCCAATGAAATATTCTGTTCTCAAGATGGTTTGTCATAGTAACCTTTTCCTTCTTTTTCATATTTTTTCCTTTTTTTTTCTTCTTCCTTCCAATGCTTGATTCTAGATGCTTTGGTAAACTAGCTATATAGATACCAATGGTTGTTGCTTTGGGTTCTTTGGAAAACAGAACCCAGTTTTGATGGGCTTAGTAAGGTACCAGCTTTTCCTGACACCGAGATTGGTGTAAAAAGCATTCACAATTTTTCTCATCTTGAGAAAAAGAAAAAACATTATAAATAAAATGTTAGCTAGCAAGAGCATGTGTTTGTGTGTGTGTACACATGTAGGCATGCATGCATCACTCACATGCTTCAAGACAATTTTTTAAGGAACATTTGATGAAGAGGATTTGCACAAAAAATATATTTTTGTGCAAAATACAATACTTTTGTGCAGAAAATGCTTCACAGAATGTTCAAAAAAAGTTTCAAAATAGCCCAGATAATAAACATTGACAAAACCTCTTTTAGTCTCACCCAGCAGGGAAAATCGTCTTCATATTTTTGCTCACAAAAATCAAATACCTGAAAATTAGCATCCCTGCTAGATGTCATGCCCTTGGCCTCAGGACCCAGACTCCCAGGGTCCAGACAGGTCTCTTCCCACATCCCAGAAATATAAAAAGGCAGTACTTATGACAGCCCGTGCAGGAAGCAAAAGGAACATCCAGGCCTCTGGCAGTGCTTATATGGGAAGGGCTTGTTAATTAGGTCACAGCTGGCCTGGAGGCTTAGGCTATATCAGTGGTTCTCAACCTGTGGGTCCCCAGATGTTTTTGGACTTCAGCTCCCAGAAGCCCCAGCCACTATGGTCAATGCTCAGGGCTTCTGGGAGCTGAAGTCCAAAAACATCTGGGGACCCACAGGTTGAGAACCACTGGGCTATATGATCAGAGGCCTCAACAACAGAAGGTTGCTGGAATCTACTGATAGTTATAGAGAGTCTTGCTTCCTTTGCTTATGTGCTTTGAACCTTGGACCTCAACACTTTGCGTGGATTATTGGTTTAGCTTTCTGGATTGTTGTTGTGAATTTATTTTGTCCTTGAGGCTGGTTTACAGAGCTGCTGTTATCTAGCTTGTTAGGCAGTGGAGGAGCCTTGGTGGGCCAACAGGCCCAGGAGACTAGGAATGGAAAGAACATCTGAATATTCAAAAAAAAATAAAAAAATGAGAAGGCAGCTTTTTGATTTTCTGAAAACTCTGGTGAGGAGAATTCTCTTCAGATCCTTTTCTCATTTTTTTCCCGTAGAGATGGAAAGAATATTCAAAGATATTTGGAAAATGGTCAGAAAAGATTTTTCTTCTCAAGTTTTGAGCAGCCCTGATGAGAGAAATTCTGGACTGGCAAGAACCTTCGTAGTTTGGGACTCATTCTGCACATGTAGTTGTTCTGTGCAGAAAACAGAATTTTCTGTGCAGGGGAAAGCATTTTCCATATGGAGAAATAATATTTCAATGAAGGATATCAAATCCTATGCAGAAAATGGTTTAACTGGGGATTTTGAAACAGCATTTTCCATGTGTGAATTCGTGCAGAATAAGTCCTGAGTTGCCGATAGCCTTTGAAAACTGTGTGGATTTTGAAGACTTTCTTAAGCAGGAAGAAAATTGCTGAATTCAGGAAACTTAGCAGAGAATTAGATTCCTATTTTTCCCATGGTCTTCAGACTTGAGGACTATTCCCACCCATAACCCAGATACATCTATTTCTTGGCCACCAGTCCCAAATTGAAAGGGCAATGGAGCATCCCAGGAAAGAGAATTGTCATAATAGGCTGTGTTCTTATAGATGACACACAGCAACAGCTTCTACAACCATCCGTGTACCAGCTAACAAAGCACTAGTAGTGAGGCAACAGCCCGCCCACCTTCATTTGTGTCCCTGAAAGCTTTGTGAGGCAGGCAAGGGGGAAGGCCGGGAAAGAATTCTGGAAGGATATTGTCTACCAATCCTCATCAGATTCCCCCATGTCTCCATGTTGTGCAGGGCAGGTGAGGGGAAAACCAGGTGAAAATCTCAGAAGGCTATATCTTGCCAATCCTCACTTGCCTTTCTTGTCCATCTTAATGTCCCATGCAGCAGAACCAGGAGAGGATCTCAGCACAGACTTCCTACTGCTAAAGGTTTTCTCTCCCTCCTCATTTTTGAAATGGACAGTGGAGAGAAAACTGATTCCCTGCTATGGGAATGAATAACATATCACATCTCTAACCTCTACATATTGATGCTCCTTCGATTTTCCATCTAAACTTAGTTAAAAAAGGAAACTTTCTGTGTACTTTCCACTGAATATTTTCAGGTAATGTATAATTATTCTGAGTGAAACAATCCAAAGGAACTGAAATATCCACAAATCCTGATATCCTATATTTCCCATAGATTCTTGAGCCAGAGAGATGCTGTGCATGCACGTAATTGCCCCCACTCATAAAGGCTATGTGACTTTCCCCAGCTCACAGTTCCTAGTACTCCTAATAGGATGTCAGGATTCATGGGAAAGTCATCTTATTTAGATGATTTAGGATTTTGTGAAAGTCCTGAAGATCTAATGATCTAAACCTCTTCCAATGTAGGCTTCCCCACTGTCAGATAGGCCTGGGGGGAGTGTTGCCAGGGGCACTGAGTGGAGATGCCCAGTTGTGTTCCAATTGTATCTAATTCACAAATAGGTATCAAAATATAGAATTTGTTTGTCTGTTCCTCTGGAGATCAGTCCTAGAGAGCCCGAGAGCATATCTCTCACAGGATTTCAACAATGTGCATGACTGTTTGGCATACTTCAGTATTTTAACTCCAAAATATATTGAGAAAAACTGCTAAAAGGACACTTTCCTAAAACCCCATAGTGTGAATTTGAACTGGCCTCTTCCCAGTTCATGTGAGAACTCCGTGAGCCATGAATTCCCCTGAACCAAGAACTGCCTGAACCATAGTAATACCATGGCAATAGTGTAGTGGCTCTTATTTAAGGGCGTGGTGACTTCTATGATCAGTTGATAACATCTCTCTATTCCCCTTCCTCTCTGCCGTTGCCCTAAATTCTCTATCTCAGTGGGTACAGAAAGTATAACTACATGAGGGAAGATTGCTGACTCTTATAATTTATTGAATTAAACAGCATGTATTTGTTTATACAGAGACAACCTAGTTTTCTGCCAAGAATAAATTAGTTTTATGTAGAAACAATAGCACTCTGCTGAAGCGTAAGAATTGTTTATTAGAAAGTTCCTGATCTACATATAATTAATTATTTTATTGATTTCCACGTTTATTCTTTACTTTTGCTTCAAAGCAGAATTAACTTTATTGTTATATTTCAACAGTTCATAGCAGGAAGAAATCCAAAGTTAAGAATACTTTATGGGAACACTCTTGTGGGTGTAGGACTGAATCAAATGAATATATTTCATAACACAGTTTTGCTTGTGTGCAGCAGTCTTAAAATCCAGACTAATGTAATTGTAATTTGTCCATAAAGTTTTCTTTAATTTACTTCTTTTCAATTTCCAGTGTACAAAGAAATAAAATGAATGGGTAAAGTTAGCATATAATCTAGAAATGAAATATAAAACCAGGGAATGCAATGTGATGCAATGAATATTTTTACACTAAATGATTCATAACAGAATATAAATACTGAAATACAAATCAAATTTGTTCTGTTACTTGTGTGAATAACTTAAAAAAATATGAATTTGTACTGCTGTGCCTGGTCCAATTTCATAAGCTAATAGCATGAATGAAAAAATACAAATACCACTCTTGTTCAACTGCATGAGCTGTATATTTCAGAGAACAGATCATAATTTAACCTAAGCTTTTGGCAAATAACCTGAGCTAAAGGTTTACTTTTCACACTGCAAAAACAGCAACTCTTGAATGTCACAGAAAAAGGACAAGAAGGTTAATAAATAAAAGAGAATAGAAAGGATTGCTGTATCTCAAGAGAGCCAAACTCCCATACCACACAGACACACACAAATATAAGGATATACTTTCTCTTCCTTTTTTTCTTATGTATATATGTGTGTGTAGCTTTTGCTGATGATAGCCTCAAAAAAGTAGCTTGCCTTCAAAAATGTAAAGAGCAAACCAACCCTAATTCAGTATTTTGTTTTCAGCACTAACTGCTGAGCCAAGGGCATGGAAACTCCATAAAATAAAGCAAGGAGGTTTTCACTTTGCAGTCATGGAAATTAGTAAGTATGGGAGGGGGGACCCATAAAAATTCCTTCTCCTTCTTCTTTTTAACTGACAAACATCCAAGGGTACTGCCTCCTTCTGGATCTTGCCATTCTTCTGTGCATTAAAGAGACAGGCCAGCCTAAGAATTTGCTGCCCAAAATCTAAATGGAGATTCACCTTGTCAACTCGTGTTGTTATGCATGTTACTCAAGACTGTCCAAGTTTGCTTTGGGACTTCATGGAGCAAATTATGTAGATCCTTCTAATATAAGAATAAGATTTTTAAAAATAAGAATTTTATGCTGTTTCATAACATCAATAATAAAATGGTTGAGACAGCTGTTTCACTATGCTTAATGCTAGCACCAATCCAGGAAGGAGGTTCAGGATTCCTAGAGTAAATGATAACGACAATGTTCTAGTAACATTCTGATGTATTACTGTAAAGTCAGCAATTCTTTCTGTAGCTGGAATAGATTGCTCTTCTCTCTTCTCTCTTTAGAGCTGGGAAATAACTAGTTAAAATTAAATAGGTATACGCTACTTAGTTTCCTCTTCCCCCAGTGAGGCTTAATGAGTTAATTTGTTGGCTAATAGCACTCACCATCTGAGCTTAAAAATGACTAGTTAAGTACTAATTTGTTTTCTCTTTCTATTTCAGTTTGGTTTCTCCTTATCTCAGTAACGCTTAACCAATCACACTCATTATTTCTAAGAAATAATGAATAAGTTTTGTCATATTACTCATTGTAGAGGGTCGTCTCAAAAGCAAGAGGATTGTGTTCCAATATTGTGTCTAAAAGGATGCAGGGAGCTCAGTGTGTTCGCCTCTCAGGGTTAAGAATGAAAAAATTGGAGACTGAAACTTCAAGGACTACACTAGAGTGAATGAGAGATGAAGGAGAAAAACACTGGCTTTGTTTGAAAGTGGAGATGGCAGAGATTTAACCTGGGACACCTAGCCTCCTGCATGGAAAACATGTACTCTAACACTGATCTGTGCAAACTGTAATTCTTGATCCTAAGTGAGCAGGGAGGTAGAGAAGGAGGTAGCTGTTCAACAGTACAGGAAATGTTTCACTCAAAGGGACTCAGAATATTTCTGATTAAGAATTCTTTACTCTCTTTTCATCAGCTGATCTTCAAAACCATTTACTGCTACATTTTAGTGTCCTCTGACTGGGTTGAACACATAGTTCCTTATTCACAATTTGCAA